>JALIRH010000008.1:2407782-3611674 GCA_023055505.1 Callipepla californica brunnescens | reverse complement strand
ACAAATTCTGAAGGAAACATTAATTAAAGGCACTGAGAAAAATGAGATAAAGTGCAACACAGGTTACCAAAGGCAGTTTGTGCCAGACCGTGCTGACATCTTCCTTTGATAAGATAATTGGTTTTCCAGACAAGGGAAATTTGGTAGATCTAATCTATCTAGAGTTCAATAAAGCATTTGATATGGTGCCACATGGGAAATTATTAGTGAAGCTTGAGAAAATGAGAATTAACAGAAGGTCTTGAAGCAGAGAGTGCAGGGGACTGGCATGGGGGGGCAGCTGCAGAGTGGGTGAGGTGCTGTTGGTGAGTGTCTGAAAACTCTGTTGTGACACCAGTCCCAGTAGAGGCCCCCCAGGCCAGGTCCAAGGCTGGGTGTGGGGCAGTGGAGCTCCTGACTTACCTGGATCTCTCTGAGTCTTGACTCAAGAGCATTTGGGGCTCACGACCTTGAGCTCTGGGGTGGGAGCATCACTGCAGACTTTGTAGGGATGCTTCTGCACCATGAGATGGCAATGTTGTTCCACCGAAAATCATCTCTCTTCTCTTCCAGCACCAGTTAGTGGCGTCTGGACACATTTCAGTACGTACTCCAAGAAATATCAAGGAATGCAACCGTGAAGTGACAATGATGGCAGAAGCTAAATCAGTCCCCTCATGGCTCAGGCAACGTGGCTCCAGACCACAGCCTCCATGTCTTGGGATGGGAACACATGTGTGACATGGGAAGGAAACATGCTACATTAAGTCAGCTAAGAAAGAAGGCATCACTTCAGATCCAGTTTAAATCACTTTTCCCAGAATAAACAACAAATAAAATAGAAATGCACAAAGTTGCTCAGGGTAAGTGTGAATGGGTACGTATGCATGCATGGCAGAGAGATGAGAAGACAATTTTATATAGAAATAAAATCTGCTTATCCTTTCCCTGTATTTTTAGTTTAAATTACACCCAAATGCCATCTGATCAATTCAGCTGAAATGAGCCCTTAATCCTAATAAATCTTGATCATCTTTTTAGACCTTGGGCAACAGCAGAGAATGTGTTTGCATTAAGCATTAACACCTTGATTCCAGCTACCTCATCATGTATCCTACTCATAGGAGTGTAGAAATGCAGCTGTTAATGTCAAACAAGAAATTGGAGAGAGACAAAGAAATGCTTTTGCCTACTTTGTCCCCCACACATAATCTCTGATGGGATTCACATTCTCAAATGGAAAGACATGTGCTTCCACCTGTGCTGCAACAGAGATTTAGCCTAGGATAAAATTCTGAGTTTTTTTTAAATCTATGGAGAAAAGGGAAGGGAAGGGAATGAAAAAGGGAAGGGAATGAAAAAGGGAAGGGAAGGGAAGGGAAGGGAAGGGAAGGGAAGGGAAGGGAAGGGAAGGGAAGGGAAGGGAAGGGAAGGGAAGGGAAGGGAAGGGAAGGGAAGGGAAGGGAAGGGAAGGGAAGGGAAGGGAAGGGAAGGGAAGGGAAGGGAAGGGAAGGGAAGAAGGAAGGAAAGGGAAGAAGGAAGGAAAGGGAAGAAGGAAGGAGGGAAGGAAGGAAGGAGGGAAGGAAGGAAGGAGGGAAGGAAGGAAGGAGGGAAGGAAGGAAGGAGGGAAGGAAGGAAGGAGGGAAGGAAGGAAGGAGGGAAGGAAGGAAGGAGGGAAGGAAGGAAGGAGGGAAGGAGGGAAGGAGGGAAGGAGGGAAGGAGGGAAGGAGGGAAGGAAGGAAGGAAGGAAGGAAGGAAGGAAGGAAGGAAGGAAGGAAGGAAGGAAGGAAGGAAGGAAGGAAGGAAGGAAGGAAGGAAGGAAGGAAGGAAGGAAGGAAGGAAGGAAGGAAGGAAGGAAGGAAGGAAGGAAGGAAGGAAGGAAGGAAGGAAGGAAGGAAGGAAGGAAGGAAGGAAGGAAGGAAGGAAGGAAGGAAGGAAGAAGAGAAAGAGAGAGAGAGAGAGAGAGAGAGAGAGAGAGAGAGAGAGAGAGAGATAGAAAGAAAGAAAGAAAGAAAGAAAGAAAGAAAGAAAGAAAGAAAGAAAGAAAGAAAGAAAGAAAGAAAAAGAAAGAAAGAAAGAAAAGAAAGAAAGAAAGAAAGAAAGAAAGAAAGAAAGAAAGAAAGAAAGAAAGAAAGAAAGATAAGAAAGAAAGAAAGAGCCTCAATCTGTTCATTATTTCTTAAACCTAGAACAATCCTGTTATTTTAAATACATTTTCAGGGGGATTTATAAATAGTGAGCTTGCCAAAGGGTGTTGTTTTAGAGAAAGGCTGCTCCAAATTTGCGTAGGCCCCAGTGGTGTAAATCAAGAGGTATTCATTTGAATACAGCCATGATTATTTCTCCCAGCTGAGCATTTGATGGGGGCTTTCTCTAGTAACATGCCCGTTATCCTTTGCATTCATCATGGTGTGGATAGCTGCCTGTGGTGTGTGTTCTTTTCTCTCCTCGATGGGAAAGGAGAAGTACAGAGGGATCCTGAAGGTGGTAGCATTGCCATTGCTAACTGAGAGCAACTGTGAGAGAGTCTGAAAGAAAGGACAATGCTGGAGATCTCGCCCTGCAGAGAGTGGCTCACAGAGAGCACTCTTGCAACTGAAAATGTGGATGTGATGAGCAGTGCTAAACTGCCTGTACTGGGAAATGAAGCACTGAAAAGAGAATGGAAGTTACCTTAATAGTGCAGATTAGCTGGGTGAGAGGTTGTGTTCAGGTCTCTCTACTCTTGAAAATCTGCATACAGACCTTGGGGAGTGTGCTCTTGTAGGTTTTAATGCCTAAGGTGCATGGGAGTTGGGTTCTTCTCCTGGGATTCATCTGAAATAATGCACTGATCCCACACTCTTGAGCAGTGCAAGTCTGTGAGCATCTGGTCTCCAGCTTCTGCACGTTTTCCTGCAGGACCAGCCTTTGGAGCTCCATCCTACAGCACCTCGTTATTCCTGGAGCACCACATAGATCCTGATCCTGAACATGACTGTACAGACATCCCTCCAGCTGTCAGCATTTTCCATATGAGGGCCTTGCTATGACTAAACACAGTTTTATAACTCCCACGACATCTAGCTATAAATAAGAAGATCAAAGCCTTGACCCTTGAAAATTCACTGTGACCCCATCATTGAGTAACCATGCCCCAAACACTGTATTAAGCTGGAAGGGAACATAAATCTAGGAGGAGCTAATGAAGACCCCCAGGGCCACCCTTCTCCATAGCTGTCTTGTTAACATGATCTAGGAAAGACAGGGGGCCCTTAAATAAAAAAAAACAGAGGTAATAAGTGACTCATCAAAGTCAGGCACAGGCGGAATACTGTCAAGGAGGTGCTGCAGCATGGGTTGAAGTGTTGCACAGCATGGCTTTACAACCAAGCATTTCCACCAAGGGGGCTGGGGAGCAGTTAGCCCTTCAAAGCTTGGGTGACCTTCATGGCCCATGAAAATCTATGCCATTCTTACGGGCAAGGGAAGGCCCTGTTTTGTCACCCATCCTTCTTCTTACTGACAAGTGCATGTAGATCCCTGCAGGTGGGACTCATGGCCTTTTGCTGAGGAAGGCGGCAATGACAGTGGTTTTCAGCTGTCAGCTCCATGATGGAGGATGGGGTGGCCGTGCCAGGGCAATGGTCCTGGTAGGGATGCTCATTGCAAAAAGCCCAGGAGAACAGGACCATCTGCCTGTGGAGATGGCAGAGCAGGATTGAATGCAGTACTGAGCTTCAGGTCCCTAGGCTTGCATGTCCTTGCTCTTGACCTTACAAAATGACTGGCAGATGGATGGGAAAATTGCACACGACAACAGAGTCAGGTAATGATTTTAAAACTGTTTCCAAGCCTGCTGCTTCATCACAGTTCTCAGATGCTACAGAACAGAATTGCACTGGCTTTCCAGGTAATGCAGACACTGATTTCCCCTAAAATTGTATTTTGGCTGCTCACAATGACTCGGTGTCCCAGCTGCCACTGGGGATCCCAATGGAACCAAGAGCCAGGTGGGCTCCCATTGTGCCCAACAACCAACGAGGACAGTGTGCCAGGAACAGATTAAATCTCGCACCAGAGACCTCAGGAGCCCTGGTAGCAGCCTGTGTCCCTCACTAATCCTATTCTCTATTAATTTGTTATCCCATTAACACCTTGCACATTTCTTTCTCTCACCACTGTGCTATCCTTAGAGACTGCCGGGGATCCTGTAATATGCTATTTTGTTGTTACGAGTGTAAGCCAGCAAACTCTTCTCATCTTAGCCTAGAAATCCCTTGATAGAAAGAAATAAAACTGCTGCTTTGTTTCTTTCAATCAATACTATCCATTAAGATCTGTGTCTAACAGCTCCAAGTCCAAGTGAATAACAGAATGAGCTACCTCCTGCTCTCTTAAACCTTTGGAAACAGTAAATGCTCTTCTGAAAAGAACAATTTGATATTGCAGCCCTGTCTGGACCAAGCAGGGGGGCAGCTTTCTTCTCTGAGGTTTGAAAACAAAATTGCTCACAATTTTCATACAGAGCCAGAGGGCAGAGAGAAGCACGGAGGGAGCTGAAATGTGGGGGGTGAGATGTCAGCTGGGGTCAACCTGCCCCCCGATGTTTGTATACCAGTGTGTCAGAATGCACAGGGAGCATGAGGCATAAAATCCCCAGGATCAAGCTGTTGGTGGTGGAATTTGTGCAATTTTGTGTATTTGGGAGCACTTCTGTGCATCCACAGCCCCAGTCCTGTTGTACCCACAACGAGAGCAAAAGAGCTCAGCTGAAGCCCTGGAGCCCCAGTTACAGAGCATCATGGTTAGACACCTTTTCCTCCTTCCCATCTTCAGGGTGTCTGAGTCCAGATGACACACAGTTGTCCTTGTGCCTATTAATACTGGAGCAATCAATACAGAGCAATCAAAAGCAGCACTGCTACTGGTGCTAGTCTTCTCTTGGGGACCCAGAAGCAACATTTCAGCTTCAGGCAGGGAACTTGGCTTTGAAAGACTGTGTGTGTAGGTTATGGTAACAAAGCCTTCTGGGAATCCTATCAGAAAACCATACATACAGCCCCCGAGTGCATTGGCACAGGAACTCCTGGTAGGGGAGGGCATTTGCAACAAAACATGTCTCTCTGTTGACATTTAAGAGAGAAAATCCAGCTAGACGTGGACTAAAAGGGTGATGACAGAAATGGAGAGAGCTTGATCCTGAGGAAAACACCCATGAAGCAGAGTCTGCTGCAGCATTTTGCAAAGCGTGGAGCTATGAAATGGTTCTCCTTCCCCACCTGACATCCAGGGTGCATGCCACTGAGTTAGCAGTAGCCAAAAGTGCTCCAGGAATGTGATCTGTGTTCATCATCGATTTGAAGGTTCATCGGTTCGCCCCAACGTGATCAATACTTTATTATTCCACAGATCGATCCCTGCTTTGTTTGTGAACTTTACCCAATTGATATACATTAAGAAGTTTAGCAGCATTGATAAGGTTTAAATCAGGAGCTGTAGGTGGAGAAGAAGTGACTGTGTGTGGCACGGAGCTGTGGGCACTGTGGGTCCAGGCGCAGCAGGTGGATGTGTCTGTCAAGCACAGGCATGTCAACAGCTCTGTGGTCACAGAACACCTGGTTAGAGCCAGACCTTGTGCTGGAGGAAGGGAAATGTGCTCAGGGCAGGGGTGATCCTGGCCAAGAGTCTGACACAAGGAGCAAGATGTCTCAGGGTGAGTCAGAATTGCCGTACTCAGAACCAAAACCCAAGCAGTGGCCATGGGAAGGGGTCAGTGAGCTTTGCCACCGTGAGCAGGAGCTTTGCCACCATGAGCAGGAGCACGCTGCTCTGCTTGGTGTCCCTCTGGTCATCCTGGGATTTGGAAAGTGCTTGGAAAAGATGTGGCTGGGTAGAGAAGTCTGGAAGTTTGCCACCTGGCAAGACATAAATGGCCCAACATGAGGGATTTTGCTGCCGCAAGGCAAGCAGCCCCCAGGCTGTGACCAATGGGTTTACCTTTCTCAGTATCCCCTCTCCAAACCCAGAACTATCTTTGTTCCCAGGGTTCATAGAATCATAGAATCACCAAGGTTGGAAAAGGCATTCAAGACTGTCCAGTCCAGCTGTCCGCATTCCATGTGGGGGTACTCTGTGACTTGGTTTTCCCTTGACTCCCCATTCCCTTCTGCACAGTCCATTTCTGGCTTGGAAGGGACCACAGAGCCCAACCTCATAGCATCCTGATACACAGCCCATGGAATATACTGCTTAAATCCCAGACTGTGCCATCCTCCCGCATAGTCCTGGGGAGGACAGAGTCTTTTGGAACATCCTCTTCCCTTTTCCTCTGATGGTTATTGAAGCAGGAATAAAGAACATCAAGTGGCTTTAGGAAAATAAAACATCTATATTATATGTATTACCAATAGCATCCTGATTAAAAGCCATTTTATAGCAGGATGCAAATTGCAGCCGGAGTCAGCATCCGAGTTGCTGGCCCCTGCTCTCACCAAACTACTTGTATATTATTCACAGTTGTAAATTGCTTTGAGATTTCTGGAAGTGGATAAAGCCCTATTTCTCTGCAGTCCTTTTAAACATCCCCGTGTAAAATCTATTAACATTCAAAGGGATGCATGGGGATGAAAGGCAGGGGAAAAAAACATCGCTAAGAGTATGCGATGCCCCAAGCCTCATGCAATTTTACCTGAAAATGAAGCTTTTGTCAGTGTCTTTTCTCCATGGGGCTTTTCCATTCCCTGATGTAATCTGAACATTTTACTATTTGTGTCATTACTGAACAAAAGGGTGAAAATGTGATTTTTTTTTTTTTTTAAATTAAAGGATTGTTCCCCCCCCTCCCCCCCAGAGAAATGGTAAAAGAATATCAAATTATGACCTGACAAGGCACACTTCTGAAAGAGAATCACCGGAGTACAGAAGATCTATATCTTATCTCTCTATGAAATTGTGTGTCTATGCAGCAGCATTGTAACAGGTTTCAGCTGAGCATAAATTTGTAGCATTGCAGGGTCTAAATAGGAAGCTTGTTGTAGCTTAAATTGCGAGTGAACTATGTGCGAACCCATTTCAATACTAATGAGCTGGTAGCCACACAGCCATAGAATATGGACAAGGGGACGGGGTGATGGGAAGATATTCTTCCCTCGGCACAACCCCCAGATGGAAGCCCCAACCTGGCGCTCGGACAGGGATGAGAAGATGATGTGGTTCTGCTTCTGACCATGGCCAGAGCCCTGGGCAGGAGATGGGCCCCAGTGACAAAGGGAGAACAGCTCTCTCATATCAAATTCAAGAGGTATTTATTATTCTGTTTGGGAATCCAATCTTCTCATCAACATCAGCTTCAACAGAGCACGTTTTTTTTCCTTCCCAGACTTCACGGAACATCTTCAACGAGTCCAGCACCCACTGGAGGAGCGTGGCTCTGATTTACTGCACGTGAAATCAATGCTGCCTCCTCCCAGCACCGGCTCCTCTCGCCTGAAGTCCCAGCGTGTTTTTAATTGGTGGGTTTTGTTTTCATTCGCCTTTCCTGATGTATCCTTTGAGTAATTCATTCAGATAGGAGATATTTTAAGCAAATATTTTTTCGAATGATGGTTGGATTACTCGCTGTAGTGTTCATAAATAGCTGTTCTCGATAACAAGGTTGCATATAGGGTTTAATGGAGAGAGCTGTTGATTTATGGCAGCATTAAGCATGTACGTGAACTTACATTTGAGACTGATAAATACGAGTCCTTAATATGCACATGCATCATTTTTATGTTCCTTTTACAAAGAGGTTTTGAGTTGTGTGCGTATTATAAAATTACACAGAAAAGAATGCCTGTAGTCTGCACGGGAGCCGAGGCCGCTGAGTGGTAATGAAATATACATTTTCTGGTATGCTGTGTGCAGGTTTGCTGTGGGAGCAGTATAAAATTTATGACATCCTGAGCTATTCGTTTTCACGGTTTTCGAGAACTTGGGCCTTGTAAACGCTGTTACCGATAGCAGTCGGAGCAGTTGTTCGTTTGCTGCTTTAATTGCTTTCTTAATGACCGCGTTTTACTGTTATTGTAATTAGTAAATTAGAGCATTTTCTGATGCCGGGCTCTTTTTCTCTGCGCTTTCAGCTTGTTTTCTGTTGGCGAGCCCTCTTCTTGCCCTCTATGCTGTGACCTACTTCAATAGGTGAATGTTGGGGGTGCAGATGATGGCTCCGACACAAATGAACTCCTGCCATCTATTGAAAGCTGCAGGAGGAGGGGAGAGGTTCCAGCCACTGCTGCAGGATCCAGATATGGGGCTGGGGAGCCTACCCACCTAATGCTGCCCGCAGTGGCTTTCCTGCTGCAGGCACTTAGGTGAGAGTAAAAATGAAGTTTATTCTCTTTAACTCACAGTGGGGCTGCAAATGATGTTAACTGGGAGGAGTGTGTGTTGCTACATGGGAAGGCAACCATTAGAGGCAACTGGATGGTGTATGTGTACTCACTCCCTGCCCATCCATCTGCTCCTCTCTGAAACGCTGCTATCACATTTTGGTTCCACTCCTTTTCTTGTTATTTCTTTGTTTCTTCCTGGTTTCTCTCTTCCTCCCCATTTTGTTCAGTGCAGTGCTGTGCACTCTGTCCTCCCATCCTGGTTCTCCCTGTGTCACCATGTCTGGCCTGGCGTCATCCTGCTCCAGAGCTGACACTCCCAGGTGAAGATCTCACCTGAAGAAGCAGCTGACGTTGCTCTCCCTTCCACCATTCCCACAGTCACCTGCCATGGATACAAAGAGATGCTTTCTTGCTCCAGCAAAGGCCCTGCTGGAGTGGCAGGAGGTGAGTACATCATTTGACGCTGCACCCTGCAAAACACATCAGAAAGTACCTTTTTTTCTGGATTTTCTAAGCTTTCCTTCTGTTGCCATTCTTAAAAAACCAGAACTCTGTGAGAATCCATGTGATTTTCCTTAGGATTTTCAGGTTGAGATGAATGGGATCTCTTTAATACCACGAGTTGTTTTCTTGTGCTTTCTGACCGTCAGGTGAACTGCACCACTGCTGCCCCTTTAGGGACAATAGCAGGGGCTTAGGAATGTGTGTCTCCCCATAAGTCCCATTTCCTGAGGTGCAACTCCCAAAGGCAGGGCTTACACAGGGCAGAATGGAAAGTCGGTCAGCATCTGTCTCCTTGTTCTGGTTCAGGGTAAGGAAGTTTCCCTGGCTGGTTTGGACAAAATGTGTCTGGTCAGGGTGCCCCTGAGCTCTCCCACCCTCCTGTCTTGTGCCTCTGTGTTTGCCAGGAATTTGGTTGTAGAATCGTAGAATGGCTTGGTTTGGAAGGGACCTCAAAGATCATGGTCTTTATGTCTTATCATTGAATCACAGTCATTTGAGTTGAAAGAGACCTTTAAAAGTCATCAAATCCAACACCTCCATAATGAACAGAGGCACCTACAGTTCCATCAGGTTCTCAGAGCCTCCCTAACCTGACCTTGATTGTCCCAGGGATAGGGCATCCACCATCTCTCTGGGCAGCCTGTGCCAGTGCCTCAACACTCTTTTATTGTCAAAAACTTACTTACATCCAACCAAAATCTCCCTTCTTTTAGTTTGAAAACACCTCCCCTTGGTTTCAAACTTCTTCCCTCTAACCCTGCCTTTCATTTTTTGAATTATTCCTAAGTGCTGTGATTGGAGAATTACCTCTGTGTGCCTCAGCCTTGACTTGGTTTTGATATCTTGCTCCAGGCAATATGGAAGTACCTGTGAAATGCAACGAGTAAGTACATTTTTCAGGTCTTTTTCAGAAATACATTATCCTAAAAATATATTATTATTTTTTTTTAAACCAAGAACTAGGTTCCAGCTCCCAAAATATACCACAACTTGTCATTTGAAGAGGACTTTGGAAATGAATGGAGCACTGATCACAATTAGTACAAAGTAATTTAAAATTATTTGAAGGGCTTTCATAACATGAAGTGTTCCAATTACTTAATGTTTCACCTGCTCCGAATCCCATTTACTTCCCAAATCAAGCCCTTGAAGGGATTTGAAGTGGCACATTTCAAAATGAACAGGGCAACCTGGAGGAGCTGCTAATTCTAGAAGCACTTATGGCACTCCTGCATAACAACGAGTTTTTGTTGTTTCAGATGCAATCCCCAAACGGTCAATTGAAGCTTATCTCCCTAGGTGAGTGAGGCTTGGGCTAAGGTGGGCTGTCTGAGGGCAAGCTGGATGGGCATCGTATGGCAGCCCCTGAGAGCAGCACTGAGCATGTGCAGCATGCTTTGCAGACAATCTCCAAAGGCAGAGATGCATGTTGAACCCATGAAAAACAGTGGAAAAGCACCAAAAAGGAATAGGAACGTCCAGGTGGTGTCTACTCAGATCAACGTGAGCCCCAGAGCTCCCACATCTGTCACCACCATAGGCAGGATGGGATGGCTCTGGTCATCCCCTCGGGCATGGCAGCTCCAGGCCACAGTGACACACACAATCACAGAATTGTAGGGGTTAGAAGGGACCTCTAGAGATCATCCAGACACCGGGCTCCCCAGGCTGCCCTCGGGAACCCATCCTGTGCATTTGGAGGACCTCTTTGCTGATTTCTTCTCCCCTTTCCACCCATCCCTGGGGAGTAGGAGAGTGGGACTTGTGCAGAGAGATTATCTTGAAGAGTTTTCACTCTGATTTTGAGCATAATCAAAGGGTGAAGCTCACTTGAGGCTGTCAGTTGTTACTTACTGATGCTGTGCAGACTGAGCTCATCTTCATTCAGCGAAGCACATGTCCCTCAGATGCCCCTACTGCATGAGGCAGACCCTACTTTTAACCTTTTGCCTTACAAGGGCCCCAAGATCAGCAGAAACACCTAGCTGGAGCCAGCAGCAAACCTTCAAGCGCAGGATATGCAGGTACACAAAAAATGATTGACCAAGTAATACCTGTGACACTGACCAGCTGTGAAACATCTCTGGCAAATGGAGGCTATTCCATTGGATTGCACACAGCCTTCATGGAAAATGCTGTCTCCAAAGAATCTCTGCAAAGATGTTTTAGCAATGGGTAAGACAGGAGAATGTTTTTACTCCTGGATCAGCATGGCCAAAGCACACTTGGAGGACTCCATCCATAGAGCCATAGCTGATGCCTGTGTGAGAAAGGTCTGGGCACTACCTGCTTTCATAACCAGAGCTGAATCTGGCAAACCACAACCCTGAGAGTGTTGCCATTTGCCTGAAAGGCAACCTCAGATCAAGGAAACAGGAGGAATCTGCGAAGAAGGAGCTGGAGCTCAAGGTTAAAGTGGGGCTTGTTGGCTCCAAGCTGCAGATAATTGGGAAGAGCTGCTACAAGAGAGGGGCAGCTGTGCTCTGGGAGATGTGAGCAGTGCTAAGAGCAGGTAGAAGGTTGTGCTCTGGGAGAGAGGAAGAGTGGGAGAGAGAAACCTCAGCTTACGAGGATTTAACAGGGAGGAGGGTTGGAAATAGGAGAGAGAAAGTGGAAGAGGGGCAGCAGGTCTCTGTGGGTCCAACCTACAGCACTCCAAGGGAGACTGGGGTGTTTCCAACCCCATCCCGGGGTGTAGATGTAGGTGTTGGTGGGTCTGTAGATGGGGACGCTGGTGTTATGGGGCCAGGAGGGCTCCAGGGCAAACTGAACAGCGAATGTGTGATAAGAGCAGTGTACTGATGGAAGAGCAGCTCAGTGCTAATGGGTTGAGGGAAGGTGTTCCTCTGTCTGTCACGTACTGTGTGTCTGTCAGATGTGCTGCACCCACGGACAGCTGGGGGCTGCTGTGCAGTCATTTCCCTCGGAAAAGGGTTTTACAGACAGGCCTGAGAAGAAAGCTGTAAAGGGAGCAAATGAAGCTGCTCTGAAAACTTTATAGGGAATACATGAACGCTACGGTTACTGGGTTTTGTTTTTGCTGGAGCTGAAAAAAAAAATAAGCTGCTTGGCTTCAAAGTATATTCTGAGTAAAACTTCTTGCATCGTAAATTATTCTTAGGGAAACCTTACATCAAAGGAAGGAATCCGTGTTTCTAGCTTGAGCGGGAAGGGGAAAAATGCCTCTAAAATATTCTCCAAGATTCAGAGCTTGAGAGAGAATCAATGTTATTATTTTTTTTTTTTTGTGAGCTCTGCAGTCTTGCCTTACTTGAGCTTATCTGGACAGAAGGTTCAGATAGCTGCTTGGAGCTGCCAGGCTATGCACAGTATCCTGCGTTCCCTTACATCTTTGCTGGGCAATGCAGGCTCGCTCCCTCTTCAAAGTGCTGCTTGGGTCTGGAACCATGGGTTTTGATAGCATTGTGCAAGGAGCATGCTGGGCTGCACAGATGTGTCCCCATTTGCTGCTTGGTGGGGCTCTCCCCTCGATGCTCCCTGTACTCATTTGAGAGTTGTGATCCCCGCGCATGGTTGATGGCTCTTGGCACTGGAAAGGAGCCTGCGGGCTTTGGAGCTTTTCAGGCCTAGAAAAGCATAAATTACAGAAATCGAAAGCTGTCTCATTCTCCATCTCCTCTTCTTCAACAAGAATAATGAAACCTAGCTGAGATGTAGAATGCAAGCAACCGTGCTGATGCCTTGTGATGTCCTGAACTGTATTTGCAGTGCTCTGCCTGTGGGTGGTATGTGGGCTTCCTCCTTGCTTGCTGTGCGTAAGAGCAGAGAAAGCAAGGAGGGAAATGGCTTCAGGCATGTTTGGTTTCTACACTGTTCCTTTCACAGCATGCTCTTTCCTTCTGGAGCGCCTTCAAGAGTCCCTGTGCCTGCCCTGAAATACAGTGTGGTTGGGAAGCCCAGGAACCTGTGCTCGTGCTGAGATCATGTGTGCTCTGAGCCCTTGTGCCTGAGCAGCACTGCTACAGAGAACTGCGAATTTGTCACCAAACACCAAATCGACGGGATAAATGAAGAAATGGGTCACTTGAGACACAAATGTGCAGGGCCGTGCAGCAGCTCAGCAAACAGTGAAGGGAAAGGCTGGGCAAGCTTCTCCTGTGCGGATGAACCCAATGGTGGTATGTTGCAGGAGAGCAAACTGCTGTCTCTTGTTCCCAGCTCAAATGCAAGAGACTTAATGAGTGTGATGAGAGAGGGCAAATATTTACACTGATGAGCTTGAGTAGGCAAATAAACCAGGCTTTTAGCAAATGAGGCAAACATTATGCGTAGGCTCTATCTAATTCAAAGGAAAGCTTGTATTTTGGGCCTGGGCCTCTAAAGCTGCTCTGTTCATTCAACAAACTTTGGCAAAATGTGTTGTCAAAGAGCATCGCAGACAAGGACATTCAATTAAGTCTGTGCAAACACCCACGTTATTAGTAATCCCAAACTGGAATGGGGAAAGAAAAGGCTTCTTGTTAGCTTGCAATCACATTAGATTAAATTTGTCCTCGTTGGCAAGTTGAGACCAACTTTCTTGTGCAGCCCAAAGCATGGTGAAACCCCCACCTCCCTGGGCAGCTGAGCCACAGCTTCACTGATCCTTCTGAGAAGAAATTCATCTTAATAACCAACCTGACCTGCCCCTGGTGCAGTCCAAGGTCATTGTCTCTTGTGTCTATGGGACCCTGCTGGTGCCAAACAGGCCAGCTTGCTGCCTCCAGAGCTTCAGTCTGGGAGATCCTACCCCAAAGAGCCACCTTGCTGTATCCCAGATGGATGTTAGGTCAGGTCTCAGCTCAGCAGCAGTTTGGCACAGGCTGCTCCCACTTGCTGGGACTGCCCAAGCCGGCAGCTCCCAGCACTGCTGCAGCAGCCCAGAGTGGAAACTATTGATCAGCGGCCATTACCAGCTCATTTATACAGATGGGCTTTTAGGAGTGAATTAAAGGAAGTGTGGAACTAGAAAAGCATGAAAAATGTATATGATTCTTCAAGCTAATCACGGCAATAATGCATGTTTACTGACAAGGCTTTCTTCACGTAGTGAGCAACCTCTATTTATCCAATTTATCCATTTATCTGGAAAGCAGATATCACAGTAAACAACGACTTGGAGGCGAGTCCACTGCCATAAATCAGCATTTTTCAGAGCGCTACGGAGAACGACAAACCTCGGTGTAAGAGCTCTGTGCTGTGAATAGAAATTACTCAGTGCTGACGCCTGAAAGGACGCCAGCAGCCCTTGCACTTGCAGTACTGAATTTGACTTCGATTTCTTCTTCATCCACCAGGCTGCGAGTTAAAAACATTGTCTTTGCTCTGTGTTGAGGGAGGAGCGTCGTCCAGCTGAGCCTCCCCATTGCTGGTAGAAACGCCGTGTTCTTATTACTTCTCACAATATCCTTCACAGTCAAATCACTTTTGATTCTCCTCTCTTGACTAAAAGACTTCAGTGTTTGTGATGGCTCTCTGCACTGTGTTGTTCTGCTGAATTATTTTTCCTAGCTGCCAATGTGGGAACAAATTGAGTGGGTGAGAACTAAACGGAAAGAAAAAAAAAATCACAAAGAAAATATGACATGGTTGCAAAAATATTTACTTTCTTTGCATGAAAGGCGTCCGAGTGCTTTAACGTTTCTCATTTCAATAGAGAAAAACAATTTCTGCTTGTAATTAAATGCTTAGATAGAGTCTGCATCCAAGTTTACTTCCCATAAATGAGAAGGCAATTAACGGCTTGCATCAGTGCTATTTGTCTCCTTCTTCTTGCAGGTCCTCCTGGTGGGAGAACTGTTTATTATAAAGGAGAGAATCCAGTTTGGGTCAAAAGGATGCATTTTTAGGAATGCAGGTTTCAAGTCCAAGCCTGATGGTGATCTGTCCTTGCAGTCTCTGTTATGTACTGAAAGATTCATTAACAAGACATGGAAAAGGGAGAACCAGGATGGGAGATGCAATGAAAAGCCTATTCATTATCTCAGCAGCATGAGACACATCTCACTAGATTGGTTTCCATTTTAAAGAGCTAAACATAATCCTTCACTTCTTTCCTTTAATGGTGGTGTTGATGGAGACAGCCAACAATTTCCTCTCCTCATCAATTTTGATTATGAATTCTCATCTGGATATGGAGTCCAATTTTTGTAGGAAATGTTTACCCATGGGACAACGGATGTCAGACTGAACTGAGCTCTTCTTCACCACTGTCCTCTGGGTTCTCTTTGCTCCAGTTAGCTGCCTGCAACCGATTTCAAATTAATTACAGCACCGTGGATCAACCTTTCCCATTTTTTTTTTCCCCACACGTTGCCACGTGTCCATGGACAGCCCACGTTTTCTGTTAAGCGTTATGGCAGCCTTTGAGCCTCACGCTGAACACATGAGAGCATTTAGTGATCTACATTTCACTACAAAATGTGTTCCTGGGTAGCGCTCGCACATAAGCATGTCACTGATGTTCTCCAAGCACCAGCCTTGACAGATGTGTAATGGGAGAGCGGCTGCTAATGCTTCAGCTTCCCTCTGGGATGCTGCTTGGGCTTGGAAGGGAGAAACATGGCACATGTGTCAGCCCTGTGAGTGTGTGCCTCTGAATGCTAGGTGGCCTGTCCTGAAATGGGAAGGACTCTGCTATGAGGACAGATTGAGAGAGCTGGGGCTGTTCAGCCTGGGGAGGAAAAGGCTCTGGGGAGACATGAGAGCAGCCTGTCAATATCTAAACGGGGACTGTAAGAACAGACAGAAAGTTTAGCAGGACCTGTTGTAATGGGAGAAGGGGAAATGGTTTCATACTAAGAGGAGAGATTTAGATTGGACATAAAGAAGACTATTATTATTTTTTTATAATAAGGGCAGTGAGGCTCTGGCACTGCTTGCCCAGAAGGGTGATGGATACCCAGACCTTGGAGATGTTCAAGGTCGGGATGGATGGTGCTCTGAGCACCTGATGGAGCTGTAGGTGTCCCTGCTCATTGCAGAGGAGTTGGACTGGATGGCCTTTAAGAGTGCCTCTCAATTCAGAAAATGACTCTGTGATTCCAAGTACAAAGACTGCTCCATAGGGTGGTAGGATGGATACCCTTGGAGGAGCTTCTTGCACATCACATTGGCTATGGAAGGAGGAGAAGTCAGCTGTGTTTTCCTTCACTGCTACCTAGCCTTCCTCCATCACCACAGCCCATGTTGTTTGCCATCCCATCCCTCATCCCACCTTGTGCCATCTCCTCTTTTGGACCCTTTCCAGCCTTCCCACCACAGATCCTCCATCCTTCTGCCCTTCCTCCTGGTTCCTGCATTGCTTTTCTCTCTGGTTACCTCACATCCCTAAGGATTTACCTCCCAGTCACGAACAGATCTCTACCAGAAGAGTGTAAACTGGTATTTTCAGCAGTTAATGGTTTGGACTAACATGGGGGGAATTTCCAAGACTCCTCCCTTGACCTCAGCTGCTCTGCCAAACTGCATGGAGGTTTTCCCCTAGGGACACGGAAGCTCCTCAAGGTTGTAAAATGGTTTAAAGACGATGAGGAGAAAATAAGTTTTTGCTTACTCCACTTTTCAAGGAAAGCTGAAGCCTGCTGGGCAGTCAGCCAAGGGAGCCACAGCCCAAAGAATTAAAATCTAGCAAAATCATAAGCAGGTTTCTGTGCAGCAGATTGTCAGGAAACTGGAATTAGCAGTATTGGTTCCTGTCCCACATAATAACAAACAGTAATAATTGTGTCCGGTATATGTGCTCTCGTTTGCTTTTTCTCTCTCAGAAACCAGCATTTTAAAAGATAGATTATGAAGATACGTTCAGAAAGTAAGGATTCTGAATTTATTAGTATTATATATTATTCATATAATGGCAGCAGCCTAAGTTGTCTCAGCACTGTGCAGAAAGAGAGGAAGATAAAGCCTCCGGCCCAAAGCAACTTCTAAATAAATGGAAATAAGGTTTGGATTTGCGCGAGTGTATTTGTGTGTGTGTGTGTGTGTGTGCGTATAATTTTTAAGCATTACTGGAGAAACTGTAGGGGGAAAATTGAATTATACATCAGCTTATTCACCAACAGAAAAAAAAAAATAAAAATGGGCAAGCCTGCATGCTCTTGATAACATTTTAATAATTTACAAACTCAAATTTCACCCTGGGAGTGACTTTCATGAGAAGTAAGAAATCCTGTGACTGTAAACACAGCTGGAAGTCAGCAGAAAATCGGAGCAGAAAATCCCCTCCGTACGAGGGAAGGGGATGGCTCATGCTGGCAGTAGGGATGGGTGCCCTGTAGGAAGGGATGCTGGGAGGGGGCAAAGCTCTGAGGCCCTCAGCCCTGTGGTTATACTCCTGCTGCCACCTCCTGCCCATCCTTCCACCCTCCTGGGGCAGGCAGGTGCTCCATGTGCAAGGTGCAGAAGTTCCCTTGCTCCACTGCACGAGGATGAGGGTTGATGCACCCCCAGCACTGTCCTTGCCACCCTTGGCAATGCTTCAACACAAACACAGCTACTCACTGTTTGCTTTCTGCTTTTTGGGCTGAATTTCTCAGTGGTTTTGGAAGCTCAGCAGGTGGCACAGCCAGGAGTTGGGATGCCAGAGGCAGAGTGTATGGAAGCACCACCTGCGAGGTGAGACCAAGCTGCCCATGTCCTCCAGTGGGCACCTCCCCACTGCTCCTGCTGGGGGCAGGCAGCAGGTATTTCTGTTCAGGGAAAGCTCTGTTGGAAAATGCCTTCTGTGAAAGCTACCTTGGCAGGGGACGCTGGGGGCTTCGTTCAGCTTCACAGAGCACTTCTTTCTCCTTTCACATTCATATGGAAGCCAGACACACTGACATCCCTCTCTCCCTGCTGTTTGTTGTCCTCTCCTGCATGTTCCCATCATGTTGCTGGGGCAGTTCCAGACATGGAGCCTGCACAGGTTCTTGTTGAATGCAGTGTGCTGTCCCATGCTTTGTTCTCCCAAGGAAGCCATGGCACAGAATCTCTTGGCTGTGCTCATCCACCCTGGCACAGGGGCTGCTGTAGCAGGAAGCAGGAGCAGATCCATACTGAGAGGAGAGTAAGGCTGGAATAACCAAGGCCAAGGAGAGCCACCTGCAGCTCCCACCCTACAGAGAGCAGCCACATGCAGGGAGAATTCAAGGTCACAGCCAACCCATCTCTCTGCTTTGCTAACCGTGGAGTTTCCCTCATTCATTAGCAACGGCATTATTAGCAGTGTCCCTCAGAGTGCTGTCAGATGTTGGTATCTCTTCCTGCCCTGTAGTAAGGCCACTGGTTTTATTCATAGACGATGGCCCTAGTTGACGTTCCTTGAGCTTCCTGCTCATGGAGCAGAGCAGGACCTGGGCTCTGGGAGCCACTAGATGTCAGGGTTACTCTGCTGCAACCGCACTACCTGCCAGATGTGGCACAGCTGGCCCGGGTTTAGGGATACTGGTCCCCCATTTGCCCCAGGGCGCTGGAAGACACACCGGGAACCAGGGGAAAGCCCAGAGGAAAGTGGGATGAAAAGCTTTTCTCCTTGCAGGACATCATGGAGTGCTCCCTCCCTCCCTCTGGAAACAGCAGGCACATGTGATTTGTCCAGTGAACTATTGGTGCTGGAGGAGTCCCACCTAAAATAGTGGGTTTGGATTAGGGGATGGCCACCCATCAAACCATCACACCAAGCCACAGCTCTCCATTACTGGGACTGTGAACGCTGTGAGTGTTTGGTCCTCATTCTGTCTGTCCTACTCCTTGGCTAGGAGCACTCTTCACTGCTGAACCCTTCAACCCCCACTCCTCCCTGCTTAATTTCCTCAACACCAAAACCCGCTGTTTTGAGGGGAAGAAAAAAAGTCAGCAAATGCTCAGATTTTACAAAGACCTCATTTTTTTCTTGAACTTAAAAGCAACATAAAACGTGGCATTTAGGTGAAACTGCACAATTTTCTGAAAAGTACCAGTTGTTTTATTAGATTTATTCTAATAGTGCAAGCTGAGTTCATCTCATAAATAAGGATTATAAAAAGCTCATTTGAATGTATTAGAAACGAAAGGAACTTATTTTATTATAAGCAGGAGAAATGCAACAGTGTCAGCATGAATGGAAGAGCTTCTCTTTCCCTGAAGAAATCTATTCCCCAGGCTGGAATTAAACAGCAGACACAGAAGTACCTGAGTGGTAACAGGTCAGCTGCTCAGCTGCTTTATGGCCTTTATTATCCAGGAATGGCACCCAGATACATTAGGAAATGGTACCAGACCCTCAGTGTTTGTATATTTTCCTGCCCCACTTTGAGACTTATGCTGACCTCTGGAAGAGATATGCAGCCTCATATCACTTACAAAACCATTTCAGCCGCAGTTATGGTAATGGTGGGCTTCTGACTACTCACTTAATGCCTGAGCTTTTTTCTAATCTTGCGATGTTCTTGTGCTGATTGACTTTCTGTGGTGAGAAATCCCACAAACTAATTACGCTGGGTATGAAAATTTATTTTCCCTTTATCAGTTTGAATTTTCCACCTTTATGGGAAAATGGGTTATTTATTAGGAACGAATAGCTCCATGGCATTTTGCAGTTACAACCCCTCAGATCACCTTCTCACTGGAAGAATCAACAATTAAAGTTGGCTCCGAGTTACATCACTACTTAGTCATGATAGATATGCAATTTCATAGTTTTCATTATAGAAAATAGGCACCAAAGTACATCAATAAACTACATAATGTGAAGGAATACTGATAAAAGCTTGCTATTAGATTCATTAGTGCTAATCAGAAAGAAAGCATCTATGGTTACTCATTGATAATATTCAGTAAGAAAAAGCAGTTTTCTAGGGTGACTGATTTTCAGTGATACAGGATTGCTGAGAAGAGAGTCTAAAAGCAAATGTCAAACCTGCCTCACTCACTGAGCGCTGCTGCTAAAGCAAGGAGAAAATGCTTAGATGAGATCATACAATTAGCATTTTTATTGTAGACAAGGGCAAGAGAGAATGGAGTGGCAGCAGACGAGGACTAAGGAATGGAGAAGATGGCGAAGGTCTGGATGAACACTTATGGATAAGACAAGTTGGTTTCTTTGGATGGGCTCCAATTCAATAGTTTGTTGCCATTTTAGATCGAGGTACAGCTAACAAATTGGTCATGGAAAATGGTTGTGTGGACTAACCATGAGGAGGTTGTATAAGATTGGAGGGGAAAAAAGTAAATGTAGATCTCCCTCAGATTCAATGGGATAAATGTGGGGAAATCCAGGAAACCAGTAAGCAACTTGCTGGAAAAACTGGGGACCTCAAAGTTAGGAGGCAGCCTGGAAACTTTCTGACAAATAATGGGGAAAATATATCTGCAAAGAAGTCCAGATATGACAGGATGAGTAACTGCCTCTAAAAATATATGAGCAGTAAGCTGAGAACCCTCAGAAGGGATAGGAAAATGAGTGCTCATCAAAGAGAGATGTGACACAGGATGGAAACGTACAGAGAAAATGAAAATTGAGAAATTCAAACTAAACTGGAACTTGCAAAATATATTAAAACCTCTAACAAAAGTCTGTCTCTAGAGCCTCAGTTCTTCCTTGTTCTTACCTTGTGTAGCTAGAGATTGTAGTTAATCTAAGTAGGACCAAATAGAAAATGAATGTGTTTCTAGGGATTATGTTGAAGAGTGAAATGAAAGCAAAGTGAGGCCTGCAGGGCTGGAAATGGGCTGGAAGCAGAATGAAACCTCAGTGCAATCAGATTAGTGGGATGAGGTGGGAGACACCTGAGCTCCAAGGCCCTTCTTGCGCTGCTGGAGATCTCCCAGCAAGAGCTGCATGTCCATCTTGCTGGGGCATTGTCCAACTGGAGATCAAAGGCAGTGTTTGTGTATTTGAAAGAGCAAAGCAGTGCCTGGAACAACTACAGGCACAGCATCCTGAGTGCATTCCTATGCACAGTTGTAGAGCAGGAGGGAAAAATCAATGATTTGGAAGAAGAACATGGAAAACCAAGGAAAAACAGAACATAGGTCAGCTCAAGCTAGAAAGCCTTCCAACCAGCCTTGACAAAGCTGACCACTGGTCAGCTAAAAAACAGATAATCTGGCAGTAGCGACTGTCCTCTTCCTCTGCTCCAAGCATGCTTCCCACCTCTTTGTGTTCAACAAGAGCCCACCATGCAGTGAGCCACGAGACCTGCAGCTGGAAATTAAAGCAAGGATTATTTACACTTTCTCACATGGGCACCGGGGTCCCTCCCTCTGGCTGCTGCCCCTTGGCACGTGGCTGTGTCCTTCCATTTCCCCATGACACACATCACACAGTCAGGCACACACCTCGCTTTGTGGGTGCCAGTATCATCTGGCTCCATGGTGAGTTCAGTTCGAAGCCTGTTGGCCTAATTGCAGGGGGGAGGACAGATGCTGGCAGATGCATCTGATTGAAAAGCATACAAAATTTAGCCAGACTGCAGGATTTCTCTGTGGTATGGACAAATATTGACTGGGGCTCCTTCCAGCAGCCTCCTCTCTTAATAGATGCTCTAACATCGAACACGAGCGCTGACAAACTGGTGCAATTACTCACCACGTTACTAATCACACCATTTCCCTCCTCTCGTTATTGATTTTGGAAACATTGTTTGAAAAAAAAGGAAAGAAAAAAAAATAAATGCCTTCATTGCCTGCAATACCTAAATGGAAATTTAATCCCTCTTCCATCCACCATCCCCTCTCTTCTTTTATTTTCAAGATACATTTTGATTGTTTTGTTTACTGCTCACTGTGTTTATGATTATTTTAATAGAAAGTGTTATGCGATACATTTTGTATGAAGGTCACTGCATAGACATTCTCAATAAATGCTTTATTCTAGCAGCGCTGATTCGTAATGAATTCATGCCAGCCTCTTGCAGGGGGTTCTCTCCATTTCCAGACAGGGGTCCGCTTGTAATCTGACATTAGCAATGTGCTGAATAAATAACATTATCTGCAGCAGCATTTAGCAGTTGCTGCAAATAGTGTAGAGGCCACTGTGAAGTTGCTCAGGCCTATTGTTTCACTCAGAGGTTAATATACTGTCAATAAGGAGGAACACAAATAATGCTGGAGCAGTTGGCTCGCCAGCAGCCGGAGATGCAGTAAATGGAGGATTTTGTCTTTTCTCCAGCTGCATAAATAGTTGTGCATGCCTTAGGCGTTCCCCTCCGCTTGGTGCCAAGCTTCAAATGAGCCCTGAGATGTCGGACCTCACTAAGTGAGGATCCAATCTGGTATTCTTAAGTGCTCGTTTTCCCCCCAAGGCTGTCACTCAACCTGTTGAATCATCTGCCTTCCATTTCCTTGACCTGCTCTTGACCCTGTTGGCCATCAGGTCCCCACATGGCCCTGAGTTCTGCTCTTGTCCCCTCTGCCATTGAGCTCACGCAGACTGCAAGCAGTCACTGTGCCTTCTGGCACATCCAGCACACAGAGGAAGCCATCTCCTTCTGCTTGTCTGAACCAGCTTCTGCTCACTGTTGTTATCCTGTTATTCCTGCATAGGAAAGGGGGGATTTTCCAGGGATATCAGCAAATTTGGTGCTCAGTTTGTGGTGGAAAATTTTGCACAACCTTTCCTCTGCCTCAGCATGGTTTTTCTGCTCATTTTGTCTATATATACAAAGGAAAGGGTCTTGCTGGCAGCTCCTAGAAGTGTGCGTGTCTTTGATGCCTATTTGGAAAAGCCAGACCCAAACTGCATTAGGATGCTTTGCTTTAATTCCCTCCCTCCCTCTCTTCCTCTCTTCCTCCCTTCCTCTATTCCTTCCTCCCTTCCTTCTTTCCCCTTTCCCTCCCTCCTTCCCTCCTTCCTTGTCTCACTCTCTCCCTCTTTCTTTCTCTCTTCCCAGGAACTGGTCATTGAAGGGATCTGGGCTTGCTTCCCATCTCCTGGTTGTGATTAAATGCTCTGTAGCTCAGCAATGGCAAAGGAAGAGAGCCCTTCAGCTCTACCCCCAGCTATTATTGTTTGGTTTAGAAAGGTCTGGGAACCATTAGCACGAGGGAAAAAAAATCACAGATAATAATAAAAATAATGATAATAAAAAAACAGCTCCTAATGATTTTTTATGCAGACTGGCTTCTCTTTCAACACAATACAAGCAGAAGTATCTTTCCAAGAGTTCCTGGAGAACAGACAGATGTAAATGCTTTACTTGACTACATAGACTACATGCTTTCATCTCAATACATCAGGAGGCACTACATTTATCTCTGCATTCATTAACTTTTATTCCTACCACCTGCTAATATCTGGAGCCATACCTGGACTGAATTTTTGCCTGTTTAATAACCTTTTTCTTTCCTGTTGTTCTGTCCAATAGCTCTGTGCTTTGTTTCATGGTTTGTTTTCTCCAAGAAGGGCTTTCTTACCTCAGTACTCAGCAGTCCAGTCTCAGAAATGTAAGGGGGCTTTGCAATCAAAGGGAAAAGGAACAGGGGAAAGAAGCCCGTGATTTATTTTAGCCACACAAGAATTTGTCCTTTCCTGCAGTGTAGTTCAGAAAGGTTGGCAGATATCAGTAGGAATCCGCTGCCTCACGGAAACAATGTAGTAGGAAAAACTGCAGAAGAAAAGCTATCCCAAGGACTCTTCAGAAACTCCATATGCCAAAACCACTACTTTCCATTTTTCTAAGGGAACAACAGAAGCACTTAGAGTTAAAATGTAGCTGCCATACAGCCCAATCCTGTCACTTCTGGGGTAGGGTGGATAGAAAAGCTGCAGGGCTCATGGCCAAAGAGATCCCTCTAGCCATTGGCACCTCACCAGGGGGTGAGGAGGCTTTGCCAGCACCAGTGTGTCATCTTGCAAGAGGCATCTAGTTACACTGCCTATACTTTCCTCCTCCAAAATGAAATCATAAATCATCCATGCTTTCTCAGCCTTCATAAACTCTATGGTCTAGGGGCTGTTGCCATCTGGCATTCAACCTCTCCTGCCCAGTCTGGAAGGTGCATGTCTTCAGCCTTTGGAGCTGATGGTGAGGACAAGCTGATTCCAGCTCTGAGTCATCCCCAGGAAGGAAAACCACTTCCTGATGTGAAGCTTAAGGAACTCAGCTGAGCTCCATGAAGGGAGGTGAAAAGTTGGGTCCATTAAATTATGTAGAATACTTGTTCAGGGCTTTTCTCTGCCTTGCCATAAAACTAAAATATGTTGATAATATCCTCCTCTTCTGTCCCTGTCTGAAACAGATATCTTCCATCTTTATGTTCAAAACACTAGCCATAATTCATATTTTGGCTTGATCTAGGTATCTGGATGACCTTTAACAGCCTGTGATATATAGAAAAGCAGATTATATGTTCTTTTGTTTCATAGGGGGGATCAATAAGAACTAGATTAGGAAAAAAAATACAGTTAAACAATTCTGACAATGATTTCTTTGAGAAACTCTACACCTTCAGAGCTTGGAGCAAGGATTTGTAAATTGGCAGGGAGTCCCCCTGCTGTCACAGATGTGTCTTTCGACATAACTATAAAACATCTGCCCAGACTTGTGCAGTCTTCAGACTCTAAGGCTCTCCCTGCACATGGACTCCAGGAACAAAGTACTGGATTGTTGGGAATTTGCTGCTCTCGCAGCCCCAGGTGAGGTTTTCCTTGCAACACAAGGGTTTTTCTTTCAACTTCTCCTCAGCCTTGTATTTCCTTGTGCCCCTCTTGTTTGTGGGGTTGCTCTTGGTAGCCCTCAGCCTGCTGAAGCAGCTCTTCCATCAGCACGGTGGGTCAGTGACAAGTGGTGTCCCTCAGGGATCAGGAATGGGAGCGGTGCTCTATAACATCTTCCTCAATGCCATCAAAAGTGGGATCAAGCACATCTTCAACTGTTGGTGGAGGACACCAAGCTGTGTGGGGCGGTTGACACACGTGAGGGATGGGATGTCATTCAGAGAGACCTGGGCAGGATGAGCAGTGGGCCCAGGTGAACCTCGTGAGGTTCAACAAATCCAAGTGCAAGGTGCGCACCTGCATGGTGGCAGCTTCTGTTATCAGTACAAGCTGGGAGAAATAAGGATGGAGCACAGAGATGAGAAGGCTTTGGGGAGACCTGAGAGTGGCCTTTCAGTATCTAAATGGAGCAATGAGAACAGACAGACTTTTTATCAGGGTCTATTGTCTTGGGACAAGGGGAAATGGTTTCAAAACTAAAAGAGGGGAGATTTAGATTGGATATGAAAAAAGAGTTTTTTTTTTTTTACATTAAGGGTGATAAGGCACCTTAACAGGTTGCCCAGACAGGTGATGGCTTCCCCTTTCCTGGAGAAATTCAAGGTCGAGTTGGATGCTCTGAGCACCTCACTGAGATGTAGGCATCCCTGTTCATTGCAGGGGAGTTGGGCTGGATGACCTTAAAGGGTCCTTTCCAGCTCAGTTTTATGATTCAGTGATTCCATGGTTCTCAGCCACAGTACAGACTGGGAGAGCAGAAGGCTCATTGCCAAACTCCAGAAAAGTGCAGCCACAGCAGGAGCAATGGAGACAGGTCAGGAAGGACTGCAAACATGCAGGTTTTCCTCCACCTTCAGCACCACAGGTGTCCCAACTGCTCTGTCTGAGCCAGGACGTGCTGCTGGCCTTCTGGTCAAGAATTACCCATGGCCACATCTCCATCAGATCTAGATAGCAATGCTACCTAGATTTGCTCAGCCCTCCTGCACCAGGTTGGATGAACAGAGTGTCTGCTTCCCTCAGGCACACAGTGCCAGCTGGCAGCGCCAATGTTTGCTGTCTTCTGCAGATGAATGGCAGAGTGTGAGGGACTATATGATGCTGTGAACACATTGCACGCAGCATTCCGTCTCTGTGTGAGACCAGCTTTCCCTGCTGCAGTTTCAGATGTGATTTGCTTTGCAGGCTGTGGAAAGCAAGGGAGTCACAGCAGCTCCAGAGCCCTGGGAGAGACCAAGCCAAACTGTGATTGTACAAGGGTGGTGGGTTGCTAAAGGAGTGTTCAACCCCCTCTTTGAAGATAGATGGTGGCTCCTTCTCCCTCCTGGTGTCCCCTGACAAACCTGCAGTCACCCAGGAGCTCCCAGCCTCCACATCTGCCCTTCTCTTCCTCTATGCCTCCCCCATAGGACGGATACTCCTGCTGGGGGGAGCAGCTGTGCTCCCAATACCAGCAATGCCATTGTGTGCTCCTGTAAATAAAGCAATTATCTCATGTTAGGTTCCCTCTCAGATAAACATACTTTTTTTCCACAGCCCCAGGAGACTTCAGTGTTTGTTGATGGATCTGCAAAGGTAAAGGGATTCTGAGTGAGCCCGAGCCATGCTGGCTGGGTGCAGGGGCTGAGCCCGGTCCTTTGCCATGGACAAGTGGCAAAAGCACTGTGTGGTAAGGTAGGAAAGCACCACTGGTGGAACTTCTCACTGCTTCTGCCTGCTCCTGACAGCTGTCCCCCTGAAACAGGGCACAGAAGAGCTAAGTGCTGGGCACAGAGGAGGGAGCAGCAATTGAAGATGGAGACATCAGTCTGCACGGAGTGGGTCATGGTAATTTATGTAAAAGTCATTAAGGGTTTTGATTTTTGCTTGGGGTAAAGTGTAACTGGAAAGACCCCACGGTGGTGACAGATGAAATGCCACAGGTGTGCTTGATTTGCCCTTAGGAGAGTTTGCCAGGGGGGAGAGAAAGCAGAATATCAGTCACATGAAGATGTAGCTGTATATTACCTATACATATCATTTCACATTTGCTCTCAGTGAATGTCACAACTCTAGTCCTTCTCCCCACGGCGCCTTGCATGCAGCATTGTGAGATCTGATTTCAAGCAGATATTTGGAGATAAATCTACTTTCCCTCATGCATGATTCTGCTGTGCTTATTATTAAAGCTTATTTTCTTTCTTAAGCAGTTACAAAAAAAAATCACACACACACACACACACACACAAAAGCAGAGACTTGAAATATTTGTAGATTTTTCTCCAAGAGAGGTCTTAATCCAGAAGAGAGAGATACATCTTCCTTTGAAAACAAAAGGAAACCTATTAAAGAGCTGAACTGCTCCGGAAAATGTTTCGATTTAATAATAATTAGTCCAAGACATGGAAACACGGCTTAATGCTGTTTAAATCTAGAGGCAGAGCTGGCACTTTTCTAAGACGGATTTCACTGAACCTCAGCTATCCAGTCCTTGTTATTACAGTAGGAGGGAGTCTTGTTCAGATGCAGTCATATACATTCAGGCTGTCCCTAGTAATTTGGGCAAGGCTCATTACCAGGGACACATCCCTGATAGGAGGCAGCCCGGAGCCTTGGCAGGATGGAGAAGTCTCTCCCTGTCCAGCCAAGTGACTGACAGCTCCTCTCATTAGTCCCCCGGTCTTTGTGCCACTGCACACCTCTCTCTGCCCACTTCATTTTCTCCAGAAATGTAAGAAAGACACAGCCTGGCTGCAGATTCCGAATGTTATTTCTGTGTTATCCTCCTGAATGAGTGCAAGCTGTGAGCTGAAAGTGACAAAGTGCAAAATAATTTGTGGTGGGAGTAAGAGGATTGTCTTCCATCCCGTGTGCTCAGATTGAAAGATGCCGAGCTGGCCCTACAGCTCAAATCACATTCTTGCTTCTGCTTCCATGCGAATGCTAAACTGAGTGATACTGAAGCATTGGCTGGAGGCAGCAGGCCAGTGGGTACCATGGCACAGAACACACAGAGGCTCTGGGGACTTTCTTTCCTGCGGACCTGCTCTTGCTGTGGCTTTATCTGTCCTGTGCCGCTGCTCGTCACTCAGTTTGACATGGTCTTCATAGCAGTCATGGCTGATTAGATCTGCTATAGATTTAAATAAACTTGCCAAATCCTAATTGTTCCTAGTTATAGTGCCTGTATGTGCTGTTTTGCCTGCAGGGTATGCAGCACACAGTATACCGAAATCAGCGTTTAGAGTCAATGTTAGGCTATCACAATGCAAGCTATATAATCATAGATTTTGTATTGTCAGAAGTGTACATATGCAAGTATATTCATACTTCATATCCCGCTCTTCAAGTCATGACATTTGCCATCGTTTCAATTAAGTCTATTCAAAGAAAATCCATGAGAGCAGTATTTCTTTGCAAAAGGCCGTCAATGAAAAGGAAGGGTACAGGAAATAAAAATCTATCACCCTGTCCACAAGAATGACAAAACAAACAAGAGAAAGAGAGGGAAATGAGTCTCTTATTTACAGGATTCTGCCCTGGAGAAATGAACAGATTAAGTTTATCATGACTACAGCTTCTGTTATGTGGCTCTGAAGGAGATTGTGCAGATAACTGGAAATGCTGCAGAGTTCTTTGGGAAGACTCATCCTAAGACCTTCAATTATCTTTTGAAAGTTATTTGCGGAGTGAAAGAGTGCATAAAACATTAGGATTGTCCTGTGAAGACTGCAGAGTCTGGCAGTGATAACACTCCATATCCTTCCACATCCCCACTGCTACTGACACCTTCACCTTCCTTCCCAATGAACGGAAACCTGAGTGGGCTCCCACCCTTCTCCCTGTGATTTCCAGGTGGGCTGCTCAGTGTTCTGGTTCACCCTGAGTGTTCACAACCCTCGTCTATGTGATTTGCTTCAGATTCTGGCCCTGAGCCCAGAGGGCTCATTTCCCCTTGTTTTTTCTGGAATGCTCTTCAAGACTGAGCAGGGGCTGGAGGAGCAGTTCCTGTGGCCCCCCAGCCCCATTCCAAGGGGCTAGAGGTAGGGGATGAGGCGTAGCTGACCCTAGGATGATTTGGGGTACCCCCCCTCCCCCCACACACACACAGTAGCTGGGAGTTGTGTGAGAAGTGTCCACTATGCGTATCCACCCCTGGATGCTGAAAGCCTCTCACACATGGCATGTGTCATTCCTGAGTTCAGCTCCTATCTCCCAAACCTCTGTGGACACCTCCCATAGCACTGGGAAGCCTGGCTGAGGCAAAGATAATGACATCTAGTGAGGCACTGCTTCAGGCTGCCCGCAGAGGTGGTGGATCCCCCATACCTTGAGACACCCAAGGTCAGGCTGGATGGGGCTCTGGGCACCTGATGGAGCTGTGTATGTCCCTGCTCATTGCAGGGGATTGGGCTACACAGCCATTAAAGGTCCCTTCCAACTCAGATGATTCTATGATTCTATTCTGTGAAGGCCGGAGAAATTCTTCCACATCAGCTCCGTGTTCACACTGCTGTTACATTAAGAGCTAAGCACTCTGCATGTGGATGTTCCCCACTTTCAGTGTGAAGCCAGTGTGCCACAAGATCTCCGCTGGGCTCCCGTTGTGCACCCAGATGCTGCTGGAGACCGTTTCCTCCCTGTACCCTTCCAGCCACCGCCGTTTGTCCTCTTTTTTTTTTTTTTTTTGCCCACCTTTTCTGAAGAATTCCAGCTACATGTGCCCCCGAGTCATTGAAATACAGCAAAAAAGACATTTGCAGAGACGGAATCGGGAGCAGAAGTGCAGAGGGTGCCGCAGTGTTTGTGCGGTGGCGCAGAGCCAGAGGCAATTAGCGAGCGACATGAATCTCTCCTGCTCGCCACTCAACCGTGTGCAAATGGCACTTCTTGTCCTGTGGGTTAAGGAATGGCAGTTTAGTCTGTCAAGTCGTGCTAAAGTTTGCTGATTGAAGGGGTTTGGGGCTGCGCTATTACAAAAACTATGTTTAAAAAAAAAAAAAATGCTTTTAATCCCTATTTTATGAGGCACGCGCGAGAAAAGGCAAAGCCATTTCTTTTTGGGGAAGTAGCAGAATCAGCACCTAGCGACAGGAATGCATTCATACCCTCCAGTTTGAACAAAGTCAAACTGAAAACTACAAGTAAAGGTGTTTGCAAACTTGTGGGGGCTCCTGTGAGTGATCTTGGGCTCTCACCAGTCCAGAACAAAAGCTCAATGAGGCATCGATTTCCCATCCTGCCCCTTGCCCTGCTCTTTTGCTCTATCCCTCTCTTAATTCAGATTTTCCAACGCAGTGATGTGGTTTTGCACTGTGACTGCTCCGAGGTGCTTTGCTTTCAGGGACACCAGGTCCTGCAGTGAGCGGTGGAGGGGCAGCCACGGGGTCAGCTCCAAGCTGCACGCAGAGACCTGGCTTCTAATTGCAGTGTGGAGAAGTTATTAGGCCGGGATATCGGCTTGTTTTAATAGACTCTGGCTGATATCACCCTCTTAATGTATTCATAAAACACTTCTACTCCACCTGACCCATTGATCTCAGCCACGTGGGATAAGGTGCTGAACTGGACCTATTAAAAGATCCATGGGCAAACTTCCAGGTGCTCAGAGCTTTGTCTCTGGGAAGAAGCTGGATGTGTGACCTCTTTGTGCTTATGACCAGGGGCTCTACACAATCTTTTGGAGTTCCCGTCTCCCCCACTGCTCTCTCTGACCCATTGCGTTCAGGATTGGGGCACTTCCCCACCAGTACCCAGCAGACCTCCTCTCTCCCCATACGAACCCCTGCTATCCTTTGATTTTTGGAGAAGCAAAGCTGATAGGATCTTTCTTTCCCCTAAGAACTTGTTAACCTCTTGGACAGATTTAACCAAAGCTGCGAGAATGAAGTTCCAATATACTAAAACTGATGTAAACGTCAACAGTAGAGACAGTGAGGTGCGTGAGCAGAGCCCTGCTGACAGCAGAGCTGAAATGGAGCTGGCAGGTCACTCAGCCCTCACCGCCTCTCCTAGAGCAATCCAGCACGTTCAGACATGGCTAAGATGCAGAGGGCGAACCACTTTGGAAGTAAACCTGTTTTTTTTTTTTTTTAATTAAACCACGGCTGCACTGAAGAGGTAAACACCCTCCCTTCCCAATGTCTGGGAAGCAGGACCAAAAATGCACCCAGGAAATAAAATCTTTTAATGCTTGGGACTTTCCAAGCTACCTACGGGTTTATTTTCCATGCTTTGTAGAACGTCAGTGAGCACCACAGAGAAATGAATCACCGGCTTGTGTAGCAGGTAGGTCAAGGAAGGGGAGTCATCACTTCATCTGTTTCCATCCTCTGAAAGAGGATGTGCTGCCTTACTCTTCTGGTTTACTTGAGTCTGCTGCTGGATGTTGTCTCACCTCGTGGCTCTGCCTTGATCTGGCTGCATCTCTGCTTTGATGACTGCTATGGGTTTGGGAGCAGCCTGAGGAGGAGGGCTCCAGAACTGCCCTGGGGGCTCCAGAAGTGCTGAAACATTTCCAGTGGAGTGTTTTGAGGCTTATGGGAGCTTCTTTTCAGGCTTTTCGTGGAGAATTACAATTGTTCTCCTGAGGAGCGAAAGTCAAAACAAAACTAAGACAAATTCAAACCCAAATGTTTTTACCTCATGGAAACGAAACATTTTGAAACTGTCAAAACAAAACGAGAAAGTTGAAACAATCTGTTTTGATACTTCCCAGTAAAAATCAACACGTTCCCTTCAAAATGTTTTGATTTTAGTCCGACTGCATTTTCCCATGGGTAAAAAAAAAACACAGCGTTCGGCTGAAATGTTTTCCACCAGCTTTAGTGTTGAATTTATTACAAGGAGATCGTAGCAGGTCTGGAGGGATGGTGAGAGAGTTGTACCATCAGATCAGACACTGAAAACACATCCAGTGTTACTGTGTCATGGTCGAATGTGGGCAGATGAGGGGGGTGATGGCATCTCAGCCTTTTTGGTGCTGTCCTGCAGAAGTCACTTGAAGCCCAGTCAGGAATAGTGATGAGATGATGTGACAGGTGGCTATTGGACATCGGAGCAGGAGTTTGCATGGATAAATGAGGTTGAACAAATGAGAAAAGAAAGGACCTGAGGAGATGGGCCACCACCAGCTCTGCTGGGGACAGAGGTGCCACCAAATATACTGCCAACACCAAATAAATCAGGAGAAAGTGCCAGAAGACCTCTGAGCAGCTGACTTCATTCCTGTGTCTATCTGCAGGCATCTCGAGTTAGCAGAACAACCATGACAGGTTAGTGGGTCATAAATCAGCCCAAGGGCTTTGGAGGGGGTTCTGAAACAAAGCAAAGCAGACTCTATACCCTGCCACAACTTCACATCATTTCAGAAATGCAACATCCCCAGTCCTGCCTGCTTTGCTCTGATCACCCCCAGAACAAAAGGCAAAGTTTTCTCTGTGTTTCTTTTAACTCTCTGTTTTGACAGCCCGGTGCCTCTGATCCTACCTACTTGGCATGTGGATGGCTAATGTACATGGTGGCAGACGTACTTAAAGACATTTCTACACTGTTAGCATCTCTTGATCTACCGATTGCATAAAACAGACAATCCCTTTTCTGTGTGTTCTGCTCACCCTGGGTCATCCACGTTCCCCTCAGGAAAGCCACTTTTGCCATTGCATTCAGCATCCAGTGATGATTGAGCTGTTCTGGGGTCACCAAATTAAACCATCCTCTTGTGAGAGCATAGGAGGAACATTATTACTTCCACAGCAAGGTCAGACCTTTTTCCTGTGTTAATTAATCAGCAAAATTAAATAATTTGTTCAGTTAATATTAGTCCCTGGGAAACCAAGACACTTATTAAACTGAAGCACAGAGGCAGGTGAAACATGACATACACCATGGAGATCTGTCAGTAGCTTTCAAGCTTGCCCTTGTGCACCGTCCTGACTATTTCAGCCAGGTGTTTCCCCCTCATGAGGAGGATATTTCTGCCTGGGAGTTAACTGGAGCCTTCAAAATCTCACCAGAGAAGTCTGCAGGAGGAGCCCAGTGGGTTCATGGTGCCACTGGTCAGTTGACTGATGGAATTAGACTTGTCAGGCGTGCAAGTTCACCCAACACAAAGCAGGGATCGGGTCTAGGACCCAGGAGCAATTTTCTTAGCCATACCCAAGGGGCTGGAATGCATTGGGACTGAATATCAGATGAGTCTGACTCCGGCCATAATTTCCTAAAACAGTAAAAAAAAACCAAACCCACAAACCAAACCAAAGCACTGTCCCATTTGGCTGTATTACTTCCTCTCTGAGCAACACTATGTTGATTCAACTCCAAGCACAGAGATCTGGAGGTGCACACACCACTGAAATGTAAGTCAAGTGATGGCACCTGTACAATGATCTGTGACCTGGATGGACTTTGGGTCACAGTTTCCCCTATGGACAAGGAGGTGGTCTGTTGTGCTCCTTGGTTTTAGTCACCGTGGTTCATCATCAACCAGACTCACTAACAGCTGGCTCCAAGAAGGCATTGGTGATGGACATTTCCTTTTGTTGACTTGAAGGAAAGCACAAGGTCAATCTTAGTTGACAAAGAGAGCAGAGGGGAAAAGAGGTCTTTCCTACACTAAGTGTCTCAGATACTTCCAGCTCAAGGTTTAAGCTACTGCATGATTGATCCAGCTTGTGTCATCAACCTGGCTCTGTTCAATGACCCGGAGTGCATGGTGTATATTCTGTCTACATATATCTGGATGAGAAGCACCACATTTTCATAGCTCTTTGCTAGAGGTGAATTCAAAAGGTTCCAGAAGTAAAGTCTGGGGTTCTGGGCTGGGTGTGAATGGCAAAGCCAAGCAGACAGGGCACAGGCTGAAGAGCAGTAGAAGTTTTTTAGGTCCTCTTTGATTCATAGGCTGCCTGCTCCGTACCATACCCAATGCTTCTGCATTGCCATCACACTGACATAGAGATATATCAAATCTGGGTGCAAAGAGTTTGAATTCACCCAAAACAGGTCCCTCAGCTTACCAGGGTGGGATGGGCACATGCTGCCCATTGACATGCATGGCAGAGCTGTCCTGGGTGAGGAGTGAGGTGCTGAATCCTTCAGCAGGATTTGTAGGCAGGTGCTGCAACAAGAAGATAACAAATCCCAGCCTGTCAGTATTTCACAAAGGGCCACTCAGGGTTTATCTGTGCTGTACCTTCTGACCTCCCATCCTGACTATGGGCACTGGGGGATAAGATAAGGGAAGGGACAGGACTGCAGGAGCTGAATTCACCAAATAAAACAGACTGCAGCAGAACCTGGGGAGAGGTCCCATGGGACTGCAGGACAGCAGCTCTGGGACCATTGCAGCTTGGAGTGCTGCTCACACCACAGCTCCAGCTGGGCACGCTGGCCTCAGACCAAGGAAGATAATGGGATTTCTTCAGAACCTCTTCAGCAAGGGAAATATTTCATCTGAGCCAAAATAGTTTGGGCAGAGCTTGCAAAGCTTGAGTGCTAACCTTCACTGCTGTCCCTTGAGCTGCCCTCTGAAGCAGCAGGGGCCCGAGCTGAGCATTACCGTGGAGAATAGGCAAGAGGACTTCTCTAGGCATGGGGCAAATCTTGCCCTGGGCACACCTTCTTGAGATCTCCTGAGTCTACCCTCTGTATCCAGCCTTGACTAAGTCCTTCATTTCCAAAGACCCCCTCTGGTTTTGCTGGATATCATAATTCAGGTCTGAATGACATAGCAAAGTCATAGGCACGTCCTGATACAGCTGGCTGGAATGGAAAACTCTGGGAGGTAAGAACAAAAGGGTTAGTCTCACTTGTGCTCCCAGCATCATGCCACAACTTTCCCTATTTTCATTTTCAGGCTATTTTCCTTCAGACCGACATGTTTAGCAGCCCTTCTTCCCCTCAAAAACCTCCAGGTCTCGTTTATTTAATTTCAGAGGAGAAAATATCCATGAGAATGCCAATTTGTCCATCTAGCTGGATTTCATTTAACCTCTCTTACACAAATAACAAGACCATTTATAATACACGGTGAGGTGGACAGTTCAGCAACTGGCTTCGAAACAAACTCTTGATGTTTTAGATACAGTTTCTTCTGTTGGAAAATTTCAGCTGTTTTTCAGTGATTGAAATCTCCTTCCTCCAATGCACAGCAAGGTTACTGTATAATCCTCTGCGTACTTCAGAGTTAGATAACAATTATTGGCAGATATAAATAGATGTTTTCACGAGCAATATTGTTTGGTATGCTAAATGTTGCTTTAATTTGCTGGTTCAATTTAAAGTGAATTCCTGTCATGCACAGAATAAAATAGATCAATTATATTACTACTAATTATTGTTATTATTTTAAACTGTGCTTCTCCAGCAGATTTAACAAATTTGTCAATCCAGCTTGTTCACCTTCTTGAAACCGAACCCAGCAGTCTTGCATGCAAATTACCCAAGATTTTCAATGAGCAACAATGATAATTGCGACTGTTTGGTAATTATCTCCCCCTAGACAGTCTCAATTTATCACATCGAGGCCTAAAGGCTCCGACGTCTTCATCTTCCAAAAGTATTGATATATAGTCCTATACAACAAGAATAAAAAGTGCATTTTGCAGCCATCCTTATTGTCAGGATCAGAATGAATAGGGGAAAATATTAATATTGTGGAAGGAAGCGTGCCTGCAAGTTGGTCTGAAATTTCTTGCTGGAAAACCAAACTTTTTCAGCAATATTTTGAGGTAATGTGCTAAAATCATCAGAAAACACTTTCTTTCTCTGCCTGGCTCTGATAAATAGCCTTTTATGTTCATGTTCCTAGTACCAAAATAAAAGTTCAAAACCCATAAACTATGTGACATCTCTCCTGCCTACCTATAACTGCATCTTTTCTCCATCAGGGTATCTTTATCAGAAGGTCATAAATCACAGCCACTCACATTATGGAGCAGTGATTCTCATAGGGCTCTGCTAAGGCAGGTTTCATCTTAAGGTATTCATTTTTGTAATTCAGCGCTGCATTATTTACTCTTTTTTGGCTGCAATAATCCATCTGAGATCAAATATATGTACATATAAACCAGCCTCAATATTGAAAAAATAAATAAATCTGAGAGCGATGGTAATGGGTGGGCAGAAATTGTGTGTTTGTGGAGGCTTTTGAGGTCTTTGGCTGTTTTTGTTTGGACTTGGACTGAAGCTGGACTTGCAAGGAGGCTCCGAGAGGTGAAAAGTAAAAAAGAAGTAAAAAGCAAAGGCTGTTTCAGGCACGAGAGTTGGAGAAGAGCAATAGCCCTGCCAGGGTAAATGCAAAACCCTAAGACAGATGGGACAGGCATGGTAGAAGCATGAAAACTGAAACCATGGAGCTTTCCAAACACAGCAGAGACAGGAAGCCTGCAGAGACGAACAGGGGCAATCAAGGAAAAGGGAAAAAGAGAAACAGATTACTTTGTCCTTTGTTCGCAAGCAGCATGTCTCCAGAAGCCCTGGGCCCGAGCTGCTGCCAAATGCTCATCATTCCACTCAAGCACCAGAGAGATGGGCAAAACAGAGGGAAATACAGACTGCTGAGGTTGGCCTTTGGGTTCATTGGTGAGAAATAGGATTGAGGGAAGAGTTAGCACCCCTGGGTAAAAGAAAAATTCTCAGGAAGGATCACTGGCTTCCATAACTTGCTCTCGTAGCCTCATGGTAGCATGAATGGAGCAATATTCATGCTAGGGGTGTCAGCAAGCAACACAAGTAGCACAGCTCTGGGACAGCAACATGGGATGTTTCCCCATGCAACAACAAGCACACCCACTGGTTTTGCGATACCAAATTCTTTGGCTTCATTGTATCCTTGGCCAACAGCAAGGAGCTGTGGCCAGGCTGGGATAGGAGCTCTCAGGGCTGAGCTACAGTGGTAAGATGGCAGTGGGCATCCAGTACTGCTTCAAGCAAAGTGAGGCACATGGGGGGGAAAATAATCTGGCTCTACACTCACCATGAAAGGAATTAAATTGGTTATTACCTCCAAAATGAGATCTTGGAGTGGTTACAGGCAGTTGTTGGAGGCTGGCAACTCAACAGGCAGTGGTGGGCACGATGGGGATACAGGGGCAGACCTTAGGAAAGGCAAGAAGGACAACATAGGGAGTGCAATTGATGTTCCTGCTTCAGGCCCCAGTGCTCCTCCGTCTCAGCTGTTGTTTCACTTCACGGGAAATAACAGCACATAAGGATTTGGAGAGGGCCGCAATGTCAATGCAGGAGGGAAGCAACTTCTGCCCAAGCTATGGGTGCAGGTGGGAGCATGGCCATGTAAAAGTAGATAATATGGGGTAACTGTCCCTCATGTTGTGAGGTTACTGGGTGGAAAGGTTCTTTTGCCTTCCTCTTGCCTCCTCTTCCCATCACCGGGCACACTGCCAGCTGGAGCAGTGGGATGCAGAGGGCCAAGTGCAGGATGAGCGTGTGCTGTGTTTCGTTACAGCAGATTGCCAATTTTACACATCTCCGTATCTCAAAAGCCATGTAATGAAGAGAAGACATTTAAAGCAACAAAAATACACGAAATGTAATAAATGCAAAAAGAGAATTATGTGGAAAATGCATTCAAGGAATGTGTTCCTCGCTGTTGAGACGCTTGCAGTCTACTTGCTTCATGAATATTTAGAAACAAGGTTGGCTCCAAATGTCAGTCTAACTGTACGCAGTTTTCCTTGTTATAAATACTACATTTTTTTTTCCAAGACAGCAGAATGCAAAAAAGTAACAAATAACACCTAGAAAACTCCCTTCTTTTTCTCCTTGAAATTGTTTCATTTGGACAGTAAATTCCTCTGTGCTACTTGATAAAGGTACTTTGCTTTCATCTTTATTTAAGGTCACCAAATCCGAAAGATTGGTCGACCTGAAAAACAAAAGGGATACTGCTGTAAATATTCCATACACTTTCTAGAGCTGAGGCCAACAGCAGCTGATGCTGGAGTGATGCAAAATATGGGACTGACAGTATCAGAGTGGCTATCACGCACAAGAGCTCCTTGCATTGGCATCTGGCAGATGAAGCCTTTGTTCCTGGAAACACATGCTCTCTCAGGACAAAACAGAGAGTCATTGTAAATTTGATGTGAAATAACAGCTATTCCTGGAGGCTAAATCTGGTGATCTCATTCGTAAAGCAAGCCAGAATGTTTGGGCAGGGTTTCATCCAGCCAAGAGGGATTTGGTGGTCTTTGAGAGGAGGAGAGCTTGGCATTGTGATGGGCAGGTCTCATAACTAACCGAAAACAAAGCCCAGTAAGGGACTGGACTCAACACACAGGCAAGAATTGGGTGTCTCAAGGCCAGATGGGAATATCATCAGAGGGTTCTCCTCCATCAAGAACATGTCTGCTGACTGTTAATAAGATTTACAGCCTTCCCTGAGCCTTGACTGATATTTGCTCGTGTAGCTTGTCACAGTTTGGCACAGAGCCCCACTGAGCCATAGCTCACCTGTGTCTCTGCTCCTCTATTGAGCCTACACATCCGAAAGAAAGAAATGTTGAACAGGAGCTACTGATCTGACAGGTCTTCATGCCAGACATGGTGTCCAAGCAGCAAAATGCAGGAACCACTCGTTGTTCTTGAGAGGTGTTGAGCATTTCCACCTCATGCTAGGTGTTCCTGTTTATGTGTTTGGATGCCCAACTGCTCCATAAGGTGTCCGAGGACACCTTCATGCAAAAGCAAAGGTGCAGACAAATAGCTAATGATTTTCAAGTTGTCATGTTTCCTGAAGGCTTCAGCAAGGAAATCATTGATGTCCTCTCAGCTCGATCAAATCTGAACACCTCAAAACTGCAAATGCAAGGCTGGGAGACATTTTGGAAAATGTAGGCCATAGCTCCGCGGTGTTACACACTTCCTTCATAAACCAAAATGTGCCTTTTTTTTTTTTAAATGGTTCTCAAAAGAATATGCTCTGACAGACTCCCAGCAAATGAAAATTGAGATTCTGTTCTATTTATACTCTCCAAAAATCCACAGACAATATAAATGAATTTGTAATACAAAATGGAACGTATTATCCAGACTAGTGAGAGATAGTTACATATCCTTCGTACAGCGGTACACAGTAATCCAGCCAAAATATTTCAGAACTAATTACTTTACATCCTTCTAATCCCTGGTAGAGAAAAATAACATATATTTTTGGAAGTTCATTGGAAGCATGTGTTTAAGATGTTGTTAATCCTTCGTTCCAGAATCTTTGGATGGATGATAATGAAACAGTCCTGTTTGCTCCCAGTGTGTTAAGACCTAAATCCCATCTTGGTTAAAGCTGATTATTTTGTATAAAGGAACATAACTCAATTCCTTTTCTTCTTGTTTTGCTTTCCTTTCTTTCAGTGAAAATTTTCCATTCCTACTTTGGTTTTCTAGATGGCAACCGGCAGTAGAAAATGATGGGCTTTAATCTCAAATTTCAAAATCAATACAGTGCGGGTACTATTGATTTTGGCATACCGGGATGACCCCGAGGGGGTTCACAGCAACCAAAGAGGGCTTTTGATGTTTTTGGACCTTCTTCAATTAGAATTGCTAAAAAACCTTCCACCCTCCTAAAACACAGGAGAGCCAAAATAACTTTGCTTTGCAGCCATGCACCCGTCACAGCACAGCGACGTCCTGGCATGTGATGCCCATGGATCCAGCAACCACAATGTCCCTCAGCGCTGCAGGGCAAGGGAGGGTGAAAATGTGCTATTTCACCCAAGACAGGCTAAAGAGTACTAGAAGACCTCACTTGCTTCCATTGAGAAATGCTCATGAATTGATACTGGAAATGTAGCAAGGAGTGGCTCTTATGTCTGAGTTCTGGTTTTTGCCACTGCTGTTGAAAACACTTTTGCAAGCAAACTTAAATCTCAGACTTCCTAAGTTCTGAGTACTTCACTCTGTGACTTCAATATTCTTTAACCATATGGGCTCCTCTGTAATTCTAAATTATTTTTTGAAAGGTCTGGATTCAATTTCTCTAATAGCCTCAGTGTTTTCAGGCCAGCTAAGATCACTCTTGCAGTTCGGTGTGAGTTTGGGATGTTGCCCAGAGCAAACAATAGAGGAGCTGTGGGACTTTTTTCTTTTTTTTCTTTTTCTCTCCTATAAATTTTATGGATTTCAGATTGATGTTTGTTGAGTTTATACATATTTTTTTTTAAATCTTATTAAAGACGGTTGAAGAACAAAATAAATTGCTCTGAACTGCCATGTGGTCTTTGCATACCGGGCTTCACTGAGCTCCACTACAACATCCTCCTCTTCCTCCAGTCTACCATCAGCTTGGGATGCATCAAAAGGTTGTCAGCTCTCTCAACACTCAGCTTTTCCCACTTACTGAAGACACCTCTGTTAGGCTTGCACCAAGTCAAGGGATATGGCTGTCCATGAAGCAGCCCTAAAAGCTGCATGACCACCCTGAAGATGGCTGAGGTTAGATGGATGGCTCCCCTACCAAGTCCCTCTGCAAGTCAGGCATTCAAGAACAAAAGAAGTCATTCTCTTCCATCCAAGAAGTGGTTCAAAGAGCCCAAACATGAGGTTTTGCAAGAGCTGGTCTGGCAGATAGTCCTGCTGAGCATTTCTGCTTACGTTCTGGAGGATGGACTGGAGGTTATCCTTCTAAACCATGTGGTTTGTTCTGCAATGGTAAGGAACTGTGAGTGCTCAGGAGGAGATGGTTTGAATTCAAGGTGGGGCTGATAATGTAGGGAAAAAGTCTGAAAAATAGAAATAGAAGAAAATGTGATGGGAATGCAGATAGCAGGCACTGTCCCACACTGCTTCATTGCAGAGGTAGAATGAGGGGAACCCAAGGGGAGACAGAAGGAGTTGTCAGAGACAGAGAAAATACAGTCTGGAAGGAAAGATTGAGAGGACTGGGACTGTTTAATACACAGAAAAGAGCACTGGAGGGAAAATACAGCTCCGGATGGGAATATATATTTAGTAACAGCAAAGAGAAGGTTTTGCTCAGTAGATCCATGGAGGATAGGAGAGGCAAGTCTGCACACTGCAGATTCAGGCAAGGTATCAGAAAGCACATCCTAGTAAGCAGCAGAGACATCTCTGCCAGGCCATGAGAAGATCAGAGAAGGCTTATGGAGGAATTTGGGAAGCTTCCATGAGTGTATTGGTTCAAGATGCCCTTCTCAAGAGCATGAGGGAGCCTGATGCCATTGCTTTTATTTTGGGGCAGAATGGAAAGGGAGATGCATTTCATAGGGTACAGTGTCTCCTAGAGTTACCTTGAAATTCATAAATGTCTCTGCATTGGTGGGTAAATCTTGAGGTTTTGGGGAATATCAGAAATAAGAAACGATTTTCTCAAATTTGGTTCAAAAATAAAACTTTTTTTTTTTGTTCTGTTTTGTTTTTGCAGAAGTGGCTTATAGTTTGCTGCTTTCCTGACCTATGTCTTTTTTCTCTGAAGAGACAAAACATATCCAAATTGCGAAAGTGCTGCATTGTGACATACCCAGATTGGCAGCTGTGTTTCCTCTGCTCAAACCAGCACAATTCTGCAGCTAAAATAAAACAAAATGAAGCTGGGTGGGGGTGTCTTTATTATTATTATTTTTTTCACTTAACTGTTCACATCCAAGATGAAATATTTCAACTGGCCCGAGCAGCAGCAACAACTGTTTTGCATTCTCTGCTCACTAAGATGTGCTCAGTCCCAGCCCACCTCCCGCTGTCCCAGCTTGGATTGGGATGGGAGGAGAAGGGAGAACAAATCTGAAGCTTGCAACTTGTCCCAGGCTGGAAGAGCTGCTCCCTTCTCAGCTTCCTTGTCCAACAGAAGTTTCAAATGTTGCTTTCCTGCAACTTTTTGAGGGGAGTTTAGAGGTTAGCAGGAGTGGGGTATATGTTTCTGAGAAGAAAGATGGCCCTGGAGCATTGGTTTGGTGAGATATGTGTCCATAAGTGAGTGGCAGAGAGGCTCTCAGCTCTGTCTGCTTGGGCAGAGAGCTTCAGAATGCTGAGGATTTGGCAGGAAAGCTTAATTGCTAACGATGGGGTGCAAAGTACCCCGTGTCTGCTGCCTAAGAGCAAAATTGATCTGAAAGCCCCAAGGTCCTGAGAGGTAAAAGATGTAGGAAGTGGGAAGTTTACATCCTACTGAACCAGAAGATTACTTCTGAGCTCGTTAAACTTCATAGACAACAAGAAAGATCCGTTTGGAAAGAGGGTAAAAGATAACAAATAATTCCCCTTTAAAAGTGAAACAATAAAGGCCATTCGTTCATTATTTGAATTTCTTGCCTAATGAAATTGGATCCAGCCTGAAATCCCCCCATAAACTGGAAGCTAATTCATTTCCGCATTTGAAATGCATGTTATCAATTACTGACTGTAGATGTAATGATTTCCATAGCTAGTTTTGATTCCGACACAAGTGACTTTGAGGATTTATTGATGACGGCTGTATAAAAAAGTCAATTCAGAAATGTATACTGGATTCATCTCTGCAGCAAGCACGCAGCTATCGGGTCTTTGAACCACAGCTCAGTCAGGCAGATAAACATCTTCTGCTCATCAGAAAACTTTAAAGGCAACCTAGATTTCAGAGTTCCCCTTGAATCCTCCGTGGCTCCTGGAGGATGAGTGATGGGTATGATGCAGAACCACTGCAGAGCAGGTTGGTTAGCATCCTTTTCCACATGGGCTGGAATCCAGAAAGGTTCCCAGAAGTTCCTCAGGCCATAAGTTGCTACCCAGCTTTTCTCCCAGAAGCAGAGGGACTCCCTAAGCTGAAACCTTAAAATACCACCCCTACCTGATGTAAGCCACCAGAGCAGTAGTTTTCAGCCTCATTATATGGGTCTCCAGATCAAAAATAAGCATCAGGAACAACATCCATATCATGGGAAGCCCTACAAGGCACAGGCATGACAGCTGCAAGATTTGCAGTCCCCCACTCTTGCCCCGTGCCATGCTGCCTTACCTGTACGTCATCATTAATTTCTTTCAGACAAGTGGAGATTTTTCCTTTTTTGCCTGCCAGAGTCGCGCTTACAGGCTCACGTTTTCAAGGTGACTCTGGGGAGTTTCCTGTGTCACCTGCCTTTAACCTAAAGCAAGAGAGAAGGACATGAAGGACATGAGATGCATGGGGTAGTGGGCAGCCCCATTCACCCATAGCAATGGGGACAGTGTGCTGGTCACCTGGCTGGGGCTTTGGGATGGTAATCACTGCAAAACTCACCCTACATTTAGCTATTTGCAAGCCTTGCATGTATGTATGGCTTGTCCTCCACAGCCCCTTGCTTTCCTGATGCTCCCATTTGCACTTGGTTAAGGTCTTCACCTCCAGCGGCCCTGCCCCAACCCCATCCCACCTCACATGGCCATATCCCACCTACAGGGCTCTGTGGGGCTTTGTCCAGGACTGGCATCCCAAGCACAGCATTTCAGACAGTCGTGCATTCCCATGTCAGAACATGGCAGCGTGTAATGTTTTTTTTTTTTTTTTTTTCTTTCTTATTGTTTATTCTAAAATGGGCTTAATATTTTCAGGGTAGAGGAACTTTATGGGGCCAGAGCTCCAATCATTATAAATCAAGCAGAACGTACAAACACCAAGAAGCAAAAAGTAAAATGGTACATTGCAAATCATTCACGTCAATAATCTAGGTCGTGATTTGTAGCCAGCAAAGGAAATTGGACTTTTTAATATGTAACACATTAACCTAAGTGTCTGCTTAAATGGAGCTGCGTTTTTAATGTGTTGACATATTAACACAAGTACTCTTTCTCTAATTCCCCCAACCTTAACATAACAATAATATTGTTAAATCATTAGCAGACCTTTAAAGAAATATTAATTCTCCCTAATAAAATATTGAATAATGCGTTTTGCTGTTGCCTAGCCACACTGAATAAGCAGTGTTCACCTGATCACACCTGCCCCTACTTAGATTTCATAGCTACAGAAAGCATGCACTTATGTATGCTAGGCAGAGGCACAGCGTTTTCAGCTATAATTCTGGCAGTTCAGGCAGGCAATGATCACAGAGGGCAGCACAACTAAATTCCTGCTGTTTTTGTAGGATTACGGGTTTATTACTGGTGTGGAGGTGGTGTGGCCGAAGAGATGCTTCTGGTGTCTTCTCCACACCACCATGAGTTCTGGGGATGCTCTGGTTTCTTCCTGAGTCCTCACAGGGTCTGATCCTGCACCGTGGAGTCAGCAGAGCAAGGCCTGGCCCTGAATAACAGAGGACATAAAGTCAGTGGATGCTCAGGGAATGAAACTGGAAAACAACTCCCACAATGACGCTGGAGGAGCGGACAGTGGTCAGTTTTCTTCCTCCTCCTCCTCTCCCTCCTCCTCCTCCCATAGCTCTCTTTATTTTGATTCATTTTCTTCTTGTTTAATATGGTGTGTTTATGGGCAGAGTGTGCTCAGGATGGTGTATAATGGGACCAACTGTGCAGAAATGTCATGCATGCGAAATCTATGCAAAGCCCCTGCTATGCTTTTGCCTGAATCAATTTAAAGAAGACGCTCCATAAAACAGGATAAAGCCAGATTAAGTGCATACAAATGAGGCAGCCCAGGCAAGGTTTTCAGAATTTGTTGAAGGCAGATGGAATACAAATGGCGAGAGAAATTGCACTGGTGCATGTGTAAAACACACTTGACAGATCTAAGCAGGGAGGTGGGGGGAGAGAGAACTGGCCTGAAGAGGAGCCTGCAAGGTCACCAGGAGACCCAGGGGCAACGCACCTAACATGGGACCAGGAGCTCCACCAACTCAACAGAGGGAAAAGCCAATCAGAACCACTGCCCTAGTGTTATTTGCTTTGCTTTTCTGTGTGCTTGATATTCTCTGAGTGCTTTCAGTCCCCAGCCTTTGCAGATTTCCCTGCCGACGACATGCAGCAGCCTCCACAGGACGGCGGTGCATGGGGAGGCAAGCATGCATAGTGCTCTGTGAAACAGGGAAAGCAGATTGGGAACTTCTGCTGTCGTGCGCTGGGAACGAGGGCAGCACAGCGAAAACTGATGAAAGGAAATACTTCTATTTCACACAGTTCGCTGCTGGAAATAATTGCCAGGAGATTTCGTTGAGGCTGAAAACTTGGCAGGCTTCAAGATGTGAGTCGGACATTCCTGTGGATGGCATGAACACATAGGACAGAACTTTTTTTTCAGGTTGGGTATTAGGAAAATTTCCTGTCAGAAAGAATGGTGAGGCACTGGCACAGCCTGCCCAGGGAGGTCCCTAGAGGAGTTCAAGAAGTGTGGAGATGTGGCACTGAGGGACACGGTTTAGAGTGCTCACAGGCATGGGTTGATGGTTGGACCAGGTGAGATTAATGGTCTTTCCAACCTTATTCTATGATTTAGGCTAGATGCAGCAGGCTGCAGAACCCATGGTCCCCTCTATAAGGAGTTTTATTTTAGCTCTGGAGGAAATAGGGCAACTGAACCCCACCACAGGTTTGCACGTCCATGCACAAGCATCTTGGGTCTTTCTCCATCCTGTGCATCTCCTGGTCCTGTCCCACTGCAGGTGACCAAGGGCTGCACAACTCAAAGACACAACACTTCGCAGCAGAGCTGTCAAATAGCAATCAGGCAGTGATGAAGATGCTCCTCCACTGCAACTCCTGAGGATGATGCAATAGGAAGCAAGATTTCCAATGACTTCATACCTGGATGCAACTACTGTAAATCAGGAAGCAGAGTCACACAGAACTGGAGGTACTGGTGGATAGTCTGTGGTTTTCATGGGTACTTTGGGAAAAGAACATACTCTCAGGCTGCTGGGGAGAAAATCACTTGGAAACAGAGCTTGGGGTCCCTAGATCTTGGGAGTCAGGTACCCACATGAGCTGCTGCTGTCGTCTGTGATGTGGCCAAGAGGTTGGCGTGGTGGAGATGAGGGTGCTTCATGCTCTCAGGCCTGTCTCCCCCGGCACTGAAACCCATCTGCTGTCTTGTTTGGGGGCATGTTTTAGAGAAAATTTATTCAGAATCTCTTTAGGAAATCCTAAATATTTCATTGGCAGTGCTTAAGATATTCCCACATCTTCAAACCAAGCATATGGCCCTAGGAGGAGAAAAGGAATTGAAACTAATGACAATCAAACTGCAAGCAATCTGCAGACCCCTTCTGACAAAAAAGAAAAGAAAAGAATAAAAAAAGATATTTTAATGCCAATTATTTCAGAAAGTTAAGTGAATGCAGAAACCTATGTATCTGGCAAGTCTGGAACTGTTTGGTGGTTGTTTGCAGAGGGCTTTGTTTTTTGTCAGAGTGCTTGTTATTCAGCTGTTCAGCATTTTGATAGGAACCTCATGTGGCCAATGAACACCTGAAAATGCTGTGCAGAGTGGGATTTTGCCTTCTGCTGATAAAAAATACGTGGTCAAAGAATCAGGCACGTATTTCATTCTGATTGAGAGTCAGAAGATAACAGAAAGCATGAATTTTTGAGAGTGAAAAGCCATGCCCTGATCTTCAAGAAGTCATTTTTCATGAGGAAAACTGGGAAATACTTCATTATGAGGGTACTGAGGGGCTATGACAGACTTCTCAGAGAAGCTGTGTGTGCCCCATCCCTGGATGTGTTCAAAGCCAGCCTGGATGGGGCCCTGGGAATCCTGCTCCAGTTGAAGATGTCCCAGCCCATGGAAAGTGATTGGAACCAGATAGGCTTTAAGGTCCCTTCCAACCCAACTGTTCTGTGATTCTGTGGTTCTAGGAAGCCATGCAACCTGTAAAAATGCACATACCACCTCTCATCATGCATGTTTGCCTCTGCCCACTCCTCCTGTGCTCTGCTAGAGTTGTGTGAGCACCAAGGGCACAAGGAGCCAGGCTTTGAAGGAGGGAGGAGGGAGAAGACAGCTCAGCTGCAGCTCTCACTATCCATGGCTGAATAATTTAGGCTTTCGATTTGGATTCAGGTGCCTCCAAAGCTGACAATTTCACGGCTTTCACCAGAACAAGAAGCCCTTCATTTAAACATGAGGCTGTTTTGGCTACAAGCCTGAAATGTTCCTTATAGATGTGAGGGCTGCTCAGGGATGCCACAGTCTCTTCCGAGCAACTTAAAGACCTCTGCCAAGTCCCAAATATTCCCTTTAGCCCCCTTGCTGTTTGCCCCAAAGAGGAAGTGTTTTGCTTTGGTGAGTAGTAGCCCGGAACACTCCAAAGGTGACTGTTTTGGGAACTTTCCTTATCCCAGACTAAAGCTTTGGGAAGGGGAGAAGCATGAGCAATAAGAATACGTGGCAGGGAGCTGAGGTGTGGTGGCAGGGCTCAAGTCATAGCAAACACATAAAGGAGAGTTGGGTTGCCCTGCAGTCATATGTTCTTCATTTAACCCCTTCCAAAACCCCACGAGGGCCACGGAGCATCTTCCAAAGGTGTCTCAACAATGTCTCCATTAACTTTGCTGAAAGTGTTGAATCAAGAGCTAGCAGAAATGCTTTCAACGAAGTATTATTTTTTGCTTTCCCATCCTCCTCCAAATAAAGGCTTTTTAAAGAAACGAAATACACTATATGAACTGCTTTCTTCACTGAAAAAAAGAAAAAGAAAGAAAGAAAGAAAAGGTGAGGGGAAAGGTAGGGATGGATTATGAATGTGCAAAAAGTATCGTTTCAGGATTTTCTTCCTGTGGCATGGTTCCCTTAGGAAATACCTTGCCATTTCATTTCCATGTTTTCATTGCTCAGCCTTTCAGAAATAGCATTTCTTTGTTTAAAACTGACCCAGCTAGGAATGCAAACACGAGGTCATTCCTGGTGCTCTGCACTGCTCACTTGACATCACTTTCTATTAGGGTGATGCCTGCGCCCTCGAGTTGTGCAGCGTCTGTGCAAAAGCAGAGAAGTATTTCGGGATGCCTTGGGAAAGAGAGGGTAAGGAAAACAGAAAATCTGAAAAACAAGTAGAAAAGAAATTATTTTTCCTGGCTTCTAAATGGTCCCTGGTAGGATGTAAGGACATCCATCAGGTGAAACATCCCCAGAGAACTGGAACTGGAGTGGTGCATAACTCCAGGCCAGCCGGGGCTTAGCATCCCCTGGGAGAAATATCACATGAACCAGCGATTGTGAAGGAAAGGAGCAGACATCCCAAGCAAGACATTCCACCAGACTTTATACATCCCAAAGGAGAGATAATTAAGAGCTTTCCTACCAGCCCTGTGAACTGGTGCGTTGCCAGACAGCAAAACCCAAGGCCGGCTTCCACGTCCAACACCATGTTCCCCCCTCGATGGCTGTCCCTGGTGGCCAATTCCAGTGAGCAGCCGGCTCCAGATGAGGACCACGGGTTCATTAGAGTTGATAAGGCACATAGGGTTGAAGCCTATAAAATTCTTGTGGCTCTCTGCCGGCCGCAGGATGCTGGTGAAAAGCTGCCTGGATGTTTATAAAGGCTCTGCTCCTGCTTCTGCTGTGGGGAATGGCATTTAGGCACCACAGGTATGGATGAAGGGGGAACTGCAGCAGCCCCTGGAGCCTCCCAGTGTGCTGCAGGGAATAGAACAATGAGAGGTCTCGGTTTCAAGGGCCTAAGCAGAGAAGCACACACAGGATGCTTCATAGATTGTGCTAGTTGGTGCCTAGAAAGTCACAGGTTGGGTTGAACCTGACTTTCCCCAGTGCAGATGTGGTGCCTGTAGTGCCCTGTCTTCCTCTCAGCTCACATGGCTCAAACTTGGGAAAGACACTGTTGTTGGCTTTGTATCAGAGCAGACATAAATTATCCTGAGAACAGACGAATCACCTCTAAGCTTTGTGCTTAGTGAGGAAACAATTCCTGTTCTCATCCTGCTCTAGCACGTAGCATTTGTTTGCTGTTTCCTGAATTTTACCCTGAATTTTAAAGACAAGAACATCTAAATGAATCCACTGAAACCTCTGTCTGTCCAATAGAGGCTGTCTGCAGCCTGTTTCCCAGGTGGAAAGTTGCACCTCAGAGCTCAAGGCAGGGCAGCCCAAGGGGCCTTAAGGTGGCCAGGTGATCCCAGACTCCTCCTAGTGGCTTGAGAGACCTTCATGGAAGAGCAGTTAAAGGAAGAACACAAAAGTTTCGAAGCTGCCTGCAGGGGAAAGAAGCTTCATTTCTTCCTGGTGCTCCTTTGTATGCTGTTTGTTTGCAAAGCCATCCACGGTCATTTATTTAGGAACCTGCCTGGGAACAGATGTTCTGAACAGAAATGTGGCAAATCCTCTTCAGGGCCCTTTGTGCAGAGGATTTTTTGGCAAAGAGAAGGAAAAGGTGAAGGTGACAGGAGCCGTGCAGAACTCAGTGTGCCCGCACAAATAGCCAGAACTAGCCCAGTGTGTGGTTCCTACTGGGACTGGAGATTTACTCAGGGGCTGTGGTTGGAGATTAGGTTCAGCCAAGTGGAACTCCTCTGGGGCATATCCTGCAGTGAATTTAATAAGTTTTCAGCTGCCTGACTGTGTGGGAATGCCTCCTCCTCCTGGCTCAGGTGGAAATGTCTTGTGTTTTGTGGTATGGCCACTGAGGACTGAACAGCCGGGTAGAAATCAGAGTCTGGAGTCCAGGATCCACCCAGTAACAGCAGCATCCATCCCAATGAGGATGCTCAGGAAACATGCTGCTTCTATGCAGAAGGGCAGTGCTGCACTGGGAGATGTGAACAGGGCATGGGAGGGGAGCGAGCTCCTTTGGGAGCCATAGTTAGACAGCTGGGGTGGTAGGGTAAGTCCCACTGATGTTACAAGTGGTGACAACACTGATGCTCTCAGTTATTTGATTGCTTGCAGTCCAGCTGGCTGAAATTGGGCTTGGAAGGGCCCAGTTCTTTGGATGTGTTTGCTATGAGCATTGTTAAAAACCATGAGGTTTTCAGTGGGAAACAGTGATAAAGAACAAGGTAAAAGAGTCAGGGAGGTGGATGGGGGCTCGGATATCCAACATGGAATCAAACATTTCAAAGGGCGTACTTTTTGATTCCAGCAAAGAGAGTGAGCTGGGAGCTGGAAGCTCCTGGTCTGAGCCCCTGGCAATGGATGGTGAGCAGAGACCTGTACAACTCTGCAATGCAGCATCACTCACTGCCACATTCCTCTGTATGAACGACGTTGAGAATGGAGTCCCCGTTGTCTCCAGCAACCAACCACATGGGTCAGCATGACATTCACCAGCCCTCCTTCCAGGACGCAAACCAGGAGCTCACACCCTGATGCTTCCCAAATCCCTTCGGATTGGACCGAAGTGCTCACAGCCCACGGGTCCCATGGGCACTGCTGGAAAGGGACGTGGCACCAGCTGCAAAAGCAGCCCGAAGTCTGAGATGTGCCACTCTGCAATGGGGAGCAGAGCAGGGAAGCAGTGAGGCAGAGTAGATACAGATTTGCAGTAACAAAGGGGTTCTTTCTTTCTGTTCTCCTTTTTTTGTGTGCGCCGAAACAAAGGAGAGACTGAAGAGCGCCTGTTTAATTTGCGAATTTCACAGATTCGGCTCACACAAGAGAGGGGGGGAGAATCAACAAAAAGCCCAACAACAAGCATGGAAAGAGCCCCAAGTATTAATGGCAGCTGATCAATAACTAATCCGCAGTGTTCCAGTTACCAACTTGATGGAGAAAATTCACGGTGCTTAAGTAATTCCAACTAATCTTAATGAATGCCTCCATGCCTACATGCCTGCAGAGCTGTGTGAAATTTATAGAAAAATGTCATTTCGGCTCTCTGAATATTTTTTTTTTCCTCACAGTCATCAAAGGAGCATAAAAAATGCTCTTAGAAATCTGCTATCTCTCTCTGCCAGATGAGGGCTTCAAAAGGCAAGCACTCATTTTTTTTGTCGTAAGCAGGGAAGATTATGAATACATTATCTGGTTAACATTAAAAAAAAAAATCAAAACACCCAATTTTACATTCTTACTTATTTATCCCATGCCTCTGTCCTCTTTGTGTGCCTCACCCTCGTCCCTGCTGAAGAAAATAATGCCGAAGTAGACAAATCAGCAACGAGTAGAAAATGTTGATACGTATTTTGGTTCTATTTTTATTTGGCACTACTCAGAAAAAGAAAAAAGTTAAAAAAAAAGAAGAAATTTCAAAGAGGAAGATTGATATGGTGGTGGTTTCTAGCCTCCTCTGTCTTTGCCAGGCAAGAGCTGACAGGTTCCTCCCCTGAAGTCTGGGAGGAGAGGAGCAGATGCTGACTTGTCAATGAGCTGGGGCTGGCCAAAGGGAATGGGCTTTGTGGGCTGGGTAGGAAGGGGGAAGACATGGAGTGGGCTGGAAGATTTCAAGGGGTCTTGCCCTGGAAAGGGAAAGGTAGGGGCTAAGAATGGGAATGGAGAGAGAGGTTACAACAAGGATGGGATTTGGAGGGGGTAGGAGGAAGGCTCTTCTCTGTCACAGAGAGGGATGAGGACACAGACTGAAGTACCTCCTGCTCATATTGGTGTCCTCCTACTCCAGATGAATCCCTACGATGCTGTGGGATGAAGGCTTTCGTGGAGATATCACTTATGCACCTTACCCAACCAGCATTCCATGTCACTCTTACTGCTTGTGTCATCCTCCTGCAGCCCGATGTGGGCAGTAAGAAGCAATCGGCATCATCAGTGTCAGCATATGCATCCTCCCAATTGAGACACCTCACCAGTGCCTGGTCTCAGTGGGCAGTCTTGTCCACACACCTCTTATTACCCCCTGAAAATTCCTCACATCAAAATGGCCCGTTTTCTTCTTCCATTTCCCACAGGGTCCAGCTATGACTCTGTCATAAACTGACATACAAAGTATGAACAGGGAGATTTTCTTTTCCTAACAACTTCAGCAGCCATTGTAGTTCATAACTAGGCATGCAGAGTTTTTATTAATTTAATAGTGTTATTCCCCTTATGAAATATTCATCCCATAGGATTTCTCCGCACATGAAGGTTTTGAAGAAATTGATCTGCAATGCAGTTACTCCTTTAAAAGAATGATTTCTTTATTATCTCTCCCTTTCGGTGATACCCTATATACAAACAGCGACTGATTAAATGTGCAATCAATCTTGAGAAAGCAAACAGATACGGTTTTAATTGTGGCTGGATCTACTCTGTGGGATAGGTGTTTGGAGGGCCTGGCACACCAGACCACTGCTTTGCTTTACAAGTCCTTTGAGCATCCCTTCAAGCCCTTGGCCACCCCACAACCCTCGTCCCATGGGCTGAGCTTGCTGTGCTCTCCTTTGAAGGCAAATGAGGCTCATGTGATTAAAGAGCAGAGTTTGAAGGCTGCACAGAGATGGGAGTTATTTCAATGCTCATCACAGGGGGATCTTCAGAAGGGCTGATGCAGCAAGGCACTAGATGAAAAAGCCATCAATACTTCTACAAGGGAAAGGACTCCGCTGACCGTTGCAGTCAGTTTTAGCCCATGTGTGATCTTTACAAAGTGTTTGGAGATAAAACACATGGCCATGCCCATGAGACATGCAATGATGAGCTGTCTCCTTGGCCAGGATGCACAAGATATGGGCTGATATTTTCCTTCAAAGCATGATGGGGATCCTCCACAGATACACAACCCAGTCATCGCCCCTATTTCTTCTGCAGGATGACACACTCTGAGACAGGACAATGTCCCCTTTGATCCTGCTCTTCTGATTCCCTTTCCCCTCTCTCTGCATGAGGACACTTTGACCCAACATTGCCATGCCCCTGAGAGTTAAGGACAGGGGGCTGCTATTCCTGGGAGGTATCGGGGGATGCAGGGTGATGGGTGCTGATGAGGCCATGTCTAGCTTGGTCACTGCTCAGTCCTGCAGTGTTCCCTGGTGCTTGAAGACATCAGATCAAAGAAGCAGAGGCTGCAGTGCTAAACAAGTGTTAGCATCCAGAAACAGCCCCAGCTGCATTCGTGTGAGCTGGACCAGCAGCGCAGAAGTCCCTCTGTCACCTCCCACAGCATCCTTACAGACATCCCTGCCAATACTACACTCCCAAAAAAGGCACTGAATGGATTATTTTCAGCTCAGCTCTTCTCGGAATTGATATAAAGACTCAGTTTACCATGAGGCTGTGCAGAAATGCCCACTTAGGAAGAACAGAGTCTCTGGTGCACATAAGATGTTGCGAATATGGTTGCAACCATGCTGTGCCTGAGTGCTTGCTTCGGTTTTCCTTCTCACATTAACTCTAAAAGGCATGGGCTGATTCCACTTAAATACAAAGAGCTCACAAGTCAGCTCCTGCAGTCCTTGCAAGCATAAGAAGCACTGCAGAAAACATTATAGGCTCCTCTTGCATTCTACCTATTTTGGTACTGGCAGTGAAACTTCCAGTGAATTAAGTTACAGAAGAAAATGCTGGGGAATCTGGGACAGAACAGAGGTTCAGTTGAATTAGCAGGTCTAGCAAGTAAGGACCAAGGTCCATGGAAGATGTTTCATCAGTCCCCTCTTTCATCATGTGGATGGCCAGTACTCTGTAGGAGCAATCCAAACAGCACAGCATGGGCTGGGAAACTGACTCGGAAAAAGAAGAAACAATTACTATCATCTAAGTGGGAAGAAACCTGTAAAGTGGAACCTGTTCAGAGGAACCGCTTAAAGATAGGGCAATCTTAAGCGACAAAAGGATTTAACAGAGAAATGCCACCCATGAAATCAATGAAACGTAATAACCCTTGGACTACAGAAGAAATTGAAGATGTTTGTTACCCATGAAAGGCCGTTCTTCGAGTACTGATGGAAGAAGCTGCAGAGGCGAGGGGGATGGATGTAGCATGCTGCTGGACAGATTGTGCTCACGCGGGCCAAACAGCATCATTTGTGGCTGGACGTCTCCCCTCCCTGCTTGCTTGGCTGCCCTTGGCCAATCTCCCACTTTAAGCAGTGCATGCATATGCATACATATAGGTATAAATACGTGGCTAATTCAGCCTATTTGTACAAACACTGAATACCTCTAGGGACCACATTCCTCAGATTTGTATATCCTTACCTACACGGAGCAACAACTTGTGATAAATACGTTAGAGATTCTGCAGAGCTTTGACATAATTATTACAGTAAAAATCCAGATGAATTGTGTTGTTATCTAGCATAACTCCCTGACCTCAGCACTTCCTGTGTCTGCAACCCACAAGGCAGTAGTGTATTTAGATAGCATGCCTTAGGATTTTGCTGTCTGAAGCTGGTAAATAAAACTGAGTGGAAAGATATGGGAGTCTTGGTGGGCTGAGATGATGCACCCAGGCAGAGCACTGGAGGCTGAGGGGATTATCCCAGGTAAAACAGCAGCTGAAACAAAGCCAGTGTTAGATGTAGTTGTCCCAGACCAAACAAGTTAACCTGCTGAATTAGACAGACATGGGGAGAGATCAGCAGCTGTGAGAAGACACAGCCCCAGTGCCTGATGAGTGTGATAAGGGCTGGATCCAGTCCACCTGGATCCAGGGCAGAATCTGTGTAAGCTCCTAGCTGCTCCCAGACCTGGAGGGCTGTCAGCAGGCTCCTGGGGCTCCAAGCATTTCCCTTTGGCAGGCAGCAACTGCACTTCAGCAATTGCAGATTCTTCCAGAAGGTGGCATGAGTTTTTTTGCAGAGGACAAGAGGGAAAGTTAGGCAGAGAAAAAGATTTAAGGGAAAGCAGCAGCCTGGAAACCATCTCACTCTTCCCCTGCTGAGGCTGGTGCAGCTTTTTGCACAGTGCTGGCCTCTGGGAGGCGGATACCTGCTCCAAAGGCTGCAATTTCTGGAAAATGGATATAAAATAGTATGATTCCCATCTGGTAACTAGCACACAAGACAAGAGGGCTAAAAGAGAGTACCTTCCTACCTGCAGACATAAAGTGGTATCAATAACAGCCATGTGCAAAAGCCTTCAATATTCCATCACATCTGGGCCACGTGTGGTCACGTGCTGCTTAATGGCGATGGAAAGGTTAGGCTGGAAATAACAGCGATTAAAAGCTTGTGTTTAAGTGGAAAGAGAACCTGTCACCCTATCCACAGGAGGCCTGGGTGCCCAGGATGTCTTTGCTCTTCACATTGCCATCCGCTGGCCTCTTAAAGGAGACTGCACACCTGTCCTGCAAGCCATGCATTTGTGGCTTGAATTTAAAGGAATACATAAACATTTAATATAGGATCATTGTCAGTGCTGTGATGGCACCAGGAGCTGCTGTGAAGCACCAAGACTCTTGTACACATGCTGCAAGGGCAGAGCATGGCTCAGGGGCTCATTCCCACCATTCAGGCACACAACCTGAATGCTACCAATCCCCTAGGGTTTGTAGAGTGTCCTCTAAACTCATCCTCCTGACGCAGCCTGGCATTACAGCAGCAGGGATATTTTCTCAGGGAGGAAACCTCTGTTCAGAGATTGATTTTTTGGCATACTTTTGTGGGACATTATTGAAACCATTTGTAAAATTGCTGCATTCTATTCGTATTGTATCATGCAGGAATTGGAGCAGCAGTGTGGAAATGAAACATTTCAATCTCAGTTAATATGGATTGTTTCAGTCATTAAGATGTTTCAGGAAGGTCAAACGAAAACACTGTCTTGACTGGTAAAGAAAAGTGGAGAAGTGCCTTTGAAACCCTGATTTGAGTGACCTCAGCTTTAAATGTAGATCTATGTGAATACAGCAGCTCCAGATTTGGACACATTTTAATCACAGTTCCTATCTACGAGTAAGGGTCATAAATTGGTTGCAGCAGTAAACCAGAAGAGTCTGCTCTTGGATGTGAGTACATCTGGGGTCACAACTTCCAAACAGGAGGCGGACGGACACCAGAAGGACAATCTTGTAAATAGGTTTGGAGCTCCATTATACTTAACGCAAGATTAGAGTGATATTCATCTCGCTTAATTTTAGCCCATCTAGCAGCTGGTGTCTGGTCAGAGATGTCTTGGCTAGGGCTGTAGTACAGGTACCTCTGGAGAGCAACCTGTCAGGTCCTCAGATGAGTGAACAAGCTGCTGATGGCAGAAGATATGTCGAAGAGCCTGAGTGATCGACTTGGATGGAGCAACTGACTTTCATCCAGTCAAGTATTATTCCCCCAGCAAGGGATAAATCGTACGTGCTCCAATAGCTGCCCAGATTTCATTTATATCTATGCATGCTCATATATTTGTGCAAAGCCTGGTGTCTGTCAGCAGACCAAAACATTTGTAGGTTTATTTCAAAGTATGTGGGCAGCTTCAGGGGACTAATGTACAGCAGTGGGTCTGACTGGGGCTGCACCCTGGGATCCTGCCTTAGGCACCTTTCGAAGTCGGTCTGTTATGAGCATTGGGTCTACTCTGTAGGGACTCCAGAGAGCAAAGTGTCCGCTTTACATGTCAACACATCAAAAGGCTTTAAAACCTGGAGGTGGATTCAGATTCCACTTCTGTTGATACTTTCGAGGAAAACAGCATGAATTAAATCAAGGAGAGACGGAAAATCTCTGCTAAGCACTTGCTTAGGGTAACATAACTGCAGTTTGCTCTCATCTCTCAGGACAGATATATGTCTTAACTCCTGAATTTCCTTGGTACTTGCTTCTCAGAGGTGTCAAGCTCCTGAAAAGGTGCCAGCTGCCGAGACAATTCTTAAATGTGTCATTAGAAATCTAGGGGCAGCACATCTATCTTTGGGTCCAAGAAAGGGACAGAGGGAGCAGAGGGAAAGGCTGATCGACCCAAGAACCTGCATTCACAGCTCACTTTGCACACTTCAGACAGACCCCAAGATGAAAGACACACTGGATGATCTCCAACCTGAAGTGTGTGAGGGCTGATCCTCCCCTTCCCCCCCCCCCCCCCACTGTGCTTTGGTGCAGCTGTTGTGCAAACTTCCAATAACAGAAAGCTTTAGCTCGTGACTTCTGCCTCTCAGTTTAAGGCTGACTGCTGGGGCCAATCAATGACCTTTCATTTTGTAGTTTACTTTTTAACCTCCTTGTGGTAAACTCATCTCTTATACTGGAAAGTTGAGCATTTCTTCTCCACCTTATCTTCCTTCCTTCCTTCCTTTGTTAATCCCCTTGTCTCCTACCCTTATCTGCAATACAGAGGAAAGAGAAAACATCTCTTTTAATTAATTAGCATATTATTAGCATTAGGTTTCTGTGTTTTCTTTTGCAGAAGCCACCAGAACCTCCTTCAAAGGAACAACATATGTCTGTAGCCAAGCTTTGCGTTTCTAGTTCATTAACAAACGTGGTTTTATGAAATTCTGGCAGTCCGATGCCTCTGTCACTGAGCAGAGAGCAAGAAACAGAAAAGCCTTCTGCTCTCCTTTGAAAGAGTTTAATGCCTTCTCTTCATAGTTTCCCTGCAGTTCACGCCAAGAAAATATTCTTTCAAGGTCAGATCTGCTGGGGAGGCCAAATGAAATGCTGGACCTCAGTGGAATTATGGGATCACCCGGGCAAGCAATACTGGCCTTGGGAAAGAGCTTTCCTCCACAGATTCGCAGCACTGGCTCTAGCCAGCCTGTTTTTAAAGAAATAAAACAAAGTCTTTGAAGGGCCTTATCTGTAAGTAACACTCGTAGGCTAAAGCCCATCGGTGTCCAACTTTCTGGCTTCCTGGGCTGCACTGGGGGAAGAGGATTTGTCTAGGTCTCCATCTGTGAAGGTTGCTCTGAAAGTAATGCCTCCTAACTATTTTCCTGGAAAGTAGGATGGATACAAGGAGCACAGTAACACTTTAACAGAATAATGGCCAGCCAGTCAGCACCCCAGTGGAAATATCTACTCAGGGCTTGACAGTGAAGAAAGGCGTTAGCAAGCCAATGTTTTGTTTTGGCTGCTTGGACACATGTGCTAATTCAATTAAATTAATGATGGTTGCAGGTTCTCATGGCAACCCAAACAGCAACAACATAGAGGACATGTAAATGGGTGAAAAACTCTCCTGGAATTCTTTTTTTTCTGAAGCACTGGGGAGCTGAAGAGTGAGGCAGGGCTTCCAATGCTTGCAGACCCATTCTGGCATCCCTCCTCCTCTCTCTGTCTGATGCAATGCTGTACTGGGATTACAAGGCAAGGTTCTGGGGGCTGCAGGGGTGGTGTCTCTGAGAAAAGTCCAGAAGCTGCTCTCATCAGTTATCAATAGGCAATAAATTACATTAATCTCCCTATGCTGAAGCAGTTCTGCCCATGGCTGTGAGTAATCTCACTGTCCTTGTCTTTGTTTCAATCTATTTTCTCCCCCTGTCCTTCTGAGGAGGGTAGAGCTGAGCTGTCAGTGTGAAACCACCACAGGTGTTTGTGAAACACTATTGTACAGAATTACTAGGTGATTTAAGACCTGCAAGGTCTCTGATGTGGCAGGAGCTCTGGTGTCACTAAGGATGAGCCCAGCTGTCCTTCTGGGGCAGGCAGTGACGGGAATATTCTTCATAAAACAGCCCCGAAAATGTCGCCACTTCAGGAATTGCATTTATGTAGGAAGAGTATTTCTCTGTCTGATTAATTGCATGGGTGTCTTTATGTGCTGGGAAAGGCAATACTGTTTACTGGAATTGTACTATAAATGGCTGCTAACTTCTAATTCACTGCGTGATAAATATCATAATTGATACTACAATATGTTAACATTCAAAGCATGAGCTCTTTTTTTCCCTACAGATTTATTTTCATGCATAGAGTAGCTTGAAGAAACCTTTCAAAGACCGGGAGATCTCCGCATTGCAAGGAGAATAAGACATGGTTGTGGAAGGAGCAGATATCAGCGGCCTTCTGTTTGGGGAAATAAATCATTAAAATCAAAAGCATTTCTTGAAATTTGTGGATCTGGACAACTTGTGGATTTGTTACACTTGCCCAGTGGATCTCTGAGGGAGCTGATTGACAAACCTGAGTGCCGCTTCGTGTCTGAGCAGACAGCAGTAGGCTTGTGTTAAATGGTGGAAATGCCAACATCATGCTAGAGCATGGAGGAGAAGCCTTCCTTTTAAGCCGTATAACTCGGAAAAAATATGTCTTTAGCCATATGTGGGGTTAGAGGACAAGATGGAGGAGTGCAGGAAGGACACATTACGGCAGTATTACACATCCTTTCATTAAACGACTAGTTTTAGATATGAATTTTAAATGCTCCTTTGCAGTATATTTTTACGCTTAGGCTCTCTGTTTCAGACTCTCAAATTTTATTTAAGTGATGGATTTCGGTTGAAATCAGTCAGCAGTTAGCATTAAAGTAACGCTGAGCTACAAATCGAGGGCTTTAGGGCTTCTTAGTTTTGTGTGCGTAGCCTGGGGTTCTCATCGCCCCTATTAACCCTCGTACAGGTTTTCTGTTCATGAATATCTTGCAGTAATAAATTGACATAGGTTTCATTTCCTCTTTAAACTGGAGTTGGAGTTTAGTGGAGAACCCTGCAAGGGGGGGAGAGGAGAGGATTTTACACTTTAACTTATTGTTAGTCCTATTAATTAGCAAATGGCTTTTGTTCTTTTTATTTCATTTTGACACAGTAGCCCTCCTTCCAGGGCTGGCGAGGGCTCTTTCAGCCTTATTTCCTCAGGGTACAACAAGCTTTGAGGAAGAGCTTGCCTGCAGATGGCTCTTTATTTCTTTCCCTCTCCACATTTCCTGGTATTTTGTTTTCAGCTTTTGGAGGTCTGAGGTTTATGGCTGCGTGTGTGTCTGCAGGCGCTTAATAGTGGGGTGTCTCTGGTTATTTTCTTGTGTGCGTATTCTTTTTGTTTTCAAGGCAGAACTGTTTTGCTATGTCTGGGCTCAATTTCCTATTGAGAGGGCTGTTGGTTTTAGTAGCAGAACGGGATTAGGCAAGATTTCACAAAGAAAGTAACTATTTTCCACATCTTGGCATTGTGCCTTTGGAGAATGTGAACATCCATGGTCCTTTGAGATGGAGCTGGCTTTTCCGAGAGAAATAGATGCCTAACACTAAGTTGGGAGGGCTGCCATAGATCCAATCTGTGCTCGAGTGTGCACATCTTAGATACAAACTGCCCTTTTTGCACAAATCCTTGATGTTATCCTGGTGTTCCCTACTGAACGAAATTCCCTTGCCCTCAGCTGATTTTATCTGCTCGATTTGCATACCGAGGAGCTGGGTTTTGTTTGTGTGTGGTATGAAAATAATGCTAACATCCCCTCCAGACACGTGAACTTTGCTATCTCGTTGCTCTCTTCAACTTGTATTACCCATTTGTAGATAACATATTTGCTTGAACTGGAGGGTGACGTAGAGCTGACAAAGCACTTAATGTCATTTAGCATCAGGAGAAGGCACGTGCTGTCATACTGACTGGATCCTGGCTACCTTTACAAGCCCTTCTTTTGCAGAGATGATGCCTCGTTGGCCCTGTACATCCTACCTGCTTGACCCAGCTGTTTTGAGAAGAAAGCCCGTCTCCAGAGGTTAGACTGCAGGTGGCAGCAACAACCTTTCCCTGCAGCAGCTGGGGTTGCTGCAACAGCCTGCATTGATTCCTGTGTATAATTCAGCTCCTTAGAAAACCAGCTCCGTGGTAAAAGAGACAACTAAGCGGAGAGCGCAGAGATCATCATCTAACAACTGAGGTGCGGGGACACTTTCTGTTTTCCCCTCCCTTTTCTTTTCCTTAAGAGGAATTCAGATGGCTGGAGGGAAAATAAAGGTCTGCACTGCACAGTACCAGACATACGCAAGAAATCACATTTATGTGCAGTGATTGGTTAGTCTGGCAGGGTTTGTCTGAGTCCTCTATTGAGCGGCTTTAGGCTTTTTGTGCTTTTGGGTGTGCATTTTTTTTTTTTCTCCCTGCTATTCCTTCTGTGCAGTACTCTGATAGCGGGGAGCTGTTATTTCGTGATACCAGTAACCAAAGGCAGCAAGCCATTTCTCTGTGTTATTATTCCAGGCAGAGACACAGAACTCGGGGGACTTGAATGCTCCATACAGGAACTTTCTGGCTGAGAAAGGCACAGCTTTCCAAAACCCCTGGCACTGGCTGCTGGACCTGTGTGTGTGTTATGTGGTGTGAGCCCTGCAGCCTGCCTGCAAGCACGACTTTGATCATTTCTGTTCGGTCTCTACGTGTTGCTTGCTGTGGTTCTGGAATTGTTCGGTGCTGTCACTTAGAGAACCACCTCCATGCTGAAATATACTTCCTGGGGAGGTTGCTCTCAAAGTGGGCAGGATCTATCTGTGCACGTATGGCAGGGTTTTGGATGATGGCTGGAGCTGCTGGTGTTGCCCAGTGGCTCCTGCTAGCAGGCACGCTTGCCCTATCTAAGGCACGAGGGACCTTCATCCACATAGTATGTCAATTGATTATGGTGAATGTGGATATTATTTGTTGGCTAAGGATGGAAGGTCAACAAGGCCTTGTATCATCCTGCAAGTTGATGATGGTGCAGAAGGTACACAGCCATTCTATGGTAACCATATGTAATATGGCCTTCTGAGAGGCAGAGGATTTGGGGGTATGCAGGTGTACAACACTTGTTTCTTTCTGAGGGACGTGCCCAGGCAAGGCAGCTTGAGTCCAACATCTGAAATTGTCTTCAGCTGTATCTAAAAGTCCAGCATCCAGGTTCTTCTGAGGCTGATGCAATTCCTTTGTGTGAGTGAAGGGTAGTGCTGCTCACTAAGTGCAACTGTGCCTTGTGGGTTTATGTTGCCCATCAGAATGCCCTATGGGAAAGAAAGAGGGAGGAGAACGGTGTATCCCCATCACACCCCTTCCTCCTTCCCTGTGCTATGCAAGGTGGGGGGGGAGGGAAACCTGAGGGAGGAGTAGCTCTGTAGAAAGCTTTGCATTTCAAGTGTTTAAAGGAAACTGCTTTCCTACCGTTTTCAGAGATGGATCTCTGCTTCATATATGCACTGTCCTTGGAGGCATTTCAATGCACTTTTACTTACTTTTTCACAAAATGAAGGCTTGTTAACACTGACACAATCATGACACCTGAGTGATTTGTCCGGGCTGTCACAGAACACAAAACCATGGGGAGAAAAATCCAAGTACTTCCTGCTAATGTTTTCCGAAGTCTGTCTTTTTGCTTCTTTTTCATTGAGCTGACTTTTCATTGCAGACCTTTCTTTAACTTGATTTTTGAGAAGTTTAGCAATGTTCCTAACAGACTTTTTCAATTTCGTTGAAGCAGATATTGTAGTCAAGCCAGAATAGGCTTCCCTTTGTTCTCTTCTTCTCACCCCCAACTTTCACAATGTGCAAATCAATCAAAGGGGGAAAAAAAAAAAGTATTATTTGCTTGGATTTCTCATCTAGTGGCTTGTGGATAGGGTGAAGCAATTGGATTTGTGACCCCTTGGTTCAAAATGCCTGGTCAACAACACCATTTTTTAATTCCTGCTGAGGTGAATGACAAGGTCCTTCATCTGCCCTTGGTTTGGGTATGAATCGGTATAGAAAAATGTCTGTCTGTCCGCGCACAGACAGGTGTTCAACATGTCTAATTGCGGCAGAAAGGAGTTAGTGGCCAGAGTGCAGGTGAAACTACTGGAGCACACTGATCAATACGTGCCAGCACTGGAAGCAGAGTGATTTGTGATGCATTAAGGTATGCTGTCTCGTCTTTCAACAGTCTGATAGTACAACACTTTAATGACTGTTTATGCATCCTGAGACACTTCTGTTTTTTTTTTTTCTGTCACCCTTTGCTGCAGTATTTAATGTTCCCAATATGACATCCAAAGCAATGTCAACGTGGACTTCTTGAAGAATTTCTTTTCATGTTAGTGAAGCTCCGCAGGTTTGGGTTTTTGCTTTGTAAGTTCCTGCACTGAATAGGAGTAAATTAAACTGGAATACTTTAGTGCTTCTCCAGCAAAACCTTTTTGCAGTGCAAGTCTTCCAGCTCGTGAGGACGGCTCACTTCTTTACCACCTTCCCCTTGCAGTTATGTGATGAGTGACATCAAGCTGTTATTAACAGCGTGATGGACTTCTGCTGTGGCACATCACAGTGGGCTTGGTCCTCTGCCACAGCTGGCTGTTGTTGAACTCAGCTGAATGGCAGGTACGGAGAGCTTTAGTAATGCAGAATGGATGGCAGCCAACTGTAGGAAACAGATAAATATGTAAATAATAGATGAATTCATCCCACTCTAGCAGATTATACACATGGATAATGCAGTCAATGAAACTGATAAGAAGTAATTGAGTAAAGACATGGGATTCCTTTTTCTTCTGTAACCCTAAGCATAAGAACCTGTTTAAAGATTTTGCCTGGTTGTCTTATTTACGGCTGGGGCTTTGAATTATTATTATCTTATGCTCTTTGGAACAAGGATCTCAGCACAGGAGCTGGAAAAGTCCTGAGCCTTTCTGTTTGGGCAAGCAGGCATACACTTACAGACTGAGTGCCAAAAGGATTCTAAGTAAATAGACAAATTGCTAGTGGCATAATTTCTTGGAAATAAGCATAGCAAATTAGACTTGTTAAAGCAACTGCTGAAAGGTCTAATGCCATTGAATTGTCAAAATAGAGAACTGCAAAGATCCTTGGTTAATTTACATATCACCAAAGCAAAAATAATGGGAAAATAATGAGCATTTATTGTCCCTGTCTCTGTATTCATTATTTGAAGTTAAGACATTTATCAATATGAAATTAAAGTGTTAAGATGTGCATGTTGCACAGTTATATAGGTCAATCAAAACTAGAGGAGATGATGAGAAATTTTAGAGGTACTCATTAGAGGACAGCAAATGGGCGGTAGCAGTAATACTGTTGTAAGAAAATGTGCATTAGAAGGAGCAATCAGCACTATTAAAGTGGGCTAGCTGGGACTTGGTGACTTGCAAGGATGAGTGATGCCTTGCTGGGAAGGGAATAACATGATCTGCTTTATGTGCAGGAGAAATCTTGTTCAAACGTTGAAAAGTGATGTAAAACATCAGGGCTGTGGTTGGGTTTGTGAGTGTCATTGTTGTACCAATGGTGCCTGCCAGCTTCTGGTGGAGACTGGGTGTTTCACGTGCTCCACAAACCTTCCACAAGATGCTGTAGCTAGAAGGGAGACCCTACCAAAACAAACCAAACACATAGGACCCAAACTGTGGTACAGTGACTTGGAGGATATATTTTCTTGTAGAAGCCATGGGCAGAATTTATTAGGGGCATCCTATATTTGAGTTTAACCCTAGTACAAAATAACTGGTATTAGAATAAAGACTGCTGCAAGCTGGGCTGCCTGTGGCTGCAGGCTGGCTCTTATCTGAAGGTTCAGTGGCTCTGCAGGCAGAAGAGGCTGCTGCTGTGCCTTGGCTTCTACCAGGAATGATTCTTCCGACCTTAAAACCCACTCACTACTGCCTCGGTAGTGATTGCTGCTGGAGCCAGTGAGGCAATTCACAGGGCTGAGCACGGTTTGACTTGCACAGTTCCTAGCTCTGCAATGAGGTTTGACAGATGCTATCAGTGTATCTCCCCATAAATAAATATGTAATCGGGCTGCGTGCTACACTTTCACATCCTGAGGAAGAAATTCTGACACTCCTGTCCTTTTATCTCTCGCATCCCTCGGCAGCTGTGAAAAACCCTCTGACCTCGTATGCTCATTTTTATCAATTCATTTCAGCAGGAGTTGGTGCCTGTGGAGTTCTGTTAGTCCATGTTATGAAGGAGGAGGAAAGCAGCAGGCGTGTTGTTTAAATTCTTAATTGCAGGCACAGTAGGATTATGGAAATGTCAAGAGGGAAGTGACAGGGAAGACCTGACAAACACAAGGGGGTTGGTTGATTCATTGCTTTTGCTGGGGCAGTGGGTGGGTTATGAGTCCACTGAATCCTGTGGGCTCCTCAACCACCCATATGCCAGACTGGACTGGGTGGCATTCAATCTGCTGTGCTTAGCAGTCCCTGTTCAGGACTGGTCTAGCCTTAAAAAGGTGGTAAGAGAATTAGCATGCATTGCCAGAGAGGCAGAATAGAGCAACAAGAGTTTGTGCTCTTCTGTATGAGCGTGTACTGATGGAGCCAGCATGAGATGCTGGAGCAGCACCTGCCCATGCTGTGTCAAATGCTGTGCAAAGCTTGGTTCTATACCACTCAGGCTGGGTATGGGGTAGGAAAATCGTGGGAGAGGACCAACTCCAGGCAGCTTCATAGAATCTCTGTGATTAGAAAAAGACCTCTGAGACCATCTTGTCCAACTGTTGACCCATGCCCACTAAGCCATTCCCCTAAGCAGCTGATAAAACTCTGCCTCACTGTAATTCGGAGGACAGTGCTCTTCAGTTCCCTCTTCTCCAGTTGGACCTTTGCACAAGATTCCGTTCTTCATTGTGGGAACCTGGAGCCTGGTGTCTTCCTTCCCACTTGTGAGCATGTATGGAGATGGTGTGTGAGTTTCTGACCTCCCTAGGCCTGGCAGGTGTCTGTACCTCTCATTTAACCACACTGAAGAAGAGGTACACATATCCTGCTGCTTCTGCCATCATCTCCTTGGTACCAGGCTAACAAGAGACATTCAAGCTCAGAGCTCTTGCAGAAATAAGAGTTTTCACAGCTTCTCAAGTGACTGTTGTGCTGCCTGTTCAAAGCTCACTGTGTTCAAAGGGCTCGTGCCAAAGCATACCCTGTGACTTCGTTTATCCTTCATGCTCTGAGCAATCCTCTCCAAAGCACATCCACCTTCTGTGCTTGATGTTGCAGTTGTTTTCACAGTTGCCTGTTAGCTATTGTAAAGTCAGGGGCATGAAGTTCAAGCCAGCACACTAAGGTTTCTCATCCTCTCCCGATGAGAGGAGTTGCCTCCAGCATGTCCATTAGGTTGGTGGTAAAGCCAAGCTGCAGAAGAAATGTTGTGGGAGGCCACTGCCCACATCTCTTCAGTATTTTGGGGGCCAGAAAGGGGGAAAAATAAGAGGAGCCAGAAACATTTGTATATGAGAAATCTCCCAGGGGGAGGCAGAGGAGAAGTTGGTGAGTCAAGATGGGTGTCTGGCACTGGGGAGAAAAGAGGGATGAGAGAATTGAGAATGGTTGGCTGAGCAATAGGGAGAAAAGGTGCCTTTGTGGGATTTATTGGGGAAATGCCAGAAGATGGAGAGGTAGGACCTGGAGTATAGCTGTGATGGCTCTTTTCTGTTTGCATCACCTCTTGGTGAAGGTGGTACAGCCTGATTGTGTTTTTCTGTCCCTCAGAGAGCTCATCCTCACTGCCATGGAGCATCTCCGACTTTTGTAACCTGAGTAATCTTTCGAGTATGTGTGTATTTTCATAACCTTTGGGAGCAGAAACAGCCCTGTTCAGCTACCAGCTCTGAACTTGGCCATGGGAGCACTGGGTCACAACTGGAAGGTATTAAACATTTTCCCACCGATGTCAGTGGAATTAGGTTTAGGACCTGAACATCATGCTCTCGCTCTCTGTCCTTGCTTATTTTCACAGCTGCTGGGGGAGGGAGCTTGTTCCTGCCTACTGGGGCTATTTTGCTGCCGTGTTGCTTGCTAAAAAGGTGTTTTTCTGCAGTAAGTTATTAGAAAAGATGTTTGTGACTTTTTGAGCTAAACACTGCTGTTTCAGCAACTAACAATGAAGGTGATACCAGGCAATTGTTCCATAAACAGCAGAACTAATGAGTCACTGGATTTGTACCCTGCTTTCCTGACCTCTGCCTCTTCCCGCTTAGGATTAGCTGTTCCCATGCAGCCTCTGTTCCCATCCCCTTTCTCCGTTCTGTTTAACCAGTTGCTATCAGGAGCCTGTGCTTGGTGGGGTTGGGTGCTTAGTGCCTTGGTGTGGATGCACAGGGAAGAGGCCTGTTTGCCATGCAGAGCAGGCATTTTTCTGAGTTTGTATGACAGCTGAGGCCCTAATTTGGCTCTCTCTTCCCCATTCCCTGCGTATTATTTTTTTTATCCCCAGGATTTCTCAGTATTTAATTATCTCTGAGCCTGCTGTCAGTCTGTGGGAAACTCAAGTTCCTTGAAGAAGGAACCTGATAGTCGTATGGACAACTCAGTTGCACTGATAGTGTTAAAGGGAATTCCTGCAGACCAGATTTCTTTTCCCTGAAATCCTGCATGATGATATCCCTTGTCCATCTGTAACCTGAAAGGAAAGCCAGCCGCTGCCACGCTGCACACTGACGCGGCTTCGCAGGGAATAGCCAAGGCACAAGCAGAAACAGAGCAGTTTGAACATGAGGACGACGGATGACCTTGAGAGGAAATCTGAGATGTTTGGGGTACTCCAAGCAGTTTTTAGTATTGACAGAGCACCTCATAAGTTCTCCAGAGGCCAGGCAGGCATTTGTGGGACAGATATTGTGCTAGCCACAGCAGCAAGAGCAACAGCTGAAGTTTGTCCCTGCAGTGCTAGTGTCAAAATCAACCCCAGCACTGAATGGGATGTGGCAGAAATATGTACTGGGGGATGAATGTGTCCCACGTTTGCAGCCACGGTGTGCAGCTCTGTGCCCAGTGGCCCAGTGCAAGTAAATGCCTTGGGATGGACTCTGATACAATTTCTCACGTAAATTCTGGTCCAAAGCTATCTGAATTCACCAGATTTCAGCATGCCATGGAGTCTTTCATTCACCTCCATGCCACTGGATCAGGTCCACTAAGCATGACTGAAGTCATCGCAGTGCGGTTCAGATTTGGACACTCCGTACAACATCTGTGCACTGTGCATCTGAATGCGGTCCAAACCAGACCACTGAGGAAGAAGTGGGAAGGAGACAGGGCCCTGCATTGTGCCTGCAAATCTACATTCAAAGTCAGCATCTCATACGGGCCCGAAATTTATCGCACTGCTGTTGTCATTTCCCATTCAGCAGCCTGACTGAATAAAGGAGTGCTGCACAGAGCTCTGCATAACTTGTTTGACTTTAAGAGTCAGTAAATGATAGATGTCTGTATCCTTGGATGAGGATAATCCAATTGTACAGTCTGGCTGGATTTCAGCTGTTCTCTGAAAGAAAAAAAAAGAAGAGGAAAGGAGTGAAATATTTACTTCTGGTACTTTTCACAAGGGGAGATGACAGAGCGTGGGAAAATAAAAGCCAGTCCTGGTGGGCAAGGGCTGCAGGGGAAGAGAAGTGGGGAAAATCTAATCTGCTTGCTGCTAGGACAGGATATAAAGGGGCTTGGCAAGAAAAGAGCCATTCTTTTGATTTCTGAGGCGAAAAATGAAGGCAGCATATTCAATGAACATAACTCCCTGGTTGTCAATGCAGTCAGGTCTGTTTGTGCCAGCCAGTCAATTTGACCCAGAGCTTTGATTAAAAAAAATCAGGATCCCCAAATGTTCCAATAAAAGAGAGGTTATGGAAAAAAAAAAATGAAGTGTGCCTTGGTTAAAGAGCGCCCAGCTCTCCAGAGTCATTTATAATGGCTGAAAGGATTAAATGTCATCAGGAAACCAAAAAGAAAATGAATCTGTAATTAAATGCTTAGCCTGGCCAAGGCGGCATGGCATCGCCGGTCTGAATAATGTATAGAGGAAACATCTTGAGATCTGTGCTTACTTCCCATTTTTCCATTAACTGAATCTATACGAATGAGAAACAAGCCAGCCGGGTGAGTTCTTCTAACAGACTCTGGATTTCTTAGCTTTTTGATGAAACTGGAACTCGAGAGCTTCAGTTGAGATCAGTGCCAGCTTGCACGCCGAGTTATGCAAACATGTAAAGGTCTGACACCTGCCAGAAAGAGCAAACACTAGAGCAAGTCAAAACAAACAGTGAAATGTCTACCAACCCATGACCGAGGCATAACTGTGGTTGGGGATCCCTGGCTGCAGCAGTCTCCTCTTTACCCTCCTTGTCTGTACAGACCTGCGCAAATTGCTTAAGAGTTGGGAGCAGGTTTGAGATTTCTAATGAATGTCAGTAATTAAATAAAACGTAAGTGTAAAATGTGGTCGACAAAGAGCTAAAAGTGTGATGGTCTTCTACCTTGGGCATGTTGAAGGATGTGAGAAGTGAACAATCAAATTCTGCTTATGAGGCACAGCAATGAAAGCAGTGCAAAAAGGTCACTTAACTCAATTGTCTGTTATGATTCCAGGAAGATATTTTTTTGTCCAAACATGGAGGATTAACAATTTGAAGTCTAATCAAGCTTACCAATTAGTAGAGTTTTCTCAGTGACAACTGTCAATTAACCTCGAGGCTAGAAATACAGGATAACCTCAACCATTGCTTAAGCTCGAGTCATAGTTAAAAATAATACTCCAAAGCATTAGAATAATCCTTCATCAAATTTACATGTATGCACATAGCCAGGTGGCATGCTGCAAACCCCTAAAGTATCTGCTGTCTTTTTTTTTTTAACTGTTTTCTGTTGAAAGTTACTGATTCTGTTGAAAGTTACTTTTTTTGCAGCTAAATAGTGCTATTAACCTTCAGAGCCTGCTGCCCTACTTCTGCTCTTCAAGCCAGCAATAACTGATTTTGTCAGATCATTGATTCCTCTATCTCCAAATCACTTATTATTTCTGCCTGCCCCCTAGCTGTGATTACAGCCACTGGGGTGTTGGTCTTTGCAGGTTTCTGTGAGTCTTACCCTCTCTTCCATGTTGCCTTTGCTCTAGTTATACAGCGTGCGCTTGGCTGTTACAGTCAGAGAGCGTGATGAGTGCTGTGCAGGATGAAACTTTGCCTTCCTTCGCCTCCTTCCGCCCATGGTCTCACTTCCCATGCAAGCGGCCAAGATACAGAAGAATCAATAATTAGCAGAGAAGTTCATTGGAAGGCTAAGACTCCAGCTCTGGCTTCCCTGGGAGTCAAGCCAGAAGCTCTTTCTCCAGGTATTTCCTCCCTCCCTGTGCGAGGAATCCAGCCACAGCATGCTTTCGCTTCCTATCAAAGGGCTGCCGAGGCATCACGCCTGCTCTGGGCTGTCCCTCTTACATCTGGGTGTGCTCCTCATGTACCGCCGTGTTCCTTCGACAACCTTTATCAAAGAGCATAGCAAATGCAGAACAGCAAGAGCCGGCGTAGGACGCTGATGTGTCGTTGTGCTGTGGTTTGGTAAACCTGCAGCTCTCGCTGTTATTTGGTCTTTGATGGGCAAGAGGGGTTATTTCTTGTTCTGGCAAGTCTCCCGTTAATTTCAGTCAGATCTTCTAGTAAAATTGCATACAGACTGAGCATGAAACTCAAACTATCATTACGCTAAAGTAGTATTTTATGAAAACTTGTCTGTGTGGAAATGTACAATAATCAGAAACACCTTGACCTGATTTTATGAACAGCAGAAGGGCTCTGGAACAGTGCAGACTGAACTGCTGGGCTGCCCATAACGTATTCAGCTCTGAGCTTTGGCAAGAGAGCCTGAAGATTAAAAGCATGGGAGATGATGCATCCTGAGGAGATGCTGCCCTTTGTAGTGAAGGGCTGTCCTGCTAACCTAGCTCTGGCTCTCAGACAGATATCTGCTCTGGGAAGCGCTGTTAAAGGTCATAACATACTAAATAAGGGTCAGGTAAATCTGGAATTACTTCTGAGATAGCCCCTGTGTTCCCAGTGAGGATGAGTTCCTGATGAGTTTCCTTCTCTGGAGACATTCAAGGCATGCCTGGATGCCTACCTGTGCAACTGGTATAGGGAGCTGCTTTGGCATGGGAGTTAGATTTGATGATCTCTAGAGGTCCAACCCCTACAGCTCTGTGATACTGTGATGTTGGAAAAAAGGTCTCACTTCAGATATAGGCAACGCTGCCCTAGAGAAAGGATGGCCTTCACTTTCAGTGCACTGAAGGATCCCTTTGAGTGTGACTGGTGAGGAAACCTTTGGCAGAGGTCTGGCCAAGTATGAGGGCTGGTCACGGGGAAGAGCCAGTTTGAGACAGAATTGAGCATCATTTGAAGGTAGGCACTGGGGCTGGGTGGTTGCAGGCATGCAGTCAGTGTGGCCAGGAGAGGTGTCTGCACACCCAGATGGAGAAGGCAGGCAGCATCGTTAAGACATCGTACTTTATTTTAGTAACCCCTGGGTTACAAGGAGAATTTTAATGGGCTTTGGGTTACCTCTCAAGAATTCTGCAACATTTTCAGGTTAATAACACTGACATGTCTTATCGCACCTTCGCCATCAGAACTGTAATGGGGAAAACCCAGCATATTGTTAGGAGTTTTAAAACTGCCTTGAAATCTGTCAAGGGAGATAAACTATCTTTATATCAGAAAATAGCTTCCTTCTTGCTATCTTGTGGAAGAACACACAGCTCCAAAAAGATGCTCCTGCCTAACAGCTTATTAGGAGGAGGCAGACTCGCAGGGTGAAAGGTGAGAGAACTGAGAGGATTTTTGTGCACCACTTGAAGAGGGAGGGACTCTGGGGTTTTGAGGAGATGAGGTTTCAGGTGTGTGAAAAGATTTCTGGAGAAGGGCAACAACATATCTTGATGCTATACGTAATTGGTACATCTGTAGTAGCCTCCTGCCTTCAGCTACAAGTGGAGCTGAAGTGATGGGAAATGAGGTGCTATGGAGTTGAGGTAATAAATAATTACAGTTCTGCTCAGACCCCTCCTGGTAAAAGGGTGGAATAGGATGGTATGTTTCACTGACTGTGGCTACAACATCATGCAAAGATCTGTATGGGCTTTGGTATGGATTTGACTGAGCCATGCTGGTGATGGGTTGGTGGTTGAACTCGGTGATCTTGGTGGTCTTTTCCAACCTTAACGATTCTATGAAATGTTACTAAAAACAGACATCTAAATTACTGCTGTTAAAATGAGTGGCTTCATTGAACACGGGCGAATGTAGCAGAACAAAAACTTGTAGAGAAAGGCATTCTGAAGATGGGAATGTTTCTGACAGTGGTGACGTGTAACCAGATGTCCAAAATTACTCGTGGAGAGCATGAGGTTTCCAGGTGGAAGTCCTGTCAGACATCACAGGTGCCAGCTCAGATATGCCAACCTGAAAAACCACTTATTCTTCCTACTCAGACTGCATCTCCTGAGTGGCTCTGGATTCTTGTGTCAGCGTCTTGGGATGTCCTGGAAGGTGAAACTCAACATCAAGGCTCTGTTTTTAGGGGAGAATAGGTGAGCAAAACAACTGAGCTGCTTCTGGGATGAAGTGCCTCTGTAGAAGACAGTGACCAAAAGATTTTGGAGCTAGTGAGTGCTAATCCCACAGATGGACAGAAAGAGGGAGCTGTGGGAAGATTGTAAGGTGCTGGAGTTTTCCTCCTAAGGAGTTGATCCTCTTGGGTCCTGTTCTTGGCAGTGTTCAGGGGGTGCAGTGGATGTTGTCCCATGCTTACCTGTTGAGGACAGATAGGTGCTGGCTGCACAAATACAGGACTCCAGCCAGGGCCTTCGGGGCAACCTACAATCAGTCTGAGATTTTCCCTTCACTCCAGCTTCCCTGGATCTGCATTTCCATTCCAAGTTCAATATGAAGATGCTAAAATCCTTTTGAGGCTGATAGCCTCATTCTGCTGCAGGCCAGACACTGATCTGCTCTTGTCCTGTAGCTACAGAGATGTTCTGGGTCAAGATGCCAGCAAGACTTTACAATGAGCTTTCCTTCCTTCTCTTCCATTTGAGAGCCTGGTCTACATGTCAGGTACCCCTACACATCCAGAGAGGCAGCAGCACATGCTCCAGGCTTGTGGCTGGTGTTTGTTCTTGCAGGGCAGCATAGCCTAGCTTCAGAAGGTCTGTGTCACCAAGGCAGGCTCAGACTGGAAAATAATGCACTCGAATGTCTCATGCTGGTCGTGATGAGAAGCTGTGACCTTCTGTGGGTCACTCTGCATGGTCATGAGCAATGGTGTGAGAACAAACACTTAAGGGGTCCTTGAGCTCGAGGCAGTTTTGTGGACAGGGAACCTGAGGCTGTTCAAGTTCAACATCTCTAGAAGTAACATTAATACTAGTGACTGGGTTTTAGGAGGTGGACTTTTCTGTTTTTGGTGTGCGTGGAAACCTTTCCAATGCCGTTCCTTTTGTTCTCAATCTGCATTCCGTGTGTCAGGTTTTTAGGAGTGGGAGGTTGGCTGCCCTTTCCTACAGATGGCTCATCAGAAGACTTTCTCGGGACACTCACTTCCATGGGGAGGAAGCATACAAAAGCAGATGAGATAAAAACAGCGAAGCTGAAGGTCAGTTTCTGAACTAGGTTGGTTTTCGCTGCCATGAGCCAGTAGTGAGCAATGAGCTGCCACCGTGTTTGTGCTCATAAATTGGCTAGCGTGGGAGGGTAGGCAGTAGGAAGGATGGGGGAAGCAATGTTTTTAAATAGATATTTATGGAGGATATCAACATTTGGCATTTCCCGATTTCAGAACAGTGGAGGAGGAACGAAGAACTCCATCCCGCCTCCTCCTTCCCTCTTTGCCAATTAGGACCACAACCTGCTACCCTCGGTCACATGGATGAGCTGCTTAGTAACTTGTGCCAAGCAGCACCTTCACACATGGCTTCTTTCCATCCAGTAGTGAAGAGAAGCAAAACCCATCCCTGGGAGGCCTCATTTCTGCTGGCTACATGCAAGCTGGCTGTTTTGGTGGATAACATCCACTTTCAAAGTCCTTCTCTTCAGCTGGCTTTAGCACAGCTCTCTCTTGCCCCTTGCCTTTGCCTGGGAGGTAGTAATGTGTTCAAACTTTCAGCTTTTTTTCTGTTTATACCCTTGGGAGTAGATGATCCTTTCTGAACAAGGGTGGTTAGAGCATCTGATTGAGAGGATTAGTTCTCTGCACAACACGGGGACACAGCAGCTTGGGAGCCCACCTATTTGCTTAGATAAACATCCTACCTCCTGTCCACCCCCCAGGCTGTTGCCAAAAGGCCCCCTGCCAATCTGCATTTCTATGAGTCTCCTTAGCCTTGAGGTTCCAAGCATCCAACAGCCTTACCCTCTCTGATTTGGGCTGGAATCCCAAATATTTGCATTTCTGTTCTCTGTGTTCTGCCATCACCTGCTGCCGACCGCACTTTACATCTTGGCAGCTGGCTTTTGTCAGAGGGATTGATCCAAAAACATTGCAAGGTGTTGGAAAACCTTAACTATGGTTAAATGAGAAGTTGTTGTTTCAGCAGCATCTGGAGTTTCCAGATCCTTTCTGCATTGCTGATGGCTTCAATCACTGCTCCTTGGCTGGGATGCAGCATCCCTGGGAAGCTCTCTGCCCTCGAGTCCATGGTTCTTGCGTTTCTCTTGGCCCAAAACCATTTGTCTGTTCTTCACCACATTATGGGGAAGATGAACAGTCCTTTTCCACGGAGCACTGATCTCCCCAGAATGCCTTTGATTGATGCACGTGGGGATTGCAGCAATATGTTCTTGCATTTTGGAGCTCCTGCATCCAGAGCCATCTGTGGACCCAGCCCGTAGCATGGTGAGGCCAAGCTTTGGGCTTTTCAGCTACTCCTGCTTCTGAGCACTGCTTGGCCCAAGTTGTGTGAGGGTCTGTGGTGGGGGACAGAGGATGGCCACCACTCTGAGCTCCCCTGTAGAGTTGTGTAGTCCATAGTAACTTTCTGAGGGTGCTTCCAACATGGAGCTGAGCAGCTGGAGACATGGGGGAAAGTGTTCAGCAGGCTGAAAGGTGGAGCTGGACCAAAAAAAAAACCCAACTTGCTTTCCAAAGCCAAGCTACTTTAAGTTAATAAAGAAGAGAGGTTCTCATTGTTTAGCTCAGATGGGAGAAGGGAGGGAAGGCAGGGAGAGGAACGACACAGGGCAGCCAAGAACACAACAAATTCCATAGAACAACCTCTTCTGCCTCTGCTTCAAGAAGGAAGACATTATTCAGTGATGTCCTTGAACCTTTCCTCACGGCTCACAGAGCTCAAGCCTGAGCCATTTGGCATTTCCCCTGCTCCAGTCTGTGCCTTTTTGCTACAACAATGGAAATCCCTGTGTGACATGACTAGGTGAACTCCCTTCCCAAAATCCAGTGCAAGCAAGACCTTGTTCTAGGAAGAAACAACTGCTTTTGAGGGAGTGGGGTGTCCTGCTGCCCCATGCTTGCTCATAATACAGTATGGATAGGAGGAACCTTCCTAATGCCTTTTGTCTCTGACAGTGGAGCTTCCCAGAAAGCTTTGGCTTTCTTTCTTTCTCTCCAAAACAAAACGAAACAACTCTGTGAGATTATTGGTGTTTTAAGGAAAAGCAGAATTGAAAAGGGTTTTGGTAGAGCTACGCTGTCAAAAATTGTGCTGCTCTGGGGAGGTTTCCATTTGCTTGAGTTATTTTTAGGGTGGGTAGCTTGCAAAACATGTGCAAATTCTGATTATTTGGAGTAGTCTCGTGTTATTCAGGAGCAGTGTCTGAATTATCCGGATGAATCCTATCTGCCTTTGTTAAAAAGGGGGTGAGTCGAGCAGCAGGGTATTTTTGAAGGAAGGTATACACTCTGTGTCACGTTCGAGTCTGTTATAAACATCTAATCCCCGAGGAGCTCAGGATCAAACGCTGCTTTTGAAATCAGGAATTTAACCTACAATTTAAAAAAAAAAAGAGGAAGAAGAAACAAGTCTTCCCCGTTAATAACGTCTGCCTACTAGTTCTGTGCGCATCGCCGGAGCTGCTGGGGAAGAACTGGAGGCAGGGTTTCATCCCTGCGAGTTGCATGCGCTGATTAAAGGCGATGTACGAGCCCCGCTGAGCTGTGCTGCGGTGTCAGCTGGGAGCTGTCTCTCTGAGCATCGCAGATGCGCAGGACGGCCCCGGCTAGCGCAGCGTGGAGGGGGTTGATTTTTGTGATGATGAAAGAATTTGCTTGTGTTTATGTTTGCACAGGTTAGTACTAAGCCCATGCTGTCCCGAATCAGCGGTGTGGGTTCATCTGCATTTCTAATTGAGGTGGCTTTGATTTCCTTCGGGCCATGTCAGTGATTGCCTTCTGAGAGCTGCTGTGTTTGCAGAAGCTGCCCTGGACGAGTCAGCGTGCTGGGGGGGTTGGGGTTTGGCCTTCGCTGCATCAAGCAGGCAACCCACAGCATGGGGAGGTGTGCTGGAGCTCAGGAAACCTCGCCCTGCTCCTGGCCTCGCTGCGTGACCCTGCACTGTGCTTTGTTTGCTGCTTTGCTTTTGCTTGCTGTTGCCAGGGATGCTTTCACTCAGGCTGCAGGCAGCAGTGGCACAAAGGAGCCCTGGCTTCTGGGGTGCCCTGGGTCCAGCAGGTCTGTGTGTGAACATGACCCAGGATCAAGTCCTGCTTCTCCCAGCAGCTGGAACAGGGACTCTTTTTTTCTTTTTTTTCTTTCTTTTTCTTTTTTAAGGGAGTGTTATTCTTATCCCTTCAGTCTGTGCTCTTGGTTCACAGATGGGCTGAACCCTGCTGGTAAAATCTGGTCTTAGTTTCTCTGCTGCTGTGGTCTGTGACAGAGCTTCTGGGATGCTGTAGGAGAAAGGTAATGAAAAGGGAGAGTCGGGGTTTCACCAGCTCACCTACTCCATCAGGCAGGTGGCTTCCTCTTAACCCTCAGCAGGGCAAAGCAGGGGGAGCTGGACATAGGAAATGGATCAAGCAGTGGCTATCCCAGTGGTCCCCTTGTCTGATAAGGGGCAGCGTGTGTGTAGATAAGGTGTTTCTGGGAGAGCTGAGCAGCTGCACTTCCCCTGTGGGCACCAGATGCAGAGTCCTGCCCGTATCTCTGATGCGGATGGGGACTGTGCCACACAGCAGGGGCAGGACAGGGGGGGAGAAGCCTTGTCTGGTGCTCAGGAGCAGATCCAGAAGGGATCAAAGCCAGAGCCCAGAGTGAATGACAGGCAGCGTTCGATCGAGGCTCCTGATGCTGGTTGTCTTTATGTGGCATTTGAGACGGTGTGGGCAGTTTGCTCAATTTTTCTCCGTCGACGCTGCTTTGTTTGGAAGGTTGTAGACACATGTCAGCGGTGATGGATAGATTTGTTTGACTTCCTGTCAAATCAATGATTACTCATAGAAATCTCTTTTATTAGTTTATCATAGGAAGTTCTATGTCATTTATCCCAGCGGAGGCTTGGCTGGCTGGTGCCAGTGAGCAACACTGCTTGAGAGTTATTGCTGAGCATTATTGGGCTGCTGCTGCTGTTTAATTTCTGACATGGTATTTATTTTCCTCTTGGTTTTACACTGGGAAGGGTTTGCTCCTCTTTTTGCCTGGACTGCAAACAGACTGTTGTGGTTTTCCTTCCCCATGCCAGCCTGGCCCCTTGGAAATACGCAGGGATGTGCTTGCAGTACCCATGTTTATCCTCACCCCCTGCTGGGTTGTGCCTTGGCATTTCTGAGCTACCAGAAGTGTCAATTTCTCCAGCATCATAGGAGTTGGAACGAATGGGTATGAATCAGAGGAAGAGGAGGTTGATGAGTTAGATGGGAAAGTCATGGTCACATATTTCTGTATCTTCTGCACTTGGTTTGCTTTATGCTCAGAGAGGAAGCAGAGCTCCCCATCCCCAGTGTTTTGGGGTGGGTTTGCAGCCTGCTGCATCACAGCTCTGTTGGTCACTCCATAGAGCTGGGTCACAGAATGCAGGCCTCCAAGTGGAAGGGCTGGAGCACAGCTTGTGGGTCAGTTCTGGGTGTAGTAACATTACCTGTTAGCATTACCTAATGTTTCTTCAGAGTCTTATATGCAGGCAGGGAGACTTACCCTTCAGGGGCAGCTGGTGCATATAGAAGCAATACAAATAACTGGGGCTTCAGCTCTCTGTCTGAACTCATTTCACATTAATTCAGACTAAATTTTTGCCATTGGAATTTTTGAAGATCTGAGGGAGAATGGCCTAAGATCATTGCGGAAAGAAAGATGCTCTCAAATAAAGTTTCAAAACCAATCTTCAAGAGATCTCAGTTTAAGCAAATCATCTGTTCTGTTCTGTTCTCAAGTTTTCTCACTTGTAACAGAAATCAGGAGAAACTTGAGGGTATTTGCAGCCTGCTTTGTCCTGAAGGAGTTGTCCCTGCACTGAGCCTCTGCAGCTCTTTCCACCCTCTCCAGTGGCTGAGCACATCCAGAGCTTCGAAGACTGCTGCTCCTGCCAAGCTAACAATGCTGACCTCTGAGATCAAGCAGGATAGACTTACGTTTTCAGGTCAAGAGATCCTTAGCTCAGTCCCTGCAGATAAACCAAGCAAGGAGATGACTGTGCAAGAGCAGAGCTTCACTTTCTGAACACACAGAAATCATTTCAACCACCAGTGAAGCGAAACCTCTGGGGGAATTGAGGTGGACATGATGCTGCTTCACAGAAACACAATGACTTCAGACAAGTTGTTGATGCTCATGTAGCCTCCTTCTCCCTCCTCGGGGCTGGAGGCTTCAGCAAGTTTGAGAGATGTTCTTTCCCTGTTACTCCAGGTGCTTTGAAGTCAGGCTGATCCATGCTCCAATGTGCTGGCCTTTGTCTTTTATGAGGAGAGAAATATCTGCATTGTTTTCCCCCCTCATGAAATGTAGTTAGATGGTAGGGAAAACATTTCTGCTATGGATCTAGAAGGGAACCCTGATCCCTACTTTGGTTTTCAGCTGAACAGGACACCTGTCGTTGCAGAAGGATGTTGGCACCTTGAGGCTGGAGCACCACAGCCAAGTGGATACTCAACCAAAAGCTTCTTGTGAGCCCCTCAGCAGGATCTGATGTGATCCCATACCCCGTCCCGGTCCTGGTTCTCTGTCAGCCTTGAGCTCTGCACAGAGTTCTTCAAGGGAGAACACCCCACTGCTATGCTGTGTCACAGTGTGTCAGGGCTTGGAGTAATTCTATGCTTCTATGAGAACAAGCTGCAGGGGGAGAAAGGGAGTTGCTGAAGCTTTCAGTGCAAAGATAAAAGACTCTTTTTAGATCAAAGATGGTGGAGGAGAGATGTGCACTTCCCGAAAGCAAATATCGAGCCAAACAACCAGTCTCCAAATAGTAGACTTGGGTTTATCTATCTCACTGAGCTGAGGGCATATCATATCCCTCCATCAGTAAGCTAATCACTGGCTCAGAAATAGTATCCTGGCAAGAGACAGCAACTGCCTCCCTTCTGATGGGTTGTTAGAGCTCTGCATGGTAAGAAAGCAATAGCCTGCTGCCCTTCCCACCGAAGGAATCCTTTCCTTCTCTGATGGCAAGTATTACCAGAGAGAGAAATCAATTTCCTCTGTTATCAGACTTTTCTAGCCAGTAGTTAATGGGACCTGATGTCTGATTTGATTCTCAGGTACTTCACAAATTGGTGAGAAGAGTGGGGTGTAGGAAGAAACGGAGGGGTGGAGAAAATCTCAGGAGAGGTGTGTGGTGCTTCCCAGCCCAGGGGGCCCATTACTTTACCCAGCGTGTAATGCAGAATGCGGAGATTGTTCCAAACGGAAATGATTTAACCTTGAATGAGAGAAACATAACCAAACAGCAGCAGTGGAACAATAAAGAAATTCCATCTCTGATCTCTTGTGACCCACGTTCTGCTCAAATGGCTCAGATGTCACCGATACATTATTTTCATGAGTGACTGTAAGTGCATTATGCATGAGTGTGTGGCCACTGGTGAATAAATGGAGAATTCTTCAAGGGAGCGTATATAATCTATTCGATTTCATAGAGCTGGAGTGTGCTCCTATTTTTTTTTTCCTTTTTGAAGGATGGTTGCTGCTCAGCGGAAGAGTGTGATGGTGTCTATAAGGGTTTGGCTCAGAAAGGGATTTGTCATGAGGTCCCCCATGGGTATGAATTGTTGCAGACCCCAGCAAGAGGTGTTGAGCTTTAACTCAGATGGTGGCAGCGTGTCCGGCTGCCTGTGCTGAGTTTGTCCCTAGAGCAGCAGTTCAGAGGAACCTGGAGCACGTGTGGGTAGATCAGGGGCTGCTGTCAGCCCTACCTGAGTACTCATTGCTTTCTGGAGATGCACACCTCTTCTTGTCCTTACAGAACTGCCCTGTTTGAGAGCCAGCATCCCACTCTGTTGGTGAGTGCCCATCGCTCCTGCCCTCTGCCTTTGAAAATGCAATAGATTGTTCATCTGTCATTATAAATTAAAGTATCCATCTCGTAGTAGAGGAATGGCTCTCAGTGCCCAGGCTGTTTCTGAAGAGCTGTGGCTGTGTCCTGAGCACTGAACAAGGACCTAGCCTGAGTTGGGGAGGGATGTTAATAGAATCAAAGAATCATTAGAGTTGGAAGGGACCTTTAGAGGCCAGCTGGTCCAACTCCCTGCAATGAATAGGTAAACCTACAGCTCAGCAGGTGCTCAGAGCACTGTCCACCCTGATCTTGGGATTTCTGCAGGGATAGGACATCCACCAGCTCTCCAGGCAACCCGTGCCAGTGCCTCACCACCCTTACTGTAAAAAAAAAATAAAAAAAATAAAAAAATCTTCCTTATACAATCTAAATCTCCCCTCTTTTAGTTTGAAACCGTTTTTCCTTTCACAACAGACAATTCTAATTAGTTTGTCCCTTTCTTTCTCATTCCCCCCCTCCCCCTTCCCTTTAGGGTGCTGTGATGACATATTAGCCATGCTGCCTGGTCACACTCTGAGAGCTGGTGAAGGCTGTTGTTTTTTTTTTTTTGCACTGAACCTGCAAAGCTTCTCTCTTTATTGTTCTTCCTTAATACCTGGTTGTTGCTCTGAGCAAAATTAGTAGTTGCTTTATCCCCTCTTTCTGGACCCTGAGCACAGGACCCCCGTGGCTGTGCCTTTGTAGGGATGAGCACATGGTGCACAGCTCCTCCTGTGTCCCTGGGAGCTGGTCTGTGATGTTACTGCCCCGTGGGAGTTCCAGGCAGTGATAATAAGCAGCAGCCTCCTCCAAATGAAAGCGTGTTTGTTCATTAGATGAAACAATGCAGCGCAGGGAAAGGGATTTTAAAACAACAAAAAGCCCACAGCATATTTTACCTCATCTAATCTTACAAACTGTGTTTGATAGGCTTTTTTTTTTTTTTTTTCCCTTATAGCTTATATTCTCCTCGCAGAGCTCAAATTCCCCTCCTGGGCTTTGCTCTGCTCTTCCCGATCCCTGCAGTGCTTGGTCCACGTGCTCCCTGGCAGCACCCAGACTGGTGCCAAGGGCACAAGCAGGTCCTGTCACAGAGCTCCGCGCTGGGTACGGATCTCCCATATCACATAATGCATCAGCATCGCTGCTGCTTGTAGCCCCGAGGGACTGTTTTTCCCCTAGGAATTTAATTAGGCTGTCTGCAGTCAGAAGGGCATGGCACGGCAGCAGCTAATGAAAATCAGCTCTGCTGCAGCCGTTTCAAGGAGCTTTGTCTCTGGGGCTTCAGAGCTGGCTTAATGCTGTGAGGGCAGCTCATTTCCAGGGTGTTGTTATGAGGGATTTGTGCTGAAAGTTCAGCTCTGCTCTTAGTATTGTAAAGGTGTAAGGGTTGAGTTAGTACAAATACTTGTCCTGTGCCTTTGGGGTACAAACAGCCTGTGGTTGACTCAAGTCATGAGGGCAGTGAGCCTGTGGTGGCACCCATGAACAGATGGAAAGATGGAGCCATGTTAGAGAGAAGTATTCTGGTGCTGGTGGTCATCATCTTATTTGCCAGTTTGGATGTTTGAGGGGTGCACACTGCTGATACATGGGATGCTCTAAGGCATCCAGCCTTGATTCTGTTCCCCCTAGGAGCGTTGGTGAGGGATGTGTGTGCTTCTACATTCAATCCCTTCCATCAGCATTAGGTTCCAATGGCTCAGCTTCATGAGACCACAAGGAAATGAGCAGTGCTACTTGTCTCCTGAAAAAAATTGCTGCTCTGACTTCCCCAAGTTCAGTAGCCTGGATCCATTGATGCTGCATCTGAAAAGAAATCAAAGGAATTAGGGAAAATCTGCCAGAGACATGTAGAATATTTGCAAAACCAAAACGTCACACATCATCCCTGTGTCTGAAAGTGTCAAGTTTTGGTGCCAGAAATTATCAGCTCGTGTCTGCTGACCCCTCCCAGTGCTTGTAAGTTTAAACAAAGCACTGGGATTTGTGAGAGTTTGCGCCAGGCAGGGCTCTGAAACAGGAGCTGGGTGACAGGTCTGCCATCCAGTCAACAACCCAGAACCAGGCCATCGCTAGCCAGTGGACACCAGAATGACAAGGGAAGGAAGCACAGTGCCATTTTTCAGCTGTTCCTGCCCTTTCTCAGACATCTTGCCAATTTCAGGGCTTTTTACATTTGTATTATGGGATAGAAGCACAACACTAATTGAGGCAGGATCCTGGGCTGGTTGGCATCTGGAGGTGGGAGTCTGATAGATGTGAAGGGTGCTCTTCCCCTCCCCAGGACTGTGGGATTATCTGGAGCGAGGAGCTGAGGATGTTCCCATATCATCACTGGGAACAAATTCACCCCTAACATACGGTGTGTGGAGCAGCAGCCATGGCTCTGTCTGCCCCCAAACTGCTCACTCCATCTCCTTTTCTTCTTCAGCTTTTGTCATATCCATCCTCTTGTGCATGCTCTGGGGCAGGAATTTTCTCTGTCTGCGCATTCAAAGAGATGAGTCTTTGATCTCAGTTCCTGCATTCTCTATTACAGCCAGAAGAGTGTTTAATGACAATGCCAAGGATCCAATTAATAATTTTAAACCACTATGCATACGGGCTTCTCCAACACGCATCCAGCCCCTGTCTGCTTCCTGAGACAACATGTTTGTGCTGTGTATACCGTGTGATTCCTCGCCTCGCCCATGGAGCCCAAAACTGAGAGCACTGCTTTCCTCCCCTGTATTCCTAGCAGATGTTGCATGGGCTCAGAGGTGTTACCTGTGCAGCCCCAGTGGCTGCTGAGGTGCTAGTGGAGCCCAGGGGGCACGTTCCTCTTTTGCTTTGTGAAGGGAATCATCTCTGCCTTGTACTGCTGCTGTTATAAAGGAGCCTGACACAGCTCATTTTTGCACTGTGCCTTTGTCTTCTAATTTTGGAGGATGTACTTTCCCTGACAGAATTTCCAATTCAGTTCATTTTCTGCCTCTGTAGTGGGAGGGGAGAAAAAGAGGTGGTTGGAGGGGTTTGCTGCATGTATTATTAATTGTCCTCGTTTCAAGACAGCGTAGTCTTTTTGTCTGATATTCCCATTTTCTCCTAACTAATATTGGCTGCGGATTTGAAAGAGGCTTGGCGTAATGAAACGATACAGATTTCTTTGTGATCGTGGTGTTTTTTTGAAGTTAGGAAACAAGTTTCTTTCGTTTATCTGCTGCTAACCATCCCGGTGCCACTCATCAGTCAATTGAGCTGCGTGTTGCAGAGCAGTTGATTAATGAAGTTACACGCGTTTCCCGGGCTGGTTAGAACATCGCTCAGAAGATGCTGTGTCAGAACCTGTCCACTAGACATCATTAAATCTGCGGGAGCAGGAAGATGCTCTCGCACAATGATGAGCAGGGGTGGGTCATTTCCCAGCCCCGTTGATCCTGTTACAAGGCAAGTGTGGCCTTGAGTAATAAACTGGGCTTCGTGTTGGGGCTGTGTGCTGCTGCATGTTGATTTTCAAGGCTGTCAGCTCTCCTTCCCGCAGAGCCTTGGGTCCCAGGTGGAACAAGTGCTGTGATTTGAGCACAGTTCCTGATGAACGCTGTCTCAGAGCAGGATAAAAATGCATTTTCAACTCAGCGGAACGCGATTCGGGTTTTATGTTGTTAAAGCTGTTCTGATAAATGAAGCTCTTCAGCCGAAGGGAGGTGACATGTTCTCCTGACAGCAGTCCTAGGGTCAGAGTGAGAAACCTGCTTCCATCTGAGCCACATCTCAAAGAGGGAGACAGCACATTTCCAGAAGAAATAACTAACCCATTAATGGATCTCAGTGAGAAGCAGTGGGAGATTGCTCTGCTTTCGATGCACAAGTTTGGTTCCTGCTTTTCCTCTCCCCTGCAGCAATTCTCATGTCTTCTCGTGACTCTTGTCCAGGCATTAGTGCTCACAGCGAGGTTTGGACACTGAGTGCTGCTCCTGCAGGGCAAGGCTCCTGTCTGTGCTGCCCACAGCTCTGCTTCATCTCGCTTTGCTCAAGCTTCCCTGCTAGACACTGAGCCCATGGCCCTCCCCTCTGTCACCCTGAATCCCTGTGCCCAAATCTCATTCCTTGTTCCACTACTTAGACCTAACATGAGCACAGCTCCTCTCCTGCAGCAGCCCAGAGAGTCTCTCCACGAGGAGCAGCCCTACCCAGTCCTTGCTTGCACCCTTTCCTCTAACTTCTATTTCTTTGTCTTTCCTGGATCCATCAGCAAGGGTTTTTCCTCTGCCTTCTCTCTTCCCCCAGTTAGCCCCTTGCATCTGGTTCCTCCCACCGCCCCAGGCAGCGTTGTCTCTGCATCACACCCCAGAGCCGCATCGGGACCCAGCCATGCTCTTGCTACAAAGGCAAACATCTAAAGGCAACTGGAGCACGTCCAAGAGGATTTGTGGTGCTTCCAGCCTCCCTCTGTTATTGACTCCTCCTTTCAAGTGTGGCCAGGGCTTTATCTGTTGGTAATAGGGAGAATTAATAATTTCCTTTTAAAAAAAACAGCTGCTGTAAGCAACCCCATTTTTTTTATATATATATATTTTTAACATAAAAAGGCAAGTAAACGACATAACAAAGTTGTTAAAAGTTCAAAAGGAACGCTAATCCCTGTAATGTGGACTAATCAACTTTTATCCAGACAATCCCCTTGTATCTCTCAGGCCTTAGTGTGGTTATGGATTCCCAGAGTCGAGTGCAAGGCTTTAACTCCTTCAGAACTGCCTTGAAGCCTGCAGTTAATGCCCCTGCAGTGATGTTGCTGTGCTGCATCTCTCTGGACTGCTCTTAGATTCAGAATTCAAAGGTGCCCGTGCTTTCCAGGCTGATCTTTGCAGTAGATGTGCAGCCACAAAGTCCTTTTCCCTTGAAAGGTTGTGCTGTGAGGATCCTTCGTGGAGCTGTTCGAGCTTTGCTTGCATTCTTTGCCCATGTCTGCCTCCAGTCTCCATGGTTCTATGTGGCATTTCAAATGGGGACAGGTCTGCTCCCTCAGGCAGAAGCGTTCTCTTTCCTTTGACAAAAGTGATGCTGTTCAAAGAGCACGTGTTTGAGTGAGTAGTCCCAGTCATGCCCTGCATTAGTTAAAGCTCAGGGTTTGTTGGGCTCGAGCCCATGACACTAAGTGGGTTCTGCTGCTTTGGCTTCAAAAACTAAGAGACGGAAAGATCATGGTTTTTTTTTTTATTATTTTTTTTAAATTATTTTATATCAGTCTTAGGTCTTACAGCAGTAGGTATTCAGTGGGTTTTCTTTCAGTGCTGTATTAATAACCCTGGATTGTTTGTGTGTTGGAATGAGACTTCTGCAGCTGCAGAGCTAAAAACAGGAGATGGTGATGGTCTTTTTTGGAAGGCAGAAGCCATGCAAAATGGCTCAGCTGCAGAGACAGATGTATTTGCACTCATAAAATCTCTGCCAGAGGTAGACAAATAGCCACACGCTTTTTGGGCCTGTTAACAGTTGTTCTAGTGAAGTGTTCTGCTTCGTTTTCATTCTGGAGCATAGGATATAATTTCATTATTCTTTACGGATGTTTCACTGGCAATAACAGCCCCTGTTCTTCTTGAGTTTTGTGAGCTCTTGGGGGTTAGCTGGCCTTGTGTGATCCAAGTAGAAGCATGCAAGGTGCGCCATGCCCTTAGCTCCTGATAAGAAAGCTTTCCTCCAGCCTCAAAACCAGCAGCTGGGGCCCAAAGGAGAGTAGGAGGAGAGGGGACATGGGCTGCCTCATCCCAGGACATGTGGGTTGTCCTTCCCACTTTGTAGCTGTCCATGCTTCAAACCTCTGAAGATTTCCTGGTTGTTTCTCCAAACAGCAATAAAAACCCAATCAGCAGTGAAGCAACTTCCATTGAAGGCTGGTGCACACTGGGGAAAAAAAAACCAGCATTCTCAATAAAAAGTTTTGGTTTAAAGAACAAAAATAATAATTAAAAAAACATCAAGATTGTCTAATTTAGTGTTTACATAAATATTCTGGATCTAGCGTCAAAAACACTCAAAATATTTATGATTATGATTGTGATTTTTTTTTGAATGGGCAGATTGGATTCCCAAAATAGCGTTAGGGTTTTTAATTCTCCTCTTTGAAGATGTTTGGGCATTTTCTGAAATGAGTTCCGCTGCCTGAAGTGATTTAGGGGTTAGCGGGTTAATTAAACACTGGAGCAAGTCACAGAGGTGTGAGCTGGTTTTCCCATCGCTTGGCATTGGAGAGGCAAACCGGGACGTGGTGTGGGAATCCCACACTGCCCTCCCCAGAATCAAGCAGGTTACTGCACTGGGTACTCCTTGCTGTGCAGTTTCTTCTCTCTGGACCTATTAATTACCCCTCCTGCCCTGCACAGATTTCCCCTCTTGAGTCCAGCAGCACACAAGATGCCACCCCCTGGGATGCAAAGTGATGGGTGCTTGGGGCATGGGCACCTGCCCCCATGCCCACCCTATATGCTCAAAGCCACGATGGATCTCTTAATTTATTCCTGAATGCGAATGACTCAAATCTGCCACATCTATCATTGTATCTCCTTAACTAAATGGATTAATTTTTTTTTGTGTCCTCTTCACAGGCTTAATTAGCAATCTGCAGCACAAATTAAATCACTATCAACTAATTCCAACTATCCCTTCAGAGATGGCCATTAGCTAGCTAAATAATCTGGTTAGCATTGAAATGAGCCCACACTCTACTCTGGAAACAACTGTGATTTCACAAAGCTGCTTATATGTATATTTCCTTCCTCCAATGCTGATCCTGCTTTGTTCCTTCCTAATGAGGGCAGCAGTCACTTGTGCTTGAAGCGTGCTCAGTTGCAGGCATTTGAGCAGGGTTAAGGAATTTTTCTCTTTGTTGCAGTGTTTAGCTGACCCATGGAGAGGGCTGCCATCCTGCCAGTAGGAGGGAAGCCCAAAATCAATGAATTTTAAAATGGATGTGCTCCTTTCTGAATGGAGGTGGTAGGGCTTTGCTGTCCGGAGTCAATGCAGTTGGCTTCTGAAATGCTACAGGCCATAAAAGCAGGAGCTCACTGATGCCCTGGCATCAGAGCCCGGTGACCATCTGGTTTCATGAGCTGTCCTCATGAAACATTCCAGTTTGACAAGTTGTCATTTCCCAATTACAGGCTAATCTGAGTGCACGGTTCCTTTCATCCATCTGTAGGTAAACACAGTGATGTCTAGGGGATCTACAGAAAGCAGCCTTTTACACACGTTGATGTCCTGGCTCAAATGCACGACCGAGCCTGCACTTGGGGACACTGGGAACATTGGGTAGGCCTGTGCTCCTTCAGGCAGACAGCCAGGGCCTCGCAGACTTCATTCTACAAGTTCTCTGTTGCCTCATCTCTTCCCTGGCCAGCAAAAGTTGGAGGTAAAGAGTGTGGTTCTGGGCTGGCACCGTTTTATAGGGTGAGAACAGAATGGCCTGAGAAAATCTCTGGAACAGTTCTGTCCACAGACTCATCCAGAACTCTGGAAGTAGGGAAACAGGAGGGCACTGAAGTTCCCACTGAGGGATTTTCCAGCACCTCTACTTAGGTAGACTTCCATCTTGTTGTTGTGTGAATCACAAGGGCATGGTGACTTTCTTTCTCCTTCCTGCTCCAAATCCTCCTGGTTGTGAGTCTGTCTCCACTCGTGCTGCAATCAGAATGCAAACTGTTTGGATGCAGATATTAAATGTATGCAGGTTGTAATCTCCAGGGTACTTATGCTTGCAATAATGGTAATAAGCAACCAACAATAAATTTTCACTATGCTCCTCCTCCCCAGCTCTCCTGGCTCCTGCAAAAGGAATAGAAAGAGGAGAATGATGATGAGGAATAGGAGTGGTCTCGAGTGCCCAGTTGTTGTGAGTGTGAATTCATTCAAAGGATTCAGGTTCATAAGGTTCTGCACAGATGAAGCAAAACTGGTCCAAAAAGCACTGCTGCTTTTGTCAACACAAGAATCAACAGGGAAATGTCTGCCTGCAGATTGGAAGGCAGAATTACTACAACTGAGAGTCAAGTTTCTTAACTACTTCCATGTTGGTGATTGTACAGATTGCTCTGGGGTTTGGAAGTGGTTAGGTTGGAGCAGCATTTTCTTCTGTACTGAGGAAATGCAAATCCCTATCCTGCTATAAATACTTTCCGACAAGGCATGCAGTTTCTATTGGGCATTGTTGCTTCTTGCCTCGTGTAGTTTGCATTGGAAGAGCAGTAAAAGGAGAATATGGCTGCTTGTGTTTTACCTAGGAGGTGCTGAGAAGTCCAAGTCATTATGTCTGGTTTCCCTGGTGCATTACATAAAGTATTGGATTTGAGTTTCCTTTTTCTTTTTACTTCTAGAATTTAAATATGGAAATGTAATTCAGGTAGCAATGAACAGTAAATCCTCAAAGGTTTCTGTCTTTGAATAATGTGGCTTAAGGGAGAGCTGGTGGGACTGGGGACTTTCCATCCCTATCTGTACCACCACCATACCTGCCTCTGTGTGGCACTGTAGAATCCCTCAGTTTCCACTTCTTTCCCCTCCAGAGCTAAACTGCAGGTGAATTTTCAGTTGTTTAATCCTTTACATCCCTGTCTGCTGCAGTGTACTTAAAGAGGTGACTGTGCTGGCTTTGAAGTCGTCTGCATTCAGAACTGAATTGTAGAATCATAGAATGGCTTGGGTTGGAAGGGACCTCAAGGATCATCAAGTTCCAACCCCCCTGTCACAGGCAGGGCCACCAACCTCCATATCTGGTGTTAGGCCAGGTTGCTCAGGGCTCCATCCAACAATTGGATGATGGGGACCAAGCCAGCTGCTCCATTTTACCAGCAGCAGGAGAGCTATCTGTGGTCTGCAGGCAAGCTGCTGAGTGCAGCTGGTTGGAGAGCAAAGCCCAGCACCTCTCCTTGCAATAAGCCCAATGCCAAACCTCATTCCTATATCTAAGTGAGGATTTCATTGCGGTAACTTAGTCCAGAGTGGGCAGAGTGTGTGAGCAGCTCTTGGGGAATCCAAGTGGCTTTGGGAGAGCCCTTTCACATCTTTGTGCATAGTTTTGTCCACGTTGCTGATGGGACAAATGAAGCTGGTGGCCTTTGTGGGTGATCTTGAAACCTCAGGGCAGAGGGCACCAGAAAAATGAGTGTTGTGTGTGGTCTTGCTTTTGCCTCCACTCTGAGTCCTTCTCTTTCTCCTCACGTAATGGGCAGAGCACTCATCAGGACTGGAAGCAGAAACTGCTGAGACAACTTAAACTGCGAATAGATGGGGCAGAGTCATCAACTCCTTGCATATTACTGAAATTCTGTGTGTTATCTCTTCACATCGTCCTGCGCAAGAGTGACCCTCTGAGTTTTCTTCCCATGGGTGGCAGAGACAAAGCCCTGGTGGAGAGAAAGGGAACAAACAAAGCAGAATGTCCTTACGTGAATAAATTAATTATTGTCACAGATTAGGAAGCAGTTGAGGGTTAAACTGCAAAGAGGAAAGATGAGTGATCCATTCTTGGTGTGGCAGGAGGTGAAGAGCAGGGTATCCAGAAGACCCAGCTTAGACTAGGCTTTTAAATACGTAACCCAGCACAGAAGGGGGGTGGAGGAAAGTGGAAAATGTGACAGCCACCCACAGCTGTTTAGTGAAAGCTAGCACAGGCTCTGAAAAGCTGGGAATAGCTCTATCCAGGCAGGTGAACAGGCAAGGCAATGGCAGATGAAATTAAATGTTGACAAATGCAAGTTAATGTGCATTGGAAGGCATAATATGACCTACTCATACACATTGCTGCATTTTAAATTAACTGTAACCACTCAGGGAAAAGACCTAGAGGTTATTGTGAACAGCTCAATAAAAACATCTGTTAAATGAACAGAAGCAGTCAGAAAAGCAAACAAAACAATGGGCTGTACAAGGGAGATTTTATATTATCATTTATATTACGATAATACATCAGGACACTGAAAACTGCTTTCTGTTGTACCAGGCTCAAGCAGAGAGTAAAAAGGCATCCAAGTATGACGAGACACCGACAGACTGGGGAGATTCCTGGAGCAGAGGTTTGCCTTCAAGCAAGGAGAACTGTGTGATGTGCAAGTCTTCTGGCTCAGCATGCAGCTCACCAAGGTACGTTTGGCTGAAAGCAACCAGGGCTTCGGCAGAGCTTGTTAGCTCCAGGTCCTGGGGTGGGCTTGCATGCTTGTAGATAGGGCACAACAGACACAGTTTCCCAATGCAGGGTGTGAGCAAGGCTTGTAACTCATTTACTAAGGTCTCATTTACTATTTAATTGTCATATTCAGTGTATCCTGGTCTCAAAAGAGAGTAACGTGCATCTTTCTTCACTCCTTTCTCTACCACAGCTGACAAAGCTTCCCTGAAGCAGCGTGCCACTGAAGCTGTGCAAAAGCTTCTGCTTGTGCTCTCAGGCCCTGGCTATTGCAGTGCATGGTTTAGGTGGTCAGTACTGCTGCCCTTATAGGAACCACTGCAGCAGCACATGGCGGATTCATTACGTGCTCCAAGTAGCCATTGGTATGCAAACAGTACCACGAGTTCAGCATTTATCCTTAATAGCAAGCAAATTCAGAGTTATACCTGTTGTGCTCTGCCTATGGCTTTATTATAAAACATTGCTCTTGATTTGATGACTTTGTTTAAATTCGCCCCGAGCCATGTTGTGAGCTCAGCTTCCACTTTAAAATTAGCATAGGTTTTTATATACATTATAAATATTTAACCCCCTGACTGACATGAGCATCAACCCTCTCGCCTTTGCAGTGTAAAGGAAACCTTATGGAGTGTGTGCTTACATCAGTATTCCTCCATTCAAAGCAGTTTCTCGGTCTTGAGACTGAAGGGATGAATAAAATCAAACTTACTGATTATCATTTAGGCTGAATTTACTTTCTGCATTTGGAGGTAGGAGCTCTATTAATCAGCTTCATTTCCTGGCTCAGATGAAGAGCGCTCCTGTGTACCTCTCAGAAACTCAGTGATAAATACGTATAAATATATATGTACACACAAATATAAATATATAGATGCTAAAATAGCAGTTAAATTTTTCTGTCGTTTGCACCGTTACTCCTGTGGAAGGTGGAGATACCAAAAAAAACCCCTCAAAGTTAATTTTTTCAAATTTCATTTTCTCATTCCTTGCTAATTTCCAAATACCTGGACCCATAGAGAAACTGGGTTATTAAGTGTGGAATTAAATCAGGATTTCAGGCTTGCACGGAAACAACAACCAATGGAAATTTACTGAAAGGTTAAAGGAGAGGACAAGAGGCAAACTGGGAAAAATCCTTTTAAAATCTAAGTGTAGTATATGTTGCCTCTTGCACTTTAATGCACATAAATTAAGACGATAATTCTAGGAGCTGAAGGCTCTAGTTTAACACTTGTGGTTTATGGTGGCCCTTGAGTCCCTCTATGGAACTGCAACTTCATTATGTACAGCTGAGGAGACATTATTCCTTACATTATCTACTGCGCTAACACAGTTACCGCCGATGCTCTAGTGCTATTTGGATTTTCAAACGTAATAGGCAGATATGTACTGCAACCATTTATGTGGCTTTTCTGCCAATTTGTGGCTGAAATGACTTTTTCTTTGTTGAGAGATGGGTATTCAGTGCATCTAATTCCTGCATTTCTCTGGGTTAAGTCAGCATTCCTACACGGAGGGGTGCTGCTCTTGTTAGGGGCTGGGTGCCCAGCAGCTGCCTGCTGGGGGGCAGAGGGAGGCATGGTGCTTTACATAGCTGCAACCGTGATGCTCTAAGTAAAATAAGATCATATATATACATGAGTGTGTGTATCTATTTCCCAGTAGGTGCTTTTTGGCTTTTGCGATTTCACTTTCCCCTTTTTCCTCCGCCTTTTGTTTACAAGATGAAAGTCTGCGTAGGGAAGAGCCTGCATTTATGTCTCTTCTGAGAAGGCTGAAATGTTGGGGTTAAACAAATAGGTTCCTTTGCTTTCATTTAGGGGAAATTTTAGGTTAGAAGGAGGCTGGAGAGCTCGTGTTAATTGGAGACAGTGTCTCACATCCATAGCAGCAGCAAATACCTTTGGTCAGTCCTGGAATGCTGTAGTGCTCGAGGATCGTATCTCAGTGGTTTGATTCTGTAGGGCTGGTCACTCTTCCTCATCGTTTTGGGAAGCTCATTTACATTAAGAAGCCAGTTAATAACCTGCTTCCTCAAAACTATATGAAGCTGAGGCCTGGACTAAGTGTTCCGAGGTATGGTATGACATTTCAGATTGCAGAGCAGAGATGGGAAGAAGAGTTGGGCCAAGCCTAGATGGGCACAGCTGAGGTTCATACCTACACCCCAAGCCCTGTTCTCCTCCAGGGTCACCTATGCCTGAGGACAGCTGGCACTGGCACGTGCAAGCCTCCAACTCTGCAGGATCCCAGGGACCTTAGGAGATAGGAGAATTTAAAGCAAAGAAAAGCTATTTGACCAGAGGGAGCTGCAGAGTGGCTGCTCCTGGTGCTTTTTCTCCCTATCTTGAAATGTTTGTTTGCTTTTTGAGCCCCAGCTGTTGGAGTCACGGGATCAGGCAAGAACATCAGGTCTTCTCTCTTAAACAAACAAACACAGCAGACTTTACCAGAGCAAAACATGAAAGTGCAAATCCCAGCAGCTAAAAACCCTCTGGAAGACAAAAGCTGCAACACTTATTAATTTGTTGAATAACCTGTTGGGGCCTGACTTGATTTTCAAATAAATGGAATTAGAATATCAATAGCAGAATGCCGGGTTCTTAAAATATTCAAAAGCGGCTTCCTTTTATGTTGTGTCTTTCATGAAAACTGCATCATAAGGTGATTTGCAACTCTAAATAATAAATAATAACAGACATACACGCACATAGAAATTAACAGCTGCGACCAGGGGAGAAGAAGATATATTTTCGGATGAGATGTAGGAAGAAATGGGGAGTCAATGAGGCAGAGAGATACAAGAGAGGTTGGATCTGGGTCAGCTGTTTAATTTTGACCTTGGTTATTATTAGTCATTGGAGATGAAACGTAGTTAGTGCCTCTGGAGGGTTCTCCATGTGGGTTGAATTACAAGGCCCGGGAAGTATGGAGGGAGATGAGAAGCTGGGCAGGGTGTGAGCAGGTTGAGCTGAAGCCTTGCTGCTTGCACGGGAGCCTGCTTGCCATTCTGCAAGTGCACACTCGTGTCAACACCTGGCAAATTCCAAAGATAGAAGCTAACACTTAAGTCAGAAAGCTCTCCAAAAGCTGCAGAAGACTGGATCAGTGATGATGGCACTCACGAAACCCACATGCACATCTTCACCTAGGGAAAGGAGTAGGAAATCTCTTTCCCAGATGCTTATCAGGTAGCCAGAGCTGCTTTCCTTGTTTCTTTTCTGCATTTGCTTTGCTGCTTCTGATGCTGAATGCCATGCCCTTGGTTTGTGCCTGGATGGAATTCCATTTTCCTGCTTCTTGCTAGGAAATTCCCAACACAAAAAGGGGGATATTGACCTTTGAGACCCCTTTCAGCCTGAGCATTGGGCTTACATGGGGTGGGAGAGCGACACATCCTGTGCCAGCCTTGCAGCACAGAGCTTGGGTTTTCCTGGTGCTTAACTTGATATGTAAGGTCAGCTGCAGAAGCTTTATAGCACTATACAAGCAGAAGTTTCATGGGAAGTTAAGATAAATTATGAGTTCTGTACACGGTGATCTCCAAAACCTTCACAAGGCAGCATTTTTATCCTTTATTTCCCCTTTGTACCTGGGGAACATCAGCCATTCCCTACTCTCTGAGGGATCTTGGGGCTGTATATAAAGAGAAAGCAAGGCCTGTACCCACCCTGCTAAAGTGAGTAGTTGGGAAGCACAGTAAGTGCTGTAAAATAGAGATTTGTTTACTTTGTTTTAATAGTAAATCACCTCACAAACCTGACAGAACTTGGATCCTCCTCTCTGCGTACGTCCTCATAAAGTTTGCCTCTGCTGTCATCTTTGGAGAAAAACCTGATGAACTTGTAGACATAGATACCATACAGGAATTCATGACACCCTGGTTCTTCTGACCATAGAGGCCCTGAACCTTTCAGATCTGGCTTCAGGCAGGAATACTCCAGGATACAAACATTTCCACTGCTGCTTTTCTGGCATGGTGACATTACTGCAGCAGGTTTCTCATCCCTGGGACCCACCAGCTCCTGGAGTGCAATCACAGCCCCAGCCAGACCATTCTGTGCTAGCCTGGCGTTACCTTTACACCTTTGAAGACCTGGAATGTGCTTTACAAAGAGGACTGCCATTTGTGAGCTCAAGGAATACACGTGAATTAACATTTCTAAGCACAGAGAATACTTAGAAAGGGAACAAAAGACCAAACCAAAATGTTGTCCACAAATCTTCATCATGCATTATCCTATTTTCGGAAGTTTATCCTGTTATCTACTTAGTGAGAGTATTATGCTGTGTAAATGTGCTTCTTAGCAATTGCTTGCAGCATTTAAGTCTTTAGATGCCTTCTATGCTTGAAGAATTGCTGTTTCTGCTCTAACACCATGCTAATTCTCTGCAGAAATTGTCCCTGTGGTGTACAGATAGACACATTCATTATGCCCCTTGGAAAAAAAAGGATCAGGATGGGAGCAGTGTTGCAGCCCCAGTGCTTATCGGTCACAGCTGTGCCCACAGAGCCTGCTTGGTACATCTGCTTCTCCCTGGGGGTAAGATTTTGCCCCAGTGCCATTCTCTGATTCTAGGGGAGAAGTGTAAGTCTTCTCCCATCTTTTCCTAGTTGATGAGTGACGGCCTTAAGTTGTACCAGTGGAGATTCAGGTTAAATATTAAGAAACATTTCTTCTCAGAAAGAGTGGGGAGATGCTGGCACTGACCATGGAGCTACCCAGGGAGGTGGTGGGGTCACCATCTCTGGAGGTGTTCCAGAGCCGTAGAGATGAGGCACTGAGAGGCATGGGTCAGTGGGCATGGTGGGGATGAGTTGGCAGTTGGACAGTCTTAGTGTTTTTTTCCAGCTCTGAAAATTCTGTAATTCTGTGAATAGGAAAACATTAAGTGAGCAAGGATTCTTCTCTTCTATTGCCCATAATGGCAAGGGATAGGCAAAACTGCCCATGGAGCCAAGACCTGGTCATAGGCAGCAGCTCAGAAACTCACCAAACAGAAGTCTTGACATCCTATGACACCTTCCACTCATGCTAGTGAGCACTACAATGCTTTGCTTTTTCCTTTTGGTTTCACAGGTGACAACTTTCCTACCTGGTGGGATGGCACAGACCTGCTGGTACCCTCATGGAGTCCAGTGCCATTCCCACTGGTTCCACTGTACTGGGTGGGTGTCATTGTGCTGGAGCCCAGCTGCCTGGTTGGGTTGTGGTCCTGTATCCACAGGTAGCACAAAAGACCTTCTGGAGCCAACCCTTGCATTTCCTCAGGCTGGTGCTGACTGAAACCTGTGCCCCACCTCTTGTCAGGCAGGTTGGAGGCAGTCCTACTTCAGCATGACCCTTTCTCACATGCAGAGCAGTTTGCCAGACCAGCACTTGGTAGGATTGCGGCAGGGCTGTCTGTGTGCAGAAGGGCTGTAGGATCAGGTTCCTGGTTTGAAAGTGTCTTTCATTTTCTTCAATCTTCAAACTTTTTCAAACAAATGTTTATTTGGGAACATGAGAATCCTCTAAGACAGAGCTCCTAAGCGAGCTTACAGCACCATGCTGTACAGTGCAGCGTATAGAGTGATAGCAAAAGACTCCAGCAGGAAAGGAGTTTAATTAGCAAGCATCTGAAAACCTTTTCTAATGGCTTTCAGCAAGCTCTGCTCTTGCCTTTCAGTGGGACAGTTACCACAAAGCAGAATGTCCCTGCTTTGAGCTGCTCTGCCCAGCTGAGCAGCCTGGTTCTGCTCAGAGCTTGCGCTTCCCCACCTTTCTTTCCCTGCTCTGTTTCCTTTCTCATCTCTGGGAGCTTTGAGTTTCCAACCCCGCCTCACAGCTCGAGCAATTCCCTGCAAAGGGTTTACATTTCCGACGTGTTCACAGCTGTGTGTTTGCTCGGAGCAAGTGCCTCCTGCGACTGCCCAATTGTGGAGTTTCACTCAAGTGGAACAAGTAATAAGAGAAATATGCAGCTCTCCCTGCCTTCATTGGGCTTCTTAGGTGGCAAGGAGCAAACGGCGTGCCTCCCTCCTGCAAAGAGCTTAACTGGGCTCTGGGATTGGAGCTAGGCGAGTTTCATCCAGCATCAAATGCAGATAAATAATCTGGCCCTTTGAACTTGGCATTGCTCTTGCACTGCTGGGAGTGCTGGGGGGTGGAAGCTTTGTGCTGAAGGCTTTGAGGCATTTACAGGATCCTGGTGATGATGGCATGCAGAGGGAGGGGCTGTGTCCCACATCCAGGGGAGCAGCAATCCGTGAGACAGGGCGGTTTGGTGGAGCATAGTCCACTGACTTCTGCTTTGTGTATTATTTCTGAAGTAAAAAGCCCAGTGCTGTCTGGGGATGAGGAAAAGAGGAGCAAAAAGCCTTCATGGGACTTCTGCCGTGATGTGCAGCCCCAGCACGCAGCAGCAGAGGTCCCCAGGTCAGCTCTGTCCCTCCAGCAGGAACATGACCCCCTCCAGAGGACAGCAGCACCTTCAGCAGCTCTGTTTGCTTCAAAGGAAAACACAAATAACACAATTGAGACAGAGGTGTTGTTCCTTTGAATTGCTGTTTGATGCCCTTGGGCTCCACCAGACTGGCTGGGGTGGGAGGGGAGGGCAGCCTGTGCAAGCTGCATTCCAGCGATAGTGTTTTAATTTCTTCCTCCACTGTGCCTGGTTTACACTTTAACGTAGTTTAATTTTGAAGTCTCCTCTTTTTTTTTTCTTCCCCCCCCCCCCCTTCTCTTTTTTTTCTTTGCAAGGTGAATGTCGAGCAGTAATGTAATGAAAAGTTGACAGGCACAGATCTTTTTTAATAACTCTTATGTTGTGTAGCTTAAATTGGTTTAACTATAACTGAGCTGAATAATAAGCAGAAGGAATTCATCTCGTGAACCACGAATTTTTAAATCTCCTGTGGGAAGGGTTCGGTAGCTCTGCCTCCATCCCAAAGAGGGACGAATGTGGCTCATGGTCTGCATTAGTCACCATGGGAGAGTTGGGATGAGTGTGAGAGAAAGGGATGGCCAAAGGAGTGGAAAGGAAGGGCTGAGCCAGAGCCAGGTGGACAACTGTGGCAAGCAGGAGATGCTCAGGGACACTCTGGGGATGTGCATGAGCAGAGCTGCTGGGGCTGAGGTGCTGCAGACCCCAGCGATGAGATAGAGCCTTCTGTATAGAGGCTGCAGGATGACAGCCATACATCCTGGGCTGGGGGCTGGGGAACTGCTTCCCCTTGCTCAGTGGAGCACAGACAAGTCCCCCATGGCATGAAATGTTTCAGGCTCCAGTGAAAAGCCAGTCGTACAAGACGAAAGCTTTTCCCATGTTCTGTCTCTCGGTGCTTCCTCTATTCTTTTTTTCCATCTTCGCAGTGATAATACCATTCATCTTTCTTTCAGCCTTGCTTTTTTTTTTAGGGGGTGGTGGAATGTTTGTGTTGTTTTTCTCAATTTTTGTCTCTTCTTCCAAGCGTTTTGTTTGCATTTACTTCGTTCTGTCTCTCTGTCATCGTGGCAGCCGCAGTGCAATGAATCATCCTTCTGACCCTCTGCTACAAATGGATCAGACAGAGACTTCATCCCTCTGGGGTCTAGGGGAAGAAAATGCAGAGCAGGGAGGGACAACCACTGCTCTGGGACATCCCAGTGCTGCTCCATGTGACTCCCACTTAGGGACATCCCTGCTTTCCAGCCTGGCATGCAGAGCAGCTCCTGAGATAAAAGGAGCAGAAAGGTTGTCATATCAGGCACTTACAGCGTGTCACTTTGGGGACAGCCGTGAAGCTGTGACATCTGTGCAGATGTTTTCTCGCACAACCTTTCGTCGCATGGTCACGTGTTGCTCTTTCTGCCTGCTGCCTTGCCTGGTGCTTGCACTGGGAGATGTTCATCTCACCGATTGCCTTTGTCAAATACGGCTTTGATTAGAGAGAGATTTTTTTTTTCCTTGTGAAATTGTCTTGATGTCAAAAAAGCCATTAAGCGACGGCATTTAGAATGGAAGCTCATGCTTCTTAACATTAACATTTTACATTTGCTCCCTAGCTGAAGAGTTGATCTTCCTTTGAATTGGAAAGAATCGCGCAGTTAAAAAGTTTGAAACCCAGGGCCGATCTAAAACTGAGACCTTTCATTTGACCCAGAGCAGTGCGTTCACCCTGGGCTCATTCAGAAAACATCTGGCATTCTGCTTTTGCTCATTCCGTTTGCACTGAAAAGATGAAATGGTGACCTTTGGTTTTCCATCCTTCAGAAACGCCGTCCTCAAAGCACCCAGTGCTGTGTGGGTGGGGATGGCTGCTGCCCCGTGCTACATCTCAGGGGGTTCTCCTGCAGGTCGGTGGTCGCAGCCCATGGCAGAGCGCACAGCAGGGGCTGAAGGAAAGAGAAGAGGAACCTTGTGCAATAAGGTATAGGGAGATGGGGATGGAGAGCCTCGCATCTTTTGTGATGTAGAGAGAAACTGGAGAAACCAGCAAGTGCATCCATGTACAAGTGCAGATGACTTCATCCAGAAGTCACTGTGGGGTTTAGCTCGCCGTATGAAAGTCAGCAGGATGCTAAATGCTCTGGAGTCGATCGGATGGAGAGTTTGGAGCACAGCGAGTCCAGTCGTTAGTTTCCATCTCCCTGCGCCTCAGTTTCTCGCTGTTGCATGGTGATATTGTGCTGAGAAATGAATCACCGCTGAAGCCTTCACCTTGGTTAGAGACCGCAAGCCAGGTTCATGAGGAAATGAGCGTTTTTCTGTTTGACACAGGATTTGGATGTTGTGTACTAAATAATAATTAGGGTCATAAAAGTCTGCAGTGAACAATTATCCATTCAGCGAACAAGGCAGGTGTTTGGGGGGAAAAATAGGAGGCAATTGGGTAATTAGACTGTACCAGAATGCGTGAGCACAAGTGGGCCTAATAAAATGTGCACAGGCAATTTTAAATCTGGCAAGTCCTTCCCTCCGAGCACCTGACTCAGAACCCGCATTACTTTTCAGCATCATTTCTGATGAAACACCGCGTTCTGATTGCAAACATTGCCGTCCCAAATTGCAGGGTGCTTTCTGCCCAGGCGTTGTAGCAGTCCGAGGTGTGGAAGAAACAATTGGTTTTTGTTGGAGTGGGGAAGGGAAATGGCTGCTGTGTGGGGCTGGTTGGGTGAGGGGGACAGCAGCGCTTATCCACCCTCCTCCAGGTGGGATCTGCTTGCCATTCTGCAGGTGGAGCAGCAAGGCTTAGCAGAGAGCCCTGACTGTGCACAGCAGTGAGTGCCCTGTGCCAGTCCCCAGCTCCAACAGAGCCCAACACCCACCTGCTGCAGGACTGGCAGGAGTGGGAGCTGCACGCAGTGCCCAGTGCTGGCATGTACCCCTGCAGCAACATCCTGGCTCCCTCAGCAGGTGAAAATGTTTCATCTCCAATAACCACTTGTCTCATTATCCAGCTGCGCTAGTTTTGCACTATCTGGTTACCGCCTGGCTTGGAGACACCTGTTCTGTGTCCAGGCATTTTAGAGAAAAACCCTCCAAAGCTGTCAGCAGATGGAGAAGGGCTGCTTGTTTCCATGGGAACGTGCTCCCCGAGCCCTGCATGCAAGGAGTGCTGTGGAATGCTGGACACTGCTGGGAGAGCCAGGATCGATCCCAGGCATTGCTGCGAAGTGCAGTGCCTGTGTGCTGGGTAGGAAGGGGACACGGGGGGGAGCACAGCACTGTATCCCTGCCAAGGGAAGGAATGGATGGCTGGGTGGCTGCAGCGCAGCATCGCTGTTAAAGTCACCTGGTTAAGAGTGTGTTGGCTGTGGGTTATACCTCCCCGCTGAGGGAAGGAGGAGTGCTCAGCTCTGGAATACACCAAATGGATTCCTGATGTTTCAGCAAAGATGTGTCCTCGCAGCCCAGAAAGCCAACCATATCCTGGGTTGCATCCCTGCAGGTCAGGGAGGTGATCCTGCCCCTCTGCTCTGCTCTGTGAGACCTCACCTGGAACACTGCATCCAAATGCGGAGTCCTCAGTACAGAAGAGATGAGAACCTGTCGGAGTGCATTCAGAGGAGGGACTCAGAAATGATCCCTGGGATGGAGAACCTCCCTACGAGGACAGGCTGACAGAGCTGGGGTTGCTCAGCCTGCAGAGGAGAAGGCTCTGGGGAGACCTGAGAGAGGCCTTTCAATATCTAAAGAGAGGCTGTACGAGCAGACAGACTCTTTACCAGAGTCTGTTGTAGTGGGATAAGGGGGAAATGGCTTCAAACTAAAAGGGGGGGTAGTTAGATTGGATATAAGGAAAAAGTTTTGTTCAATAAGAATAGTGAAGCACTGGCACAGGTTGCCCAGAGAGCTGGAGGGTGTCCCATCCCTGCATATACCCAAGGTGAGGCTGGACAGGGCTCTGAGCACCTGATGGAGTTGTGGGTGTCTCTGTTCATTGCAGGGTTTTGGACTAGGTGACCTTTAAATGTTGCTCCTAAGTCAAACACCTATGATCCTGTGGGAGACCTTCTGCTAACATCCATAATAACCTTATACTTCTTCCTTAGAAGAGGTGTGCACTCTATTGCAATTGCAAAATGGCACGGAGCCCCTTCCAAGCCTTTGTTAGCGGGCTGCAAGTCCTAACTCGAGGATAGAAAAGCCAAACTGATGGCTGCAGTGGGCAGCCTTGCAGTGAGAACTGCCTTGGTGTTGTAAATGGGTATATGCAAAGCAACTTACATGATGTCAGTTCTCAAAAGGGCTCTGTGGAGGTCCAGGTAACTAGAGGCTTGAACAGGGATAACTAGAGAAGATAAAGAATAGGCTCAAGAGGAACATGGTTGAGCAGGACAACAGGCCCTTCTGAAAGAGTGGGCATCAAGCTTTGAAAACCCCTTCAGAAATCTCTGAAGGCATCAGATAGCATGTAGACAAGGTAAATCCAGATAACAAAATCCCCTTAGATTTCTGGAAGGCTCTCTCAGCTCTCTCAGGGGAGGACCTGGAAGAAACTAAGGCACTGTGGACCAAGAGGAAAGATCATCCAATGATAGATGCCTATAGCTACCCAATGGGGAGAGGATGCTCACCTCTGCTGGAGGGAAACCTGTGATGCTCTGTGGAATTGGTGCGAGCCACTGCTCTGCTCATAGTGTTCATAAATGACCAGGAAGAGGAGCTGAGAGTGAGCGTGAAGACTGATGGTGATGGGAGACTGAGCAGATAGGCAATAAACAGCGGGTGAAATTCAGTGCAGATAAATGGGAAGTGATGCACATGGAGGAAGACAGTTGTCACTTTACATACGAAATGATGAGTTCTGAGCTGGGATCTCATTCCTCAGCAAAGCTTGGGAGCTGTCATAAATTATTCCGTGGAAATGGCTTTGCAGATCCAAGTGACTGCTAAAATGTGGGAAAGGATACAAGAGCAAAGCAGAGAACGTGGCCGCGTCTCATCCCCTGAGTTCCACACCCCCTCTCAGAAGGACTGGAAATGAACCCATGGAATGGTCACAAGCCACACAGCCCTCATTTGGGTGACAGGAGGTTTGGAACAAGGAGATGCTGTTCCAGCACAAGAACTGGGGGGATTATCAACCTCATCTAGTAGATGGGAGAACTGAATGAAAGGAGATACTTCCTCGTACAATTACAGTATGTAATTAGGGTGTTTGTAGCTGCCTGTGAAGCTAGAAGGTTGAAGAAACCCATCAGGGGGAACCCACAAGGTACCTCTGGTGGCCCAGGTGATGGAGATGTGGAAGGCACAGCAGAGTTCGCAGCACACTGTTCTGTGCAGCAGGTCTTCAGGCTGGATGCTCTGGCTGATGGATCTCTCACCTGTTGCAATGTGTCCATTCTTCTGTAAACGAAGGGAAGGAATCGAGACAAACACATTACTTTCAGGTTTCTTGGTTTCCGTTTCATGCCGCGGTGCCTGGCTGTTAACCTAAAGATTGCATAGGCTTCAGGTATCACTTTGTTCTTATCTGTTTGTTATCTGGCGGTTCATGGCCCTTTAAAGGCTTGAGAAAACAGCTCCCCCTCTGCCTGAGCCTCCTGGTTTCCCTAAGCGAGAAGAGACCACGTGCAAAGGCATCAGCCCTCTCTGCTGCAATGAGAACAGTGCAGTGTCAAGCAGGGAGAGAAGAAAACCACTCCTGGGAGCACTTGTCACTTCTGGCTGTTATTTCAGGTGTCTCAAGCTCCTGTCATGGAGTTTCAGAGTGGATTGTTCTGTTTATCTGAAGTTCTAGAGCTAGGAAAAAGGCCAGATGAGGAGGTGCTGGTTGACAGTGGGTAGCTGTGATCCCAGAGGAGGAGGAGTAGTCATTCTTGCTGCCGGTGAGCGCATCTCCTGAGACCCATTCCCAGCACATACTGTGTCTATCAAAGATGCATCTATAGCCCAAACAAAGCCAGCAGGAGCCGGTAGCTGAAGTGCTGGAGGGCTGGATCTGCAACACCACGGCGATTTTCATTAGGAGCTTTAATGCCCGGGAGCAAGCACTGCACCTCTACTTCATGTGTTAGATGCTGGAAGAGAATGAGAGCAAACAAGCCTATCTGAGGCTTGAGTCATCATAATGTCAGAGATAGCTGTTCGAGCATCCTGCTGGGGGACAGACATGGTTGGCCCCAGGTTAGGAGGTGTGTGATCACATGCTACAGGGTGCTCGGTGCCCAGAGGGTGCTTCCAGTGCCTGGTAGCTCAGCCCACAGCAGCATCCCGGTGCTGCATCTGCTCTGGGACCTGGGGCCTCATCCTGGGGCTGGCTGTCTTGTTGGGGACCAGCAGTACCTCAGCCCCAAGGAGGAGCCCATCAGTGGGATCTGCTCTCCTGGGTTCCTCTTTTAGGGGAAAAAAAGCCAACAACAACAACAACAACAAAAAGCAGCGAATTTAAATATAATAATGAAAAAACATGTAATAAAAAGTTAGTTTTGCAAGAGGCTGACAGGGTTGGCGGAGTGTTCATTATATGCTGTATCAGTAAGTATATGAAATGTCAGTGTGAAGGGAATTCATTTCCCAGTAACAAGCGTGACAGACTATTGAATTGAACTGAGAGGGTGTCTGCAGGCGGCGGGGTGATGAAGCCCTCATCAGAAATTCACTTTGCCGCAGTTTACTTGAAGAGTGTTTTCATTTTAGCTTTTAAAAGTCCAATTTTCTCCCTAAAGCAGAGGCTCCTTGGTCATGGCATTTGGCACTCGTGGGGTGCGGTGGCCCTGGGGACCCCCTGGCCTCCCTGCTTGGCTGCAGGCAGACCCTCTCCCCTTTTTAGTCCCTCTTATTTTTCTGTTGTGTTTTGCCTTTCCTGGGCTCATAGATCCCCCTGAGTATCCCCTGAGCTGTGTTCAGCTGGGAGATGCTGTGCCTCATGCTGTGCTGTGGGAAATCTCATATGGGCAAAGCCTTCCCCTCAGTGGAGGCCGTGATGCGTTCAGTGGGCACAGTGGGGTGGGCTGGGGTTGGATTTGGGGATCTTAGGGGTCATTTCCAACTGCATTGTGCTCTCTGACTCTACGAAAGCTGCTCTTCCTGGAAATGAACAGAACTCAGTGTGTCACAGCTGAGGTTGGAACTGGATGGTCTTTCAGATCCCTTCCAACCCAAGGCAGTCTGTGATTCTCTGATAAGCTCAGTGTTCTTTGTGACAGCAGCCAGGCTGAAGGGCCGCCGGGTCTGACGTGCCTCAGACGGTGAATATACAGCTCCAGAATGAATGCTCTGAGAGTGAGAGTTGGCGTTAGGTTAAAAAAATAAAAACTAAAAAAAATGAAGACCCGAGAGGTGGGAACATAAAGATGGAAGTCCTCCAAAAGAGAGACATTTATTGCACTGTGACTTAGAAAGTAAGACTTAGTATATTATTTTTTTATTGCTACAGGAGTCTGCTCAGTAATTGGTGCTGCCTTATTATTGCAATGGAATTAATTGTGCGGTGGCTATTACAGAGCACTGGGGATCTGCAGCAGGCAGCAGTGGGCGAAGCAACCCAACGACCGCAACCTGCCGATCCAGGCTGGCGTGGGAGTACTCGGCCACATGGCTCTGTCCTTGTGATTGAACACGGAATGGAAGCCCTGAGAATGAAAGGCTGAAACAAATGACAGCATTCCAACCTTACAATGCAATTTTTAAATTAATTAAGCGTGTCCCCACTGGGCTACCTGCATAGGCGATGCGGGCTGTCTCGTTCAGCATTCATGCCAAGGGCAGAAGCGCTTGCTTTTAAGTCCTTTGATCCAGCACACGAAGCATGGTGATTAAAAATATGGAGTTAAAAAATGGAAATGAGTGCGGCAAGGACCCAGGGCCACGAAGGGTCAGTGCTGCAGATGTTTTGCTGCTGCCGTGGCTCTAACCTCTGGCTGGTGTCAGCATGGGACTCGGTTGTACCAGGGGTCCCCGAGTTGCACGGTCAGATAGCAGGAGGCTCCTTGCTCCCACAAAGAATCTCATCTCTCATCTCCTTGCAGCTGCTTCCCAAAGAGCAGGCTTGTTTCCAAGCTCCCATGAATGTCTGTTAAGCTCCTCTGGCTGGACTGGCAGTGGACACCCTGCTCAGCTCTGAGACCACCCATCTTGGCAGCATCCCCTGACTGTGCCCCAGGCAGGCACAGAAACCTGCATGGCTGCAAGCAAAATCCACCCTGCAGCAGGGCACCCGGGGACAGAAGTGCTGTGCTCGTTCTCTTTTAGCAGGACATTCCTTGTGGGCAAGCCTGTACACAGGCAGAGTATCCATTCCAACACTAACTGTGGGGTTTCTGAAGACATAAAGTAATGTGGGTCTAATTAAATCATTGAAATGACTGGCGATGGGTGATTGTTACTTTCATCTTTCAAGGGATGACTGGGAGCTGTTCCTGGGGTCCAGCAACCATGATCAAAGGGTCTTCTGAACCTCCAAAACTGAAGCAGGGACGCTTTCAGGAGTTTCTTCCATTACAGTGAGCTGTTGTAACACCTTTGTTTCATGCTGGTGGTCTGGAGGTCCCAGCTCTTGGTATGTGGGTTTGGGGAATGTGTTCAAATGGAGATATGAGGTCTCGGTGTTGAAGACCACAGTGTCTTGCTCACAGTGAGCTGCAAGAGCCCTGTGCTATGGTAGAAGAAGACTGAAACACACTGAAACCATGAGGATGTCCTGTTCCATTCAAAGGGAAGCCACTTGGCTAGTGCCTCAGGCAGTATTGCAGCCCACTTCAAGTCAGGTATTTCAAGTATACTTAGAAACCTGTGGTGGATTTTGACTCTTCATTGAGTGTATGCAAAAATATAAAACTGTTAGATACCAGCAACCTTCACTGTCTGGGCTTCCCTGAGCTTCTTCTCTGGTGCTGTTGGAGCTGCATCGCTTGGTACTTCATGGCAGGGACTATGGGGCAGTGGCCAAGTTCCCAGCAATGAGGTCTGGGCCCACTTTTCCATCTATGGGTCACAGAGATGATAGCTGATGGCAGCCTATTGCAAAGCCAATTCTACAAGCCAGGAGGCACTCAGGGAGGAAGATGCTCACGTTCAAGGTAATAAGTTAACACAGGAGACACAGATTAGATGTGTTGCCCCAGGATCAGTCGCATCGTTGGTTGCTGTCGCTCTGTTAGGTCTTCACCTTCACAAAGGAGATTTACCCGAGGGAAAGCATTGCCGATGTGCATGAATTAATTGCTGTGAGGGTTTGTCAGAGGAAACTAAGGCAACATTTTGCTGAGTGGCTGCTGCCACCAAAGCCTCCAGATGTTTGCATGTTTCTGAGAGAAACGTACATCCTTCGGAATAGAAGTTTCTCCAATTTAATCAAAAATACGCTGGGAAGAAGTATGATTTCACCCCAATCCTCACGCCACAGGATAGATAAGAAGATTTTCTGTACCTAACACTCTGTTACATGTCGCTTTTAGAGCTGAAACAAGGTTTACCTAGAGCTACAGCGGCATATGCTCTGCATACACTGCAATCACCTTGCACGCAGGAATATATGTTTGCAAATTGAAGATTAATCACCCCAGGTTCCCAGCCTCGCTCTTAGGAATACTTAATGCAGTGAGGCAGACAGAAGTTACTTTCAGCAGGGTAACTTTGTCAGGGCTGCCCCTCGGGTGCAGAAGAGGTGATGGTGATGCCATACAGGAACGTGGCTGTCCTTCCCAGCTCCAGGGGAATCGTGCAGCAGCTGGTGTCAACACGGTAATGAACTCACATCGCCGATGAGCACTACCCATTCTGCTGGCATGTGGTGTGCAATAGCAGGGATTAATTTGGGATAGCATTCATTTATTTATTGCGAACCAGAGCACCCTCCTGGGAGGGCTGTCGGGGAGGAGCAGAGCTTTGTAGACAAAAAGTTGCCTCCGAGCAAGCAGATCCGCACATTGCAGAGTGGAAGAGGCATAAGGGCTATGGTTGTTGCCTTGATACTTGAGCCTAATTGTCCAGGTTGGATTGCAGGGGAGACTTAAATTTGTGAAAACAGCCCAGTTTGTGCTAGTTGAGATTCTGCTCTGAAATAGCAGTAACGACTCTGCTAATGCCCCTATATTTTTTAGACACATAGTTAGCTAAACCCTGTCAGGCTCTTCTCTCTTCCTCTTGGTTTACATTTGTGTTCCTTCTCTGGAGTTACTCTAGCACAGAGTAGCTCAGGCTGCTGTCTTTGTGGGGCAGGAGTATCCTTCCTCCCGATTTCCCCAAACCTTTGCATTTGGGAGAAAGATTTTCTACTCTTTGCTTCTCACATTCCTTGCTGCTCCAATGTGCCCTTGAGGAGGAGGAGAAATGCTGTTGCTGGGAAATGTCCTGCTCCATCTCCTCCCTGCCAAGCCAAGGCATTGCCAGTAAGACAGTATATCCTCTCCTCCCCTCATAGCCAGCCACAACATGCAGAAAACCTCTTGCCCAACAGTTCAGCAGCAGCCTGTATGCATGGCCTCGTTCCCAGTCCATAATGGATTCTGCCTAATATATATTCTCCTTCTTTCTAATTAAGTGGTAACACCTTGGTGGCAGAGCGAGCCTGTAAAATAATAAAGGGTTTTGCACTTGGAGGCACGGGAAGGCAGGCCCTGGGGAGTGATCCTCCCCAAGATACAGAAATTATTGCAATTACAGAGCAATTGTATGGAAAGGAGAATGGAACAGCAGACTTTTTAGACTCACTTTTCCAGCATTAATATTTTTAATTAAGGTTATTGGCAGTGATTTATGATTTCGGCATAACAGGCGGCCCGACTTCTGCTGGCAAAGCACGTGCATTGTCCTGTGGTGGGTGAGAAAGTGCAAACGTGCACCTGCGAACATTACCTTGGTCCTGTGCAAAAATTCTCACCCCTAGGAAGTTGTGGGGATGAGAAGAAAGAGACCATGGGTTCCTGTGATGGCTCTGTGGGGCTTGGCTGTGTGCTCTAGGATGAGAATCGTGGTATCATAGAAACATAGATTGCCCTGGGTTGGAAGGGACCTCAAAGATCATTCAGTTTCAACCCCTGCCATGGGCAGAATTGCCAACCACTGAGTCAGTCACTAGGTCAGGTTATCCAGGGCCCTGTCCAATCTGGCCTTGAGGGAACAGTTTTCCTCAAGATCTCCAAAATAGCATCCAGTGACCGTCCTTCTGCTATTTCAGAGCATTTCGGGGAATTTCCAGTAGCCAGTTAAGATGCTGTCAGAACAAATGTGTGCAATGTTACTAGAGTGATTGGGGGTTTCAAACCTCACTGCATTTAAGACTGCCTTTTCTGGAGCTTAAATAAAGGTCAGCTCCACACAATGATGCCATATTTCAAAGTTAATACCTTTTCTTCCACTTTGGAAAAACTTGACCTCCATCTTTGTCAAACCTGACAGAAGGTTTGCTCAGACTTTCCAGGAACAGGGAGAGGGACGTGGGAGAGGTGAGCTGGAAGAGGTGGCCTGGAGCTCTGTGACTTGTCACCTGTGTCATCCTGACGGCTGCAACCCAGCAGCATGTGAGTCAGCTGCAGTCCCCACTGGGGAGCTACTGGGTACTGATATTGTACAGCGATACTCCTTTTAATTATATAGACACCAGGCAACTCTGCACATCTCTACTCCTTCTCTTTCCCTTTGGACACAGATGCAATCTATCAACATCCAGTAGTTCTTTATTACAGTAATTCTCAAGCTGTTTCTCAGGAATACACTCGGAGGGTTTTATTAACAGTATAAATTCCCTAGGATTTCTTATTTTACTATGCCTATTAGCGTAGATGCTAATTTAATCGTTTAGATTTCCCATATGACCTATCCTCAAACTCTGAAAGTGAAGTTCAGCCCAGGTCCCCTTGCACGGAGGGATACTTTTCTCTTTAAGACCGCAACACTTCCCCTAAAGTTCTGCAGGAGGGCTCTGCGTATGGGCTATTTCTGTGCACTGCTCTTCTGGAAGGCCAAGGGATTTGGGTTGTCCTGCCTTTGGTGTCAGCCTTGGCACCCAGAGACTTGTCTCTGTACAGCCAAAGCGGTGCTGGCACCTCCACCAGCAGGTGCAGGTGAGCCAGGGCTGTCTGCAGCTCACCAGAAGTAATTTTCAGGCAGAATTGCCGTAAAGAAAAAAATTGACTTCTGACATAGACTGATAAGCACTGATGTTTGTTTCCAAGAGCTTGTATTTTATGCAATTTAATGCTTAACAATGAGTGACAACGGTAGCGATGGTGAAAAGCATTAAAAACGAAGAAAGCGTGGTCATTTCAATTGACTCCAAGCTTTTCTCCTGGTGGGTTTTCCACTGCCTGCATCCTGCGGTTTTCAGCAGAAAGCCTGGGCTTTCATATGCCATTGGTTTTGCAAGCTAAGGCTTGCATCCCCAGTTACCAATTCCCAGATGATCACAAAATGAACAGTCTGCAGGAGGAACACACTGAGTGCTGTCCAGTCTCTAAGGGGGAAGCATCTTTTCCATCTCTGATTATATTTATGAATGGGAGAAAAGGAAAGATGAAATGGGTAGTAACATAGGCTTCATCCTCCTCAGAAATGTCCCTTAATTGGGATTTTTTGCTGAAGGGTCTGTTTGGAGGGGAAGAAGGAGTCAGTTAAAGCTCAGTGTTTTAGCTCATCCATCATTTCTGTTCAGATCGATATTTCTGTTTGGACAAATATAACAAGGGTTTGGAGGAAGGAGGCCAGGGGCAGGATGGAATAAACAGCCCCCGATTCTTCTTTACTGGTGGTTAATGCGTGACAGCCCAAAGTCAAACACTGGGAGCTTCGGGACTTCTTTTCAATACCTTCTGGTTAGGTACCTTCAGCCCATTCCCTGCTGCTGACTCTTTGCTCACCTGTACTTCAGCACGGTCATGCAATGTCATCTGGTCCCCAGTCAGAGGCTCAGGAGAGAGCAATGTCCTGTCCTGAGGCTCGTTGGCTTATCAATGGAGTGGAAGTAGGAGGGTGCAGCCTGTATGCAGTGCTCAGGAGCTTGGTGTGAAGATAGATCAAGCTCCCTTGGTTGTTTTCTAAAGAAACAGGGCGAGGTTGCATCGAGGTGCCTGGCTGCAAATGGCAGCTAGCAAAGCCTCTGCCTGGCTTTCTAAGTTGCTGGGTCATCTCCATGCCAGGCATCAACCCATTTGCCCAGATTTTAAAGACTGGTGATGCAGGGATCCTCCACCATCATCTTTCCTCATGTTTTAGCTGAGAAATTCCCACCTAAATCCTGCCTGATGCCTGCATATGATCCCATAGCTGTGGTCAGACAGTGTTGAGGCCAGGGGGGTTCAGCACAAGTGGTCTGGTGAGAGCTGACGCATCAGCGCTTCGTGCCAACCGGAGAGACCCTTTGTTTATTCCCATCTTTATTCATCATCATCATCGTTATTTATTAATTAGCTTTGTTTGCAGAGCCAACAGTGTGAGCTCATGTCTGGGCTCGAGTGCATCTATAATTAATTGCTAACTGTTGCTTGATGGCGTTGTGAGCAAGAAGTGGTGAGTCATAGCGAAAAGCTCCAAGGAATGCAGGGCTGACAGTGCTGCAATCCGGGTCCTCTCCGAGCAGGGAGAAGAGTTGGAGTGAAACATGTTGGCCCCATGCCTTTAAAATATATACATCTGCACCGCACCTGAATGCTCTGATGTCACTCTGTCAGAGATCCTCCGGCATAGCCTGCTCGAAATCAAATAAAGCTTTTCCTTTTAATAACAACTTACTTCCTCCGCTCTGCTGACCTTAACATGGGAATCAAAGGGGAAAGAGGTATCATACAGAAAACAAAAAGAAAGGGAAAAAAAAAGAAAAAAGAATAACAAACTGCGAAGAAGTGAATTGAATTCCGCCTAAATGTCACCTTGCGAGCTGGGTTTTATTATTTTGATAGCAAGGCAATTTCGCTGACAAATCTGTTATCGGCGGCGTGTCGCACAAAAGCAAAGGCGGGCGTGTTATAGGTCATTGAAAAGTCGTTTTTAAATAACAGCGGTCTAAGTGGTGCGTCGGGGCTCTTGTTAGGGAGTATGTATATAACAGCTCGTGGAGCGCGTGGACGTGCCGCAGAACACCGTGCAAGGGGCATCCATCAATCCTGCTTAAGCCGTGGTGTTCCCTGGAAGTCTCAGCGCGAGCAGAGCCGGGTGGAGGAGGCTTTTAGCAGCTGAGTGCAGGTAGGCACAGCCTGGGAGAGTGAGCGTGAGTGCGTTCAGCTCAGGCTTTGATTATTCGCTTTCCCTCTACTGGCTGCCTTGATAGGGATTTATATGCCGATCCTCCCCTTCTCCCGGTCTCTGTGAGCTTTCTTCCGTGCTTCTATTTCCTAACGCTGGTGCAGGTAGAGTTACAGTGCACTTGCTGACTGTGGCTGAAAGAATTTAAAAGCGTGCAAGAGTTGAACAACCAAAAAACAACAGCACGCTCAAAGCAAAACGTGAATTGCAGCAGTGTTCTGCGTTCGTCTTTTCCCCCTATGGAAAAGGGACATTATTAAACAAGCCCCTGCGAAAACAAAAAAACAACAAACCAACAATCTAAGTGCACGGAGGGGGTTGCATGTTGCAGTTATATGTGGAGCAAACAGCCAGCTTTAATTGTGTCTGAGCAATGACGGGACTGCAGGGGGTGCGGCCGCTCGGCACGTGCGGAGCTCCAAGGGACCGCATCCATTTCTGTCGGGTACGTCCGTCAGCTGCTTCGCTGCAGTTTTTGGTAATGAAACACTTGTGAGATTGATGGGCAAACCTGAAGCTGAAGCCAAATGAGCTGTTTAGGAGTCAGGCCCATTACTGCGTGCTCCTAGGCTTAATTTAGTGCACATGCAATCCCGTAACTCCGTGCTGTTATGTTTGATGTTTTCCTGCAAGGGCAGCGTTCAAGCGCAGCGTGCTCTCTGTGCTGGGAGGAGAAGCAGCTGCCCAAATTTTTGCTGTGCCCTCCACCAAGGCTCCTTCCCTCTGCTGCTTGGGGCTGTACATCGGATGGGAATCGCACCCACATCATCGCAGGCAGAGTGCGGCTCTGAGGATTTGCAGTGAGCATCCAGGACAGTCTTGCACACACGTAGCTGTGAATTTATTCATTTATTTATTTTTTTTTTTAGCTTCAACAAGGTCATTCACACTGCTAAGCTAATCCCGACACATTAGTGGGAGTGCTGTCCAATTCATTCTCACTCCATTAAGCAGCACGCTAGTCAGGTTTTCCTCCTCTCCTGGTTCTTTTCTCTCAGTCACACGCCACCGTGAATCATCCCTCAGCAGCCAGGTACCCTTGGGCAGAGCAGAGAGCATCCTGCATTGCTCGCAGCCTGCTTTCCAGGCTGGTTGTACACCTCAGGGCTGCCAGGGAGCCATTGTGGTGGAGGGGATGGGAATCCTGACATGGGCACTGGGCTGTAAGATGGACAAATCCTTCCTTGGGATGCCAGGGGTAGTGCGTAGACCTGGGTTCTTCCCTGGCTTGATGATGTGAGGACTTCTATCCTCACTGCAAGGTCACCGACATCCCAAATGTCCTCATCATCAACACCTTCATCTCTGCCAGAGGAAGGCAGCAAGCTAATTTCTCTTCTGCCTCAACCTCGGGTTTGCATCCAGAATCCTCCAGATACATTTCAGATTTGCTTCCTGGTAAAAATGAAGTGCTGGGTGTTTGACAGCAACCTTCCACAGGATCCGAGAGATTCTCCTTGCCTTCGTTTCACCGCCCTGGTTTTGTGACACAGCTCAGGAATCCTCGCGCTCCCTCACCCTGCTAGGACAGGTGTCAGTTCTGCATGAGTTAGGCCAGCTCGAGAGGTTTGCAGAAGGAAAGATGCGCTGTCAATTACGTTGGAGAAAGTGTCAAAAGGAGAGTCAGTCTTTCATGGGAGCGCTCCTTCCAGGAGCAGGGGCCATTTTCCTGTGTGCCTATGCATTCCAACATGGAGCCAGCCAGATCCACTGGGACACAAACTCCTCGCTTTCAAAGCATCCCTTCAGCCTCCCTGCAGGGCCCGTCCCCAGCTCAGGTTTCTCGGAGGTGCTCCCTCTTTTCTCTACAGCTTTCAGACCCAAAGCCACAGCCATGGAAGGGTGGTTTGGAGCAAACCTCAAAGGTGAAGTTGTCATCTCCCTTTGCTCTACTGGGACTAGTCCGGGTGATAGCCCCCATGGGTGCCCCCTGCTCACGGTGACACACGATCTTACTTTAAATCCCCCAGTTTAACTGGAGCATCGGCAGAATAATGCGAGTCCATGGAAATCAATGGAGAAGAGCTGAAAACAATTGATTTGGATCAAAACACACTGCAATCAAATTTGGAGGGATTGAATTAATGGATCATAAGGTGGCTTGTGAATGGGTCTGACTGAATTGAGCTGAAAGGTCCTGCGTCTTCATTACGGCTAACTGAAACTAGTAGAAATGATGAATTTTCTAACAATGTTTAGTGTTGGGTCTTTTTTTTCTGTGCTTATAACTGGATTGCAAATCCAGCAAAGCTGGGAGCTAACCTGTATATACGAGGGAATTTGCCAGTGATAGGTGGCTGCATGTATTTTGGACAGCCCCATAGTAGCTGGATTTCATACGTCTTGCTGATTGTATCTCTATTTTGCCCTGCTTGGCACTCCCAGAATTAGCAGTATGCTTCTCCTGCTTTGTTATGGCTGAGGTCTCAGAGGAGAGACTGCACTTGGGCTGTGCACTTTCCCAAGTGCATTTATTGGTGCATTTCTTGTTTTGATGACAGCAGTTTGGAGCTCTTACTCTACCAAATCCTTGAAATTCATTGCTATTTGTATTATCTGAATGTAACTCCCCTCTATATCACAGAAACAGAAGGCGTGAATGATTCACTGTTTATTATAAAACCTCATTTTTTTTGTGTCAGACTGAACTTCCCATACTATAAGGTGTGATTTATTACTACAGTGATTAAGAGACATATTTGATATCTCTAAGATATCTTTCAGACTTGAAGGTTTGCCTATGAGTCAAAAGGCAGTGGAAATATATGAATAGCTGGGCATGTAATGGAGCGTTTGAAATTTCCTATTAAGAAGACGCTCCTATTTGTTTCATGCTCCCATGGATAGGCATAGTGAATCGAGTACCATGTTGCCTCACTGCACTTGTTCTATGGGAGCTGTGATAGGGCTGGGAAAGGGGAATGTGTCCTCATGAGCTCAGCAGCTGGATTTATCTTGTGACAGACTCTGGTTGGTACCCTCTGTTCTTGTTATGGCAGTCACTCGCTGGGTTTCCCCTGCTTGGACTTGCATCCAGCTTTCCATCCAGGTTCACAGAACCACAGACCCATGGAATCATAGAATTGCTGGGGCTGGAAGGGTCCATGAGAGAGCATCGAGTCCAACCCCCAGCCTCACACACGTAGGCATCCAGACAGGTCTTGAATATCTCCATAGAAGGAGGCTCCACAACCTCACTGGGAAACCCCTGTGGCCATCCAACACTGCTGACTGGTCATGCAGGAGGCTGCATTCCCTGCAGGCAGGCTGCTTTGAGCACAGCATTCCCCCATCATCGAGCAAAGTTAACCTGGAATACCTTTTCCAAAGCCTCTAACAGTCTCCACACAAAGGGGAGCAGGGGGAAGCAGTCAGCACTCCCATGTCCCAGCATTTCTGTGATTTCTCTGCAGGCTGAAGTGCTACATGCTGCTCTCGGCCTGGAAGGACAGCAGGGGACAAGAAGCACAGCAGCACAAGCAATATACGTGTAAGCACTGCTGAACTCACTGCTGCATGTTGTATGCAGATGGAGCTCCTTGGCTATGCCTGTCAGGATTAAGCAGGTGCCTGATCTTATTTATTTTTTTTTCCCCAGCTTGTTTATCAGACCTAATAGAAAATGAAGTTTCTTTGGGGTTGATGAGCAACGTGAATCTCTGCCTCTTTCCTTGTCTACCCACCTGAAAGATGCACTTAATAACCATTGATTGTCTGGGAGGAGAGAGAGAATGGCAGTAAATGTACCTTTCCACCCTTACAAGGTGTCTGATTAAAGAGCAGGGGTAGCAGATCGATTGAAACAGTAGGTAGAGGACAGATATGGTGGGTCCTGGTGGCTCTCATTACTGCCCAGCTCATGTACCCCACAGCCCCAGGCAGGGGTGAGTGTGCACAGTGTGGTGGGGCTAACACCAGGGAAGGGAACACTAGGATTCGTTCAGCAGTGTCATGGGGGTTTAATTTCTTCCACACATTGTGACCTAAGTCCCACCTTGTTTTTTTGAGCTCTTGTCCTGGTGACAAAGCACAGCTCTGAAATCCCACTGATGTAGGTCAGCATGTTAGCCCTAAGCCTAACCTACAGACCAGGAGTAGCTGATTGCAAATAAGAAAGTGAGCTCATAAATGGAGGCAATAGAGAAAATATCATATTTTACCAAAGACTCAGGGCATAGGATCACCATAGAATAATGAAGTTTAAGATGAGCCATCTGAGCATCATCTCCCAGTGTGATCGTAAGGCACTCTGGGCTCTCCTGGGGAGTCTTTGGGTGTCCCCACTTGCAGCTGCTCCATTGTTCACTTTGGTTTCTCCCTGCCCATAGCTACAAGGATGCTGACTCCAATGCTGCTTGCGTTAAGGAAAACTTCACAATCACAGCTCATGATAAGTCATGGTGTAATAATGTTAGCAGGTCAAGGTGGTGCAAGGTTTGGGGTATTGTGGGGCTTCTTCTATACCATGGATGCCTATCTGTGCAACCTGGTCTAGAGAGCTGCTTTGGCAGGGGAAATGGGCTCAATGATCTCTAAAGGTCCCTTCCAACCCCTACAATTCTGTGGTTCTGTGCCTCCGTAACCCCAGTGTGTCTCTGCTGGGCACCAGCAGCTTTATAGCTTGAATGTTAAAAAAAAAACAACAAAGCAACAAAAGAAAGAACTAAATATTTAGAAAGTGGGTCCAAAGTGAGCCTAATCTGCTAATTAAAACCTAAAGGTTTTCTTTTCAATTGTAATTCAAAAGTAGCTAGGTTTAAATTAAAAAGCAAACAGAGCTCTTCATTCCCAAAGTGGTTTTGCCTGTTGCAAAGCAATCCTGGGCAAAGCAGTGCATGTATTATTCCCTCACTTTTTATACTATGTTTTTTAGAATCTGTTTTCTCCTCTCCATGTGGCTGACAGGGGCATCAACACACAACGTTTTGGTACTGTTCAAACGTTCTTCTGTGAGTTCCTGAGCCTGTTTGCTCATCTCCAGGCTCGAACTGGTCTCCATTTCTTCTTTCTTTAAGTGCCCTACTCCCATTTCTGTTCCAGGAGGAGCCTTAAGAGTGCAAACCTGGCTTTGAGCAGTGTTCTTCCTTGTTGTGCCGCTTTGCAGCAAACCCATGTCTTTAAGAAACTCGGATTTCGCTTTGGAGGTGGGATTTAGGTCCTTCGAGTTGCTCTGATACATTTGAAAACTGTATCCATCAACAGAGGGTGACAAATACTCACAAAGGAATGTGCTAGGCTGGAAAAGAGAAAGTAAAAGACCTACTTCTGTTGCTTGGCACTGGTAAAAAAAAAAAATCCCTCCTTAGGGTTTGTCACGCTATTTGCTCTATTTGAGAACGTTTGAGGCCAGGGAGAGTCAAGCTCACCTGTTCCTTACCAAAATAAATGAACAAATCCCGGGGGAATCGAGCAGTCCTCCAGTGCGGCAATTGGCCACTGTCGCAACCTAAGAGAACTGTAGCAGGGAGACCAACAGAAGTGTATTTGCATAACAATTCAAATCAGTATCAATCACCTCCCAGAGCCGGCTGTCAACTGCTCGTAAACATGTCCCCACCGTGACAGATTAGCTCTTAGAGCAGGGCTCAGCCTGCAATCAAGGTTCTGCCAGGGCTGGCTCCGGGACAGTGTATCCTTCACGGGGTAGCTCAGAGAGTGGTGTGAGCAGGGTTGGCCCGAGCTGTTCCTGAGCTCTGAACGTCGTGGTCTGAGGAGCTGGCTGTGCATTGCTGCCTTGCTTGCTTCCTTCGAGCTCACATTTTTGTTCTGAAGGTGTTTGGTTGGTTTTTCTTTCCTTTCACTCGTAGTGTTTTTTGAGAGCCCTCCCTAGTAACCAGGGAACATTTACTCCGTCAGCTCTAAATCCAACACCAAACTAGGTCCAGTTTACTTTGCAGCTTGCAAATCCAAAATGAAAACCAAAGCTGATCCAGCTGAAGCCATCCCTGGTAAGTGATATTACTTGAGCACTGTTGTCCTGCTGCTGGGTGAGCTTTCCTCCTCCAAGCCTGATCCTTGCAGATCCTGCCAGCATCACAGTGAAAGTCACCATGAACATCTGGGAGCAGCTGCACCCCTGCTCACGAGGTGCTAGCTGGAGCAGAGTAGTGGCACAGCTGTTGCAAACACCATTGAGAAACAAGCAGCTTCTGCTCTTCACCAACAGAATTTTGATGCTCCTGACTTCTGGGTGTCAGGGCAATCACACTGGCAGAAACTGGGGAGGTGTTTGGATCACCTGGAGCTTGCCCCAGCTGAGGACAGTGTCACACTGGACTGATACTCGGAGTCAGCAGTCAGATTCAGGGCTCAGCATCCAGGCTTCATACTTAGTCATTTTCTGGAAGGCCCCCGTGACTGTAACAAGGACAGAAGCTCTGTGCAATGTCTGCCACTGTTCCTATGCAGGTGCTGCAGGGAGGCCAGCAATGCTTTCTCCTGGTACACCTCATGGCCAAGCAGGCAGCAGCAGATTTGTCAGCCAGCTCAGCTCACCCACGGATCCAGCAGCCAGGAGCTCTGCAGTTGTCTCAGGGCTGGGGGCCACTGCCAAGCTGAGAAGAGCTTTCCTCTTCCCTTTGGAATAAGCATCATACCATGTGCCTGCAGGATGCTCACGGGGCAGCACCTCGTCACTGCAGCCGCATTCACAGCAGGGTACTTGGGAGATGTGTGGCAAGACCTTGCCACTTTGCATTTGCTTGCATGAGGGTAATTTAATCAGAAAGAATATGAACAGAGAAGTCTCATGTACGAGAATTACCAATCGTTACCCAGCCGCCTGTAAAGCGTGTGAAATAAGTGATGAAATGTATTCAAATTGCCAGAAATTTGTTAGCCACTAAGGGCAGCATTCATTTTGCTAAACACATCTCATCTCCCCAGAAGTTCGGCATCAGTCTTGAGCTAATTATGCAAGTTACTTCCATCAGCAGTGGTGGGAGACCTGCACTTCCATAGGCATCTGATGGCATCTCGAGTCAGATGGGACAGAGCCACACTCAGAGGCTGTGTAAGTGCTTAGCATGATGTATTTTCACTCATGGATGCCTCGGCTACTTCTGGTAGCTCACAGGACTGAGACTGAGTGCAGAACAAATCTGTTATATGGAAAGGGCCAACGTCAGTCATCTGGAGATATGGCCACAGGTGTGGGTAGCTCTTCCCTTTTCCCAAGTTCTCTAGTCTCCATCCCACTCTATGATGTGCACTCTGCAGTGCTCAGAAAATGGGGCAATCCACAATCAAAACTTCACTTTGGTAAGAAGGAATCCTAAGCCTCGCCTGACACCCGGAGCTCCTCTCACTCATCATTAATACCGTTGCTGCATGGAATGGAGCCTTGCATTTGTTGGTAATAACTGTAAAAGCTGAACCCGAGGACCACATTTTGTGCGCATCCAGTTCTCCCTCTCCACTAATTGCTTGGCTTTGCGATAGCGCTGCAGGCTGTCGGGCTCCACGCTTCAAAATTCAACCTGGGAAATTTGGCAGAGAACAGAACACAGTGTCGAGGAGCACGCAGCAATTGTTGGGAAAGCCCAGAGGGGCTTCAACTCAGCCTTGGAATAGTTTGTTCTGAGGGCTGGATTTTTTTTTCCAAGTTAATCACTGAGGAATATAACATTGAAGATTAGGTTTCTCTAAGCATCCCATTAATTTTTTCATTTAGTTTGAGCTACGCTAATATCTTCTCCTTTTGTGACAAGTAAAATGGAAACTGTAATGCAAAGTATGCAGGGCGATACTTCTGCCTATCGAATCCTTGAAATACATCAGCTTATTCATCTCCTTTGAAATGGGGAAGTAGCTCTTTCTGCTTTGTAAAATACATTCCATTTTGTTGATGTAGAGAGAAAGAGGGAGTAAGGTCTTAGTGCATGTATAGTTGATACTCTTCCTTGCGTATCCAGCAACAGGGCTGCAGACTACACCAGTTCTCAGGACTGCCATTTGACTTGTGCTGTTTGAAGACCCAGGGGATTTTTGTAGCTTTGGCAAGGGGCTAGCATATTATGTGTTGAATTTTTCTATTCAAAGACTTTAGAAATGGCCAGAGGACTTGGGGAAAAAGAAAGTCCTAATGTTACAACAGCCTGCTTCGTTTTGGTACAGAGCATAGCTTCAAAGTATCAACACTTTCCATACCTTCAGTGTTAACATTGACCAAAACATCCCTCATTCTTAAATCGATGATCTCAAAGTGTCTGGCACCACAGATCTGTTCTGTGTAGCACCCTTAGCCTGACTTGATGTGTTACAGCACCCATTAGCAGAACGTATTATCTTCAGATGTTCGCCTTTGTACATTAATAATGCAATCATGAATTTATAACAGACGTTTTCTCTTCTAAATTGTATGAGAAAGAGAGATCTGAGGAAATAGGAAAACACTTGCGTGCATCTACTGAATAAGAAATACATTGCCTCATATCATTTTGTGTTAATCAAAGAGCCTGAAAACAAAATATTTGAGATTTGGAACTGACACGAAGACAAGCAAGCCAACTGAGCGGCAATGCGTTGGTCAAGGTTAAGGCTCTTTCATCACAATGAGAGATGTGCTCCTCTGAGCTCGCCATGGGCAACGTGTTTGTTCATTATACGGGGAGTGCAAGAAGTCTGGTGTCGTTTCATTTGCTGGCTTTTAACTGCTTGTGCTTTTGAAAATGAGATGATAGGTAATTATAATATAATTGCCACTTAGCGATCTTTATTAGCCTTTGGCACGATGGCCTTTCTGTGTGATTTGGGAGGCTTTTAATTTGGTGGCCTGAGTGAATTCTTCATAGTTAAGACAGGAACTATTTGGCATACATTCTCTATTGCTTGTCTGGCTGCAGCTTCTCAATAGATTTGTTTTTCTGCGAAAGGAGAGAAAAGTAGGCAATAAGAGCAAGCCGCAGTCTCCTGGTTCTGGGTATCCAGTTTTTACATCAGGTATCTTTCTCAAAATCAGCTCCACACAGTGAAAAAGAGAGGCTCAAAATCACCAGGCAGTGTGTTGAATAATTTTTAACAGAAAGAAACCACAATTAGTTCACGCGTGTGCCAGGAGCAGAGCGAAGATTGAATTTGGCAAGTAAATCCTTCCTTGTAAATAATTCACTCCGTCTTACTCCGAGTACCAGCAAGGCAGGAGGTTTTCCCCAGGAATCAGTAACCCAAGATGGGAATAAGGGAAGAATCCACTTATTGGACAGCTCAGAAATACAACTGCTTATTTCAGTAGAAGTAAGATGAAGTGAAACATGAAGAATAATCTGAGGATGAGACAATAGTTCTGGTGTCCTCCCATTGTTTCTAGCACCTTCTGGGTTATAGATTCTCCTTTTGTAATGAAGTTTCTGTATGGCAGAGATGGCCACTCACACTGTGGCTGTGTCCTGCCCCTTCCCAAAGGAAGATCCGTATTGGAGCTGCCCTGTGCCAGCTGATGGAGTTTTGTCCTCCTGTGGTCCTCCAGGCGCTGCCATGGCATAAATAAATCATCAGGAGCAAAAGGAGCGCGGAATGAAGATGCAGTGAATACACCCGCAGTCATTAGAGATACACAGCTGGCACTAATACATCTTTGCTGGTGTGGGACTGATTTGCATATGCAAATTAACAAGCTCCAGAAGCAATGATTGCCAGATAAGCTTTTTGCTATACCTGTGGGGTCCTTCATGGTGGGCTGTGGGCTCCCACAATTGCCCAGGACCAACTGGGCCATCCAGGACCTGTCCAACAGCCATTGCTTGTGGGTTATCAAATGATTAAATAGAATGGGGTGAAGAAATCATTGGACTGAGATCCGCTTCTTGCTACTCAAGATGAAAGATGTCCTCTTAAGGGTGAAGACTTGAGTATCCATCCATGTCAGGGAACTGGGTTTCTCTTCATCCTCACTCACCATAGGATTTCATGTGCAAAGTGTGGGTCTTTCCCATCCATTTGTGGGTGACCTTCTCACGCCTCTACCTGCAGCTTGCCCTGGGAACAGCAAGAATAAGGAGGAGAAGGATAGGGAGGATGACAACAAGGAGAAAGACAAGGACTGCTGCTATGGGGAGAAATCCCTGATCCTTCCCATGGGGCTGGAAATGGCTATCCACCTCCTTTCATGCTCGTTTGAGGGCTCCAGACATGCCCAGAGGCATGCGGAAAGGATGCTCAGGAGCATCTGCGCTGCTGGATAGTCACTCATTCTCCTATACCAAAATACAAAAGGAGGAAAAAATATAGACATGGGTCCCTTTCCTATTGCATCACCAGTGCAGCATGGTCAGGTACCATCTGCACTTTAACAGGATGGCTGGAGTTAAAATCTCTGTTCCAGGCTCCATGGCCACTCCTTCCATTGCTCTCTATTTTTATTTATTGGGCTCGCCAGACATAACCTCTCCAACAGCATCGAAAAAGCCTGAAAAATAATTGGACCAAGTGGGAAATGCAGCCGTCACCTTCCTAATCCTACCCAAGTCTTGTGGGAGCAGAGAGCAGGCAGGATCCCTGGCCACGAGCTGCTGCAGGCTCAGGATTGGGGATGCCAGCACCAGAGCGGCCACAGAGCCCACAGTTGCACCCAGGGCACTTGGAAAACGACTGCCACCATGCAACACCGGCTCCCTGACCTCAATTTTCTCAGCGGAGAAAAAAGCAGGTCAAGTGGAAAGTGCTTAAGGAGGAAATTTGTTTCCTTGCAGACAGGGAGTCAGGGAAGATAGGCGGCTATCGCATGTGCTGGAATAAAGCAAATTAATTTTGTACTGTGTGGTGAATTGAGGAGCTGGGGGCAAGAGGGAGAAGAAAAGAGAAAGCGTGGAGGATAATGGACTGTGATGTTTTACTTGAACTCAACAAAACACCTGGCAAGAAGCAGGGACATGAGACAACCCTGGCTCACAAGGCTCCTACCAGAGGCAACTGCCTCCCTTTTGTTTTCCTTCTTTGCAATCTAATCCCAGGCATTAGCCAGAGTGGCTTGTATTTTCAGAGTAATAAAAGGTGCATTGTGAAGGAGAGATGGAGACAAGAGACTTTATTAACTTCCCCTGCTCCTCTGAAGGCTTGTGCCATCTAGATCTTGCCGTGCCACGCTCCCCAAGGAGACCCAGCAGGCAGATGAGGCTCTGCCAGGCTGCAGCCCTTCAAAATCAGGGTCAACATGGGCAGGCTCCCTCCAAACAGCCGTGGGCAGTGTAGGGAGGTCTCAAGGGCCCCAGCACTCAGACCTGTTGGACACACTGCCATCAGCATCACCTTGCCATGCATCCACACTTTCTGCCTCTTTGTCATCTCTGCAAGCCTCTCTGTGTCAGATTTGCATCCCTTGAACCCGACTCAGCCTGAGTCTTGTTTTGTTTCTGTCTGTAGCTACCTGCCATGCCTCTAAATGCTCTTGTTGCACTGCTTTCGAATAGAATCAAGCACAAACTATTCCAAATCTTGCCCGTGGTAGCAACTTTAGTCTGGAACAGAAGTGACGGATTTCTTTCAATGCAAACTGCTAAAAATATATTACGTGGTTGATAACTGCAAGTGAGATGAAAGGCAAATTTTAAGCCTATTTCTGGCAAATTCCCATCCCACCCCCTCCCTCATGAAATGTCATTGCACATAGCTGTCGTTTGGTTGGAAAGTGGAAGTTTTGGTGAAGTGACGATCTCTGGATTGTTCCTGTCTCAAACCCCTAGATGAAGAGCTGCAGGGGCGAGGTGCCAGCTGAGGATATTATCCCTTGTCTCAACAAAACGGTGTTTTCACCAGAAAAGTGTGCTTCCTCCACGTCTCTGTGCAAGGCATTTTGCTTCTTGCAGGCTCAGCGTGGACCTGATGATGGGTAGCATTCAGTAGCTGACTTCCCAAGCAAGGACACACAGCCTTTTTGTGACTACTGAGCCTAAGCAACCTGGGACACCCGTATGTACTTGTGCTTATGCCATAGGGGTTTCAGGATGCCCCTTTGCATTAATTTACGGATCTGAAAATTAATTAAGTCTGCTGCGCTGATAAAAACAGTTTTAAACTACTAGAGGGTGGACTTAGGGTTGATATTTGAAAGGAATCCCTCACTGATGAGGTAGGTGAGTGCTGCCCAGAGAAGTGTGGGTGCCCCATCACTAGATGGATGGGACCCTGGGCAGCCTGAGCTGGTGGGGGGGGCAACCAGCCCATGGGCCCTGGTTGGATCCAGATGGGCTTTGAGGCTCTCTCCAACCCAACCCTGTTTTATGAATTCCTGGACAAAGAAAACTCTCTTCTCCTCCTCTGGTATTCTGTAGCTTTGGGGATCCGGAGGCCAAAGTCTCACTGAAAACAAATGGTGCTTCAGGCATATTTTGAATACAGATGTGTCCAGATGGAGCAGAGCAGCGTGAGTCCCAGACGATGCCCATTCGGATCCTGGCCCTGCCCTCACAATGCTCCGTTCCCACTTTCTGAGCGAGTGCAGGAGCAGTTTCAGGAGCAGCCACAGCTCTGCCCGCTGCCACATAAATCCTCAGCAGGAGTTCACCGGGCCGAACCTTAAAGATGATGACTCACTTTACGGAGATCTCTCCCATTTTTCATCACCTTGCATCAGACCGCGTTGGTGCCGCTCTCCTGCCAGAATGTGAAGAGCCGTGAAAAATCTGATCTCTCTGATGCTGACATTCAACTATGGCAAATAAATACGTTGCTCTGATGCAGTTACAGCTGTCCGCGTGCTTCCAGCACCCTGTATGAAGTTGTCATCTGAATAAGTAACTGTTCACCTGATCTCCGTTTTACCCATAGGCGTTTTCTTGGGGGAGAGAATGAAAATAAATGAAAAAGCAGTTATTCCCTGGGGGTTTCTTTCCCTTTTATTGTGGGGGTTTGATAGATCTTATCTTACCTCGGTGCATCTCTCTGCTTAAATCCAATTCAGCACATTAAAAGGCCAGCAGCAGACTCTTGTAACAATGCCTGGTAAGCCACGGGGCCATTAAGCAATCTGCTGTAATTAAAAGCCCCACAGAGATGCCATCCTTTGTCCCTGTGGCCTGTCCCTTCTTCCTGCTCTTGCCAACCCGCTTCCACCCTTAATCCCCGCAGTCCTCCAAGGACTCTCTCTGCTCTCCTACTGTGAATGCATAGTGTTGTGGTGGTGAACACCTGCCTGTGGCCCCTTCCACATGCTAGGAATGGAAACAGGTGCTGCTTGAAGGTGTGGAGCTGAGCATCCACACACAGGGACAGGTGATGAGAAAGGAAACGTCTCCTGTCTGCGGGTAAAATGGCTCACCGAGTGCTCTCTGCAGCTTTCCGTGTGCAGTGTGTGCTTCTATCAGCCACGGAGCAAACACAGCAGCCTCTGCCGACCGCTGGGGACTGGAGAGTGATTTGCTGGGAGAGACTGGAGGCTTTGTAACGATTTAATTAATAAAGGAGCAGAGACTTTGTGTTGTCAGCTCGCTCTCGGTGCTGTTGAAAGCAAAGCGTTAGCATCGATGTGCTGAGGTTTGATTCTATGCTCCCTGCACGAATGAAGGTGGGGGATGGCAAGGGATTTGCTGTTCGGTTGAGGCAGGCTGGATGGAGCTGCAAGAAGCCAGGCAAATACTTCCAGGATGCAAAGAGCGGTCCCAGAGAGACCACAGCAAGTGGAAGAGTGGAGTCTGGCTTTGGTATTTCATGCTTGGTTAATGGTGCATTCCCCTTTATCTGGGCATCTACATGAGTATATCGGAGCAGACCCCTCATCTTGCTTACACTGCTCTGCAGAGACACAGCCTTTGCCTCCCCTCATCACCCTTGTCCAGCCCCAGGGACTCTGTGGTCCTGGGCTCTGCTGTCACCCATCTGGACACAGTCCCCCGTGTAGGAGTGGCCCTTCACTCATCAACACCACGTGTGGATCGATGCCTCGCGCAGCGCCGCTGCATAGCAATGCGGTGCTATTGATTCTCTCTCCTTTACTTTTTCTTACAAGCCCCAAAACATCTCCTTCTTGTCAGGTTCCCATGAGCCATTCTCCTGAGCCAACACTATTGGGAGGAATCTTGCTGCATTTCCCTCTCAGAAAGAAATTCTGCCTTTGTATTGCACACAAAGTGCCTAAGCTGTGCTGTTTTCTTGGTACCTCATTTATAACCAAATTTAAGAATTCTCCTCCAAGAAGTAATGCATCTCCTTTGCCAACATCCTTCCCCAAACAAGCATGAGAGACTTCAGAGTGGAAGTGGCAACCAGGAGTGTATGTGGGGGTACACTGAGATGTGCTGGGACAAAGGCAGTGGGAGAAACAAGCATTGCGCTGGCATTAACAATTAGCATAATCTTCCTCTACATCTTCTGCACAATAACAGTTATTAAGAAATGCATCTTCTCGAGCTTTTCTTTTTTTTTATTTTCAAAGAAGGAAGCAAAGTGTTGTAATATTTCCTGATTGTGTTTTTTTCCCCCTCTGGCTGCTTGGAGTAAGGGTTATTTTTCTGTATGCATGCTGTGTGCTGGTGCAGGGCAGGAATTCAGGCTCAGTGCCAATGGGATGACCCAAAAGGGCAGGAAGAGATTTTCAGCAGCAGTAAGCATCACTTCCAGTGGGATCCCATTGGGAACAGAGGGCTGAAATGTTGGTCCTGGTGCCTTTTTGAGGCTACATGCTTTATGTAGTGCAGGGCTCTAGGTACCTGTTGCATTTCTGAAGACATGGAACCATAGCGTCATAGAATCATTAGGTTGGAAAAGACCTCTAACATCATCTGACCTTCAACCCGCCCCACCATACCACTGACCACGTCCCTCTGTGCCACAACTCCGGGGACAGTGACTCCTCCACCTCTGTGGGCAGCCTGTGGCATTGTCTCCCCTTTCTTTCTGAGAAGAAATATTTCTTAATACCCAACCTGAACCTCCCCATGTGCAACTTGAGGCCTCTTGCACTCATCCTCCTGTGGACGACTCTTTGCATCGGGACAAAGCTTTTGCTGTCACCTCAACAAGACATCTCCAGGTGCTGCAAAGTCTGGCTGCTATTTGTCTGTTCCATTCACTCACATTGAGATTCCCACTGCTGCCAGCTTTGAGATGAGTGCAGGACACCAGACTTCTTGTTTTTACTCTTGGCTCCCCACTATGCCCCACCTCCCTCTGGCCTCATTAGGCTGCATCATCTCCTGATGAGCACACAGCTCCTTACGCCCTGGCACTCTGGGTCATTTTCAGCCACAACACAAGCAATAAATAATGTACCCCCTCAGCTTTATTAATCACACACCGAACAAGCAAGCTGCAAGGAGTCCAGGCCGCTGTGCACAGACAGGGAATGGCTCAGCATGGAGTGCAAGCAGTGTAATGCCCCCAGGTCTGCCACTGACCCTCTGCCTGGCTCTTGTTCTCATGCTGCATTCTGTCCAAACACAGCTGTTGCACCGGGAAGCAAGCTAGGAGCACTGTCTTTGTTCTCAGGTGGGTGAGTGACGTACAGCACTCCTTTTGGGAGTATTTCCATAACCCACAAATACAGGAGCATCTGTGTGACAGATCCCACCACCTAACTAGCCACCGTGCTTGTGACTGGTGGAACGACAGAAGTTTGCTTCCCCGCAGACAGGTAGTACATTAATGTACAGATAAGGTGGCCAGGCAGGCAGGCAGGCTTGCGGATGATTTGCAGCTCCGGTTTGAAACCCCTACAGAGTGTAGTTCAGGCTTTATAAAATAAAAGCTAATAAGAATCATAACAATTTTGCTTTCTCTCTATCGCCCGCAGCAAGCCAGACGCAACATGGGAATTGAAGAATAAAGGCCATCAACTTCCCGTGACTCCCCTTCTACTACCTTCCTCCTCTTGCTCCAAATTGTTTTGAAAACATTGCTTCTCCCTTGCCTATTTCATTTTTGCAATGAAGTCATCAAACAAGATGACAGGGACTTTCCAAGACCGAAATCAATCAGCAAGTTTCTCTTTGGCTTTTTCTGCTCAGGCAGGAAATAGGGGAATAAATTTTAGGAGCGTCCAAGGGAAAGGAAGGGGGCACGGGTTGGGCTGGCGGCAGCATGGGGAGGTGTAGGTGAGCAGATGTAGCTCCTGGATGCCATCCAGCCTATCAAAAGCAAACAAGGCCCTAGCACGCATTGGGAGAAGTTTCAGCAAGTCACAACGCGGTTCTGCTCTCCGCCAGAAAATAAGAGACGTTCTCAGTGTGTCCTGTCCCCTGCTGCCATGGTTTGGCAAAGAGGGAGCTGTGGTTTCCGCAGAGGACTCCCACTTCACACCCTACAGCGCAGAATCACAGAATCATACGAGTTGGAAGGGACCCTTAAAGGCCACCTAGTCCAACTCCCCAGCAATGAACAGGGACACCTACAGCACCACCTGCTCCTGGAAACCACAGTGGGCTCACGTCAGGCTTGGGATGCCCTGCTCACATCGTACAGACCCTGCGTGCCATTCTGCAGAGCTGATGAGACATCATCTTTTTTATGGTGACATTTATGCTGGCTCCTTCCCTGCTGCTCTCCGCTGTTCAGCGGGACCGCGCGTGGGAAGCACCGAGTGCAGCAGCCCCAGCTGCCAGAAGCCATCGGAGAGCAATCAGGGAGCAGCAAATTGCTTGGACATTATGCAGGGAAAGTGCTGACCTGGTAACACAAAGAGATTGCTGTCACAAGCCAACAGGTTTTACTGGAAGAGCATTTGGTTTCAGCAAAAATGTTTGACATTCTGAGTGAAAAGTTGACAGTTTGCCCAAAAATAGCTTCTTCCTTTTTGTACTGTTCACTTCGCTGAGACCTTCCTCTCAGGGAGTTGCAGAGAGCGATGAGGTCTCCCCTGGGCCTTTTTTTCTTCAGACTGACCCATCCCAGTTCCTTCAGCAGCTCCCCACAAGACTTGTGATCCAGACCCTTCACCACCAATCTCTTATTGGCAGCTTATTTTAGGGAAGATTGAGTTCAGCTTCACTTCTCTAATGAGCATTGTTCAAGCTGGTAACTAAACCAGATTTCTTGTGAGTCCTGTGAGTCTAAAAAGAGAGTGTTTAATGGGGATAGTGTCTTCTCCTGAAAGGTTTTATTTCCTGCCTGTAGAGCTGCGTACTCATGGCCAAGCCATTATCTCAAGTAGTACCAAATGTTGGCTTCATTTATTGCTATTTTCAACATATGCTCCTGCAGCCAGACCAAGCCAGAGCATGCTTAATAACAGAAAACTTCATCTCATCTTCCATCAGGGTGGGGAGAGCTTCCACCAGCAGCCCACACCCATAACCCTTTGGCTTGTGCTGGAGCCCAGAGTCCCACAGATGTAACCACGTACATAAACTGTGGAGTTTGAGACCTGCAGTAAGATCTGAACAGATGTGGGGGGAATCTGACTACTGGAGGCAGTGGGATGAGGTCTGCAGTGCTCCTGCCACCTGTACCTGCAGGCAGGAGCTGGCCCCAGCACGCAGCAGTAGGACCTGCTGACACCTTTTATGTGTAGCGGCACCAACAGAGAGAACAAGTTGGTGTTAATATGGAAATATGGATAAGAGGTTATGCTGTGACAATGATTTACTGCTTTGGTAACTACACCTGAAAACACAAATTTATCTTGGTCTCTCTGCTTCAATTAGATTTTTTTTTTCTAATATGTGTTTTGAAATACAGATTCTCTTGGTCACCTGAGTTTGTAGGAGCCACTGTGTGACTCAGGAAATTCAAATCAATACATTTTGCATTTTGCTCCAGCATCTTCCTGTGTATGTTGCACCTTGACGTATAATGAATATTTTCACATACTCTGTTTAAAAAAGCAAAAAGCAGGCAGCACTGAGGACAGTGGATGGCATTGTTCCTAACTGATCTGCTGCCCATTGCTGGCACGGCATGGAGGGGACATGGCAAGGTGCTGTGCATCCCTGTGAAATGGACATCCTGCTTGTTTCCTTCCCTGTGCCTTACCTGCTGCTCCTGGGACTGAAGGTGCTGCTGTCTGAAGGTGAAGGTACAGCAGAAATCTGCACATCAGCACTCTACCAAAAAAGGCACAGCCCCCGGCAGGCTCTTTGTGCCTTGCTAATGATGTGATGGGAAGCCAGGCTGGTCCCAAGCAGAGTTGTAGGTAGCAGTTAGTCTCTAATGAATACGTCAGGTGAGAAACCATACCAGGCAGCTGCAGCCACCAGAAATATGTTCCTGCCACACAGCAGTAACTGAGGTCACTTTTCAGCTTATGTGAAACACAGTTTGTGGTGCTGGTTTGGATGCTGGACACGAGAAGGCAGCTTTGACCCTTGAGCGGGAGCTAACGCCAGCAACTGCATTTGGTCCATAAATAATAAGTGTTGGGTTTTGCTAGTACAAGTCATTAGTCCACCTGCTTGCATTTACCAGCTGATAGCAGCTATTACTCTTAGTCATTCCCCAAATTTCCTCAAAGGGAAACAGATCCATTATTTTTTTCCAGGCAGCCGCTGCTCTCACAGCCCTGCATCTGGCCAACAGAGCTGAGGAAGGATCACCCCCTGGCATCATCCTGGAGGCTCAGGTTGAGTATTAGGAAGCATTTCTTCTCAGGAAGAGCAGTGAGGCACTGCACAGCTGCCCAGGGAGGTGAGGCAGTCACTGTTCTTGGAGGGGTTCAAGAGCTGCAGAGATGTGGCACTGAGGGACGTGGTCAGTGGGCACGGTGGGGTGGGTTGTGGTTGGACCTTAGAGATCTTTTCCATCACATGATTCTGTGATTTTATGATATTCTGTACAATGGAGAGCAAATGGGCTGTGTCCCCCTGGAGGAGAAGGAATGTGGAGATCCGCCAAAAGATTTTACAGTTGTTTTCTTCCCTTGCCCCAGGAAAAATGGCCTAACGAGGGGCTGGTATGGAAAAAGCTGTGTTTCTGAATGAAAATTGTGCCTTTTCTTCATCTGTATGCCTATCTTTCATCTATCTAATAGTTATCTATATCTAATAGTTATCTATATCAGTTGAAGTGGCTCCCATATAGCAAAATACCTGTTAAATGCATGGGTATATATGGGTGGATAGAGTGGAAGACGATGAAGACATCGTCATTATCATCATTATTATTGCTGCAGTTAGATACGTCAGTCATATATAGGTCATCCTGTAAAAATAACACTCTCTGCAAGAGTAAGGCAAGAGTTGAAGAAGCTGTAAATTCTCAGTGCTTGCTGATGTTTTTGCGACATGTGGCTGCACTCAGCTGAGCACTGTAAATGAAGTACTCAGAGGGCTGCCAGCTCCAGCTCAGGATTCAATCCAACCACATCCATGCAAATATTTTTTATTTGTACAAATGTACAGAGAGGGACTTTTGTTCGTGCAGAGCATGGGAAGGCCAAGACAGACTTGTCCTCCCCCATCATCTCAGAAGTATCTTGACTTATCACTGTATGATGACCATGTTATAATCCCTCTCTTTTCCAACAGCTTCCTCCCAGCAGCATCAGCACTGGGGCAGCCTCTGAGGCAGAGAACCATAGAGTCATAGAATCATTAAGGTTGGAAAAGACCACTGAGTTTATCAGATCCAACTGCCAACCCATCTCCACCATAACACTATCTGTCTCTCAGTGACACGTGTCCAGGGACGGTGACTCCCACACCTCCCTGGGCAGCCTATGCCAGTGCCTCACTGCTCTTTCTGCTAAGAAATGTTTCCTAACGTCCACCCTGAACTTCCCCAGCACAACTTGAGGCCACCACCTCTTGTCCTTTTGCTGTTACATGGGAGAAGAGGCCAACCCCCACCACACTTCAACCTCCTTTCTGGTCATTGTAGTGACAAGGTCTCCCCCTGAGCTTCCTCTTCTCCAGACTGACCCATCCCAGTTCCCTCAGCCACTCCCCATAAGATTTGTTCTCCAGAGCCCACACAGCTTTGTTTCCTATCTCTGGACATGCTTCAGGACCTCAGTGTCTTAAGAAGACACAACTGGGTTGGAGGAAGGCCTTAAATCTTTATCTGTGCCTTTACGCAGGAGACAGAGATGGGACTTGTTGCTGCCTACTGTCATCAAGCCCTGAACAAGGGCAATGCAGAGACATAAACAGGAGGTGCCATGGACTTGGCCAGCCCCAGTGTCCTTCTATATGTGTTTGGGGTGATCCCAGTCACCACACCATGCTTAAGTTGGGAAGAAGGAAGAAACAGTCCCTTCATTAGAACAAATCATTTAATTGGCTCGGAGACACGCATGGAAATGTCCCTTTGGCTGCAGGAGCTGCTGAGATGCTGTGGAAGAGAATCACATAGGGACCCTCATTGTAGGGAGAGGGCTTATGGCGCTCACCCACCACATGTGGGTGATGGAACATGGTAAGGTTGACATGTGGTCCAGGCATGCAGACTCTGTGGGTACCACAGGTGAAGGAGCAGCGTGAATATACATCCCAGACTATAAATCTAGCTTGTGTTCTTTCTTTCCTCTCTCACTAAGGAAAAGGACCCCAAATCACTACATCCAAATAGAAATGTTTTTATAGTGAAAAAAAAAAAAAAAAAAAATCTACAGGAAAAGATTTAGGGTGAGATTTGGGGCAGAATTGGGAAGAAAAAAAAAAAAAAGCAGCAAAAATCCTTCAGAGGTCAAAGCTTGTAGGGTTAAGCATATTTTAAGGTTGAGGTCCACATCCTCCCAGCTCCAGCCTCCCCTTGTGCTCAGCTCTTCAAAGGGAGTGAAGGGATGGGAGAGACAGCTTCACTAGCAACACGTGTCATTGTTTCTAGTGTATGTTTGTCCTTTGCTTCGTCTTTACGTCGATCCCTTAATGGCATTACAGGGGGAGAGGGGAGATGTGTTTATTTGTGCCTGGCTAAATTCTGTCCTACAGGAACAAGGCTCCATTTATCCTTCAGCGTAGTGATGGGAAAATAGAATTACTGGTTAATAAATCAGGTTAAATTATTTTCCTCCTAACACGTTAGGAGAGGAACTGTGCCCCCAATCAGCCTGTTCTAAAGCTGACTTGCAAACCCCATGTGAAGCACGGTGGTCTGTATTCCCTTCCTAAATACCACCAAACTTCTAACAGCTCACCCGTGCTTCTCTGCTGGATGCTGGTGGCCCTGCTTAAATCTCCGCTGCGATGGATCAGATTTTCTGTGCATAAATAAGCACAGGACGTTGTAGGGTTATGGGTTGTGGTCGTGAGCAACAGGAGGTTCCTGCAGCAGTAACATGGAGCCCAGAGCTGTTTTTTTGGCAGGAAGCATTTGCCTGCTTGCATGCTTTGTTGTTTCCCTTCCCGGTTGTTTTTCCTCCCTAACGAAAGCACTTGTCTTTTGCAACCAAACAGAAGTAGTTGGAGTAAATGTTTTCACTGCAGCAGTAGTTTTTTCTGTTAAATAAACAATTAGGGAATGAAAACTTCCTGCCACTTCACACGTCTGTGTTGTGAAAAACAAGATATTTTTTTAGGCAAGCTGGAAAACAGAACGGCAAACAACCCCTGAAGAGTTTTGCTCTGCTTCTCAAAATCAGCTAACTCAAAAATGAAGACGAAATATGATGTGCCCCCATATTTCCCTTTATTCTGCACTTATGAGATGCTCCCCCGCCCCTAATGCCTCCTAGTGCTCCCAATGCTCTCAGTGCTCCCAGTGTCCCCAGTGACTCCTTCCAACCCCAAAGGCAAGGAGAAGCTGTGGGAGTGACCATGGAGGAAAGCACCAAAGATGTGCCCATCACTTGCTGGCTGCTCCAGCCCTGACACTTGCTCATCCACACCCCACAAAACTTCACATTTGACCTTGAAAACAAAAGGCATTAATCCACTGCACCTCACGGTCCGTGGTGCTCCTAATCCTCTTGCAGATGAAGGACAGCATTATCATGTTGGCAAAGTCAATGGTAATGGCTTACGACAGCCTCCCTCCCTGCGGCTGCTTCTGCATTATATTAACTTTATCTACAGCTTGCTGAACCGCTGGTGGAAGGAGGGGGAAGGAGGGCTTTCTACCTGCCACGTTAGACAATAACCTGCTTAGAGGCAGCTCTATGAGGGGAATGTTAACGAGATGGGGAGCGGGAGGTTTGCATTCAAGGGGCCTCATGTCCATTGCTGGCAGCAGAATCCCGATCCAATATCTCTGCCCCGCTTCACCATGCCAGTGAGTGATGGGATGCAGCCACTGCCATCCATTTTTCCTCCTCCTGTGTCCCTCCAAAAAGACCCCTACCCTGGAATTCCAGCCGAGTGCCACCCTCCATCCCCTCCATCCCCTGGGGAAAGCTGGGGAACTGGAACTGCAGAATATCTCATGGCTTTGGCATTTGCTGTGTGTCGGATTATTAGGTCTCATGTAAAACAAGCGGTGGAAAAGCACCTCAGGGAGCCTCCTGCCTGGAGAAGCCTCGAGGAGTTGCTGTGTTCAGTTTGGAATCAGGGTTGGCGTGTGAAGGAAGCCACGTCAATGCTTCAATCCCATCTCCAGGGCCAGGAGCTTACCTCATCCTTTCCCAACATGTCATCACATGGAGAAGGCAGAAGAGCCCCTAAGAGGAGGTGGCTGTCTCCCATGCTCCAAGTGTGCTGCAGACAGGTTGGCTCTGGCTTTCCCGTTATCCCCACAGCATTCCTCAGTCTTCCTCTCCCTCATCTTTGTCACCCACACTTCAGGAAACCTTCCCATCAAAACTAAGAGTTCCTGCTTCAAATCTACATTCTCTGGCCAAGGCTAGAAAGTTAAACAGCTTCATCTCTGCCTGTGGGCCCCACCTGTCCTGGGGTATCCTCAGCCCCCAGCATCCCACAAGCTGCCTGGGGCCCGCTCTGTGCTCTGGCTCTGAGAGCCAAGGGAAGGGTCTCCGTGTCTCCTCAGGGCTCCTGTCCTTGACACAGGGGTTCAGGCTGGGTTTTCCTGCATCTCGGTGATTAACCACATGTCTAATTTGAAGCATGTGCAGCTCTCTTCCTGCAGCCAGCCGGGGTTTAGGCATATGCTTAACGTTAACTGCAGCTTTATGAGGCTACAGACTCGGGAGGCTCTCTCTGGTCCTGGATAGCATGGAGTTTGCCAAGAACATTTGCTTGCTTGCGTCAACATTTACAGGAACACCCCAGCACAGATAACTGTGAGCAACTGCTGTCCTTCCATCAAATGTCCTCCCGTTGTTGTCCCTGAGGACCTGCTCATGCTGCACTTAACCTGATCCCTCCCTCTGGGTTCCATGTGTCCCATGCTTCTCCAGCATCGGCATTTTCCTTCTTCGGTCAGAATTTCAGTGGGAACCTGCACTGTCTCCTGGCAGTATCCAGGCAGTGGGTGAATCCCTCCATCCTTGCCATCCAAAGGCCCTTCAAATGCCAGCAGAAGCGTTTCTACATTTCTTTCTGTACTTTCCTGGACCAGAAGAAGCAGCAAGTGAAGGGGACAAGACGAAGTTCCACGATGAGGCTGGGCAGCACATAACACATGCTTAATAACAGAAAAAAGCAGCTGCTTTGGGCTGAAATCCTCAGCGTTTTCGGAGCCTGGCTTTGTCAAACAGACACAGAGCTTAGTGGAAGGAACAAAAAGCACTTCCCCATCTCCCTCCACCTCTTCCTCTCCTTAAATCAGCCCCTGCCCTTCCCAGCAGGTTGGCTGTGCCACCCATCCACCCCTCCCACCAGCAGTCATCATTCTCTTTTCATTTTGCTTGCAGCTTCTGGGTGCTCCACATGCCCTGACCTTCAGAGAGATGAGCAAGGAGAGAGAACTGCGCCTGTTGTCCCCAGAATGGCAGCAAAGCTAGAGCTGAGGGCACTGGAAAAGCTGCTGGGACCCCCTCCAGGGATGATAGCGGCCATTAAGGGGCTGGATTGTTTCTAATTGCAAGCCCAACCAAGTGATAGGAGAAATAATGCTGCACGCTGCTGTGAAAGGGACAGAAATAGGCACAGCAGGCAGCAGTGGAGGGGAGGCCATTGGAAACAAGGCACCAAGCCCCACTATGGGGACAGATCTGACAGCTCTGTGAATGAGGGTTACTTTTTTTTTTTCATGGTCTCCCTTCTGCAGCAGCACTGTTGTTTTACTTTCATTGACTGTGGGATTTGCCATCCATATTCCTGGGTGTATCCAGTGCCTGCACTCACCTGTCTGTGCTGGGTGGAGAGCAGGAACCTTCTCTGGGCTCAGACAGATGGATGTGCAGCTGGGGAGGGAGTTCAGGGCGAGGAGAGTGCGTATGGGTCATGCAAGCCCTGGTGAGGCTGGAGGACACCTTTTGGAGGGGTTACAGAGGGTGCCTCTCTGCCTGGTGCTGGGCTTCACAAAGTCCCCATTGCAGTGCACTGCCATACACCCCAGCATCAAGGCCATCCTCAAGCCACCTCACTACTTGTGCTGCAGCAAGAGGAGAGCTGGGAAGCACTCCCACCCCTGCGTCCATCTGAAACAGGGGAAATCCAGTGCTGGAGAGCAGCCAGCACTGCCTTATCTGCCTCGCTCGCAGCCGCCACCGAGAATTAAATGTTTCTCACTGCAACATATTTTTCCTTTCCCCTTTGCCTCCTTTTTCCCTGCTTTCATTTTTTTTTTCTTTCTTCTTCTTTTTTGCTTTGAGTTCTTTCAGCACATGCGAGGAGCAAGGAGGGGGAATCCACTTATCGCTGGCTGCACAGGGTCCCACCAGCCCTGCTGCAGCTCTGGGATTAGGAGATGGCAGCCTGCACGCTGCTAATAAGAAAAAGAAGGGAGAGGATTATGGTGTGTTTTTTTTTTTTCCTGAAAGTAGCACGGATTATCCGTGCCAGTGAGCATCGCTGTGGCATGCAGACGTTTTCCCATGACTCCAGGTGCAATTTGGAAGGAGAGGGCTCTGGGTGCCTGCTGCAGCAAGCAGCAGGTTTTGCACTGCCCTTCCTAGGCCCCACTGCACGTCTTTGCTGACCTGTCGACTTCTCTCATTTTATTAATGATCTGGAAAACCTTGTTAATTAACTTTGTTAATCTGTCCTGGTGTGAAGCTGAATTTCAGCTTCTGCCTTGCTCCCTCCCTTCAGCATCCAGTGGCGTGCCCAGCATCCAGTGGTGTGCCCAGCATTCTTCTAACCTGGCTTAGAGGAGGAAGAGGGAGGGATGCTCACTGAGGTCTGCTTTACAGGCTTCTAGCCCAACGACCAGGTTCATGCAGTCCCCTGTTAGCAGTACATATGGGAGAAGAATGCTTTTGTCCCTTTTGCTTTTCCCCTCTTGTGACTGTTGAAAGAACTTTCCTTCTAAAGGGAACTTCAGGAACCTCAGGGGCAATCCTCTCAATCCATCAGCAAGTCACTGTTCCCTGAGAGGACACTGCACTGCAGTCTTGCAAGGTATCTTCAGGGCCAGAAGCTCTGGCCTTGCTCAGGTCTCCCAAAATTAGATGTATAAAGAAGAGCCTATTTAAAATGGATTTTTGGTGCATTTTGGGCTCAGGTTATCTCCCCCAAACCCCCTGAAATGGACTCCTGAGTCCCAGATACCTTCAGAGGCAGCATCTGGGATGACTATAGGCATCAGGGTCCCTTGGAGAGGCATCTGTTCTCTGTAGTGTTGTAAATTCTGCTAATTTGGGCAGATCCAGGACTGCACAGTGTCTGGTAGCTGGATGATGAAGTTTTGTGCTTCTGCCAGTGTGGATTTTGGTAGCTCTGGCACTTGGAAGTGCGCTCTCCATGTGTGGATGAGGCCAGCAGCATCACCCCAGATTTTCATCTGTGTAGCTGGAAGCAGAGTGCAGCTCATGCTTTCTAAATTCATAAATCACCACCAGAACATCCATTTTAATAGAGTTCACGCGATGCACCCTTGAAGGAAATCGCTCTGCAATAACCAGCTCATGTGTAATAGTTATGCCCAAAGTGAAAGCTCCTCGCTGCGATCTAGGATCCGACTCCTCCCCCAGGTGCACTTCTATAATGACTTACTATTATTATTTATTATTGCTACAGTACCATAAATGTGCATGGCACTTCACAACAAGCACAGGACAATATCCCCGCCTTGAAGAGGTCACAATGTCCCTGCCCTTACTCCAGCCAAACCCATGGCATGATATTGATAAATAACTGGCATGCAGGGAAGGAGAAAGAGTTGTCTGCAGCAATAATTTAGCTTCGGTCCCTGCTGCCTGTTCATGGTTAAAATACCAGGCATTAACTCAAATGCAAAGAGGGAAGCAGCAGGGAGAACCAACTCAGGAAATAGAGCTATGTAGCGCTGGGGAATCCATAGCCATGTGGGTAAATAGATTTTCCCCACATTTGTGAGCACCCAGCTCTCAGAAGGAGATATCCCTCATGACTGTGCATCTCCCATGGTGCATATGCAAGTGACAAGAGCATCGTCCTGAAATGAAGGCTGGAGAACAAGTTCTCGGATGTGTTACGTGATAAAGGTGCTATTTTCGCAGCACTGCAGTACCCCAGAGCAGAATTCAGCAGCTTTTATTTTTGTTACACCAGCACACATCTCACACATCTCACAGAACTCTGTACAGGTTGGAATGCAGAGCTGGAAACCACAGGTATCCTCCCGGTGATTTGAATCCTTGGGCTCCACCAACTGCTCAACTTTCTTCCACAGAACAGGCTTCTGAAGTCCATCTTCCACATTTCTAGGCGTGCTGTTGTCACTCCAGTTTTATAAGACATCTTCTGCAGGGTGACTCCAGAAGCTGTGGGCCAATCTGGGCACGCTTTGGGAATGAAGCCATCCCAAGAGGCTTTGCCATGCCTTGGGGTCAGGTTCTCCAGAGCTCTGCAGATTTCTGACTGCGCTGCTTTCCTGTAAGCACATTCCTCCTGTATTTTCTGTGGCAGCTAGGCTGAGCAGAGCAACATTGCTTTGACACAAATATTTTTGCCAGGGATTTAGCAATTGGCTGCCCTCCCTCACCTCTGAACCGGGACTTCTTGCCAAGAACGTGTTTCCCAGCAATGCACTTCCAACCCTGTCACCTGCAAACACAATTACTCCTTGCTTTCCATCAGCTTCATTAGTGATGGGGATGGAGAAGGACTGAAATGAAGCATGCTGCATGCACGAGGCGGGGGGGGGGGGGTATTGTTAGCAGGTGGAGGGGAAGGACATTTGTCAAACCAGCTCTGTAGAACTCAGTGCAGCTGTTGTTGGTGAAGCTCTTGCTGTCTGATGTAAGTCAGTGAGGCATGAAGATGGCTTCTGGGAGCTGGAGAAGGATCTTATTCATATCAGTGCATTAAGCATAAAGAGAACGTGAGTGTCATAGGTCCACTGGCTCTGCTGGCTCTGATGTTTCCTTCTTTGGGATGGCAGAGGGGCCAGTCAGGAGTTCAGAAATGTGCACAGGGAGTCTTTGTTCACAGCCTGACACTGGAGTTTGTGGCGAAAAGCAGGCTGAGAGAGTAAGCGTGGCCATTGCACAGTCATCTGTGTTAAGCAGAGGAGAGGTGAATCGAACCATCCCCCACTCACCACCTTTTGAAGTTCATTTTGTTTTTCTGAGCATTTCTTAAACATACAGCACCTCGAGGTGACCTGTGACATTCCCTGCTCGGCCAAGGTAGGGTTAGGACCCTTGGTCCCTCCTCATTCTGGGGTTCAGGGCTTCTTGGTCTCCTAGTCACATTCCTAGGACAAAAAGGTATTTTGGGAGAGAGGAGGGGAGCAGGAATCATGTCCTCTTCTGCACAACCACGTTCATGTCAGTAAGTGTGAGAACACGGCATCCACACTCCCTCCTGATGGAACAGGGTGAGCCTAGCACCCTCCACAACAGCTGCTCGAAGCACTGTCATGAAGCAGTGGTTGTGGCGGAGTTGTGCAATGGGTTTTGACTGACTTTAGTATGTCATAGCAGGCAGCTGCAGCCCGTTCCCACCCATCCCTAGGAGTGCAATTCAGCTTTCCAGTTACTTGTCATATCCATCTTGGAGGCTGCTGATTCCTAGCCTGCTGAGGCAATGGTTTCAGCTTCTGCTGGCTGGCACCTGTATTGTTTCCCACAACATGGGTTAAAAATGTGGATTCCCCATGACCTCATCTCGTCCCACAGCCCACCAAGCTCTGCCATGCTGCACAGTCATTGCTCAGGGACCTCTCTCACGCACCACTGCGTGACAGCAGTAATGAAAAATATATTTATTTGAATCTAATCTGGATCGGATTTTGTGATAACAGCAGATTTTATCGCAGAGAACTAAGTTAATGTTGATTTTCAGGCACATAGCACAGAAGCCTCGTGTTCTTCCGAAACAGGCAGCACATCCCTGGCACCTGTTGAAAATGCAGTGTCGCCACTTTTGTTAATGCTATAACCACTAATCTGAGCCCAAAGCGTGGCCAGTTTTTTCCGTGAGTCACTGCAGTTTGGCAGGCTGTGGGCAATGCCTCGTGGTCTGAGCAGCAGACAGTCCCCTGTTGCAGCCAGCAGCCTGCGTCGTGCTGCGGCTTGAGCCACTCTGGCTGCAGGGGCTGGGGAGGAAGGGATGTGTTAAGAAAGGAGGAGGCACGGGTTGCATGCTGGCCCTACTTGTCCTGCTCGAAGCTCCCATAGGACTGAAGGAAGATCCCATGAGGCTGCATGCTGACTTTCTTGCTGGAGATGGGCACAGTGAGCTCGTATCTCATTTCCCCAGGAGCTCTGGGCTGGGCAGGCTGCTTCTGAGCAAGTGATTTACCCAGTGGGTTTCGAATGGTGGCAGAATTCATTATGTTGCCAGTACATTGCGTTATCCAGCTGTCTGCTCCTGTTCCTAACACCTTGCTACCTGAACAGCTTCTGGTAGTGCTTTGAGCAATTCAGCTGGTGTCTGCTTCGTATGATTTGTTTGCTCATCCAATTCCCCGGGAGAAGGGAATGCAGAAGAGTGTGGGAAGACTCCTGGTTTGTTTTCCGTTTATTTATTCACAGCTAAAATCTACATATGTTTTGTGTTCCTGTTAGAAAAACACGCCCAGGTAATGGCCCTGACCCCTAGAGCTGTGGTCTCATTCCCTGGGCAGCATAAAATACTCATGTTCCTGAGGAGACTTTGTTTGGAGAGCTCGGATGTGACTGCAGGCTCTTTCCAGCATTCCTCTCTGCCTACCAGCATCACGTTGAGTCAGCTTCACCCAGATGTTGCTCTTGGCCAGGCTCTAGCCCACGTTGATGGCAGTCAGATGGGAAAAGCAGAAGGCCTCTTGCAGGCAGCTGGTGCTTGGATCCATCCTATCCGACCATCTTTCAGGCTGCTGCTGGTGATGCAGCAGGGCTAGAGAGGGAACTTTGTGTGAGTGTTGTGTGGGAAGCGAAGGCTCCTGCGGCGATGTGGGTGCGTCCCACCAGGAAGGCCTCCGAGTGATCCTCACTCCCACTGGATCCCTGCCACCGTGCCGGCAGGAGAGCGGTGCTGCACGCCCTTTCATTACCAGCCAGCAGTGTGGATGTGACACACTGCTTTCATTATCGTTATTTTTAGCCTCCGTCTCCCTCTAGCACATCTGTTCCTACACCAGGAATGGCCAGGGATGGAGGAGGGCTCTGCTGAGCACACCGAGAGGAGTGTGAGAGACCAGGGCTCACTGAGCACAGCCTTGTTGCTGAGCCCTTGTCTGGCCTGGTGCTGGTGTTAGCTCTGCCCGCCAACCTCTGCCCACCTTCTGCAGAGCACAGCTACCACGTAGGCGTCTCATTACAGCCAGAACCGCTCTTTCAGCCCTTTTAATCTTCCTCTGCTATATTCCTAAACCTGCCACGTCTTCCACGTGCATAACGGATCCCTTTTGCATTCAGATTAGCGTCTTCCTCCCCATCCAGTTCTCTCATTTCTGCAGCCCAGAGCTCGGGAGGGGACATTGCAGAGGTTACTCTGCAAGAACAGCAGCTCCAGGGATTTGTATGCATCCCATGCCTAGGAGAGCAAGCTGCAGAAGACTTTTCCACGAGTCCTGTGAGGAGCCACTCGAGAAGCTGAACTGTCAGCACCTCACCTTGCTTTAATCCTCCTTCTTGGGTCCCAGTGGATCTGATTAGCCTGACAGAGAAATGAAAGCTGCCAAAGCATTCGCTGTAAGCAGAGACTGGGCAAAATGAGGCTGAAGAGAAGAGAGCAAGAATTGCCTTTTTATAAAGGTTTCTAAAATGCCCTCATCTGATAGGCAGAAGTGCCTTATTGGAGAGAAATTGACAGAAGCCCAGCAGTTGCTTGCTGACATTTCATTCATTTTCATTCCAAAACGTCTGCAAAACCGTTGCAATCTGAGTAATTTCCATCAGACTGGACAGGGTGAGCTCTAAGGGGTACGGTGAGGACAGACTCAGGGAAAAGTGCATGGTTCACTGGCCAAGACCTGGGCTTTCAGAAGGGCCTTTGTGCCACAGCAACCTGTCTGAGATCTGTGTGACAAAACCGCAGGGATCACTGAACCTCATCTCCTCTGGTGCAAGTCCTCTTGTGTGCACAGTGATCCTTGTTAAAGACTTGGAGTCAGTGTGGTCCCCACATGCTATATGAGTTGCAGATTTTTAATGAGACTTACAGGTTGTGGTGGCCCACAGCAGAGGAATGTCATTTGTTGGGCACGTAGCAGCTTTGTGGTGTGTTGAGGAGTCCAGGATGTGTTTCCAGGACCTCATCCAGAGCAGCAGTTTTCATTTTTGCTTTCAGTTGTAGACACTGCTCTGAAGAAATGGAACGTAACCAAGGCCCATAGTCTCAGGCCTTGATTCAGTTCCAGGGGAGCAGAGGAGCAGATGACACATTGCAAATGGGGACCAGCACAACAGAGTGGGTGCAGTCAGCAGAGCTCTCTCTGTGCTATCTTGCTGAAAAAAAGGTTTTGTTAGGTCTCTCTGTGGGAATTATTGCTCTGAATGTCCCCTGACTCACACTACAAATGCTATAAGGGAGTCAAGTGTAGGATCAGTATAAAGCAATTCACATACCAGAACCCCAGAGAAATCACTATGGGTTCCAGCTGACCTTGACACTGAAGAGTAATCCATCTCTCCTATTTTGGTCTCATCAAAGTCAGGCTTCCAGGTGAACCTGCATTTCTAGGCTCCTACAGTCAGAGGCATCTCCAGAAAGATGATCCTGCCCTTCCAGAGGGTGCTGAGTCTACCTTTTCCCTTTGACAACCATGCTAGGTGAGATTATTGGCACTACATGAACTGTGCCTTGTCCCTTTGTGGTCACTAGGACAATTTATTTGTCCCCAGTACCCACAGATCAGTGCATTAGGCCTGTGGGAAGAAAGTGTAACTGAATTCCTCATAGCTCAGTGTGGAGCATAAGTCAGAAGGGATTTTTACTCTATCACTGCACTGCCAAAATGAAATTAAATTAATACAGCATGTGAAAAGTCAGGAAAAAGCCCACCCTGATGCAGCAGGGCTCCTGTGTGGCTCTTTCAGATGGGTCAGCGGTAACATAGAGCACAAGGTCTCAGCTTAGTGACTGAGCTGAAAATGGTGGCATCTCCCTGCTGACTACCCGAACAGAGAGATGGGGAAAGCAGGAAGCTGGGTGTGCAGCAATGAAATGTAGAATCATTAAAGTTGGGGAAGACCACTGAGATCAAGTGCAACCATCAGCCCATCACCCCCATGCCCATCAAACCACATCCAAGCAGCACACCTCTACCCCCTCAAGCACCTGCAGGGACAGTGGCTCCATCATCTCCCTGGGCAGCCTGCTCCAATGCCCCACCACCATCACCACCCAAGTGGAAATTTATCCCAGTATCCAACCCTGGTGCAACTTAAGGCCATTGCCTCTCATCCACGGAGCCATGCGGATCTCAGGTGCAAGTAATGCTATCGAAAGCATCAAGTCAGCTTGGTTATCAATCCAAAGTCATGGATTTCCCAGCACGGAGCTCAGCTTGGGGACCTAGGAAGCCAAGGATCTCCAGGTTTCCACAGTCTGCAAGTGGGAAGGTGAATGTCTATGCTACATGGCCATCCCTGCTGGCCTGTGGCCTCACCTGCGTTCCACAGCCCATTGCATGCCAAGGGAGGCAGCATATCCCTTGACCATATCCCACAAAGACCTCTGTCACTGAGCCACACAAGCCCTTGTGCTCCAGAGAAGGAGGTTGGGATGTTTTGTTACGCCTTGTTTGACGACTGATGTTACAGACACTTGTCCTAGACCTAAATCGGGTCTGTAACACAGAGGCCCCTCACACATTGCTGGCTCGCCCACCCGGCCAGCATGAAATGCTCATCCCCAGTGTGAAACCTGCTCTTTTTCACCACTGCTCAGGGCTCAGGGCTGGTAATTTCCCTGGCATGTAAAAGCTTTGGAAAATTAATGCGGAGCGCAGGTTCTCACCTTGTCACAAAGACGCAAAGTTTAATAAACTGTGGAGCCAAACCGTTGGCTCCTTCACGTCAATGCAGGCGAGCAGCTGGAAACAGCTCTGCAAAAGCAAGGCGCAGCAGGGAGCTGGGCCATGAGCACCCCGACATTCCCCAGCAGCTGCTGTGCTCAGCTGCTGAAGTGGCTGCCTCTGTAAGCAGCACTGTATGGAGCCAACTGAAGGGGAACAGTGCCGCAGCCCAAAAGAGACACAAGTGCATATGCAGAGAGCTAGGAAAGCAGCAGGGATGGTTATGGGGCTGCGTAGGTTCCCGGGGACCAGGTCCCCAGGGAAGGAGAGCGGGACACAATTGGCTGAGCCCCTATTCTTCTTCCCACTATGGGATCCACCCACGGCCTCAAATGATTCATATCATTCACATCTATCACTTCACCTCTACTTAAAGCATTTTCAGCCTATTTAAGCGCATTTGCTGGGTCTCCTTTCTGATAATGCTCCAGCTGGAAAGGCTGGGAAGGGCTTAAGAGCCAGGAAGGTCCATGCAATCCAAGTGCTTTGACTGTGGGATGGGAATAAATATATGGACACCAGCATCATATCCTAGACTTCATGCACGTCAGTGCTCAAGTGAAGAGTATTAGTGGCATCCTCTCTGAAATGCCTTCTCCGGCTCTGTTTTATGCCCAGCACAGCAGTAATGGAAATACAAATTCATACGCCAGTGGGATGTAAATCTTCCGCAGAAAATCACTCAATATTGGAGTTCCTCTGGGTTTTGGTGGTGTCTGCATGCTACCCACAGCCCAAGTTCTGCAGAACAAGTCGATCTGGGTATTTCATCAAGTGCAGAAAGCACACAGAACATAAGCTCCTTAGCAGAGGCCCCGTGCTCTCTGAAGAGATCAGTTTCTCTACGCTTAGCTTTGCCGTGACGCTTCAGATGGTGGAAAAAATTGCCTCGAGTGTGCTGCAGTAGGGATGGAGCCATAAATGGCTCCATCAGAACAGCTCCAACAGAGGGAAGGGGAGACCCATGGTGAGTTACAGCCACCCAGCCAGGGCAGATTGTAGATGGCCTTACAGCTGGTTACCATGCACGTTGTGAGGGTTGGAAGCGAGAGCAGCCAAGACCAGGTGACAAGGTGACAAGTCCTTGTCTGCAGCACAAAGGGGGCTGCCTATGGCTTTGCTTTTCATCATGTCAGGGGCTGGACCACAGCTGTGCAACCCACTAGTGGCAATTCAGGGACCAGCACGGCACTGGTACTGCATCCATCTCCATCCCACACTGCAAGGCTGGCAGACCCATCCCTTCACCAGGAATCATGATGCCAGAAGCACACTCCAGTGCTCAACAAGCACTAACAAGGTTCCAGCATGTGTCATTTGGCTCCATGGGTCATTTCCCTTGAGCCAGGTTTCAACTTTTTCTCTAGGCAAGGGGAGCTTTTCCCACTGAGAGTCTTGGAAAGTATTCCCCCAGCAGCATTTCTATGAAATTGAAGTAAGAAATGTGAGGAAAAAAAATGCTTAAAAAAATCCCAGCACCAAAACAACAGATCACTAGGAGGCATCCAGTAGCTCCAAAAGGCAGAATAAATTAGCATGGCGGCTTTAAATACAGAACCTGTAATGAGTAAACAATAAAAACATTACTTCCTAGTTAGGCACACAACATCTGGACAAAGTGCAGGTGGAAGAGATCTGTCTTGTAAAGGCGGAGGAAAAAAAGCAGACACAGTGGCATAATTCTTTTTAAACCATTTCTTTCTTGGTTATGTGCAATGTGCTGGAAGGGCAGTGGGAGGCAAACACTCATCTCCCACCAGCTCCTCTGCTGAATCCTTCTATCCCTACCTTGCGGGTGTGAGACCCCACAGAGCAGCAGGGCTGTAAAACTCTGTCCATTTGTGGCATGATGGCAATGAGAAGCCTGAATCACTTCGGAACCATCACGATGGGCTGGGATGCATGGGAGCTGCTGGGATGGCAAAGATGGAAGTGTGATGAGGAGATGTGCAGGCAGTCTTGGGGGGAGGGGAATCGTGGCATAGAGAGTCAAATGAAATGCAGAGGAATTTATGGGGATATCAGAAAATGGGTTGGGAAATCCCTGTGCTTGTCAGAGAAACACAGTCTTCCTCAGCAAGAGGACATTTCAGGAGGACGCATGGTGTTAACTGCATTTGGAAAAGTGCTTTGTGCAAAGGGCTGGGCTGGAGTTTGGCTGCGGGTGCTTTAAAATCTCATTAGAGCTGCTCACCATTCTGTCCCATCACTCCTTCCACCTCCTTTTTTCACAGCAGCCTTTCCCACCTGTGCAGCTCAGCACAAGCAAGCTGAGGGCTACAAGCAGCATCGGTGCCTCTGTGCACTGGGAAAGGGTATGTCTGCAAGAGAGCGTGAAACAGAGATGAGTTTTGTACGTTTTTGTTGGTTTTTTTATTATTATTATTATTTTTTTGTAATCATGAAAAGCCAATGCACCGTTTCTCCCTCCCCTTCTATCTCCCAGAACCAATATACAATTCTGACAAATCAGCCCTGAATGCAAATCCAATAAAGTTAGCATAATTGTCTTTGTTATGAGGAGCTGGAACAGGCTGCTCTGCATGAAAATCAAAATAATAAACCACTAAAACACAGCGCAATTGGGTAATGGCAGACCTGGCTGAGCAACCCCACAAAGATGGTGCAGAGCAGGAGAGCAGTGCCAGGGGACATAGGGCCGAGCTGCGTGGCACCAGGTGCCCTATTAAGATTCTGTCCATTTCTAAAAGAGAATGTGCAATGGGAGTGGGTTGTTGTTTTTTTAATTTTATTTCTTAATGTTCAGCAGATGAAGAAGTAAAAGCGAAGCATTTCATGATCACGAGAAACAACTGTGAGACCTTGCTACTTTCTTTGTGTTAATTGCATCTGGTTTTATGTGACTGAGCAAATGAGTATTGCAAATAAAACAATCAAAATCCTCAAAATATTTTGCTTAGGAAACATTGACACAAAACCAATGGCTTCTGTGAAGGAACTGTTCTGAAGTAAGCAATGACAATATTTAGGTAGTGAAAGCATTTGCTGCTCCTATGCCCTGAGCATATGAAATGGCAGCAAGCAAGGAGCACATGCTCAAGGACCACAGAGGAATTGTTTTTGAGAGGTTCCCCATGCATCGGGGCTGTGAGGGTGATGTGAGCCCTGCCCTCTCTCCTGCCTTGGCTAAGCAGGCAGTAGAGAAGACTCTGTGCCTTCATAGTGGACTTCCAGCAATTGCCTTAGGGAGGAACGGCTCCAGCACTTTGGAAGAGGGAGAGCAGGACTCAGGGCTCTGGAGGAGCCCAGGAGGAACAGTCTGTTTCCTTAGGAGAAATTGATTTTCAAAGCTATTGATGTTGCTTTTGAAACGCAGCCTGCTGTTCGTCGGCATTTAGATTCCCTTCCCTTCTGCGCGCTCGCCTTTGTTGTTGTAACATCAAAGGAACACTGCCCTGCTCCGCTAAGAAATCGCCTTTTCCCCATGATTGGGAGTGTTTGTGGTGCTTTGCTCCACTGAGCAGAGCTGGGCTGAAGCTCAGACCTGGGGCAAATGCAGCCCATGGATTGGAGGGAATTGGATGGGATAGTTTTGTATGGGAATTGCTAAGTCATGGGTTATGGTACACGGCCAGACCTGGGAGCACAGTGAAAGCAATTCTCTTGGTGGAACCTGGTTCCACCCCTCCCTAAGCCTCATTTTAGGGTTGGCTGCCACAAGGGTAGGATCTCTACCTGGAGATCCCTCCTTTTGGAATATTCAGCAAGCCCTGATTCTTGAGATGGGTAAGCAAATTTTTCTTTAACTGGATTGTGATCATCACTCTTTTTTTGGTAATTTAGCTGGCCATCTGCTATTGCCTTTCCCTATGGGTAGCCCAACTGGGTGCCATGACCCCACAGGAGGATCACATTGTGATGTTTGCTTGTGGAAAACGGGCTCTGTTCTGCCTGATACCAGGGAAGCTTGGCAAGCAAGTCACGTCTGGAAATGACAGCACCAGTCCCTTTGGCTTTGCTCGGTGCCTTCTCCCTCCTCCCCAGTCTCCTGTGTCAACCTGAGCTCTCGAAGAAGGCTCTGGAGCTCATCTGCGCTATTGTGCAAAGGAAACGTAAGAAAGGTTAAACCCATCCAAATTGCTGAGCCTTTGAAATAAAATAAAAGTCCCTCCTAGCAGGAGGCTCCGTGAACAAAGGCGCTGCCGCAGTCAGCTTGATTTCAGCAGCTCTTCCCAGCAGACTCAAAGGGATGACCCTACGCCTGCATTCCCGCAGCGAGCAGGAATGCATCCCTTTAAAATGAAGTTCTCAGTCTGCTCCTCTCCCTTCCTCCTCAGGAGTAGGAGGATGCTCCGAGTGCTCCACACCCAGCTCGTGGCCCCACATAGGCAGAACAAACAGATCGGGAGTGGCTCTGGATCGTTCTGGACTTTCATCCCCAGGGATACCTCATATTTGTATGGATTTATGTTTTTTTTGCCTTCGTGCTGCAAACGAATTTCACTCCAGCAGTCGCCTCTGCACAAGCACTCACTGCTCTGGGTGGGAAACAGGCTCCCGTGCAGTTTCTTCTCTTTCCTATTTGCACAATTAAGGGCAATCACAGAGTGTCTGGCCTGCTCCTAGTATTTACATCATGAGCCCCGTGATATTTGCTTTCCTTAAATCTCTCTGTCCAGCCCAGGTATTCCCTCCAAACCAGCAAGGCAGCAGGGGATTTCCCTTGCAAGAATTTTTTTATCTGAGGGCCAGATGTAAGCACAGAGTGGTGATGGATACCATCGGGGTACTGGGTGTATGTGATGGAGTGTCCTTTGGGGTGCAGGGGAAATGAGTGAGCCCAACATCTTGGGGCTGAGCAGTGGTGGGAGCTGATGACCTCATGTGACCCAACACTGCCACATTGGGGACAAAGACACTGTGGGACCTTGGGACATCATGGTATCACTGCCATAAAAATATGCATGTATCAATTGCTGTTAATCCGCTCAATTGGGTGTGCTACTGATGCTCACCAAGCAAGCCCCCTGCCCTCCCACCACTGGGAAACTGTTTCCATTGGACTTTGCCCTGCACTCAGGAGCTGCTTTCAAAGGGTCTGATCAGAGAGGAAGACCTCTTCTTTTTATTATTTTTTTTTCTGGCTTACTGAGGAGCCTAATTTTCTTCTCTAAATCTTTGCCAATGACAGACAGTCTCATCAAGTGTTTTTATTCCAAATGCTTTAATTAGTGTCTCCATTGGTGGTGGCTGTGGTGTTGGTGTGGAGATGTCCTTGGGGATACCAGCACGGAGGTGCAGAGATAGAGGGTTGGCAGCTGCCTCGGGGGGTCTGTGGTGTGGGTATGAGCCTGGAAGGAGCAGAGCTGGTTGGGTTCAACCACATGTGAGCCCACAGGACAGACCCAGGGATGATGATGGCAAGGAACGTGCCTTGTGCCGCCGACTGTGGGCCTGGCGGTGCTTTTGTAAGTCAGCTCTGGTTATTTTCAGGGGTAGTGATAAAGGGGAACTGGGGTGGCTGCACCATGCAGAGGCAACGTGTTTATGGGCTCCAATTCCAATTAATTCACTGGGGCTGTCTGGTTTATATCAGCACGCGGCGTCCGTGCTCAGCTCCTCTTTTATAAGGATAAGGGACGTGCTGCAGGGCTTGTTTGGAGGCCACCAAGTAGTACGGGTTCCTGTGTCCCCACCACAGCTGCAGCAACATCTGGAAGTTTTGGTGCTCCTACCACCAGTATGCCATGCCACATTGTGCTGTGCTGTCCGCCAACCCAGGAGGTGACTGCTCCTTGAAACCAAAAAAGCAGGAGAAGGGAAGCAGGGCAGGAAAGAAAAAGAGAAAGCAGAAGGTGTAGTCGTGCCTTCGGGCAGGGCTGATGGAGGGCAGCCAAGAGGAACGCTTGCAGCCAGTTTCCTGACATGGGATTTGGGGGAATTGGGCTGCTTTGCAGCAAAAATGGGGAGGTCTGTAAGCCTGGTGTCTTCCCTGCACAGCAAAGCTTTAACTCCTTTGAGAGATGGGCCCAAGAATTACACATAACCTTGAGCAATGTCCTTTTCTCAGCAAGAGTAAGAAAAAGATAGGTTGGAGCCAGTTTGGAGTGCAGGGAATGGTTTGCTTATGGAGGGACTTGTTCACTTTTTCATACAAGCCCTAGATCACTCTCACCAACCTGTTCCACGCAGGTTTTCCTGCTGTCTTTCAGGGATTTCAATCCAGAAAAGGTTTATTCCAAGCCAAGAGGCCCCACATTTTAGTTGCCATTCCTGCTTGCATTGGCTGGAGACCTTTCTGGGCACAGAGAAAGGAGATTTTGCTCTGCGCAGTGCATTTCTGCTAAAAGGGAAGGGGGGGGGGAGAAATAAAAATAAAAATAAATAAATAAATAAAAAGAAACTTTCATTATTCATTGTAAAAAATAGTGGAAACGACTCTATAGCAGCAAATCTGTCCCCGTGGGTATCCTCTTTGATGTGCAAAGGAAAGGAATGTTTTAGCTGATCTCAATATTTTTAATTCTCTTGCTGATTTAGTAACCCTCTTTAGCTCTAGCTACCAAAGGAAGGCAGATTACCCTGTAAAAGCAGTTCTGTTATTGTCTCTCTTAACCCCAGCTAGCCTTCAATTTCCTCCCATCATTTTTATTATGTCTTCTTCCAGCCAGGAATGAGCAATGAGCTTTATTAGAATAAGAGGTAAGAAATGCAGTGAGAAACCCCCCCACACCCCATGCCCGAGGCAGGAACCAGTTGGGGCAGTGATTCAGCACCTCTGAATCCCAAATGGATGGGGCTGCAGGACTCCATCCAGCACAACCTGCCCAGTTCAAAAGATCTGAATGAAAGTTTCTAGCACTGTTGTTATTAAATCTGTAAGGGCTCCAGCACCTTTCTCAGAGTAGTCAGGTCATGGTTCCTTTTCAAAGCCAGGTCCTGCTCCTTTGTTTTCAGAAGGAAAACATTTTACTTGTGTTTGGTGCAGAGAAGAACAGGAAAAACATGGGAGAAGGCAAGCTTCTCCTGCTCTTCTTGCTTATGCTGGAAAACATACGTTTCTTTCATTTCCCTTGCATCAGTATGGAATATATTTGTTCAATGAGAAACACAAGAGAAGCTGCCAGGGGAAATTTCCTTTGGCTTCAGCCCTCACCCCCTCGCCCCCTCCCCCCAAATCACACACACACACTCCTTTCTTTCTAAATTTTCCAGAAATGGGATGGGTGTCTCTCTCATTACGTTCTTAGAACACATTCAGGCCTTTAAAAGCTTTCCTCTTCCCCCCTCGCATTATTACAGCCTGTTGTGCTGCTTCTGCATTTCCCACACAAAGCTCCGATGTAATCAGAATATCCTTGATACCAGGACCAGGCAAATGTCTCCTTACAGTCTCAGCATACTAAAGATTTTGTTTTCCAGTGCAAGTAGTAAGGTTTACAATTAAAGCAGCCGAACGCTGCCTGTATTTCAGTAGATATCTGCTTCTGACATTCAATATATTGTTTGCGCACTGATTTTATGGTGCCACTAGTAAAGTAAAGAATCTTTATGCCTCGTATTGAAGACTTCGCTCCTTTACCCTCTTTATTTGCACCCAGATTGACTCCTGATGATACGGCTTGCTTATTCAGTGGCTGGCTGTTCCAGATAATTGTTCGATTGCTATTAACACAAGTTCAAATGTTGTTTAATTGTGGGAATATACAGCGCGTTGTTGCCGAGCGGGGTCATTTGGAAAGCAAGCTGAATGCTGATAGGGCTGTAAAGGCAGAGTTTATGCAGGAGCTTTGCTCATTCTCCTTAATGCTTTCTTTTTCATAGCGTTTTAAGCTCTTAAAATAGGAGCTGCCGAGGTGCACGGCGAGGGAGGATCGAGTGGCAGGTGTCAGGCACAAGCAGCCCCAGCAGCAGCAAGCACTGTTTTAAAAGCTGTAATATATGGGAAAACTCCCATATGTTCAGAGATAAAGGATGTTCCTTGGTTGTGGGTGTTCAAACAGAACATGGCAACATCTCTGCTGGTTGGGTGCACTGTTTAATTCACACGTGGGATAGATCCCGGATAATTGTAACTTCATCCTGGTTGAAGACACCCCGATGATTTTCAGCAGATTTCTGTCACAGGAATGTTTGCGCTTTCAGATCTGTTCTCCTTCAACGTTTGGTTTGTTAAAATCCTTCAGCAACAATAAAAAGCCCTCAACCGCTGTAAAATGCATCTGGAACCTGACAAACAGAGTGGGGCTGGAGCCAAGGAAAAATCGACAGCCTCCATCAGGCTTCGTTTGCTGGAGGGCTTTGCAGAGAGGTGGCAAGTTCAGCACAACAATCTGTGGTTCAGGGCTTGGTTTTCCAGCACATAAGTCAACACCATCTGAGGAAATCTGACCAAAGGCAAAATAAACCTACTTTTGTTTACATTTTCAGCAGAATAATGATGCTTTTCCCTGCTCGTTTCTTCTCTCAGCACATTCCTGTTCCTCTGAAGGAAGCAGCCCTTCCTGACCACCAGCTTTCTCCCAACGCTGTGATGGTGTCCATGGCATGCACGTGGCCTGGCTCCAATGGGAGCACCCAATGGAGGGGATTTTGTTTCTCCTTCTGTGCGATCTTTCCCTGCCTTCAAGTTGCTCACTGAAGCTCCTAAAAAGGTCTTATTTGTTTTGAAGGAGCCCAGGCTAGAGCAGGGTGTGTTGGCCAGACCCACTGAGATGGAAGCTGTGCCAGCCCCAGAGGTGGCATTGCACTGCAACGGCACTGGGCTCATCACATCATGTGAGCCCTAGGATCTTGCCCGCTCCCCAGACATTCCTGTCCTCTTAATGGCCCTTCTCATAGGGAGAATACTGCTTCATCTCTCTTCAAAATGGAGATTACTGTCTTTAGAGCACCACAGACCCAATTTGTAGGCTGACACCTCTCTGTGATCTCCTCTTTGTGCTTCACAAGGACTTTGTCATCACTTTTCATCTCTGCCGTTGTGCAGCAGGTGAAGGAGCTGAACAATCAAAGTGCTTTGCAGGAAACCCTGTGGCTAGAACAAGTCCTATACCAGTGTATCCCAAAAACACCCTGCAACACTACCAGGTCCTGCACACCTGTACAAAGAGCCTGGGTCCTATAGAAAACCCTTTTTGTCTCCCATGGGCCTTTCTTCAGCCCTTCTGTGGGGCCAAGGAGTGCTCCCTGCTATGGGGCACACAGCCAATGAGGTGACAACTGCTGTGGTCCCCAGTATCCTGGGTTCCCCACCACCAGTTCAAGAGCAGGGGGCACAGCCAAGAGGAATCTTTTTGTCTGAGGGGCGTGCAAACAAGATTAAACCCCTGCAAACTGTGGAATACTGATTGGGTTTATCTGCATGATGGAGGTGGGGACTTATTTCACAGTGCTAAGTGATACAGGTAATATTTCCAAAACAAAATCTCCAATTTGAAATCCAATTAGGGTTGCTAAGTAACAACATAGTTAACCAGCCAATGTTTGCTAAACCCAGCCTTTTGCAAGCAAGGGAACAGCTTCAATAAATTGCACTAACAATATATAAATACTCTAATACAAAGCCAAAACAAAAATGTATAGTTTACTAAAACACAAAACCTTTTAACATTGACTGCTAGGATTTTCCTCCTTATCTGCACCATTTCAGAAGCTGTGTTAATGCTTTCAACTTCCCTGGCTAGTCTTCTGTGCTTAAACCTCAGTACTGGTGGGACAGGGATCTGCATATTTACTTTACAGAGTAATCTGTAATATGCAAGCTTATTGATGAGTGTATATCTTGCATGCCTGTACTGAGGGCCTGAAAAGCAATTCGGATGAAAAATAGTTGCTTGGGATTGCTCTTTAATTGTCAACGGCTTCAGTATAACTGATCTGCTGGGCACTGCCTCCAGTCACTGCTGCTGTCACAGCATGATGCTCTGCTTTCTATCTTGCTTTCTATCCGGCCTCCAGTTTTTAAACCCTCTGTGGTCTTCCCTGTTGGGTAGCATTCCTGGTTGGCCAAGGGTTTCTGTTGAAGTTTCAGTCCCTAAAGGCAGGATTCCTTCAGCAGAGCAGATCTGGGGCATAGAGCAACCCCTCTGCACGAGGATCATCCTTTCTATCGCCTGCTGCCTTTGGACTCAAATTTTGGTCCTTGTTGAGGCAGTGCTCCATGGGGTCTGCTCCTTGCTGCAGGCTCTGCCCATCACTGTCCCTCTTTAGCATGCACAGTGAAAGGGGTTAGCTGTGTGCCACAGCTGGAATGAGTGTTTTGCTGTGGAAAGAAAAGAGAGCAGGGTTTTTGTGGCTGGAGCCTCATGTGTTTGCTGGGCTCCTTTGGGACCCCATGTGAGGGGAAGCCCCATGCAATGTGTTTTGGTCGGTGCATGGGGAGTGTGGATGTGCAAGGAAACCTTCTGCTTTGCTTTCCTGAATGCTCATCCCTGCAAATTGCTCTGTCTCTGCTCAAGGATCTGTGTAAATATATGGACTGGAGATGGCAGGAGCTGCACACCAGCATTTTTTACCAAGGCAAGATGATATTTCACAACTTCCTCCTTTTACATCAAAGGAAAGCAGAAAACCTTTCTTAGATCAACCTGTCTTGAAGCTCGTGTCAGGCTTCCTTACAGGCTTCCTCCTTATTTGCTCAGTGCTGTGTTCAAGCCCAGCTTGACAGCAGAGCATAGCTGATGAGCTGTGAAGATACCTGCACTTCTGGCACATCCTTTCGATGAGTGCATTAGGAGAATGCTGTCACCTCGGGGTGACACCAGAACCCTGCATCCATCCCTCAAAGCCCCGTAAGGAGAATTCAGTGCCTGCTCTGCTAATCCAGCAATCAGCCACGGCCATACGAGGAGAGATGGAGCAGCGTCCTAACAGACCTGGAACATCTGAGCCTACAAAAAACAGTGCTCACGTGGCAGTGCTGGTCAGGTTGCCCCATGGGCAGCGTGCAACCAGGGCCCCAGAGTCTGGAGCTTTTGTGCAAAGTCAGCTCAGGCTGGATGTGATGGAAGTAATGAACAGTGCGGCTTCAAATTAAAATAAAGCTAATGGAAAGGGCACAGACCTTAACTGTCACTCTGACGCTTCTAAGCGGAGTTGCTTACACTGTGCTGAGCTCACCAAGTCCGGGCAGTGTGACCCGCCAGCTCTGGGGCTGGCGTGCCATCCTAATGATGCATACCCACCCTCCCATGGGGCACAGGGTGAAGGGCTCAAGGAGTGAGGGCTTGAGGGCAGGCACCTTTATTTAATGCGCCATGACTATGCAGGGCTGCAGCTCTTTGTCTCACTGGATTTTGCTGATAGGTGGCAGTTTTGGCACAGGTCTGATGTGGTCCATCCCGGTCTTTCCAATGACATTGTTCTAGCTTTCGTCCCTTTGCTGCTGCTGCCATTCTCATTCAGAGGTGAGTAGGATGTCCCTTAAACTACGGATAAAGCTGGGACACCCTACTAAAGCTGATTCTTTTACCCTATTGGTAAGGACAACATAATCTTTCCTAGCCATGTAATAGCCACCACCACAATACTCGTCAGCTTTTCACCACAGGAGGCAAAACAAATAGATATTTCCCTTTAGTTTCCTTGAAGGTCTTCTCCAAGTAGAGAAGTGGGATAGAAGGCCAGCCTTCTCTGAGGCTTCAGTACAAAAAATGCAAGCCAGGGAATGACTCTGTTGGGAGAGTTCTGCTGAGGAGGAGGGTTCCATGCCTTGGATATCATAAAACCACTCCTGGGAACGCTTTATCTCACACCTTAAGGGGTTTTGTATCTAACTGAGAATCCAGCAGACACTCCTGTGGGTTGAGAAACTGGAGCTTGGACCTACCACATGTACTGGAAGATGACAGGGTAGGGAGAAATCCATTAAGAACCCCATACGTGAAAGTTGCTGGGTTGTATCCCCAAGGTATTTTCCTTCTCAGAAATGCCTAGCACAGTCCTACGTGCTGCTCTCAAAGGGGAAAACTGCTGAATGTCCTTGCACTGCCATGTTTTCCATGCACTGACAAACATGGTGCCCCTCCTAACTGTCCTCACACGGTGGGCTGAGGAGGCCAGGTGCCTGGGTGGTATAGCAGCCCTTGCCTCTGTGCACCACCAACCACTGCCTGTTTTCATCTGTGCATACAGGGCCACCTTCTTAGCTGACCCTGCAACTGCTTGTAGAGCTCTGCATGCCCCTCTGGGCCTGCATCTGCCACTGCTTTCAGCCCTAAGCTCACTCTTTGCAGCCCCCCCCAGCTGTGCAGCTGCCAAGGGATGTGCAGAGCCCACGGGTCCCGTCCCTGCTCTGCAGCCCCTTGCAGTATGCAGGGATGTTCCCATCTCTTGCTGTTCTCCTGGGCTCTGCCCTCCCCTTCCCTTGTCTCACCATGTCAGGAGGGGAATCGAAGCTCTGAGATCTCAGCACAGATCGATCCGTCAGTAACCTGAGCAGAGGGGCATCTGCTGACTTGGACGAAACAACCCAGTGATGAATTGGATTAGAGAAAACGCAGGATGCCTGCGCTCAGGGAGGTGGAGGCTGCAGGAAGGGGGATAATAAGTGGAGGCTTGAAACACCAGCCTTGCAGCCTTTGGGGGTTTATGCTGTGGGATGCAGGGCTCCCAGTGCTTCCCAAGGGTACAACTGCTGTGTAGGAAGGCCGGGCTTTGTTTCAGGAACAACTGATTGATTGGGCTGATCACTGCTAAGGGTGAGGTGGAGAAGTGACAGCGAGGCAATAGCAGGTTGCGGAATCAGCCCAGGAAATTGAAAAGAAGGAACAATCACTCCTTCTCGACCAGAGAAAGGGGGCTGATAAAAGGCTCTCTGTCCATTACCTGTTCCAAAAGCTGTCCTGCTGTCTCTGTGTCTATCCATCTGGCTTCACTGGACAATCCCAGGGGACTGCGGGTGCCAGCAAGTGAACATCACATCAAGGACAGGCAGCATGAGATGCTCTTTGCTGGATCTGAGCTCCGGCACTGCAGGACCATGCAATACACGTTGCTGGAGGCAGTGACAAGGCTCACCCTGTTAAGACCTAAGAGGGAGGGCTGAGCCATGCACCAGAGCTTAAGCTGCTTCTCAAGCCCCCTGGAGCAGAGCTTAAGGCAGTGATGCGATCTCAAGAGAGATAAGGAAGGATTACTGAGATTCAGACTCACTGGCTGGGGTATGCTGGGCATCTACAGCATAGCAAAAGGATGGCCACACATCTGTAGCAATGGGAAGTCAGGGTATAAGTAGATGGAGCAGTCAGAACAGGTTAACGTACACTCTGCAGTGAAAACAAACCTCATCCATACATTTCTAGTTTTACACTAACCACTGATAAGTGCACCAGCACATCCTGCTCCTCAGGTGCTTCCACCTCCCCAAGTTACTGAGGATGAGATGCTCATTGGGAGGCTCAGTGGAGCATGATCACCTCTTGCACATATAACATAGCACTGCAAAGTCCTCACTGCAGGAAGGTGTAGCACCTGCTGCTGCTCTCTGCTCTGAGTGGGTTCTCATGTTTGGTCCTCTTGCTCCCTCAGGACAGCCTCTTGCTGTATCCTGTGTTGGGATTTGCTTCCAGAGGAGGACAGGGACAAATGGCATCACTGCCAGTGGTGTGACAGGGAAGCCAGAGAGCTGAGGAGCAGCTGGCAGTGGGCACACACGCTGCCAAATGCATCTGGGAGGTGTGGATCTATAAAAGGAGGAGTAATAAAGTGAGAAGATGTTGACAGCTCCTCACCCCACCCAAAACAAGAGAGAGGAGGAAATGGGTTCAGCCCTTGCTCCTCTCAGAGGTGGGAAGGGAGTGAAACACTGAGCTAAGAAGTGAGGGCTCTCAGTTTCCATCAGCCTGCGGGAGCTCAGTCATGGTTTGAAATGAAGGCTGGAACTGAAAGGGATACAGAAAACTACAAAACCGTACTGAAACCATTAAGTGCCTGGGGAAATCTGGAGGAAAAGCGTAACATCCAAATGTGCAGAAGAGTTGATTAAAATGTCACTGACTCTAGGATAAAACCAGAGTTCTTCGCAGGCCCCTAGTACTACAGGCTGAAAGATGTGGATTGCAGAAAGGTACCTCCTGGGGAGACAGTGATTCACTGGTGGTGAACCAGCCCCAGCAAGGCTCAAAGGAGGAATAACCCAGTCTTTACCTATCAGCCCAGAACTAAGGGCTGCTGCATGCAGCAGGCTGGCTGTCATGCCCTGCTTGTCCCCTTGGGTTCTGCCCTATCTCCCAGCTCCTGTGAGCATCTGAACCCCTCCAGCAAGCCTTTTGCACTGCACTTGTCAAAAAGAAGCTTTGTAAGCTTTTTAAAAACTTTCTCACATCCAAATGAGTGTCTCATAACTCTATACCAGTTCATTCCGCACTTGGGGTTATGTCCACGCAGTGGATTCCTCCCTTGCCCCGGATGGGGTCAGCAGAAGGCTGGGTTGCAATCAATGTCTCCAGTTTGGAGTTTACTGGCAAAGGTTCAAAGCAAGGGTCATTACGATGCCAGACAGCTTCCCCTCAAGCTTGAGTTTGCTAATTAAAAATGCATTAATAAATGCAGTGCTTCAGCCACAGCTGTAGTGACAGGGCAACCAGGAGCTGTGAGCAGGCACCACAAGGCAAGGAAAGCCAAATTGTCCCTGCAGATACCTGCTAAAACCCACAGAGAAGCTCCTCAGGGCTGCACTGCCATCTGCAAGGCATCAGGCATCTGCACTGCATTCCTTCTTGACAGAGAAGATTTTGGCAGTGCATCTCCCCACGTCCAGGAAAGGACTGCCCATACATCTCCAGCAGCCGCACAGAGCCGTGAAGGGTTAAGCGGTGTCACAGTCTCCCGGGTTAATGATGTCCCCAGATGATGCAGGCAGAGCATTATTTACTGAGGACACCAAGCAGGCAATCGTTCTTCAGGAGCAAGTGATAAATCTTGCTACGTCTCAGTGATCCCATCACTGCTGCTTACAGCAGCAGCTCTGCCTGCTCCATCCCCTGGAATCCTGGTGCTGGCAGGGAGCTACGCTCCCTAAGGGCTCAGCAAAGGGATAAAAGAGGGGGTCTAGACCTCAAACCCCAGTGCTTGGGCTGAAGCATTCTCCTGTATGTACTGGTTGCTCTCCTAGCAAGAAGTTTGCTGGCTGTCTCCTTGGTGAAAGCAAATGGAACAGCTTCTGTAGAGCAGTAAGGAGGCACCACATCCTTTCTGACAGCTCCCAGCGAGTCCAACGCACTGTGCCCATAAATTACAAGACAATACCACATCTTTTCTACATAAACTTTGATCTGATAAAGGATTTGTCAAATTGAACCGCTACTAGAGCAATTTGCCAGCAATTAACTCTTCCCATTGGAACTGGGATGTACCAGGAGCAGAGCGTGATTATTTATGGGAGCAGACTGGCTCTGACCTCTGCGCACTGCTACAGAGCTCTGCTGAATGTTGCTGGGAGCTAGAGACACAGTGTATCATGCATCTCCCTCTGCATGTCTTTGGCCACCAGCTGTGACAGCCTTGAGGTCAATGGTCACATCCCCCTGACCATATGGAGCTGTGGAGTCTCAGACCTGACTCCAAGGGAACCCAAGGTACACTAAAGCTGTCCCAGCCTGGCAGTAGTGCAGCTTATTATGAAACTGGAAAGGGAAGAGGCTGAGTTTGCAAAGGCAAGACACAGAACCAGGGGAACTGGCTTGCTGGAAGGCAAGAACACAGCAGAGAAACATGCTTGCACAGAGCAGCTCCTACCTGAGGCTTCTTAAGTTTGGTGACTATAATGGGATGGAAAGTGCTGCAACAATGGCAGAGTGATGAAGTCTTTAGCTGTAGCAAATGAAAGCAAGCCCAAACACAGCAGCCACAGATGCAGGACTAAAGGAAAAGAGCTACTTACCTTCAGAAGGCCTCAGACAGGGTTCTCCAGCAAGGCATGCTCTCTCCTCCCCTACCAGCCCTTAAATAAGGGCTGGGAAGGGGTGGATCCTGGCTCCATGCCTTCCAGTCACTCAGGTACACTGTATGCACCTGAGCTCCCCTGGGTTGGCCCTGCCTGCCCACCAGGTGCTCCATCACTGCTTCAAGCTGTGACTGAGCATTTCTGCTACAGAGACACAAGTGTTCACGGAGTAGAGGCCAGGGATAAGAGGAAAATTAATGTACCATGGTCTGCAGCTGTACAGAAGAGTCACGCTGACATAAGGGAGCAGTGGAGCTGTGCACAGCTATAAACTCTTATTAAAAAGTGCTGAGACTCTCCCTGGGTCTGGCCCTAACCTTCAGCTTCTCCCTTTCACCTTCTGCTGTAGGATGTGACCATGCCCTCCTTCGAAGACCAGCCGTGGCTGGTCAGGAAGACACATTTCTGTCTTTGTCAACCTACTCAAGCACTTCAGAGGGGGAATGGCCATCGATAAATGGATTTTCCCAGCTGAAGCTCTGCCCAGTTGAGTTCTTCAATAAATTAGCATGCCATTTCCTGATGTGCTGCTAGAATGTATAGCATGCAGCTGGTGAGAGGGGAGCCAGCTCCTGTCTGCAGAGATGGGGTCGTGTCCTGGTGGAGGAGGGGATGTAGTGGCATGTCGCCGAGTGTAGTCTATATGGTGTCCAAAGAAGGCTGTTGCTAATTGGATTGAAGAAGACAAATGGCCATTAGCTCAGTCTCCAAAGGACCATAACTGTGCTAATAATGAAGCTGAACTCCCTAATACTGATCTTTAGTATCTGTGAAGTTATGTAATGGATGGAATATCGTTAAGCAAGAGGAAATTGTCCAAGTATGGGAAGAAGGGGGGGGGGAAGAGTTTACAGAATTTGCTGAGATTTGGTGCTTGCAGCAAAACTTCAGAGCCAGCTTCTCTACAGCAAGGAGACCTTTGAGTCTCATTTGTTATCCTCCTTCCCCTCATTCTATTTTTTTTTTTTTTAAGACAAAATTACATTCCAGGCAATGATTGCAGTGACATTAAGCTCAAGTGATCAAAAACTGTTTTGCTGCACCAATGTCAGCTGTTGAAGGGACAAGCGCTTGTGATGAATGTTTGATATCTGCCCATCTTGCTTGATATGCATCCCAGGAGGAAGGCAGGGGACAATCTGATCAGCTCAGCAGTCTGCTGGCATTTCCATGGCCTCTGGAGCCGTATTTCTCAAAGAACGTAAGGCCGGTTCAACACTTGATGCTGCTTTGACAAGGAGCCTTTGGCCATGGCTGTGGGACAGAGGAGGTTTTCTGTCAGAAAACACCAATTTGTCATAATCAGACCTTTTTGCAGTGCTAAAGAAAACTCAGGTAGGAAATAAGCTTTCTATTAATAACACTGGGCTGGAATTAGAACTGCAAGCCAACCGTGGCACCATCTTGCGTGCTCCTGTTTCACTGCCAGTCCAAGGTCCTCCCTGGGCTGCAGACATGACACACAGGGACGGTACCCTTGTGATAAATAACCAGGTGAAGAAGAGATGCTTTGTGTTCATCCTCAGCCCTGTGAGCCCTCTACCCATCATTCCACAAGGTGCGGGGTGCTCCCATCCTCAGGGGCAGCCCCTGGCCACTCAGGGCTGCAGAAGCAGATGTAGGTTGAATAAAGGCACGTGGACTTGAGGAAAAAGACTCCCTCCGTTTTGGAGGAGTCACAGGTAAATTTGTTTTCCTTGAAGCAGAAGCGCTGCAGCTGTTCCAGAAGCCTTCTGCATAGTCTTCCATAACAATCACAGTCTCCCGACTGCATGATCTCCAATAACATCACCTAAGTGATTTCCCCCCAGGCAATAAGGTTAAGTCATGGGAAACAATTTCTATTTTTAATAACATTTTTGCTAAATATCCTGTCCCTGACTTTCCCCAGAGGCTCAGAATCCATCTGCAATAAGGGGGCTTTAAAAGGGCTTTAATAATAAATATAATACCACCATTCTTTTATGCTTGTAACTATTCATGCTTGAGTGAATTCCCTGATCTTTTTATGGGTCTGTTGAAATATATTGTCCAAGTCAAGGGCAGGCCTGTTTTTAAGCTGCTTGCGTTCCCCTGCTTTAATTCTTTTTATCTCTAGGTAACAGTCCAGATAATGCCATTCTGGCACTGTATTTATCCACACAGCAGCAGCAAAGCCCAGGGAGCAGAGCACACAGCCTTGTGCACCCTGAGGGGCTGGTTGACTACCCAGTGCTAGCTCTGCAGGACCATAATAACTTTCTTCTCTGTATCTTTTCAGCCCAGCCTTATGCACATCTTGCAAAGGCAGAAGTTGCCCTCCCCAGTCTTTTTATTCACTGATGGATTTCAAGCTGCCCGGGGATCCTGTGACTTTCTCCTCCTTTTAGACACTCCTCAAGAAGCACACATCCTCCCTCTGAAGCTGCAGGCCCTGCAGCCCTAATTACTCAGAATGACCTCACCTGAAACCCCCACCACCCACCTTCAGCCCTGCCAGCTCCACTTAACTCAACTCTGAGCACTCAGCCCTGACCTGAGCTGTGCTGTAGGTATGCCTATGCCATCCCCTGGCTGCTGCAGAGCCTCTGTAGCTTCTTTCCTTTGAGATTTTCTCAGCTGAACTGCTGGTTTCTCTGCCTGACCCCTTTCATCTCAGCCCTTTCTTCTGCAAGCAGCCAGCAGTGTTCCTGCCCTGGCTGTGCCTTTGCTCAGTGTTTTCTCGTGAATGAGCCCATGTCTGCTGGAGCCAGCCAAGTCCTCCAGGGCACAGCTGAGGGAGTTTGCCCTCTGAGCACGACCGGCTGAGGGATGGGGATTTCTGAACTAATTTGCTGTAAACAATGATCCATAGTAGGTCACTTCTCCCTTCAGCAGCTCAGCAATTAAATCCATCGGAGACATGAATGTAATCGGACTGCTGACAATTAGCGCTCGGTAGCCCTGGAGCAGTCTGGAGGGCTCTACCAATGATTTCCATTGCACCAGTTTGGGTTTTATTTGTCTTCTGGCTGTGCTGTTCCAGCCCAGGAGCTTTTTGCTGAAGGATGGTGGAGGACCTGGGGATGTGAAGCCTGTGAAAACAAAGGCTGCTGGGCAAGGAGAATGTATGAAGCATTCTTGCCATGTGGGGAGTCCAGGCCAGATCCTGCTCAGCCCTGCAGTCTGTCTGCCCATCTGTGGGAGATACCAGCTTGCAGTGAGCCAAAGCAGGCTGTGAAGGGTTCCTGGTAGCTCTGTGGGGCCTCAGTTTCACACCAGAAGAGAAAGGGATGGGTGGGAGTGAGGTGACCGAGCAGGATCCCTTAGCTAGTTTGCAGGAGGTGTCAGAGTGGAGCTGGGGATTGCAGGTGGGAAGTGGCTGGGCCATCCCTGACCCACAGTCAGAGCAAGCTGATAGGGGTCAGAGACACAGAAAGACAGAAGTCACTGATAATTCTTCCAGGTCCAAGCCAATAATGGCAATCCGTGGACACCACCGGAGCAATTGCACTGCAAGAGCAGCACCCTCCTGGCACATAGAAGCGGGTTTGCTCATACCCAGGGCTTCAGGAGGCCCAGGAAAATAGGATTTATCTCGAGTTAAAAGGGGGAAAAGGAACAAATTAGAAAAAAAAAAATAGACCAGGTGCTCCCGAGCCAGGACTGAAATACAACAAATTTTAAACTCTTGAATGAAAATGTTTCTAATCTCAGTTCAGAAAGCGTGAAGGAGCAATTTGAATTCAGTCTATAGAGCAGAAACTTGGCCAAAATCTGCCTTTTTGCCCAAAGAGTTTGGGCTGGGGCCAGGTGTAGAGGCTGGCTGCCTTCCTGCCGAGCAGCTCCCTGGGACAGCTCTGGGTTGGAGGCAGCTCACACTGGTCACCTTGTGTGTCAGGGACTTCTGTCTCGTTTCCAATTGGGACCATTAAGTATCAAAGCCCATAAAATCATTCATCCTCTTCTGCTGTGGCCTCTTTGTGACGTCTCCCCTTCTCCTTCATGGTAAACTGTTTTCTCCCTTAGAGTTTGTCTGAGGCACTGTGGATTTCAGCCACACATACATTATTTTTATCTACCCTGCTATTTTGCTGGGCTTCTGCACATGCAGGATCACTGTTTTATCTGCAGTTTTAGCAGTGAGGATGTGAATTAGAGGATTTTTATTTCACTTGTGGCTTTCCATCCGCTGTTGTGTATTAAACCAAGCTTTGGTTGGAAACAATAATAATAAATATCCTTTGTGTGTTCCCTGTTATAACGTAGTGATCTGCTTGTCAGCACGAGAGAACAGTTCTGCAATATCATCACCCTAAGTCCCCAACACTTCCACCGTATCCCAGTTAATTATACGGTGCTGCTGTTTCATATGGACCCCAGTAGGATCGTTTTGCTGCAGACATTATTCTGGGAGGAAAGCAGATGCTATTAACTTTAACAAACAATTTTTTAACGTGATCAAACCCACCCAAGTCTGGCTTTTCTACGGAAGTCCCAGGAGAAATCTGTGCTGCAGATGTACATGCTGGCATTGTCAGCATGAGTGGAGCCGGCAGGATTCCTCCAGAGGAAGAGAAAACTTATTTTTTGATTGAAAAAAGCTTACTTTCAGGGTAACAAAGATGAGTATCATTAATGGTGGATTGTTTTAGGGACCTCTGTCTTCCCTGCTGTCCTGCCAAATGATTGATAACACCACGAGTTTCATGGGAAAATGCATTAAAATATAGTCATTCAAGAAACAGGAGAATGCTGTTGGTTTACTTCATTTTCTTCTTTAGTAAACCAAAGCTTGGAGGGGCCTTCCATTTTTGACATTGCACGAAGTAATCCTTCTATGGGGACGCAGATGGAAAATCAAATAGCTGCTTATTTGTGTGGCTTTCAGCCTATCATAAAGCTGGGCACCTCTGGGGACAGTCTCCAGTGACAGCATCTCAGGGCAGTCCTGTGCTCCTTCACTGCAGGAACCGCAGGCACTGCGTATCTGAGATCCAGATGACCGGTTCGTGCCATTTTTTAGCCTCCTGCTCCTTCTTTCCCTCCTGTAACTGCCTGCTCAGGGCAGTGCCTCAGCTGTCCGCTCTGTGGAGATGATGAAAGTCAGAGAGCAGCAGCCTTGGCTCACAACGGGGACACGTGAGAGTCTGTAGCAGAGGGAAAGGGAAGGGATTGGCATGGCTTAACCTCGGTGCTCTGCAAGCCTGCTGTTTGCTGAAGGGAGGAGAAGCCCTCCCACCTCTGCGGGAGGGGTGGTGAGCACGGGTCACTGCTGGCTGCAGGTTATTTGGGGACATGGGATGCACTTCAGGCGTGTTTCGGAAAACCCTCTGCAAAGCAGCAGGGGTGAAGCTTGGTCTGACCCAAGATAAACACCATCTGTCAGTTCTTGATCGGTCCGTCTTTAAAACTTGGTCCAGCTGAGAGCTAGTGATCATTATTAGTCTCTTCTGTAGCTTTTGCAAGGAGCATTTCCATTGAAATGCACGGCCCAACCTTCCTCTCAGGCAGAATAAATAACCAATAAATTATTCAAAGAAGTGTTTAACATAGGTGAGAATTAACTGTTACGTCAGTGCAGGCAACCAGTTCCTGGCTGGGTTCGGCACTGTTCCAACTTGAGGTGGGACTGGGAGCAGCTTGAGGACCACAATCCAGGGTGGGATGAATCAATTTCACCAGGAGCTCTTTGTAGCCTGCCAGGTTCCCTCCTTGAATTGCAGGGGTTGCAGGAGGATGTCCTGAGTGTGGCATGAAGCTGGGATGCCTGGATGGAGCTGAGCAAGGGAGATGGAGAGGTAGGAGAGCCAGCCGTGCTCCTCATGTTGAGAGAATATAAGAGCTAACCCTGGAGAAAACCCCTCTGATCATGGAAGAAAATAGACATCTTCCAGCTCTGATGGCTCTTTTCCTGCTTAAAAAGGGAATGGGTCTGTGAAAAAAAGGGCAAGTGAGAAACCAGATCCTGCTGCGTGGAAACCTGGATGAGGCTGAGAAGTTGCAGCCTGGCAGGGTACAGCTGCCATCTTGCATCTTGTCACTGAAATTGACTTCTCTCCATCATGTCACCACAGCCAACAGTGTCTGTGGGGTGCAGAGGCCTCCAGGGCTTTCTGGCAGCCCTAATGCTGGGCATCTGGATGCTGCTTGGGAGCTGGGGCTGGTTTGTCAGAGAGTGCACGCCGGGATAGAAGAGTGCTGATCTGCACAACACTCATCTGCATCATTAGGGCGCTGCTTGGAGGTGGGTATGCAGCCAGGCAATCCCTCCTGCTGCTGGCTCTACTGGTTTGAGCAGTTTCTGCTCTGATGCTGGCTCCTCAGTGTCCTCAGCCTCCATCTTTTCATCAGAAGTTACTGCTGTTTTCATTCTGCTGACGTAACTTTTGACCTGGCTGCTCTGTAACTCGCTCCTGATGCGCTCCTGGAGTCCAATTGCACACAAGGGTCACTTGGCACGATGTCCTTTCTCATTTAATCACTGCAGATAATTTTTAAAATAGCATTAAATAGATATATATCCATACTTAGCTAAATCACACTGGAGGCAAAGCAAAGCAGGGAGGAGCAGGGGCAGCCCAGGACAGTTCTCAGGTGGCTGTACCCAAAGGATGTACTCCAGGTCAGTGTATGGTCCTTGATTCTCCCTCCTGCGTGCCAAGAGCTTCATGCTTCCATAAGCAAAACAGGAGACATGCAAAGGGAAAATGGGCAGTGTTACTGTACAAATAGGACTGCAGCAGAGGAGGATGGATGCTCCCACCCTCAGGAGCCACCTTTTCTCCTGTCCCTTGGCCTCTTATCCTTCAGAGGATGCAGCATTCCATTGTTATCCTAATATCTGTTTTGTTTTAAGCTTCTCTGTCAGCTTCCCTGATGTGACTGAAGATTCCTGAACTCTTGGGAGCTGCAATTCATCACACTAAGGTTTCTGCTCATCTCTTTGCTCCAGGACACCAGTTTCATTACCAGGTTGCTCTCCAGCATTTGGCTGCCTCTTGGAGGAGGTCCTGAAACCTCTGTCGAGAAAATCTGAGTTCCCTGCATAGGTATGGGTTGGTATCTAGGAAGCTAGAGGCTGTAGATGTGATGGGAATCTTGCTTTTCACCCTGTATCTGTCAACCCTGATGTGTTTGTTGGTGATTGGAACATTTCTCCAAAAAGCTTTAGGCACTTCATGTGGCACCACACTGATTTTTTAGGGGGGGGGATCATCAGGGCTTTTATTACCTCTGGTCAGGAAAATCATACTTCTACACCAACGCTTCTCCCAGACCCCATCCCAGCAATGCCAAGTAAGAAATATCTCTTCTCCTCTGCCTCTGTTTCCCCATCAACAGAATGGAAATAGTGGAAACTGACTTAACCTGCTGAAACCCACTGAGGCAAAGGATGCAGTATTTATTGTCGACCAGAAACTGAACAAGTTGCTTGTTTCCAGCTAATCAGTGTGTAATATAAAAGGTCACTCCAGTTGTAAAAGCAAGGTGCTATTTTAGTCCTAAAGATTATTATTAAAGTGGAAACGGAAAATAACCTGAAAAGAGGGATTGGAAACACAACACAAATGTTATCCGTATTTCACTGAAAATAAGAAATTACTCGAGTCTTGACAGCATCCTTCCTCCTACAAGGATGGATTTTTATAACAGTGCATTATTAATAGTCACATCAATGCGTGACTCAGAGGAGAGACTATCTGGTAAACAGAGGTTGGTTGGGATATTGCCATGTTACATTAACTTTATTTCCGTTGGGCCACCTATTTCCACCAGTTCAGTCTTTTTCTCTTCTTGTCGACAAGGATGTTTGAAGTCATTTCTGCAGAAAGCCACATTTGTTGCAGTGCTTGCAATAAGTCTACGCTTTACACAGAAATAAGATCTTTTCTCCATCTCCACAAGAGACCATGGAAAGCCTTGCATGTCTCCTAGGAGATGGAGAGGCTGGGGGCATTCAGGAGGGTTTTGCTGTAGCTCCCTATGTCACTGGTGTCACTGGTGCTCTCAGATCTTCTCTGTATGTGCCAGAGAATAAACCTTCACCCTAAGGAGAATCATTCCATTTGGAAGAGACCTCCAAAATTGTCCAACCCCACCATGTTCATTGACCATGCCCCTCAGCACCACATCTCCACAGCTCTTAAACACCTCCAGGAAGAGTGGCTCTATCACTTCCCTTCGTGCCTTGGAAGTAGGGTGCTGGGACAACTCTTGTGCAGAAGATGGCACAAGCCAGGTCCTGACTCTGTTGTTCCTGGCTCTACTCTTCTCCTCCAGCCACAAGCTTTGCCAAAACAAGCAACACCATGCTTTCTTTTCAGCTTGGATGCCAGCACTGCGAGCAATTCTTGCAATGTAGAATCTCTACTCTCGTGCCTCCTGTGCCCAGGGAGCCTTGCACTTACACGGGCAGGTGGAAACCCTCTCTCAGCAAACATGCCACCAGCTGCAGCGTGTCCCACTGGAGGTTAGGCTGATGCCTCCTGACATGATTAATAGTGCTAAGCCCCGAGCTTAGGTAACAGCTGCTGCCATGATCAGACCTCCAAATGAGGTGCCAAATAGCAGCGAAGCAGGAAAGCCCTCACATCCAGGGAGGCCAAAACGCAGGGAAAATATCTCTTGTTTCTGTGGCCTGGGGTGTAAATCTAGAAAACCTCTGTGTGCCAGCCAAGTCGGGCTGATATCAGGGGTGTCTGGGTGGGTGCTCAGGACCCTACTCCAAGCAAGGGGTGAACCATTGCCTGGCACAGGCTTCCATGCCGCAGCATCACTGAAGGATCTGAAAAGCTGAAAAAACAGGTGTCGTTTGTGCTGCTGGATGTGAGTGCTGTGAGCAGTCATCTTGGCTTCCTTTTTTTTCTTTTTCTTTTTTTTCCCCCTGGTTATTTAGAAGACAGAGAACAAATACGAGAAAATGAACTGCAAATAATGACTAACAGCACTTCCAGTCCAAATATTTGCTCACATAATCATGTGGGAACTTTGAAGGCTTGCAAATGGCTCTGGTACTGTTTACTATCCAGCTGGGCCCAAAGACAGCCAGGATGCTCCTCTCTCAATGTCAGAGGAGCTCAGAGCACTGAGAGCTGTACTCAGGGCTTCTCACTGCTCCCAGGTCCCCAGAGAAGTGGGGTGATGGCTCGGTTGAGCCCAAGGTGTGGTGAGGGTGTGCTGTCAGGGAGCATCCTTCAGATCATAGCGTCATTAAGATTGGAAAAGAGCACTAAGATTGTCCAATCCAACCATCATTTCATTCTGTCTTGGGATGCACAGGATGCTACAGCCTCCCAGGACACATCACTCAGTATCTTTGCTTTCCAACAGGACTGTGCTTCCCATTGCTGCATGCAGAGGGTGAATATGAGCTTCTCGGGTTTGAGGCTTGGGGTGAAACCAACATTTCCCAATTCCTTCTTTAATTTTCTCCCTAACCTGGTGTTTTAAGCAGCATCATACACAAAGTAAGCAAGTCCCTTTCTCTTCTGGCCATGCTGTCTTCCTGGCAAGACAGAAATCTTGTTTTCTCATTGCCACACTGGTCTGATGCAGTAGCACCCTTCTTGGCACTATGTTTTAGCCAGAAATTTGTAGTTTTTCTCCCCCTAAACATGAAATGCAAAAGCTCAGAGACATTTTCCCCGAATATAGATAAGGATTTGTACCCTTAAGGAGGTGCAATTATGAGTGATGCATTTGGCATTTATAGAGTAAGTCTACGCAGTTTAGGATGTATTGTCATTAACGGCCAGGCACTTATTGGCCATTAAAATATGAGGAGATCCTATACAGCACTGGGTGCTACAGATTTGTGATCAAACCCAGCACGCAGGTAGCAGGTGGCATTTCTACAGTTCCTGCAGGGAATATATCCCAAAACGTCAGATGAGATTATTCTGCTCTTTCTATCAGCCAAAAAATCATGAAAAAAAAAAGAGCTGGGGAAGAGGAGGAAGGAGGGGGAGAATGTTTCCTCTAGATAGTTTTAATATTTTAGCTTATAAGTGGCTTGCCAAAATTAGGAGGCATTGAAAAAAAGAAAAAAACAGTAATGGGCAAACGTTACCTCCTTTTTCCCTCCATGATCCTCTTGTATATCCCCAAACTTGGGTTCATTCTGTCTCGACAAGAATACCCAGAGACTGTGGAAAAGGTTGTTTCTTTTTCCAAAATGTGCTTTAGAAACGAAGTACCCCTGGCCCTTAAGGCATGACTCTCCAGTTAGTGCTTCCTACCAGAATGTGCCCTGGGCAAGCGGCTCTGGGTGTCCCTGTTTGAATGGGGATCAGACCAGGTGGACCCAGAGGTCCTTTGCCATTCTGTGACTCCATGACTCCATCTATTCAGTTATCACTAACCCATGTTTCTTTCCCACTGGTATTTTTCCCCATATGACATCAAGCCACTCCCAGTCCTGGCCTTGCAGGAGCTGCCACGCGTGCCTTTGGATGCCTCCTCCACAGTCTTATTGCTAAAAGAAATGGGAAAAGAGTAAACACAGCTATTCCCACCTGCAAACAGGGCTAGCTCTTCCACAATTATTAATGCTAATAATTACATTAAGTTGGGGAAAGTGTTTTGATTTTTTTTCTTCTCATCCTTAGCAAATTATCATTTATTGCCGCTGGACTCATGGCCTCATCCCAGCAGCTCAATGCAAGCAAGATGTGGGCGTGCTGCTGGCATGCTCTTCCTCCAGCATCCCCGGAGATGCTGTTTATCTTCCTGCACCCAGCATGTCGTGAAGCTGAGAATGGTTTATCTCCCATTTTAAAGAGCCTCGCTGCGTTATGGCCCTTGCGCGGCATCGTTGAAATCTATGGCAACCATTAATGAGATTTGTTCTTTTTCAGGAGCTGGGCTGACAGAAGGAGCAAGGACGATGTCCTGAGCTTTGGCTTGGCTGCTGTATGGGGTATAATTCTTGAGGGCCCCTTTCTGCTTGTGTGAGCGTTTTCGGAGCATCTCCAGAAGCACCAGCCCTCTCCACTGTCGTATTATTTTTGTTTGTAAATCCTGGCTGAAGAAGGATCTCAGCTCCAGCATAAAGCTCCATCTGACCTGAGCAGCACGGGGCAAATCTGGGATCAAGCCTGTGAAGAAAACAGGTTTATTACCCTTCTAAATTGAATCTGGAGTTTTTGGTGCAAATAACCTACTACCCTCCCAAATGATTCTGCATTCTGTAGCATTCCCGAAGCCACAGGTCTCACAGATGTGAGAAAGCCTGGACAATACAAGGGGTGGACAGACAGGTTCCAGTGTGCTTCTGCCCAACCTGAAAGAGCTCCCTCAGCCACAGCTTCTCTCCCTAAGGATGGAGGGAGGTTCCCAATGTATTCCCAGATTCCTCCAGTTAAAAACTTCCCACCCACAGACATCCCAGCACATCCCTTTGGAGGACGAAGCACCAGGGAAATCCAGAGATGATGTTTAGCTTTTTGCTGCTGAGACAAATAGTGAGGCTGTTAAACTCTACCATTATCCCACAGCCTTTAGAGTGGAAATTGTTTGTGTTCCTTGCTTCAAGGTTATATATATTTTATGCTCCTTTTTTCCTTTTTCCTAGGAGGAGGTAGATTGCTGCCTTTGGGAAGATTATGTCAGCAGCCCCATCCTGCACATATCCTGGTGGTCTCTGCTCTGATCTCAGAAGCCCTCCAACCCCTGTGAGCATCACCCCTCTCCCAACTTGCTGCAGTGGCCAAGCACCAGCTTGCCCCCAGTTCTGTCTGCTGTCGCCTGTTGCCCTCTCCCTGCTCTTTTTCACTCATCTCCTCTCCTCCCAGTCTAATTCATGCTTTTCCATGCGCTTTTCATCACTGCCATGTTCTCCCCGCTCGCCCTTGATCCACGGTGCAGTAGCAGGATGGGGGTGGCAGATGGCCGCGGGGCCGGGACTCATCCATCACCGCGGGCTGGGCTGTAGGGCCGAGCTGAGGCAGGGTAATTGCTGGCAGAGAGGAGGCATTTTTCACCGCTGACGAGGAGGAGAGGTGCGGGGTTGTGCTAATGCCACGGGGAAGGATTAATTCATCACTGTTTCTATTTTTTTTTGTCCTTCTTTTTAATTCATCCTTTCTAGATTTACGCGGCAGCGCTCTTCAACGCCAGGCTGCAGAGAAGTCTCTAGCTGAAACCTCTCCACACGCTGATGGGAAGCAGCGAGACCCACACTGCCTTCATCATTGTCATCCCCATCAATGGAGCCAAAGGGTCGGAAAACTTCCATCCCCCTCAACCCGTGGTCTCTATTTTGGGTTCTGGTGCCGCAGATGCATCCGTCTTCGTTACCTCCATGGCACGCCATCAGCTCGCAGGTGATGAGGAAAGGCAGATGCAGGATGTGGTTGAGCCAGTTGTACTCCCGTTTGCACATCTCAAAATGAGCTTCAAGATTCCAAGCGTGCTTCACGCTGCAAGGTTCTGCCCAAGGAACCCCTGGAGGCAGTGTGCAGTACACAGTCTCTGGGCTGGATGCGACCTTAGGAGTGAATGCAGTGTGGGGAACATGCAGCAAAAAAGAGAAAATACGTCAACAGAGAGAAAAGAAAATCATCTAGTTCCCTCTATTCTTGTATTCTTGTATTCAGCTGGCTGAATGCATACAAGAATAGAGGGAACTAGAAGCAACTGGAAAATGGAGGGTTTTAAAAGAACGTTGTGACTCCTAGCCGAGTTCAATGTTCTTCTTAGTATTTTGAAAAGTGAAAGTCTCAGCCAGCTGAACAGAACTTTGCCCGTTGACAATTCCTGCTTAGAGAATAAACTTAGAATAAATAAAGGCATTATAATGGGAATTGGCGGGACTATCCCATTCTATGCTGCAGTAAAATTTAATTCTAGGTGGCTTCAATTGTCAGCTCCAAAACAAACCCTGAATGCTGCTGTCCTGCAAATGCATCTCTATTGAGAAGCAGCCCTCAGCTGCATCCAGCAGGCATTCCCAAAGGCTTTTGTTCACCATATGCCTGTGCTCAGCTGCAGGTCATTCACGCTGCACTGGGGAGGGTGGGCAACCACCTCACTTCAGCCATTCAGACCTGAGTTATTAAGCCTAAACCCACTGATGTGATTCCCTTGCTCTACAAAGGGAGGTTGGCACCTCAGCCTCCCACGGCTCTGCAGGCAGGGTGCTTGCTTCCAGCTGACCACGTTCAGGGGGAGGCACTGAGCTGCCCAGTGCTTGCTATTCATCCTCCTTTTACATTTTTCTTTGCTACTTGCCTTAACAGCCGTCTGTTTATGCTACCTTGGGCCAAGGATCAAAGTGCTACTCCCCCTCTGCCAACGGTGATTTAGCAGTGCCTTCCATTGACTTTCTTTGTTTTGCCCAGGTGCTAAGTTATTCATTACGTGCAAGCTGCAGAGACAATTGTATGCGTTCCTCTTCCTGCTTGTGCAATATTTTGACATCTCCCTGTGTCTACTGGAATTCAGTCCTGTCTTTAAATAAATATCTTGTTTTCCCATGGGAAGAGCTCCAGGAGCTCCTACCTAAGTGCTACTTTCCAGCTGTCTGAGTTTTCCTTGCCTGTACCATGGGTGAAGGAAGTGTGAAGGACTTAAGATATTTTGTTTGGAGTTGGGGACAAGCTGCCTGGCAGGAAAAGCAGGTCCTACCTTCCTGTATTTCCATTACTGTGGACAACCAGAGTATCAGCAGCAGAAGTCAATTAGAAGTCGAACCAATTTCTAAACAATGAAATCGTTTTGACACTAAAAGCCAAATCATCATTACACGTCTCCTAAGCTGGAATAAACCAGTCAACCTGCGGAAGGTGAGACTGTCTGCTATGGGTTGTGGTGGGGGAAAGTCCACGGATAGGGTCAAATTATATGTTCAATTATACTGTTTAGCAATGCCCCAAAAATACATACCAAGGATTACCCACCTCAGGTGTGTATGGCAGCAGCTGCTGCCTGCTCAGCACACTGGGATGTCTCCTTTCTCCCTTTTTATGTTTGTTTTCCTTTGTTTGCATCCCCAGTGCTCATCCTGCCCATGCCATTAACTCCTCCTGGTGGCACTTCACACCTCATTGTCACTTCATCAGCCAGGCAGGGATCTCCAGCAGCAGCTGATGGGATGTTCTGCAGGTGAGATATTATGCACAGGGGCTTTAATTCTGCTTTTGTCATGCATGTACCCCACTGAGGAGCTGCCAGTCGTACCCAGTCCATAAGAGAAAAGAGGATAGAAGTGGCTTTTCTGGAGCCAAGAAGACTGATCATGGTGAGGAGCCCTGATGATGCTACGTGTCATAGAATCCTGGAGTCGTTTTAAAAAGGAAGGTGCCCTAAAGGATCATCTTGTTCAGCTCCTCTACAGCTCCATCAGGTGCTCAGAACCCCATACAGCCTCACCTCAAATGTCTCCACTGATGGAGCATCGACCAGCACTCTGGACAACCTGTGCCAGTGCCTCACCAGTCTCATTGCATAAAGCCTTTTGTCCTTAAGTCCAATCTAAATCTCCCTTCTTTCACTTTGAAACCTTAAATACTTGAATTCCAGCCTCGGTGTGGGCAGGCTGTCTCAGCTGCCCACTCTAAAGGTCCTGTGCTCTCCTAGGACCTGCAGGAGGAGATGGGGCTGTGAGCTGGGTGGACCATTGCAGCACCCATGGGGATCGTGAGCCAGGGCAGACACCCGAACACAAACAATTTGCTGCCAATTATGCTTATTGGCAAACCACCATGTTAGGAATTAATCTTGTTACTCCCCAAATGTCAACACTCCTTTACATTCAAAAGGACAAAAAACCATCCTTGCCCTGATTTTAAAGCCGAGCCCGTGTTGTTGTTTTAGCCCTGCTTGCTTCCCAACCTCTTCGTGAGGCAGGATCTGATGGTTTTCAGGGAGCCCATGTGGTTCTCAGCAGCCAACCACGCTGACTGATGCGCGGGAGCAGAGGGAGATGCTCACAGGAGCACACCCAAAGCAAACCCTGGGGTGGCTGAGCCCGTGCCATTCCCACACCCTGAGCAGCCCACACACAGCTCTCAGCTCTCAGCTGTGCTCTTGGTCATATTTGGAGCTCATGGTTGCTTGCCCAAGCCGTGCAGCAAGGCCACAATGTGAGCCCTTCCCTGGGGAAAGATCCCTTTCTCACCATTCCTATACTGGAAAGGACAGCAGTGCATGTGAGGGAGGGAAAGGCTCTGCGGTGTGTGATGCAGGGTAGCTTTGTGCTACCACACACATCACTCAGCACAAGGCCATAGGGCAGGCAAGGCTTCATGCTCACGCCAACCTGCAGATCTGTAGCCCAAGACTCAGCCCTATAAGCTCAGCAGCGGATGGGAGCTCACAAACAGCATTGCTAATTCAGGGTGAGCTTGAGCAATTGAGAATAACAGGTTCCCTCTTTATTTTTTTTTTCCCTTTCTTTCAAACTGGTAACTTACAGCAACAGGTTCATGTTTCTCCTCACATATGCCTCACATATTTGCCTTTGTTGTTTTGGCTAAAGCTATCCTCCCAGGACCCCCCGAGCACACCGAGCAGCATATGGCCTTCTACTTGCTTCATTTCCAGCCCTCATTTTTTCCCACAGTAAACCAGACTTTTTCAGGCAACACTAATCCCTAGTGCCTGTCACTGGTAGAGAAAAGCATTAATAACTGCAGTTATCCTGGAAATATCTGTCACCCACATTTGTTTTTTGTTTCCCTTTGGGTAATCATGCTCCAGATCTAATTACTGCAGAAATTTCTTTTGCTCCAACAAGCAGCATTTTGGGTTACCTCCCCGGCTGGTTGTAAGTCAGCTCCGCCGGCTGCAGGAGATCCATATTGATGCACATCAGCTGAGGACCTGCTGCTTGGTGTCTTTATTCCTTGTGTGGCTTGGGGTTGCTGAGCTGAGGGTGTGATGGTTCACAAAGACATGGGACCAGGCTTGCACTAAGGCAGGGCTGGACCTGGAGCCCAGCATATTGGGTTCACTGGGATGAGTCCCTGGGAGAGCCAGGTAGACAGGTTGGGGTGCTTCCACCCCCTTCTCCTCCCAGCTTCATGTCAGGGAGCCAGAGCAGTTCTTGAGGCTCTCATGCCATCAGGAATGAAGGTGCTATGGGGAAGGTGCCACGGAGGCATCCATTGCACTCATCAGCCATGCTGGGGAACTCCATTGGGAAGCCACCATCTGATCTGGGTGAGTTTTCTCCCTCTTTTTGTCTGACTCACATCTGCGAGGCAAAATGTCAGGGATGCGGCTTGTGAATGCGCAGCACGGCAGGCTGAGGGTACCTGGGGATGCAAACAGCAGCTGACAGACACTTTCCCTGCATTTCCTCAAATCTTTTCTGGATCACTGCTGACACACGCATGAGGAGGCAACTCCTCCATCCATCAGGACCAAAGAAAGGCCCAGTGGGAGCATCCTTGCTGCTCGCTGGAGGCTTTGAGCTGCCAGCAAGAGCAAGAAGCACGCCAGCGTCACTATTTCTCTATCATAACCATAGGTCATGGTTTCCAATCAACACAAATAGCAAACAAAAGTGCCCAATCACCGTGGGGTGACGCAAATGCAAGCCCAGCAGCACAGCCAGAACATGGGCCCCTGGGGTGGGGGTGGTAAGCCTGAAACATGTACTTACAGCAGCCATAAGTCAATGGATTTGGGATGTTCCCTGGCTTAGTGTTGGCAGCTGTGGCCATTTGGGAGGATTGATGCTCAGGACGAGGCTCACCAAAGCACTTCTACTTACAAAGAAGCAAAAAAAACCTTTGATGTATTACCCACAAGAGGGAAAAGGGAACTATTGAGTGTTGCATGTTTCCTCCCCAGAGGTGCTCAGGTCATGAATGGAGATGAAGGGGGAAACCAAAGGAAGGCAAGATGTCCTAACTTCTCCCCTTAATTAATCTTGGAAGGCGATGACAGCGTAGGATGAGAAATGGGAAGTAAACGCTCTGCTAACAGCCCTTCATGAAGATCTCTGTGTTTGACAAATGAGCTCAAAGCCACAGGACCAGGAAGTGGAGCTCTGCCAGTGCATCAGAGTGAGCGTGGCGGTCAGAGGGAAGGAGTGAGGGCAAGAAAAGCCTTCAATCCATCCCAGAATGCCCCCAGCCATTCTCCAACCCTACCACTTGCATTCCTCAGGCTGCAGAGCGAGACCTGCCACCTGCCCTGCACATGCTTAAACATTTGCCTTTGCTTGACGGCCATACAGTTTTCCCTTCTGTGCTCAGAAATGCATTTTCTAATGGGTGGCTAAAAGCAAGACCAGAGGATCAATCAGCAGTGTCAGCACTCCATGGTTAATGTTGGTGGGGGAGGATGCCAAAGCCCACTCCTTGCTCCTGCCATGGTTATTTGTTATTGCTCTGGACAAATTACTGGATTGCATTGTGCTTTAGGAGCCTGCGGCAGAGGAGGGTGGTGAGAATAAGTGCAAGGAAGGTCACGGGTGCGTGAAAGGTCAACATCGGGAACACCGACATTTTGTGGGATAAACTAAGGAAGAAATAAAAGTCAGTAAAAGGACAGGATAGGACAAAGTAGAATAGATTAATGCAAAAGAACAATTTCTATAAGCAAAAAAGCCTACACCTTGACACAGAAGGGATTACTTTTTAATATCATCCTCGTTGCTCTTCCGGAATTCTTGATTTCTCCAGCTTCGATCTGGGACGTGAGGGAGGTGGCCTCTGCCATCACAGGAGTTCCTCCCCCAGACAACCCAAGCCGTAAACATTATTGCCCTATAAAGAACACTCCGCAGCTTGTCAGGGATCCCCAAAGCCGGCGTTAGGAAATCGGCAGCAAGCATCATCCCCTTCCCCCAGCCTTCTCTGCCATTCACTTCCAATTATGCAAAATCAGGACTCTGAATTTTGGGTGAGAGCCAAACTGCCAATCCCATAATCAGTTATGAACAACGTGGGCAACATCTATCTAATCTGCAAATGACCAGCTAGTCTGAGAGGTTCCTGTAACGATGCTGGAACAGCCGCTGCCTGGGTAATTATTCATGTCTGCAAAGGGGGAAAAAATCCCCTCTGGGAAGCGCTGCCTTATAGGGCATCAAAACCTGGTGCAGCACGTTTCCTCTAGGGTAAGAAAAATTGCAGGAAAATGAGAGGAAAATGAGGGAGATTTCAATACTGGAGTCAGTGTTTGGATTCTTTTTAGGGACAAGCCCATGACCTGGAGGCCTGTGGGCATTGTCAGGTGTGAGATGATCACAGCAGTGCCGGTGCAGGATGATGATCCTTCTCCAGCCCCACGTGGGAGCACTGTCTGGGGAAAACCAAAGCAATGCCACTGCTTTGCTGGGTCTGAGCATCCCTTGCACAGATCCAAATGTTCACAGGGGAGAGGATGAGCTGTGGGGAAGCAGCAATCTTTCTTTTTCCTGCTATTGGGGTGAGCTCTGGCACTGTGTGATCCCTGCATGGGCACACAGGAAGAACTTCCAGCCTTCATCGCTCACCCTTCAGCACAGAGCTGAGCCTCTGTCTGCTCTGACACCTTTCCCATCTCCTGCAGCCATCAGCAGCACAGGTAAGAATACCAGCGATAAAAAATTAAAAGCTACAATAAACATTATTGATGCCATTCCTAACGAGACAGAGAAAGAGAAAGAGGGGATGCTGCGGTGATAAATATCATCTGTCAGCAATAAATTACAGCCATCATTAGGTTTCTACAGCGGGGCCTGACAAATTATTTCGTGGAAGTGCATGCTTTGCTGCGTCTCGCACAGTCTCAGTCATTCAGAGGCTGCACCTCAAAAAAAGATCAATCAGATTGATTCTGTATCGAGCTGGGACACATGATGGTGTGCAGGAGGAGTGCTCAGTGCTGGTACTGCTCCCACCAGGCTGCATCTAGCTTCTGCTGGCTGGGATGTACAGCATCACTGTGATGTTCTGCCTGGGGTTGCAAACTGCCCTGACCCTGCATTCTGCAGGACGTGAGAATTAATACACTTCTTTAAGAAAAAAAGGTGAAGGATTCCTTCCTTGGATACGATGCACTGTGAGCTCTGCCCTCCTTTCTCTGCTCTCCCATCTCACAGTGCACAAAGCTGCTGGGAATCCTTGTCCTGTGCCTGGGCCAAGAGCAACCCTGGGACTGCCTCCACAGCACACCTCATAGACCTCAATTTGCAGAAGAATGGAGAAAAGCTGAAAAAAAAGCTTTTTTTTTTTGTAAAGCCCGTTGCCGCACGGTCTTTACAAAAGCCATTCATCCCGGGGCTTTTACTAACAGGCATCAAATGAGATTCCTGCAGTAGATGATTTGTTTTGTCCTTCTCCCGCCGGCTCAGATTAATCTCTGCTCCTGAAGTGGCGGTGTCATTTCGTGGAGACGTACGGCAGCAGGAATCGTGGAGCCCCATAAATTCACCTCAATTCAAGATCCATCTGTCTTCCTCCCCGCTCTCCATCCCTGCACTCTGCAGGACAAGGGCAACCCCATGGGTACCTCGTAAATAGCCCGGCCTCATGGCAGGAGCAGCTGGAGCACTCATGGGATGCTCATGGTGGAGAGCAGTGCCTTCTGCTGCTTTCCTGCCCTTGGAACCAGCAGAGGGACAGGACCATGGCTGAAGGAGAAGCAGAGAGGCCGGCTGGTGAAACAGATGTTTAAGCAATGTAAGTACATGTGTAGGTGTATTACACGCAGACATGTACATACACACGTATATAGGTGGGTATGTTATTCCTGGGTAATGAAATGAAAGCTTGGAGGCGGCAGCAGCACCGCTGTTAATTATTTATGGAGCCCACATCGTGACAAGCAGAAGAGCAAGCTCAGCTTGTCCTCCGAGGAGTGTACAAGCTCCATCAGACACTGACAAACTGATGTGGGAGCCCAGAGGGCTGGCAGGAGCCTGGCGAGGCTGTAGGGAGGTGATGAGGCCCTGGCGCTCCTGAAAATTTGGCTGTTTCTTAAGCAGACGCTCACGCAGTGCAGCATCAACTGCTGTGTTGCATCACCATTCCTGGAGCAAATAGAAGATAGAGGTGACACTGTAATAGTGACAGGGACCTGGCAGAGGACACATCCCTGCCCTAGGGATGTGCTCCCATCAAGAGCCATCGTCGTCCCCTGCTCGCCCCCTCTCTCAAACCACACAGCCACCACCTGGAAGCGGAGAGAAAGGCCAGCTGTTTATTTTGTATTAATTTTTAAAGATGACTTGTTTCAGCTGAGTGCCTGTCTGTCTCTGTCTATTTGCCACTGCTGAGAAGATTCATTACTTTGATGGATTCATGTAATTTTTCCAAGTGCTTCAGGTGACAAACAAGGCAGTGCACTTCTTGCAGGGCTCTGAGCTGTGCCAATTCTGGGGGCACGTGGTGGGGATTTACATTATTCTTGAGTTATTTGTGCCCAGCTCCCACAGCCAGGGCAGAGCACCTCTCTGGGTGCCAGTGCTTGGAAAGGAATTGGGGGTATTTGGTCACATCCGTAGGGTGGGCAGATGGCTAGGGCTCCAAAACCCTGAGGTGGGGAGGAAAGCTCTGATAGATGGACCCAAATATCAGGCTTTCCCCCTCCTCTTCCGCTGTCTGAAACTCACCATCTGCACAGGATCTGCAAGGAACCCCAAGGAGCTGTTCCATCATCATCATCACTGCCACGATTTGCTAGATCACCATTGTAGTCAGCTCCAGTGCCTGGCAAAGCACCTGAGCAGGAAGAGACACTGGCAGAAATGAAGCAGAGAGAGAAAGATTTAAAGGAAAGCAGAGAAAGTGAGAGGTCAGGAAGGATGAGAGCACTGCAGAGAATTGGCCAAGCAATGATACTGCCTACAAGACACTGCCCTGTTTTTCCAGCAACACTCTAAACAGGAAAAGATTTTATCCCAATTGTTTCTCCTCAAGCAGGCAATCGTCTCTACCATAACTGTGTGGGCTCCGGAGGAATAAATTAAGCCAGGCAGGCTCAATCACAGTTGTGGCAGAGGCAAAGGATTTACGGCTGCAAGGCTCAGGGATGCAGAATGCAGCATGAATCCACAAACCCTCCTGCCCAGTGTTACAGGAGATCACACTGGGTCCAGGTGGCAAACAGTGGCCTGGTTCCACGGCACCCATAGCAGACAAGAGGAGTGCCTGTGTCCAAAAATTAACATTTCTACTCCACCTGCTAGAATTAAGTAGACCTGGGCATCTGCATCCAGACCATGGCATCCAAGGAAAAACGTCACAGACACCTAGAGTTCTCGGGTCCTGACTATCAGCAGGAAATATTTAGCTGCTTTGTACAAACAGGAAAGGGCAAAAGTAGAGGTATTTGCTTGTTCCTCACCCATCACGTAATGAAAAGCAATAACATAGGAGAGTGGGAAGGAGAGGCACTAACAGCCTGGATTTATCCAGCTGTTGGAGAAAAATCTCTACTGCTGACCTCTCGATGAAAGTGCAGATAACTGTTTTAGTTTTCAGAGAGGATAGCCTCAATTCTTGCAAAAATCCCATTTCTAGTCTTCAGGGGAATGAGCAGGGCCTTGATCTATAGCTCCGGTTTTCAAAGAGCAAATGAAATGCTTTCTCTTTTCATCCATATCCCACAAGGGCCAACCATCATGAAAAATGGGAGTGCCTCCCTCACAGGAGATTACCACTGCAATCTTCTGGCTGAAACCATGGGTTCTGTTCACTGCTGCTGTTGTGGATAAGAGTGTCCCAAGCCAGCTCTTTGTCTTTGAGATCCTCCTGCACTCAGCATGCAGTGCACAAGAAGGAAAAGGAGGGGAGGTCAAGGGGAGGTGGGGATTTAGGAGCTGGAGGAAGGAGGGAGAGGGAGAGGGAGAGGAAGGAGGAGAAGGAGGAAGAAGAGGAAGAGGAAGGAGGAGGACAAACAAAAAATACAAAGACAAGAATAAAGACAAAGAAGAAGACAAAACAAAGACAAAGACGAAGATGAAGACCAAGACCAAGACCAAGTTGAAGACAGGGAGCAGATATCTCCTCTGGAAACAAGAATTGGATGCTGGAATGGAGTTTTTTCAGCCTCTGCGGTTTAACCTGGGTTTTGCAACCTGCAAAAGCATCTTCACTGCTCCCTGAAGAACTTCCAATCCATCCAGCAATAACTGAGAGAGCATGTTGGGAGATGTCTGATAGAGCATCTTTGGGATCTTTTTGAATCTGTAGATGAAGAGTTTCACTTTCCTCTAGGAAAATGTCAAGGCAAAAAGAGCCATGTTCCAGGTTGACCAAAACTAATCATTTTTTTAGTTTTCTTATTTGGGCACGGCTGTGGGTTGTTTCCACACTGTCTTATTCCCAGGAGTCAAGAAAAGCAGCAGCTCTATTGATCTGAAGAAGGCTCATCTGAAAACTAAACTCTGAAAATTCCCAGTTTATCGGTGCAGATGCAGAGCATGACATGATAAGACCTCTGAAAGTGCACAGGGGCTGCTCAGGAAAGGGGTGATTTCCTGCCTGGGGCTGAAACCATTTGCAGATTTGAGGCCCAAGACACTTGAAGATTTCTGGGGCAGGAACAATGGATTTGCTAAGTATTATTATTTAAGTGACAAGACTGAAAATTGAAAAGAAAATCTGTTTACCAAAAATAACAATAGTAGATATTTGTCATCACTGTCAGACCCATGCAATTTCATAGGTTTCATAAGCTCTCATTAATTTTCTTGTTTGGGAGGATTTGCTGTTTTAATGAAACCTATTTACACCGGCAACTGCTGGAAAATCATTCATTAGTGGACAAGAACTATTGATTATTTTCATCCAACTACTCAGCCATGTACTAGCCAATTACTGGAACCAAGGCATAAAGAAATATCCTGCTCCTGTTTCCAGCAGAACTTTTTTCCCCTGGATAACATGGTGTGCCAACCTTGGGACAGCACAATGTTGGAGAAACCTCTTCTACTGTTTATGTCCCACTGTCATCGACTGAAGACCCTTGGAGAGTAAAATGGCCACAAAGTGAGGGCTGCTAGTGAGTGCCCACACATATTTCCTAAACTATTTACTGCATTAATGGAGAGAAGGAGTGAAAAAATAACGCTAGCTTTCAAAAATCACCCGGAAACGTAGGATTTCAAACATTTTTATTTTATTGTGCAACATTTGACGTGATGTGCAGATGCCCTAAGCTCTGGAGGGGGCTTTCAGCTGCTGGCTGTGGGTTTGTCCCTCTGTTTTGGCTAGTGGCTTTGCTCCTGCTCAACCTGCTCGACTGAGAAACTTATTTAACTATTGTACTCTGGAAGGAGCCATGCCTTTAAACCTTGGCCGATCGCATGCACTTTAATGGGCTCGGGGAAAAAAAAAAATCTATCTTACCTCTTTTTGACAGACTTGTAATTAAAGAGGATTTTTCATAGAGAACATCTGTTTCTCTTGACAGATATATTCTTGTTGGGAGAAAAAGAAGTGCCTAAAAAAATAGTTTGTCAGTCTGAGCTTTTTATAGGTTTTCATCCAAGAATATTTATCTTCAGGCTTTTTTGACAAAAAGTTGATATTTCCTGTGAGAAGACCTATTCTGATCAAGGCTGATCTTCAGCAAGCGCTGCCAGGGAGCCCCAGGTATCTGCCTCTGCCTCCTCCGCAGCCCCCGGCACAGGGAAATGCAGCTTTCACCCTTCCAGATGCCCTGTCAACAACGCCCATCATTAATGCAGCATGAAAACATCGGGGATGAAGACTAATGGCAGGCTGAAGGGGTCACGTTCTCAGCTACGTATGTATTTAAGTGTATGTATGTGTGTATATAGATGTATAAAGGATTTTCTTCCTAGTTCTTTCTGAGCTGAGAGCACTGGAAGTTCCTCCCGAGTGATTTCCCAGTAGTCCTCGTTAATTCCTTAAGATTTTACCCACCTCTTTTCAAAGCCTAAAGTTCAAAGACACAGAAAGGAGCTGTCTCAGCACTTCCTCTTCCCTTTTTTTTTTTTTTTTTCTCTATATTTTCAGCAAAGCCCAATCAAGCCAATTAACTCATTTCTTCCATTTTTTCCCCCTTCCACAAAAGAAAAGCATCTGTGGGGCTCAACTAAGGCTGCCAGACACTGGTCCCTTGGGAATTTCCTTCTCCATGTAGCCACAGGAGCTGCTCTGTTCCTTGATGGCTGTTGGGTTCCTTGGCTAAATACTGTCCCCAGCCGTCCCAGCACTGGCACTGGGACGTTTCCTTGCTCAGAGGCAGCCTGTCATCCATCCTTGTCCTTCTACAACACACAATTTTCCAGTGATCCTCTTCCTTCATCTTCCCACCAGCTCTCACAGCCCCTGATAGGCATAACCCACTCAGTTGCTGTGATTGCACATTTAGCCATGAGGTTTTACATCTGATGCCACTGTGACAAAAAAATAAGGGTGGACTTAGTGAGGGTTTTTCCTTTTTCTTTTTTTTTTTTTGGCGTGGGTGATTTGGGGTGGTTGATTTCCCTGCCATCAGCAACATGTGTGTGTGATCCTGCAGTGCTCACCCACCCACCTCAGTAGCAAGGACAAAGTGTAAATGAGCGAGTCCTTTATTTCTCAGCCCATTTCTGGTGGTGGGCAGTGATACTGATATCAGTTTCACACACCCCATAAAGCTGTGACAGTTTAGTGCCCTGTGCAGCTCAGTCTGCAGCATCCCTGATGTTCTGATCCAGGTGCCCCCATGGATCTGGTGAACTTCATCAATAATTCAATAATTTCATTCAATTAAGTGATTAATTAAGTTTAACAGTAATAAACTGGAGCAGAGTGATCCCCCAGCATCTCCTGGCACACCCTCCTGGGTCCTGGGCCAGGTGATGCATGAGGGAAGCCTCCTGCAAGTGAGCATACATCACATTTTAAGATGCATCGACTCATGTTCTCCTCCTCATTCCTGCTGTTTTCCTCAATTTTCCCTTGCAACATTACAAGAACAAAATTGAGGACCTTTGCTTGCTTATAAAGCACAGCCCTGCCTGCAGGCTTTGCACAGCAGTGTCGTTCTTGCGTAGGCATTTCAATCAACCGTGGGTGCAAGAAGTGCTTGGGAAAATCTCAGCCTCTCCACGCACGGCACAATAATTAATCGCAGGATCACAAGCAATGATTTTCCTTTGCCCCTCGGGATGTGCATCTCGCGGTGTCTGAGCGGCTTGCTTCACTATATCACCCTGAGCATTAATGCAAACTGCAGACAGTAATTATACCAGACATTAAAGTTCTGTAATTGTATGTACTGTGCACGTATTTATAATGCAGCAGCGATCTCGGAGCCGTTGCAGAGCTTCTTGCTCCGCGGCACCACATGGCTGGGAAAAGGCAAAGGCAAGCCGCATAAAATTTAAAATAAAATCCAAATAGATAAAGGTCAGGGTAGTAAATATAAAGATAAGCACCCCTATAAATATTTATCATTAGTGACATTTTCATTATAGGAGGGCTGAGACTTGCTGGCGGTGTAGCAAATGTGGGCATGGCGGGCCCCAGGTCTCAGATCAAGGCCACAAAAAGGTTCTGAAATTGGGTTGGAAAATGTTGGAATTGGGTGTAGAATGTGGGTGTAGAGTTCCGTGCCCCCTTTGGAGCAGCTTTAGAGGCTGTGCATTGAATGTGCATGCCGCTCCTCAGGGCAGCTCCTATGGCAAGCCACGGAGTTCCCAAAGGCAAAAGGGATCTGGGGTTGGCAATGGCCCAGCCCATGCCTCTGCCAAGCTCACCACCTCCTTCATGCAGCATGGATCTGGTATGACAGTAGGAATAAAAAGCGATTTTGCACTCTGTGGAACAAAGCCATGCCTAATAAAGACATGCAAAAAGGAAAGAAATGGGATTGAAAAGCAAGAACAAGAACAGATGATGTCCAATTATAAGTACAATACATCAAACAAACCGAAAAAGAATTTGATTTTATGTGAAGGGAAACACCTAGAGAAGATCCCCCACAGAGCATGTGCCCACCCCATGGAACACCAGCAGAAAAACCTAAACAAATCCCACTACCACTGCAAACACCACTGCATACCCTGAACGTGAATGATGGATAGTCACCAGTCTGCACTGAGAAATTGCCCCTCAGCAGAGAACACTCCCTTCTGGGATGGTTTTTGTGAGGGTTTCATATTTTTAAACCCCTTGACAAAGTGCCAATTCATCAATGCATTAGAAACAGAACATTAATCTGTTCCTCCCGCCCGTGCCTTAATTGTAACATTTTCCTTTTAATGAGGTGGAGCAGGAAAATGGGCAGGTAATTGTGTCTCCACTGATGGAAGGTTTCCATTATAATTTTAAAACTATCAGTGACATGGGGCTTGTATTATCTCTTTTCAGCACAGGGCCTTTTACCCTGGAGGATGTGGATGAGCGGAAGAGGAAGCACTAACCCCACAGATGAGGTGGGTCTCTATCACACTTGGCCCCTGGGAGTGACACCACTGAAACGATGGAGGGAGCAAAACCCATGTATCAATTGGCTTTGCTTCTTGCTTTGAGATCTGAGAACCTTCCTCAGTACACCACCAAGCACTTCAAGGGTCTCTGGAGGAAATCACAGGGATAGGATTGAGCAGCATTGCTCTGGCTGTGGTGCTGGAAGTCATTGGCATGGTTTGAGCTCCCACCCAAATGGCCTGAGCACAAGGTCAGCAGCCCAGTGGCATTCCTTCAGTGCCTCCTGCTCAAACTTCTCCTTCATTTCCATTTACAGAATCATAGAATCATGATTTTATGATTTCTGCACATGCTATGGTGTCCTAGACATGGACCCAGCTTTTCCAGCACAAGGCCCAGGTGATATGAGCAGGGCTGATCCCTTGAAGCCCATGCAGCACTTTGCCATTGCACCTTCTGTTTACTCTTACAAAGCAATGGCAACCTGCTTATGTGCCCCTTCTGCACCTCGGCTTTCTGCCAGGACCTCCACCAAGCTGAGTCAGACTCCTTCACAAAAGTCCTGCAGGTTCACAGACTCCTGGGCCTCACATGCACTCAAGGAAGGGGCTCGCTTGGCTGCAGAACATGATTTTTCCTTCCTTTCTCATCCTCTGCCCCATTCAGCCTGGCTCAGTGCTTTTGTCCTCCTCTGTGGGAGGCCAGTGTGGAAGTCACAGACTAATTGGGCTTCTGAACATTCACATCCACTCATTCAGCAGAAGCTATTAATGTCTGTTGCTGCCATTCTCTGGCCCAGGAGGGAGCCCTGACTCTGCACAGCCTGTTCTGTACCCACAGGGGTGCATTCACAAGTGCAACAATTTCAGAGAAGTCCCCAGCACGTGTAAATTTCATCCAGATCAGCTTCCCAAACCCCACATGGAAAGAGGATTTTGGGCCTATGGTGCATGTCAGACTGCAGGTTGGCAGGGCCCATGACCAGAGAAATCACTGCTGCCTTCACAGACGTTGCTGAGAGGTTGTCATGTTCCTGGGAATCTGTGTTAGAACCGATACAGAAAGAGTTAACTCTGCACTGAGGTGTGGTGGTATGCACATTTCTTGGGTGCTCTTCAGGACCTATTTTTTATCTAATTCCAAATAATCATTTCTATGCCACCTCTACAGGATGGTCCTGCTTCCACCTCCCACAAGGTTTCTCCACGTTACCAGGTGAGCCAGGTTAATCAGGCCTGGAAATTTGCTTCACACTTGTTTGGAACTTTATTCCTCTATAATAAAAGTAAAACATTTTGGCCTAGAAACTTCAAATGTGATTTAGTACCTTGCCCGTAGCAAAGATTGTTGCCCCTGGAGAGATTGGGGCATCTTCCATTATTAACGACAGGATCCGCACACGCAATGAAGCCCGCGTGGCAGATGTGTGCGTCAGAAAGCACAGCTCAGGGCCTGACTCTGTAATTGTTATAATTATGCTGGGGCCCTGAGTAATGTTTCAAGCACTGTTGGTCTTCCTGTGTTGACTGCACTGGTGTGGCATCTGCAGTGGTGACCTCAGGGAGTCAACACGAGCGGAATGGCTGAAGGCATGGGGGAAGTGTGATGGAAACCCACTATGGGCAAAATATCTGAGGATATTTTGTCTTGAAAAGGGGTGAGAATTCTAAACAGCAGAAAGCCACCACAAATTACGAGGGCAGAAACTCGTATTTAGAAGATTTATTTCAGATCCCTGCATATTCACAGGTCTGACGGGGTGGTGACCAGAAGACCTGATGGATGGTCTTCTGGTCCTTTGCTTCTTGTCATGAGGACACACCAAAAACTTCAGTTACCAAGGAATTCTCTGGTAGAGGAGGGTGTCCCAGATTCAGCAGGACTCTTGGGGATGCACTGACATAACCACAAAGTCCTATAAAATTCTGCAGGGAGGTAGGCCACCATCCCTGCAAGGCCTCCATGCCCACCTCTGTTGTGCTAAGGAGGTTCTTATCTGAAATCCACACAAAGCTGCCAAATGGGAGGGACACCATGCTCTCCCAGGGCAGTCCTGGACCACCACCCTTGCACCCATCACGTTTCCTGAAGGCCCAGTATCAAAGCCTCCATCCCCTTCTCTCCATAGTTTAGTTCTCTGGCCTTATTTTCAGCTCCAGCTTCTCCTTCCTCCCACTCAGTAAAATGTATTAGCAAGCTCAAACCTTACTTTGTATTAAATCAAAGTCTGAGCAGTATGCAAGAGCTCAGAAAAACATGATTTAACTGGTGCCTTGCTCATTCACATCAGATTAAGTCTATAGAGGTAATTTACTGCATATAGAAACTGGAAGACAGAGGGCAGCTCATTAATGTCTAGGATTATTACTATTATTGTACTAAAACAGAAGATCTTTTTCATTTTATTTCTATTCCTAGCCAATGCAAATTTGTGATACAAATAAGAAAACCCGCCCCTACCAGTTCTTGTGGGTCACTATTGATTGCAGGAGGGAAAAAAAATAGGGAAGAAAAACAGCAGAACAAGAACACGCAGAGTCTAAAACCTCGCAGAGGCAGCAATTTAAAGGATTTCAAAGGCTGTTTCCATAAGCCTTTTGGGACTCAAATGTAGCATATTGATTAAACTTCGGAAGCAGCTAAAAGCAGCTTCAACATGGCTAATTAATACAGTGATGCCCTGATGCAACTTCTACTTGTTTTACCAGGCTTCTGCCTGTCAAATCAATTAATATTCACTACGCTGATGAAAGTAGAATCTCTGTTTATCATTTGATAAATTGATCCACCTATTGACTCGCTCAACATAATTAACTGACCTGTCCAGTGGGGTTGAATGCAGTGTCCCGTAGATGATTTTGGGTTGAAATAAGATAAGCAAGCTCATAAAGATGCTTGCTTTGACTCTACAACCAAAACATGTTTGATGTCCAGTCACTACAACTGGTTCTCCACAGATCCTTGGATGGGTGCTCCAAGGAAACAGGTCTGTGATTAGTTCCTGTTTGAACAGCGCTGCCTGTGCTTGTAGGGCACACTGTGCCCTAGGGCTAAAACTTCCAAAATGGATCTTCCAGTCTCTCGAGCCTCCTAGAACTGAAAAGATCACACCTGGATTCAGATTCCTGTCTTGAAAATTACCTCACCTGAAGCCATCCTGAAGAAGTCAGGTACCTCCAGAAGACCTGCCATCATGACATCTCTGCTAGTTTTCTTTTTGGACCAGGGAGCCTAATTAGCAGCTTTCTGACTCAACAAAGGTGTTGAACTACTGGGCAAAAGAGTGATATAAGGTAGATCCCATATCAAACCCATATCATTTAGATGCTGTACTTACCAGGATGACATCAGATCCAATGGAGAAATATGGGCTGGCTATGCTATGAGAGATTTTGTGTAGTCTGACAACTCTTAGCTAAAGAATTTGGGTGATCTGTGGCTTTCAGAAGTAAGGCAGAGGGATCCTGGGGTGAGTGCACACACTCTGCATTGGATGAGGTACTAACTCTAATCTAGAGCAAGTTTTTTGTACTCCCCAATAAATAGCCTTGAGCTGTTTATTGAATTTCAATTCGATGCACCACATAAAAAAAACATGGTAAGAAAACGGGGAAAACAGATGAAAAATAATTTCAGCAACATCTGCTGCCTTTCTCAGATATTTCACCAACAGCCCATGGAGATCAAATATTTTCCCCCTAATTAGTGAGCTTTCTTGCAAACAGCTCCCTTGTACACAAAAATACACGGGCAGCTCCCTCACTACCCAGCAAGCCTCCCGGGACCTATAGCATCACCAGCATCAGCATCTCTGTTGGTTTTGTATTTTGGTGAAAAGAAATGTGGCTTGCAATAGCCATTTGTGAGAATATAAGAAGGCAGATAAAGTATTCTGGGTGCCAGTGTGTATGGGAAATGCCGAATCACAGCCTGAACCAGTGGTTGATCACCTGAGGTGAGCACTGAGTCAGCCATGGGAGCACAGGTGAAGGCAATGTACCTGTGTGACCAGAAGGGTTGGAGTCTGCCTTCACCTCTCCCAGATCCTATTTAAGGGTTGACCACCACTGGGGAAGGATCTGTTGTTGGAGATTCCTCCTTTGTAGAGTTTTCCCCTGCGAGCCTCAATCACTGGAGAAAGATGAGCATTTCCTTTTATATCAATTGTGTCTCTTCCATCTTGATAATCTTTCTAAATTACACCATCTATGAAATATCTCAGTTAACAATACCATTTAGTATTGTTCATTTTGTTACCTTCACCTCTTACACGAGGGATGAACTCTTCCATTTTCTCTACCTGACAAGGATGACCATTCTCTTCAGATTCCTGAGGATGCTTATGGATTCATCAGGCCTAGCAAGGTGCACATCAAATTAGTCCATCTGTTACAAAGCCTTTAAGAAATAAAAGGTGAGGCTGAGAACATCAGTGCTAGGTTTATGCCATTACACTAAGGGATGCTCTGAGGTAGAGCTGAGTGGGAAGCAGCATCATGTTTTATGAACAACTGGGGCTGTTGGGAAAAAAGAGTGCAAAAAACTATTTGATTTCTCTTAGCATTCTCCTGGCTGACCCTGCATGCATCCTTCAGTGAGCAGTTCTCCAAAACCCATCCCCTTCTGATACTGAGGGGGTATTGGTCTCAATGATTCTTATGGGTCCCTTCCAACTTGGGATGTTCTGTGGTTCTATGATTCTACAAAAAAAAAAAAAAAGGTGGAGAGGAGAAGACTGCACTGTAAAAGGCAATGCCATTTGTAGCTCTGTGAAACAAACAAGTTGCAGGAGAGAGAAAGGTTGCTGTTTCTTTAATCTCTGGGTTCAGGCAGCCAATTCAGACCCGATCCACATGGAAACGTGCAGCCCATTCCAGTAGACAGGACGATGGGGAAGAGCAGCTGAAGCGATCCCGGCAGTCAGCAGTGATTTATGAGGCACTCTGTAAAGAGTGGAGGAAACTCAGGCTGTTAGCTCTGATATTTAGAGATGATAAACAACATGAAAAGGAGATTTTTTTTTAATGCCTCTACACAAATGCAAAACGAGTAATATAGGTTTAAATTAAGAATAGGATAATATTGGCTTCCTAATAGGGGGAAACTTCCTGGCAGAGGCATCTGCTGCGAACAGATCTAGGCTACAAATTGACTCCCCAAAGGAGGTGCTGCAAATCCCGTGCCCTGATCCACTGAAAGCGGAACACAGACCTGAGCAGCTCTGCTCCAGCAGCAGATGGTGCCGGTTGGTTCTCCATATTTTCCCAACTGTCCCATCTAGCAGGTGACCTGCTGCCTGTGCCTTCCCTCTTCCACCTGGAACCATGGGGGGAAAAGGACGCTTTCCTATTCCCTATGATGCTTCCTGCCCACAGGCAGTGATGCTTTACTGATGTCCCCATGAGCCAAGTGCATTTTGTCCTTCGCCTGCAACCACTACAATTAATTCCTAAAACACAGCAATTATTTAAAAAGCACGGCAGAACCGACGCAAACCGCCACATCTCACAGCAGGATCTCAGACCCCGGGAGTGCGAGAGGACCCTGGATCCAGGCAGCATACAAACAGCAGTGACAGCCCCAAACCTGTGCAAACACAAAGCCTCCTTAATTACTGCTCCTGCTGCAGCCTGCTAATTTGTGGATACCAATGTCTTCCAGCAGAGCCCCTGTGATCCGCTTGGTAATTGGGATGCTTACAACAAGCTGGGAGGATGAAACCAAAAAGGGTGGATTTATTTTTTTTCTGTTTCTCCCGCATTCTCCAGTAATCTTTAATCATGGCGTCTGCAAAGGTCGAGTGTATTCCTCATTAACCTCCAGACCAGCTTCTTCAGGAGACTGTGAAGTCCTTGAGATCTAAGGGAAGGGGGAGGTACTGCACGAAGTGTGTGGAAGATGCAGTAACAACCCAAACACTGTTGGATCTTCCTCCAGGGGACTGCCGGACAGCATTGTGGGTTCTTCGCAGTGCGCAGGGACCAACCTGGAAGGACACATCAGCCCTAGAGGACAGCTGGGAGGTTCACAATGAGGCAGACAGCTCCTGGGGAAGCCAGAAGGTATCCTGGCATTGGGGTGGTTTAAAAAGTTCACTTGAGAAATGGTTTCCATGGGGAGAAACAGCCTTTCCCAGAAGGCTTGGTGCAAAATCCTGCTTCTCCCTCTGCATTTTAAAAATTAGCATTGACATCAGCGTTGCAGAGAGAAAGAGTAGCTGGTAAAAAGAAAAAGTGTGTGCCAGTAAGCAAGACGTCTCAAAACACATTTGAGAATTGTTCCTAACAAAGATGGATTAATCATTTGGCAGTTAAAAAAAAAAAAAAAAAAAAGGAAAAAAAAGAAAGGAAAAAAAATAGAAAAATGGTCTTCCTTTTAAATGTGTTTTCATGGAAGCAGTTCCCTCTTTAATGCAATCTCTGATCAGAGAAGTTTACAGCAATTCCCTGAAACTGTCATTTGCTGAACCTTACCTTTCCTGGTGCTGTCACCAGTACAGTTTGTCTCCTTCCTTTGAAGAAAGCATCGCAGCACAGGAGAATGTAAGGACAGGCTGTGAGACCAATGGTCCAGATGACCTCACCCCAAGGTGACAGGATAAAGAACATGATGCTCAGGATCTCTTCTACCCATTTTTTCCCATGGTCTAAGTGCTCAACTATCCATTCTCTGCTCCAGGAGGCAGAGGTATCTCAGTACTGTGATAAACACACAGCTGTTCTCATGACACCGTACTTGACGCTGGTGAGGCCATATCTTGACTATTGTGTTCCTTTTGGCCCTCCAAAACACTGAGGTCCTGAAGCGTGTCCAGAGAAGCGCAATGAAACTGGCGAGGGGTTGGAGCACAAGTCTTATGGGGAACGGCTGAGGGAACTGGGATTGATCCATCTGGAGAAGAGGAGGCTCAGGGAAGACCTTATTACCCTCTGCAAGTCTCTGAAAGGAGGTTGTGGTGAGGTGGAGGTCAGGCTCTTCTGCAACAGGACAAGAGGGAATGGCCCCAAGTTGTGCCAGGGGACGTTCAGATTGGTATTAGGAAAAATATCTCAGCAGCGGTGGTTTCACCGTCCCTGGAGGTGTTTGAGAAATATTTAGATGTCACACATGATTTCGTGGGCAACACTGGTGCTAGGTAGGCGGTTGGACTGGGTGATCTTAGAGGTCTTTCCCAAGCTTTATGGTTCTGTGATTCTTTTGAGGGTGAAAACTGTTTCCTTCATTTATACTCCTCAGCAGCGACTGCAGTGTATTTATAGACCACAACCCTGACTCCATTGACTACTGCACTGGCTGTGTTTGCAAGACCAGCAGTAAAAGCACACGAACAACCTGCGATTATTAAACCTTATTCTCACAAACATGGAACAAAGACAAGGTGGGGCTATGCTACTGGGATCTGCAAGCGCAGAGTACGATCTCCAGAGTGGGTAACCTATGCCTGTGCAGGGTTTCTCCATGTGGCAGGGGTTTCTCCAGGGCCCCATCCCTAATTAACATGCACAGGGTTTTATTCTCCACTTGCCTGCTGTGACTTGCAAATCCCATCCATAAGAGCTTGCCTAGATTTTCAAATAAATGCAGAGCCCACTTTTAAGCTCGAAGCCGTACATTAGTCAGACTCATTTGCCTACGAACATAAAAGTCCTTTCCTATTTATCTCCTCATTTGAACTACATAAATAGCCCACAGCAAAAATCCCCATCTTGCCACTATTCCAACAAATAGCAGCCTTTGAAAAAGAAAAATTAGTGGTGGGTAATTATTTTTGAGGCAGATACGAAAATGATAATTTCTTAAACAATTACTTTGAAATATTAACAATTGTTCTCTAAATTCCAATTTAATTCCTGATATGAATTATAGTTTGTCAGATCTGTGCTTCTGAAACATTTGTTCCTCGAAAAGAACATAAAAATTGCCAGCATAACCTTTTGCCTCCTCGCTCTCCACGCAGAGCAAAACGCCTTCGCTCTTGTTTTATCAACACAAATAATTAAAACACAAGAGAATGTTTGGGATTTGTACAGTTGTTCCTGGCATCTTATTCATATTTATTTGATCTGTAAGATATCATTTTAATTAAAAGCTCACTCTCTTTTCTTCCCATCCTCCTCCCCCTGCCCAGAGAATAAATTATTTATAATGCCCTCACTGCTTCGCGCTGCAGTCAGGCAGGGTTGGGGAAGTTGGATGCTGGCAGGGAGAATTTCCCCTTGCATAAAAAACAAAAATCATTTTTTTCTGTGTGAGGTTATATTTGTTCCAAAACACCTCCCTATTGGCAGCCCAGGGGCTGGTATTTTTCACTCCCTCTCCCAGAAACAGGAGGTTGACCATGGTTCACACCCACCACCAGCCAGCATCTGGAGCACAGGCTCTACAATGATCCAATGATCCCATAGAATCATTGAGGTTGGGAAAGACCTCTGAGATCCCCAAGTCCAACCACAACTCATCCCATCATGCCCACTGCTCACATCCCTCAGTGCCACATCTCCACGGCTCTGGAACACCTCCAGAGATGATGACTGCCTCATTCCCTGTGCTGTGCCTCACTGCTCTTCCTCAGAAGTTCTCCCTAATATCCAACCTGATCCAACCCCAGCACAACTTAAAGCCATTACCTCTTGTCCTATCACTCCATGTTCTCATTGCCTCTAACTTCATCCATTCTGCAGTTACCCCATGTTAGAGTTAGTGCCTTTGCAAGCATGTTATTTAGAGGCAATGGGATCCTCCAGTTTGCAGAGAAGAGTAGAAAGTGTCTCCAGTATGAGCCACATACCTCAGCATTACTGAGAAAAGCAGCCCTGTTCGTAAGTGGTCTCCTCTGAGCTGATGGCTAACATCTCCCAGTATCAGCTATGGGTCTTAGTTAAGCTAAACTATCCTTCATTAGTGCTAGTATTGAGAAGAATTTGAGCCAGGTCCCCATCCCCTTCTTCTTTATACAGCAACATGATGTCCACAGAATGCCCTGGTTTCCACTCAGCACTTCTCCAATTTCCATAAATGACGTAAAAGTGTTGCCATAATATAGGTCAGATAATTAAATACTAGTACCTCGAATTATTTATGAGACTTTATAGCTATGTAAATTGAGCACTTGTAGCATTTTCATAAGCATTTATGAGATAACCACAAGGAAATCAACCAAAGCTGCCAACTGAATGCAAGGGTTGGGTTTTATCTAAAATTAGCCATGACGTGTGTTGGCAAGAGGGACTTTTCTCCAGGTCAGTGGCTGTCCTTGCCCCCTGGGAAGGCCTGCTTTTCAGTTCTTGTTTTTTAAACAGGAGGAGTTAAAGGTTAAACATCACCAGTTTAGTGCAAAGGGAGAGGCTGTAAATGTGGTTGTGTGGATGTATGTGAGTTTCCATCTTTGCAACTCAAGGATTAAGTCCAGTTGCAGAGCTGGTGGCAGAGGTGGACCTGGTCTGGAGGCTATGGGTGCTGCAGGCAGTATGAGGGACATAAGGGTCATGATGCACCTGGCAGTGGGTTTTTGGAGCTCTTCACCCCTAAAGCACCACAGTGGTCATGAGCAGAGATGGACTATAAAACAAACAGCCCCAGGCTGAGGAGCACTGCGTACCTGTAACATACCATGGGCATTTGCATTCTCTACGCAGAAGCCATATCCTTGCCCAGATCGCACGTGTATGCACGTATACATGCACACGTGTGTGCAATCTCAAGTTCTCCAACATGCCCCATCCAGAACCACAGCAGCCATCCTCCCCTCCAGCACCAACAGATCTCCTCAGATATGGTACCTGGTCTCAGTCCAGCCCCAGACTGGTGTTTCTCCTTGGTGAAGTCCTTCCAAATCCGTTCACATTTATCTTCTTTATTTTCTTTGCTGCTTCTCTTTGCCCAGAACATTTTTCCCCTTCTTGCCAGCCTCAATCTCCAGATATCTCCCAAATTTCACAAGAAAGAAACTGCTTTCAAGTCAGAATAAAACAAACAAGGTCATTGGAAAAGATAAAAAATAATGAGTTCCTTTCTGTAGGACTCCTTGCTCGTCTCTCCCCCCGCCTCCCCCTTTTCATCTCGCTCCAGAAAAAGAAAAATAAATCTTTACTAATCCCTTTGGAGTTCTTTCTCCAGACTTGCCTGTGATGTGAGATGCAGCCACGTAAAAACGTGGCCCCAGACTCCAGGAAAACCAAATTATCACTCGGGCCCAAAATTCTCCCCTTCCTTTTCTGCCCCACTTCTACCCACTTCTCCAGGCAGGAGCACTACTAACCACAGATATCTTCTCCTTTATTTATTTTTTTTCTCATTTCCAAGATGCAGGGAGATAGAGAGAGATGAGACTCCCTGAGCTGGGTTTTAAATAGTTGATGAAAGAGGAACAAGTAGGGAGGTAGGATGGAGCACTTGTGGAAACCAGGTGATTTTGGACAGCCTGCACTCAGTCCCTGGGGCTTGGTCATATCCTGAGGGTCTCTAAATAGCAAATTTCATGTATCCACCAGGGAGGAAAACTTTTCTACAAGTTGTACTTCTTTATTTTACTTTTTCATTCTGCTACTTTATAAAAAGGAATATTCTTCTAGATAATATACCAAAGTGACATTTCAGGCTGAAATTGAATAAAACATTTCATTTGATCTAAAATTAATCAGGGTGGGAAGAGAAGGGTTTATTTTGGTAGGGGAAAAAATAAAATAAAAATCAAAGGGTCTGTACTTTGCATGGATCCAAACCACTCCTCAGCTGCATTTTTTTGGGCAGCGAGCTGGGAAGTTTCTCATTTATCCAGCTCTAATTGGAAGCCCTGAACCGGTGAGTACTCTCCATTTGCAAAATGCAAAGCATGAACAGTCCTGGTGGGAAGAGGTCAGCCTTGCTCTTGCTTCCCATTTCTTGGCTTGCCTGCTCACGCTAATCTAGAGATGCTGGGCAGGGAGGGGGCTGCATCAAAGAGGCACCGCGGCATTTTCTCACCCTCTTCACAGAGCTACAGGGGCTCCTCCTTCTCATCACACTGTAGGGCAGCATGCCTGCTTTATTTGCTAACCTCAAATAATGCATTAACTTCAAAACGTGCACCAGAGTGAGCAAGGATGTCTGGAGCCTACAGGTGCTGGAGGTGCCTCCTCCTGCACCTATCCCCTAGGAAGGCACAGGGCAGGATCTAGTCTGCCCCATTAGACCCTTATGCAGGGCTGGAGTAGCATCTGGACCCCATGCCCATGCCTTGGACAAAGCACATCCAGCCCTCAGCCACCCTTCTGGCCATCAGGCATCCAGGGGCTCTGAAGGGGGAGATCTGCATTCAGGGAAGGCAGGGAGGAGAGGAGGAACGTGCTCTGCAGCTGGCACCACTGCTTCCTGCCATCCTATAGCCAATGGCAGTGTGTGCTCATCCCTGCTGGGTCTGCATGTGACTCGAGTGAATTCTTCTCAGGGCAGATTTTATCACGCAAACTACTGCCTGCAAAGAAACACTCAGCTTTAATCCCAACCAGCCTGAATTTTCTGCATGTTTGTAAAACAAACGATCCCTCCGTGCTTAGACAAAGCAGTTACTAATGTTTTCATTTCAGAAGAGAAGCATGGTGTAAAACCTGCTAGTTTTGAATAAAGCACACAAAGAAGAAATAATCAACGTTGGTTCATACAACATAGGTGATGCAAAGACATGGCTACACATAACCTGAGCTTGGATGAGAACCACCAAAAAGCTTCACCATGAGCTGGAAGCCCTCTCCGAACCCCAGATCTCTGCCTGTGGTCCAGGCATGGTGCTCAGTGAGGGTGAAGGACCCTGGTGCTGGTGAGCAGCTCCACACCACACTCACCATGGTTCATTATAAAGGGACACGAATACCCTGGAAGAATCCTAACCTAATGAAAGTCTTATTTTCCAGAGTAACAGTTCATTACTGGCCTCGCTGTGCAGTCAAAACCCCTAAGGTAGAAAAAAAAAAAGATAGTGCAGAGCTGCTGGATGTGTAGCAAAATCCTCATGGGGTTGGACATTTACAATTCTGCTATATCTCTGCAGGAGGGAGGATGCTACTGCTCCAAATCCGATGTTTATTTATTTATTTTTAAAGGGGTTAATGGTTTTTTGGGTTGTTTTGTTTTTTTTTTTTTTTTTAACTCTATGGGTGTTTCAGGATATGTATGCTGTCCCCATGAGGTTCTCCAAGTGCCCTCATGCTCACCTGGGGACAGACAACGTCTCCTGCCAGAGCAGACAGCAGTGGCCGTACGCAGGTATCTGTCCTGGCACAGGAGAAGCCATCAGCAGCTTGGGAGCCCAGACTGAGCCATGCACACAACATGGCAAGCTGAGCTGGGTGAGCTCCAGGGTGCAAGCACCTGAGCATCCTTCCCTTGCAGCTCCTTCAGGGATGCTGCACTCTGCCCTCAGGAAGCAGGAGGGGGTCCTCACTACAAAGGGCACTGCCCAGAGCTGTATGGGTAAGAAGAGGGGAGTGCCAGCCTCCCCCAGAGCACACAGAGCCCCAGCCCCCACGCTCCCCAGGACTGCCACCACAAGCTGTGGTCCATGGACAACCTGCCAGCAGCCTGCAGAGACGTGTCTGGTAAAGCAAATCTGTTCATCCTTGATTCCAGCAGTAAAAAAAAAAGGCAGAATATTGTCTTTTTTTTTTTTTTTTTCCTTTCTCCCCATGTGTTCACAAAGAAATGGAAAACAGAGCAAGAGAGCTAACTGAGAGCCTCTCCCCACACCATGGAAGGAGCCGCACCTCCCAGGGTCGCGATGCTTCTGTCCCAGCCCAGCAGGACACAGCACGGCACTGGGAGCAGAGCACCAGCCAGCTCAGCCAGCTTGAAACAAGGGCTGCCCGCACACGCACCCTCCTCCAGACGCTCCGATGTTAATCCCAGTTTCCCCAAGAGCAGAGATAAACCGTATCTGCACTCCCCTCCGGAAAGGGAGAAGGGAAAAACAAAACGACGGTGCAAAGCCGCGGAAGTCATCGGGCAAATGGGCGGAGAGAGCACTTCGTTTCTTTTTGTTATGCAGAAAAACTCGCCTTCCACTTTGCAGCCGCTTCAAGACCACGGCTCTTCTTCGGTCGATGGCTCCTAACCCACCTGGATCTGCAGAACCCAGTAGAGCAGCCCGTGGAGAGTCTGGATGTTGGCTTTGAAGTTGAAGCAGGAGATATGAATTGCAGCCAGAAAGCAGCAGCACCTTTGCTCCGCTTTACTACTATGATCGACCTTCCTCACACACATCAGCTGTTCCCGACAGCTAGGGCCATTTAAGAAACGAATACTAACAGACATGGAGTTTTGCAGAATTACGGTTATTTGCACCTCCTCCAGGAGGGAAGAGGGCTTGTCTCTGCTAACAGCACAGTCTGAAAGTCACGGCTCGGTCTCGAAGTTCCCTTTGTTCTCCCCGTTATCAGCAGGAGGAGAACTGTCCAGAGAGCAGCTGAACCCATCTGTCACAAACACTTTTTTGGGCCAGGACTTCTGCCAGCAACTTGCTTCCACACGGGCTGCAGAGAGCAGCAAAATGAGCACCTAACCTATACATGGCTGTTGAGGGGAGAAGTATCCCCATCCATATACTTAAATGCATCACTTCTTCCTGATATCCCTTCCAATCAGGAGCAGCATCTCCTCCCAGCTTCTCTACCCAGAGGATCACTGGACACGTCCATTGCTGCACTGGAGAGAGCACTGGGGTAGATATGACACCCCCATCCCATCTCACCCTTCCCCAGCACACAGCTATTTTGCCTCCATCCCAATGTGGCCAATGGGCTAAGCCCAAATAAAATACAGTACCCCCCTTCTTCTCTCCCCTGGTGGCTTCAGAACACCCGAAGAAATGCATAAAGTAGAGAAACAAGAAGTCAAGATTCTCATCTCCACCCTCACTGTAGGCTCCAAGGGTGAGCACTGCTCCCAGAAACCCACCAATCCACTCCCAGCAATCACACAAGGTTCTTGGGAGAGAAAGGAATGTAAAGTCAGTCACTCTATTTATAATATTTGCAGGTAATGGCATGCTAATACAATTCATTAACGCTCAGACACCGCTCATTAGTGTCTTTTCACTTTCCTGTTGCAGGGCCCATATTTCTCTTTTACACATAATCTGTTTTATTAAGCAGTTCCTTAATAGAAAGAAAAGTGTTATCTTCCATGCAGATTTTGCTTAAATCCCCTTGAATTTAATTAGGCCCCAGAAGATTCAAGAAAGTCCAAGTACATATCTGAACTGCAGAAAACTCAGGTGTACTCCACCTGCAAAGCGTTTAATTTTTACTGATCACTGCTACACGCTCCACATTCTTTCACCACGTGATGCCAGGCAATATAATTATTCCACATTTCAATTGCAGCTATCCTGGGAAAGCATTTTTCCCTCTCTCTTTTTTTGTAGTATCTCCCCATTGGCAAAACCCAATCATCAACCTCTGCCGGGGGCTCAGCTCACAGATCCCTCAGAAAATGAGAGCAACCAAACATAACTCTGAAGCCCTTTCCCAGTTGCTTTCCTGCACAAAGTATTGAGCCCTCCAGGACAATGGATGATCCTTACACTGGGATGAATCTCAACCAGGTGTTAGCATCCAAAGAGGGAACTGAATAGTCCTGGTAAATCTCAGCATTGCAACATCTCACCTGGTGTGAGGTGTCCCAGGGTCGTGGGAGGAAAAAACAGCGTGGGTCCAACCTCACCACCCCTGTGGGATGCTGGCTTATACCTCACCCTGCCCAGATCAGTTCTGAAAGCTGAGAGATATCTCCAGTTCTGGACTTGGCTACTCACTGCTTCCAGGAGCAAGGACTCGTTGAAGAGATGATGGCAGGGAAGAGCATGACGCACACCTGAAGCCTCCTAGAAGTTGCACTGTTGCCCCTTGAAATTAGCAAACCGAAAATTTAAAATGAATCAGAAGGTGTTTGCCCTCCTCTCTGTATGGTTAACAGAATGAGTAATGCCAAATAGTGTTGTAGCCTAGATATTTTACGGATGGTACAGTTAGAAAGACCACTGCAATGGAAAGAAACAATCAAAACAAAGGAAAATGCTCACCCATATCATAGGCTCACAGGAGTGAACTCCAAAGGAGCAAACTCCAGAAAGAGACCCTTCCCCAGGGCTGGTCAGCCCTTAAATGGGGTCTGGGAGAGGTGGAATCAGACTCCACCCCTTCTGGTCACACAGATGCATTGCCTTCACCTGTGCTCCTGTGGCTGACTCAGTGCTTGCCTCAGGTGATCAATCACTGTTTCAGACCATGATTCAACAGTTCCCATACACTCTCCTTAGCAGCAGAGGTTCTCAATAAACGTGTTGATGTGTTCGAGAAACATGGAGATGTGGCACTCAGGGACATGGATTAGTGGCATGATGGCGGTGGGCTGACAATTGGACTTCACCTGGAGTTCTTTTCCAACCTTAACAATTCAATGATTCTGTCATTCCCCAAATCCTCAGGCTGCTGCAGGGATGCTGCCCTGTTCAGTGCAGCACTGGGCTTTGCACTACCATTGTCCATCACATGGCCTCACCCCTAAGCGATGAGCAGGAATTGCATTCCCCTCAACCTCACGTCTTCTCGCTGCTGAGCTTCCTCTCCTGCCCCAGTGAGGGCTCTGGAGCTGCCATTCCTCCTCATTACCATCAAGCAGTTAGCTGTGGATTGTTCTACATAATGCTGCGACCGCAGTTTCATCTGTAGCTTTAAACAAATGGGGAAAATGTTCTAAAATGTGAGCTTTTATTGAATTAAATATTAACATAAACACAAGGCTGAATGCAGTGCTGGATTATTAATTTTAATATTTAATCCAACAAGAAAGTTTATGGTTGTATTAGGGTGGTTTGTTTTCTTTCACCCAATTCATTTCCCCGTCAGCACTGAAATGAAGTTTTCTTAATGAAGGAAAGCGATGGGGAAGGTGTGCTCTCATGTTACAGAATATTAAGGGCTGGTGGCAGAGCGCATGCAAATAAAAAGAGAAAGTGACAGCAATAGCAGTGCCCTTGGGCTGGGATGGACAAGAATAGAAGGAATGCCATGAATAGGGTGCACAGCTCAGTGGAGGCTCAGGGTTTATAGGGCAACGTGGTACTTTTGCTTGGGTTAACACCAAGCAGAGTGCAGCAGGCAGGAGGAGGAAGGACATCCTGATGAGCCAGCACATCCTTATGTTTCATTCTTTAAGCTCTTAAGATGCTGTTTGAATGTTAGCTGTAAAACATTGTACCGATTCACAAAATGATAAAGAACCCTCTTTAATCCAGAGTGGAGGGCTGGATGGACATCTCAGCCTGATGTGTTGCTGCTACATTTTTGTATAAACTCTGTCATTCCCCAGGGCAATGGGAAGAGGATTGATTTCGGTCAGGTCCTGTGAGTCTCAGTGCTGCTGAGTGAAAGGATAGAAAAGGTAGAAATGCTTCAGAAATGAAGGAAAAAAAGAAATGCTTCAGTGCTACCCACTACTTGTGGGAGAGTGATCCTTAGAGACGCTGCAAGCTTCAGATTATTACCTGTCACCAACAGCCCAACGAACACACCGACCTGCCAGCATCAGCGTGCCAGGGAGCTGGAGATGAAAGGGTGCCAAAGCAGAGAGACAAAGCCTGCCTCGGAAGCAGTGACATGGTGATTGTTATTATTCCTTATAATCACGCATAATGACAGCACAGGACAGCACTGTGGCCATTGGGAATCAATTCACAATAAGCCCCTCCTGGCCCGAGAGAAAGAAGCAATGACAAACGTCCAGAAACTTTGAGGGAAGTCAACATTAAGCAGTTCCTACCTTGATTGCATGCCAGATTCTTGTGTTAATAATGGCATCTCTTGGCCCGCTGCGGGATCTCACGTAGTGGTGGAACGTAACTTAGGTAAGGGTGGTTGGCACAGGTTCAGATTTGCATTTTGTTCGGATTTGCCAGGCACACCCCTGAGCCGTGTAGTGCTGAGGTGTAAGCCACACTCACCAGTTCATCCCAAGCCAACTCCACAGCTCCGCACCCTCTTGCCATGGAAAGGCAGCCACAGCTGGGACAGCAGGGCTGTGGCAGTGGGACTGCGTGGGGGACAGCTAAGCTCACACAGCTACCTGAATCTGGAGCAAATTCAGGAAGAAAAGGGACCTGGCTCAGGCCAAGGTGGATGGATGGACATCTCACAAGGGTGGAAGGACAAACACCACACAAGCTTTGTGGCATGGTGTGTGGGTGTGAGAGAGTTAAGCCCCAGCCACTCTGAGCAGTATGTCTGCTTGTTCATATGGCTGGGAAGGCTGCACAGCCAGCTCAGCTTGTGCAGGAGTGGCCACTGCCCACCGCAGGGTTGGTCAGGCTGAGCCATCAGAGTGTGCTCTGCAAATGAGCAGTGCAGTGAGCTCTTGTCCTGCTCACAGCCCTTCGCTGAGCCAGAGCTGTGGTGGTGTGCAGGTGGAGCAGCCAGTGTCGGGCACTGGGAGCACTGGGAGTGCCTCCTCTCTGTCCCGCTCCTCGTGGCATCACTCCATGACGGGCTCAGCATTGCCAAAGGCCACCGTCAGCCTACTCTTCCTCGTCCTCAACCCCCCTCCCACACTAACAGCAAGCGCAGGCAGTGCTGGTACTCACGATTACAAGCTCTGAGATGTCCTCCACCAATCCACAGCAGCTCAGTAGCTCTCTAGAGATGCACCCTTCCTCTGCTCTGAAAACCTGGTGCCCACCGCTCCTTTCCCAAGGGTTCTTCTATCTTCCTTTAACTTCTTTAACGCAGGGGAAAGCAAGAGCAAGCAGCGGCCTCCAGCCTGCTGTGTGGAGCAGGAGCAAGAGGCTCCTCATCTTTGTGTGCAGTAGGGGAAGTGAGAAGCTCTGGTCCAAGAGTTTTGTCCCTGAAACACCCATGGAGACCCCGGTCTCAGCTCTCTGTTGGCACGGCCGCCGTCAGGCTGCAGAGATGCTGGCTGCCACGAGAGGACACCATCCTACCTCCGACTTCCTCAGTGCTCAGCCCTCGGTAAAAATATCCATAATGACATTACAGGGATCGAGTGGAACACACACGTCGGAGAGGAGAGCAAGAAAGAAACAATATGTTGATCATCCTGCTCTAGCCAGCGAGAGCACTGCCCTGCCATTTATTTCTGCAGCAAGTATCCCTTTAAATATACAAGTCGCAAGGACATTAGGCTGTAATAGGCAGCCCAGGGATTAGTTTGAATATACTTCATCTGGTGGCTTGTGTGTGCGTGCGGGTGTGTGTTGGTTGACTTTAAAATGGAATAAACCACATTTAGCAGCTAGGTAGCTATGGAAACATAACCAAAATTGTTCTACCACCTTTCTGCCGCACTGCTTCCCGCAGCCCTGCAAATACTGTCAAGGGAGGGCTGAATATTGTTTCTTATAAATAATAGAATGTAAAGAGCTACAGAAAGAATCATTGAATTAGGATGGCGAAGTGGAGATGGTTCAGGGAAAGAAAAAAAAAAAACTGCCCGGTAGATGTAATATTAGTTTCTGATGACTTGGCAACGATAAGAGACTTAATTTTATTCTTTTGTATTTTTGCAGCTTGCAGAAAGACGCAGGGTGAGGATATATATGTATTTTGGTCATGTACTCGTGTGGAGGTGAGAACGTGTGTGTATGTGTATAAACACATGCACACAAACACTGCCGGCTGCATGCACACCAGCAGAAATACACCTACAGCAGTCAGCATTTGAAAAGCACTCACCTGCCACCCCAGCCCCCAGCTGGGCTCTGCCCCAGCCCCACTTTCTTTTCCAAGGAAAGGGCCTCCCATGGTGCTGCTGAAATTGGGCAAGGGAGGCTGGGAGCAGGGGTCCCCAGGATGAGGACAGGGGACAAAGCAGCCTATGCTGTCACAGAAGGCAAATGGCAATGTGGTTTTGGTCAGACGCGACACCTCTTACTGATGGTCCCCCATGGATGGGGTTTTCTGGGTGCTGTTCCAGTTCAGCATTCCCAAATGTCAAGCAGAGCCAAGGCTGGGGTTTCTAAATAGCATCAGCACAGATGCAGAGCAGATGCTTGTCCAGCTCCACATCCAACTCCTCCAAGCCACCCAGGGCTTTCTTCCTCTCATTTGCTCCTTCGGTTCTGTCCACTTCGGCTCAAGTCCTTGGGGTCCTGCCATGAAGCCCCTGTAACTCTTTTCCATCTTCCCTCATGCCTGGCCCCGAGCACAGCCTCCAGAAGCATGGGCAGCACGTGAGATGGGGATGCACTGCAGATGCACCCAGCAGCACAATGGCAGGTTGTTTTACTCTCCATTTCTTTCTCCGTAACCCCTAGGATGGCCACCGCCTTTGTGATCATTGCAGACGTTTCCAGAAGCATCCAGCCTTGCCTCCACAGCCTCCTTCCAGAGAGGTAATAGCTCATTGAGATGGTGCTGCTGTGTAGGTACAGCGCTGTTGATTTTTCTCCATGTGCAGTTACCAACAATGAATTTCCTCTGCTATTTCATCACCTGCACGCTGCAATCCTTTGGCATTTCTTCGCAGTCAGCTTTTGTTGGCACCGTCCTGAATAATGCTGTCGCCTTGTAAGTTCTCTTTCCATCTACTCCCTTTGCCAGTGTTTGTGGGCACACTGAACAACAGGAGCCCTACCACCAGGCCCCGAAGGATCGATCGCATTACCCCTGCCCACAGAGCAACAGGGTTGCCCCTTCTCACAGATAAAGTCATAGAATCACAGAATGGTTGGGTTGGAAGGGACTTAAAGCCCATCCAGCCCTAACCCCTGCCATGGGCTGGCGGTCCCCCATCAGTTGAGGCTGCCCAGGGCCCCATCCAGCCTGGACACCAACAGGGATGGGGCATGCACCCGTACCCTACATCAGATTTCCATCTTTGGATATGGGATTCCCCAGAATGCCAGCTGCTCTGTCCAGCCCCCATACCATCATTCTGAGGTTAGCAGCCGGCCCCTCTCCAGCCCTACGTGTTGTTGCTTTAACAATCAGAGGGATGGAAAAACAAAACCCTTTACTGTCTATTGTTAAACTTTACTGTCTAATGTTTTAATAAACAGTCAAGTTCTTCCTCTGATCGTTAAATCAGCAGTAAAGCAGTATGGAGACGGGTTTATGAGATCCTATCTGCATCACTAACATACAAATGTGAGGTCTTGGCAGCTGCGAGCAGCTACGCCCCATCACATGGCTTCCTGCCCGCTTCGAGGGCTGGATCTGCTGCGGGTTTGGAAGAGGTACAGCTCCTCCTGCCTGGTGGGAGATGGGCAGAGAGAGACCTCACAAGGACCCTGCTCACGCTTCCCCACCGAGCTCCACACCAGTAGGAAGAAATTAGTGCTGATAGGATGATCGCCCCGTCCTCAGGAGGGGGACATCCTCCTTTAGAAATCACACTGGGGACATCACCCCAGAATGGGACTGGGTGTAACCCAGTGTACGCCCTGCAGCAGCCATCCTGGCTCCACGCTCCGCCACAGCAAAGCCGGGCTTCTGCTTAGCTCACTTGAGTGCCGTGCAGTTAGTGTCTAAAGAAACTTAAACCCTTTGTTATCTCTGGGATGATTCGTGTTTGCTTGATGGCACTCACCCCCCTCCATCTTTGTTTTTCCAAGAATCCCCAGCCTCCAGCCCTGCAGCTGTGTGCCTCGTGGCTCCGAGCGCAAGCAGCCGCGGTGGTCCGCCGCATTCATTCCGTGTAGGACTAAACTTCTAAACGCTTCCCAAAAAGCGTATCTGCCACTTCTCTTCCAGGAGGAATAATGATTGCCTTACCCAACTCCAAAGTAATTTTTAATTGATCACAGTTGTTGCATCAACTTGGATAAGCAGAAGTGAGGTTTTATCTCCTTGGGGGTGGCTCTGTCAGCAATAGACAGCAGGTTTCCTGCCTACCACCATTTGTGGGGCTGTTGCAACCATTTGTCCAGCCATAAAATTATTAGCACATTATCCCTGGGCAACGACGTACAATTTTCTCCTTTTTATTACTCAATAAACAGTTTGGAACCCAACCCCCCAGAGTGAGAATAGAAACTGACCTGCGACTTACACATCCATAAATGATGTAGCAAAGAGAGAAGGTGCAGGAACACAGAAATGATACAAAAAAAAAAAAAAAATGAAACAGTCAAATAGATGAGTGTCTTGCATGACTTTTGTCATAATGAAAACAAAATGTGGCTCAGGACATCTGCAGAGGAATGATGGAAAAGAGATGAAGCTCTGAGAAGACCCACAGGAGAGGGCTGCTGGCACAAATTCTCCTCGATAACAGTTCCAGGAGCACACACCGTGGTTTTCCATATGCATCCCCAAGTGCCAGCACTTCCTATTGAAAATGCCTGGGTGCCCAGAGAGCATTGGGAAAGAAAAATACAGCACTTAGTTGACTCATTGTAGCTATATTAATTCCAGCTATATTATAGCTATCTATTTCCAGCCATAGCTAGGGGAAGGGGCTTTTGTGGAGGAAGGGGATTTTCTAAATGAAAAAGAAATGCAGTTTATGGAGAGTGAAAACTAGTCCCAAATCCAAGTCTAATTGAATAAGAAATAACCTGGAAGCTTTCTTTCCACACATAAGCTTGTTAAAATTCTGAAAGTATGTATATATAATCTTACATTTACTAAACAAATCTATTCCATTTTTTGTTTCAGCATGACATTTTCTATTTCAAAGCTGACCTATTTTGAGGAGTAAGAAAATTAGCTGAATTCCCCAAAATCAAAACACTTTATTCTGGCTGAATAAAATATCAGGAGGTTTCTTTTTACCCTTACTCCAAAGAAGTACACTCCTCCAGGGGGGGGAGAGGGGAGGGGGTACCAGAATGGATCTTATTTATTCCTTTGAAGTCCAGTTCAGCCATAGAACAGGGGGAAAGAAAAAAGGCCTCTAGACAATTTGCACAGCAATGATTTCCAGCCTATGTTCGTGTTCAAAATCGTTCCCATGGATTTGGGATACAGGAATTTGAAGCGTAGGTAGGGATTGATGCATTGAGTAATGGATTTTGCCTGGAACAAACGTTATTTGGGGGGCAGTATCTCACAGAAAAGAAGTGACCACAGCCTACGCTGTCCTACTGGCTCTCAGCATCGCCACTGCAGTTTGTTGGCAGCTTTGGAAATCAAGGCGAGTGGAGGCTTTGTATCTCACTCCAGCCTGCCAGGCCAACCTCTGGATGAAGTCACTCAGTGAAGGGGAAGCATGTCAAAGTCATTCTTCCAGTGTTTTGGACACTTCCCCTGCCAGTATTTGATTAAAGAGATTTTTAATCAGCTCAAGACATCTTGCGCTATGGCTGACATTGGTGCGAGAGGGAACAAATAGCTCTCAACTATCTTGAAACCCAAAGATACTTGTTAGAGAATCGTGCAAGGCTGCACATTTCATTCTGTTGTTTTTGGATAGGCTGATTAATAAGGATCACTCACTCTTTGGCAATACTTCCAGTCTGTGAGAAGCAGTCCTCAACTGAGTTGGGAAAGGTTGCCTCACCAGAAGGTCTGGGCAAGATGACATGGCATGAGGTTTTCTTTCTGATGTAGACCTCTTTGGAGTCATCCTATGCCACTCTCCTTCTCTGCAACAACGCCAGGCTGGAGAAAAAAAATAAATCCATTTGCGTTATTATTTGCACATCTCCGAGCCTTTGCTCCAGGCTGCCCGCAGGCACAGTTGGCCAACTCTGTGCCTTCACCTGGTTTCCTTGACAATGTCTAAAATATTTTCTTTCTAAAGCTGGACTCTGAAGCGCAGATCCTGTCTGCACACCAGCCCCTGTAAAGCCGGTCTCTTTTGAAGTCAGTTGCCAGAATTTGGGATGGAGTGAGAACTGTGTAGTTTTCTGATAGCGGAGCACAAAGCTCAACTTCCAGAAACTTTTCACAAAAGGTTGTGTTGGGACTGTGCAGTGCAATCAGTGCATGAGCTGTTAACGTGGAACTCATGATTGCTCGTAGCAATCACGGGGTCTGAAAACACAGCAGGATTCAAAGGAAGATCAGCCACTCACACAAGGTAACAAGGACATCTTAAAATGAGCAGCTATTGAATTGGGATTCAGAGCTAATTTATCCCAAAGGAAGGTTATTTGTTAACTGCCTCTTGAAGAGTTGCTGATAGAGCTGGAGGAAGGGTGACAATTCCTCTTCACAGCCACCCCCAAGGATTATTCTTCCTCATCTGGAATGAAAAATAAAGCTTCTTGAAGGAGGGGGACAGGGACTACAGACAGCAGTTCAGTTGATGCAGGATCAAGTCTCTGTTGCCTGAGTGAGATAGGTTCTCCAGCCCCAGAAACCAGGGCTGACCATCTCCTGAATTTGCTCTCGTTGCCCAGCTCACAATTCTTGCTAGCTCACTCTCTGCTCCATTTTCAACTCTATTCCTTCTGCATTACTCTCTGAATTCAAAAGCCCTCTTTAGAAACAGATGGGTGACATTCAGTTGCCAAAACAAGAGGACCTCATTCAGTTTGGGCTGTCCAAGGGTATTCCTCCCAGCTTGCTGCCACTCCAGATGGGCACCAGCATCCCAAGGATGCTAATTTGTATTTGCATCTATTGTAGAGATGATCAGTATCCGTGCTTGGTACCAACCATCTTGGGTAGGTGTCTGCACTCCCAACCCAGCCTTTGGGGGTGGCTGTAAAGAGGGATTGCTGCCCTTCCTTCAGCTCTATCAGAAACTCTTCAAGAGGTGGTTAACAAACAACCCTCACTTGGGATGAATTAGCCAAATAACAGGCACTTGAAAGATAGAAGAGTCTCTTATTTAGCCAAGGAAGTGTTTATCCACTCACTAACTACTCCTGCTGACACCATTAGCTGATGGTGATCAAGACCAAAGTGAAAACACTGGACTGACAGTGCCTGTGTTCCTCACTAAAGAGGAGGAAGGCTAGGCTATCCAACACACTCATCTCTGCACCTGATGAGCCATGCACATGACACCAGGCTCCAGACACCAGAAGCAACGCCTTGTCCCACTCCAGCCAGTCCCAAATGCTCGAGAAAACCTTTGAAGCCCAACTATTAGGCCTGGTGAGAGCAGTCCCATTAAATCCAAAGGGAGATTTACCAACCTGTGCATGACATTGCTCATTCACTGCCGTTCCCAATCCCTTGCTTTGATAAGAAGTCAGATCACTGATCACTTGCTAGGCCCTTCCCTGGCTAGTTCCAGAAGTCAGAAATGTCACAAATACATCAGTCTTTACTTCTTCAAATTCCTTGCAGTATTTTCCACTGCTTCTCTTAATATCTCAGTGAGATGCACCTGGGCCCTGCTTACCTCCAGGCACTTGCACAGACAGAATGTTTCCACATGGGCACAATTTCAGCATTTTGTAGAGGAAAGTTTCTTCCTGAGGGATGTGACAGAGCCGCTCAAATGAAGTAAGTTCCCTAAAAGATCAATGATGTAACAGTGAGATGGAGAGGTTCAATTTGAACAGCCAGTTCTGGGCGGCTGAAAAAGAGTCAGGAATCAGTGACTGAGAAGCAGACCTGTATTCTCCTTGATAGGTGGGTCACGTTCCTCAGCCAAACTTCCAGCCCCATCCATACAGAGCTGAGTATCCATTTTGACCATTCATTTTAACCATCCATTCTAACCATATAAATGCCCTATTGGATAGAAATGATCTAACAACCCCAAACCTTAGGTGAGGGGATAACAGTGCAGACCTGGCACAGCCATGGTAGGCACAGAGTCCCAGAGCTCTACTCCAGAGGCAGCAAGAAAACTCTGAAAGGAAGCAGAGACAAAAATGAGGCTGCAAGCAGCAAAATAAATCAGTGACAGAGTTTCACAGAAAGACAAATGAAGTTGAAACCCGTCCTTGTTTATTTTAATGTTTGGAATGTTTCTGAGGTGATTTATGCCCCCACTTGAATGTATTTTTCTCCCTCTGTCTTTCTCTCTCCCCTCTTCTATTTTTTTTTTTTTTTTTTTACAGAAATATATATATATATATATATATATATTTGGGAGTTAATTGGATTTCCAGGCTTTGCAGCCAGACAGTGTAATTGATCTCTGAAGAGATGGATTTGTCAGTTGGCTGGGCACGCATTTGACAACATGAGAGGAAAGGAATGAAGAACACCCCCCTGCATGCAGAGCCAAGGTGGGTCCTCACGGCATGTTGCTGGCTGAGCCCCTCGGCACTGCTCCAACCTGTGCCACTGATGCCCTTGTTCCCTAACTTTGCCCCAGATTTCCCAGTTTACTTGTGACTTTGGGCCCCTTCAGGTAAGACAGCTGTGAGATCTGAATAAGACAGCCCCCTTACTCAGAGCTGTGTCTCAGAGGTCGTATTTTGACTTCTGTACCATCCCAGCTACTTGAAGCTCCAGCAAAGCATACATTTGCCTTTGCCCAATACATGGGATGTTCCCTGCTTTCCCATTCCCTCTCCCTTTTTGTTCTGCCTTGCAAGTTCATCATTTCCAAAGCATGGATGCATCAAGCAAGAGTTCGCACAACTGCAGTAACTACCAGAACCTAGCATTGCTCCTCATCCAAGCTCAACCTTCAGCCCATCTCTGCTCCCATCAGGACACACCTTCAGTTGGTCACACTGGTTCAGAGGAGGCACTGAGTTGGAGGACAGGAGCAGAGTGTGCCCAACTGCTTCTAGCCACATTTCCCATTTCACCCAAGCAGTTTCCAAGCATCCCCACCAAGTCAAACTCACACTGATTGGCAGCACAACAAACCTTCGACCGTGCCTGGTCTATTCAGATCATAAGGATCATGAAATCCTTGGCTTGAGAATATGCTCCAAATATCTGAGCCAACTCTATACACAGAATCATATTGATGTCTTCCACTTCCCACCAAGCCTCTGTGAGCAAAGGTGGGTTACTTCTCAGCTGTACATAGCAGAACAATTTAAATTCTGGTCTCATCTACTGCAAGAGGCCTGATCCTGCGGCTCTGAACAGAGCTCTACTGGAAGCTGCTGCTTTTTAAGGTTCCTCAATAAAAACCTGTCATGGCCACATGCTCTGTGCTGCCCATCTCTGCAGCAGATGGCAAGCAGCCGTTCCCGACAGACTGCAGCAAGCTCCAGCACTCCCGTGGGGAATTCAAGTTTGCACAGATCTCTGCAGGTGATTCCACATGGGAACTCGGCACAAAATGAGCACTGGAAAAAACTCCAAGAGTTGTCACAGAGTGGGTGAGAAAGGCATTTCTGGGAGCATTCTTGGCAGGGTGAGTTCTGGTTTCCCCAGCAGAGCATCCTTCACCCATCACAAAGGTGTGCACTCAAGCCCCAGTTGACTTTGGTTATCTAGGAGAGTGCCACATGTCAGGGAGAAAGCTCTCTGTGTAAAATCTGTCTTTTCAATGTAAGACTCATCTTGTGTGCTTGTCCCACATCCCAAGCCACTGGTACAGCTCCCAAGGAGACAGGAAAAATCATCAGCCTTTCTGAGCCAGAGACCCTTTGCTGTTTGCAAGTCAGCCAAAGGAAGGTGCCACATTCCCATTCACCTGCCAGCTTGCCCAGGAGATGAGGAATTGCCGTCTTTTTATCTGTTACAACCCTGTCTGAAAAGCCCAGCTTTGCCTGCTTAGTTAGTTGCACTGTGCTGTTTTGCTGCTAGAAGCAGTCCTATAATAATTGACCCGGCTTTTCTGTGCTGCTGACACCACCTGACACGGCCTGGCAGAAGGAAACACCGCGTTTGCACAATGCATAATTAAATACAGAGCTCACTTCCACGGGAAGCTGCCGTGGCCAAGAATTTGTGACATTTCGGAGGGGAAGCAGGCATGTGTGCGGATAACAAGAATAGCCAGAGTAACAACAGCTAAATACCAGCATGCCTGTTGACAGTGCTATTGATATGGCAGGCAGCCTCCCGTTATTGGAGATGATAAGCATATCTACCATGTGATGGATCTGCCTTCTGCTACACCTCCCATTGCAACGTCTGCTTGTGGCATCACTTGCAGAGGTCAGAGCTGTGCAGGCACTGCAGTTCCCCCCTTCTACTGTTCTTTCCAGTGCACGTGTCGAAAATATTAGGCAGCTTTATTTTGCTGTTGCTTGCACTGGATATAAAACCCTGCGCGATGGGAGCATTCCAGAATTGCAAAGCTTCTTTATAGGCAGGAATATTGTTCTGTGCAGGTGTAAGGTATCACTCACGGCAGCATTACAGCTCCTACACACTGTGACAAGGAAGCAGCTCGCAAACGGTCACGCAAAGGAAAACATCTGTTAGAAGCTAGCAGGTACACAGATCATCAGCAAATTGCACAGCTTGCGCCTGATTTTCCCCTTGCTTTGTTTCACAGCTTGCAGCAGCACGACGCAGGAGCAGAGGGGAGGTGGTGAGCTCTTCTGGGGACACGCAGCCCCAGGGTCAGCACCCGCAGATGTGCATTGTGCCACTTCTGTTTAACAGGGGTGCACTTCTTTTTGCCTCCACCTCGCTCACAACATATTTCCTGATCGCAGCTGGACCTTCCCATCTGCTCTGTGTTATGGAGCTTAGATCAGGAAACAGCAGGATTCTGTTTCCATCAGACAGGATCTCTGGTTGATCCCCAGCCAGCCTCAGCCCTCAGCCGTGCTTCCCAGCATCGTGTGTGATGGTTGGAAAGGAGGATCCCCCCATGTCCTCCTGACTGTCCACTGCCCACACTCCCACCTTTGTAGAGGGACTCAGACAGCTCAGACACATCCCCCAGCACTGGCTGTGACCAAATCCCTCTGCCTGCTCAGCCTTCGCAGCCTTGCCCACGCTCTGCTCCCATCCATGGAAATCCTCCCTTCCTCCATCAGAGTGCCTAGGATTGGCACTCACTTCATATCTTCTTTCCCTCTCCCTCTTTAAAAAGAAACGATTTCCGTGTTTGTACGTGATCTTTTCCCCTTGAGCAAAGCAAAGGGGGGGAGCAGGAGGAGAGAAGCCATCCCTGGTCCTACACTTCCATCACCTGCTCTGAATGGCACGATCCTGGAGCTTCCCCTCCCATCGGCTCTCCATCAGACACATCAATGCCTTTGGCATGTGATTTGTCATGTCAGAGAAGTTCACCACTTCTGGCACTGAGCAACACAACTTATTAAGTCCCAGACACACACCTTAGCGATCGATGGGAATTTCAACTGCGACTTCATTGTGAAAAGGATCAAACCGTTTAAAATCTCATCCCTCAAACAGAGTGGTCTTGCACTCCGAAGGAGCTCCACGTAAACACTGGGGCTTCATGAGCATCTGCTTCGTGGGGAGGGCAGGGGTCACTGTACACAGACTGACGAGACCCTGTGTGAGGCACCACGCAATCCTTGTCACCCAAAATTGGGGTCACGGATGGTGAGCTCGGGCTGGAACTGGCTCAGAGAAATGTTATCTGGAGCAGCAGAGCAAAGGTGGCCTTTTCACAAGAGTCATCTGCTGGGAGAGCCCAACTTGTTAGTCTAAGAAAATGAAGGTGGAGAGGTGATAAAATTGTTCTCTCTCTGTGTACCAGGGGGTTTAACATGAAGGAAGAGAAAATGCTGTTTAAGGTGAAAGTGCAACATCAGCAAAAGGTCACAAACCATCCATGAATAAATTCAGGTGAGAAACTAGAATGAGGCGTTTCACTGTCCAAACAATTAGGAGAAAACCAGTGCAGAAAGAAAGGGTTTTTCAGCCTAGGGAAGGGGAGAGGAGCTTCACTGTCTGAAATAGCAGGGAGAAGGACTTGATGGCCTGGGGGTTCTGCAGGAGCAGTGATTCTGTTTTTAAAACAGCATCGCTGTAGCCACGCAGACCAAGGAGGGCAGAGAGACAAGGTGTGCTAGGAGCGACAATCCATTTGTACAAGGTCAGCCAATTTAATTGGAAAAACGTGTTGAGTTTGAGACTTGGGTCTGAAACAGAGCAGTAAAAATCAAGGCAAACATAAATCAAAAGGCTGTGATAATTCACAAGAGCCTAAGGGCTGGATTCCACCCCTCCAACAAGCGCTAGGGCAAGAGAGGGCAGCTTAGAGCAAACACTAGCAGGAAGCGCCCACTGCCAAACCAGCACCAGCTGTCCTGTTGCAGCCCATGGAAATCCATATAGAAAATCATTAAACAATTACAACCTCTATCGGAAGATCGTCATCCTTGGAAGACACTTCTCCCAAAGCCACCACTCGCCCTGACTCATCGGAATCACGGTCAGAAGGCCATGTCATAGATCAACAAACACTAAATGGTGGGGCCAAAGCAAATCGGGGGAGCAAAATGAGCCGATGCCACACTGACAACCTATGCAAGCTTAGAGACAGGGACTGTGTCACGCTGCCTTCACCAAGGGCACGTGTCCCATAGAGCAACCACTCGAAATCAGCTCAGTGGCCCGGGGGAGAAAACAAAGCACCTGAAAAAGTCACCCAGACAAGAAGGTAAGGTCCAACACGCGGGTTGATTTAACACACGGTTTTATCACTCCCTGCTGACAGAAGCCTCTCTCGTTTGGAAGGTGTTTAAGCACCTTATTTTGGTTAGGCTTACGAATCCTTCCAAAGCTGGCCCTTCGTGCAGAACCAAGATAATCCACGAAGACACAGCAGCTCACTCGCCTGTGCTAAATCAATCTCACTGTTATTTTATTCAGCGCAAAAAAAGTTCCAAGGGATCACGTTTCTACCAGAACTTGTTAACAATTTATAACTATCACCTTAATCATTAAAAACAAACAATGGGAAAGAAAAATCATTAAATTAATCCCTGATTTGGAATCCCGGAAGAGAAAATGAATTATTTTTCAAGACTGCAAGAATTAGAGGCCAACCCTCCAGATCGTGCAGAAACATGAAGAGCAAACGTACGCATCCTCTGCCAGACAGCATCCAAGGCTGCTGAAGGAAGGGTTTTTTTTCGTATTGCTTTGAAGCTCTTTGCTGTCATTCTCCAAGGAGCCTGGCAACCACACTGTGATAGAGCAAGGCTGAGCCTTTCAAGCTTCCAGAGTTATTTCCAAAAGAGCACGGGCTGAGTAGAGCATTGCAGCTGGTGCACGGGAGCTCCTGGCTGTAGCACAGTGAGTTCAGCCCGAGCACAGTGAGCAGAAATTTCATCCCAGAACGTGAATCCAGGACCACTACCTGCACCCAGCACCACCACTTGCTCTTCCTGGACTTCTGGTGCAAGCAAGGAACCAAGCTTATCAGGTGTGGGTTTTTCCTTGTGTACCCACAAGTAATTGCAGGTGAAAACAGGTCTGAGGCAGGTATGAAGGGTGGGGGGAAGAAGACATGCTCCCCAGCTAACTTCACACGTGCACAGTGCTGGACCTGGATGCTGTTGGGTGAGGCATGGAAAATTCAGGACTTTTTCCGCACCTGGTTGAAGGAAACATCCTTCTCCTTCATCATCTGAGATCACTGACCCCATGACCATACCACCAACCCCTCCTGGCCATCCCCACCAGCACCAGCTTCTCCTCCCTCGGCACCAGCTCTGACCTTCCCATCATCAAGCCCTCCATCGCGGTCCAGCTCAGGCTGCTGTGTCTCCGCCCAACACAAATCAATGGGGCCGTCACCTTGCTGGGGCGAGGACGGGAAGCGAGAATCCCAGTGGGCTGCCAAAGCCACTTCCTCGGCCATGCTGCCACAATCTGGGTGGGCAGGCATGGGGAAAGCTGGTGGAAAATTTGGGCAGGAGGGCGGGAAATGGGGGCCTTCTTTTTTCAGGCTGTTAACTGTAATTAGCCTGGTTTCTGAGATGTAATTATCTCGCAATCTCAAAGCAAACACCCCGGAGGAAATTGCACAGTTAAAGACAGCGTGGCATTAAAAATAAATTATGAAGAGTCCTGCCCGCTATTGCTACGGATCTGTCAGCATTTTCTCTCCAAAAGCCCCTGCTTGGGGGAGCTGGAACCATCCAGCTGTGACTTTCCATGCCAAACTGTCTGCCTAGACATAGGATCGTGCGGCGTCCCTGTTATGATGCAGAAATTAAAAACAATAGCCCCCCCTCCCCCCCCCGATCAGGCAGCATTCAGCTTTGTCACAGTCCAATTACAAAATCGCTGCGCTTTGGGGGTGGGGAGGTTGTTTTGTTTTGGGTTTTTTCCCAGAGGAATTAAATTCTACAGGCTATTTAATACAGCGCACGAACAAAATGTGCTAGGTGTTTGGAAACAAGTCAGCTGCTAACAGATCACAATACTCCTTCTCCTCGCAGAGAAGAGCTCCCCAAACCCACTCTCGCTGCCGTTTTTGTTGCTGCTGGAGTGCTTTCCAGAATGAGGACGGTGCCTCATGCCCTAACTGTCACGCCAGGACTAATCTCTGGAGGTGGAGGAACCCAGTTAGTTCAGTGGGAGCTGGATCTCCCTCACAGCTCAGGGCTCATCTTTCACTTGGAGGACCCCCTGTGAGGTTCCAGCCTACAGAACCTGGTCTCCAGATCCACGAGAGCCACCATTCTGCAATGTCTGACTGGAGAAGAGATGCTGGAAAGAAAGTAAGGGACATGCCATGACACCTCCTCAACATCTGCAGGGAGATGAAACTAGATGGACTAAACTGCCTTCAGAGGCCCCTTCCAACTCTAAGGATTCCATGAAACACACAACCATCTCCAAACCATCATGATCATTACACTTCATTCATTATGCCAGAGCTCAGGTCAAGGGATTCCCAGACACATACAGAGCCCCACTACAGTGTCCAATATCACAGAATGGTTTGGGTTAGAAGGAACCTCAAGGGTCACCTAGTTTCAACCCACCTTCCACGGGCAGTACTGCCAATCACAAGATCAAGCTACCCAGGGTCCCTGATGGAGAAGATCCCAAAAGACCACAGCCTTTCCTTTCAGCATAATACCATTTCCCTGTGGACTCCTGCAAATGGGATTCTCCAGAGCGCTGCCTGGTGTTGTGGATAATTAACAGCTTCTTCTGGAGTACAAGATACAACTGCCACAGGGCTTCCTGCAGCACCGAGCCCCACTTAGTTAAATCTCTCATCCTTCTCACAGTACGAATCAATCCCACCATCTCTCCTCTCCACATATCTCACCACTCACAGGATGCAAAGAAGAATTCCAGAGAGCCCATTAAAAGCCACTCGACTGGAAAATAGTTTCTGGCCTAATTCTAGCACCAGGGTCTTAGGTGGGGAGGGAAATCTGACAGCAAGAGCGCATCTGCGGGGAGGAGAAGGCATAGCTGTTAACTACTTCAACCATCTAATGTATTGCGCTCTCCAAGAGCAATTAATAATTAATATTCGTAGCCTGCTCAAATCTGTTGACTCCGTAAACCGCAGCCTCTCACGTAAAGGACTCTCGGAATGCTGAGACAAACTGAAGAACATCCCCCACAGAGAGACTCTGCATAAACAAGAGCAGCAGCAACTCCCAGCTCCTCAGCCCTAGTTTCAACCCCTCTTCTTCTCTTGCCCTCTTTATCTTGTTTAATTAAGCATAATTTCTTAGGAACAGCTCTTACAGAGGTGGATGGAAAGTCCAGTGTGACAGGAGCTGGGTCTCTGGTCCCTGTGATGTTATACCAGTGCTATAATGGGAGCAGCAAGGCATTGGGTTGGCACAGGATGCCGAAGTCACTAAGTCCAATGCCCATCAAAGGATATGTTTGGATGTTCCTGGGCCACACAGACATGCCAGAGTGGAGCTTTGCAGGACAGCCAGGGAGGATCTGTAGCGCAGGCTGTCCTACAGATGGACAAAAGCTGCTGACAGATGGTAGTCTTGTCTCCTTTTAGGCACTTGGGATTATCAACCAAGGTAGATTATCAGATTTCAGGGCTTGCAAATAGATTTATCAGATTCTAGAGTTCGGTTTATTGCCTCAGAGATGAGTGAGCACTTTCTGAAGACCAAAACGAATCACTAGAACATTACAGCTCAGCTTGCAGGAGCTCCAAGCCTGCCAAAGCTCCAGCTGCTGCCCTCTTTTACAAAGGCCAAGCAACTCCAATGGAGAACACTAAAGCCCTGCCCATTTCCCTCAGCAATGGCTGACCATATTAAGATGATAAAAAGGCCACTAGCCCTCCCTTATTATTCCATAGTAAATGTACAGCACAGCTCCATGCCTGCTCTGTGCCAGCACCCAGACTCACTGCAAACCCTGTATCGTGATGGAAGATCACAGACATGCAAAGTATACACAGAGAACTGGAAAGACTTAAGGCAGCAAACCCCCAGTTCACTGCCGTCATTCCAACCAATCCTCCTTCCTATGGTGTTGCCCCTAATCCAGTTTGTCCTCATTCATAGCTGCAAATGTAAAGCAGTTTTCCCAGCTCCCAGTATCTATCGTCACCATCTTAATCTGAGTTTCAGCCACCAAAAGACGCCTGAAGTCTAGGCACAAGGTCACAGTACCTGTGAGGTCAGGGTCATATCAGCTGATAGCATAGGGCTGCATATCAGTAGCATGCTGATGAAACCTTGCATTGTGGATTGGTAACCTGCTACAGGTAACACATCGAAAGGTAGAGAGGAGGAATGGAGTAGAACAGGTTTTCTCGATGGGAACCATAACTACTGAGGAATCTGATTGTCTTCTACAGATGTCCCAAACCAGAAGAGCTCTATGGTTTGGGCCAAACATTATGCACCCTTCTGAATCTGGGCAATCTGCATACCCATTTTGCTCTAATTTTGTCTCAGGGGCTAAGGTGAAAGCAACGTCCACCTTTTCTTTTGACTTTGAACAAGATTCAAAGCTCTTTCTATCTTTTACATATCACATGTCAGGGTAATTGAATATACAGACATACAACTTGCTCTGTCACTGATGTGGGTCTGTCACTGTGTGCGTATGTTATTTGCTCTCTTGTAACCCGAGTTTGGTAGAACATGAAAAGCTCTTCTTTCATTACAAGTAACATCTTGCTCTTATCCGTGTTACGAATTATATTTAATCACAGCTACGGTTTAATTCGGTGATATTTTTCTAAGATACGCAGAAGTTTAAATCTGCAAGTCACACACGTAATTTTCTGCCTTTTTTTTCCACATAAACTCTACTATTTAGTTTAATCCATATTCAACAAATACAATTCTACTGAAAAATGTTTTTCTTTCAGAAGTGCAACAGAAAAAGGCCTGCTAGCTTGCATTTAGGTGAGAGCACACCTAAAAATACCTAGTATCAGGAAACAATTATACCACTCTCTTTGAATTAATTATTTGTATTTAGATAGGAGGGAAAAATGCCTGTAGATATTTTTCCCTTCCTTGCCATATAGGTTAGGGACAACCAGCATGATTCTGTGGTTAACCTAGCAGTGTGGAACCAAGCCATGAGAGGATGAACCACGGAAGAATGTCATAACAGTGGCCCCAAAGATCAGCATTTGGGGGAAAACAAACAAACAAAACTTTCTTGCTATTTGCCTCTCTGTGTTTGTGCATATTGCCTTTACACTCTAAGCAAATAAGATCTTTCCTCTGGAGTCTCATAGCAAGCTAGATAAGCAACAGTTTGGGTTCCCCCAAGTTTTTTTTTGGTTTTTTTTTCCTTTTTAACACAGTGAGAAAAACAATAATCTGACTGTGTATGAAATGTATTACTCAAAATCAAAATGCTTCATTTGGTCACCAAGTATCTGTAAATATTTTTGGCAGATTTCAAGAAAAGGATGCGTGAAACTTGAAATCTGAAGTTCTCCATTTTCATTGGAACACAAAATGAAGGCTTTTGGAGTACAAATCTGCTGCCTCTTCTCTCTTCTGAAACGGGCAAAATCTAGAAGAATTTCTGAACGTTTCAGGGTTGCTAGATTTTGGGAGGGAGCCCACAGCAGTACTCTCACTGAAAGACAACCCACCCAACCTGCCTATTTTCAGTTTATGAAAGGAAAGCCGGCAGGTTCATAATATCTGCTGGGGCTTCCAGCTGCTAATGGGAGAGGTGCCAGGAGCTCTCTTGAGCAGGCAGTGGAATTGCAGATTGCTGGACTCACCTTACAGCAGCTGAGTGCTGTCAGCTTAATTCCAGTCTTTTCTCCTTCATCTGCAACCTCCACTGTCAGATCAATAGCATCTCTTCACGTCCAAGCAACACATTCTTACATGAAGACGTACAGGATCCTATTGCCAAGAGCAGATCTAAGCTACACCAAACACATAAGGAACACAGGGAAATGGCTGCCTTTACTCTTGTTCCCGCTGATGTTGCCATTAACAGCTTCCCAGTGCTCACCGCTGTGAATCTTGACACCCACCAGCACTCCCTCCAAGCAATTCTTCTTCATGAAATCTCTGCTTCCCCTCCGCCCCCTCAGGTTCAAACCTACTGAGAACAACAATATTCCCTTGGAAGAAAGATGGAGTAGGCAAGGCTGGAGAGCATGAGACTCCTTCTGAAAGCAGGCCCACAGCCGGCAACTCTGGACAACAACATCCATTTTGCTAATGACTGGAATAATGATGGCATTCTTGTTAGTAACTGTGGAGATAACAAGGCAAACACTAGTCGTAATTATTGTAAAATGTGCAGAAGGCAATTTAGAATAATAAATGTTTTGAATGCAGAGAGCACACGCGCGCACAAAAAAGCCCGTCGTTAGCTGGAGCTCTCCGTCTGTGCCATACAAGGGCCCTCTTGATTGCATTGTTTGGAGGAACATGTCATGCAGTTGGCCTGAATTCAAGAACTCTGTGTCCTTCTGCCCCAACAAGGCCATGTCCCCCTGCCCCTGCTAGACTGCATCCCCCTGCCGCAACAAGGCCAAATCCCACTGCTCCAACACAACCATGTCTCACTGTTCCAGAAAGACTGCATCCTCCTGCCCCAGTAAGGCCATATTCTACTACCCCAGTAAGGCTGTGTCCCACTGCCCCAACAAGGCTATGTTTCTCTGTGTCAGCAAGGCCCCATCCCACTGCTCCATCAGGGTAAGCAACACATGCGTGCTCCTCTGCCTACTGAACCACAAGGGCTCCTTCTGGATTCCTGGCTGAAACAAAAAAAAAAATCAAAGCTGAATCAAGGCTCTTGGAAGGGGAGGAAGGAAATTAATACCCACAGCAGCAACAAGCACAGGGTTGAAGTGCTCCAGCATTTCTACAGGGTGGTGCTGGCAGTGGTCCTTGGCAGCTGCAGCCACCACCTTGCATGCCCTCAAAGTCTGCATGAGGACATTTCTTTGCACTGGTCTCCCCTCACCGTGACACTAGCCAGCATTTGAGGTGCAACATGACTCAAGGGCAGCAGTGAGAGAGGAGAGGCAGGAAAAAGACCCAGAAGAGAAGAAGGGTGGGGTGAGAAGAGGAGTCCAAAGGATGAGCAAAGGGGAAAAGGAAAGCCAAGGAGAGGAAAAGGGCGCCTGGGAGACTCTTGTTCAAAAAGCTGAAGAATCTCTGCCAAAGCAAACAGTTGGACATGTAGGGCTCTACACGTCTCTGGTTAATTTTGACCATCTGGCATTTATTGAAATTGTCTCCCTTTGTGTTTTCCACGATGAAGTGGTTTTGTATTCCTGCTTTCTTTCCCTCAATCCAGCATGTAGCTTCTGTCCTGCCTTCCAGCTCTCTCCTCCCTGCAGTAACTTTTGAGCAAAGAACACAAGTGTGGGAATGACTCCAAGGAGGGTACCAGTGGTGGAAAGCCAGCACGTGCACACAGACAGTCATGATCCATGGATTCTGCTCTCCCTCCTGCTCACATCTGATGTATTTTGCTGCCCCTGACTCCCAGTCTCGGAAAGCAACAGACTGAGGAGAAAGACGGACAGAAGTTAGAAAGGGGAACTCAGCCACAGAAAAGCAAGGGAGAAAAATCTTTTAAAAGGTGCAATTGCAAAGTGATGACAGGCTGGTGGAATGGAATTAGCAGAGAGGAGGTCTCTGCTCACGTCCTCCTCTCCTTGAACTGCCACGTGACTAGAAATAAGCCAAAAGAGCCATTTTGCAGGGAACTTTGGCACAAGCTACTCTCCTGCAACAAGGGCGAGAGACTGAAATAATCAACATTTTCTGCAGAGCAGAAATGCAAACATTCAAATTCACATTCTAACTGACAGTTCCAGTCAAAATACATCAGCCTGACGCTCTTCAATTAGAAGAGATTCACAGATTCCTTTCTCTGCGTTGCCCGCAATCCCAGACCAGATTACACAGCCACGCTTCCATAGCTTGCATTTCCTGAAAGTCAGCAAGGCTCCTGCTGCACTCCCCAGTCGATTTGCAAGGACTGGCTTTGCAGCAAGCTTATCCCAATGAGAAGAATGAAGGCAACAGAACTGCAAGGCTGGGGGAACACCTCCTTTACTCCGTGGAGGCTCTGAACTCTTCAGAGCCAGAGTGTTACTCATTGCAAAGCCTTCCCAAGTGAGCATACTCTGACGCTTCATGTGCTGCTGCGATGTTCCCAGTAGCCACAATGCTTGCGGGCTGCAGGCAGAAGCTCAGTGGCTCTGCTGGCACAAATTAGCAGAGCTGAAACTTTAGATCAGTGACAGAGAGTCTGCCTCCTGGGAGCAGTAAATTGCGGTGCTGGTCCCCAAAGACCCTCCTTGCCATTAAGTGATTAATGAATTCATTAACACCTCTAAGAACACAGGAAATATGACACAGACAGCCTGCCTAGGCTTTGCAAAGGTTTTTATTCATCCTTTTTAGGAACAGCAGAGAATAGCAACTAATTAAGCTACAGGGCCCATAGCATTTATACACTGGGGGCAAGTGGAGTGGTGAGATTCTTTGCCTCTTGCTCTGATCTGCTTTCATTTGACCCATAATGAAATGCTAAAGGAAGGGGTTATTTCTAAAAGAAGGGGTTATTTTTACTATAAACCTTCCCTTTGAAAGATGAGGGGGAAAAAAGACATTTACTGTAATGGTTTTAAATGGGCTGCCCTGGAAGGTGGTTGAGCCACCATCCCTGGGGATGTTCAAGAAATGTTTAGATGCTGTACTAAGGGATTTGGCTTAGTGGGGAAGTACTGGTGGTATGTAGACAGTTTGACTGGATGACCTTGGAGCTCTTTTCCAACCTTGGTAATTCTGTGATTTTATGCAATGACCTTCCCAGTGTTCCCATTTCAAGAGTGGAATGATTCCAGGAGAAAGCTGGAGGTAACTGTCAAGGAAAGGATAGGGAGAAGAACTGTACAATGGTCTCTTCAATCCCTATAAGGGATTCCTTAATTCTTGCCCTAAAGACCATATACTTGAGACAGTGACAGTGTTATTTACTAAACCTAATGTAACCAGCAGACTGGACACGTGGGTTATGGAGTGTGCTGGACTGGTGTCTGACACTTGCATCGGAGCAAGGCACAAGGTTACCTCCCAGGGCTCCTGGCAATGCCAAGCAGCTGACATTCCCCACACAGAGATGATGTGCACCTTGGATGGGCTTCCCAGGTCTGGTTTTCTGCTGAGGCCATAGTCTACCCCCATCAAGAGGTCCCACCTGCAGCCAGGCAGGGTGAGCTGCCCTGTGCAGGAAAGGACAACTACATTAACCACTCCAAGGGGACAAGTCTTTGCTTATTCTTGCATGAATCCATGGGTTCTACTGCTATGGAAAAGATGAGATTCATCTCTACAGTCAGAACTGCAGAAATTCCTCTCCATAAATCAACCAGGACAACTCTCCTTCAACCCCAAACAGCACTCCATGGCTTGTGCCTTCAGCATCCTGCGAGACCTACCTTAGGGACATGGGCTTGTGTTGCATGACTTCTCAGTTCTGGAGGGGAGAGCCACACCAGCCCAAGGGGACATAAGACGCTTTGTATGCAAGTGTTTGCATTACTTCAGCATGAACAGAACAGTGGAGAGCCAGCGTGTGCACCTGCTGTGGGCAGCTATTGGGACTTCAGGAGGTTTGAAATTGTAGAGAATCAAGCCCAAAAGACAACTCACATTCATAGATAGTAAATTGAAGGGAGTTGAGAGAAAGCCACTAGGAAGATTAAAGGGCAGGAGGTATTGATTTACGTAGGAAGATCAAAAGAGCTATATTTGTATATAGCAGTTTAGCTAAGTGATGACTAAGTGTTTAAAGGGAAGAGTTTGAAGGACATAAACCAAATGAGGGACCATTAGGGTGAGTGCAGTGAAGAGAATTTAGCAGGAGCAATAGAATGAAAGGAAGGGGAAAAAGGGAAATCTCAGCTGCTTGCCTGCTGATGCTTCTTGGCAGGAAGTTGTTGACAGCAACACTGACACAGAGATTTGGCAAACCAATGTCCCAGGGCATTCCAGGACTTTGTTGCTTGCCCATTGCATCTCCTCTGCCAATGCAGCCTGCACCATGCCACAGCTCATGGGGATGCTCTTGGGTTGGCTCCAACTATCCCAGCACACGCATTACCCTTCAGTATGGGGACACCGAGAAACCTTGGAGAGATTCTGAACCACCAGAGCCCCGTGACTGCTTTACCTCACAATCACAGAATCATTCAGGTTGGAAATGTTCAAGAACCCCAAGTCAAGACCCCAACCCATCCCACCACACCCACCAACCATATCCCTAAATGCCACACCTCCTCTATTCTTGAACAATTCCAGAGATGGTGACTGCACCACATCCTTGGGCGACCTGTTTCAATAAAGCCCAAAACGAAGCAGCTACATGTCTTAAATCCATTTCTGACTTAAATGACTTAAATCCATTTCTCACTGTCCTCCTTGCACAAGCCCTACAGTTCTCATCTCCAGATTTTAAGCTTGTTTAAACATCACGGGAGTTACTGCTTCTTGTCTGGAACTAGTGTTTGCAAAGCATTACCCTGAGCGTGGCACAAAACCAGCTCAATCAGCATGATCCAGCAGCATCCCAGCACTCTCACACTACCCTCTCCTAACTGACTGATGCCAAATTCACACAAATAGGGCCAGGACCACATCCAGAACACCCCAGCTGTCCTGTTCCTTGAGACAATTTAAATCCACTGGAAAAAGTTAGCTGAAGTGACTACGAAGTGACCTATCTCAACTTCCCTCTGTGGGCTCACACTGACAGATGTCTCACCATTGCTTCCAAGGAGAGCAGAGCCAGGAGCATTCTGGAGACCAGCACCTTGGAAAGAGTCCACAGAGAGGAATATTGTGTGCACAGGACAAGAAGGAAGCACGTCCTTCCCTTCCTGGGGGAGCCTAAGCCTCATGCTGAAAAGGCACAAGAGTATGCAAGACGTGAGCTGGGAAGGACCTAGAGGCCAGATGTGTCATTGGACATACACGCAGCTGGATTTTTAAGCTATCTCATAGTTTTGTACCTGCTTACTCTGCTAAAAGCTACAGCTGCCCATTGTAGCAGCACACAACTAACTCTTAAGAGACATCATTTATTATCCCGCCAGCAAAGAAGGGGGAAAGATAAGAGACAAAGAGGATCTGATAAGACAGCCTGACTGAATTGCCCTGCCATTGCCTAGGATATCCCAAAAACTTGACGGCCTGATTTCACAGTTCAAAAACACCAACAAAATTTTCTGCACTTAGGTCAACAGGGATCTCCAGATGATTTACATCAGTGCCAATGCTCTGCCCACACTGCTTGGCACTTTACCCACCATTTGCCAAAGTGATGCTCCTGGCTGGGAACATCTGAAGGCAGCAGAAGGTGAGGTCATGAAATGAGGATAAAGCAGATTACAGAGGAGGGTCAATGAGATCAGCAGATACAGCAGGCAGGATTCATGGCCTATACTTCTGAAACACCCTAATCTACCAAGGGTCAGTGGAGCCTACCTGCAATTAGTGGCCCCTTTATCTGTGACCAAGCATGGATCCATACTTGAATAAAGTGTATGATGTGGTAGAAGGGTGATTTTGTTCAACAATATGTGGGCCCTCAGCCACATATTGGTCACCTCCAAAATACACTGCCTACTTAGATGACTGCTGCACAGAGAAATACGTTCTGATGCAACCAAATGCAAGAGAAAGCCTCTGGGAACAAAGAATGCAAATTACAGCCACTTACAATGGGAGAGATTACCTCAAAAAGCATCAGCTCCATGAGGACTGAAGATGCTTTCTGTGGAATAAGTGAATATTCATCCGAGTTTTCTCTGGCCATTTGCATCTGCTCCCTCTTTACCCTCCATTTTGCTCCTCTTTTACTAGATTCCTTATGGAAAAAACACAACACTCAAGACTTTAACAAGGTCATAGCATAGCTCTGCATTTGCAGAGCTGTTGCGGGAAATGCTGGATGTGTTAGGCAGAAAAACAACTGTTCCTCCTTCAGCAACCTCACAGGCCACCCAAAGGCAGGGGACACAAGCACATCCCCTTCCACGAGAGCTGTAGGGCCATGGGAAAGCATACTGCCAGACCAGATTAACTTAGAACGCTGTAGGTGCGGGCTCAGTGCTGGTTGCTTGACCCTGCAATGGTACTGAATGACTTGGGAACTGGCTGAGCAGGATGCATGGGTGACAACAGTTATTTGGGTTTGCTGAAGGATAAACCATGTGCAAGCAGCCAGTTTTACCTGGCTGTCTGCTCCCTCAGAGCCTGCACTCAGCCATCATCCTCAGAGGGAAGGCAGACACTAGGGAGCATTCATCTGGAGGCCACACAAACGGCTGCAAGATGGGAAACCTAAGAACTCAGCTCAGTTTGTTCAGCTTACCAAAGAGATGCTCAGGAGATCACAAGATGCCTAGGCATCTTGAACATGGAAATTTCCTAGGTTGCAGAGGACTCCCCAGGCCTTTGACAAAGCCATAGTGAGATTCAATGCCTGGAAGTTCAGGTCAGATAAATCCCAAAATACAGTGCCATTTCCCAGCAGGGAGGGAAACCTAACACTGGAAGACCTTGCAAGGGCGTGGGCCCTCATCATTTGACATCATTAGCATAGCAGTAGATAACTTTTGAACAGCTAGGCTTTAATCCAGCTCCTTTGGAGAAAGCCCAAGCCACAGGGTTGGAGGGAGTGGGGCTTGATGGCTCAGGGCACACCTCCGGCCCAGGAACCAGTGTGTGCCCCAGCTTGCTCCCTCCTTCCTCCAGCCATGACAAGAACAGGAAATTCAGCATTATCTACTGCTAAGCTCTGAAGCTCCTCATTAGGCTGGGAGCTATAATCAAACCTCATCCTCCAAGAGCTCAGCTGGTTGCCTGCAGACATAAGGAAGGAATTCACTTATTTATTTTCTTCCTCCAGGCTCATTTGGCCAGACAGATGTTGCTAGCTATTTCGTTTTCTCACCTTCCTTTGAGATCAGCTGCTCCTGGAGGCACCACCCTGGAGGCAGCTGTACCAGGTGTGGGCATTGGGCTACCTTTTATTCTGCAGCATGAGGCCATGGCTCACCCTTAGGGCTTTGCTGGTGCTATCTCACCCGGTCAGCTATCTGGACAGCATCTGCTCTAACGAGGGTCATAAACATGGAGGTTCAATAAAGTTTTGTTATTGCAGTTGACATGAGTGCAGAGTTCTTAACCTGCACAGCAGACGCGCTGGTCTCTCAACTGATATCACCATTCAGAGCCTTGCAGGGCTGCCTAAATAAACATATGTAAGAGTTTACATTCAATCTCTCCCTTGCCCTGTCCCCTGAAAAAATCTCTTTGATGACTAAGCCCATCAGGGGAGGAGCAAACCTCTCCGAAATGTCACAGCTGATCTCCACTGACCTTATCAAAGTGCAGGATCGATACACTGACCCATCAGAGCAGGGAACCTTAAGCAAAAGCCGAAGAGAAGCAATCAAAGCAGAATTTCAAGATTGGGAGTGGGGGTGTTGAAATATTATGTCTCTGGAAACTGAAAAACAAATGAGCCAAGAGTAACGACGATGCTTGAAATTATCATATACGTAATTAGTATTTGATAAAGCAGGAAATGCAACATAACATCCATTCATCATGCTGACAGCAGCAAAACCATGTTGCACAGCTCTTGAGTGTTAACTGTGTTTGTACACACCTTCAGCACCACAGGTACAAATCTACGTTGCTGGTGCAGAAGCTGAACATGCCATGGGCTCCACGGGATCCTGGGGAATGGTTCTAAGGATGGACGTTGGTAGCCCTAGGAGAGGATCACAAGGACAAAGAGCCACCAGGAGAAGCTGGGGAACAGCTGCCAAGCTTCCAGTGAGTCTGTGACTTAGAGAGCCCTAGAGAATTAAACCAACAGTCCTGACATCTGGAACTTCTCCGCCTACACCACCGCATTACTGCAACAGTCCCTGTTGTGGTTTTGAACTGGGTTAATTATCGCCATCTCAAACAACTCCTCCTCGTACTACGCGGGGTAATGGCAAGGCTCCTTCATGTAGGCAGCCTGCTTTGGAGGATGAGCATGGACAGGGATCAAGGAATGAAACTGGGTACTCAGAGACACCCAAAGGGTTTGTGACCAGAAAGATCCCAACTCCTCAGCTCCTACAAACCATAAAGCAGCACCTCCGCTGTATGATGCCTGGGCACTATGATTCCCCATAAGATGGGGAAGTATTTTCAGATAAACTTGTTACTTGCCTTCCCATAAAGGGGATGCTAGCAAGGCAGAGGAGCTGGGCTGCTAGGTGGAACTGTGGTTCCATGGAGGAGGGTTTAAAGGAGTAGCTGACTGAAAAAAAACCTAAACAAAATAAAATAGAAGGGTGTTAAAATGTGAATAACTTGTAGGTCAGATGGCTCTGTCCACAGCAGCTCTCTTCACAGTGCTTCGCCTAAATGAGAGATGTTTTTTGCTTCTCTTCTTAGATATTTTGAAGATTTACCTCCCCTCACAAGGGTGCACACAAGCCATTTGCAAGTAACTCAGCGACAAAACAGGAAGAAATCAGCTTCTGCCTCGCCTGACAAAAATAGCCAAGTGCCTGATGGCGAAACCACACACCCATCATTGCTCTGCCTGGCTGGAACGGAGCTGTGCCTGAGCCTCCCTCTGCGCGCGTTGATCGCCAGATTGTTAACTTGGGAAAGGGCCCTGTCCATCTGTCGAGGCAGAATTTTTCCACTTGAAAAACACTGAAAATTCCCTGGAGTACAGCAGCCATCCCAATTCCCATGTGAGCTGTCTCACCACAAGCCGCTCGGAGGAACAGGAAGGGCGCTGGTCCCAGCCTTTCCTCCTCCCCTCCCTTTTTATTTGCAGATAAAACCACCACCCCTAATCTAACATCACCAACCTCCTTGTCTGGCCAACTCTTCATAAATTCACCTCATTAACCCAACGTAAGGCAGGATCCTCAGCTCTCCTGCTGCTGACCTTTTTCCAGGACAGAAAGAGCACTGTGAACAATCTCTTTCGGAGGGAATCAAAAAAGCAATCAAAGAAAGTCTCTGCCGTTCTGGGAAATTTTCTATGCACTGAGAGTCTCATCAAACCAGGGGAAAGAAAGCAATAGCAAATTTAACAGTGCCATCCATAGCAGACACAGATGGCTGCGGTTCCTAAATAAGCATTGCATTAGTGCAAAGGAGAGAGAAAAGAAAAATAAAGGAACAAAGGAAAAAAAAAAATACAACAGCTGTATCTTAAGCCTGGAGGTTGATGCTAAATCTATGTTTGTAGATGGTACCAGCACCTGCAATAAAAGTCAAGTTGCTCCTGCACTGAGGAGGTGCTGTTGAGTGTGTCACATCCAGCCCCCTCCATTGGGTGGGCTGTCCTGCACCCTGGGGATCCACAGAGGGACATGGGGACACAGAGGGAAATGGGATGCTTTGATTTAAAAATATCAATGGCATACAATGGCTTTCACAACATTGACAGAAAGATTTCTTGCCCTCTGATCACTGCTGCCAAGCTAAGACCACGGTGAAACGACTTCCCCAGCCCACGAGCTGAGCCCTTGTTTGCTCAACAAACAAAAAGGAGGTAGAGAAACCAGGGAACCTGACCAGAAATTGTGACTCTTCCCAAGCTCCGTAGCTTCCCAAGCTACGGGAGCTCTGTTGTCAGCCCGGTGCTGAGATGTTTGCAGTGTTAGGAGATTTCTCTCTCTGCTGTGTGGAAGGCAAAACACAAGCTTGCTGCCAGAAAAGATCACAGTTGACACAAATATTGGAGGAGCGATAAATGATGACATGAACACGTTGGTTACAGTAGGCAAGCTGTGTTGGCAGATGCATGAGCTGAATAAAAGTGGCCCTTAAGATATCAGAGCCTCCTGGGATGCCGTGGACATGGGGCCCCACGGTCTCTGCGCTGCTGCACGTGTCTGAGCCACGTTGAATTCAGCCAAGTGCTTGAGAAGAGCATTTTCCCAAGTGAGCACTTCTGTTTGCCAAGAAATAGCCACAAAAGCAGCACACAGAGTTGCACTGGCTCTTCATATCTGGAGGCAGCCTAACTGACTGCAATGACCGAGACACTGAGCTCAAATGACACAGGTACCAGTCTTCAGGCGAGGATGCTTTTTGCCATTTCATGCATCATTTTCTTTTCTCTGCTTTTTAAAAGCAACCAGTCAGCCTTCGTTCCTGCTATTGTTTCCATTAGTCTATGACAAAGTGCAAAATTTCTCAGCTCAACCATATCGGAGCTGCCTTACCTCTGTCCCTGGATTCCTTCCAGCCGTTCCTGAGCAGGGCTCGCACTGGACAAAGCCTGCAAAAGCTGGCCGCTGGGGCCAGCTGCAACCTCTGCTCCTGGATTCAGTGCTCAGATGAGTGCCTACAAACATAAAAGCACATCAGAGGGCCAAAAGGCCACGTGCACGCCTGGACCTGGTCAGCATGTTTTATCACATTCATTTCTTCTTCATTACACTGCAGTATAGCATTCATGTTCTCTAATATCCTTGGGTGCTTCAGCAAGCCACGCTCCTCTCCATGGCTGCACCATCATTCGCTAACATTATTTTTGTGCTATCATCTTCCCTCTTTCTCTATGGACTCCCTCTGCTGATTAATTATCAGCCTTGAGGACGGCTCACAGAGAGCACAAGCTTTGAGGCTGGGGAGTTGAAAGGATGGCACGGCAGCAGTGGGACAGGTTTGGCTGCTGCCAGAGCTGCCTGGGGATCTCCCATCCGGAGAGCACTGATTTCTGGCAAAAAGAATGCTTCACCTGAACATGTCGGTATCAATGTGCTCCAGCTTCCAAACGAATTGGTGACCCAGGTGTTTTGATAACATCAAAACATCGTGTTTCATTATTTTGAGGGCATGCGATACTCTGATTTTCATTTAAAAACAACTTTCCACTTAGAAGTTTCTTTTATATTCCAATTGCTTTCAAATGCCAAAATCGACTCAAAATATGTAAACAACTTTTAATGGTTTCACAGGGACATTTCAGAGCAAGGAAAAAAAAAAAAAAAGCATTTAAATTAAACTCCGCATTTTTGCCAGGAAATGGAAAATATGTTTCTTGCTCAGCTCTAGCCATTAACACAGCACCTTGACGGGATTTCATACGATTGAGAGAACCCACCCAGGCGCAACAGAGACCTGAGCTGACTGTGAGAAGGGATGTAAAGGCATGGGCTGAGTGGGGGGAGCCAAGAGGGAGCAGCTGAGAGCAACCCACAGGTCAGGGCAGTGTGGAGTTGGGGTGCCAGGTGGGGTATCCACACCCAGGCCAGCTTTCAGAGCTCAGGGATGGGAACAGAGAAGCCACCAGAGGGGGAAACTTCAGATCGTTTGTATCAAGGGCATTCCAAAACCAAACCAAAACACAGCAACAGAAATTTCCTTTCCTTCCCACCAAAGCAGACTCCCTGCCGTGCCAATGCAGTGGCATGGAGGTACTCTTGGAGGCATCGAGGTCTGCGAGCATCATCTCCGTCAGCCCAAGCTGCTGTGCACTCTGACGGTGCCTAGCGGATGGCTGGGATAAAAGGTAGAGCCATGCTCTAAAGCACATTAATTGCTTATTAATTACCCCATTAATCACAGTGACACCTTTGTCTGCATACCCAGTAGCATTGCTGCTGTTAGGTGGGACTGTCACGCTGCTTTGTCTAAACCAAGCAAGCTTCACTGCCTTGTTCCAGACCCTCTCAGCTCCTGAAGGATGGAAACAGAACCAAGAAAACAATTACAGTAATAATAAATAATAATAAAAACAGAGTGTCCCAGCAGCAGCATGGCAGGCCCAGACAGTGCAGCAGATAGGAAACGTGCCCCTCAGTGGCAACGAGCAGGACAAGGAGATGCACAGCACAGAAGAATTGCATTGAGGTGATCTCCTGAAGTTCTCCAAGCTCAGGGTTTAGGCTGCTGCTTGCAAAGTCAGCGGGCAGAGCTGCCAACCTGGCAGCAAGCAGAGGAGCTGGGATGCTGTGAAGACTCACCCACACTGCATCCCAAGCATTTCCATGGCCGGGGAAGGGTCTCCATGGAGGCAGCAGGGCTGCAGGCACACCGCAGGCAACTGCAAGTTTCCATTAAATCACAGAAAGCTGTAAACCAATCACCAGGGAAAATTTCTGTTCCATCACCAGTGCTTTTTCTTTATTTCATTATTTATGGCACTCTCTGCTCCCTGGCAACTTTTTTTTTTTTATTACAAAAAAATTATTTTCTTTGTCTGAAAATTGATATAAAAAGAAATCCATCTCTCAGCCGTCATTTCTCTTAATGATGTTTACATCAGCAGATGGGGAAAAAATCACTTTTTAAACAGAATTTATTACCCGCTGACCCAAAGCTTTACCATACATCACTGTGATTTCAGAAAGTTAGTTTCCACAGCAACATGATGTAACTCTCCAGTGTGTCTGTGAGCTGCTGGTGTTAACTCTTCCAGCCCAAGATGTATCTGTTGTAAGAGGGCATCCTGGCCACATGGCGGTCAGTAGGACGATGCAAATTTGAGGCTAGATGGGGAAGCTCCAGAGCAGGAACGCTGGGCACACAGGGCCCTCCAGCAGGAACCCAAACCTTGCATGAGGTCCATCCCATCTCTTCCAGGCTAAGCCAAGCTGACAATAAAGCCAGGAGGGGAAAATAAGATGGGCACAGGGGCATGTCAGTCCTTGGGGCCTTCGTGAGATGCATGAGTTGGTACTGCTCCACTTAAGACTGCACTCTGAGAGCCTCCAAGATCTATCCTTTGGTCCTACAGAAATGGTTTAACATGACTGGCTTTAGCCAAAACTCTGCCAACTTAACGAGCAAGGCTGAGCTCTGATAGAGACAGCTGCACCTAACACTGTATCTATTGATTGCTGGGACGTTGATAAACAATTGATTTCTTTCTGCAAATGTCACCTGGTAGGAGTTTTATACTTCTCTCTACAGGGAGCAAGCAATTGCAAGAGCCTAGCAAACACAGGGAAAGCAAACTATCTTCTGCTAGGACAGACAAATCCTGATGGCAAGAGGCCCAAAATAAGTAGCTTCTATGGGGATTTCAGAGTATAGCATGGAAGGAGATGGGAAAAGCATTTACTCCAGTGTTTTGGCTCAGACACCAGAAAGTCACTTTGGCACCTTGTAAAAGAAATCCAGCATCTATAATGCCCTTGGCTTGAGGCAGAGTGGTGCAGACACAGGGGATAAAGGCTATGAGGACTGCAGGATGTGTATAGCGACGCACAGAGACACCAAAATCATGCAGTGGAGAAAGCAGACCCACACAAGCCACGTTCTAATGCTGGACACTAAGCCCTTGAGAAAAACAAAACAAAACATCCACGCCAATGTCAAACTGAAGAGAGGACAACACAGGCGGCATGTTTCTCCACGCATTAGTGGCCAAGGCAACACAATTACAAATGAACAACTCAAGCCAATTAGTCAATTAACTGAGGAGACAATCCCAAGGATGTAGGCAAGGGTAACACAAACTCAGCATTCTCAGGAGATAGCCCGAGAAAGTCTAAACCCACATCTCCACATCCCAGGCACTGTAACCACTGGGACAGACAAAACTCCCCAGTCCTAACAGCTCATTTTACTGTCCCGTAACAGAAACCTTCTCTGACACATAATGCAAGGAAGGTGCTTCAAGATCACTGCCCAGGATGATGTGGGGCAGCTCTATGCTGGACAGCTTCTCATGTTTTCCAACTGCTATAATTAATTCTTCTTAACTAATTAGCAGGCTTGTAACAGGTTTGGGAGAGCTGACTCGGAAGGTTGTAGCCACGTTTAGACAAAAACGCTTGCTCTGATTGAAGTTGTTCTGAAAACTATTCCAGCTTCCTCGTGTGCATCTCTTACAGCAGCCAACACACGAGGAAAAGGCTGCAGTAAAGATACTGCGCACTAATAGGTATCGGTTCTGCCAGAACAGATACCAGCCACATTTTCAGAGATATGAGCAGTGCACTGAGGGGTTAGCGTCATTATCAAAGATCAGATGTGAGATTAGTATCATTATCAAAATCAGCCTGCCAATGCCATTTCCTCCACTTATCTTAAAATCCTTGAGTCTATCAGAGGATGTTGACCTTTCTATCAAAAAATGTCGAACAGCCTATTTATCACAAAGCTCCTAATGAGATGACCTAGAAGAAGAAAGCTTTTGCAGAAGCAAATCCCAACCCCTCCAGCAGGGAGGTGGTCTACGTGCTGCGAAGCGCACTGCCAGGTAGGAGCCCATGGCTCGTGGAGCCAGCTCGAGGCTCGCGCAAAATAGTCGGCTTGATTGAAGGAGATGTACTAATCGATCGGGCAGCGCAGTCATGAGGTGTTGTACAATTCCTGCCGAGGACTGAGAGATACATCCATCATCACAGCTGGCTGCAGCAGGCGGGAGCCACGCGTGCAGCAGAGCTCTAATACCTCAGGCTCTTAGCAGGACGAGGCTGGCGGCTGAGTGCTGGGAGAACACCATTGCACATTTCCAGCCCTCTGAAACAACACATGCATTCGGTGCACTAAGACGAGAACACGGTGAGTGTTTGCACCATACCTGCCAGCCATCACCTTCCCATCCTCAGGACTCATCTGCTTCCAGCCTTCCTGAGGTCCGCTCACTCTAGACCTTGCTACCAACGCACACGCCTGTGCTGACAGCAGGCTGCTCCTCCACGGCCTCTCCTTGGGTGTTTCCACCAGCAGGCTGTCACCGAACTCAGGTCCTGAAGTCCTGCACTGCTCACGCTAAACTCCCACCGAAGTCAAAAGGAACATAAAATAAAACCAGCCTCTCTTCGCTGTCACAGCCTAAGTGCGTTAATGTCTTTTTATCTCCACGAGGGCAGCACGGCTGACCTCTGTTTCCATGCAATCGGTGTTAATAAAATCTCTCTCCGCAAAAGCGACGCTGGAAGATACACTTCAATTGGCATATTTTATCTGAATTGAAATTTGAGTGCGAGTCTCGTGTTGGTAAAAAACTCTGCTAATAACTCTCGTCTGTGACCCTCCTCTGAGACCAGCCTTCGGGATGATTATTGCAGAAGAAAATGCTTCGGAAACATCCATCCAAGGCAGCCCCCAGTTCTGGCTTACAATCAAGATGTCATCTCCAAAACACTTATTTCAGTCGGCTTAGGTTATTTTCACAGCAGAATTAAATGCAATCAGCCCAGCGTCCCTGGACAGCCTTTGCTGCGGGCAGGCAGCTCCATGGAACTCCGCTGTGCTAAGGAATAGCAACAGCTACTGGAGCATCTTAAGAAAAACAGAACTTTGATGGACTCCAGGCACATACGCCCAAGAGATGAGCAGCAGCTTGTGAGCACCCCAGTTGTCACACCTGCTCTGAACTCTACGAGGGAAAGATTGTGTGACCGCTCCCACCCCAGCATCCATGGCATCCACAGACCCGGCAGCACACGCTTTAAGGGTCTGAAATGAGAAAAGCTCCTCTCAAAATCACCGCAGGTGCAGGAATCCTGCATTAGTTGCCCTCACAGACTGCAGGGATGTAATTGTCTGTTCCCTGCCTCCCTCTCCCCCAGAGCTGTCAGGAAAGCCACCAAGCAGTCCCCACATGCTGGTGACAGGCTCAGTGTCACCAGACAGCTTTCTTCAGTTTCACACTACTTCTGCCTTCTCCTTGTAAATCTCCTACTCCGTTTCACCGTTTTACCATTTTAGCAGATGCTCCTTTTCTAAGCAAGCTGCTATTAGGAGCTACTGTATTTGTCCACAGCAAATGAAAAGAAATGATGAATGTGCTTCATCAGCCAAGGCAGGAAAAGTGATAGCGATGCAAAGAGACAGTAAACGGGCAACGCAGCCACCAAGTATTTCAAAAGTAAATCAAGTTATAGGAAGAATTAGGGGAAATACTGAATTTGTCTGCAATTTCTAGTCACATTGCTTCCCCCATCTGTACAGTGTATTATGCAGTAGCAGGATGAAGAACTGACTTACATTTTTAAAGTTTCAGCGTTTAAACAACAGCAGATACCATTCCAATTGGGATAACAGGTGTAAGTCTCCCTTTCTTCAGTGCAGCTCCTCGAGAAGGAACGTGGCTGTAACTTGAACATTACATTCAAAAATGGGATGGAGCTGAAGCTGTGAGGGGTGAAACTGAGCCCCAGTGAGGTGTGTGAGGGGTTTTAACCAGCGAGTGAGTATTCACACCCCCTCAGCTCAGCAGGTTGCAAACCACTGCTGAAAGCATTACAGCAATGCATGATTTATTTCTCTTGCATTTTTCATAGGAGCTCCACTCTTCCCAACCTATACTAAGGCAAGGGCAGTAATGATTTCTTGGTCTGTACATAGCAGCTCAATGTGTGAACAATAGCACTACCCCCTTGGTATTGAAAAGGCTGAAATATTGGCAGGCTGCAGCTAATTGATTTCAGAAGGTGAGCGGGTATAAATGGAGAAAGAAAGGAGCAATTCTCACCTAAGTTTTACAATTGGTCTAATTAATAATCCTCAGTATATCACCATCTCTCACTAGGTACAAAGAGAGGTGTGAGGGTTCACCTCCCAACCCCTTTGGTGAGCAACAAGCCAACCTGGAGCAGGGTTGTGTCCAGCCAGGAGCATGCTGGATGCTATGACACAGAGGGACAGAAGGACACATCGCTCTGCTGGGTGCTGGAGCGTGGCAGCCCAGCAGGTCTTGCCATCAGCTCAGAGAATGAATGCCCTTGCAGTGCTCTCCTGCTTGCTCAAACCATGGATATATTCAGCTGCATGCAGCCCCTTCTGTCCTTACTGCTCCTTGAGAAAGTCAAATCTTGAAGATTTTGCCCCGAGTGTGGAGGCTTTAGCAGGACTCAGTTAGCCTCTATCTGTCTCTCTTTTGTCATGAAACCTTTCAGGAAACGTTTGGCACAGAACCAGGATGGAGATTCCCTCCCTACCACCCCCAGCAGAAGCTCAGTGCCCCGCTTGGTGGGAGGCATGGGAATGGCAAACAGTGCTGCACCTTATACCTGCTGCTCCCACTGCTCCATCCCACCAGTGGACAGACCCTGCTTTGAGACTGAGGCTTGAAGGAGCAAGAATAAGCTGTTCTGCTGCAGCCAGGATGAAAGCAGGAGCTCTCCTCTTCATCCCCACTAAAAGAAACATGCCACATTAAAGTAGGGAAGGGCACACTGCCACGGTCCTGCAAGAGTGGGGGAGATGCTTGATGCATTTCCCTCCCCAAAATCAGGCAAAACTTCATCAACTCCTAAAATTTGCCCCCAAAAAAGAAATCTGATCCAAACATTGCAGAAGTTCAGTCTCAAACAGAGACAACTTCAGCTCATCTGGAAGTCCTACAGAGCAGCTGGAACTTTTAATTTAAAAGAGAATATTTCAAACATCCCAGATATTTTTCTTTTTTTTTTTAATGAGAAAATTAATTTTTAACAGTACTCCCTGGAAAAAGCAAGGTTTCACTGAAAACCTTGTGAAATTAAGAACTCTTCTGCAGGCTCCATCTAAAGAAGCAAAGGCTTCCTAATTTTTGCTTCAAATGGATTGCATCTATCCCTGCTAAAAAAGAGCAGTGTTTCTGAACAAGCCCTGGGTTGGCCTGGAGGTAAGGCTGCAACTCATCAGCACAGCCAGCAACTGATGGAGTTTCCCTCAAAGTGAGCTTCAGAACAAGAAAAAGAAAAGCTTGGTTTTACCTTAATTAGGATGGTGCAAGGTTATTTCAGAGCTAGATGTGAATAGCGTGCTCTTCTACAAAGCTGAATTTCCCATGATGGGTGAGGGTAGGACAGCAGAGTGCAGTGAAGATGAGCTCAGCCCTAATAGGACGGCTCATGCCAAGGAACAGAGCATCTCAATTACAGTTCCCCCAAATCAGTTCTGGCAGAAGCTCTCTAGCGTTGCATTTGCTCCGAGCTGCAGGCTTTGGTTCACTGAAAGCAAACAATTTGACTCAACTCAAAACAAAGCTCTTCAATCTGGATTTGCCCCAGATGGAATTTTTTCTTTTTCCCATTTTTTTTTTCTTTTTAAAGTGTAAGATAGAAATCAGGAATTACAGCAATCGCTACGCCCATGGAACCTGCACAGGGGTGGAAAATTCCCATCCAGCTCTGGAAACCAAACTGAGAGCAGGTCCTGCACGTGGCATTCGCTTATAAGTAATGAATGAATTTTCCTCTGAGTTATCAGGAAGTGCTCATGAAATATCCTCTCTTGGAGTAAAAGCACCCTGCTAGCTTCCTGCAAATACCCCAGCATTAAAAGGGTTATTAATACAAGGCAGGATTTGACCTACCAGACAAGAGCAGTGGTGCCCTACCAGTGCAGAACATCGTCTCTGGAAATGCTTAATTCCATATGATTCAGAGGAGAGAAGAAAAAAAATAATAATTAAAAGCTTCTTAATGCATCTGGCCAATTAAATAAAACTAAATGGTGAGGAAATAATTCCTTCCTGACCCCTGCAGCAATCAGCGGCTGACCTGAAGCACGAGAATTGATTAGCCTTATCTTACTGTAGCATGTATAACTACAAATGTTATTATTGGCCGTAAAAATCATCCATGCCTTTATGGAACCCACTGGTGGCATTTGGCTCCATGACCTCCCAAAGCATGAATTTTGCTAGCTAGATGGTGGGAGAAGCAGAGCTGTTTCCCCAAGAACCTCCCACCCTGCAGAACTGGGGTTTGGGGAGATGCTTCCAGCAGTGCCCCAGCCCAGACAGTGTGGTGACACAAAGGGCAAAGCAGTCACTAGGGTAAGGTAACATTTACAGGTCCGAGCCACTGGTGCCATCCCTCACTTCCCATCAGCTGGTGTAGGGTCAGCAGGAGAGCCCTGGCCTCGCTCTGTCTCCTCTCACTCAGTTAATTACAGGTCTTTCAGCACAGGACTAAGTGAAACCAGTCCCATATTCACCACGGTGTGATCCACCCTTGTCTTTCTAACCTTTCTTCCTCAGGTCAATCCCAGCCCTGAAGAGCTAGAGCATCACCCTCAGAACAGACTGATAGCTAATTGCTGGAAACGAAGAAGGCCTGAATTTCTTATGGGCACAACACACAAGGGCTCATCATGTTTCCACTCTTACTGTAGCTGTGAAAGGAGACAAGAGTGATAAGAAAGCTCTTAAAACTGGGAATGCTCTGAGGACAAAAATTACATTTGCACTGCCCTGAGAAGGGAGTCTGAAAGAGGAATAATCTGTCCTGGTCACTCCGGGCAGCAGCAGAGTCCAGCCATTAATGCCTAACAATATAAGATGAAATGGGGAAAAAATCCATCCTGAGCCCGGTTCCATTAGCGGTGCAACCCGTGCAGCGAGGGAACGTGACATGCTTGACCAGAATGGTACAAAAGATCAATGCCCAGGTCTGATGCTTTGACAACCAGCTAAGAGGCCAAAGAGGAGCCCACTCGTAACAGAAGGGTCAAACTGCCCTGTAAGGAGCACAGCATCCTTGAGTGAGCGGTCAGAGATTTCCCAGAGGGATTCAGAGACTCAAAGAGGAAGGGGAGTGAATTCCTATGGCATAAGGATGCATCCTCACCTGGGTGTGGCTGTGCATAGTGCTGATGGCTCCTGGCTCAGTCAGCAGCTCCCTGGCCCTCTAAGAACACAGTTGTGTGAGGTCTTTGTGCCAAAAATCCCAACCCCAGCTCCAGCCCTACCCCTCACCCTGGTTAGCAGAGCCCTGCGTGCTCCTCTGCAAGCCCAGCTCCACTGCTTCTGCTCGTGGAGCACATTTACATGAGTAACCTCGACGTAAAAAAAAATAAACAGTAAAAAAAAAATAAAATCAAAAAGAAACAGAGGAGAGGGAAGAGAAAGAAAAACAGAAGGGGAAGGGAGACAAAAGGGAACGGGCAGCTGCACACTTCAGATCCAGACCTGCTTGAACTCAGCTCGCCTGGAAACTCATTTCTTTTGATGACAGCCCCAATTAGCGTGTGGCTGGCTGGCAAGCCAGGCAGCAGGGAGCTGGTCTCTATGGAGAGCTGGGGAAGGAGGGAAGCCTTCATTCACCTGCATGGCTGGCAAGAGCTGATGTGCTTAAATCTTTCAGCGGTCGTATTTAACGCTGGCCTGACTCGAGGCAGTGTGAATGTGCAGCATGGCAGCGCGGGCTCACCCTGTGTTGGCTCATGTCACTGGGCAGCCCTGCTCACAGCGGGGCACATGCCACCAGAGGCCAGAACGTGAAACAGAAGACAGCACTAGGGTGAGCCATGTGCTTTTACATGGGGATGAGCTTAGATCCAGACAGCTGGACTCTGAGGAGCTCCCTGCAATGGAGTGGGTGAAGGACTGCCCATGGGGGAAGCTGGCACAAGAGCCAGGCAAGCTGAGGCTGACCCCCAGGGCCTCACTCTTCCCCTTCTCTTAATGAAGACAATGAGTGGAAATAGGATTTGCCACCCATTCAGACTTCAAAAGTCTGAAATAAAAAAGAGGAGGGTATTTAGGTGGTTCATCTGTCCTACCTTGCTCCAAGGCTGTCCTGCTTTGGGCAGGCACGTCTCGTTGGGGCCTGTTATCACAATAGGGAACCCTGCAGTCCGGGAAGCAGGCTCCTGGAACAGAGATGTGACAAGGAAGTGGAACGAGGAGCACCAAGAGACAGCAATGCAAAGAAAGGGGTGAAATTAAGAGGCGAGCAGGGACAAGAGCAGAAGCCCTCAGAGGAACATGTTGCCAGCTGAGCCCTGCTTTCACCCCGAGCTTTGCAAGAGCTTTACTGCTAAGTCCAACAACAAATACCCATTGTACCAAGGAGATTATCAATGTTTAAACAAGCAAGAGGGAAGGAAGGCCTGAACACAGAAATGAATCGCAACCCCCAGGGTCAAGCAAGCATTCCAGCTCCGAGATGCCAGGTTGCAGCACACTCCATGGCTCAGTCCATCATGAGAAAAGGCTCTTCTTCCCACACTGGGCTCTCTTATTCTTGGCCTAAGAAAGCATATCTCTTCCTGCATCCCATCCCATCCCTGATCCCCACTGCTGCTGGGCAGCCCAAACCAGGCGCTCTCATCTCTCAGGTTCAGTTGTCAGCACTAGGATGATGTAACATAATGCAGTGCCTGATTAAATCTTTTTAATCACCTCCACGAGCTGCAGATTTCAGCTCATTTTAACCACACACGGATGCACTTGTGAAAGCTTTAAGTGATCGGTCACTCTGGAGTGAAAATGGACATCATTTTGGTTCATGCATATATTCCCAAATGAACGCTTTACTGCTACAGTCAGAGTTAAATATCATAAATAATCATCTCTCTGCCTTCCATTTTCAAGCAAAATCAAAACACCAGACAAGCCTACAAGCACGCTGAGATGCTTTCAGAAAGCACACAGGCTTTGAAAAGTGGCATATGGATAACAGCACCATTGAACAAAACGTAATGAATCCCCCTTATTAAATCTCTGCCTGCAAAATCCATTGTACATAACACATGGCTTTCTTACTCAGTTTAAAAACATCAACCAAATTCAAGGCAAAGGTCCAGCACATATAGTTAAGAATGGAGTTTCCCAGTCAAGAAGCTCTGGGGATTCTGAACTGCTAACAAGGTTAGGAATAGTTCCCAGATATTAAATACATGTTTTACTTTATTCCTTAATGATATGCATCTTGAATTTAAAAAATAAAGCTACTTCTGCTGCGTGATCAGGTAGAAGTGGATTGGATGAGCAAGTTCAATTATGGTTAATCATTTACAGTTTTGCTTACATTCCGCTGTCTCCTTATCCTCGTTGATGCCACGTGAGTGCAGGATGAGTGTCAAACCACACGATCAACACCTGCCACATGTGGACCCTTCTCTCACACCCTGCTGAGCCAGCCTGCCCCTGCCACCTCTTCCCATGCACACAGGAGGGAAACTGTGCAATTGAGTGTTTTCTTTCAGCAGGATTTTGATTGAGAGAATCTTCCCTTTTCTTTCTTCACTTCTAAACTGGCATTTGACTTGAAAGGGGGCAAGGTATCACACTTGTGTTCCCCAAAAAAGCCAAAATGTAGCACACTCATTCTCAACACAACATTTTTGCATGATGCCACCTTGAGATATTTTCTTCATGTTCTTTCAGTAAATCCCCTAAAGGGAATAAAAACATCTAAAGCTGAACAAAAGGGCTCCAGACTAACACATAACAACCTGCTTTTAAGTAGAGTTTGGTGAACCCTTGAAAAAAGCCAACAGTCACTTGACTAAATGCTGGAAGCCGCTAAGTTGCTTTTTTAAACTACTTGTGCATATTTCCACCTAGGAAGGAGTAAATACAAATGCAGGCACAGGAAAGCACTCTCAGGCATCGTTTGATGGCATTGTGAGTTCTGCTCCTCACGCAGGAACACAGTGCTGACCCAGTTCAGACTCTCGTGGTGGCCTAAACCTGCTCAAGCCATAGAATCATGGAATCATTAAGGTCAGAAAAGATCCCCAGATCCAACCCCAGCTCACCCTACTGTGCCCACTGCCCATGTCTCTCAGTGCCACATCTCCACAGTTCTGGAACACCTCCAGGGACGGTGACTGCATCACCTCTGAGGGCAGCTGTGCAGTACCTCGCTGCTCTGAGAAGGAATTCTTCCCAATATCCAACCTGAACACCCCCCCCCAGCACAACTTAAGTTCACTATTTTTTGTCTCGTGTCACAGCAGGTTTTGCATCAGATCAGCTCCTTCCCCTCAGCCAATATAAACCCATCCAATGAGAAATCTAGATAATCTAAGAAAGGTGAAACAACATGGCAACATCTGCTCTGAATCGAATGCATGTGGCTGGATTAACCAGAATTTCCCTGATCCTACCACCGCAGCACCCAAAGGAAAGTCTCTTGAACCATCACCCCTTAGATTTTGCTGAATTTCTGACAGGTGAAGTCAGAAATCAGCACGTGATGTTGTCGGCCCATCTGAACTCAGTTATCTGCTGACCCATCAGCTGGCAGCTAGTGACCGTTTTTAGGTGGCTCCTCACTTCAGACCCAGTTTGGTTTGCAGCAAGTGCTCACGTCTCCTGTTTCAAAAGCCAACAGGGATTTACCAGGCAGCTGTGGGTGCAGCTGAACTTGCAAAGCAGCACAGGCACAATCCTGGCACTGCTGCTTTGATTTCTTCTCTCTACAGAGAAGTTGCCATGTGGCCACCGTACAGCAACCACTTTTTTTTTTTCATTAAAACTAATTGATTCTAAGCAGGAAGTACTTTTTAATTTCCTTTAGCATTAGAAGTAATGTTAGCCTCTATAAATGAAATGAAAGACACCTCCTAAAATGCATTTTCAGATGTTCCCCAAATAGCAAATGACATTCAAATCGGATGCAGCCAGAATTGTAATTGGAAGCTGCAGAGTCCTCTTTCAGGATTCATAATAATTGCAGTTTCACTGAAAAGGTTCACGTAATAAAGGTTTTGCAAATAAGGGCTGGATCTCCAAAACGTGCAGCTAATTCTGGCTGCTCCAGCAACGTGACATGCTCATAGAATTCCTTTAAGCAGCCACGTATCTACATGCGTTGTGTCACCACACAGCTGCAGAGGTGCAAAGCAGCAGGAACACTGATGGGAAAGGTTCACAGAAGGGCAACAAGTGTGGTGTTAGGAACACTACCACATAAGGAACAGCCAGTGGGTTGGGATGTTTCAGCACAGCAAAGTGAGGAGCCACAGCAAAGAAGCACATCCAGGAAGATTAGACAGAGGTCTGAAGAATCCCACATCAGCTGGAGGGATGGGTGGAGATTTCCTGTTAACCAGCTTATCCAGCCCACAGACCAGGAGTATCAGAGGAAAGTAATCAGAACCAGGTCCCCAGCAAGTGAAAGGAGACGGCTCTTTGGGTGACAGGCAGCAGACACTTGCAAGATGGGTGCAGAAAGCTTAGGGGGGTTCGGGGCAAGATTGGGCAAGCACTTGGAAGGGAGAGCCAGCAAGAATTATGAAACAGACAAGCCTTATCTGTCACAGAAAACACCCCGAGCTGGAAATAATTGGAGCCCAAGAGAGTACTCAAGGAAAGCATCAAAAATGCTTGTTTCTTCTTCCTGACCTCTAGGAAAGCAATTATGGACAGTGGGTTTCTGCTGAGTTGATTTAAAAAAAAAAAAAAAAATCATTTCTAAAAGCAAACTGCCTTTACTGAGTCCTCCGTGCAGTGCCAGGATCACCCTGACCGAGCTAAACATACAGCTCTCCTGGAGAAGGGGGGAACTATGCAGAAGGAAAAGCATGCAGAGATGGCAGAAAAGTGAGGTACAGTGAAAGGAAATCAGGGAAACATGGTGGTACAGGCGGTCCTTATGACTCTAACTCAGGGCTAATAGACTTCCAGTGAGAGAGAAGAGAGGGCTGCAGTAGTGCTGCTGTAGCTGTGGTGGTGTTAGGAGAGCAAGGTGAAGTGCACAGGGAAAGGGAGCATATCCATCCGCAGCACCTGCTCAGATGAGGAAGGCAGTCATGCTCCTGGATATAAAAAACCCTACATCAAGTCTGTGAGAAAATCTAAATTGGGCCTTGTATATCCCAAAGCTCACCTCCTCCCCCTGCCCAAGTGATGTGACACTTGTCCTAATAATAGATGTTACCTCTCCCTCCAAATCTCGCCTCCTTGAGTCTCAGGAAGGCCAGCAATACCCAAATAGGAAACAATAATCAGGTGGAATAAGGAAAGGTGTGTCACATAGCAGACAGATCCTGAAAAGCGAAAATTCCAGGGAGGAAAAATGGCTGAGAGAGGGAATTTGCACAGGAGCAGAGCAAGCCCTGCTGCTCAGCATTCCAGGCCCTCGGGAAGGAGAACTGTGTCCAGAGATGACACCACGAGGAATCCAGGTGCCTACTGGTCCTCCCATCTCAGTGATCTGGAGCTCAGACACGGGGCACATACCCAGGAACCCAGGACGGAGCTCACGAGTGACAGAAACAGGGCCAGGGTGTAACATGAGGCAGAGGCTTGTGCTAGACAGCGAGGCAGACAGCTCGAGGAGGGATGGGAAAACAAAACAAATCTGTTCATCTCACAGTCCCTATTTCATTCCCTCGGCAGAATCCAGCCTCTGGTTTCTTCAGTTTTCATCTCCTTCTGGGCAATAATCCCGTGACCAGCAGGGCTGCCATCCCATTACAATGCCTGTTTCTTCAGCCTTACTTCTCTGTCGGGATGTGGGGAGGGACAATAAACACACCTTCTCCAGCAGCAGCTGCACAGCTTGCACTAAACACACAGTGCCTGGAGTAACGTTCCCTCTGAGAAAATTATTAAAAGAAACGGCTAATTTTGTAATTCACACCTGGGCTACAAATGCGAAAGAGTTTGCAATAATCTCTGATGAAATATTACATTGTTTAAAGAGTTCCCAGTGAAATTCACCTTTAATTGATTTTTGATCTGTGAAAAAACTCTGCAGAGAGAGAGAGAGAAGATATTAGTCATACTCCTGTTTTATCACTCCTGCGAGCGCTTTCTCTCCTTTGTTTCCTTTGTCCCCGGAGAATCAACATGACACCGAAGAAAGCAGCATGGAAGATACTGCAGAAGTAATAAATAACACTCACACAGGAATCGTGTTCTGAACAGCACTGTACCCCGCACGTCCTACTAAATCATTCTGAAAAAGGTGAAGTGGTCCCCTAGGAATGCTCAGAAGTTAAGAGGACATGGGTTCATAGCTAGTGCTGTCCCACGTGGGCCCTGCGGGGTGAGGTCTTCTCCATGCCTGTCCTCTGCTGGGAGGGAGGCAGAGCTCTGCCATACATCTTGTCTCTACGGCCGAGTCACAGGAACCTCCCAGTAGGACTCAAAGCAACCACTGGGGTGGATGCTCAGCTCACTCACAGAACGCCACAGGGCAGCTTATGCCAGGAACGAGTGACGTATGGCCGAGAGTATTGACTGCAAAAGGTTGACAGAAAAGTCATTACAGTGTTAGTTTCCAAATCAGGATGAGCCAGGGTACAAACAGCTGCTGAAGCCAAGGAAACAGGTCAGTATTAAATCCCAAGTCACTTTACTGAAAATCACTTCCAAAAACCAGAAGGAAACTGTCAGAGAGCAAATGGCCAAAGAGTAAAATATGGCTAGAGGAGACGAGAGGAAACGCATCCACAAGCATCACCAGAGACCAAAAAGTGCTGATAGAGATGACTGTAAAACATTATCCACTCAGTAAAGACTTCAGCTACAGACAGAGCACTTGTTACAGATAAACTAAAGTTAATGATAGAAAAGGGGAAAAAAAACAACACAGCTTTCCTTAAGAACTGCTGTACAGAGCCATATCACAGAGTGAGCAAGCAGACACTACAACACCTCATAGCAAACAAGGTGTGCTGATGCAAAATCACTTTTAAATCTAGAAGACAAGGAAGATAGAGCAAAAGTCTTTGGGCATGGTGAAGTTTTCAAAAAGCCTTCAAGAAAAATTGCTGAGTACTTATTAGATAATGAAGGGGAGAAGAAGAATACTCCAGAATGGTGGGAAAAAAATCACTTTACCTTGTCACACTCTTTTTTAATACTGGTGTTCACTAATTTAATTCACCTTCTCACTGTTCTCATTAATTATATTTAATTTTAGTGTGGGTTTTTTAATGATTAAAAAAGTGCCCCTTGTTCCCATTTTACTGGGGATGGTGTAAGAAATTTAACTTAGCAAATTTTGGATGTGGTTATATAGTTATATTACTTAATCCTGAATTCAGCCAAGCTCCAATATAAGAGGATGGTTCACCTACATAACCAGTTACTATGGCCCAGATAAATTGTGTTAACCATCTACGCATGCTTAATCTTAGCCAACAACAAATGCCAGATACGTTGATTAAAAGGACATGCCTTGTGATTTCCACGCCCTGGTCAGTTGTTGCTCATTTGTGTCCAAATCTGGAATAACACTTTGCCTTCAAATTCCCTATCAACAACCTAAGAGTCATAATATTGTTCTTACAGGAGCTATCAAATCAATTTCACCTTTGCAAAGCATGTGCTAGCTTATGTTCCCATCAAGAGGTTGTGCATTTCAACTACCTCTGGAGAATTTTGCTTTATAACGCAGGTAATACACCCAGCCAAGAGTGGTCTGTAACACTGCTGCTGAAACATCTGGGCTAAAATTGCTGTAAGGGTTCTGCCTCTGTCAGAGCTAATGACATTTCAACCTCAGATGTAGGGTGGGTGATAACACCCCAACACGATTTGAACCAGGTGTATCACCTGTGACCATCAGCTTGATTCTTAGGTAGGACTCAACCAGGATCAGTCTCTTCTTACAGGTATGGGAAGGTAGAAGCACTGAAGGGAAGCTCTGCCTGAACATCGCCCATTTCAAGGGCTCTCCAGTCTGTAGCAATCAGAGGTTTTGTATCTCTCCCTTGGCAGCCTTGTCTAGATGATCATGCCGAGTATCTGGGGCATTTCATAATCATCTCAAGAAGTGTGACCTTAAGTTACAAGTTAAGGAGTTACCTGTGAGATTATCCAAGAAAAACACGGGTGTGACTTCAAAAATGCACCAATTCCTCCAGCTCAGATTTTCCTACGCAGATCCAAAACCACACAGTATTTTCTCACAACTGCAAAGCACTCCTGCATGGGAAGTGTTTTTCTTCAACCTCGGCTTTTCGGATAGTGTCAGGAACAAATAGTTTATAAAACTGCAACATCACTGAAAACAACTTTTCACATCTAGTACAGCTGTTTGCCTTCTGGAGAACATAAGTGAAAGAATCAGATCCAAACAATAGATATAAACTACATCCCTGGGAGACAACAAGTGCCGAGGCAGTCTGTACAGAAAGGAATTTCAGGTAGTTCTTTTGGAACTAGGCTTGTTTATGGAACTTACAAACCATTCTCTGTATTAGATGTCTGCCCCAGGTTACAAGCAGCACAGAAGGAGGCATGATGATCTGAACAAGGTCATGAAGCCCAGTGGGATGAACACAAGTAGGAGCCAGGTCTCTCTGTCCCCCCCTGGAAGCGTGTGTACCTGCTTTGTAAAGGCACAATGCTGTGTACTTGTTACTGGATTCCTCTGAATATAATGGTTCACATCCTCAGTTTGGTTTTCCTGCTTTGAAAGTCTGCTCCTCACTAATTCACATTCATCTGCCTGGTATTTCTTGTTCCTTGTACACTGTCATTTTTCTAACTGCAATATATTCAACTACATCGTCCTAGGCATTTTATTTGTGTGGTTCTGCTCTAACAGCTAGCTTAGCTGCTTCAAATTATGCCTTGCTTTCAGTTTTGCTTGAGTGTAAAAACGTCGTGTAAAAATGAATTACCTTCTGATGAAGGCTTTCAGACTTTCCATTTGAGGAACAGCATGTAGCTTTTTGGGGGAGCAATGGGAGAAGGATCAATCCAGCTTTTGTTTTACAGATTGCTACAATAGATAGCTTCCCCATAGGGAGTGTTACAGTACTATATTATGCTTATATAAAGGGTAATGACTAGGAACTTGGAGAACTCTACCCTTAGGAAGTGCTTGACGAGTGAGAACAGCAGGTGTGGAGGAAGGAAGAAAGGCTGAATGTCTTTCTGTCCTGACTTTCTCTTCTTTTATCTTTGGAGACTGAACTCAGAGTCAAAAGCGAGTTGGCTCCTGTAGGTACGCCAAAGCAGAAAGATGAATGTGGCAAGACAGAACACCCAAACAAAGAGAGGAAACCACGATCACGGCAGTAGCCCTGAACCCCATCCCTATGCAGGTGGCTTTGAAAGGGGCTGTGTTCAGCAACAGGGCACTCTTAACTCACTACAGTAAAAGAGGCAATTACAAGAGGGGCTGGATAAAGGAGAAAAAGCAACAGCAGCGGGGAAAGGCTGTTTCGTGCTGCAAGAGCCTATGTTTATGTCAGCAGCAAGCTGAGGATGGAAAAAAAAAGATGCAAAATCCTGTCAGCTCCACAAAGCCATTTTTGACCCACAGAAACCTTAAAAGGTGTCATCACAGCCCTTGTAGACAGAATGTGATATTTGTCTTTCTGTTGCTGAACAGCATTAAGAGCCCACCACGGGAAGAAAACCTCAAAAAGAGGTATTGATCTGCTTGGTGTACAATAGGAACAAAAGACACAAAAGCCTAAAGGGAAGACCCCCAAAATGCTACCAAGGTGCATGAGTTGCTGTAGTCTGAGCTGCACAGGCCTATGTATCTCCACAGATCTCCACCCTCTTGCCCAGAGCCTTTTATCATCCCTAGGGCTGATAGAACTGTTATGGGACTTTCCCCATTTAGGGGCAAGCCTATATGTCCCCCATCCGTACCCTACTCCAGGGTGCTCACAGCTCGATGTCTAGATGGCCCTTGAGAACTACAGACAAGCACAATCAGTGAACAAGCATCAGGAAATCTCCTGAGAGTAACTGGGGAGCAAAAGGATCCTATGTGTTACACCAGATATCACAAATGAAACCAGCAGTTCACAAACAAGAAGGCAAAGAGGTGGTGAAGAATAACATCAGTGACCATGCTGTACAGCAGCGATCTCCCTGGCGCTCTGTGAGGAAGAAGACAAAGATGAAATGAAACAGAGCTAAGTTAAAATGACTCTACCAGTGCCAGTGCCATGAAGACTACAAGCTGGATGCCAAGGGAAGCCACCTACAGAGACTGAGCCAGTAAGTGGTACGGGCCATGCAGAAGCTACTACATGAGCCTAAAATACCACTTCATCCACAAAGATGTGATGCAGAAACTGCAGCAAATGAGCATACAACAGATGCATGAGCAAAGAGAGAATGGCCAATCTAATGGCTGTCTCTCCAGCACTCTACAAACAGAACTTGGTGAGAGAAGAGCAGTGCAGCAGTACCCTACAACAGCAATACAGAGGGAGGATGTGCTACATTAAAAAAGAAATAAAAACACAAATTAACAAACGAAAAAACATTCTGAGCACAATAGACATCTGTGGTCTAGAAAAGTCTCCTGCACAGGGTAAGCTTCAAGGCAATAGAGCCTAGCAAACAGTAGATTAATATGCCACAGAGCAAACCCCCCACTGGTCAGGGAGCCCCCATTCAAACAACTGCCTATGGAAATACGAGCAAAAGGATTCAACAGAGTCTAGCTCCAGCAGCACGTCATGCACGGAACAGATTGCAGAGCCAGGGAAACTGCAGCCTTACCGCCATCTGGGCACTGCGGTTGGAGGTGTGGGGATGGGAACTCTGTCCAGGATTCAGCCTGCAGGGGAAGATCTTCAGTGCCACCAGTGAGTCAGTCAAGCAGGGCTTCAAGTGATTCGAATCCACTCCGATGCCGCAGCTCTGCTCCACGCACGAGCTCCCAACACGTGGTTTAAGATCTTGCATACAAGGACTAGCTCCTCTTTGACTGCTGAAACAGCCAGGAGGGGAGAGCTAAAACTGAGATGAAACTGATATGGGATCATACACAAGCAATTTCCCATCTTCAGGTTACAACCCTGTACCACACAGAGAAAGCAGCATAGCTGACATCCAGAGATATTACAGAGACTCAGAGATTATTAGGACTTGTGAATGATCTAATAAAACATCTTCCTAGTCCTGCTGTCCCCCAAAGGCAATGCCTGGACAAACACACATTACAGCTGCATTAAGACAACACAGCTGCTCTATAAAACAAGAAGCTCTCTCAGAACTGCCATAATACGAACGAAGGTGAAATCAAATCATGCAGCAGCAGCGGAGAGCGGGGGCCTAAGTCATTCCTCATTCAAAGGAGCAGCTAATACCTGCAGTCAGAATAATCAGCGGAACAAGTCCGTCTTGCCTTAAACCCGCAAATAAAGAAGGACACGGTGAATATATTCAGACCGTCAGGCTTCAGGAAGGAAACCTTCAACCAGCACTGAGTGCTTTTTTAAAGCTGTAGTTGTGGTACATAATATCCCCTGTGTTACCTCTGTCCCCGAGACACCCAATGCTCTGCCATGTGTTGCAGAGCAGGGAATGTCTACAGCCACACATCTCCCAGAGCACTCACCCACCTCTGCATGGAGCACTGAGGTCTTTACCCTACACAAGTTCAGAAAACTGCCCGCAGCCACCAGGTGACAAAGCTGGAGCTCAGTGCTGGCAGTGCAGGAGCACCTGCTGCAGAGCAGAGGGGGCTCTGGGTTGGAAGCCTTAAAGTGGGGCATTGAGAACAACACTTTATCACTAACCACTTCCCTCAGCTTTTGGAGACCTGTCAGACTGGCAGCTGCAGGAAGCACTACAAAAATGCAGCAAGCTGTTGGGCAGTAGGTTAATCCCAGCACACGCTCATTCAGACATCAGGCTCTAATGCATTGCTGTGCTTTGGTACCTGGGAAGGAAATAGAGCCAGATCATTAGCACTGGGCCACAGTATGAGCAAAATCAGCAATTCAAATCACTATGAGTTAGCTGAAGAAAATCTATAGAAAAAGAAGAGGGAAGCCGGACAGAGGAAGACTCCTGCAGAGAAGACCCAGAGTGATGCTGGGTGCCTGCACCTGGTCTTGCACCTCTCACCACTGGATCACACCGGCTGCTAGCTCAGGAAAGAGCAACAGGTGATAGCAAGAGCACATGGGTGATCACCAGTGATACTGTGAGGAGCTCCTGGACAGAGCCTGGGAAGCACAGCTCCTTCCTGCAGGACCCATGGCACGTGGTAAAGAAGCTTGCATTGAACACACCAATCCCCACTGCTGGAAAACCCCTGTGTCAGCAGTGTATTCCCCTGCAAACCAGAGATAAAAGCAGCAAGCAGAGGAGCTGGAACATGAGCAGTGAACTCAATCAGCAAGAAGAATGAGGGAGCACGGGCTGACAGCGCAGGTGCTGGCAGAGGCTCTCACACTCATCGTAGCAGAGAGGTCCCGCACGAGGCAATTTCCTGCCATCACAGGAGAGAGGATCCCACCCCAATACCGCACACCTGCCAGAGACGTGCTCTGCCTGCATTTTCAGACATAAGCTTCAGATCGCAAGAAACACACTGCTGAGCACAGCCAGAGCACCTGACACAGATGGAGCGTGTGGGATTCGGGCTCCTGCCTGCCATGCCACGGGAAAGCAACAGTGCCGTAACAGATGGCAGAGGGCACTGGGATAAACTGGGACAGCAGGGGACCAGGGGGCCACAGAGTGTCCATATTTGAGGATCCTGAGAACAAAAGGACACCCACCTGCCAAGAACAGCAAAGCAGGGTTGCTCTGATTGGGGTGGGAGACTCTGAGACACCCAGCTCTGCATGGCCAAGCCTCTCCTGTGGCACCCAGACGTACTTTAGTGCTGCAACATAATACAGGGTTCAGGCACAGAGTTTCTTCTGCCAGCACTGGGACAGCGGCAGGGACGACTATCACCATTCACAGTTTGCCCAGAGAAGTATGGGTGCCCCATCCCTGGAGGTGCCAAGGCCAGGCTGGATGGGGCCCTGGGCAGCCCGATATCATGGGTGGTCAGCAGCCCACAGCAGGGGCTGGGACTGGGTGATCTTTGAGGCCCCTTTCAACACAAATCATTCTCTGATTCAGTCACACACAGCCAGTGAGAGGTGCTGCCGGCACGGGCTGCAGTGGTTATTGATTTCCTACGTGACCTTGGGTAAGTCACTTAACCTCAGTTTCCTCATCTGTATATTGGGAATTATGAGACTTGCAGAGTGCCACAAATTCATCATAGGGAACTACTTAAGAGCCCTATTATGAGTTAATGGGATTTCCCACTTCAGAATTACTCCTCTGAGGATCGAAGCAGTTGGACTGGGATATTCATAACCCCGATTCCTACTGTATGTGCAAAGCTTTCTCTTTTACAGTTTTTCCTCCTAAAATCACCCATGTAAATCATCTAGCTCAGAGCACGCAGTCTAAGCGTGTCCAGGTTCAAGGCTCTTGACAAACACTTGGTTAAATGACTTTGGCCTTGTCAGTCACCCACACTAACAAGTCCCTCTCCTTGTCCGATGCACGTGGTTTCCAACATACGGAGTTTCACACCGTGTGCTGTTATGGTAAGAAGCTCAGCTGGGCTCTCGGAGCGTGAAGTCTGTTCAAATTAAGCTACAAACTGTCACAGAACGGCTCCCTGGAAGTAGTGAAAAACCGAAGGATAGTCTTAAAAACTAAATGCAGTTATAGCACCTTGGTATCTCAAGAAGGGCCAACTACATCTGCAGCTTAAGTGCAATCCCACAACCACAGCACAGTTGCAGCCCCTTTATTCCTTCCAAGCTGCACTGTGTGCTGCTGCCCAGCATAGAACGGGCATTCAAGTTTCCCAAGAACAAGCAGCACATTGATTTGCAAAGCAATTCAAGATATCTAGAGGACGAAACGGGCTAACACGGTGAGAAGCTTAAAACAAAAGGCTTCTCTACGGTGGGTATTTTTCCAAGGAAGTTGAGATAAAAACATACAGCATTGGTGTCTCAGTACAACCAGTGCTTTATAAGCGTGCTCACACCCCAGTGCACACAGACAGACACATCCCTTCAAGACCACAGGAAGAAATCTAAAGAGCGTTCCTATGCTAACTTGTTCTTCCATGGGGAATTAAAGCACTTCCGAGACTGAGGGATACCTCTGCCCCGTCACACTCCCTCGCTCCTTCCTCACTCTTCCCCTCATCCTCCGCACAGTCATCCGCCATTTATTCTCTCCTATTTTATTTGGATTTTCTCTGAGCAGAGTCATTAATCTTCCGCACAGATGCACAGCTCTGACAGCTAGGGTCTTGACACCTCCAGTGCCAGCGAAGGACATTCTCATACTCTTCTCTCTGTTTTTGTTGGGCTTTTTTTCCCTTTCTCCTTTTAAAGAAGTCCTTCATCCCTCCCCAGCCACAGGGTTTTGATGAGAAGACCAGGCAGACCGAGGTCATGCGAACTGGAGGCAAGGGGCTGTGGGGGAGGAAGGCGAGGGAAGAGGATGCAGCTCCCACAAGGAACTCCCAGGTCCCACTGAAAAGGTCAGCATGCTTTTGAGTCCTCTGCACTGCTCCCTGACACAAAAAAATATAGTCAGCCCAGAGCAGAGATACTTGATAAAGAGTCTAATGAAGTGGAAAGAGTGTTGCACGAAAAGAATAGGCCTCTCTCATCCTGACATCCCATGATGCTCCATCTAGTTGCTATGGAGACTTGAAAGAGAAGGGGGTTTTGTTGTCTTGAAGTGCCTTCTCCCTTCCCAGTAACCTTGACCTTTTCCAGGTTTGTGTGTGCATGTATTTTAAGAAAGAAGAAAAAACAAAAACAACAAAAAAAAAAGAGATAAGGAATTCCATTTCTTCTTATCTGGTCATGGCTCACTGGCTGGCACTGATGCATGTGGGGGGCCATCAGCCTGTCTTGGTGTGTAGATTTGGAGAGGATAAGAGCAAGAAAATGCAGAGGGGAACAGTTAATTAAGGCTGATATTGCAAAGGACCTTGCTTGCTGAATAATGAATTCCATATGCTTCAGAAACACAAGTGCAATTAAAGGTGTGAGAGACGAAGGGCAGGAGAGGAGTGATGGGTCATATATTACCATACAAAACAGCCCCACTGGCCCTGCAAAGCTTGGGGTTCAAACGAAAAAAAATAATGCACCATGTATCTCAACCAGAGATAATTTCTCATAAACGAGCCCGAGGTTTTGCTGCCAGTTTCCACAGGTGAAGAAGGGTTACCTGCAGTTGACAGCCATTAGACAGTGATGGGAGAGTCATTTAGACAGGTTGAAAGCAGCTCTCTTTATGCAATATCCAGATCAAGAAGAATACGGGGCAAAGCAGACAGGCTAATGCAGAATAATGCTGCGGGTGAGATGTCCATGTTCTTTCCCTTAACACTAGGCAAGGAAGCTGCCTACCTCCAGCTGTACAGTTAGGCAGGGATGGTCAGAGGTGGGCTTGTCACCAGGAGGCCACAGTTTGCCCATCTGTTGCACCTCCTGGCCCCCATCTACGTCCCCAAAAAGGCACATTGCTCACCCCATGTTATCATGTGGGATAAAAGCACTCTGCTTGGCTTAAGAGAGCTGGTGTATCTTAAGAGGAATTGAGTCATTAATTGCAACAGAAGAAGAAAATATCCAATGAAATCTATCTACCCAAGAACGCAGCCACCTCCAGGAAAAAGAGCTGGGTTTGGATGGAGTGTTGCACAATTCAGCCCTAACTTTAACAACCGAGGATCACTCATGTCAAATAAGAAAATCAGAATTTGATACCACTGTGCACCTGGTTTGCTTACACTGTGGACTAATGAGAATCTGACGTCTTGGAGATCTTTGGACACCTCTGTCCATGAGGGATTTAGCCTCCCTGACCCTAAGGAGATCTAGGATAAGGTTTATAGTCACTGCTAACCCCTAAATTGATTCCTTACCTTGCAGAAGCTTGGGCCAGCGTTGTGCTAATCTAAAGGAAACCCCCTGATAAGCAATCTTGCCAGCTGTCTGACCTCCACCCCCTAAGCCTGGGTAAGCTTTCTCAGCTTTTGACTCACTCCAAGCAACTCTACAGCACTTGCTGGTCCTGCCAACTTGCCACAGCGGAGAGTACAGAAGAAAAAAAGATCATAAAAAAATTATTGGAAAAGATTTCTCTTTCAGCTGAGAGTGCTGTTGATACAATCGTCTTTTCATTTTCTGAGAGAGTGTGTGCGCTCCTATGCGTGTTTCTCCCCCATCCCATCTCTCAAGCTTATGATGTGAGCAATCACGCGGGCTTGCTTGTCCATTCCCAGCCCGACACACCATTTCCAGGAAGATCCATCTCCTCCAGCTCAAGGCTGTATTGTCTTCATATCCTTGGAGATCAGATGTCTGTTCTCCTTTTTATCACTTGAGCTGCACGTGTTTTGATTGTAAACACCCTGATAACACTCATGTTAGCCCCTCACAAGTGAAATAATAAAGGATAGATAACATTTCTAGACGTGATACTTATACTGTCATCCTACACTGAGATAACAAGGAGCAGACAGCCTGTGAGTCTGTCTTACTCCGATAAGCATCTTGTCACCATAGATACAAAAGAGATAAACTTTCTAAAATAATATCCTTGTTCATGTCACTTTGCTCAAGTTGGATAACGGATAGTGCAATTCCTCTCCCTCCCCGCTCTAACTGCATTTATGGTCTCTACCATTCACACCACCAGTGCCCCTCGCTGAGCACAGGGCAGGCAGAGCACACAGTGGCTCACGTTTCTCACCCAGCTGAGAGCAGCTGACTGGTACTATCTCGTAGGACTACATTTTGTAGACATCCTGAGGAAACAGTTGAGATCCCAAGCACACTGCCTGGCAGGCTACAGAACACAACTCTGCTTGTAAAGAGATGCCACTCTTCACCGTGGCCCAGGAGAACACAGCCTATCTGCTATGTCTCACTGCACACAAATCCCTTCAGACAGAGCCAGAGGGGCTAGTTACAGCAGCAAAACCAGGATGGGATGCCCCTTGCTGTAGTCAGTGCACTTCTTGCCCTTATCTCCAAGGGGAGAGGTGAAGGATTGCATTACTCAGCGAGGCTGCAGCTCTGTGGAGCCAGTTTACAACGCTGAATGCATGTTTTCTCCTCACAAAACAGCTGTGTGAAATGGTACAGACCTTGAAGGCAGGAACAGAAGCAAACCACGATGCCTTCCCTCAAGGCAGGTGCTGTGGGAGCCTCCCCTCATCATGCAGCACCAATGAGAACAGGATTGAGCAGGGTGTGAAGGTCAGAGCCCACATCCTGCAGTCTTGCTCTGACAGCCCTGGGGAAAAAGAGATAAAACCTGTGTGAACGTATCGTCCTTCCAGGACACATCAAAGCTCTCCTGCCAGGAGGTTCCTCACGCTGCTCAATCTGTCCAACGTTTCTCAACAGCATGAACTCTTCCAGTATCTCCCCAAGGGATGATTTAGGGGCCTTGATGCGGTGACGACAACATTGCTATGCCCTTTCCCCTTGATTTTGATGTCTGAAAAAGATAATCCTGCTCAGGGAACAGAGTACTGAAGCAGGTGCCAACATTCAGTGCCTGTCTTTATCCATGGTAACTACAAGAGATGCTTGACATTTCTATGTTGAAGCATTTCTTAAATGAAAAATAGCTTTGCAATCAAAATGAATACGTGTACAGAAAGTCTCCAATTTGGTTGCAAGTTGTCAGGCTTATAAATCGGAAGCTGAATGTTTCTCTAATAAAATAAAACACAATAAAATTACAACAGTCATCCAAGAAATATACCAAGCCATTGAAAACCACTATAACCCTTGAGAGTTTTGTTTTGTCTGGATACCTTCAGGAAGGTATTTTTGTTTTTAATAATGCTATATATATATATATATATATACATATACACACACACACACACAAAATGGTATTGAGAAGTATCAAAAGTGGATGTTTTCAAATTGACATTCATCTGAAAAGTGAAGCATCTGGCAGTCGTCTACCAGACTTAGCTGTCTCCTTGCAAATGGCGATGGTCACCACAAAAGCAGATGACATTTTAGTGGTGACCAGCTGGTATGGTTTCCATACCATAGGAAAAACATAAGAATTTATTCTCCTCGTGATAAGTATTGACCCTGCCTTGCTTCACTGAATATTTACCTCTCGGGTCAATAAATCATCGTGTTAGTCTCAATAGAAGTCAGTATCTGCTTATTATTACATTAACCTTTACGAGGCAGATAACAGTTGTTTTTTCCCTATAATAGGATATAGCACAAATTGGATAACTAAGGAAGATTTATTTGCAATATAATTTTTGGACTACAAATCTTTTTGCTCGATTTGAGGCACACAAAACAAAACGTGTTCCACGTACCACATGTAGCAGCCTTTCCTTTCTGATTGGATTTGAAGAGTATATGAAGAGTCCTGGGACATTTGGAAGATCTGCACACACACAGTTCTTATCTCCTGGCCAATGAGACAGATCTGCTGCATCCCTTGGCTCTTGCAGGGAGCTGCACGTGGTCAAACTTTCGTGCTGGCCAGGTGTCAGCATTAAGCCTAAGGAAAGAACATATCACAAGGGACAGGGAAACCCAGCCAAGACTGAGGAAGAAAACAGATGCATGAGTTTCATAGAATGGCTTGGGTCAGAAGGGACCTGCAAGATCTTCTAGTTCCAATCCCCCTGCTATAGGCAGGGACACCTCCCTCCAGACCAGGCTGTTTACAGCCCCATCCAGCCTGGCCTTGCAGTTTGTGAGGCTCAGCAGAAGAAAAGATGGACAGAAGGCAAGAAGCCTGACAGGAAAAAGTGAATCTTCATTCACACACGTGCTGATGCTGAGCCTGGCCTCCATTCACCAACAAGCAGCAACAGTTTGGAAAGAGGAGATAGCCAGTGAGGCAGGCCCTCCTGTCACCAGCCTTTGTAGATTAAAGGGAACGTGGCACTTCTTCAAAAGTGCAGAAGACAGCCTTGACGTTCTGGCGAATTCATCCCCTCAATAAAAAATAAATTATTTCCAAGACTGTGTGTGAGATATGGCTACGCATATGGATGGCACGTTTTCCTACACACAGCTTGAACTATCACTATCTGCCTCATTCCTCCGTAAAGCACTTTGAGATACAGCTCCTCTACTATTTAAGTTACGATATAAAATACATTCCTCCTTCATACTGTAAGCTCAAAATCTCCTTTAAATATGATATACTCCTTGGAATCTAGATTATAACTGTGCTTTCTTCACACAAAAGCGCTGCCCACAGATGCCATCCAGACTTGCTGTACAGAGGAACCTACATGCTCCCCAAATATTTAATTAACCTGGTGCCACAAGCACATCTGCCCAGTGAGGGGTGAGGAGTGCCAGCAGCAAGACATCACTAAAAGGGAAGTCTGAGCTTTTTACAAAGGAACAGATCAAATGAGAAGGATTTGGGGACAGAGGGCAAAGTGGAAAAGAAACAGTACAAAGTCATATCCATAATCTGTATACACTGCCATTTGCTGATTTACTGAGGATCCAAATGTGGTCCCAAACATCCCTCTGTTTATAAACACTAATTTCCAAAGGCTTCTGAGCTGTTGTACAAAAGCAAACTCCAGCCATGATATGTGATAAACAGGAAACAAGCCAGAGTAAATATTGCAGTGGGAACAAAGCCTGGGCTAGCAAATACAGAACCACAAGGGACAGACACCACACAAAACATGAGGGAAACACAGCCTCATGCGTGCTCTGAATACCTCCTGTCAAGAAAGGGAGGAAGAACTCCTCAGCTGTAGCCTCAAGGGCTTCAACACTTGGTTTTTCAGCATGGAGAGCCAAGTTTTCCAAGCCAAGTTTTCCAGCAATATAGGAATCCAGTGGAAAGGCTCCGGGCTTTGCCAAAGAGGTTGTCACTTTCAGCAGCAGAACTTCAATGCCAGGCACTTGGGCTAGATGGCTTCTGCCCATCCTAAAATCCAGGCAGATGCTGAAGCTCTGGCAGCAAACGGCAGCTCTGGAGAAGAGTCAGACAAGAAGAAACTGTTCCCCCCTCACATACTGGGCAAATGCCTGGCTTTGGAGAAAGCCCACTCCACCCAAGGAAGCCAGGTTATCCAGACAGGAAAAAGAGGAAAACTCTTCCAGGGTGGTTCCAAACAGTGAAGTGTGTACACTTCCCTCCACTAGGAAAAGACTGTAGCTAGCACAGCAAATCCAAGAACAGCTCAAACCACCACCAACATCCAGGGAATGATCATAGAATGGCTTCGGTTGGAGGTGATCTTAAAGATCATCTAATTCTAACTTCTCTGTTATGGGCTGGATTGCCAACCACTAGATGAGGCCGCCCAGAATCCCATCCAGCCTGGCTCTGAATGCCTCCAGAGACAGGGCACCCACGGTTTCTCTTGGCAGCCTGTGCCTGGGCCTCACCACCTTCACAGTAAAGAATTTCCTCCTAGCATCTAACCCGAATCTCCCCTCTTTTAGTTTAAAACTGTCCACACTTGTCCTGTCACTAACAGGTCATGTAAGAAGTCCTTCTCCTGCACATAAGCTCCCCTCAATACTGGAAAGACACAGTGAGGCATCCCCAGAGCCTTCTCTTCCCCAGGCTGAACAAACCCAAATTCCTCAGCCTATCTTCATAGGAGAGGTGCTCCAGCCTCTGATCATCCTTCTGTACCAGGAAGGCAGCAGCAGAGCAGCACATGCTCTGCAGTGCAAACATGGCATGGGAGGGGTCTACAACCTGTCCAAAAACTTCTGACTTTTTTTGCGTGTGATGGAACTGGAGATTTTCCTGCTGCACTTTTAAAAAGGGCAGAAACAATAACCTTTGCAATTAGCACTTGGCAGAACAAGCTCCTGTCCACAATAAATTAACGGAACCAATTAGGGAAGAGGGAGAAAGACTCAGATGCCATAAGGTAAATCCTCCTGCCTGCACCAGCCTATGAGCAAAGGGAGTACGGTCACATTGGGATATCCTGATGGGTCTGAGGGGGGCCAGGGCAAGGACTTGAAGTGCCCAAGCCTCATCCCAGCCAAGAGAGGACAGCAAAGTCAGGGCATGCTTCCTTCTGAGGCCAGTTGTAGGAAATATATGGCCTTTCTCACACCTCACTCATGATAACCACACCCTGAGAGGTCCCAGCAAGACACGAGGTGGTCAGAGAGCAGTTCCCTCACGAAAGGAAGCTCTCTGTTGGGATGAGATGGGCGGAAAGCACTGCATAATAACCTCTGCTCCTTGCTTTGCTTGCTCAACGGCCTTCAGTTTCTCCATATTGCGTCTCCTGCCTGTGTCCTCAGCTATCACCCCAACTGCACAGCCTGTTCTCTGTGATTAGGATATAGCAGAGAAGTGCTATTTGCCCCCACCAACCCCTCCCTGCTGCCCACAGACACTCCACCTCAGAGCCAAACTGAGTAGAAAACCGTATTTCAAGTTTAGAAAGACATTTGATGCAGCAACCCATGAAAGATCACTCTGAGGCGCCATTCAAATCTGCTTGGACATGAGAGATGTTGTGTGCTTCAGAAAGGGGGTAAGGAACCATAAACCAAGCTAAATGATAAACAGCAGCTTGTCAGTTTGGGGAGATGAACCTGGTGGGGTTCGGCAGAGATCACTGGTAGACCCATCTTTTGTCACCTCTACATTAACGAGCTGGAAAAAGAAGTAAAGAGCAAATAATGGAATTGGCAGACCAAGCTATATTAGGAGGTGTTGCCATCACTAGGGAAGGACAGGAACATAAAACAAATTAGGAGACAGGTTAGAAATCAGGGTGGAAAATAAAGAACAGGGGAGAAAAAATGACTGTCCAGACAGATTTACAAAGGGGATCAAAAGCATTCAAGCAAACAGAAATTCTGCTCTGCAAAGGATTTTGGTATTTTGTTAAGTAAAGCTATGCCTGGAAAAAAAAGTGCTTGGGAAACAACATTCCTTTTGACTTTGACAATCAGCGTTTTTAAAAGCAGTTGCTTTATGAAGATAAATGTAACCTCTTCTACTCCAAATTGTATCAAAACTGAATATTTCAATGCTGCCAAAGTATTTCCTTCAGCATCAAGTTTTAGCCACGTTCCCATCCTGAAATAAATGCATTTTCCAAAAGGAGCCTGACAAAAATGTCACTGACCATTTCATGTCAAATCTAACTTTCAAAGAGCCATGTACAGAACCCTTTATTTATTCTCTAGACCGCTATATTGACAGAAAACAAAGGAAAAGAGGGACAACATGAGCGATACTCAGCAGGAAGGTCCTGCAGACAGCTTCAGTATTTACCCTGCTTAATTTACCCATAGGTGAATCACCCAGAGGGAATGAAGTCCCACTGCTCAGCATCCAAAAAGTCTGGGGAGGGAGCGTTGGCCTGAATTCCCAGCCTCAGAGTACATCCAACTTTCACCTCCCAGCCTTTTTTCTCAGAAGCTCTTTTTTTCCTTTAATGCGAGCTATATAAACAGTCGATTCCCAGAAACAGTGCTGTAAGAAAATACAGATTCTCGTAAGAGCCCCTAGCACGCCTATCCAGTCAGCAGCACAGGAAACCTCAAAAGAGCGCTGCAGTGTGTTCATGCACCCAGAAAAATTCTCCAGCACAACCTTTCCCAAAAAATGCTTAAGCAAACTCTGCAACAACATGAAAAACAGCATCGCAGGAACAGGTCAGTGAAGGAAGCGAGCAGATCACAGAATGGCTTGGGTTGGAAAGGATCCCAAGGACAATCAATCCACCCCCATGCCACAGCAGGGCCACCAACCTCCACATCTGGCACTAGACCAGGTTGTCCATCCAATGATTGGATGATCCAGACTATTGGAAGCTTTTAAAGTCATCCTTACACCATAGCGCCATGGAGTGCATTGATAGTTCACCCACCATTGCATCTCCTCCATTCACCTGAACGTGGATGCAATAGAAAGAACGAGATTTAAGCAAGCTGAATAAAATACACACACAGCTGTGGCTAGTAGGAGTAGGATGGCTGAAGAAATACACAGCTCCAGCAATTCAGTATTATAAGTACATACTCAGTATTAGATGGACACAGAGGCGCTCAGAAATCTTTGAAGATGACGTGATGATCTCTCAGTGTGAAAGATTACTCTACCCAGCAATTTTCCCCTTCTTGCTTGCTTTTTGCTAGTGGATTACAGAGCAAGCATGTTAGACCATAAATGAATACCCAGCCAGTTGCTGGCTTCCTCCCAAGCCTTAAATTGTTTATAGCCCATTCGATCTCCGCTTTTAGCCTTGGTTCTGCTAATCAAATCACGTCTTATTTCAATAGTTGGACTTTTTTTTTTCTCCTTTTAAATACCATCTTACCTAATCTGCACGATTTGCATTTTGTCGAGTCTGTACGTGGCATAGGAACCAGGCAAATTGGATTTGATAGAGTGAGGAGTTCTTATCTAAACTGCAGCAATTTTTTTTACTTAATTGTGCGTGCACGTGTTTAAGGCTGGGATTTGTGATAATTGTTGCAGATCACTTATTTTTTCGCTCAAAATTTAGGGAACAAAAAAAAGGCAGTGCTAAGTTGTGGCTGTGGGAGAGTTTAAACTTCTATGTTTTAGTGACCGTGCCTTCTCCATTCCACAAGCCATGGAGTGCAGACCTTCCCTCGAGAGGCTGACTGGGGTAGGCACGGTTTACTTGATGGACCTGTGCAGAGTGTTTCATTGCTTCTTGCTTCTCAGCTGCCTCCCACAATATTCAACCACTGAGGCTTCCCACGAGGCCAACAACTGACACATCGTCCCTTAGGTCGCTTGAAGGCTTTGCAGACTACAGCAGCTCTCTGTTACCTGATTTATAAATACTTTTCTCCTTCTAATGCTTATTCATGCAATAAAGGACACCTCTTTTTCCCCTCTCTGTCCAATTACACTGGCTAATTTTAAGGCTTTTAGCTCCAACTTTGAAGAACCTACTAAAAAAAATAAAATAAAAATGTCTTAGAGACATACTAACCCAATTTTTTATGAGGGGGTCATGATCGTACTTGCAAAGGGCAACCAGCTAAATCCTTTTAACTTGGTGTACCAAACTGAACACACATTTGTTCTCACCCCATAGAGATTTATTCCTCCATGGATGCAGTTTTGAAAATTTGACCTCTCGTTCCCCTAGAGCACAGCCACTGGTGTGGAGATTTAGGAGAGGTTTGCACGTTGTTCCCCAGAGCCAAAGAACTGCCCATCTCCACAACCTGCTGAAAAGCACCCTGCCCACTGGGATGCGTTGCCTGTGAGACAGAGGTGTCTTACTGTCCAATTCTCAAGCAGGAGTCTATGGATGACCTGAAGTGTCTTCAGAAAACAGATTTCTGACTCTTAGTAGCGGCATGGCTAGGCTGAGACCAGCTTTTATCATAGATCCCAGCCTATAGGATTTGAACTAAGCACAGTGACCCTAAAGTTTTTGTGTCCTAGGTCTACACTGAACAGAAAATCCCAGCCAGTCCCACTACGTGTGCCTATGCAGTGAGCAGCAATTGACATGGCAAGGCCAAACTACTGCTCCAGGTCTGCTTGGTGCCATCACCCAAATCAACCAGTGCAAAAAGAGAAAGAAAAAAAACAAACATACAGTTTATACAGACTCATTCACTCTTCCTCTACCACTACAGAAGTGTTCACATCCCAAAGAAGCCACGACCTTTTCCCACTAGACCAGCTGAGTCTTGTGATGGTAATGGACAGGTGTTCTTTTTCTCCTGGGTGAGCCGATTCTGAGCCTCAATTAAAGCAGATTTCAATAGACTTGAAAGCAATAGGCTTTGCAATTATTCCCTTCCCTTTCTATGTGCGTTTGGTCACCGAGCCTTGTTTCTCTCTGCAGGGGAGTCTGCTCACTAAACCTGCTTGCTTATTTAAAACTCAGCAGCCTCAACCCACTCCCATTTCACCACCTGAGACCAAAAACCGAGAGTCCTTGAGTCATTAAAAGCAGGATGCAATTAGTGCCAACACTGACTGGCTCGCTCCCTCCTATTCCGTGCCCATGTCTGAAGCTCCTTCCTTTGTGAGCTCTAATGCGTGTTTAATGTGCAACTTAATTATTTGATTACAATGGCGTAATTATGTAATTGTAATGTATTGTGCAAGTTGGCTGGAAGGAGACGGGAGACATTTGCTGAGTGATGTGGGATAAACAGAAGAACAACAACATCAAGGAAACAGAATAAATCCAACGAGATGATAATTTGGAGGGATAGTTAAGAAAATGGGCACTTTGGAAAATGAAAAGTAGCTGGATTTTTTTTTTTTAATTTTTTTTAAATTAATTTATTCTTCCCTCCTGCCTGTTTGTGATCAGCCACAAATTTCCTTCTGATTGCTGATTGCTGCTAACACATCCATGCTTGCCTGGGTTACAGGCATGCAGGTACAGCTCAGCCACGAGCAACCCAACGGGGCTGAAAACACTCTTTTTGCCATGGAAATACAAGTGGGCGCGTTGAGTGCTTCATGATAAATTAGGACAGAGCAGTAATCCAAGTCCCAGGACAACTCCACCAGGCTGTGTCTGCGTGCTCTCCCTACTATGGACTTTGAATCAGAACGCACGTCATAGAATCATACAATCCTTGGAGTTGGAAGGGATCTCTGAAGGTCACCTAGTCCAACTCCCCTGCATTGAACACAGACATCCACAGCTCGATCAGGTTGCCCAGAGCCTGGTCTTGAATGTCTCCAGGGACCCAAAAATAAGGGGGAAATGTGAGAGGACTATGATCCAGGTAGGCAACAGCCACGAGGAAGCTCATTGCAAGAACCACAGACCACATCTTGGAGACAGATTTCAGGTCCTGCTTCGTAAAAAGCTTTCTGAGCTCTCTGGTTTCTCCTGCTCTCCCTCAGAAGACTTCCTGTCTCCCAGCAGCAGCACATTCTCAAGGAGACCACATCAGTAAATATGACAGCCAGCAGCCTACTCACCACAGTTCTGCTGAGACACAGCCCACCTGCAGCACCCCAGGTTCCTGTGGGAGACACGAGCCCACAGCAAGCATTCTAGGGAGACCTCTGAACCTGCTTCTCATCACATATTAGCTGAGAGCTGGCAGAAGGCTTGCACCAGTGAAGCTTCCCATTGCACAGGTTTCTGCAGTCAGAGCTCCAGCAGGTAGACAGCAGCCAACACTGGAGCAGAGAGTTCTGTGCCCACAGCACGTGGCAGCACACGCCAGCAGCACATACATATACAACTGGGGTTATATTATGGCTATTACAGCCAAGTGCCTTTTTTCTTTTTGTTTTTCCTCCAAAACAGTCTTCCCAAGCCAGTCTTTGGGAGATGTAGGAATCTGACCCATTTCAACAGCAAGATGCACTCTGATCTTGTCAAAACAAATTCCAGAGTAAGTACTAGTGAAACTCTTCTGATATTAGTAAAGCAAACAGCAGCAATGACAACCTACAGCACATCCATCTGCCAGCTATCCAAATAAGATTAGCCAAGGAGCAAACTCCGTGGTATGGAAGTGGGCTGTCAGTCAGCTCCAGCAAACAACAAGCTGCCAGGCAGAGATGATGGATGCAACCAAATAACTGCAGGTATATGCAAACCCAATTTGCCAGAAGTCATATCACTAACTCCTACTGATTTCAGTCCAAGGGGTCTAACTCTCTCTGGGGTCTTCAGCGTGTTCTAACATCAGGGTTAACCGCGTGCTATATACGGTTACACAAGGTAAAGATTCTCACCCCAATTTGCCATGAAAAGAGCTGCAGGAGCTATTGGGAAAGGAGAATTGGCTCAATCAGGCTCCATCCCTTCCTATAAACTCCTTTCTGAATCAATCACCATAGCCCTGAAAAATTCTGCCATCTCTTAACTCGCAGTGCAAACAACAAAGTATTTTCCACCAAAAGTCAGCACACAGAGCCAATGCTTTGGGATGTAGTGCTGTTTGGTGAGGCTCAGCTAATTTTTTTAAAGAACAGATGTCATCTGAAGCCAAAGTAAAACCATTTGTGTTTTAAAGCTAAAAAATAGAAGTCCGTACGCACTGCCAGCTTTAAAAAGTTGAACTCCTAATGGAATCCTAACAAATCAGATCTGGCATGCTCCACACATTCCATTACGTTACTTTCAAAATAAAACTGACAAGGAAACTTTCTATGACAAAGATTTCTTACTGTTTGCCTGATTACGAGGTAAAAGAGTCTGCAGACTGGCTGGTGCCATCAAGAGTTTCCAGAGCATCTCTCTCAGACGAGATTGGCTCTAAAACCCACCGCTGATTCCTCTGCCACTCCTGGAGATAGCATTAACAATTTGCTCCTGGACAGCCAGAGACATCTTCAGTGGATCCGGGCAGCTGCTGCCCCCCAGCAGCATCCGTCACCCAGCATGTGAGGTCTGAATTCCTGTCATTGCACCAGGGTATTTGTATGCATTTCTAAGGGGTTGAGAATTATTATGTTGTGCAAAGGCTTGTCTAACTCTTCAGGGAGGTCGCACAGACGTGTTATATATTCAACAGACGTGCAATAAACACAATTTAACACCAACTACCCACCTCCAAATACTGCCTTTCTTGCTTGCAGGGAAAGAAAAACAAAACAGAATTTTAATAATGCATCAGCGATGGCTTTGATTGTTATTAGATTTGCAGATTTGCTCGGGGTGGTGTGACACTCACTGCGTACACACACACGTACCCCGAGCAAGCCACCACCCTGACAGCAACGAGCATGATGCGGAAGAGAAGAGTCCGGCATTCAACAAGGGACAGGGCTGAATGTGACCTCCCCGCACGAAGGACTGCAGACTGAGGGCTGGAACAGTGCCCACAGCCTTCCCGTATGACCTCGGCCCACCTCCCATCTGCCATCGCAGCTGCCACCATTGCTGGCCAGCACAAAGCCAGGGCTGAGGGTGCGTGGGGACTTGGGGACTTGCTGCTGCTGAGGAGTGAGCCTCGTGCTCGTACATCAACATGGTCACTTACCATTTCTCTGCATGAAGGGCTGCAGCTAGGGGAGAAAATCTGGATTAATGCTGCTAATTAAAGGGGACAGGACACAGTGGCTGCTACTCAACGGTTTCTCTTTACTGGAGAAAACACATAGAGGAAGTTCCTGTAATCTGAGTTAGATCATATAACACTTTACAAACTGTGGTCTGAAAGCTTGTATGCAAACACTTGGCATAGTTCTGTATCTCCATCATACACCTACATCCTTCGTGCCTGCCCAAAAGCAGCTTAAGTTGGCACAGAAACTGGCACAGGTTTCATATCAGGCCTTCCCCACTTGGGGCATGAGCACCACTGAAGGATCTGCGAGATACGAGATCCAACGCATCAGATTTAGATGAAGAATTAATAGATACCAAGGCCAGGGAAGAAGACTGATATCGTGGACTTGGAAGCCCTGGGAACAGAGGCCGAGTGGTCTGGAGCAGATCCCTCAGAAACAGCACCCAACACAGCAGAGATCACACTGCTTCTCAGGAACTGGTCCAAAAATGTATGGAAAAAGTCTGTAAAGAAAGTTCCTCCAGGACAGTTAAAACACAAAGGTTGAAGAAGCTTCTCCAGCATCAGTGCCAGAACTGGAGCAGGATACAAGAAGCAGCACCATGGCCTTCTTACCACGTTTTCTCCAACTTTTCACTATCTGCTACCATGAGTAGCTTTCTAGTGTCCAGGAGATGGAATCAGCTGAGTGACTCCCAGGCTGGAGCAGGCAGAGCTCTACCTGTAACATCTCCTGGTAGCAGCTGTTTTGCATCCCATCTTCTCCCTTTTTCACCACCACTTTGAGAGTCAGTCAGCCTCCTCTGCCTGACCCACAGCTGAATCACTGGAATTAAATATATATATATATGTTTCTTATAGACAAACAGCTTTCCATGTAAGCATTAAATATCAATTACAAGTGAAGCCATGCAGTGCTTTAATTATAGTCATGAAAAATCATCCCATTAATCAACTTTTTAATCAGCTAGTTTCTCGTAATAAGGTGGCAACTGCTATTTTATCGATTAACTCTTAACAGGCCACTGAGATAAATCAATTCTGCATTTTTTTGCATATACACTGTATAACAGGAAAAATTCTCCCTTTATCAGGGAACTTGCCTGAGCATGAGCTCCTTGCTGCCTGGTTTTTGGCAGAGCTGCTGCCTCCCTCTGGGGCTCGTTGTGGCTGGAAAGTGGGCCCTTTGCTCTCGCTTACTCAGGCTCCATGGAAGGAGTTGTGATTTAGGTGGCTGGGTCCAGTTCAGATTGGAAAGAGCTGTAGAAAAAAAGGGCAATATAGGAAACAGAGAGCTTTGTGTTCTGAGAGGAGATGAAAGGAGCTGAGCAAACTTAGTCTAGCAAAAGAAAAGCCAAGAAGAGACGTGGTCTAGAAATATATGGAGAATCAGAGAGAAAAAAAGAGGGAGGAGGAAGCAAGGGTGAAAAGGAGCCAATTCAGTCAAAGAACAAATGAGAACAAAGCAGCTGTGAATTAATATAGGCTGGAATTTAGAAATACACTCTAAGAGACTCAGAGCAGAAAGAGTTTCTGACAGCCTTCCCTTGGGAATCTCTGGGCAAAACCTAAAAGAATTTTTCACCTTGTGCACGGGGGAGATGTCATTGCCAGGACTTTGCAGTGATTAGGCACAAACACAGGGCTTCAAGGAGCTCGTCCTGTCTTCAGAGAAGGGTTTCTAGGATCTACATCCAAGCTAGACGTGAAGCCACTTGATTAATTATTGCCTCTGCTGACTTCTCCCACCTACTGCTCAGTTCAACACCAATTATTCAGGATCAGCTCATAATAACCTATTGAAGAGGTACAGCTTTTCATTTGCATAAGCAGTTTCAGCCAACACAGTCTGCTGAGACAGAAACTACACGCTGAATATTTAGCGAGTCTGACGGCATTTTAAAAGCATGTGATAGTACACAACTGATGACATCACGTGTTTGTCATGGCTCCTGAAGCTGAAGACTAACGCAGCAAAGAGCTTAACCCAAAATTGATTGGAGCAGCGTTAAAAAAACAAAAACAAAAACAGATTGCTTCTAGATTTAGACACAGCTCCCTGAGAACCCATCGTGTGATATGAAAGTTTAAACAGAACCGCAAAAATAGGTCTAAACTCCTTCAGCAGTGATTGAGATTCGAGATGAGACTCTCGTTCCTCTGCATAGAATCATGCAACAAGCTGGAACGTTAAGGCTCAAATATGGTGTGACCCACAGAGCCAGGGTGGGACTAAGCCCCATATAACCTGCAGCCAGGGCTCCTGCCTGGCAGCTAGCTGTGCTACAGCTTCAGGAGCTTGCCCAGGCTTAAGAGAGACCTGTTCGTGCTGGGGTCAGCTACAGGGTGCACAGAGCCTGTGACAAATGTCAGTGGCGTGGAGCAGCACCAGACACCCAGTGAGATGAGAAGGGTGACCAGGGGAAAGGCTACAAGATACAAGATGCACAGCAAATCCCTGCCCAAGCCTCTGGCATCCTGAGCTGCTCCCAACCTCCTCTGACCCACCCACTCATCTCTGGGTGCATACAGCCAGGTCAGGAGAAGCTTTGCTGCTTGTCATCTGGGCACTGATAAAATCATCTCCATGCTGGCACGTACCCAGCACAACTCCTGTTCTATCTGCTTTTACAACAGGGAAGGGGCTGCCAGGCTTTGCCCCGAGCTGGGTGCAGGCAGAGGTAACATTCACCCAGGGCACTGGAGCTGGGTGAGAGCTGAGTGAGAGCTATCTGATTTGTTCTCCACCAAAGCAATTATTTATTCACAAATAAAACAAAAAAGGAAAAGGACCGGACGCCTGCTCCAAGGTGGCATTCTGGGAGGAAGGAAGGTGCAGGGACCCCACCCTGGGAGGAATGTCTGACACTTCTCCTTCCCCTGCCTGCAATCAGAACCCCTGATTTAATCATCTTCATGGGAATGGGAGGCATGCAGTGCGGATCTGCCCTGAGCTGCAGAGCAGGAACCAGTCCCCATCGCACAGCTGCAGTGTGCTCCAAGCATGCCAGCAAGGTGGATCCCAGACACCGGGCCACTGGTTCAGATATTCAAGCAGCAAGGACAGGCTTGCATTCCAAAGAATGAGTAAGGATGCCCAAGGAAACAAAGAAAGAGCAATTAAATAAAACAGCTCACTGCCACCCGGATCAATTTTATCGAATTATACATTTTCAGACCAGGCCTTGTGGGTCTCGGCGACAGCCTGAACAAGCCAGGGAGAATTTGGACAGATGTTCACTATTGATGAACCCAAGCATACAAAAGCACGCTTCCACCCTGTAAGGCTCTGTGACAGGATGCGAGGACAGCACGCTTCAGGGAGCGGGTGTTTGCCTGCTGGCTCCTTCACGTTCAAGAATCGTATTTTCCAGCACGTCAAGAAGGCCAGGAGGGCTAGAAATGTACATTTGCTTTTTAGTGACAGCTGAACTGCATGAAATCTGGCTCTGGGGCTCTTGGAAAACACAGTGAATAGCATTAAGGCTTGCAATAAAACTACTCCACTTGGCAGCAGAAGGCTTTTCTTACCCACTGCTCCTCTGGGCTCTGTCACTGTACCTTGCTCATGCACAGCAGCTTCATCCCTGCTACCAGGAGCCTCCGGGGCACAGGAGCAGATCCCTTGCACTGTTCCATACAGGCTGGACAGGAGCTTCTCAGCACGGCACAAGGCAAAGTTCCTCGTGCAAAGTCTGCCAGGCCCTGAACACTCCCCACCGTGAATTAGCCTAGCTCCTTGCTTCCGTACGAATAGGTCTGTCAAGCATAAGTGAATTTTGCCCTCTCAGAGGTAAATGAAAAGGTTGGGGGGGATCAGCAATTCCAGATCTCACTGCAGCAAGCGACTCAATATGCCAGTTGCACGACGCTAAGAAATGCCAACCCAATGGCTGTGCCAAGCCCTCAGCACCTAGGGCTGAGCTGCAATGAGGCCATTAGGACAGGATCTGGCCCATCTTAGGGGAACACAACAGGTTGTCCCACCCCAGAAACAACCAGGCAGCCAAACCCACCCCCTTCAGGCTCTTCCACACCCTCTAGTTGTGTTTTATCACCAGCACCTCCAGCTCTCTAGCTTCCCTAGCTCCCGTCCTGACAGAAAACGAGATTCAAAGATGAAGCACATTTAAATATTAAATGATAGAAATGAATAATAAATAGAAGGAAAAACATCATTTGTCACTAAATGGAGAAATTACTTGGGGAAATAAAAGAGGCAAGAGGAACCCATCCCTGAGACTGTAAAATGCCACAGCACAAGGTAGAGCCTTACCTCTGCTCCCAGACCACGTGCCAGCCACCCCAGGGTCCTCCACCCTGTAGAGGTAATGCCCCACAGAACCTGTAAGCAACTTGAAACAAGGAGCACAGCATAGGATGAAAGAAGGACTTCCACCACCAAGAACATCAATGTGCCCCATATCCACATTCCAGAGTGATTTACCATCTCCCTCCTGGGTCTGGAAACTCCTCTCCCTGAGGTGGGCACATGAGTCCTCAGCATCCGTTATTCTGCAGCCATTGGTGGTCCCTGAAGCCCCAGACACAGCTCCTCTCACACTGTCACCACTGAAGGATGGTGAGAAGAGCTAGCTCCCAAACACCAGCCGCTCTCCTAAACACATGCAGCCAAATGCAGTTCTCAGTTCAAAGCATCATAGAGAGATGAGGAAGACTGGAGCACACAGCTCCTCTGTGCCTAGAAGGATATCTCTCAAAAGCTTCTATAAATGGCTTCACAAACTTTAGTGACAGCATAATTGCACATTATCTCCTACAGTTTCGCTTTGACAATTTAGGGGACAATACAAAGAGCAAAGAGGCTGTAATATTCGTATTGACATTTCCCCAAAATGCCTCCCTTTCCTGATAAAGCCATTGTCTTATGAATATGGAAAGCTTGCCTGAAGGCTTTGCTTAAACACAGTGTGTTCATATTTAATCAGAAGAGGTGGAGCGGTAGCAACCCCTGTACAACAAGGGCCCAGTGCTCTTCAGGATGTTCAAGACATATCTCATCTCTATGGAAGGTTCTGTTTACAGCCCTTCATCCAAAACGGTCTACAGAAGATTCACTTGGCCTCAGTATTTGGAGTTATCCAAGGATTTCACCCACAACCCAACAGATTGTGAATTCAGATGATGGTTAGAGTGCCTGAGCAGAACCACAATGGGAGCTGCAGAGCCGGGAAGCCACCAGAAGCTAGGCAGAGCACAGCCTTGGCTGGGGAACCAGTTTCTGTGTGCTCCTGCAAGGCCAAGAATTCCCACAGCTGACTGTGCCTTTGGGTGCCCATCTCCAAGGAGAAAAGAAGCTGAGTTACCCAGCTGACAGCCACAAGGAGGACATTCCCCCATCTCACTTGTTCAGCTCTTCAGATGCAGCCACCAGCAATCCATTGGTGTCTTCGAATGCTGCTGCAGAGAAGAGTCTGGTTTTGACAGATTTCTATTTAGACTCCCTTTCTTTTTTGGGTTAAGGATTTCTGTTTACCTTCTGGATAGAGCTCCAAGTTCACCCGCAGAGGCAACCATCGAACCATGGAAAACAACAAAAAGTAAAGGATGTGCTAAAAAAATCCATAGTATCTGTAATACCTCAATTAAGGGAGCATAACTATTGAAGCCTGAAGTATCTTGAGAATCTAAGCCATCCATTCTGACAGCAGAAGGTGCCACTGCTAGAGGTGGGAAAAATATCTCTGCCTCCCAGCTCTTGAGAGAGGAATCTCCCTCTCCATAAAAAAGGCAAAACAAAAAACAAAACAAAACAAAACAAAAACCAACCTGAAACAGTATTATTTTAAGCTCTGCTGAAATCCACAATTTTGTTTTTATGACCTACCTTTCAAGTTTAACACTGGCAAAGCTGTTTTTTTTTTTCCTGATCCTGTAATACATATTCTGGTTTTGGTGGTACGATTGGGAAGGTTAAAGAGAAAGATTTATTCCATTCTCATGAGCTGGCCGATTAACCAGAATTTGAGCACCTCGAGTCTAAAAGGGATAAGCAAATTTCTCATCATGGTCCAAATTTCAGAGAGTAGGGCAAGTGAATCTATTCAAGGATGACACCACTGAACTAGAAAACACCTTCAAAAATGGTCAAACGCTTACTCAAAGAGCCTGGGAATGGGAACTGTGTGAAATAGCTGCAGTTCAGAGAGCATTTTGTTGAAGGTGCTCTTTCTTCCTCTGAGAAACAGCAGAATGGGCAGCATTGGAACTGGAAAGGTTTTTGTTTCTCCACCCACGAGTTCAGACCCCAGGACAAGCCCCTTCCAGAAGCTAAATCCTTCCATTTGATGTCCTTCTAGGTCACCGGCCAATCTGCCACCTCACTGGTGTGATCTGGCTTCTGAGGGCGTCAGGAAGTGATGGGGAAGTGCTGCTTTAATCCCTGGGACTGCAGAGAAGCAAACTGTGATCCCCAAGGCAGCATCTCTGCAAAGAGGCGACTCAAGGCACAGCTGTTTCCTCATCCACCAGAGATTTGTCCCTGGGATTTCACACATGAGGATGTGGGTTTTATCTTTTTCCCATGGGCGAGAAGCAGTGCAACAGGATGCTGTGGGCGGCCACGCCACGGGGTGGGATAGAAAGCCCACGCTCGCCAGCTCCAAAGAGGACAAAAGCAGCTCCTCTTGAGAAAGGGCAGCACATGTCACTGAGACAGCAGGAATGCTGTCAGCCTCCCAGCACTGCTGGTGCTTGGCAAGAGCCCCCAGAGCAGGCTCAGCCTTGCCAGGCCTCCCGCTGTCCTCACCTCCTGCTCTGGGCCATGGCTCCAGCAGAACAAGGAGCTCTCCTTTCTCAGGGCCATGCCAGACCCAGAGCATCCTTCCCAGGTCACACTGCACTATTGCACAGCCACATCCTCACTGCAGGGATGGGATTTGCCTCTTCTCATGCTACGCTGGTATCAGGACCACCCAGCCGAACACGAGACCATATGGCAGAATAAGGGCGGGCCAGTATCTCGCTGTGGAAGTCATTGCAACCTGTCTCTCAGGCATTAATCCGACACGCATCCGGCCCAGCCCCAGGGCTCCCTGCAGATGCTGGCCTGCCTGCCAAGGACTCCTGCCAGGATTGCCTCATTTCAAGACTTTCCATCCAGGCCAACGCAAAGGGGCAACTCAGGTTGCGACCAAACTTAACCAGAAGGCGCTTCCACCAGTGGGTGTTTCTCCTGTGAACCAGTCTTGATGTAACTCTGGGCCCTGTGCCTTGCTCTCTGCTAGGAAGGATTAATGACCACCAGTCCCTCAGCATCCCAAGGGATTTTACCCAGGCCACTTGTACAGCTCAGCCCCCAGCACAGTGGGACAGACCCCTCCTGCTGCCAGCACAGCCCCACACTGGGGTGCTGAGCCCTCTCTGCTCCTGAAGCACCCCTTGGCCCCTCTCTCCAGGAGCAGCCCCACTGTTGGCAGCCAGTTTTGCCCAGCGAGTCTCCTTCTGGCAGAGAGCAGCAGGGTGAGTGCTCCGTGATGGCGGATGAACTCGGCAGCGCCAAGCACAGCTTCATTTTATTGCAATCAAGCAGAGTCCCACCCTGACAAGCCAAGGGGTGAGCGATGGGATAACGGGCAAAGTGCCACAGAGTGCTGCAAAGGAAGGCCCTCCTCTCCCGCCCGGTGCCCTCTGCCTTTCCCCAGCCGTCTGCAATCACTCATGGAAGTGCCAGACCACACCGAGGGACACTGTCAGAGGACTAATTCATAGGCACTTCACGATTTATGCTCGGCCTTTCAGCCGCTTTCTTCCTCCAGCTGCAGCAATTAACGACGGCGAGTCCTCCCAGCTCCGCCTGCCCAGAGAGCACCGCTGCTCTGAGCCCCTCACATGATCAATACCACATTAACAGCAGACATCCCTTTAACATCACTATAACGATAAGCAATATGGCCAAGAGCAGTGGATGCCAATGGAAAAGCAGCTTGCACCAGCACTGCTCTGCTCCGTTGGCCAAGCTTACTTGGTCTCACAGTTCCTTGGACAAGCTCATTGTCACGGTACAGCAACACCCCGGGTGAGCTCAGTTGACCATTACCCTTAAATCCAAGCTGCCTTCTCCCTCTCTGGGCATCTCGGCTCTTTTCCCAGAGCAACAAATACACCAAGGTGCCGCAAAATAGCAAGCACACGAACACTGTAGCACCAGGAGACTTCAGGGATTAAAAACAGTCCCACTCACTCTGGCGTTATTTCAGCTGGGATGCTTCTTGATACAGAGACCACAGAAATAATTTGCCCTATTGAAGGTGCACTCAGGGTATCCATCCAAACTCAATTTCCCTGAAGAAGCAGAGTGTACCAGGACAATCAGAAAAGCAATACGCAGTTCCATTGGATGCTTCACACAGGTCCAGCACCAGAACTACACAAGAATAGAGCCCTCACTAAATCAAAAGGAGCTTTTAGCAAGGCCCACCTCACCAGTGCAGACTAATCAATTCACAGCTGGCTCATAACAAAATCCCCAGGCCCAGATTCCCTCCGACATGTGGAGGATGGGATGAGATCCCACATACCTCTACAAATAGCCAAGCTAAGTGCACCAAAAAGGTTTTGACCCTCTCTGTTCCCTGCTGTCTGCGTGCTTTGAATTTCTCTCATGCTGGGGCATCCAGGGGCAGCCAGCTGGATGAACAGGAAGCATTTGAGCTCGGACTCATTTACCACAAAGACAATGCAGTGTAGATACCCAACATTAAGTCCTCCATCTAAGGGCGTTATTTTCTCTGCAATGCAAAGGGTGTGTTTCTAAAGGTCCCAATACCTTCCCCAGCACAGGAGATCATCTCTTCTTTGTCGGTTGCTTGTTCAGAACCCAGGCCTCAACCCCAGTGGAGAAGCAGAGTCGGCCAAAGAGCAGAAACACAGGGAACCAGGCACCTCTGCCACTGCCCCTAACCCCAAGCATGGGCACTGCTGTGAGAGATGCATCTCTTCTTTTTTACCTCCAGTGTTTGCCTAAAAACAGGAGACACTGGCACTGCCCACCCCCATGGGGAGCCTGGGAGGAGGGGAAACCTGCTCAAGCCAGGGAGGTGCTCCAGCCCTGAGACAAATGAAGCCAGCTAGACCTACAAGAGAGGGAGAACTCTAGTCCAAGAAGCACATAAAATATAAAAGAGAAGTCACCATGGATGTTAATATATAGCATCAGGATTTATTCTCCCCTCCTGTTCTCAGTATCATGTGACAACATTAATTAAATGTGTTTCTGACCCTGCTGGGCTTCTTTAAATATTTGCCATTCTCCACAAGCACTGTTTGGTTAATGAAATGAAATTAATGAGCTCATTAGATTGTGCCGTAATCTTTCAGATGCGAGCCTGGCACTCAGATTCACTGCCTCCTTTCTCTGTTCCCGCAGTTTAACTCAACGCATTCAGCTCCAGAAGCAACAGCAGAGCAATGAAGTAATCAATTAAGCGGGCAGCCAGACAAGGAGGGGAAGGAGGAAAGACCACGGCCAACGAGGCGCAGCTTGGTAACTTTCCCACGGGAGCCGGTCCCGCAGAGCGCACGGCTCAAGCGCGGGCGCCGGCACATAGCTTTGTGCCATGGAAGCTTCACCAAGGAGAAGATCAACCCAAAGGAGTCTCATGTGGCAGGAGCCGGATCCATGGCTACAAACGCTCTGGTTTGCCTGTGAAAGCCAAGAGCTCTTCCTTCTCACCCCGCTCTCGCACACAGACCTGGGAAAAGCGCTCAGCATCTCTTTGCTACCCACTCGCCTCCATTCCCACCACGCTGGCACAAACTGTGGCAAGTCTTTCCCACCTCTGCCCCTGCCCGGAGCACGCTCACAGCCTGGTGCCACCAGCAGCATCACACTGCACCAGCGGGCTGCACCACTGCCACTCCGATTTCGCATCATTTGAGAAGGAATCCTTCTCCCCAGAGCGCGCTCAGCTTCTCTATTGTCTTCTGAAGCTTCAATCAAAGAATTAACTCGGATCAAAGAGTCTCTACGGCAGCACAAACCCCTCTGATGGGAGGGAAGGCGGGGGTTGGGGGGGACAATAACATGAAAAACGCTTCAGTAAATCTCTTTCCAAGAAAGCAAATAGGTATACTTCGGTGTGCATCTAAGCCCCGCAGTTCAGAGACTGTGCTAGCTATGGTGACTCCTAATAGCACCGGAGGAATTCAGGGTAGGAAATGTATGCAAATCAAATTCTCTCCGTGGCTATATTCGCTAACAGATTGGATCACAAGGCTTTATCAAGCTCTCGGTCCCTGGGCTTTTGTAATTTACCTCATAGCCCAGAAGTCACACACGACAGTGAACCAGGCCTGCTGGGGAAAAACAAAGGATTGATGAGCACAGACTGGGAAAAGTGAGAAGAACGCATTCACACAGCAAGACACTGAAAAATCTTCGGGTCAAAAGAGAAGCAGTTCTCCAATTCTCTACAAAGGCCTCAGGGAAAGCAATGCCATAGTTGCTACTACAGAGCACGTGACAATCATTTTTCCACTTGCAGGTGGCAAGGCCAAGGCTGGAGTACCCACGCTAGCTGCATTCCCACACTCATTCATTATGCAGCCCTCCTGCACGCGAGAGATGATCTCAGAGGAGTCCTGAACTGCATCCCCTCCATGCCTTAAAGGATTATCACAGCCTAGCTTAAAAAACCCTGTACCACCTCTATCCATTTCCTAACCCTGACGCCTGGTGTCACATCAATCCAAATGCCAGGCTCTGAGCTGGACTACCACTGTGTTCCCCAGGTCTCTTCCAACCCCCACCACGTGTGGGGTTCAGGTACACAATAGCCAGTTCCAGGAGGAACTGGACTTACCTCTCATTTAAAGGATTTGAATGTCTCCACCTTTGGTGACTGACGATTAAAGCGGAGGGGAAAAGCACAGCTATCATTTACCTGCGACCTCGCAGGGGCTGCAGATAATACAGGCTTATTGCCAGCAGGGATCATGCCCAGAAAGTGGAGGAGCATACACTGATGGCTGCAGTAAGAATAAATAAGGAAACCAGGCTGACCCCCTGCCATCCACTCCTCTCTGTTGGCACCTTCTCTAAGCATCTGGCAGGACTGGATTTTAGGGGAGGCTTCAGGCATCACTTTAGGCAGCCTGCCACATAACCCGGAGACATGGGAGAAGGCATGGAGGAGAGTGAGCACGTACCTGGGGATGGCAGAGGAGCAGAATGGGGTTACCAGAGCTGTCAGACAATTCTTAAAGCCCCAGCAGCATGCTGGATCGCCAGCGGGTTTTCCATCAACAGGTGCAGCAAATTCAGCAGCAGCACAGTGTGGCAGACATCCATAGGCAGCACAGAGCCAGCTGTTAGTTCAGCTGGAGCAATCAGTGCTTGCAGAGGAGTGACTGAGGAGAAGAGGGCTCACCATTCCACACTCAAGGCACCGCAGACAGCACTAGTCCCCATATTCGTGTACATAACCCCACACTTAATGACTGAATCCTGCCTTCCGTTTTCGTCCAGAGGCAGTCACTGTGCTCCAGCTAAATAGTATGTACCCAGAGCTAATCCAGTGTGGCCAAGTACCCCAGCAAGCTGCTTTATGCTCCTGAAAGGGCTCAATGACAGAAACCCATTCATCACAGGGCAGCACGAGCCCTTAACCTTTATTTCCCAATGCTACCCTAGGGGTCCCTGAACACGCACCCTGAGCCACCAGATGCTTATTCAGTTGTTCCAGCTGCATCAGTCACGTACCTGGGTGGAGATGCACTTCACACCACTTCATCCCACACAAGCCCAGCTTGAGCAGCGAGAGCAATCAAACGCGTGTGGGAGCATCTCTTGGCAGGTGACTTTGCAATCGCTCCCTATCCCTGGGCTTTTCCTGTTGCAAATGGGCACGTGCATGTAGCTGGGGCCCTGCAGAAGCACGCAGCAGCCCAGGAGATGCCTTTGTGGTGGCTGCAAAGAGAACTGAAAGCCATGGGGCTGATTTGGTATACATTCTTACAAATGCAACTGCATTTCTGAAGTGTATTTATACCTTATCTACGGTGTTTACCCGTATGTTCAATAAATCATTATTCATTATCTGATAAGGTGCTCGCACTGCGCTTCCAAGCCAGGCTCACAGTCCGCACAGAACAGGACACGCTGGGAATACAAATCAAAAAATAAATAGAGCAGCTGTCTCCAGTGAGGCTGCTCTGCTACCAGGGGATTCTGGTGACATCGCCAGCCATGAGACCAAAGCCTGGGTCACCGGTCCTGCTGAGCTGGATACAACAGGCTTGTGTTATGCAGAGCAGCCTCCTTTTCAGTTAATTACACGTCTCAGATCCCTTCCAGTGATAGAAGCGACATTACAAAACAAGCCATGTTTCTTCTCTTCTGCACTGCATTCATCTCTGCCCTGCCCGGACCCTTGCAACAGCTCACAGTAACAGCCACAGCTATTTTATATCCACGGGGCTCCCACGAAAGCCTGGAAGGAAAAGCAGGTCTGAGCTCTGAATTTTGAACAGACAAGGAAACTTCCTTGTGCTGGTTTGTGGCCCAGACATCAAATGAGAGGAGTTAAGAAGAGCACTAATCCAAAGCCTTCCATACAGCCATAGCAATAAAAGAGCCAAAGAAAGAGTAAATCCACGGCAAACCTGAGACCAGGTGTGGGGAGAGTGACCCCTGGGAAATGCAGAGCAGCTGTGGAGGAGGTTCAGGGCTGGCCAGCACTGTACAGAACAGCCATGGAAATGTGACATGGCTGAGAGCCCTCCAGCCTCTCACCAAGACCTGCAGAGCAAAATCTGTATAAGCTGTAACCAGGACTGCTGAACTCCTTTCCACAGGTGGCAAAAGTCAGACAAGCCATTGCAAACCACGGTCCTGACTTTCACATCTCAAGAAGAGGCATACAGAGTAACAGTGACTATTCACAAAACCGTGCTCCAGTCATTAAGGTTGAAAAAGACCTCAAAGTCCAACCCCAGCCCACCCCGCCATGCACACTGACCACGTCCCTTAGTGACACAATCTCCACAGCTCTGGAACACCTCCAGGGGTGGTGACTTCCCCACCTCCTTAGGCAGCATCATTGCTCTCTCTGAGAAGAAATGTTTATATCCATCCTGAACCTCCCCTGGTGAGGCCATCACCTCTGATCCCATTGCTGTTACCTGGGAGCAGAGGCCAACCCCCACCTCACAACAACCTCCTTTCAGGTGGTTCTAAGGAGCAGTGAGGTCTCCCCTGAGCCTCCTCTTCTCCAGACTGAGCTATCCCAGTTCCCTCAGCCACTCCCAATAAAACTTGAGCTCCAGACCCTTCAGAGCTCTGTTGCCCTCTGGACATCCTCCAGGGCCTCAATATCTTCCTTGTAGCGAGGGATCCAAAACTGAACACAGTTGAACACACTACTGGAAGCGTACCTCCACCAAAGCTGAGCACAGGGGACAATAACCGCCCTGGTCCTGTTGACTGCATGTACTACTACAGGCCAGGAAGTCATCAGCCTTCTTGGCCACTGGGGCATAAAACAGAGAGGTGAGGAGCACCTACAGATGATGCTCCGTGAAGCACAGAGATCCTCCTCTCCACCCTTTGTCTCTCCTTCCAGCACCAGGCACGAGGACAGGCTCCAGCTGGGGCTGAGCTTTACCACGGCTGTCAACAGAGCTTCAGGACCACAGATTAGCTGCATTGGATGGGTATTCCCATGGGGAACAGCAGGAAGAAAGGGAGGGAAAAGGGTAGGGAATCAGGTTGAAGTCATGTGAAAATCAGCCATAGTGCATCTTAAAACCAGGCTACAAGGAAGTGTGACATCCAATTTCTTGGGAAGGGGAGGCAGAACAGTAATTAAATTTTCTGATCTTGTTAGCCAATTTCTCCAATCACTGCCCCTGAACTGGAGAATGGGAAGGGAGAGGGGAGATGCTTGCGTCAGTGACGCTGGTGAGGGAAATTAGGTTTTCACGGATTATTGGGTTAGTTCCACTTCTCCCACTTTTTAATTTATTTGTCTGTATGTGCTGCCGAGCTGAAAGGCCGAGAAATATCCCTCTCTTTTTTTCTCTTTTTTTTTTTAATTAAAATCTGTAGTTTTGGAAGATGAAAACTTAAGAAGGGGAGGAAGACTGCAACAATAAAACCACGTCAACCAAAATCTGCTTCTCACCTAAACTTCTTCGTTAATCCCTCTTCAAAACAAGAGCTTAATAAGATCCCCTGCCTGAACTCTTAATAGCCTTTGGATACTTCTGCAGAGGAAAAAAAAAATATTAATTAACTTTGTTCTACGTAAAAAAAAAAAGAATAGAGTTTATCTGGTTACTGCTACTTGAATTTTATTTTTAATTTTCCCTTAATGCTGCAGAAGAAATCTAAGAATTGCTGCCTGTGTAACCCTGCACCTCCATTATTTCTCAAAAGATAGTAACACTGCCCTTTTTTCCAGTGCCTTTTGAAATAGGAAGAGAAGACTAAAATGTCCATATCAGCAGCATTCAAGTAAATTATCTGTATGATTATTTCAGACTGCCTGGTGAGTGGTTTCCTAGGAACAATGCCAAGGGGCTATTTTGTTTAAGCTTTCTGAATTTTTGGATGAAAGAGAAACTGAGTGTAGGTCACACGGTGACTGGACTTCCCCTTTCATGACAGCTTTCAGAAGTACACGTGCACAGATCATCATTAGCTGGAGGTTGCTAGCAAAGGGTTCTGGGAATCCAGCGAAGAGCTGGAGACAATGGCTTGCAGAAACAAAAGGCAGCATAGCTGCTGAATTAAAGAGCAGAGGAGTGCAGGTCACCGCAGTCAGCAGCATCCTGAGATAACCAAGAGCCAGGTACTGGCAACGTGGGGCTGGGATCAGACTGCACGATCAGTTCAGACACAAGGGCAGTAGCACCAGTGCCCAGAACCCTGACCTGCCCCATCATGCAATCAGATGCTCTCAGGGTTAATACAAACGCATCATCCACATCCTGGGGGTGGAAGTCCTGAATATCCTTCTAATTGTCTGCTCCAGCCCTCTCCAGAGCTACTGGCACTGATGCAGGAATCACTGCCTGGGTGAGCTATGTGGGATTTATTAATGCGTGTGGTTTGCAGTCAGCAAAGCCTATGCAAGTTTTAGTTGCTGCTGAGCAGTGCTGCACAGAGCCAAGGGCGTTTCAGCTTTATGCACTGCCCTGCCAGGGAGGGAGCTGGGGGGAGGGCAGGGACAGAAGTGAGACAGCTGATCCAAACTAGCCAAGGGGATATTCCACACCATACGACATCATACAAAACTACAGAACTGAGGGGGTGAGAGTTGGACCGAGGGAAAGCTGCTGCTCAAGGACTGGCTGGGCATCAGCGGGCAGGTGGTGAGCAATTGCATTGCACATCACTCATTTTGTAAGCATACGGTTATCGTTACTATTACTCCCCTAGACACAAGAAACATGATGAGTTTCATCACACTGAACACAGGGAAAGGACAAACCTACAAGAGAACCGAGTAGGGAACAAAGAAGCACCAGCAGAGTTCAAGTTGGCAGGAGCTATGCAATCACTCAGCATCACTGCTCACTACTCTTAGCCATTTTTGATCTACAGTGACAGTAGCTTACCGCTCATCCTCTCCTTGTCACCTTAAATCTCCCCTCGGGGAGGCACCATGCCAGAGAAATTTGGAAAGCAGAGCTGGGTTCCTTCATTCTCCTTCAGGCACTCACACACTGCATATCGTGTCCATCCATCACGCTACCCACTTGGGATACCAGACCCCAGCTCACACTTACTGCTTCCCTAGGCAAACCACAGCCATACCTGTGAGCTTTAACAAGGGATGTGCTCATGGATGAGAATCCTCAGCTGGGATAACAACAAGACCAAGCCAAGAACACGTCAACCTTCTAACCAGTAAACAGAGGCACAGATTCATCCCACCTTCATCTACATCCACAGCAAATCTGATCCTTTTTAATTTGTGCTTTAACTTCCCAGGGACCAGAGATACCTCTCCCTGAGCACAGGACTGCTCCTGGAACATAGCAGCTCACACAACACAGCACAAAGCAGGTTGCAGAGAGCACATCCTATGACTAGGGAGTCACAGAGCAGGGGAAGGTGTTTGAGCCACCATGCTTAAATCCAAGGAAATGAAATGCATATAGGAGAGCCTTTATGCAAATCCTAGATCCATTGGACAGAGAGGTAGGGACCCACCAATGGGAACAACCCACCTCAACACAGAGGAAGAGGATTCCACCTGAGGAGCTTGCCAAAGGAAAATCTTTAAACAAATAAAAATGCATCAAAAAAAGGAAAAAAAGCTCCTTGTTCTTCCTTCCCAATCAACACAAGCACATTGGCTGGGGCCTGATGATTAAGATCCTCATCATGGCAGAGCTTCGAGCTGACCCGCCCTCATCAGGCTTTGTAGTTGGGGAAAGCTAATTCTGATGGCTGCGGAGAGGAGGGGAATTTGCTCTGATCTGCGGTGACCCAGACTTCACAGCCATTCAAAAGGAACAGCAACAGCCATTAAAAACTTCACTTCATACACTGAAGAGGCTCATAAAGAGAGTGTGAATTCACAGAGCACTGGCTCAGAAAACCTATTCCCTGGGTGTCCCGCAGGCTGCTATCATCTGAAATATGGAATAAAAGGGAGGCTCATATTTTACTTCAGACTTATTTCACTCTTCCCTTGTTTTCTCTGTGGACTGGCTAAAGAGGAAGTGATTTATAAGGGGAAAACAAGGGGAAGCAGTTCTAATTAATTGGCCATAACTGTTACAGCTGCACAGGCATCCAGCAAAACACAGGGCAGTGGTTCTTAAGCAGCAATGCAGTACCACAGGAAGTTTCCCTGATAACCCTGCCTCAAGCCAGAACAAAACTAACCTATTGCCCTCAGTACTGATAGAGATGCAGCCACAAGCACATCGACTTCTGGATGTTAACCCCTCACATATCCTTCTTCCCCAAAGAAAGGTCTGAGCTACCTGTTGTGAATGCTTTTTAGCTCATCAGACGCTTTCAGCATAGCTTGATCGAAGGGAAAAGTCCTACAGGTGAACTGCAAAGGGAATCCATGGGAAATCACCACCACTAATTCCTACAACTTCTTAAGAAACTGAATGCTCACGCACCAGAATACCTTACAGGCTCCCTGGCATAGGAGCACCTTCCTTACTCCTCCTGCTACGACACAGATAACCAGTACTGTGAGCCATTATGCTCTGCACAGTATGGCAAAAAGTGGAGATTTCAGCCCCGCAGTGCTGTACCTGGTCCCAGTTCCCAATACTAGGGCACAGCCAGTCTTCTTTCCTCACCCATTCACACCTTTTCCAAGGCACTGAACACCTCAGCTGCCTTTTTACACCTAGGGCCACAGATGGGTTTGCCCAGACTCGGCACAAGCAGAGGGTCTCTTCCATCCAGGCTGAATCCCTGCTTGCAGATCCTCCAGTCCCTCTCCACAGAGGGTTCCAATCTTTCATTTGTTTTCATTCATGTCAGCTGATGTTTAGGATGAAGGGAGCAAGTTCAGCTTACGAAATCTTAATTCCAAGCCAAGGAGAGGGAAGCTTGACCAAGCAGGTTAGGGCCTCTTGCTTCATCAGAGCCTCCAATTCCACAGCTGGGAGAAGAACAGGGGGCTCCTGGTGTGCTACAGAGCCAGAGAGAAAAGAAAGGCTTTCTCGTGTCCAGAAATAATTGTGTTTGTTCTGCTTTCAGCAATATTATAGCCAGGAGAATGGGCCTCTGGGGAACAATAGATCACACATTGCAGGTGTCTAGTTTTAGGAGGGGGGAACTCTCCAGTTTTCCTAACTGTGTGCCAGAAGTTCTCTAACTGAAGTTCATCGTGACCTCGGAGGGCTGGTCTGCTCCATGGGAGGAAACAGAAAGCCTGGGCATAATCGGAACAAGCTCATAATTAAAAGCACTTTAGCCTTTATGAGTTCCCAGATCACATAGCTGCAGTGAGAGAACTTGTTTTCATTTTACCTCATTATGTATGGAGCAGAGCAAAGGTAATGAGCAGCCTGGCATTTGCCAGAGCCTGTCACTTGCAGGAAGAGGGCAGCCAACACTGGAGCAGATGCAAACACACTGTGTAGCACGCTGGTGTACCTCCCAGTACTAGCACACTCCCTGGCGTGCCTCTGCAGGGGATTTTTATGGGTAGATGGTGTGGGGAGCAACTAACCAGGACAGCCTTTAAAACTGGAGTCAAGCAAGAGAGGAAAAAAAGAGCAACGTGAAAATAAAATTTGCTTTCCCAGCTACCCCCTGAAACATCCTGTCCCCAGACTCACAGAGGTGGTTGGGGAAGAAAGCCAGGTTCTGGCCAGCTCTCCTACAGCACCAGGCATTGTAGCTTACTGACTGTGTTAAGTTTCAGTTCCTGCAACATGTAAAACAAGCCACCAATATTTGCCCAGCACTTAGCCAGCGCTGAGCACTATTATTATGTGCCATCCGAGATTAGCACTAACAGATTGCTTTGTGGACTCGCTACTTACTGCCTTCCCTAGGCAGATATTCCTCCACATGTTTTGAAAAAGGTCTCAGGACATGAAGTTGCATTTAGCAGGCAACACGAGCCCAGTTTCCTCTTCATACGGGATCCAAGAAAGCCACACTCTTTCCCAGGGAGCCCATCTGTTCATAAGCACAGTTTGGGACCAGAGCTTTGTTTCAGCCTCAACGTTCTGCCTGACATCTCCAAGAAGAGGTGGACCCCTCGGTAATTCCCCAACCCCTCCTTCAGCCAAGAGAGTCTAGTAGGGCAGGAATACCAGAGGGGAATTTATTTCCTGCTATGTGGAAGAGAAAACAACTCTGTGCCTTCCTGGCAGCTGCAGTTATACAAGGTGGAAAAGCAATAGACACCCAGAAGAAGCAAGAGCTTCTACCTGACTGGTTGGGGTGGAACACTGTGGGGCAATGCTGGGAAGAGAGGAGCATCCTCCTCCAAATAGAAGAACCACGGGCAACCCTGGCACAACAGCAAGAGCTTACATCACATCACCTTCAGAATGTGAAGCTGAACACAGCTGAAAAGGTCAAAAAAGGGAGAACAAAGTCCCACTGTCACCCTCCAGCACCAGCCCACAGCAGCCCATGCCCTGTACGCAGCTCAGCAGGGACAACTGCCAAGCCCTCAGCATGGCACACAGGGCTGGGGCACAAAGGGACACTTGGGGGCAGATACTTGAGGGGCTGCTCCGGGAAGCAGCAGAAACACGCTCTGTGCCATCCCGATGAAAGCAGGGATTTATTCAAGGCCAAGAACAGCATAAAATAAATGGAAGGACAAGCATTCCTCTCCCATCTCTTTCCTGTGGGGCTGAAGCAGTGCGGTGTTGCTAGCTCAGGAGCAAATCAAGGCAGACCTTTGACAAAGCCCACTGCTCTCAGATGTGGCGAGCGGGTCACCTTACAGACAGGTGCAGGGAGGAAAGGATGTAATCCTGCTGCAGAAAACTCCAGCACAGTGCTCTGCTGATCAGATCGGAGCAGAGCAGCTGGCCTGCTACCAAACCCCAAATCACACATCAAGTCCTCTAAAGCAATTCACGGGGACGAGGCTCAAATAGATGTCAGGAACACCGTGTTTGGCAGCTTCTCATCCCACAGCAGGACTGGGGACAGTCCCACCAGCTGCTCACCCCTGGCCGAGGAGACTGGAGGCTGAGGAGATGTCCACTAATGGGTTGAGGTCAGCACTGGCACGGCCTTGCAGAGGGCCCACAGAGGGGAGGGGGCTGCACTGTGCTCCTGTGTTTGCACAGCTGGCTCCAACGTGCTGCTCAACCACCACCGCCACGGGGGAGGGCGGGCCGTTTTTCCACGGGATATTCATTCCTCATCCGTCTCGCCTCAAGAAGGGGTTTCAAATGCTCGAGTGTACACTTGAGACAGCACCTGGGGAGGCCTCATCCCATGCGTGGGGGAGGGAAGATGAATTTCGCCAAGATGTAACTCCTGCTCCTCATAAAGCACAACGCAATCGTGTCACATTGTGATGATGGCTAGTAAAGAAGGATGAGTGAGCTATGGCCAGCAGCAGAGCCAAGCACAGTAAAATCCTGCTCCCCAAGGCTGAGAGTAGGCTTGGAATCCTTGACCTTCACTCAGCAGGACCATCTATTACTCAGCAAGTCACCACCACAGGTTGGAGTTGAGGTTCCTGTCACTTAAGCCCTTTTGCAGCTGGAATTTCCAACAGGTAAACCTCAAATCCAACCAACAAGCCCTTTACAGACAGCAGGAAGAGTTGGGTTCAGGAGTTAGGCAGCAGGACCCCTGTCTTACATCCCATTCATTTCTACTGACTTCTACTCCAGGAGCTTCTACAGACCACCAAACAGGCAAAAGACCTCTGGGACCTTGCACTGAAAGGAATCATCCTTCGCACCTCATCATCAGCTCCTCCTGACTGGTCCTCTCCTGATTGAGCTGTTCAGAGAAACCTGAAAGAGTCGCACAATCAAATCTCACCAACAACATTTAATTCGAAAGGGGTTGGACATTTAATCAGCTCTTTGACCCCCTCACTTATCACATATTCTGAAATTCCTGGAGGCTTTCACTTCACACTACCTCAGCAGACAGGGAATCGTTCACCTCCCCCAGCCCAACCACGGTCCTGAACCGTTCTTTGTACTGGATTTCATAGGGAGCAATTGGAGCAGGGATGGATTACCCAGTCTGATACACAGCCATAATTTTCTAAAATACCATTTCAAGACCTGCTTAAATCAACTCAGCCGTGGTTATCAAAATACACAAAGCCATAGGGAAAAAAAACAAGGAGAAATGCATCTTTTAAAGAACTAGGCAGCCAGCGAGCACAGAAATTAGACTCATGTCTGATTTGTCGGCAGAACTGCATATCACAAGTGGCAGAGATTAGATTCCCAAAACGTGAGTCCCAGAACCCACAGGCAGCAAAGAGGATCCCACCCTGTGCTCCATTTTCTCCTCCATGCAATAACAGCAGCGACGATAATGCCTGCTAATAGTGTTATCCTCCAGCCCATCACTGTTCCTTATCAAATTGCTCCGTATGTGACCACCGAGATGGGGCTTCTGTTACAGCATTGACAGAAAGGGGACTCCGGGGATTAGGGTCACATGTGAGAAGTAAAATCACAGATCTGGAACAGACAAGCCCAGAATTAATAAACCAAAGAGGCAGAAAGGGGCTGGGGACAGGCACAGGCTGCAGAGGATGGAATCCCAGTGGTAACATCGAATCCTACGATTTGTGGAACAGCAGATCACGTTGTAACTGTTTCCCAGTGAAAGCTAGAGAACATTCCTAAACTGACATCAATCACACAGCAGAGAAATAGCCCTAATCAACGGTTTAGAGCATCAATAGACCTGTTTAAGAGAAAGGAACAAATAAAACAATACCATGTTCAGTAGCAATGTTCATCCCAGGGAAAGTCCCATGGACTACACTGGCCCCAGCAAGGTAGAGCCAGAACCTTTGGACTCCACCTGCCCACTATGGAAGCAAACATTTCACTTGTGGGAAAGAAAAGTCCTGATTCTGCAATGTGTCCTAAGAGCCCTATTATCTGTGATTAATAAGGCGTGATGCAAACACTTAGTTAAATCTGATTAGATCAATAGTACACCATGAATCACTTCAATAGGTTTCCTATAATATTTATATATACTGCAGTTATCAGCAACATTCTAATGTAAAATGGTCTGCCTTGAAATTTATTTGAAAAAGTACCTTCTATACTCCATTAAAAAGGGAAATTCACTTTTTTATCCTCTCTTAGGGCTGAGTTAATTGGACAAAATCATGTAGAACTGCATATAGTTTTGCAAAACATACACTTTTGAGACACTGTGGCCTCTTTCACCTCTATCCCTGACTGTAGTACCTCCATCCACATTCCAGATTCAGCCTCCCAGCCACGTGCCCTGCAAAGAAACACCTCTGCTATCTGTACAGAGTGCTGGGAGGATAGAAGCAGAAAGAAGGAGTGCAAGAGAGATAGCAAGGGGAGGGGAAGGAGAAGGCAGCATGCTTGCATGCTGGTTCTGTGAAGACAAAAAAAAAAAAAAAAAAGATGCCACAGCACAGATTTCAATTGGGTTTCAGGAGCTCCTCCTGCACTAAATCAAAGCAGAGGAATTACAACAAATTAATGAAACTAATTTTTCTGACTGGAATCATCATCTGTGAATTATCATGTCTTTACTCATTAAATAAATTATCTGTGTCTTCCAAGGCATTAAGAACGCATCATAAATTATAGCCCTTCATAAATAACTTGTTTCTGCCTGGGTTTAAATATAGAGAGCAAGGGGAAGAAAGAACACAAGAGATAAGGAAAGCAAAGAGGGGGAAAAAAGGGGGAAAAAAGTACAGAGAGAAGGGAAAAGGATGAAAGAGAGGACTAGCAGAGAGAGAAAATTAAAAAAAAGAGGCAAAAACAGACATGCAATATGGCCAGCTTAGAAAGGAAGGAAATGAGGAAGGAAAAAGGAAGTGGGGGACTGAAGAGAGACAGGATAAGTAACACCATGTAATCTTGCAGGCCTGTGTTAATTGCAGCTTAGTGAGTGTGGTAGGAAGTGAACTACAATATCCAAATCCTCTTCTGACTTTTACAAATGATTTCATTTCACTTGAGCTTGTTCCATGTCAGTGAGCACAAACAGTACATCTAACACATCTATGAAAGGGGATGCCAACAAGGGAAGTAGACTTCGTCATGAAATCCCTGCAGCAGACTGGCCTGCAGACCTTGACAAAGCGGAGCACACCTGCAAGGACTACAATATCCTTGGTCAAAGGGGAGGAAGCACAAGCACTGTCTTTAAGCTGGTAAACTCAAGAGCACACCGAGGAGAGACTTAGCACACCCAACCCTGGTGAGGCTTCCTCCAGGCCACGAGGCAGCTCACCAGTGCTGGCTGCATCCCATCCAGCAGCACGGTTTCTGACCAGATATCATCCAGGATACCAGAACCCACTACTTAACGTTAACACCCTGCTAGGAAAAGCACAAGTAGTCTTTAACACTTACAAGGAGCACGTTGTTCTGGGCAGACGCTGCAGAAGCAACCATTCAGATGTCTGAGTGCTGTGTGGCTGGAGCAGGTCCTTTCTCAGCCAGACCACAATGATGGGTTCCCACCTCCATTCCACTGCCAAGAGGGCAGATGTGCCAGCTTCACCAGCTGCACCCCAGGCTTTCTGCACAGCGCAAGGCGTGAACTAAATTCAGGAAGGAAGAGGGTTTTGAGCTCGCTTGCCTGCAGCTGGTGAGAGCAGCTTTGCATGGAGAGCATTCCCAGTGAACAAGAGCTCTGGAGAGAAGGGGAAGAGGTTTTTGAATAGGGAGACTCCTAGCTGAGAAGTGTCAAGCAGCCATTCTGGTGGCAAAGAATGGCTTTTCCCATGATGCAGGACAGCCAAATGACATTTCACCCACAGGCACAAGCTCACTGAGACAGCCAAAAGCCACACAGACAAACTAGAGCAGTGCCAAGCCCAAGCCAACTATTTCACCTCTCGGTGAAACTCATTAGCTCAGCACCACAGAGCTGCAGCCGCGTGATCTCTTTCTGGTCAGCTCAGAGCACAGGCACACATCTGCATCTCCAGCCATTCCCCTTCCCAAGTCTCAAGCCAGCAGAGTTTTGCATCCTTGCTCAAAAACCTGGAGTGCCTCATCCTCACTGTTCTCTACACCCAGGATTAGGCTGTGTCAGCAAATGTACAGGCAGGGCCAGACGTCAGCATGGCAGCAGCTGGCCCACCTGTACGCCCAGCTTGCCAAGGGGTTTTTCTAAGGGGAGCTGGAGGGTGGCCAGGTCTAGAAGCATTTGGAGAACGAGCATAATGGCAGCTGTTTCCTATCTGGAAGCAGAATGGCTCTGATCTCAGCCTGCACGAGTCAGGACAAAAGGAATGTGTTCCTTGTTTTCTCAAGTCAATGCGATGAGCAGCAGATGTAGGCCCAGGAAGTCTGTTCTGCAACTATCAAAACCACAGCTTCACAGGCAACAGTGGATAAAAAAGCACAGCAGGGCAGGCCCCAGAAAACAGCCCAAGCAAACATCTCTGCCTCTGAGAAGCCCTGGCTAGGTGATGGCCTGGCCTCCAAAGTCACACACTGCACACTCCCCCAGCCTGAAACACTGCAGCACAGCTCTTGCCACTCCTAAGGCTCACCCAGCTCAAGGCTGCAAATAGCTTTCCCAGCTAACTTCGTCATTAGCACAACAGCCTGCCAAGGCTCACACTGCAGTAGCAGGGGCCGGTGCCAGGTTCACTGCCTCGAGTCCCCACTCAGAGACCCTGAATGCTAAATCAAGCCATTTGGGTGTACAGTGAGACCTTGAATCCTGAGGAACGCATCCAATAAATATGGCACAGGAAAGGACGGGGAAAAAAAAAACAACAACAAACAAAACAGAAACAACAGGAAAACAAAGAGAAAACAGCTTCATCTCTTCCTGGAGAAGAGTTTAGCTGGGCAAATGATTTCCAGTGGTTCCCCACAGTCCTCCTGCCCGGTTGCTGCCATGTCCCTGTCTGTCACCCTGCCTGCCCACTAGCCAGATGATGCTCCCTGGAGCACCCACCTCTTCCCCAGCCTCCAGACAGCTTCTCCCAGCAGAACAATGCTTGTGCAGCACCACAGAGGCTGCTCTCAGAAAAACCTCTTCTTTCTCTGCCCAGAACATCTGTGCCTAAGCCTGCTTCTGTGCCTAAGCCTGCTCCCTGCATGCATTGTTGCATCACTCAGGCTCTTCACACCTCTCTGAAAGTGCACAGCTCCCTCACACTTCTGATTCTAAAATAAAGCCCCAAACCCAAAACTGTGCAAGCTGCAGCATAACCTGAGCATACCCTTTGCTCCTCTCCAGCCAACCGCCTCTCCTGACCCCAGAGCACCTCCACGCAGAGTTTCCATGAGGGACTGCTCTTCCTGCAGCTCTACAAGCTGGCTGTGAGGTCCTCACTCTGTCCTGGAGATCCTGCTGCCTGTTAGCCCCCACGGGAGGTAACGTTTTACCAACTCCAGTAGCTCAGGATGGAGGCCGGTGCTGACTGGCAACAGAAATGCTTTTCCAAGAATGGTCCCCTGTTAATTTTAGGAAGAGTCAAAGCACCAACCCAGATCTCTCCGCCTACACACATGCAGCACCATCCCTGGGAAGATTCACCTCCCTTCTCTTTGGTTCACTCAGTCCTGCTCTCTGCATAATCTGCCAAGCGTTTTGCCCCACCCTGAACTCAAGACGGTTTTGATACCCAATTCAGAAAAGGGATTTCTATTGGGTTTTTGAAGTAACAAGTGAATCCAGCCAAGTGTGAAGCAGGTCACCCCTCTCCTTCACAGCTTTTCACGCCATGTGTTTCATGTCAAGACCGTGACAAGAGCTGGCCCCTGGGGACGGCGGAGGAGCCAGCTGCAGCAGCCTTTGTTTGCATGCAGCCTCGCTGCACACGCCTCTGTGCAGTCCCTGGTCCCTTCCCAAGCCTCCAGCCAGCACACATCTGCCCCACAGCAGGCGCACAGTTCCTTCCTCACCATCCACGAGGACAGAGAGCCAGAGATTTATGTACTCCGCGATTTTATGCGCTCTCAAGAAATCTGCAGAGGGAAAAACTTCGCCACTCACAAAAGCCTCCATCTGTGAGTTTATTTATCCATGCTGGGAAGGCTGTTTATTCTGTTTCTGGGTGGAAACTACACTGGGATCATGGCTTAATTGTATTGTTTGTTGAATTAATTGCTCTGTTTGATCAGTCTCTCTCCCATAATGCCTGGGAATTAGACATTTCTGCTGAAATGTGGGAATGGAGAAGCCTGAAGCTGTTTCTCTTTAGTAAATGAGAGCAGACTAGCATGCAGTCAGAAAAAAGGGCCATTGTGGGGACAGGATGAGTTGCCCAATGCAAATATTGTTGGAAAAGAATGTGCTCCATAAGGTTCAACATCCTGGGGAGAGGGTACAGGCCAAAGGCAGAGAAGTACACGGATGAGAAGTGTACTGGTTTGGCCTTTTGTTTCTTTTTCCAGCTGACAACTGCATTTTTATGAAGTCCCCTGGGTTCTCTTTGTGGCTGTGATCATTAACCTGGCACTCAAATATGACTGAAGCCTCTCCCCTGCTGCACCTCAACAGACCAGCCACATAGCAGAGCATCAGTCCTGTCCCTGAACCCCTTTCTCTGTCTTCCCACATGCTCCAAAGGTCAACACCCACACGATGACCCCAAACCACAGCGAGAAAAAAAACAACACCACCAACGGATCCCAGGGGAGCAGCAGAATTCACTTTGCAAACTCCTTTCCCATTGTGAGGAAACGCAGCATGGACAGGGCACTCGATCTTGGTGCATCGTGCTGTTGCAGCTGGATCAGAGGAATGACCTGGCCAAGGAGCCCAGAGATCATCCTTTGAGGTCCTGTGCCCGGCCAGCCCTTCTGGGACCAGCATGGCCAAGGGGATCTGCTGTTAAGTCTTACCCTCACTGCTCAGAACCTCCAATTTCAGTAGATTTTCTGTGTCACCTAATAGGATCGTGGAATCATGGAATCCTTAGAGTTGGAAGGGACCTTCAGAGATCGTCTGGCCCAACTCCTGTGAAAAGAACATGGACATGAAGAGCTTGATCATGTTACCCAGGGCCTGATTCAGCCTGGAGCAAAAGCCTCAGGGATGGCACATCCACCACATCCCTGGGCAACCTCACCACTCTCATTGATAAATCATGGAACTCAGATCAGACAAGAGCTATCATTTCCAGATTGGAATGCTTTCCCTCTCAGTTTCATTCCCAACATTTTATTTTTTTGCGTTTTCCCTTTTACATTTCACCAGCAAATACCCAGCTCAGCTGAACTCCTGCCCTTTTCACACTCCTTTTTTCCACTTTCACAATCACAACACGCAATTTTTTAGGTTTCATTCCTGCCTCTCCCACTTCCCACACACACTTCCTTCTGCCCGGTGGCCTTTGAATGCAGGACAATAACTAGTGGCTGTGCCTGACATGGCATTTCCCCTCCACAAATTTCTTCATTTCCCTTCTTCCTCTCTGCAAAACGAAACCAGCACTTAGTCTCCTGGGGTCACTGCTCTTCCACCAACCCTTACTCAGAGAGGACATCAGCCGTAACGATCTATAGAGCATGGTCCACAAGAACCAGGCACTAAGGGTGATGATGTGATCAATCAGATCACCATACACCCACCATATCAGCAACATCCCAGATAGTTGGAGTTATCAGGCCACTCTTAACTGAACATCCCTGCAGAGACCAGGAAGCCAGGAAAGTGAGATTGCTGGAGGATGGATTTTCCAGACCTGATCCTGCCCCATCTCCTCACCTCAGCAAACTGGAGATCTCCCTTTGGTGGCAAAGTGAGCTGCTGGAGATTGCAGTTCAGTCAGCTGATATTCAGAGTCTGAGGCAGACCTGTCCCTAGCAGATAAGGAATGAACACTGTGCCTGTTGGGGTGCGCATTTCAATCTCTAGTTCTCTTTTCTCCTTCATAAAACTGTCAGGCCAAAAATAACATATTAGTAGGAAAAAAAAGGAACATCAAGCGTAATATAATAATGTGATCAGGAGGCTGGGGGAGTGCATGTTCCTGTCTGGCAGCCATACCAAGGTATCTCCACAATGGTGATGAATGGCTAAAGGGCTTTTCTGCTCTTTACTCATTCTTCACACCCTTTCCTCCCACTGCTCTATGTGCTCCTGTAAAGGCAAAGGGAACAGAGCAAACAAGATGTTACAAAAGGATGGAGAGATGAATGCTCACCCATCTCTGAGGATCTAGGCTCGCAGAGAGGATCTGATCTCCAACAAGAGATCCCTTCTCAGTGGCGGTCAGCCCTTAAATGAGATCTAAGAGGACTGGAGCCTGGCTCCACCTCTTCTGGTCATGTAGGTGAATTGTCTTCACCTGTTCTCCCAGGAAAACTGGCCAGGTCTTTCCTTCAAGTGGTCAGTCAGTGGTTCAGGCTGTGACTCAGCTGTCCCCATACAGTCCCCCTCAGACACAGCAAATGAAATGATAAATAAGGAGGAGAATATATGCAGCATCTTTCTGCTCTCTAAAGCCGTTTACGTTTGACACTGTAAGCAGACTGCACACCCAACAACCAAGGACTGAAGAAGACATCAGGAGTGGCCAAACCAGGTTGCAGGGTAGGCTCTCCCATGCCCAACAGATGCACAAAGACATACTAGATAAAACAAGCATAAACAGTGATTCTCATGGCTTCTATCAGGCTGTGAACAAGCACATATGCAGAGCCGTGACAGAATTAACCCCTCATTCTCTGTCCCTTAGGGACAAGCTCCTTCCCATCAGGAGGTGCTTGGGGAAGCTCTAAATCCAAAGTCTTGGTGGGGTCCTCAAGCTATGTTCTCCAAGGCAAGCAGTGACACAAGGCCATTCAAGAAGTGTTTGGACAAGCTCTCAGAAATGTTTGATTTATGGATATTCCTGTGCAGAGGTAGGAGCTAGGCTACATGGTCATCATTCGCCCCTTGCAGCTCAGTATATTCTGTGACTCTGTAATTCCATGACCTGTTCACCAACACAGGGACTCAGCCAGACAGAACAGGCTTGACAATCCAGTCACAAGTGTTGGCTGGAGTCAGGGACAAATACGTGGTAGACAGCTCTCAGCAATAACGTCAGGAGAGCCTGATGTTACCACAAAGTCTGGCTATTTAGCCCATGGCTGGCAAGACAGTCCCCACAGAAAACAGTGCCTTTGGTGGAATTACAGCATATCTTTTACACTGGTATCCAACACTGCCTGAATGATTTCTAGTGAGGGGAAAACTGATCACGTCTCCTCAACATCATCTATTCCAGCATCTAAATACTTTTTTTTTTTTTTTTTTGCAGAGAGAAATACATGAAGGAGAGCTAAATACACATCTTGCACACACACAGGCCTCTGCCATCTTCAGCTTGCGTCACTGGGTACCATTCTGGCAGCAGCTGGCCAGGAGCCCCTAGGTGCCATATCCTCTCACACGCATCCCACACCTCCAGAAACGGCACTGCGCATTTCAGCGCTTTCCAAAGAAGAACCCCAGGGCACAACACTATCACATTTCACAGTAGTGCACATTTTCCATCCAGGAGCTCTGCCTAGAACAATGACATTAATTGAAATGGCTGCAGAAGTGCCAGGGCTGAGATCCAGCTCTGTGACCTGTTCTGAGTACAGGCTCCTCCACGGCTGGTGCAGACCTGCTGGCTCTCCGCCCGCTGCGGAGAACTTCTTCTTTGCTATTAAATATTCTCCCTCCTGCCCATTCCTTTCCATTTCCTCCATCCCATCACTGCAGATCCAAGACCGGGAGAGCTGACAGGCAGGAGCAGGCCCGTGGCCATCTTGTCTGATGTCCAATTTGGGGACGTGCCAGGCTGAGGTATGAGATCCCCACCGACAGCACATATGCAAATCAGCTCTCCTTCTGCAAACTCTAATAGCCCAAAACTGATTTAACTCTTCGAACAAAGTGCAAAGCCCCTTTCAAAATGCGTGTGACTGTTCCAAGAATTCTGGCTACCTTTGATATGCAAATACAGACCCAGCCTCCTTGTGCAACTTGCCAAGTTCTTGATTTCATTTTCTTAATTTCATCCAGTAGCACAGTTTTGCACCGTCTGCATGGAAAAATGCAAAGTGTTTCCTTCAGCAGTTGCTAATTAATTAAACAACTGGTCCCTTCCCTTCTTTGTTTTCTATACTGCTCATTTCCAACCTGGTCGGTCATTGTAAGGCATCTAAGGCACCCGTGAAAAGTAACGAAGCAATAAAGTGCCTGTGATGGTTCTTCAATTAGCTGTACAAGGACGTGCACCATCACAGAAAAACGCTGCCTCTCCTAATGAGAACTAACGAACCCGTACCTGGGGGACTCTGCGCTAAGATCAAAGGAGTCCAATCAAAACCTCTGCAAATTTCTGATTAAATCACACAAAGGAGGGGAGGAAGGCACCAAGTCAGATGCTGAAGAGATAATAAAATTCCCTTCCACTCTTCCTTTCTAGAAAATGGTAAATCTAATAGGCATGACTAAGCAGCTATGAGGGAAGACATGAACAAATTTGTAAAGCGAAGGGGAGTTTAAAGTTCATCTCATTTTCCCCTTCTGCAACATCGTCTGCAATCATATTATGATTTAAAGGCCACCTTTCCCCCAGTGGGAAGCGGGTGAGAAGGGTGTGATTCGGTTTTGCATACCAAATATGATGGGAGAAGGAGAAAGGCCAGGAGGCACTAGCTGAGCAGCTGCATCCCTTTGGCGCTGTTAAATGCTTGTTGCTTTTCCCTGTTCTTCAGGGTACGGGAAAAAATAATAATGGCACAGAGGCATTTTCTGTCTGAGTTTGTACATGGAAAGACCATATCTTTCACTGCTGGGAACAGAGCCAGAACAAACCCTGACCCAACCAACACCAGCCTTGGGAGACCTCGTCTGCCTCGAGAAACCCCTGGAAGCCAAATGACAATCCTGCCCTTTTCCAGAAGCTGTTACCATTCCCTCCTGCACTTCCAACTCACCAGAGGACTGTCACGCTGCTGTTGACTTACACCTTTCCCTCTCACCAACATTACAACATGCAGAGGTGGCAAGCAGGCTGTGCCACTTTGTGGGAATAGGAAACAGATCACCCTGGATGCTGTAGGGGAATGGAGCAAAGCAGCACACATCACCACCCAAGGCATGCCTGCCTGCCACCCAGATTCCTTGGTAGCTAACTTTCCTTCCAGAGAAGCTTTAATTCCAAAAAATACTGTGGATAGCCATAGCGGGGGGGCACCATGAGATGGGAGCCATAAGTGGAAGAAGCAGGTGTTGGGAGTTGTCTGTAGCAGGGGGAAGGTTTGGGGAACTGTCACCACTCAAAAACAGTGATGGAAGTGCCAGTGAAAGTGATTCAAGACAGCTGGTCTGTTTAAGAACTGAGCAGACCTGGGTGTTAAGAGATCTGGATGCTTCCGACCTTCCCCAGGGCTGCAGGCAAGCTGCTTAGCTTGGCTCTGCTTCTCTTTCCCCTCCTGGGGTGGGTTAGTTGGACCAGTGGCACAACTCCAGGCAGGGGTTGCCCAGGCAGAGCCCTAAGCAATGCTGGAGCATTGCAGCCCCTGCTGCGTGGCCAGTCCCCAGCCACAAACCAGGCCCTCCTCGGGGACACTGAGAAGTTACCTGTCCCACCAGGAGGGCAGGCATGGCACAGAGCAGCTCATGCTCCCTGGCCCCACACACCTCTATCCTCTAGTTCAATGAAATGTCATAAAGGCAGAGAAATTCCACAATAAACACAAATAGATCAATAGCATTAGAGCTACCCTTAATAGCTGCCTCAGGCTTTTCATACTTCACTTTCGAAAATGTCCAGTAGTGAGTAATTAATGACCAAGCCAAGTAATTACTTTCTTGATTTTTCTCAAAACTGGAATTCACTGAAAGAACTTTGAGCTTTACCGGCACTACATAGCAAATTAATTCAGTAAGTGCTGATATTACAAGTCTGGGCTGCCTGTTAAAAAACAGCAATGCTATAAAGTCAGTCTTGGCTCCCTGTCTGATGTAACCCTTTACATGCATCTCCAGCTCCTGGCAAAAAAATCAGTTCAATCGCATGTGGTTGTGCATGTCAGCCCTCAGGTTTCACCTGGGGGGGGGGGCAGGCAGGAGGTGTTTTGCCTGAGAGGACATGGCAGGAGTTCAGTCTTGCTGTGCCCACACTGTCCCATTGGCATAGAATGAACTGCTCATAGAGCTCACGGACAGGCTGAAAACTTGGGCACAGGAATCAGGAGCTGGTACTGCCTGACACAGCACCAAGCACCACCACAGGATCCCTGAGGAAGAGGAGGATGAGCCATTTGGGCCACCCATTACTTGCAGCTGACAGATGTACTCTGGAGAGAAATAAGCACAGAAGTACCAAACCTTCTGTGGGAGGAGAAATGTGAGCTCACATCTCCCAGAACCTCCGCCCTTCAACACCCAGCCCATCCTTGGCAGCACACAGCATCTCGGACATCGCTTCTGAGGCCAAGTTCTGTGAATGATCCTTGATTTCGACCATCTGCAGCACGAGATGCTAATAAAATGCCTTGTAATTGCATGTGCTTGTGTGCATGCATGTTCGTGCCTGCGTGAGAAAGAATGCCTGTCAATAAGCAAATTACTGAAGTAATCCTTCTATCCCAGACCGTAATGAATTATTGTTTCTCTGCTCTCAAGAGCATGGCTGTAGCTTGGGAGCTTAACATTCAATCTGACATGGACTTGTAGCATGCACTTTTAATCCCTTTAAGCACAGCAACAGCTAACAACAAACCCCTCAAGCAGAGGAAGCGCCGCATTTCCTTCCCATCTTTCCATTACCATATTTTTAATTGGCTGGGAATATCCCTTGCTATTGTCAAAACAAATTCTGCTAAATCACCGCTTCAGACTCAAACAGAGGAGCCAAGAATGGAGAGAGAGAGAGAAGCCGAGAAAATCCACCTGCAGATGGAGATTTCTGCAGGGGGCAATGCCAGCTCACTCCGTAACACAGCCCCAGCACTGTGACAGTGGGGAATTCAGCTTGATTTAGGAGAAGGCGAGAGGGGAACAGACATAGTTATGGCAAGGAGGATATAAAAGAGTGGCCAAGAGTCCATCTGGAAGATCAAGGGCCAATGGTGGAGTGAGAGAGCGCATGGAATATGGTGAATACTCAGTGCTGTGGGGAAACTGTAAGGACGTGAGAGGTTGGAGGCCCTGGAAGGGACACTCTGTCAGAGGGAACGTGGTGAGAGGACAAGAAGGAGAAGCAGAGTACAAATTATGCTCATGCACGTAAGCACCTGACACGAGTCAGAGGCTTTCCTTGGCCTTGCTCCCTCTCTCCATCTCTTCTCTCATAGGAAAATGGGGTTTTGACAAAGCTTAAACATTATAAAAATAATTCCAATTCTCTGTTGCTTGCTTTGTTTTAAAGAAAATGTTTTCCTTTTTGACCGGGAGGGAAAAGCTAACCTCTTTCTTCCTAAATAAAACATTTCTCAGAAAGATGTGACCAAAAAACAAACAATGTTGAAAGGGGAGAGTGGAAGGTTCTACACTGCACTGTCTTCCCTGCACCACGAATCTCTCAGGGAAACCACTCAGCAGGTCCAGAAGAAAGTGCAAATACAGCCCTGAGCAATTTCTTTTCATCCGTCTTCACAGCTGAGGCCAATAAGGAAAAATCTACTCACTCCTGCAGGCAGGGAAGCTGGGGCAGAGGAAGTTTTTTTAACACATCCCAAGCTCACAGAGCGCTGGGAAGAGCCAGGGTGGGCTGGTGGAGCTAGAGGCTAGAGCTCCCCACCTTCCATCCAGGAGTGATGGATAACACTGGGCCATGACGTGGTTTAACACGTCAGGTAAAGCAGGGGATGCCAGCTGTCAGAGCAGGCTCCAGGCATCACTTTGTGAACAGGCTGGTCCAGGAAAGCAAATTCTGGCTTCATTCAGACTGTTAAATCAGGAAAAACAACCCCCAAAATAATCTGATAACACAACCAGAGGGATTCCTGTAAAGCACAGGTTTCCAGAAGCTTCGGTTCAACAGGAGGTTTAAGTCCAAGAGGGCTAGCTTAGCTATGTCAGAGAGGCTTTTCTTTGTCCCTGCTTTGTTCAGGGTAAAATGAGTTCTAAATAAGCCAGCAACGTACAGGATTTTTATGAAAGCAAGCAGCAGACCCTGCTCCATAAAGGCGCTGAATGCTGATCTCCTAGGGGAGACTGCAAACAAGCCGCTTCCTCCAGCCTCTTCTATCAAGTTAATTTCTCTGCCCTTTCATTACGGTGGGCAGCTCACATGCTCATTTGCAGCATCATACAACAAGGGCTATACACAATAATCTGGGCTTGGAGAATACTCAGTGTCCCGAGTCTGGAGCTAGGCAACATTATGCAGCAATACGGGAAAGACCTCAGGATACAGCCCGCAGTAAAGCAGAGTCCCCACTCCATGAGTCATACCCACAGTCTAGCATCTGCCTCACACCAAAATATTCGCAAGAGAGCTGTAAAATATGGAGATAATTCTCTTAATGTCTCTAGCATTTAAAGGCTGATTAGTGTTGCTTCTAATATAGCCAGGCCAGGGACTAAAGTGGCACCAGGCATCTGGCCCAGAGTTTAAGCACAGGTGTAAAAGGAGCTGCTGCTAGTCAGAGGTAAGGCTCCATCCTCCTCTCCCTTCTCTTGGCCTCAACCCAAAGCCACAGGGAGACCTGGGGACAAGTGACTCCTGCTCCCAGGGACAGAGTTACAGCTCAGCGCCTGGCTCCTGTGCTCCACATATGGGATCCTGCTGGGACTGTTTTGCACAAGGGCAAGTTTTACAGCCAGAACATCTCTCTCCGTTGGGGTAAGTCACCTCACTTGCAAACCTGAAGGTCTTCCCAATGCCAGCTGTCTCACAGTGTACAGCATGCCACAGGTATAGATGTTCAAAACCCACCTGGATGCCTACCTGTGCAACCTGGTGTAGGGAGCTGCTTTGGCAGGGGGGTTGGACTTGATCTCTAGAGGTTCCCTTCCAACCCCCACAATTCTGTGATCCTACTTTTTTTCCCCTTCAGGAAAAATGAAGCCAGGAAGATGACATAACACATGAGGCAAGAAGATCAGTGAGGCTGCAGAACCACACAGCACTCCTCCACCCACTGTGACACTACAAAATGCTAAAGCTTCCCAGCACAGCACAGGTGATGCTTGCCATCGACCAGCACAGTGCCCAGACAGGTTCCTCAGCCAGGCTGCAGGCCCCAGAAGGAAAACAGGTAAGCCAGTGTGTTAGTGGACAGACAAAAAAAAGATATGCCTCTTTCCAGAGTTCCCTATAAGAAGGACATGATTTCATCGGCAGCTGTGTTACAAAGCAGACAGCATTTGCCCTGAAGCTAAAACACTTGATACCCCCTTGTCGGAACTGCAGACTTGTCCTTGGAGGGCTCATTCGTCCTGGAGCCTGGCAGCCATCCCACACCACACCTGCCCAAACACATCTGCTCAGCACAGGGGGAGCACTGAGCTCCAGAAGGTGGGTCTGGTCTGCAGCACTGGGGCAGCCCAGGGAGGGTTTCCCATGGAGGAGCCCTGTCCTGTGCACCAGAGAAAGCCCACCAGGCTGCAGAGCTGGTGGGGTCAGGTCACCATTCCTAGGACAGAAGAAGAAGAGCCCACGCTCACAGCCTCTGGTCAAGATTTTTCGACCAAATCCAAGGTGCAGCAGCAGAAACTGCGAGATGAAGTTCTCGAAAACTTAATCCCTCCATGGAAGGTGAACTCCACGCAGAGCAAAAGCAGCCAAACCACTAGTGTGAATTTTCAGACTGTGGGAAGTAAATCCTTCCCTCACCCCCTTAATGGGGCCATATGCTGATCCCACTGAACTGGTGAGCTCAGCCCACCCTCCTTGGCCACCACAGACCAGGAGCTCTGGTTCCAGATCCAGTTTAGTCTGAAGTCCTAGTATCCATCTGGACCTTGCAGGGGGTACAAGCAGGAAGGGTGACCCTTTCCCCCCCACATAAGCTTTGAAACCACTTGGAGCCTTCATCTGGGTCAGAAAGGCAGGAGCACAGCTGGTGTCACACTATTTTGGGCTCCTGGTTCTGTGGTCGGAGCCAAATTGCATAACAATGTGCAGGTTTTCTTGTAACAACTCCTCGTCCTCCTTTAACATCTTCTTGTGCCCCCAAAGGTTTGCATGCATGCTTAAAGCAGTAAATACTGGGAGATACTGCGCTGACAGCAATAGAGGGAATTTCTCTATGCACAGGAAGCCTGATGCCAGCCCGACACGCATTATTTTAGCTCCACTGTAAAGATTTGGGTGTCTGAGGAAAGAAATAGGTGACCGCACAGGCCTCGGGATCCCATCTGAGACTCTTACAGAGCGAACGCGATGAACGCTGCTCACTCAATTTCTCCCCTGCTTGCTCAGTTGCATCTGCTACAGCGGAGGTCTGCCTTGCTTCACTTCTCCAAATCCTTTTTCCAGCCTAAGTTGCAGTTTCAGCTTTCTGCCTTCTGCAGCACGAAGGTTTGGCTCCTTACCCCACAACTCGTGTTTCCAAGCTGCAGTCACCTCCTGTCCTGATCCCAGCTTCCCAAGCCATTTGGGAACTCGTTTGTGCTCTGATGACAGTAATTCTGCATAATTTCTTTCCTGAATCTCTCTCTGAAATAATTCCCTGGATTTGTTCTTCTCGGAAACAAATCCCAACCTAGTAAACCTCTCATCTGTTTTTCCTTCTCTCAGCAACTAATCCAAGCTTTTTTTTAGAGACCTCTGCTCTGCAACACCCCCAGACTCCAGCTGCTAGCCCTGGGGAGCCCCCTTCTGATATTTGAACCAGGCACCCTGTGTCCCAGGCTGTGCTCAGGTCCCAGTAGACCTGGCCTGCCACTTCCCATAAAGCCAACACTTCCTTGCAGGCTCCAGCAGCTTCCTCTGCATGGCTCCAGGTGCAAGCCACACCACTGGGGTGGCAGCTGTCACCACTGTGCTGCAGCCACCTGCAATGAAACAAACCAGGTGAATTGCTAATAGGGATGCAGCGCTGAAATCCATCGCTCTGCAGACTGAGACAGGCTGCCCTCCGTCTGCAAAGTGCTGAATGCTAAATCTTCCCCTATCTGCCACGTCCATCACTCCGACTGCGAGCTTCAGCAGCTCAAGATCTGTTTCCTATAAATTTTCCACAGTGCCCAGAACACTTGTAGTTGCTCTAAAATAATGACTTGAGTTTGGATAGAGGAGAACAAGCAGTTCAGATGTATAGTTTATCTGATGAATTCAGCCTCCTCTCCTGTTCATTCAATATCAGGTGGACAAATCCAATTTCCTCAAATGCATTTGTTGTTTGAGCTCATTTGACAAATACTACCCTGAACAACTGGCTGTACATTCACTTAGCAAATATTTAAAATATTAACTGGGCTGTTATGTGACTCCCCTGGCATCCCACCATTCCCTAGTGGGGTAGAAAAGTTACTTTTCCCCCCCTCATTACTATGTCTGCATTCCAAATTCAACTTCCCACTGGTTCTCATCTCTCAGCCTGATATATCAGGGCCTACCTTTGACCTTGTACCACGGTTGCCCACTTCACAGCTGACCTGCCTGACCAAGCAAATCGCCTCCCAGGAGAGAAAGCAAGTGCCTTTCACATTTACTCCAGCAAGACTACCCTGGCCTCAATTGGAGAAGTTAAAATCTGAATGGATGGACAACCAAACAGGTAAAGAGCAGATTGGATGATCATGCTCAGAGGGCTGTGGTTACTGGGCTGTACTCGGTGGCAATTTACAGGTGAGTACCAGCACCTACAGGACCACAAGCAGCAAACACCTTCCCCTGCTCAGCACTCTAAGACCACCTCTAAGTATGGTCAGAGGCTGGAGTGCTTGCCCCAGGACAAAAGGCCAAAGGAACAAGGCTTTCAGGGCTGTATAATTAACTGATGTACAGTTAACAGAATAAGCAGTTCAAATAGCATGGTAGTCAGGCTGTATAACGAGAAAGATTATTGTGGTGGAATAATCGAAAACAGATTGAATGTTCACCCATGTCCCAGGCTCACAGTGGAAAAAGTCCAAAGGAGCAACCTCCAGAAAGAGAATCTTCCCAGTGGTGGTCAGCCCTTAAATGAAGTCTAGGAAAGGTGGAGCCAGACTCCACCCTTTCTGGTCACACAGGAGAATTGCCTTCACCCATGCTCCCGTGGCTAACTCAGTTCTTGTCTCAGGTGATCAATCAGTGGCCACGATTCAACAGTTCCTATACAGGGGCTAACAGCAGAATGTGTTCATGCAGGCAACCAAGGAGATTGAGTCAGGCTTTCACCAACAGCACACAGAAGATGGGAAACAGTAGATACAAGCTGAAACAACTGGATGCAGGGAGTCTCCCCAGGAGGGCAGTCAGTCTGCACCCAAAGGCTGTGCAGTCTTCCATCTTGGAAGATTTCAAACTTTCCTTGAGAAAACCATGAGCACCTTGGTCTGATCTCAAAACTAATTCTGCTCTGGGCAACATGTTGGATTAGAGACCCCCTGAGTCCCTTCCCACCTGAATAATTCCAACCTATGACCCTTGGAAACTCTTACTGGAAGGTTAACCTAACAAAAAACAGTGGTGACACAGAATGGCAACAGAATTTGAGGGATAAAGCACGGCATCTGGGCAGAAATCTGTCTCTAGAATTACCTGCTTACAGCAAAATGTGGGGAAAATAATCCATTTTGGTCCAAACTGGACCAAAACCAATGCTTGAGGGGAAGCTGGGAGACCAAAGCCTACATTTTAGCAAGCTCAGCTACAAAGACACATCCTTTCAGATCTAAAAAAAAAATAATAATAATTCAATTTCTAGGCCCCACGATCGCAAAGAAAAACTCAAGAGCTAGGTCCTTAAGAGTTCAACCAGTACCAGAAGGCAAATGAAAAGAAATCACAATTCATTATTCATCAAAATCTTCTCCAATCTGTTTTTAAGACCGTGTCAGGATATGTTAGCGCTTCAGGTATCAACAGGATGGGGGAAAATAAAATAAAATCTGCAAATATGACTTTGAAATTTGCTTTTCATAATTTTCTTTTTTGCCAGTAAAAATCTCATTGCCTGAACGTTCTTGGAAAGGTACCAGCAAAAGGTTGGGAATATCGCCCAAGCAAATTCGCTTAAGAATTCAAACAAACACATCAGGACACAATTTTGCTTTTGTCACCCAGCTCAGGAGAAAAGCTGAGCAGTTAGGAAGAGGGCAGTAAAAGAACAAATGCTCCATTAAACATGTTTTCAAGCATAAGAACAACAGACAACCTATTACTGGGAACAGCTTTCCCCGCTCTTTAGTCAAGCAAGAGCCTTTGAGTGCAACATTGAGCTGGACAGCAGTTCTTCATATTCCCATTATTTGTTTTGCGACTCCAAGGGACACAGCCAGGGCATCCCATCCTTCTTAGCTGCGTATCGACACAGGGGAGAGAGAAACCTCACATTCACATCTACAAACTCCCACTCACTGCCGAGATCGGCAGACGACACGTGAGCACAGCAGGCAGGCAGACAAAAGGAATAAAACAGAATAAAACAAAATGAGACGGAGGGAATTCCTGCCCCGCTCATCCAGAACACTTAATTTTTTCTCCCAACAAAAATAATAAAATAAAACAAAGGGGCTGGGTGGTAGCTCTGGCAAGGGATTCTTTTGATCATTTTTCTATCCTTCAACCCAACTGCATCAAATGTTCACAAGGAGAGAGATGCTGGTAGCAGGTTAACTCGTGGCTCTATGGCTTGCTTTCAGGTGTGGAGCCAAATCCCTTCCCTCACCTTATGGCGAGGGCAGAAGGTTGGGCTGCCAGCACCATGCCTCCAGGAGGAGCTCAGCTCTTCAGCTGAAGGCTCCTGACCCAAACACACCTCCCCCACGCCTGTCTCTGGGGCTCAGAGAGTTAAAAGGAACAGGGATTACAGCAGCAAAGCAGGGATCTTTCCAGTTTTCTCCCCGGAATGACAGTTTTCTTAAAGTGCCTCAGAGAAGCCATGCTTTATTCAGAGAGGCTGCAGTTGCTCCTGCATGTCCTTTACTCCCTGGCTGCATCTCTAACTCAGCCTGCTTTACAGAATATTCCTTAATGGACTGGCTCACTCCAGCTACATGCTTTATATCTCTTTAGCTCCATGAGCAGATGGAGTCCAGGGACGGCAGGATTTATATTTCTTGCTTGAGTTGCAGCTTGGATAGGTGGAAATAAAAAACGAGAAAGAACGAGGAAATGGCATCGTAACAGCATTTACCTCATGGGCTTTGGAGCCTCTATATTCTACCTGGGCAGTGTTTGCAGTTGTCAGTATTAATCCCCTGTCTTCCTCCCCAGCTCAAGAGGAGGAGGGCCCAGAGGGATGGTTCTACCCCTCGACCATCTGATGGATGGTAGGGAGTTTCCAGAAGTGCAGTGAAATACTCAGTTAGTGAAGTCTGCATCAGGGCCCATTTATACCAGCAGATAATCTGGCCCAGACCGTTTCCTTCAGGGCACGCAAAAGAAAACCAGGAAATGCTTCCGACCTCTGAGGGCTTTAAACGGATAGAAAGCGAGACAGAGGTATGAAAGCAAGCAGCAAGATTGACAAGCACTGAGGAAGGAGGAGTACATCAGGCTCCTAAACTCCCTACCTTTCTCTGCATTTAATGGAACTGAAGGAGAAAGAGAAAAGCGGGAAGGAAGGATTTAGAATGCACACAAAACCTTCCCTATTAATTAATACACCTCTTTTATTTTGTGAAAAGGAGGCTAGTAATGTACGTCTGCTCCACTTGGAACACAACCCTGGCACTTGCTCTGCACGTCCCCTCCCTGCCTGTGCACAGGGATAATTAATCCATTATGGGATAGAACATGCGCTGCTCCGCCGTAAAAAGAGAGATCTATTTCTCCTTTGCTTTTCCCCTCCTCCCCAAAGAGACATCTGAAACATATCATGTAATAAATGTTTCTTGGATGGAAGGAGAGGTATTGTTCTCTTGCTGTGGAAACAATTCCATCGCTGGGGCCAGCCAGGGCTGAGCGAGGCCGGATACTTCACTCAGCAGCTCTTACGATATCCTGTACAGCGGGGTGGCCTCCAAAGGCCATGTTTTATGATACTCCCTTTGAAAAGCAGCAGCAGAGGAGGGCAAGACTGATGGAGACAAGCTTGCACTGCTCTCCACGACAGAGCTGGGCTTCCCCTGTGACACACATGTGGCCCCAAGTTGCTGGGGGGATCACCTGGCTCCATCACACCCATCAGGAGCACCTCCTGTCAGAGTCCTTCCATCTCAGTCCCACCACTGAGAGCACCTCCTTCCAACACTCTTCCACCTCCATCCCAGTTCTGCCACAGGGAGCACCTTCTGGCAGTGCCCTTCCATCCCAGTCCCACCACCAGGAGCACCTCTTGCCAGCACCTTTCCATCACAATCCCAGGACCAGCAAACAACACCATCACATCCTGGTGGCAAGGTATTGCTTCATGGGATGCAAAGATCAATCTTCCCATGACTTGGCTCAAAGCTTTCCTCTATACCTTTGATCCAAAGGACCTAGAAACAAACTACTTTGGACTCCCAACCTGCAGCTATAGCAGGCTTGATTCCCCTCCAGCATGCCACAAACTCAGAGGGGAAGGAGTTCTTTCACTGCATTCAAACTGCACAAAGCCTGCTCCGGCAGCATACGGGTTTTCACATGCTTCCTAATTAAAAAAACATGTGTGCCATGCTCCTCGTGCCCCTTCACTGGTATTTACGGGAAGCCAAACAAGCGATTCCATTAAAAGTTTCTCAGAAAGGACGGGGCAGGCTGTCAGCTACCACCATGAGGCCCTTTGCTCCGTGGTGGTTGGGTGCATTCAGAGCACAGAAAGTGCATGAGTTCAGAGCTACCCAGCTCTGATCTCTCCCCTGGACCCAGCACATCGTTCGCATCAGCTTAGAAGAAACATTCCTCCTTTCTGTTGACATCCAAATATTTTTGGCATGAAGGAGCTGCTGACACTTATTCCTGAATTGCCACATTGCAGGAGCACTGGCTAAGCCTACAGATACATAGGAAGAGATCATAGACCTGGTTACTTGGTAAAGAGACATCTTCTACAGCGTATCAGTCAAGATTAGACTTGGGTCACTTCCTCTATTCATTTCCCCAGCTGATTTTTTAAAGGCTCTTTCAAAAGAAACACTCGAGCTCAGTACAATGTTCTTGATTGCAAGCAGAACTGGTTGAAAAAATGCTGAACAAATTGAAAGAAATTTTCATTCCTTCCTCAAAATATTTCCAGGGTTTTGGGTCAGTTCTTGGAACAGTGAAGAAAAAAAGCCCCTAAGCTCCACTGTACAACAGTAAAAGCTTTTTCCACAGAGTCAGCAGCATTTTGAAAGTCTCCACGTTGATCTTATGGCTGTAAAGTGACTCCAGTGCCTATCAAAGGCAGAGGAACGTCAAGACACGTCTTTGTGCTTTCAGCAAGATGTCTCTCCCACCAACATCTGGGTCATGGAGAACAGCCCCTCCACCTCTCCCTTAGCACATTCTGCCAGCAGGTCACAGAGGTAGGGGCAGCCAGCATAGCCCACCCTGCCCTTCACAGGGAAACCAAAGCAGAGTGGAAGCAGCAGGGGCCAGCAGGGATCTGTCAGATCCTGAGTCCCAGGCAGAGCTCTGCGCTGAGCCGCAGCAGCGTGCCAGACACAAATCTCAACATCCACCTTTCATCTGCAGCACACGTGAAAGCCAGCCCACAGCATGGCCTCTGCTCCAGGCATCTAAAGATCTCCCTGCCTGATATTTCTCCGCTCGAGCATCTCAGTCTGCGTCTCCCGGGCAGACAGCACATTTTATTGCAAATACTGAGCAAAACAAACACACACCCACCCGAAATGCCCAGTCTCCCTGGCAGGGGGAGAAGTTTCTGCACTGCTCATTTCCTTTCTTGTCAAATTAACACAACCTAATGCTCTCCTTTCTTCCCCCCCGTGCACCTCTCCTCCAGGCTCCTTCCCCCTTCCTTCTCTCCATCACAGCTACCTTCAGCAGAAGCCCCTTGGAGGCACCAGCGACTTCAAAGACACCGGGTCCAATGTGCAGCAAATGATAAAAACCTCTGCAGCATGTGTTGGGCAAATTAATATCCCCTCCAGAGGCACCAGATCTTCGGTCCCAGCAGCACTGTAATGAGATGTTCAAGTGAAGAGGAGGGGGACGCGATGCAGAAAGGGAGATGTGTTTAATGTATGCAAATTGACTAGCATGCAAATTGCCATTAAGTTAAAAATAACATATTGCATGAGGAGTCCATCTTTTAAAACATTTGTTTATTCATTAGGGTAATAGCATTTCTCAGTCTCCTTGTTTCCTTCTGCATTTGGTGCACGCTCTCAGGGAAACTCACATTTTGCGGATTGGAGGGGGGGGGGGAAATAAGTGCAATTTCACACTGACACCGCAGAGCAACACCAGCTCCTTCCCCTGTCCTTCCCCTCCTGCAGGATTACAGTCACCTTTCCTGAAAGGAGACGCTCAGTGAAGAGCACCAAACTCCAAGGACAGAGTCACCCCAGCCAGCAGCTCAGCTCCTGCCACCTAGACCCACACAGCAGCTGTCCAGCCAGGCTTGGCTTCTGGAATCCAAATTGCACCAAGGGCACAGTGCCAGGCTCTGCTTCTGAGAAAAAACAACACAAACTCCTCCTCCACCCAGCCAGAGGGGTGGCAGCCTTTCCTTCTGAGGGCCCTGCACCTCATCTCTGAAAGAGCAGTGAGGCACCAGCACAGGCTGCCCAGGAAGGTGGTGGGGTCACCATCCCTGGAGGCACTCATGAACCGTGGAGATGTGGCACTGAGGGACATAGTGAGCACGGTGCAGGATGGAAAAGACCACTAAGTCCAACCATCCTTAATGATTCTACGATTACGTGAACTGCAGAGGTCTCCCAGAGAGCTCTTGATGAGGCAGAGGACCAGAAACAGAGCAGAAGTTCCAGGTACCCCCCACATACAAGCATCAACACAGCCATCCAGACTCACTGCAACTACAATGATGTAGCCTAGGGCAGAGCTGCAACAGCTCAGCTGCCTCCAGGTCCTCCAGGAGCATGTGCTGGAGTTCCTTTTTTTCATCATTTATTATTACTTGGCCAAAGACTGACGAAGTTACAGTGTTAGTGCAACCCTGCAGCACCTGCCAATATGCAAGGAATTTATTACTCCACCAGTTAACTCTGCCCTCCTGGGAACCTTGTTCTCTTGTCCCGTGTATAATAAGAGCAGTAAAATTCACACGGGGACTAAAAGGGGTCTAATTACAGCAATTAGCATTACCCATTATATTTCAGCTAGATTCTTAAATCAGAGCACAAACAGATATCCATGCTCCCAGGAGCTGGGCTCGCCAACCAAGGGATGGCAAGGGATACCTGTTCTGTCAGCAGCAAGCTGGATTTAAAGTGCTTGGGTTGAACTGCATTAACCTTCACGTGGACATGGTCACTTCAAATTCAAGTGACCACCACCACTCAGTTTAACACAAGCCACTTCAGCCTGACCTGAGTAAATAAGCCAAACCAAATAAAGGTTGAGTAAGACCAAGTGCCTTCCCAGAGGAGAGAGATCTACCTCAGAGTCAACACTGCAGATACCCTCCCTCTCACCTCTCTGCTGGCAGCTCCATCCTGGGAGAGCCAACCCAGCCCTGAGCAGGAGCACACTACCAAGAGCTGGGGGTTAAGACAGGAGCCAAGGCCACAGGTTGGATCAGGAAGAACACTTACTCTGGCTACCATGTCTTACTCTCAGCTAAGCCAAAAAAGTTAAGTAGCCAACAGAAGGAATCACAGAATGGTTGGGCTGGAAGGGACCTTACAACCCACCCAGACCCAACCCCTGCCGTGGGCTGGCTGCTCCCCCCCACCAGTTCAGGCTGCCCAGGGCCTCATCCAGCCTTGCCCTGTGCACCTCCTAGGATAGAGCAACCACACTTTCCTGGGCAGCAGTGCCAGGGCCTCATCACCACCTCCCACACAGCAGTGGCAGAGCTCCCTCGAATTGCCAGGCTGCACACAACCAGCTGCAGTTTGCCGCAGCAAGGAGGATTCATGCTGCCATGCTGGAGACCACCCCACAGCACCCACCGAGTGAGGTCGTCAGCTCTTGTACAGACACAGCATTACAACAGCCACGAGCACAGCAGGATCAGCCACCAGGAAGAAAATGTGATTAAACAAATTCATCAATGATAGATCAAAAGCCCAAGGCTACAGGGAATAAGGCAGAGAGACCTTCCAATGACTACGGGCAGCTGGGGAATGGATGCTGCCTTCACAGGGCACACAGCCCTCCTGCAGGGCACCGTGTGGGGCTGGCTCACTGGTGCCACATCTGTCCACCTGCAAACCTCCATCCCCTCACCCACATAGCTATGGGGGGGGGTAAAAGCTCTCACCCAGCTGCCCCAAAGAGAGCAGGGAGGTGCCTGCATGAAGGCTTCCCCAAGCTCACCTCAGACATTTCTCCCATACAGCCCCCCAGCAGTCATTCCCCACCCAGCACTCCCCCTGCAATTTGTCATTCCCAGTGACACAGCCCCAGTGACAGAGAGCAGGCAGCTCCAGGTCTGTGCCCATGGGTTGGGGTGAACTATGCTGCCAGGTGGTGCCTTTTTGCATGGACTGAATAGCAGCGGTGCCCTGCATCTCACCCCTACTGCAAGGCTTCACCCACTGGTGCTTCCCCAGCATCAATCACACACAGATTGTCCTTCCCCACCTGAGCCACATGAGCAGTCCCTTTCTCATTTAGGTGGGAAAATGCAGAGTGAGGGTGCAGCACCGTGCCTGCTCCTTTGCTGCCATACAAATCCCAGGGTGCAAGCTTCCCCAGAAGCTGCAGACACGGCCTAATCCCATCGCAGAGCTCATCTAATCACAAGGTCACCTAATGCGGTTTGCTGCCTGAGATACCAACTCAACAGCTGCCAGGTAGCCAGCAAGAGCTGCTGCTGCCCTGTGGCAAAGACCGCTCGGAGCTGCTAATCCATTTGTTTCCCCACGAACTCAGTGTCCTCTATTAGCGAAGTCATGCTCCGCTTGCATCCCCTAACACAGCCAGCCCTCCCAATACAAGGACAGACAGAGCTCTCCGCTTTCAGACGGCTGTTTTATCCCACCCCACTCAGCAGTGCCAGTGACTGCAGGAGGGGTGGCAATCTTGAGACTTGAAGGTTACAGAACAGGGGCTGCTGACTTTCAGCTCATCCCAAAATAGGTATAGTATCAGGAATTCCTACTTTGTCTGCAACGTCTGTTCTGCTAGCATCGCTGAACAGCCTGGAAATGTTCCCCACCAAACGGCGTAAGCTGGAATGCTTCCTAATTAGCTGCATGGGATAAGATAAAAATTCCCTGCTCTCCCCAGTGCTGCAGCAATCGGAGATGCTAAGAAAGCAGCCACAAACCCGACACCAGAGCAGGGGGAGATGGAACGGTCTCGGCTAAACATGTCCTCACCAGCACCCCGTGCTCAGCGTAATGGCCCGGGGCATGCAAGGTGCCTATTTCCATAAGGTGGAACACACCCCCAGGACCAAACAGCGGGGCCTGAGAATTAGGAGCTTCACAGCTCAAAGCACAGGGATATGCTCTGTGAAGCTCTAATTGCACGACGCCGCAGCAGCAGGCAGGGCTGTCAAACAGCTGGTGGAGCACGCCCGGTCACCTCCAGGCCTGCTGTTACCTGACCTGGGCACCTTAACTACCGCGTCCCTCTCCAGATCCATTAATTCCTGCCAAATGCAGCTGCTCCGAGGAACGGCAGAGAGAAAACAAGGCGGTTTGCTAACGCCCATCACATAGCACAGCCCGAGGCCCACGCTGAGCTCTCCATCAGCCCCAAGCCGGATTCAGAGATCTCACTTTTGAAAGGATCTGCTTGCTGCTGCAGCCCACGACCTTTTGCTCAGGATCACAAAGGTCGGTGCTAACGGCGAGCCCAGCACCCTCACGGCTGTCATTTCCTCAGCTCCTGGCTGGGGCTGTTTTATCGCTGCTGCTGCTCTGGTTTCAGCAGTCACCACTTGGTTCAGCTCCCTGCTTCCCCTTCCCGCTGTCCAAACGCCACACGCATGCTATGATGGGGAAACCAAAGTATCACTGCAGTAATGAATTATTGCTCACAAAATGCGAACTGCGCCCTAAAGATCTAGGGTGAATTGACCTCCATGAATATCTCCACACAGCTTTCCTTTGAGGATTCTGCGTCTAAGCACCGGGGTCGCACAGCAAACCAGAGATTAATGCAGAGCAGAACAGAGTATTCCTAGGTGAGAATACAAAGCAGAACAAAGGCTACCTTGTCATGTGCTCAGTTCCTTTCTCGTACTTCTTTTCCCTTTAAATAAGGACACATTTCCCATACCAGACTCACAGCTTCCAACTTGAGTTTTGCAAAAGCGAGGAAGCTGAGAGATTGTACTGGGAGCTGTGTTAACCTCCCTCCTTTGTAGGAAAATAAAGCTACAGAGTAGACGAGCCTCAGGCAGGCTTTCCAGACAGCCAGCATGCTTTCCTTCACTCTGTTCCGAGGGCCTAACCTGATAGAGTCGCCTGGGAGCCTCATGCTTCAGCTCTGGCAGCAGAGGTAGCTACCTGGCGAGCTCCTGTTCTCCGTGGGTCAGCACACAACATATGGTAGAAACACTGCAACTCCCTGCTGTAGGACAGAGCTGGCTCCCAGGGTTTCTCTTTCCCAGGAAGGCTGGAATTAGAAGCTGTTGGAACAGAGCACAAAACTCCACTAATTCTGTTGCTTTCTCCTCGAAACCTCTGGGTTTAACTCTGAAGTCAGCCACATGAGAAAAATCTCCAACTACAGAGCTGGGCTGTGGCTGAAGCCTCAGTACCTGTTATCTGCATTCAGAGAGCTGCACCGAGGGTCACAGATCCCAGTGCCGGTAGTGCATCATACTCCCATCAACTGCTTTGACCCTTGGCAGAAGCCCGGAAAGGCATTTTTGGATCTCTGTTCAAAATGCAGCGAGAAGCAGAGCCAAGAGCAAGCGAGAAAACAGAGCTGCATCGCGGGGCTTCACATCGCAGAATTTATGTAAGCCCTTCTTGGCATAACGTCCGCTGTGCCTTCCTCTACTTGTAAAACACCCCGAAGGCCAGCCGGTTGCTATAGAATATTGTTTTCCTCTGAAAGAAAAACATTCTCAAGGTCTCCCCCGTTGCATCCACGTGGCACGGAATCATCCCTGGGAAGTGCTGGTAGGCATTCACATGCGTTGCCATGAGCCACTGCAGGCAGATCCTCCGAGCTTCGGGGCCAGCTGAAGAATGGGCACCACAAGCAAAGGTCGTTCCCTCAAGCTGCCAACCAGCTTATGGGATGGAGCTTTCCTCACGTGTTTCACTGTTCACATTCAGAGGTTTTCAGCGACATGTTGGACAGATAATTAGAGCATTTGCTGATAACACATAGGATACAAGCACGGTAACTTCAGACAGGTCACCAATACCAGCAGAACAGATCTGCTACGTAAGTTAGCGGTGTTTCAACTACATGAAAGCAAATAGAAGTCTGTAAACAGACAGAATAAGAGTGAAGCCAGACACCTGCTTGAGGCAGCAGTCAGTGAGCCTGACTCCATGCTATTCAAACATCTAGAGAGCAGCAAACAAAACCGAGCCCAGGAATGAAGCAACCAACTCAGCACTTAGCAAGCGTTTATCATCCCTAAGTGCCTGACAGCCCACGTGTATACACCACCTTCAACTGCAGTCCACTTCAACAGGGGCAGCAAGCAAAGTTCAGGATAGACCTCTGACCAATGCAGGCATCCAGTACCAAGCTGAGGCTGCCCATGCTTCCTCTGCATGGCAGAACGTAAAAGGAGCTGTATTTTACACTGCTGCACGGAGCTGCCAAGAACACTGTGTCCAGTTCCTGCATTCACACCCCCAAAAGAATTAAGAAAGTGTCAAAAAAGCCAGAGTTCAAATACTAGCTGCAACAATAATTTAGAGTGTGGAAAATAAAAATACAGCCCTAAGGTGAGAACCTTAAGGATTTCAGTCAATTTAGTCTCCCAAGAAGAAGGTCAGAAGGTGGCTCGGTCTATACGTTACTACAAAAAAAAAGTTCTCTGTTGTTAGCAGCTCTTTAATCTTGCTAACTGCAATCCAACAGCCAGAGGCTGGAGTTAGAAGCATCCAAAAAATATAGATCTTAGGTGAGAATTGTTGTGGTATGGGTACATGTCATTTAGATGTCTTTCCAGTTGAGACACGTTTCCTCCTGATTACAAGCGGAGTTCAAGGGTTACATCCTCCAGCCTGAGCTACACAGAAGCTGGAGAGGTCTCGCACCAGACTAAACCTCTCACATTCATCCTGTGTTACAGGAACACAAATGGCCAACAAGAGAACAGCCACAGCTGAATTGTCGTGGGGCAATAAAGGGGAATGCACGCTTGCACACACTGGTTCCCAGGAGAAGCACTCAGAATGAGCAACTAGTCCACCCCTGAGGACAGGGAGTTGGAAAGACCAGGCTGGGAGTGATGAGATAAACACTACAGAGAGATGATGCACTGCATATCCCACACACAGTATATATCTACTTGACTCTATTAGGTAGATGGATGGCAGGGAATTTAAGAAGAGAAATAGATTTTTTTTTTTTACTGAGCTCATTAGCTAAAAAGGTTTGTCTGGAAACACGGGCCCCAATGCGTCTGAAGTCTGCTGACACGTGGCTGGGAGCAACATTTTTCTTCTCTGCTATTAGTCCATCTCTGAGAGCATCCTTCATAGACACATAGTAGGGGGTGGCAATCCCCTGCAACAAGCCACCAGCGCCCAAGTCTGCCAGCAAGATGCATAGGTAGCTGGGCAGTGACACAGTAAATACATGTGTCTACGGAGGCATCTCCATGGATGCGTGCACCTACATATATCACTACTCAAAAGCACTTGTGTTTATCTGCCCATAGAAAACAAGAACTACACCTGGCTTTCACAGATCTGCGTATCGTATCTTTCAGAACACTGTCACCTCTCATGTCACGGACCTTCTAATCAAGCTGCTCGGATTCCTGAGATCTGACCACATCTGGAGAGCAGACAGAATCCCAGGTTACTCTGGAGTCCGGTTCACTAGCTGAGTTATTCCTGTGTGCGTGCCATGTGGAGGCTTCAATTCATATAAAGATGAGATGCCACACCAAAGCTGGGAACCTCTGTACGTGAAACAGGTTCCAGCCTGAGCTTCACACACACATAGCCCTGCAAAGCCTGCCTGGTTCCATCCTCTTTTTCCCTACAGAAATAGCAGCAGCACTCAGATATCTGTCATCCCACCGAAGGAGCGATGAGGGCTGGGGACGGATGCGTGATGTGCATATAGAGACAGGTCCCTCCAGACCAAGGGGTACGAGCTGACTGTGGTAGAAAAGAGCAATGTTTGCAGCAAAAAATCACTTGGCTGCTTCACATCAGCCTGCCCCTTAAATTAAAAGGGAAACAGAGGGTACTTGGTGAAACAGAAAGGCTGTAGACTTGAGACAAATAAAAGAGAAATACGACTTGACCCAGTACAGTCACTTCTGGAATCCACTGCCCAGGAAGCCATGGAGACGCGCACCAGTGGAACAGACATTTTAAGGGACTGGATAATTTTATGAGCATTAATAACATTTGCAGCTATGCAAGCTAATAAAACGTTACAAGGGTAATCAAACTTCATGCTTCAGTGTGTAAGCTGATCACTTGTGAGCACTGGGAAGGAATTTCCTCTCTGGTGCTGTTGCATTGAGCAAGTAGCCAGAGGTAGCCAGCTGCACCGCAGGGGCTTCTTTTTCCCCCCTCATCAGTGTCATTGCTTCTGCTGCTCATGCTTTTGGTTTGATTTTCCTCCTGCAGTAGCTGACAGCCAGCAAAGACACTAAGCTCACAACAACAGCGAGAGTTCTGCTGTCAACTTGCTAAGGTTTTCTGGCACAGTCTCGAGATGATGGTTCAGTCACAAACCGAGAAAATCAGTCTACCTCAGGATGGTGGTTCCTACATGCTCATGCCCCAGCAGAAGGCTCACACCAAGCACAACTCATCACCCCAGGACCAGGGGTTCCACATTTACTCTTTGCTGCTTCCACAGTGCTCGAGCTGCACTGCCAGCGAAGCACTGCCTCCTCACTTAATGCTGCTCTGAGCCACATCACAGAAGAGCTGCAGGTACTACAAGGGAAGCCTGACAGCTTCTGAGTTATCTCTACCAATTCAGAGCCATCCAACAGGTTATTTATAACATCTGAGAAGCAACCTCGGTATTTCCAGTGTTTGCTAGTCTCGGAAGTTAAAGCCCCCGTAATTAATGAACTGACAGAAAACTCTGCAATCTGCTAGCACAGGCTTTGCAAAAAATGACAGACTTTGCTCCTGTGCCTATCCTTCTGTCAGAGGAATCCAGATACCAGCCAGCCAGCTGGGGAAGAGGCTGAAGGGAGGATGGGACGCAGCCATCACTACAGAATAATCCTCTTCAAAAGGAAGCAACCAGCCTGCTGAGCCTAGCATTCAGAGCTGACCTAGGAGCCCTCCCAGGCTGAAAGGAAGGAGGCGGAGGACACAAGTGGGTTGTTTGCCCGGGCATTCCCTAGTCGACTGAGCATGGGTGAGGTCCTTGGGCAGGCCCCATCACCTGCCATGGTGAGCACCAGCTTATCACCATGGGGGCAAACACCAACAGAACAGTTCCCTAAACCCCCTCATCCCCACACCATCATTCTCATCCCAGTGAGGGACACAAAATCTGGATTTTTTTCCTGAAAGAGCTACACTCAATGGCCTCCAAAGACCCTTGCAAATTACATTCTTCCCCCAGGGCAGCAACAGTTGGGCTAGAACACGATACACCCAAAGAAAGCAGTAACTTCCCTATCAGGAGAGGAAAGCACCTTAAATCACAGTCACAAGGGAAGAAAGAGATTAAATGAAAAGCACAGCCCAGAGGTTCGATCGCTGCCATCAGAGCCAGGAGCTGACACACTGCACGATGCCATACGCGTGAACCTCAGCACGGTGACAACAGCTCTGGGCCCAGATGGATTTTAAAATTATAGGCCATAAAGCATGACATCATAATGACATCATGGAAGGAGAAATTTAATTCCTAGATCAGAGGCTATCGGTTATTGTTTTATATTAATATCTGTCATTATCTGTGTGCGCAATGAGCGGGATCAATCATTTCCTCAGGTCTTTATGGCCACCATAAATTTTGAGTGCTTATACCTCAGCCGTTTTCTCGTACACATACGAGCCCATCTGTCAGTCCTGCAGTTTTTCCTCAATATCCTTGCACTGTAGAACCCCTCAGCACATTTCAGGCATAATCGCAGCAAATAAATGAAACTCGTGGTCGTTAGGATATCACGCACGCTTGGCTTTTGGGTTTTTGGATACCCGTCAGCTCTGCATTTAGTTTCACTCGCCGCCACGCTGACACAGATCAGTACACTGCCGAATAACCTTCTGACACTTGCACGACCTTTGAAAGTCATTTTACAATCTGTTTTGACAAGCACTAAGACAGCTGCTTCAAGAGGATGGCCCATTGCAAGCTGCTGCCTCCTCCATCCCCCTTCTGCCAAGCCTTGCAGCAATATATGCTAACAGAGAAGTATTTTTCCTGTTTATGTAAAGCATGCAGCACGTCAGCTTCTGTCAAAGGCTGAGGAGAATGTGCTTTGTCCACAGAGCCGAGGCAGATGAGACACGCTGGGGGTGTTCCCCTTTCACAATGCTAATCTGGCTACTTTCACATATGATACGGCTCACACGATCCTTTAAGACAGTAAACTCAGTCCTCATAAGGCCCCCATCCAGCAGCGATAAGGGATGGATTTTTTATAAGATTCTTGATACGGGAGATGTGACCTTCTACCTCTGTCTGATTTATTTTTATATTTTGTTTTCACTAAGAAAAAAAAAATAAAACAAAGCAGTGACACAGCGTGATAGATAACTCCGGGAATATCAAAGCATATCAGAGACCTCTCGACTGTGTTATTTCCAGTTATAAGCCAGGAAACTTCTCCACTGCAATGAACTGCTGTTTCCAATTTCCTGACCTCTGTAATATTAGACTAAGCCAAACAAACAGTCTGATCTTTACTAGATACCTTGGAAGTACAGAAATGTCCTTTTATTTGCTCCCACTCAGGGTAAAGACAATTCCTTAGACCTATTAGAATAGCAGGACAGGCTCACTGACTGGCTATACTTGTCCTGCTAATGACTTATAGTTCCTGTAGAGAAAACTCAAGCACAAAAGCAATCCTCCTGTATTACCAGTGGATTGGGGAAATGCTGCCAGCCACTTGGGACCTCTTCAAGATCCCTGCCAGCGTGATTAATGGAGGTGCCTTTAAGGAAGTCCAACTGGTAAGCATCAAGTAAGAGACCAAGTTTGGACACATTTTTGCCATTTGTTGATGTACAAATAACCTTGTTGATGCATAATCCCTGGGAAAAAGAAAACAACATCACAGCAAACATTTGAGTACAAAGTACTCTGCCAACGCAAACCTCAGTTCCAGTATCAGCTGGATCACAACTCGGTGCAGAGTTCACATCACTTTCAAGATATTTCATAAGATAGACATTACAGCACAATCTCAATTCATTACTTCTGCAGAAAGATCAAGGATAACACTGGGTTTGGGAGATGAAAGAACTTTGTAAGTCACCTTCTCTGCTCTGACAGGCAATGAATAGCCCAAAAATAAAGCAGCCTTGTTTAAGAAGGGCTGCTGGACAAGTCACTTCTGAGGGAATTCTGGGGAGACTGTTGGTATTTGTGGGGGAGGGGAGAGGAGAAAAGCTGCTAAAATCCTCCACATCCCACCCCGCTTTAATTCTCAGGTCTCGCAGTCACAAAAATCACGGTATCATTTCAGATCTGCACCTCTTTGATTACTTGCAGGCTTTCTGGAAGCGCTTCTTCGCACTAATATCCAGCACGGAGAATGATTTTAAAAAGCTGCTGAGTTTTCCTTAACCCAATTTCCACATTCCTCATCTCCATCACAAGATGAACAAATAATTTTTAGGCAACTTGGGACAGCAATCTGCTTGTGATGCTTGAGATGCTCAGCACGGCCAACACCCTGCATAGATACACAGACCAGGATGCTCACCTCTCCGAGTAGAGTGGTGGGCAAAGAACTGGCTACGTCATTTAAGAGTTGCTGTGGTTGGATCTGTAAATGTAGTTCACAGTTACACACACAATGTTCGCGTGACCACAGGGTTAGCAATTACTGAGATTGTTACAGCTTCAACTATCATGACAGGCATTGAAGTAAATCTCATTTATATGACATACAGCCATCTAAAAATGCGTTTTTTGTAGAAATTCTTCTAGCATGTCAATGTGCTACACATGGCTCCCTTTTGAGGCCCTTCCAGACTGAGGATCAGGCAAGACATACAGCCTTTCAGCCTGCCAAGTTTCATACTTGTTAAGATTAAGCCTAAATTCTGAACATTTTCTATACAGCAGCTCCGTGAATGAGATTAAGGGAGGCCTCTTGCTATTAGATGTCGGCTGAGCATGTGCAACACATACCAGCGTGATTGCTGCTGCAACCTTTTAAAGCAGGGTGAGCAGCTCCCTGCCTGCTGCAATAACCAAGTGAGCAAAATACATGTGGGGAGCGGGTAAGACAAATTCAATTTCCTTCCCTGGCTGTGGGGATTCAAGATTACCTCTCCCATCATCCCGCAAGGTTCCCTGAAGATGGAGTCCCCCACTGCTGAGCTTCATATGCTGTTTTTGTATTTGCCTCTTTAGGTTCCGGATCCTTCTCTGGAGCTGGTGCTGAAGCCCAGACATTTCCCCTCACTCTTGTTCTGCCAGTATCCCAGTTTTTAAACAATGGAGCCAGGCATCCCCACACACTGACTGGTGCCCTGCAACCCCACTCTCTCGGCCACACTAAGCCAGAAGACAGGCTGGGCAGTTTCTTACCCATCCTAGACCAGGGAAACCAACACTCCAAGATCTAAGGTTCTAAGCAGTAAGCTCCCGACACCAAATACCACCAGTATCTCCCACAGGAGATCCTGCATTCAGACTGACTGCATACCTCAAAGGCAAGGTCCAAAGGCAACAGCTTCACCTCGTCACTCTCTCCTTAGAATAATGGACATTATGCTTTAACAGGGACTCATCACATCCACCCACTGAGCACTGAAGAAAGCCACCTGTGACGTTCTTCCATTTCAGTGTTATGCTACCACAAATTACAGCGCGATTAATCTCTCCCAGCATCCATCACACTTCTCCATAAGAGCGCGGTCCAAGCTACTGAGCGAGCCAGACAAGTTGTGGCAGTAAATAAAATTAAAAAGTCTAATTGGAGATTGAAGGGAGGAGGGGGGAGAAATGTTTTTCCTGATGTTAAAAATAGCTGGCGTTTCCAGGAAATAATGGTATAAATAGAAAATGAAACCATTCCTCCTCCAAAAATACTTCCTAATTACATGTCATAAAAATAATTAGGTTATGGTGAATTAGTACAAATGTTTACAACAAAATTGCCATGCAAAACATTATGGGTAATAACATGCTAATTGCTGTAGAAGCAAAAGCTGATTATGTTTCAGCGGTATTAAAAGTTGCCAACTCGGCGCTTCTATCCGAGCGTCGGTGTTTCTCGGCGGTGCCCAGGGACACGAGGAAGGCTGGTGAGGAGCAGAGATGGCAGGTAGGCAGGCCCAGCCCCGTTCTGCCAAGCACTTCCCTCGCTGAAAAGCAATTCCTAGAAAGCTTCCACCAGATAACACTCATGCAGCACAAAGAGAGGATGCTGGCAGCAGCTCTGTGCACAGCCACCTCTGCCTCTCAACACAGGCACAGCTAAAGGGCAGGCTGATGCTGGAAGCAAATCAGCACTTCGGGTAATCTTTGGGCCACGGAGGGCTGCATCAATGAGCTTTATCAACCTCCCTCATCACCTGGGCGCTTCCATTTAGGTGAAAATCTCAGCCGGCGTGAATCAACCAAGCTCCAGAGACACCGAAAGGGTGGGAATAAGCTGGTGAGCTACTGAGAGATTTTGCAGACATTCAGAAGACTTGTGCAAAAACAGGCCCGGTTCAATTGACTGCTTCCTCCCAGCCCACCTTCATCACCACCACAGAGGAAGAGATCAGGAGAACAACTTCATAACCTCCAGGTTTCAAACTGTCATATCTTTACAGTTCTAACCCGTGCCTCTGCCCTGTTCTCACACCTTGGCAAGGAGGTAAAAATAAATTGAGATGCTGCACCCTCACTCTGTTGCACTAAGGCCAGCACGCTCCCTCCCAGCAGGCACAGGAGCTGAGCTCACCCAAGCACTTCTGGCAGGTTTCACAGAGCTGTCTCACCTGTGTTACCTCCACCCCATCCCATTTGCTACCCCATACACGTGGTGCCTTCCCAAGAAGAGCTCAGTTGTTGGGCTAAGTTGTTGAGGGGCTCAGAAGGAAGCCCCTCTGCAAAGCAGGGGTCTAGCAAAGCCTCCAGCACTAGGGGCTGATCCAGCAACAAAGTCATCCTTTCACATCACACGTGCAACGTGTGAGGACATTCACTCAGCCCTCTGATCCATGGAGCCTGCCTGTTTGTGCAGGTGTTTGGAGCCTGTAGCTCCCTGCCCACTCACAACCCAAAGCATTTTCCTCCCATGCTGAGAAGAGCAAGGCTGGTGGCCAGCCTGCTCCCAGCAGCTATCGCATGCTGAGCTGGGAGGCTGCAGTAAACCCCTGCCCTCTGCTTCTCTCAGGTGCTCCTGTGCTTGGCCACATCAGAGCAAGCCTCCCACACACCTCTAGGAGAGGAGCTCCACACAGGGCTCCACACCCTTCTGCTTTCCATCCCTGGAGCATCCCCTCCTCCACTGCAGCCTCCTGCATAGGGGCAGGGGCAGCCTCAAGATGACAACCAGCCCTCCCTCCCCATCCCTCACCTCCAAACAGAGCCGAGCACATCTTGCTCACATAAATATGCCTTCCAGCTAAACAACCTCTTAACCACCTCAGCAGCACTTGGTAAACAAGGCTGTGCAACCCCTGGGTCAGCAACAAGTGAGCTGAGGGCAGGCCTTGCCCTTTGGGAGGCTGAGCACTGCTCCTCCAGCCCACCACACCGCCTGCAGACTCCCATTGCACTGAGCTCCAGCCCTGTGGGACCCGACAGGTTGCTGGGGTTCATGGTACTACGTGTGTCAGCAGGCTGTGAAGTGGTTTGCAGCAGGAGCAAGCAAACCCAGCCACTTGCTTGCTGCCTGAAGCTGCCTTGTTGTGTTTTTGCTCTGTACAGATGAGCTGAGCCATCCCAGGCCCACACGTGGAGCCCTCTCCTCCTCAACCTGCTGCTTCATGAGCTGACTCATGTGCCCAATGCTCCTCAGCACGGATGCCCTGGATCCAACATTTCTCTCAAGAGTTGTGGTGTTTCAGGAGCTCAGGCAGAGGTCTCCTGCTCATCCCCATCAATCTGTCAGGTTCCTGATGGGTCACGTTTGCTGTCTCCAGATGCAGCCAGCTGCTAGCTGACAAAGGAGAGCTGAGTAAAGTTTGTGTGCATTAGTTGGAGGTGTGAATTTAAAGTGGATTAATGCAAAGTTAGTAAATCCCTACGGGGATGCTCTCGCTCAGAATTGAAGTGACATTAATTGGGTTTACTGAATTCATTTCCAAAGCAAATTAAGATAAACCGGATTACATTTGAATGAGGGTGTTCACATAGAAATTTAGCACAGTTTAACTAATCCTCTTTGGGAGCAAATTTGGCTTAAACCCTCTAAGTGCTCCATCTTCCAGCCTCTCCCACAGGGGAAGTCCTGTGTTTTACCTTTGAAAACTTCATTTTCTTTGTCCTATTTTTTTTTTCCTCCCCCCCCCTCAAGTTGATTGCAAGATGCCTTCCTAAAGGCAGGAACTCCTTCTCTCCTCTGCACGATGCCTGGTGCTGAGGCAGCTCTCATTGCAGAGCGAGCACTCCATCAGCAACCAGACACTTGCCCACCCAATGCCCATCCATCCACATAGCCAGCACCCGAGTTTGCAAATACCCCATGAAAGCAGCAACGGAGAAGAAATTTTCCCCCCAAACAAAGCGTTGTTTCAGCCACTAATTCCAAGGTTGGGTAATGAGATGCTTCGCAGTGAATAGGCTCAGCGAGCAGCTCAAAGCCCGACCTCTCCCTCCCGCTCGGCTTTGTGGTGTTACAAGTTGTGTTTGGCGGCTCCGGAGCACTACCATCTGCTGTGCCCCGTTCATAATGCACCGAGTCACGCGGTCAGCTCCCGGCAGAAAGCTAAGACAGAGGTAAACTAGTATTTGGAAACAAAGCAGGGCTCTCTCCATCCTAATTAGCAGCAGGTTGCAGAGTGCAGCGGCGGAAGGCGAAGGTCACTTCCCACAAGGCTCTGCTCAGGATGCCAAAACACCCACTTAATTCAAGCGGCTCAGCGGGCAGAGTCAGACCAGAGCAATTACGCTCCCTGGATTTCCCTAAGGAAGGTTTTAACAATGCAACTCTTAGAAAAAAGATTACTGCAGGAGCTCTTTATTCTGCCACCTTGGAGCAGGAGGAAGCGCTGTGTACCCTGCTACTGACTCTAGGAACGGCCCTCTCTTTGTACCCCTGCACTAGGGGGCAAGCTTAGGATATTTTTTTCCCCCCATTTGATTTTACTTTTTTCAAATAGAAATGAATAGGAGCAAATTTTAACATTTAAAAAGCAAAGACTCCCTAAGAAAACCCCCACAAACTTAAAGACCTTTTGTACTGAGCCTAATTCTCTCCAAACACTCCAGGCTTCCTTCTAGGCACTTCCAAAGGAGAATTAACCTTTAGAGGAACCATTGGGGAGCGGTCCTGGGAGCTGCAGCTCCTAAGATGGACTTCTCAGCCCAGGAGTTCAGGCCAAAACAACATTTTTAACCTGGACTGACATCACTGCCTTGCACAATGTGTGTGTTTGCGTACATTTGTCTTCCTCTTCACACTTCTCAGCTCCACAATGCAGTGACTCTCCTTTCAGAAGGATTTGACAACAGGAGCATTTTCCAGGGATGCTCTATGAGAACCCAAAGGAATCTTTCTTTCCTCCCAAAGACTCCAGAAAAAGAAATCAACAGTAATTTTCAGCCACAATATTTGGTTGTTTCTAACCAGGAGATGCAGACATGGTGGATTCCTCCTCAGAGGTTTCAAATACGATGTGTTGTCCAGTCCCCTCTTTCCTGGTCCACCCAAAAAGAACTGCTCATCATCATGAGCTACAGCATCAGGATCCACTCCATCCTGCTCTTGGATGGAGAGCAACCTTCAGTTCAGTGCTGTTTTCTTTAAGTAATTGGCAAAATACTTTTAAGAAGACAACCATCAGTTCTTTCTCCCCCCACCCCAACCCTCTACACTGCTCAGCAATCACCTCCCAACACTTCTACCCATCAGTCACGGCCAGCTTACACTGTCCTCCAGGCTGCACCGCCAACCCCATCAACACATGCAAAATCCTTTAAAGATGGAGCTCCCCCTTATTTCCTCTGCCAGCTATGACATCAGAAAGACCCCATACGAGTGCTGCAGAGGTTTTTCAGCTGTTTATAAGCAGCCTGTAAAATAGCCAGCAGAGCTCCACAAGGCTGCAGTGCATTGCAGCTCTGCCAGCTGGTTTTGGCAAAGAACTGGTTGCATGTTGGCTGCGGCACAGAGCTAAGGACACCAGAGCTGTGGGCATGCAGTATGGGTCTCTACTGTGTGCCAATTCTTAGGTCGCATGCTCTGAAATCTTTGCCTGACCTGGAACATCATTTGCCTTCATCTGCTCTGCAGATTTGGGTGGCTGACGCTGGCAAGCAGCTTTCTTATTGCTCAGATTTCAGCCAGGTCCATCCTGAGAAGCGCTCTGCCAGAAGCAGATTCTCCAGGTTGCATGTGTTATTTTTACCACCAGAGATGCATGGATCTCTCCAGCATTCTGGGAACCCCCCTGTGCCTCCATCACTCATGCTAAAATGATGAAGCATCCCATTTGCCCCCAGCTGCACCTGCAGGAGCTCCTCACTACAGCACCGGTCACTGCTCCATGGCAAAACCCCTCACGGCTCCCACTGCTGCCTAGGTTTGCTCTGCAAACACTAAACAATAGAACCTATAGCTGCAGAAAGCTATCACGGAGCCCAAGCAGCACTGCAGCATGTGCTCCTTTACCTCCTGAGTGCCTACCAGAGCAGGTGGCAGCTACTCATGCACGAGCACTTAGCACCCAGGGCCCCTCCAAATGGTGCAACAGCATCCATATGCAGTTTGCCTTTTCTCTGCACTCAGCACAAACCCAAAACAGCAGAAGCTCCTCCCAGCTCACAACTCAGCAGACAACGTTAACTCTCTCTCCCCAGCCTGCATCCTCATCGGCGCTCACTGATGACCCATAGCACAGAGAACATCTGCCACCTGCCCTACTCACAGTCAGGATGGGATGCCACGGCCCGCAGAACCGCCCCATCTCCCTCGTGCAGCAATTACACCTCCCTCGCCACGTCTGGCAAAGACAAATGGTGTTTATTGGGATCGCTTTCCCCACGCAACGAACATAAAACAAAACGCCAATCGATACAGCCGCCTCACCTGATGGTTTTATTCCTCTTATCCTCCCGCCCTTGCTTTTAATTTTGTTGGGAGCTGGAGCTATCGGTGGGGCTTGCACTCCAGTGATAAACCAACAGATTCCCATTAACCCACAGCCTGTGGGCAAGAGCACGGGTTCACCTTTTCTCTCTCTTTTTTGGGGGGCTTTCATTCATATATGTCTTTAAACTCTCCCTCCATCAATATTTGATGAGGGTAATTTCAAAGACTTGTTTAGTATGATCCCCGCATAAGGAGTCCTTCGGAGTGTTTATCACGTTTGAGGTATAATTACATTCAAATCCTGAGACACTGTTGCTAAGGTTACAGCTGCTTGTGGTTGCTCCAGCTTTTGTATATCTGGAGTTTCTCACCACCCCCTACACACGCGTGCACACATCCGCACCCCACGCTCTTTGCTCCTTTTGCTGCAGGGATGGGATGAGCCCCGGCCACGCTCTCTCTGATGGGGCAAGGGGTCCCCAGGACTCTCCTCCCCTGTTAAGCAGCCCCCTTTCCCCCACCTAGCCCTCCCACACAGCAGCCTGCCCCATCCCAGGCTGGATGAAGGCCAAGGAACACACAACAGCCAGAAACACCGCTTCTTTCCACACATTTCCTGGACGGTGTCAGTAAAGCCTGCTCCTACCCCTACAAGCAAGGGGCTGGAATTGAATCGCCTTTGTTCTACTTCCAATTTCAAATAGCATGAACCTTCACACAATAGGCAGCGTTCTCACTAATCCCCACCGTTGTGTGCCTGAAATAAGCTTACAAACCATGGCAAGCACTGTGGGAAGAACAATTACTCTGACAAAGGAGGTGGGGGGGGGGACAGCCAGGAGCTCCTTGGGTCCCATGGAGGGCGAAGAGGAGCACTGTCAATCCACGAGCAATAAAAACAAAACAAGCTACTACAACACCAGTGTGAAGGCCTGGTAAAATATTTACAAATATTTTAATAATAGGAAAAAAAAAGCTTCCTGCTACGGTCAATAGGCAGCAAAGCAAATCCACGCTGAAGCCATTGTTTACCCCTAAATCAGCTCTAATGCACTGGCAGATGCGATTATCGGCATTCTGCAGGGAACGGCAGCATCAGCATTCATTACAGGTGCGCTCCACGAAAGCTCTTTTGGCCACAGGTTCATTTGTAATTATTAAAATGCATCTCGTTAGCCCACACCGAATTCCAAATTCCCGGGCACCAGCGCGCAATATTTGCTTTGAATTACTGTGTGTGTTTGTATGGGAGCTGTTGAATGATGGCCTGAACCAGTGGTTGATCACCTGAGGTCAGCACTGAGTCAGCCACAGGAGCACAGGTGAAGGCAATGCATCTGTGTGACCAGAAGGAGTGGAGTCCGACTCCACCTCTCCTAAACCCCATTTAAGGGCTGAGCACCACCAGGGAAAGATCTCCTGTTGTAGATCCCTCCTTTGTGGAGTTTTTCCCCTCTGCACCTTGGAGACAGATGAGCATTTCTCTTCATATCAATTGCCTCTTCCCCATCCCAGTAATCTTTCTAATTACGCTATCTACAAAATATATCAGCTAGCAATACAATTTGGTATTATTCATTTTGTTAACTTCACCCCTTACAGTGTTTATGTATTGTTTTGCTGTGTGTCAGTGACACTGTCCAAATGATAAATCCCATCTCAAAGGCACCAGGTGGAACATAGCTGAGCGTTTCGTGCCACCAATGCACTCAGAATTCTCTGCTCCTAGGGAAAAGCTCCTCGACAAGGACGAGCAAGTAGAGAGCTGGCAGCCTGCTCTCACCCAGAGCATTGCAAGGGTGGAAAAGGGGCTAGCTCAGTGCCTGGGAAGGTAACAAGGAAGAAAGCAATAACACGGAGATGGGAAAACCTTGTCATCCCCCTCAGGGTGCAAACCGGACCACCATAGAGCAGAGTCAGCAGGAGCTGAACACCTCACTGTGGTGTGCACCAGCATCCCTAAAGAAGGCAGAGAGCTGATCCAGGATGTTTTCAAACAGCCAGGACAATGGATGGAGGCACTGGGGGGAAAGCACACAGCGGCACAAAGAGCACGGCTCCATGGCTTGAAGCACAGTAGTGCAAGGGACACTGCTTATCAGAGGAAGGAAACAGGATGAGATGACCACAGAGCATGTCTGGGCATTCAAATTACAAGCGGGGCTTGTAGGGACAGGAGCTGACATTTAATGCCTCTGTTTGTGCAGTGCTTGACATTCATGATAACGGAAGAAGAGCAGATAGGCAGCAAGGCCTTCTGGCTTCCTGGGAGAGAACACACAGCACTGCAAACAGCTCCAGTTTCCTAAGGGGACCCAGGGAAAGGGGGGCACAGGTTGCTGTGCAAGTTATAGGAGCACCCACAATGCTGCATTCAGGCTGCTGGAAAGCCATCTTACTCCCCTGAGCCTTAGCTTGCTTCCCCAGAAGGCAGATCTCCTATTCTGCGTGCAGGATTTACAGGACGCACATCACCCTGGTAAGCAAACAGCCCCCAAAAAATAAATAGGTTTTCATCTTATTTGGGACTCCGAGGAGCCATTATAAGAAAATCAAAGCTCAGCACTCATCGTGCTCTTGGAAAGCTTTGCACTACAGCAGGCTTGATGGAAACACCTCCCTTTAAAAGTCACCTCCCTCCAGAGTAGTTTAGCAGAAGACTGTTGGGTAGGTCTAGCAACTTCAGCACCAAGTCCCATCTTTTCAACCCATCAGAGCTTGCTTTGAGGATGCAAAACTCTCCTACAGGATCTCCACTAGCAGCGGGCAAGGGGAAAGGACGTGGGCAGTGCTGGAGGAGGAAGCAGAGCATGGGGTCTCTGGATTGCAGCACAGATCCCTGCCCTCCAGTTCATCCATCCAACTGTATTTTCCAATAATTACATTAAAATAACTCTCTCCCTCCTCATTTTTTTCATTATTAGAAATGAACAGATTTAAAGATTCTCTTCCCCCCTCAAATTATGGCTCACCTGAGTAGATAATTAAAAGACTATAAAGGAGATACATTTTTATGTGTAATTACGCCTACCTCCGCCGCCGTATCGCAGGCTTCGGAAGGAAAAAAATATTTGCAAAACAACTCAAAACTTTTATTTTGTCAGTGCCATAATTGCTGCTTGTCACGGCTACCCGTGCAACTGTCTACTATCTAATGAGAGCGAGTCTTGCTGCAGCTCAGCTGATAGGGCACGGCTACAAAGCCACAGCAGCGTGATGCTGACATAAGAGCTGTGCACGGTGTGACACTGAGGCAGCACAGCTGCGGGCAGGCCTGGAGCTCACCCAGAGCTCTGCTGAGTGGCTCTTGCAAAAGAGTATGGCTATTTGTTTGGGTCTTATGGGGAGGAAGGAGCCCCCTTCCCTCAGCTGCTTGGCCCACACCTGGCTGCAGCCTCCCCATGCACTGCTGGTTTAGTCCAGTGTTGATACACTGCCATGCTGAGAGCTGGTGCCTCCCTGAGCACCCACGTGCTTGGAGAGAAGCTGTAAGCACCGGCCCTGTGCTGCAAACCAGCTCTGGAGGAGAGAAGTCTGTCCCTGTGCTCAGTGGCAGCAGCTGCACCTACCTCCCAGCGCTGCAGCTCCAGGTTCCTGGTGAGAGCAGGCTGCAAACAGGTGTTGCTTTCTCCCTGGGATGCTTCATTGGCACAGCAACGCTGCCCTTGCCATCTTTTCCAGCAGAGCTGCCAGCACCACGGCTGAGCCCTGCCTCAGCTCCCTGCTGGCATCACCCAATGCCCTGCTCCTCGCAGGCAGGGCTGTGTCCGTGCTGCAGCCAGCAGGGCTCATTAGCCCAGGCTCAGAGGCGATCCTACCCATCACCCCCTGCCTCAGGAAGGGCTTATTAGCACAGCTCATCCTGCATAAGAAAGGCTCTGCTGCTCCCAGCCCCGAGCTCGGTCCTGGCTATCACAGGCAGCACTCTTTAGTCCACAAATTCACCCCAAGCTAAAAAAAACATGCTGATATAACGCATCTCCCCAGTACCAGCGCCGTGCTTGCTCCAGAGCACAGGAACATACTGCAAGAGTATGCTCCCATAAATCCAGAAACTCACGCTGTGCTTCACTCAGGAGAAGATCCACACCTCTGATCAAGAGTCCCACGTACTCAGAAAATCTTAAAGAAAAGCATGGCCAGGACTTACCCAACCTTTTCCAGGTGATTTTTCAGCAGTTAGCCTCAGCTCCTTCACCACCTACAACCATGAAAGTACCTGGAACACCACAAACCAAGCACGGCATCCCTCATTTGATCCTTTACTCAAGAAGGGGGTGCCTACTTAAAGGAGGTGGAGCAGTTAAACTTCCTTGCCAGATAACACAGCTGCCATCAGGCTTAATCAAGGCTATCCCACTGCTAATGGGAGTTTGGCCTTGCAGCTGGTAATGTCACCTCCTGCTTGCTAACCAATGGGCCACTACAGAATCTGGTGCATGTAACCCCAAGGTTACGTTTCATAGACTCATTAAGGGTGGAAAGGACCCTTAAGATCCCCAGGTCCAACCCCACCAGACCATGCTCACTGCCCACATCCCTCAGTGCCTCATCCCCACGACTCTGGAACACCTCCAGGGCTGGTGACTGTCCCACCTCCCTGTGCAGCTGTGCAGTGCCTCACTGCTCTCTCTTTGAATTTTTCCTAATGTCCAACCTGATACATGCTTAGATAAGGAACAGTGATAAGAAGAGGACATGGAGATGACAGGAGGGCTGCAGGCTGGCTGGGACTGCAGAAAGATTTGCAGGGTGTTATGTTAAACCTGTCCTCCAGCAAAGAAAAGGATTTGTCTTCCCAAGATAAGACAAGAGCAAAGTCAGGTGGAAGCAGCAGCTACTGGAAAGCAGAGCAGCCTGCCCTTGCTTTTCCACTGGGAAAGCAATCCTGGGGCTAGGAAGAGAGCTACCTGTGCTGGCTGCACGAGCACTGGGGTCAGCACATGTCAGACTACATCCCTTCATCCGAGGGCAGGTTGTGGGTAAGTTTTCATCCCTGAAGTATTCCCCTTCTCCTCTGGAGCGGAGCCCAACCTGCTGCCAGGGCTGACAGCAGCCAGAGCCCTTGGCTCCTCGCAGGCAGGAGCGCTGCTGGATTTACAGCCCCACTGCAGCAGCCTCCAAGGTGGTCTCCTCGCTCTGAGGAAAGATTCCCACTCATCTCAGGGGCTGTGGTTTGTAAAGCATCCCAGGATGTGGCAGAATGTATTAAATCAACACCTAGGGCTCAGAGGGTTGCCATAGCACCAAGATGTCTCCTGGTCACTGGCTCTCTCCCACTGGCAGATGTTCCTGCTCTCAGCCTTTCCCAGCAGCACACTGGGATGCTCTGAGGCTTGGCAGGACAGCCAGCTTGTACACATTTGTTGGGCAGAACCCTACTCAGCTTCTCCTTTCCTGCAGCAATCGCCCTGCTCAGTGCCAATTAATGCCCAAGGGTTGGAGCCACACCAACCCGGCTCCATGTGAGCCAAGAAACACCTTTATACGTTAACAGCCCCGTGATCCAAATCACACTGGATTTTCACCAGCACACCTGTCCATTTCGTGGCTCATCTCTCCCTTTCCTCCATCTCCAATGCAATGCAACAACGCAGGTCCGGCTCCGGAGAAGTGGGCACACATCAGAGACCTGGCTCAGCAGACAGGGGACCTGGATGAGCCACTGCACCCCCAGGTGCACATCCAGGCTGAGACAGAGCACCCACACAGAGCCATGGAAAGGATGATGCAAGGACATCCAGCCTGCAGTGCTGCCCTGGGGCAGTGGGATGCAAGCAGTGAAAGGGGAACGGCCATCAGGCAGCACCACACAGAGCAGCCCCAAAACCCCACAGGCACTGAGGGGTTGGGGCGTGGGCCCTGCCCCATCCAAGCCCTCCGAGTACAGCCACAGCCCATCAGGAAAGAGCGAGTGCTTTTAATTGGCGACGAGGCACCTCCAATAACTCCAGCAGATGCTGCCATTTAATGCGGGTTGGCACATAACTTTATAATCGGACCATATTGCTCCAATTACAATTTAGCCTATAGTCCTCTTGGGTTTGTCTTTTATTTGTCTTTCACTGCCAAGCACAGCAGGGGAGGGGAGGTGGGAGAAGATGGGCTCGTGCCTGTCCCACCTCCTTCAGTGCCGCGTTCCCAGTGGCAGCTGGCTGCCTCTTGGACACCCCGTGCCCCACTGCTGTGACATGTGGCTGCCACCAGACACTGGGGACAAACCTTCAGTGACCCACATGTACCCCACAGCACTGCTGCTCCTCCTCAAGGTGCTCAGCACCCATCCCATCTTCCCTCTCTTCTCTCAGTAGGGTGAAGCAGGAGTTCCCCTGTCTGATGATGACCCTGTCTGGCCGGCCTCAGCTTCGGGTTCTAGGGTAGTGAGTGCAGGAAAACTGGTTTTGCCTCTGTGTGGCCTTCCCAAATGCCACTGGGAGGTGGGAGAGGCTTCTCCCAGCAATATGAAATCCATGGCAGCACACGGAGCCATGGAGCAGCAGGACTGAGCTCCCCCTGCATCCTGCAGAGCCCTGCTCAGCCATCAAGCTGTCAGCAGGGCTCCTGCAGACCCTATTAAAAGGATGTTCCTGGCTGAGTTGCTCTGGGAACTTTAAGCACTGGCTGTAAACGTCTTCTGGTTACTTAAGGGGAAAACCTCCAGTGACCTGCATAAGGGATATTTCCTCTCAGCACCCGAAATCCCAGAGGAGCCAAGAAACACGGGCATTCATTTAAACTGCACCACTTGCCCATTATATCAAATATCAACTCAATTAAGGGTACACAAACAAGCTCAGCTTTGCTCTCAGTCAGCCACTGCCCATTTGCATTGCTTATGCTGGAGGAGCTGCCAGGAAGGCTGGATTTCATGGTGTCCATGCAGACAGAGCCTGAGGCAGCAGAGTCCTGCCTGCAGGAACCACAGCCATGAGATACATCAGCTCTTAATGACCTGGATGTCAGGTCTGAGAAACCCTACAAACCCAACCTCCTTGCCAGGGGCTTCATACACAGAATCATAAGGCAGCAGAGACCTCAGGGACGTGTCAACCCCACCTGCATCACCCAAACACTAAAAGGCATGGGAAGATGTGGGGGATGCTCCATCCCTGCAGACACCCAAGGTCAGGCTGGATGGGGCTCTGAGCACCTGACGGAGCTGTCGGTGTCCCTGTTCATTGCAGAGGAGCTGGGCTGAATGGCCTTTAAGGGTCTCTTCCAACAATTCTAAGTCCTTCCACCCCACCCCATGCACCGTCCCGGTGGTAACACGTATTTCTGAACATACATATATACCTATACATGGGTTCAAGGGCACTGGACATCACCAGGCAGGCTGGGACACACATCCAAGTCAGCACTTGGAGTGCAGCTTCTCCAAAACGACTGCATACAACCACTCTGAAATGCACCCCGCGTGAAGACCCATGCCAAGAAAATTCCTCTTCGTGGCTTTTTTTTTTTTTTTTTAATTATTATTTTTTTGCAGCAAGCAACTACTGATAGGGATCAACGAGAATAAATTCACTTCATTTACGAACTGGAGAAGCCAGATCTGATACGCAGCAAAACTCAAGGTAAGTCAAGGAGTGAGGGAGCACTGCCAGCTCCCTGAATGAATATTCATGGCCAAGATAACGCAGAGGCAGAAAGACCGCCCCTGGGAAGGGGAAGAGAAGGAACCGAGCTTATTTCATAATTTTTATTGAGTGCAATTCTCTCTTTTAGTACAATATTCTCTGAAAGTTACCGTTACAAACTCCGACAATTCCAACACAATCGACAAACGGGGGGAAAAAGGGGGCAAAAAAAATATATATCAAAATTAAAAATAATAATTATTAAAAACAAACAAACAAAAAAAAAAAAGGAATTACAAGGGGTGAAAACCTGTTACAGACAGCTCACGGGTTATGTACAGGACGGGGTGCTGCCGCTGCAGGTCCCACCACCTCACAGCCCCGCAGACATTGCTGCTCATCCCACGGTGGCAGAGGAGGCTGCGCTGTCAGTGCTTCCATGCCCCTGCAAGGGAAGAGTGGGACAGGAGGTGAGAAGCTGTCCCCACGCAGAGCCCTGCGGTGTGGGTGTTGTAGAGCTGTGGTGTTGCTCCAGGTTGGCCAAACCCAACGGTGTCCGCCAAGGCCACCCGCTGCTCTTCCAAAGTGAAACGAGAGCAACCCCCCCCCAAAAGATGCTCTTCACCACCTCCCGTGTCAAAGAGAGCACCCACCAGAAGAAGTAAACCATCATCCAACCAAACCTGCTCTTTTCAAAGGAACAGAAAGCTGCCAGGGGAAAGCCAGGAGGCTGCAAAACCCAAACAGTGCCCTCAGGAGCACCTCCTTCTCCCAGCAGCCAAACCCCATCGCTCACTGAGCCCCTTCCAAGAAGCAGATGCTTTTAATAAACAATTGCACCGCGGAAACATAAAGCTGACATGTTAAACAACAAAGCAATTGACTGCTGCATCCTCTTGCTTGGGCACTGATAACCGGAGATTGCTGCCCCTGTGTGAACATGCCAATGCTTGCTGAAAAGAATTCCAGTCGCGGCTGACATTTTGGTCCTATTAAAATTCATCATTCTGCTGAATGAAAATCATTTCTAGCAAAGCCTGGTAGTAATGAAACTTTTATTTGGTAATTTAGCGCTCGGTAGAAAAAGGGGCATGTGAGAAAGGGGAAGAAAAACTGAGACAAAAGAAAGGAAGGAGGGAGTAGAAGGGAGGGAAGGATGAAAAAAAAAGAGAGGAAAAAAAAAGAATAAAAGAGGTGCTAACGGAAAAAATCACCACTGTGTATGCATCCATTTCGGAGCCATGTTCATAGATCCAGGTTCACAACACAAGCAGCAATACAAATTTATAAAGAAATCCCCCCTACCCCTTCCAAGAAGGCACTGCAAGCACAAGATTCACCCCAGCTCACGGGAGCACAGCTCGAGCTGTCCCCATCGGCCATCCCCAGGGACAAGGGCAGCTGCTGGCATGGTCCTCACTGCCTGCTGCCAGTCGTTGTGCAGCGCTAATTGGCGTTGATAATTGAACTGATGTTGACCATGATTTCCCTGCCCTCTCTCCCCACCTTGGCAAGAGGGTTCAATTGCCTAACGAGACCCCTGGGGATAAGCAGCAGGCGGAGGAACGAGCCCAGCCCCGCGGGGAAGCTGCTCCTGGGCAGCGTGCACGCCGGACAGATGGACCAGAGGGAAGAAAGGGGAGCGAGGACGGAGACCAAGGCTTGTTTATTTGGAGGCACAGAGAACAGCACGCTCAGATTCATTTTTTAAGTGGATAGCGCAAACTGCGCTAATCCCTCTAACGCTGATCCGGGGTTAATGCAGCCGTAAGCAGATTTTGCCTAATCCACTTCCACGGTTGCTCTGGAAGGGCACAGTCTGTTTTAGGAAACACCTCGTTGGGCTAATCCACTTAAACGCACACGGCGCTTGGCTTGGATTAACCTCTGCAAGTGCTCCCATGTGAGATGGTGACCCCCTCCATGGCCACGCCACCCAGCACTCCTCCTGGTGCTTTGGCTCTTCCCAAATGCAGATGATTTGCCCAAGAAGGTCTCGTTCCAGCTCTTGGAAAACTACTTCGGAGGCACTCCAGTCGCTACAAGATCAGCGTTCATCCCTGCAGGACACATTGGATTTGCTGTGGGACTCTCTGCAGCTCTTTGTGCCCTGCGGACGTGGCAGAAGGGGTCATGGAGCATCCAGGTGAACAAGTCCCAACCTTGCCCCTCTATCAGCTGCTTAATGGGATGGTACATAAAGAACCACTGGGAGGTGGTGGTGCAGACTCGTGGGGGCAGGGAAAGGAGCATCGCAGACACCAGAAGCCAACAGGCTCAGAAGCAGCGGTCTGGGCTCGCTCTTAGTTAAAAACCGGCCGCCTGCTGCTTTCATTGCCAGCTCCGCTCTGACTTGCAGCAACATTTAAATTAAATATACATAAGTGCTTTCAAAGAACTGTTAATTTGAAGGTCATTAAATGGCACAAAGCGCATTCCTTTCCTTTCTAGAAAGAGGCACACAATGCTGCTATTAGTACGCACTCCTTTTCCATGCCCAAAGCGTGCTCCTGCCTTTTATTCCCTCTACTGAGCAGAGTCTGCTCCCACTGCCTCCCAGGGAAACACTGCATCTGGATAGCAGAGGGGATCTCACACCCAACTCCCAGGAGCTGCCATGGACACACACAGAAGGAGTATCATTTCCAAGCCGTCCCTTCCAATTTAGAATCAAGGGAAGGAACTTCGATGCCAAGCACAACACAGATCAGAAGACGATGTAAAACGGGAACTTTCCATTTGAGACTGGGGTAGGTTTTGGTTCTTTCCCCACCAAAACCATTTGGCAGTTTCCCTCAGGCTGCAGAGCATTCAGCTGGCCCAAATTTGCATTCCTCCTTGGATGCAGAGCCTCTTGCCCAGCTCCATGATAGAGCACCAGCTCTCTCTGATGGGAGAGTCTTTTGGAAATTTTGGAAAGGCCTGGAAAATGCAGTGGCATGGCTATGACCAAGCACATGGGATCTCCTGTGTGCAATCTCCTCCAAACCCAGGGATAACAACCATCCGCCAGACCTGCTCTGGCAGTGCTGGGATGGCCCCAATGCTTCCACCCCACCTCTGGCAGTAGGGACAAGAGAGACATGATGACTGACCTTGCACACCCTCTTGACAGCAGCTCCCTAGTCAACCATGCATCAGCCCTGGAGGGACCATCTAGCCCCATCCCAACTCCTTGCCCAGCCCCGTGCCCTGGTGTGATGCTGCTCTGAGGGCAGCCCCAAGTCTTGGTATCACCACAGCAGCTCCAACCCAAGGCCAGTGACAAAGCTGGGGCACAGGAACCGCCTGCCCCAGTGCAGTCCAGGAGGTGCTAGATGCATGGCAGCTCAGTGCCACATCGTGTTCAGCCCCGCGTGCGCAGCCGCAAAGGGTGGAAGTTTGACATTTAACCTGCGTCGCTGCCGTCCAGCCCTTTAAGTGCCTTTCACTTCCTTCTAATAAAAGAGAAATCATAAAAAAAAAGCCCACCAAGGATCCATCACCAGCGGCGAATACCAATGTGCGAGGCGGCGTGTTAGTATGCGTGGCACCCACCCCTGCTGCAGACAACATCCCAGCATGCAGATTGGGGCCATGCCCATCCTGAGGCATGGTGGCCATCCAGCCAACAGCACGAGGAACAGACCTGCTGCTGTAAGCCCTGCCTTTCTCTAAGGGGAGCTCACTCCTTGTGCTGCATGACCGTGATGGGCCATGGGGAGAAAATATGGAGGAGCACCCAACCCTGCTGCCCATCATCTGCCAGCGTGCCAGCCTCCATCCTCCTGCCCTATGTCCTGTGGGCAGGACCCCAACAACAGCAAGTCCTGGTGGCCCCAGCAGTGGCACGCAGGGCATGGGTGAAGGAAGCGTGCTCTGCCCTTGGGGTGAGAGGCAGCAAGCCACGCAACACACCTCCACGGTGTGCATGGATGCGAGACAAACCCACAGCACAAACACAGGGCAGCCCCAGAGCGTGCCCACAGCACAGATGGTCAAGGGGCATCCTCGTGGTGGGGACAGACATGGAGCACCCTCGAGGTGTGAATGGATGTCCACTGCACAGGAGGCTTCTTTCCGATGCCTGAGCCACCGTGGTAAGGCCAGGATGTAGCACGCAGCCCCAGCAGCTTACAGCAGCAACCCACAGCCCCCAAGCCCCCGCTGCTAGCATCGGTGCTGGAGGTGATGGATCTCTGCGAGTCGCACACAGCCAGCTAAGTAAAAGCCTTATTAAGAGTTCATTCATTTTATAAACTCTCCACGCGATCCACAGAGGGAAGTTAGATTGCCCAGACTTACAATATTCTGTGTAAACACTGACATGCATCTAGTAATTTTAACTAGATCAATTTGCAAAAGAGACCGGCGGTAGAACAAATAAAAAATAAAAAAAAAAGAAATAAAAAGTCGAATTAAACACAGGGAAATATTCACTGGAAGAGGCTTCGAGGAAGCGAGCGGAAAAACACGGAAAAGGATGAAGAGGCACACGAGACAAATGGACCTACCTCTGAAGCCATGAAACCTAAGTCTGTAACTCAATATCAAAATCCTTAGGTCCACAAGATGGGGGAAATAAAGTTCTCCATAGCCATCTTCTGCAGATCCCCGAGGCTCTGAAGGCCTCAGCAGTCTCTTCCCCAGAGTGTCTCTCCTCCTCCTCCTCCACAACCCAGTACCCATGCACCACGGCTCCTCATCCTCCCGCCTGCATCAGGGTCGGTGGTGATCTCCAGTCATGGGCAAGCAGCATGTCCACAGTAGGTTGACAACGTACACGCGCGCACACACACACACGGGAACACCTCTTTCCATTTGCCATGATGGGATTTGTTTTTTGTTTGTCTTTTTTTTTTTTTTTTTTCCCCTTTTTGCAAAAAAATGCAAGCAAAAGAAAAAAAACCAAAGTTTTTCTATTGAAGGTACATCTCTTCTTCAATATGAAGACATTAACTGGATTGCGTCGGATCCCCCATGCAGTGGTCAGCGAAGTCCTTTGGTAGTTGGCAGAGCGACACCTGGACACCACGGTCAGCGGCTGTGGAGGCTCCCACCAGGCCACGAGCAGAGAAGGGAGCAGGGCAGCAAGAGGGGCCGGGCAGGAGGGAGTCAAGGAAGAAAAGAAGAGCACGGGGGTCGCTGCCGGTGGCTTCTCTGGATGGGAAACCCAATGCGATGCCACTCCCTTCGCCAACAGCCCCTACCTCCTCCTCCTCAGTTTTGCCTGCTGCTCACTGGTGGTGGGACTGGAGTCTGGTCTCTAGGATTTGGGCTCATTTCCCCAACACGCATTGGTTTGTCTTCATTGTTGGTTGGGGTTTGTTAGGTTTTTTTTTTGTGTGTGTGTGTGGTTTGTATTGTTTTTTTTGTTTTTTGTTTTTTAAATATACGATTTGTACATATTTATACTTATTTATACGCTGTTCCCCGTGACATCGGTAAGTGTGCTTCTGTTGGTGAGGGATGGAAGTCAGCAGGCCGAGGCGAGTCCCAGGAACGTCCTCTCTGTGGTCAGACACAGCCCCGGCCGTGGCTGCCCCTTTCCAGCTGTGGCCCCGTGGCTCCCAACAGTTCCTCCCCTCCCACCTCCGCCGCCTGCCCTCCCCGTCCCCACCCCGTTGAGCGAGGGACGTCACGCCATCGAGGTCGGAGACTGACTCATCTGCATGCGCATGGACTGGATGCTGTTCAGGATCTTTTTCTGGTGCCCAGCCAGCGTTACTCCTATTCTCAAGAGGTCTCTGCAAGACAGACAGAGAGATGGAGAGATGTCAACAGACAGCTGCGCCTGACCAGTCCCAAAGGACGGCAAAGGACAGTGGGCTTACTCGGATGTCATCTGGGCGACCAGCTGGAGGGAGGTGAATCCAGCGCTCAGGAAGTTGTCTCTATACTGGCTCATCTTGACGGCGCTCAGCCAGTCTTCTACTGAGGTAAAGGCAGTGAAATCAGGGATAGAGCGGTCGAGGAGGGGCTGAGAAGGCCTGCAAGGGGACACAGAGAGGCACACCAAGGGTGAGCACGCAACTCCTGAATCGTGTGGCCCCGGCAGAAGCCATCACCACGTGCCCGGGGACTCACACAGCGGTGATGGTAGCCACAGTTTTGAGGCTTGCCGGGTTGCGGATCATTTTGTCAAGGGTGTTGACAATCTCGGCAAAGCGAGGCCGGGTGTTGCGGTCCTTCTGCCAGCAGTCCAACATCAGCTGGTGCAGGGCGGCCGGGCAGTCCATGGGAGGCGGGAGCCGGTAGTCCTGCTCAATGGCGTTGATGACCTGCAGGGCACGGAGCAGTGCGTGAGGAGCAGGACGGCACGGGGACAGCGCTGCTGCCGGCAAAGCGAGCGGGAGGAGCTGCAGCAGGAGGTTAATCTCCACTCTGATGCTCCGTGCACTGCAGTTCCTCCCGGCAGAGCGCTGCCGCTCATTATCTCGGCGGATCGCGTCGGAGTGCGGCAGTCGCACTTCCAAAGCTCTTTCCCAGCTTGCAAACGCTCTGAACATTTTCAAAGGCGCTGCAGCTTCCTGAAGTCCAATTACCAGCCCACTGGCTTTTCTTCCCAGATTCCCTCCCGCCATCCCTCTCCATCGCCAGCCTGTTTCATCTCAGGAACTGAGAGTTGCCGAGGCCGAGGGGTCTGGAGCAGCTCCAGCTCCACCTCAACCTCATCACTTCCCAGTCAGGCAGAGCAGGGAGCACCCAGCACTTACGTCCTGGTTGGACATGTCCCAGTAGGGCCTCTCCCCGAACGACATCACCTCCCACATGACGATGCCATAGCTCCAGACGTCGCTGGCCGACGTGAACTTGCGGTAGGCGATGGCTTCTGGTGCTGTCCATCGCACGGGGATCTTCCCACCCTGCAAAGCCCAGAACAACTCTGTGGATGGGTGCTGTAATTCCCAGGGGACAGCAGGGAAGGGCTGGCTGGGGACTGCCTCTGAAAGCAGTCACCCAGTTCCAGCAGGGACAGCGACAGCATCCCAGCCCTTTTTAGTCTGCACATGCATCCCACTGAAGGCAGAGTGCCTCGTGGTCAAATGCAGCCCAGTGCTCCACAGAACGACAGCAGAAAGATAAAGGAAAAAGCACAGAAATACGTGGTATGTGCCCCAGGGCAGAACTGCACTGTAAATCCTTGCGCACTATTGTTTTCCCTAGCCCTTCCAATGAAGCATCAGCTGCTCTTTAAGGCTGAATGGCAAAAAAATTCTATTTGAATAACTATAAATGGAGAAATTAACTGCTAGGTTGTTTTTCCTGCCTTTTCCCCAGAGCTAAAAACCTGCTGTGGGAGGCAGAGTGATGTAATCGCAGGCATAGCATCATTTCCCAGCTGCCGAGGAGATCTATTATGGCCTAAATTAAATAAAAACACAGATGAGATAATCTCTTTTATCTCTGAAGGTGGAAAAAGGCTACTTCAGGCCTCTTCTGCTGTCTTCACACCAAAACCTGAAGCGTTTCTGCTCAACAGCCACCAGATGGATTTGGGCAGGGAGCAGACCAGAGCCCAGTCAGAAACCCAGCAGCTCCCTTTGCCCCCCCCTGGCAGTAGTATGACTCTCTTGATCCATTTACTTCAATCTGATGAAATCCCAATTGCCTCATCTCCTCGGGGCGCCTGTCGCAAACCACATTACACCAAAACACACCTGGGCACAGCCTGGCAGCACAACAATCTGCTTTGCAGGGGTCGATGCAGGACATGCACATTCACTCTTGCACCCAACCTATGCCTCTCCTAGCTGGCCTGGTGTGTCTGCCTGTAGTAGTGCCTCCAGCCCCCCTCAAGGCATGATCCTGCCATGTGTTGTACTGCTGTATTATGAATTGTTTGCAAAGAGTGTTAGGAAGGTTATTAGCTCTTTTAATAACTGATTAATCAATTAGAGAGCCCAGCAGGTCAGTAGGGTGCTCATATCTGCTCATCCATAACACCAATGACAGTCTCGCTGGGGTGTTTATGTGGTACAGACAGTGCCTAGTGATGTATCCTGGTCCCACCTAACCTCTTTGCTGGTCAAGAGGGAGCAGAGAGGTGCTTTGGGAGCAGGGAGACAAAAAAAAAAAATTGTGAGAAAGGATGGAGAAAAAGGATGATGGAGGGGAAAAGGGGAATAAGAACAAGGAATGCCGGTGGCTGCTTCCCAAGCAAGGCAGCAGATCCTTCCCTGCTCATGGAAGGAAAGCTGCAAGACAAGTTAAGGGGTGGATGAGGGCAGGACCTGTCCCTCTGAGCACCACCAGTGGCTGCAGTGCAGCATGGGTGATGCTGGGCACATCTTTGCCACTTTCAGTGAACAGGACCTAACAGGAGGCCAACAGAGTTGCCACTGTGGGAAGCAGGGTACATACCAAGGAGCTGGTGTAGGTGGGGTCGGACGTGTCGTCCTGCAGGTAACGTGAGAGGCCGAAGTCTGACACTTTGCAAACCAGGTTGCTGTTGACCAGAATGTTCCTGGCCGCCAGATCCCTGTGGACATAGTTCATCTCTGCCAGGTACTTCATCCCAGCAGCGATCCCTCTGAGCATCCCCACCAGCTGGATCACCGTGAACTGCCCGTCATTTTGCTGTGATCAGAAAGAGCACACGTGAGAATCACGGAGCCTGAGCTCCCAAACCCCATGGCCAAAATGGTCCACATTTGCCTCACCCGCAGGAACGAGTCCAGGGCCCCATTCTCCATGAACTCTGTGATAATCATGACTGGTCGGCTCTTGGTCACCACCCCTTCCAGCCGGATGATGTTGGGGTGGTCGAACTGCCCCATGATGCTGGCTTCGCTCAGGAAATCCCTACGCTGCTTCTCTGAGTAGCCAGCTTTCAGTGTTTTGATGGCCACGTAGATCTCCCGCTTGCCAGGCAACTTCAGGCGGCCTTTGTACACCTCTCCAAACTCCCCTGCAAGAGGCAAGACCACCCATTACCATCCCCATGCAAAACTGCACAGAACAACAGCACCTGGTCATCCAAGCGGGTCGGATGAGGAACATCAGCCAGCTGGCACCCATGGGTGCTCTCCTCCACAAACCTCCATGCTCTCTGAAAGGTGCTGAGGATGTGGCTGGGCTTACAGCCTCCTCCAGATGCGCAGAGCCCATCAACCGAGCCAGGGGCTGCCCTTAGGAATTCCTCCCAGAAATTTTGCACAGCAAAAGCACCAACTTTTAAGGACTGCATCAACAATCACAGCCACCTCTTTGCACACCACTTATTTAGGAAGGGAAAATAATTGGGCTGCTTTCATTGCCACGCTCCGATTTGGAACACAGAGAAAGCTCCCTCTCATTTCCACTGGGAGAGCTTTTCCTTCACCAAGGTGAAATCTGTCTGCAGAGGGATTACATTTAAGCCAGGCTTAGAGCTGCTCTGCCTTGATGAGCAGCAAAAGGCAGCCGATACATTGCTGAAGTTGATCCTGACTGAAACAGCTCACTGCTTCTTTGCAGCTTCCCCCCCACCTTCACACTTTCCCTCTACAAGCGTGACACAGTTATTTAAAAACTGCAATAAAGGCACCACAGATGATATATAGACACGTGTATGTGTGTATTCCCATACATATGTATGGGAATATGGCACAGGCGAGAATGAGATCTGTTCTTTTTCTTGTAATCTCACAGAAGCAAACTAGGAAATCCCACAGCTGCCCAGTGAATACATTAGAGCTCTTCCCAACCCTAGAGAAGCTTTGAGAGCAGAAACTAACCTCATGTTCCCTAATCCACCAAAAGCCTGATAACCCTTGAGAATTTTGCATTTCCCAGCGAAGGATCACATGTGGACCCCCACGAAATAACATGCAGGTGGCTCAGCACCACTCAGTCATTTGTTCTCTCCCCCCACTCTAGAAGAGATGGGGGAAAAGAATCGATGAAAAGTAGAACTCATGGGTGGAGATCAAACTATTTACTAAGACAGAGAAAAGGAAAAGGCTAATAGTTAGGCTAATAGTTACACCTATATATGAATGTATACAACAAGTGATGCACAGGCAATTGCTCACCACCCCTCAACCAATGCCCAGCTAGTCCCCCATGAGTGGAAGGGACAGATGAACTCCCACCTTCTTCAAAACTCTCCTTTACGGAGGACAAAGTGCCCACCCAGGGGGGCAGAAAGGGCAGGGACATGGCAGTGGGGACCCACCTGCTCCAATGACCTCTTCAATCTTCACAAAGGAGACGTCGATCTCCTTGGCGAACTCACGCACCGCCTCGTTGGGGTCCTCGTAAGTGAAGGGGTCAATGTAAATCTTCATTCCTGGAGACCCTTGTCGAGAGAAACACGGGAGAGGTGTCAAAAGGGAGAGAAAATCAAGCCAAGAAACAAAGACCTTCCTGCTCTCTCATCCCCACATCCATTAAGTCAGCTGCTATTTGTGCTGTCACACCTCCACACCCCACAGTTGTCCTCTCCTGACCCCTTCCACCAAGGTTAGAAGAGGGGACCCCAGAGCGGTGACGAGGTGGGCAGGAGCTGCTGACAAGTACCCAGGGGGATGCTTCCAGACCATAACTACAATTAGTAGGTTTTATGGGAAGGGAAGTGGCAAGTTTATGAGGCTGTATGCATTATTTAAGAAATATTTATTTACCCAAAAAGGCCTCTGATAGTTTTGTGGCTGCCACTAAATTGACAGAGTGCAGCAATTATAATCAAAAACCTGTGTGGAGCCATAAAGCAAGGCTTTGCTGGCCTCCTTTCACCCACCCCTGCTGCGTGGCAGCAGCAAGAGCTGGACACAGTGCAGGAGGATGTAGGCTCTGCCCCTCACCCCAACCACAAGCCAGGAAGGGCAGGGGGGTGGGGATGGTAAATCTTGACCCTAAAAACATACCAGCACGGGGGACACCTGGTCCTTGAAGTCACCCTGGAGGAGTGGGGCACTGCTAAGGCAATGAACATGCTGCTTGCAGCATTGCCTGTTCTGTACCAGGGGCATTTGGGGCAGGAGATCTGCGCCTCCAGGGCCAGGGATGAGGATTGCAATGAAGCCATCTGTGCATCTCCCAGTTCATAAATCCCTTTACAGCTCTGTCTCGAACACTTTAACCGCCCCATAAATTTTTTTACAAGAGCAGCTGATGCTCCAGCCAGGATTACAAAGGGATTTACAGGATCGTAACCAAGACTGACTCACTGATCAAAAAATTGAATAAATAAGGGAGAAAATAACACCAAAGTTTCCTGCCTGCCGTCAATGCAGGCTGGCTTTTAAACTCCCACTGGTGCACCCTGGGCTCAGCAATTGCCAGATTCAGCTTCCACCCCAAATCCCCCTGAGGTGCCCATGTTCCCATCCCACCCGAACGAGTAGGATTCAGGCTCCTCCGCCCGCTGGCTCTCTGCAGACCTCAGCCACCAGAAGCCCCATGTCCAAAGGATGGGGCACCTACAGCAAGCACACTGCCTGCAGGGATGAGACACAGAAACTGCAGCCCACTTGCCACCACCTCGACATCTCAGGTCAGCAGTCCCAGCATGGATGCCCTCTGGGTGGATCCACACGGAGCCAACAGAGATGCTTTAATTGCCATGCCGTTAACTGAGCGGGCTGTTTGTTCCAGCTGCTGCCCTCAGCTCCCCATTAGTCGCCCACCACAAATTTCCCACCTGTTTTGCTCCAGTGCATGTAACAACCATATGCCTGGAGGCTTGCTAACCTTGACAGGATTTTTCTGTGCTCCCATTGCCTGGCTTTTAAAGTAAAATACCAAGATCTGTTTCAACATTTTCCTACCTGGTTTTGAACCTCCTGAACTCTTCCTTTCCCTGTCAGATTTTGCCAGGCTGGCTGCTCCGCAGGTTGAGCAGGAAGCTGCCAGCCCCACAGTGCCATAGAATCATAAAGGTTGGAGAAGACCACCAAGACATCAACTCCAGGGCAGCCCCAGCCTACTATGCTTACTGCTCTGCTTTCTCCCAGGCCAGATCTCACTGTGCAGGCACACATGTGGGCTTTATTTCAGCAGGACCTGCTCTCAAATTGAAGATTTCCTCCCATGCATGCAGCAAAACCCCCCCCCAAAGCCACACAGATTTGCTGCTGCCAGCCAGGAAATAGTGAAAAATGCAAGAAAAAACCTGAACTCTGTCCCCAAACAGGCACATCGCTGCAGTCTGCCCGCAGACCTGGCTAGCAAGTTCACTTCTAATTATCTCATCCAACTCATCCCATGCTCTGAATCCTCTAAAAGTAGGCAGAAGCACCAGGGAAGCTTGTCCAGAAGGATGTAAATTGGGTTTCTGCTGGGGCTCGCAATGCTTGCCAGGGCTGGGTAACACCTGAGGCTATTGCTCTGCTCCTTTGTCATCATTTTGCCCCCTTCTGCTCTTCTCCCTCCCCACCAACACGAAGCCCCCCCAGCCCCTCTCCCTGCAGATTTTCTCCCTGCTCACCTCTCCCGGTGCTGTAGTGCTGCAGCTTATCACTGTAGACCGCCTCCTTGCTGTACGCTCTCTTCCTGGGAGGGCAGGGTAGAAAACTCCATGAGCATCACTGCCCAAATCCGCATCCCACCGAGCAGCCCGCACTTCACCTGCACCATAACAACCACCCTAATCCCACCATTCCCTTCCCACCCCAAAGCTCTCTCACATTCCCACCTGCTGCAGACTATGGAGATGGCCACCAGAGAGACAATGAAGACCACCCCGGCCGCTGCGGACCCCGCTATCAATGGCAGCTGCTCCCTCAGTTCAGACTTGTAGTCATCTGCAGAAGGAAAAGGACACAGTGAGCCCTCCTGGGCAGCCCTCAGCAATGGGGCAGAGCTCCCAAAATGGGCCCACGGGGACTGCTCCAACAGCAAGGGCAGTCAGCAAGGAGGGAGCACCGTGCTGAGCTCACACACACATTGGGCTGAAAATATGGTACAGTAGATCCCAGGATTTAACTCATGGAGTCTCACAGGGCTCCTAAATGTTCCAGGAAAGTAGGCAAAGAGACCCACGGGAGAGGAGGCACATCTGAGAGCATCAGAATTGGCTGCAAACCTCCTTCAGCAGAAGGCCATTTTCATTTCATCTTCAGGCCACATTAAGACTGCTTGCTGCAAACACCAACGAGCTTTGATGTTTTTGCTCTTAGGTCCACAGAGTAATATCTAAGCAGATGACAGCCGTCCTGTTAGTTGTGTCAGAAGCCAGAGGCAAGGGTTAAAAGAACGTTCATTTCAAAAGGAAGTACTTAGCACCCTTTTGTCTGCATTTTTCTGCTCTGCAGTTAATTACTAGCAGCTGAATTTCTCCTTTGCATGCTGCTCAAATCCAGAGAAACTCTCCTCTAACAATTATTATTTAATAACCTCCCACAATCGATTCTTATTAAATTTCAATTAATTGCTTATCTGATGCAGGGTTTTTCTCCTTGCTTCTCTAATTCTGGATGCTGAAGGGTCAGTGCTGTCTCCTTCCACTCAGTCCCCCCATGGGCTTTCCCTCTCCCTGCTTTCAGAAGCCCTGCTCTCCATCCACCTGCAGCTGGCCCCACATCAGATGTGGGGGGAGATGCTGGGATGGAAATAGGGGCTGAGTTGCTGGGTGCCTGCGAAGACTCCTTTCCTTCCCAACACAGAGCACTCTGTGGGTCTCAAACTGACACATCTCATCCACCTGGGAACAGTGGGACTCATGAACACAACATGGGAGATTTAGCTGTGTTAATGATAGGAAATCATCATCTGTAGCAGCCTGATCTCTAAGCCAGTTTCCCTCAAGGCTCTTTGGGGACCCACAGCTAACACCATGGTGCTTTTGCAGCCCTGGCTTTGGGCATTCACCAGCCTGCAGAGGTTGTCAAACCAGAGGCAGAGCTTCAGGAAACCAGCAGCAGAAAGCTCAGACACCACAGCATTGCCAAACTGGAGCCCAAGCCAAGCTGGTAGGAGCAGATAACAGGCCTTGCAGGGACTTCAGCATCTTGGAGAAGCAGAGGGGCCACTGAAAAAGCCTTGCAGCACTCAGTGACTTCAGAGTTTGCCCCAGAGCCAGGGTGAGTGATAAAAAAAACATCCCATGAATCACTGGTGCTTAAAGGGACCCTCTTTTTTGGGGGGGCCAAAAGACACCATGACAGTTGTGCATCTCCACTGTACTGCCTCAGGGTGAGGCATCCCAAGGAAGATGGGTCTGAACCTTTTGGCTTTGCCCTGGAAGGCTCATTTGTGGCTCCCAGCATCTCAGGAGAGCTTCAAGTCCTTTTGGGGCAGATGGTGACCCAGGGCAGGAGGAGGAACAGCTTTTCTCCACGTGTCTGTTCTGCTCTCTGCATCTTTTATTGGCGTTATTCAGAGAAGAGCAATAAAGGTGATGAAAGGGCTGGCAGCACTGATTTACAGGAGGGACGCCTCAAACGCCTGGAGAAACGAGCGCAGGGAGGAGACCAGGACGCAGCCCCACTACCACCACAGAGGGATGCAAGCAAGACAAAACCACAGCTAAACTACAGGGGAGCAAACAGAGCTGAGAGATTTACAGCAGCACACTCCTCCAGCTGGCAGTTACGAAGACATCGCTGTAAATCACCTGGCTTTAGCCACGCCGCCCGTCGGAGCAAAAGGTTGCAAAGGCAAGTTCGTTTAATCCAATTAAAGCCCAAAGCTGCAACTGGGAACACGTCCTCCTCCCCCTGCACACCCCATCCACCCGCTCACCGTCAGTCAGCGTCTGGAAGCACATCTTCCCGCTGTACTTCCCGTAGCCAGCCACCGTCCTCGCTCGCACCTGCACCACGTACACCATGCCGGGACGCAGCCCATCCAGCCGGGCCGTGTTGGTCTGACTGCGGGCCATGGAGGAGTTGTACTCGTTGTGATCCTGCAGGTACACATTTTTGGGGAGGCTGTGGCGATGCCGTAGCCCCCACCCTGAGCCCATTGTGAGGTTCCCCTGAGCTTACCGCCGCCGGCCTCGAGCCCACGGTGCCGCCGACGTCGGGCGTGCAGATGCGGCTCAGCTTCTCGTAGTAGCGCAGCTCGTAGTCCAGGATGATGCCGTTGGGCTGCTCCGGCTGCGGCCAGGACAGCGTGATGCTCCTCATGGTGGCACTCACCTGGTGCATGATGGGGACGGTGGAGGGTGCTGCCGGGAAAGCAGGAGGGAGGAATGAACACAGCAAGAGGAGGCAACAAGCCCAGCTCCAAGGAGCCATAGCTCCAAAGCCCAAGCAGCACAGCTTCAAAGCACCTTGTCCTTTTTGCCTTCCATATGAGATCTGGAACAAACTGTTCCTACTGGAAGCCTCCAAGAAAAGTACACAAGTTGCTACACAGCTGCAGCTGTGCCAGGGAGACCCGGACAGGTCCAGCTCCACATCCCAGACTCTCTGCCCTCCTCCTCATCATCATCATCCTCTCCATGTGTGGGATAAAGGTGGGAGGAATGCACTGAGCAGGGAAATCACCCTGTCCTGCTCAGCACATAAAACAGAGCTGCACATCTGCCTTGTGCTGCAGGAGATGTTGGTAGTCCTGCACTGCCTTTGTTACCCAGAATGTTTATTTAATCTTCCTTTTATTTTTTCTTTTTTATTTTTTCTCAAATCTTTCCATATCTGCTTCAAGACACTCTCAGTATTTCTGAAATTAAACACTTAGCTTGATGGCTGTGATGTTAATTGCTGCATTCGCAGCCCACCCATGCTCCTGCCTGCTTACTGGGGATAGTGCAGTGCAGACAGCCCTGATAGGGAGAAACCCACTGCAGAGCCAGGACAAGTGAAGACAGCAGCAGGGATGCACAGGTGGAGCCATGGGAGAGGTGTCTGGGGGAGCAGGGGTACATACCCATCCCAGAACAAACACTCTTGACGCGAGCAGTGGGTTTGACTGCACGTGGCTGAGGAAACAAAAGTGACAGCCAGGTGCACACGCAACCCGAGAGCCTGACAGCTCTCACGTTGTGTTTCCCAGAGGCTGGGATACTAAAATATTTGCACCAGATTTCTGTCTCGCGCTCTCCTGGGGGAGCAGGTCAACAAAGGTTGCCTGTTACGCACTCAGCACAGCGCAGAAGTTACCATCCCCACACAACAGATTCCCATCCTCTCAGCCTGCCATGCTCCTCGAACAGCACAGGGAGAGGCAAGGCAACTCCCCATAAACGTGGCTGGGATGAAAACCAGTTATCAGTCACAGGGTCCCACCTGCCCCCCTGGGACTCACCAGCTTGGTTGGTGGTGATGTTCACGGAGACATGCTGGGGTGGGAAGGGGCTCTTGTTGGAAACCCCGTTGACCGCCTGGATCTCAAAGGTGTAGGGCGTGTGCGCCCAGAGGCTGCTGATGAACACACGGGTCTCCGTCAGCCCCAGCTGGCGGGGCACAAACTCCACGTTGTCATCACAGCGGGAGCAGGCACGCCGGTCCGCCCGGCACTTCTTGCAGACGATGTTGTAAGTGACGTCGTCCCGGCCTCCCGTCTCCCGCGGTGGGTTCCACTCCAGGATGATGGAGGTCTCATTGACAATGGAGATGACGTTGCGTGGACCAGAGGGGACGCCTACAGGGAAGAGGGTGGGTTGAATCAGGTCCTCGTGCCAAACGCTGCATGCAGGAGCTCAGGGCACTCCAGCCCTGAAGAAGACACCCCAGATTCCACCAGCCACTCAACTCCTGGCTCAGGAGGAATGTCAGCTCCACCTCTTTGGACATGGTGCACTTTTCCATCCTCATCTCCACCTATCCCCATCTCCAACCTCAGCCCCATCCTCACTCCATCTCCACCCAACCACACCTCCAGCAGAAGGAAGGGGATGGAGGCTCATATTGACTCCCCGGACTTTTCATTCTGCGTGCTTGTTTGTTGCCTAAAAGAACCCACAGTACGCTGCGAATTCAGATCCATTTTAATAATAGCTCAAGGGTTTATAGGGTGCTCCCAGTAGCCCACCTCAAGCAGATTATCACGAGAAACGTTGCCTAGCAAAAACAGAACAAAACCAATTGAATGATGGACAAAAGTAAGTCCTAAATGGAAAACAGTTGTGGCAGGTTCAGTATTTCAGGCTGGGAGTGCAGGTATTCAGCCACAGCATTGTGCGGGATGTCAAACAAGGGTTCATTGACCAAAGCCACAGGTAGCTCTAAGCCAGGAGCTGGCACAGATGCTCCAGAGCATGAGTTTCCAACCTTTTGGCTAGCCTGGGTCACATTTAGTGAACAGCAATCATCTTGAGCCACACATACGTAGGTCACTCCAAAAGTAATGCCTCCTATTTATTTCCATGCAAGTGACAACAACTACAAAAAGCACAATGACACTATTTGATAGAGCAAACTCTCAGCTACAGAATGCTATTTTTTCAACAGAGTCACCACCATTAGTTATGCATTTTTGCCAGCGATGAATAGCCTGGATGCTGCACTCGTAACAATCTGACCCACTGTCACTACTGCTGAAACGTACCACCCACTGCCTCACTGTGCTCATATGCACTGTTTGGTCTCAGTAACAACTAAGAAAGCTTTGGAGAATACCAACGGGTGCAATTTCTTTTTCCCACATGGAGGAGTTCAATGACCCTTGCTTCATATGCGCTTTCATGTCAGACACCATTTGGTCAGACTGCCCCTTCTGCTGCCATCTGTCACACAGCAACAAGATGTAACAGAATATTGGTGGGAAGGTTCAACCTCTACTGCCACCCCACCAACATCCACCTCGGATGTTACGGTCCAACATAATAATAACAGGAGGCATTACTTTCAGAGCAGCCCTCACAAAGTATACACTACTGTTAAAACTTTTTGATTTTAAATATGGCTGTTTTAGCAATGGAACACAGAGTTGGCTTCCTGAAAAAGGGGACAAGGAGGGTGAAAAGTGCAAGGGAGACCTTCCCTTCCTTCTTCCCACTCTGTCAAACAAGAAACCATGACACTAGTGGGATATGTGACCTTGTTTTTATGAAGTTAACACATCAGTCTGGTACAATGGCAGCAGCTCTCAAGGTGTTCATCAGAGATTCTGGATGAAATTTTACTCTTCATGCACTTCATCCTTGGCAATAATTGTTCAGAAGCGTGCATAGTGACAAAAGGTGATAACATGAATAAGGTGATTGTGAAGCGAAGGATATTGTTCTCTGCTAAGACAGGGATCATGGAAGTCCAGTAAAGAGACACAATCAGACATTTGAGATCGCAACTCTATACATAACCTGCACATTTTCAAATGGAATTTATATGTATATCAACTGAAAACGGTCTCACAAACATGAATTGATGATCTGTTTTTGGCAACCTTGGAGCCCCGAGCTGTGGGGTGCAGTCAGCACACCCAAAGGATGAGATGCCATGCACATGGACCGAGGCAGGCTGAGCAGTGGCCCCAGGAGAACCTCAAGAGGTTCAACAAATCCAAGTGTAAGACCTGCGCATGGGTTGAGACAACCCCCACTAACAATACAAGCTGATGCAAGAACAGAGTACAGCCCTGCTGAGAAGGACTTCAGGGTACTAGCAGATGACAGCTGGATATAAGCCAGGAAGGGGACAGACTCTTCAGCAGGGCTGACTGCTACAGGCTGAGGGGAAGTGGTTTCTATCTTAAAAGGGTAGGATTAGGTTGGATATAAAGAAAAAGTCTTTACAGGGAGGGTAGTGAGGCACAGAAACAGGTTGCACAGATATGCAGTGGAAGCCCCATCTATGGGGGCTTTCAAGGGCAGGCTGAACCAGGCTCTGAGCAACTCGATCGAGCTGTGGATGTCCCTGTTCATTGCAGGAGAGTTGGACTAGATGACCTTTAAAGGTTCCTTCCAACTCTAAGGATTCTGTGATTCTCTGTTTTGATAAGGGGATTTGGAAAGAAAGCATGGCTGCATACTCTTTAGCTAAACTCAGGACTCTAAGCAGCAATGCATCCACATGCATACAGTTATTGGACTTGAGTCAGCACTGCGTGCACTGCCCTTCTCGAGCCCAGCATTAACAGCACACCAACAGCTTGGCCATTGCTGAGAGGTGGGGACATGCCCAGGGCCACCGTGCAGGGAAGAGCCCGGAAGATGGGAATTAAATACAGCACCGATTCCATGTGCTGGCAAAACAGGGCTGGGATCAACAGGGAGGGAGATGCAGGAGCTGAGTCAGGGAGAGAAATCAAATGCACAGCTGTTTCACCAGGATGGGTCATCCCCCTCCAAAAATGCAAGCACTTGCTGTGATTAATTCCTCATGCCAGTGGGGCTTGCATGTGAACACTGCACTTCTAAGGGAGAAGAAAAGACGTGTCTATATTAGGAAGAATTCAGAGGTGAGGAATAAAAATGATGAAGGAGCTGATCTTGGAAGAGAGACTGAGGAAGGATTGATGTGCCAGGGATCATCCTGCATCAGAGAATGAGTTGATGCAAAGGAATCACTCCCTGGGATGGAGGCGATGGGCTGGGAGCACTCAGGACAGTGGAGATTTGCCCTGCTCTAGCCAGCAGCCCCAGGGATCCCAGAGCCCTGCTGAGCTGTCCTTGCCCCCTGTTCCCACACTGGCACCCAGTCAGGCATTTCAGGAGCCTCGACCTGTTGCCACAGATAGAGCAGACGAAAGCATTCTGTTAAAACAGCAAGAAAATAAAACTTGGCTTTGTAAGTAAAATCGAATCCAACAGAAGATCCCTATCCACTTAGTTCTTCTCCCCTCCAGCAGAGGAACTGTGTTCTTCGTGGAAGATCAGCTAGTACAGCATCCTCACCCACAGAGCAGTGCTAGAGTTGAGGTGCTGCTGCACACCATCACCATCACCAGCAGCGGGGACGTGCTCCCCTCTCACCACGAGGATAGCTGCAGGAAATACAGTGGAAGATGCATTTGAAACCAGCTCTGATAATAGGATTGGAGGGAAAAGCAGCAGGAAAAGAAGCGGGATCTGCGTGTCCTGAAGCACAGCTTTCCCCTGATTACGGGAAGGGACAGGCGACGTCCCCACACTTAGACCCATAAGACATGATAAATGAAAAAGGGAGAAAAAGCCTTTTTACCCCAGCCAAGCATACTCTCCCAGCTCTGCAGTGCCAATGCAGGCAGCAGGCTCCAGTTCTGAAGTTTTAAGCTCTGAAGGATCTTGGAAAAGGAAAAGAAACAGCGGAGGAGTTTCTGGCTGGAGCTGCCCAGATCGAGGTCACGGCACTGCTTTACCACGAGGATTTCCCTTTAATGCTCAGCTAATAGACTAAATGAAGATAGAGAAGCATTTGCTCCCATGACACAGAATAGCCGACAGAGAACAGCTGGCACCTCGAATTAGCCCGTTTGAAAATTAAGCTTCAACGAGAAGGAATAAAAAAGAGCACATGGATTTATTTTTTTTTTATATACTGTAATCCCTTTGCGTAGCAGCCCTGTAAATCAGCAACGTAACAAGGTACAGTGCACACACAGGTTCAGATGCAGTTTTTCTGACTGCTGCTCTGCCAGCCTGAGCCACAGCACACAAACACAGCTCCAGCTCAGCACAGGGGCATCAATACATGCCAAGTCTGGAGCACAGCACTGAGCTGAGTGCCTCTGGGTGCACCTGGAGGATGATGTGGTGCAGCCAGCATGGGAAGCATCCCAACATCCACAAAAATTGAGTTTTTACGTGGTAAATTGAGCAAAGCCCACCTCCAGCAGATTTTCTATAGGATATGGCACAGGAAGGGCCGACCACAAAGAATAAACAAGTGGGATGCAGGTGAGAACTCCTCACCCATTGAACCACCTCCACAAGCACCTAGCTGGCCAGGCAGCCACAAGGTGAGGGGACAGTGCTGTCACCACTGAGCTCTGTGTTTTGGGATTCCTGGGGCACAAGGGATGCATGCCCACAGAAGAGGAGGAGACGTTTGTCATCTCCGGCAGCTCACGGCTCTGCAAACCACGCAGAGAGCATCTCTGCTGAGCCATTTCCACAAGGGCCTCGTGTTAGGGCTCCTGACTCAATGCACTGATTCATTCCACAGTGATTTTTTGGGGGCAGTTTGGAGGTGCTGAGGCCAGCACTCACACTCTGTGAAGAGCAGCAATCCTTTCTTCCTTCCTAAGCCCCCTCCTAACCAAAGCTCAGGCTTGAGGCCCATACCCCACACAGCCCACAGACAGCACCAGTGCCACTCAGAACCCATCTCCCTCTCCCAAACTGCACAGCAGGAGCAGGTCTGAGCTCCCTGGTACTCACTGGTGCAGGCGGCCGCCGGTGGGTCCAGGTCAGCCCGAAAGTAGCCATTGCGGCAGGCGCAGAGCGGTGAGGCCTCAGCGCTGGAGCGGCTGTTGGGGGGACATGGGGCACACAGCCCCGTGCCCTGACTGGCCTTGAACGTCCCAGCTGGGCAGGCTGCGGAGAGAAGAGAGAGAAGTTGGCCGTGCTGGATGTTTTGGGGTACCTCCGGCCTCCCCTCATCGCCTTGAATTGCCGCTGGGAGGAGGCTTCGTTAACCTGCCACCTTGCTGTGAAGACAGGGGGGCAAAATGGGGTGCCCTGTCCCACACCACAGTTCTGAAACACCCCACTGGACAGCCTGTGCCTCACTGCTCTTTCTGAGAAGAGATTTTTCCTAATATCCAACCCGATCCCCCTCCTGGGGCAATCTGAAAACCCAGTGCTGCAGCAGGGCGCAACTGTGTTTTGGTTCCCCAAGGTTGCAGCTCAGCATCCGCCCCAGGGCAGCCCCCACCTGGTCCATGTGTTGGTGACACCAGGCTGCTGTCACTCACGAGGCACAACAGAGCCACACTAAGTGTCTCATAAACACGGCGATGATTGAGATAATGGAAAGTGCCTCTTAGCCCCTGCCTGCTGCATCAGGATATGAGGCATCTCCTAGCAGCCACAAAGAGGAAATTAATAGGAGCAAGCAGGAGTAACCACTTTGATGCAATTTCCTTGGGAGATAGTGGACCATCTAATCTTTATTGGAGCCCTTTAACCTGTCATTCAAAACTCATGAAGGCCTCTTGCCCGCGCGGTCTCACCAGATATTAAAAGATGATAAAAAGAGAATGAATGAAAACAATATTTTACAATTTGATTATTCCGGGGACATTCCTCCCCCCCCCCTCCCCAAGGCACTTGATGAGGGGACACAGTACACATCCTCCTCCCCATCAAAAGAGGCCACCCTGTCCCCAGCACCCAATACACAGCCTCCTATGGAAGCACATGGGAGCCACAACCCCTTGCTCATGCAGCCAGACACATGCGGCCACCAAGGGAAACACGGCACAAAGGTGACCCTCAGGATGCTGAAGGTGACCCCCAAAACACAAACACAGAGGCCACAACAGCCTAGGGCTGGAGAATCACTGTCCCCATGCTGTCCCTGTACACAGTGGTACCCAGACTTGCATCCTTCCCCTTGGAACAACAGAAGCGTGCTGGGAAAGACCAGAGACTGTCCCCCTGAACTCAGAGCGAGGGAGGTGGATGGGAGGAAGGCTTTCATGCTAGCACGCCCCTGTTGTAAGCACGCTGGTGGGTTGGTGTATGGGTTTTGTTTTTAATTACAAGGAAGCCAAGCATCACTTGTCACAACACGGGAACAAAGTCCGCTCTGCAAGCAGGCATCCTCAGGTTTCTTTTATCACTGCACTTCCCTGCAAATTCCTGTAATCTGCAAGCACGTTCCCCTTAATTATCACTATTACCAATTAGCACTGCTCTCCTGTAATTACAGCAGGCTTGCCTAAACCCCCCCTGGCTGAGCCTGCTGCCTGCCCTGGCCTCCTGAGGTTGAGCATGCCTCTTCTAGGGCTGGCCCAGCTCCTTGTGCAGATGCCCAATCCACGTTTCAGCCTTTCCAGGGCTTTGGGGCCCTCCCTGGGGCACAGCTTCCCCTCTTCACAATTGCACGCAGGCTGCAGGAAGAGAAGTTGGGGTGATTTTCCCCCTTCCTGAAAACCCTGAAAGAAGGGAGGGGAAAGATGCTACAAAAACATCCTTGTCCTTTGTCATCATCCTGGTCCTCAGCCATGGGAGGAACCCACGGAAGGACAAAGCCCTCTCAATTTGCCTTAAACCATCCCAGTTGACACTGTTTCCCAAGCACATGCGGCAGGCTGGGTGCTGAGCGCTCACTCCACATAATTATGAGCAGTGCTGGCTTCGTTGCATCAATGCAGAGACAGTTACCAAAGCCACTCCTAGAGGAAAGAACCCAATGGAAAAAAAAAAAAGGTGTCACAGAAACAAGAAGCAGATCAAGATGCTCCTGACACAAACGAAACGCCAACATTTAACATTGCAACAGGCCCAGACAAACTTCTCACCTTTTCTCCCCCTCCTTAATTCCCCATTCTGGCTGAGCCAGCACCCCCAGCAAACTCTATAGGAGGAGGAGCAGGAGCCAGGAGTACCCCATGGTGGTGGCATCACCCCAGTGCCACTGGAACCCCAAGCAGCCCCATGCAGGTAGAAAGTGTTTTCCTCCTGCTGGGAGCTCATTAAGATCCTCCTGCCTCCTCCATCCAGCTCACACCACGCAGTAGCCCCTCAATCCAGACAACATCAAGTGCTTATTAATTACGCCTGGAGTGGTTCCTCGTTAGCGCTGATGCTGTGATGGATGAGGCACAAGGGGATGGGGACAGCAGAAGGCTCAAGCCACGTGGCCACACTCGCATGGCCAGGACACACAGACAACACCACTGCTTTCAGCTGGGATGGATCCAGCTCCCTCCACCCACCCCAATGGGCACAGAGGTCCCGACCCCACCGCAGGCAGCTCCCAAACAGCAAGGCTGCCAAAGCAACCCTGAATAGTGCTTTCCTATAGCACTTTGGCTCCACTGCCAGATAGAAATGGGAAATGAAGGCACGGGGAAAAAAGCAAAAGCACCGAACAGGCTGGAAAACCACTTGTGGGAGCACGTTGTTATCCTCCTCCTGGCGCCAGGAGGACCGGCAGCATCGCCCCAGCGCGCATCCTCCGAGAAGCCGAAAGAAAACTGTTTTATAAGAAGGTTCAAAAGCCACACAAAGGTTTCCAAGCTCCCGGGAATGAGTCACCAGTTTGGCCAGGTGCTGGCTGCTGCCAAACGTCAGCAGGGAACAATGCGGGGCCGGACACAGGCTGGACCCCGCTCTTCCTCACTGCCCGGCCATTGTCCCAAGAACAATCCCAGCTCCCGCAGGGCCACGCTGTAGCTCAACCCAGAGCCTACGTGTGAGCACGACAAAGCCAGCTTGGGAGGCAGGGCTATCCCCTCCCGTTTGTAAATAGTCTCTTGAAAAGATCCTTAGGGAAAAGAAGGAAAAAGAAAAATCAATGCGAGATTTTTCTGCCTCTTTTCAAGTTGAAAATCAATATAACGCTCAGAAGTCCTTGTTGTGAAAATGGGGGGAGTGTGTACATGGCGGTGTCGGAGGAAAAGCCCATGTGAACACGGGGCAGCTCTGAGCACCCAGCCCTGCCAGCTCTAAGGGGCAACCACACAGGGCAGGGAACACTTGGGAGAACCTTTGGGCTAATAATACCTAATTAACACCTCCATTAGGTGGTGGGGGGGAGGAAATGAACACTGTTTTCCTGGATGCTTCCTAATGAAACTAGCACAGCTGTGAATGGATGTCTTCATTAAGGCAGAACTTCAGGAAAATTACCTTTTTTAATTATTACTATTTCTCCCTCTCCTTCCCCAACGCCTGGAGCACGTCCCCTCCCAGCTGGCAGCCCCTGTGCCCGTCCCACCCAGCGGTGGGAAGGGATCCAAAGGGAGCAAAGGGCTTTTGGGCAGACCCCTGTCCCATGGCACAAAACCACATCTCCTCTGCCACTGCCTCAACTCTATCTGCTGGGGCATCGGCATATGGCAGGGGGTGGGAGCAGCAGAGATGAAGAGAGGGGAGGGGTAAAACTAAAGAAAAAAGCCTGAGCAGCAACAGATCTGTGTTCTCAGCTCTTCACTCTGCTTTTAGAAATGCAGGATTTGGCACAAAGCTCCTTCCGTTTCAGCCTGTTTCCTTTACTCCCCCAAACAAAGGCAGCACCGCCCTGTTCCCGACCATTCCCAGCCATTCTCCATCCTTAGCTTCCAGGGTAAGACACCAGCACAGAAAGACTTTGTGATTCTCTCCTGGGAAGGAGCACGAACAGCACCTTGTACGCTCACACCCAAGCTCTCAGGCACTCCCCGGGTCCCACATCCCCCCCACACCTTCATAGTGCAGAGATGCAAAGTGTCCCAAGCAGTGAAGCACAAGCTGAGTGAGATGGATGGTTCAATATCCACCAAATGGTGCTGGGGTTAACGTGCCCGATGTGTTATTCATTTGGGGTGCAGCAGCAGCATCCACTGCTCTACGTCAACCAAAAGCTTGGAGAAGCCAGGAGCAAGGTGCACAGGGAAAAGCACTGCTTGGGCTCTGGGGACAGAGCCACGCCATCCAGCTAAGAAACCCAGCTCAATGGGTCAGCTAGGCCTCAAAGTCACCCTGACTCCAAAACACAACGCCCCAAGGAAGATCACGTTGCCTATGCTTGGGGTTGGCAGCAAGCAGCCAGCACTAATGAATCCCTGCTGGCACCAAGCTGCCCCATTCTGAAGCCCCACACAGCACCGCCTCCACTCCCATGGCAGGAGGGATGAGATCAGGGTGAGAAAACTCAACAATTCAACCCTCCCCCACCCCCTCCACCTTCCTTTCCTCTCTGAGGAATTAAGCCCATTTTCTCAGCCTTAAAATACCGTAGATTTTTCCGCGACAATTCCCCTGGGCTCATTAAGCAACTCATCTTGGCTGCTCGGGTTGACGAAGGCTTCAAGCAGATGTCAGCAGCCTCCTGGGAGCTGCACACAGGAGATGCTCACCCAACACGAGGCACAATCCCAAACCTGGCCCAGCAAAGAGCAGCCACGCTGAAGGTCACAGATCTCCAGTGCAAGGGGTGGGCTCCCATCCATAACAAGCATCATCCCACCGCCCAAATCCAACAAGAAACCCATCAAATGATCTCTCCCAGATCTTGTTATGCGCCAGGTCCTGCCCAACAACACTTGAGAAGGGCAGCACTGAGCTCAGATCTTCCCCTGCAGTCTCCAAGGACATGAAGACAAGGCCTGGTGGCCAAGGGATGCACGCAAGCCACTGGGAATCATGGAATCGTAGAATGCTTTGGGTTTGAAGGGATCTTAAGGATCATTCAGTTCCAATCCCATGATAATGGACAGGGTTGCCCCCCAGGGTCAAAGGATTATTTCCTGAACGTGGCCAACTAGCAGCTCTCAGGACTGCTTATACTGGTCTGGCTGATTTATGGGTTTGCTGTTCCTCACCAGGATACCACAGCACCTTCAGACCTACAGGCCCCAGCCTCAGCCAGTCCTCCTGCAGCAGTGACTGGGGACAAGAATATCACACCAGAGCCTGGCAGCACTCACACCACCACCAACAGGACAGCCATGGTCACACACACACAGTGGCACTGCTAAGCCACCTGCCCAAGCTGCACCCACACAATGCAACAGTGCATTTCAGGATGCTGCTGGCCAATGCACACCAGACATTTCTACACCCCTAGACCTGCTAGCATCCTAAATATCCACCACAGTTTCAAGGGTTTCCCCACACCAAGGTCATCAACACTCAGAGGTCTGCAGAGGTTTCTCCTTCAGTCCCTGTTCTCCAGAAGCCTCACAGTGGGTACCGTATATCCAGCTCAGATGCAGGGGTGCTGCTCAGAGGATGGAGCATTCCTCATCCCCTGTTGCAAGGCTCTGACTCTCCTGTAGGAGCCTGGGATGTAAAAGCATTGCACTGGAGTGCAGACTCACAGTTGTTTCCCAGTTTCCAGAATCCCTCACGTGACAAGAAAGCACTTTTTCCACAGTGAAAAACAATGGGAGCTGCCAGGCTGGTTGAGTTCTCCCACATCCCCCAGCAAGTATTTACTGAGGCAAATGAAAGAACGAGCTTGAGTCTCAGCTCTGGCATCTTCATTCATCCACAGGCACACCTGAACAAAAACACTGTGCTGGCCATCCCAAGAAGCAGCCCTCCTGCTCTTAAACCTTCCAGAAGCCATTCAGAAAGCACTACTGAAACGGAGTTGTCCTCTTCCACAAAAATCCCCTCTCCCTTGCTTCCAAGCGAGGCACAGAACTACATTTTAGGAGGGGAGACAGAAAGGGCAGCGCTAATAGGAGGAAAAAAAAATCCTCCAACATTATTTGGAAAAGGAGGTGACAAGCAGCGAGCGCCGTTTCCATATTTATAACCTGGCAGCCACACACCAGCAGCGTGGCTGGGGGAACCCGGAGAAACAGCAAAAAAAAATGCCAATTACTCCCCAGAAGCAGTGTGGCACTCGGGCTGGTGACGGCTGCCTGGCTCCTGCAAGCTTTGCTGGGGAAATAACGAGGAGATGAAAGCAGCTCCGCCAGTGAGCATCGCCCTTTGAAGACAGCAAATCATTGCAGCAGTGAGCGGGCGCCTGTGTCATCATGCCACAGCAGAGCCTTGCACTGAGTTCTGCAAGCACTGCTGCTGGCTGGAGAGCAGGGAGAGGCTGCAGGTTGAACTCGCATGCTCCAAGCATCATGGGGCTGTGGGTTTCCGCCCTACTCTGACCGTTTTTGCTGAGCATTGGGTCACAGCATCGTGTGGGATACACAGCAGCCTCTGCTCCAAGGGAGCACTCTCAGCTCCCAGCAGGAGGATCATAGCTGTGAGCTGAAGGCAGTCAGGATAGATGCAGACTCGGGAAGAAGAAAATTCACACTTTCCTATAAAAGGACACCAGTGACTGCGGATCAGGGGAACCAGAGTGAAACCCACACCGCCTGGAAAGCAGCCCGACACGCTTTAGTGTGACACCCTGCACACTTCCCCACCCCTCAAAACAAAACTGCTCCGTGACAAGACTTTCTGGAGCCCCGCACTGTTGACATCACCCACAGCAGTTCATTTGGGTACAAACAACACATCAGAAAAAGCTCAAGAAGCACAAAGCACCTTGCAAAGCAAGGCCAACCTTACCTTTGCAAGCCATGTTGTTTTCTGGCTCATAACCAGCCTTGCAGGTGCAGCGACCTATGGGTACCATCCACTCCCCATCCCCGTTGCAGTACAGCTTGATGGGCACATCCACCTCCTCGGCGTTGGGGATGCAGGTGCCCCGTGCCGTCACCAAAGAGGTGCTCTCTGCCCCCGTCATCGTCTCAGGGAAGATAGCGAAGTTCTGCACCACGCTTGGGCACTTCTTGAAGAAGACCCTGACGGAGAGCAGAGACATGCAAGCCCCGTAGTCCTGGAAAGCCAGGTAAAAGCCATTGCGGGTCAGGGGCCCGAAACTTCTCACTTCTGTGTTCACCTTCATCAACCTGCCACCAAAGTCCACCTGGGAGAAGCTCTCGTCAGCAGCAATGGTGTCCACTTTGAGGTAGGGTGCCTCCGTCCAGAAGGCCGACTTCTTGGTGGCAATGACAGAGTCTGTCTCGTAGTAGTAGAGGTTGAAGGTCTCCTTGCAGGAGCCGGGGACGTTGGGGAGGCTGCTGCAGTCCCGCACCGTGAAGCGCATCTCGGTGTAGATGCGGTGGGCCCCGCGCCGGTTGATGAAGGTGGTGAGGAGCCAGTTGTTCTGGTTTGGCTCGAAGACGTTGCACACCTGGTACGTACGGATGGTGTTCAGGTTCTCGTCGTAGCCACTCACTTCTTCCCACTGCGAAAAGGAGAAAAAGGAGAGGCCGTGAGAAGGAGACGGGGGCACTGGAGGCGGCGGTCGCCCCACAAGCAGCAGGGCTGTCCTGAAAGGAAGGTACAAAACCAAGGAATGGCTAAGACTGGAAGGGACCTCCGGAGGTCACCTGGTAGCAACTCATGAGAAGATGCAATCAAGGCAAAGAAAGACAGACTAGGCGGTTGGAGAAATGAAGGAGAGCAATACAAGAGGATGTGTCTTTGTCAGGCACCAAGTCAGCACGGGGGCTGATGAGCACACCTGATCTGAGGCTCCCAGCACAATGGGACTGTTTCCCCTGGCATTAAAATAACCAATCATTCCCAAAGCACAGCAAAGAGAGAGAATACAGATTCGTGGTTTGATTTAAAGAGGGGTATTAATATAATCTAGGCTACAATTTCAATTAAGGGACAGCAGCAAACTGTGAATAGTGTATGATGGCATTAGTGTCCGACAGACAGATTTACAACCTCATAATCCATTCATTTGCACTAATCCATGTTTACAGTCTCCTCATAACAGCATTATTCACGTGGCAATCTTTAAGCAGTGTGCTGATACCAGGCACAATTTCTGGGGGTGACGCAGTGGCAGCGCTCATGGGTCAACCGAGCCAACCCTACAACGTTACAGGCTTTGTCCTTTCCTCCTTTACTTCTCCCAGCAGGACAGGCAGCACTCTGGTGGCAGCAAGACGGGCAGACCCAGCCCCGACAGGCAGAGGAGGAGGAGCACACACACTTTACTGCTGCCATCCAAGTGACACTTGACATCCCAACCAAGGCAGTAGCATCTGTGGGGTCAGGATGGGCAGGAGACAAGAGAGGTTCCCCACTCCCTCCTTAGGGGAGAGCCTAGGGATGCTCGTTGTATTCAACCAACAGAAGGAAGGAGAGTAAGGTGTTAAGCACTCTTATTTAATCACACACCTATTGCTGTATGCACGCAGGTATTTCACAGCGTGCAGAGCTATTTCATCACTCAAGTTTGTCCAAATTTCACACTGCATGCTTGCAAAAGCTGCAAAACCACTGCACCCTGGGACCACTGGCAGCAACAGCTGGCCACCTGTGGTTTTCAGGGAACACAGGAACCAGTCTGCCGAGCCAACCAGCACCATGCATGTGGCTTCCACAGTGCCTCTCCATCACTCCCACCGCTCCCTCCCTGTCTGCACCCGTCTTTGTCTATCACTTTTTCTGTCAGGGGAATGTGAGTCAGGTTATTTTATGCTTCCATCCCTCAAAGACTCGTATTATATAAAAAAGATGTTTTAAGTGCCTCGGGGTGTTTTGTACCTCATTACTTCATAAAAGTGACATTAATAGCCAGGAAGAGCACTGCTGAGTGCAATTACGGATGATGTTCCAGGTATGAAAGCTGTTTTGAGCCCGCTAATGTTTCCTAATTACAAGCCTTGTGGTACAGGAGAGAGGAGGTGTGAGCAGGAAGATGGGGAGGAGCGAGTGCTGGATGGGCAGCAGGGCAGGGAGCTATGATGTGGGATAACTTACCCCTGACGGAGGGTTGGCAGTCCAGCCCAGCTCGGCCGTCGCCGTCCGTGTGTCCATCAGGGTTTCTGGGGAAACACAAGAAGGAAAAACTCGAAGGAGGATGCTATGCTTTGTGGCATCACCACCCACACGAACCCACACTGGGATGATGGGTTCCATGCAGAGCTTGGCAGCTGTGATTTGGCAGGATGATTTCAGCCACTGGAATGACAGCTGAGCTGCTGGAGTGGTGATCTGGTGCTGGGAGGCTTCCAGCAGCGGGTTTGGTGGGAGATATTGAAAAGCCGTACTTCAGTATTACAGCTGGCATTTCCCTGTGTTTTTTCTTGCTCTTGTACAAGCAAAACAAAACAACAACAACAACAAAAAAGAGTAACGACAATAATAGTGAGAGCAACAACATATAGAAACAGATGGGAAAAATCCTCCAGGTTTTATTTATTTGTTTTCAGCAAGCAGACATGCAGATTAATTTGCTCAACTCCAGTGTCTCAAGCAAAGACGGGAAGGAAACGTGCCCAGAATCAGCCCCATCCTTCCCTCTACAGCCCAGCATCACAGCAAGCAAGTCCCCTAGCTTTGTGCTGGTGCAAACAACACGTCTCAGCCATTGCTTCTCCCAGCTCCCTTTCCAACAATTTGCACCCATTTGTGTCCTCACAACACAGCATGAAAATATTACTTCTCCCCCTGCTGTAAGTATGGCCACGCATGTCGTTAAGTGCTCGTTAATCAGCCCTTCAAGCACAGAGGGTGCTTGCTTCACTCCCGGGTGATGCACAGCTGGGTCCCCTCCCAGAAAGCCAGCCTTTCTTGTCAGTTCCTCCCACTGCAACCCCTGAACAGGCTCTGAATTTTGGGAAGAAAGCTGAGAGGAACAGCACGACACAGCAGCTCCTGAGGCAGGAGACTGGAAAGAAATACACTCTGAGAAGAGGCACATCCTGTCAGCATCAAAAAAAAAGCTGCCTCCCTACCAAAAAGCTCTTGCCCATCTTTTCTCAGCGACCTAGGCAGGTTTCCAGATGGCACGTCTTCCCACCGAGGTTCTCTATAGTGCCGTTCTCTAGTGCAAGGAGGAGGAAGAATAAGAACAACCCCAAACCCTTCACCGAGGCTCAGGGAAAGCATGGCCCCACCAAAACCTACAGGCAGACCTCACAAAGACCACGGGGCTGAGGAGGAAGGCACCTCTGGGTCCAGCTGGTGCCACCCCATCCCAATCACAGCCACCAGAGCAGACAGCCCAGAACCATACCATAGAATCACAGAATGTTTGGGTTGGAAGCAGCCTCACAACCCACCCAGTCCCACCCCATGTCATGCACTGGCTGCTCCCCATCAGCTCAGGCTGCCCAAGGCTCACATCCAGCCTGGCCCTGAGCACCTCCAGGGATGGGACCCAGAAGTGGCCTCGTTCAGCTGCAGCAGTCCACCTGATGCATCGAGCCTGCTTCCAACCCAAGAAGGATGCTCCAGGACTGCCTGGTCCCAGGCAGCACCCTGGGAGGAAACTAAATGCACGGGCTCGGAGAGGTGCCAGTGGGCAGGGACATGAGCTTTCATGTCCAGCCAAAGCCCTCCTTAGGGAGAAGCTGAGCTTTGTTGTGGAAAGCAGAGCTCTCCCCAAGTGAAGAATCTTGAGCCGTATACAGTAGATTTTTCTTTAATGGACACATTACTTTAAACTAAGCCTCCACCATCTGTTCCAGTCCCTAATTATCAATACAAAAACAAACATCTACTCACAATTACACTCGTAACAAGTAAAGATGCCAGCAATTAGCATGCAGGAACATCCTTGCTGTGTGGTGTGGGTCTATCTGCAGCAGCACCAGTGCATCCCCAGTGGGCAGGGACCAAAGTGGTGTCCTCAGTGGGCTCGGAGGAGCATCTCCCAGACAAAGAGGGGGAATAAGAAATTCGGGGCGAGAACAGGGAGGCTGCAGAGCACGATGGTGCATGGGGGCTGCCTCTTCCTGCAGCAAGTTTCAGGGGTGCTCAGAGATGCAGTCCCACTCTCAGACAGAGCAGGCAGCTCTGAGAGCATCAGCACAGTCAGCCCAAGGCTGGCACTGGGGATGGGTCTCCAGCAACAGGAGAAGAAACCTAAAAGCTTTACTGCAAAGGCCAGCACCAACTAACACTGATGGAGACGATGCCACAGCTCTGCCTTCCTGCAGCCACATCGCGGCTGCCACTGCTGCTCCTGATCTGCACACAGCTCAGATTAAGCTTCTTAATGTCAGCAGGAAAGGAGTTCTGCAAGTGCCATGGGAATCTCTTGAATTCAGTTCCCTCTGTCCCCCACACACAGAGACCTGGAGCTCCAACCCACACCAGAAGGCTGCTCAGATCTTTTGGGGATCACTCCCCATGCCCACGGCAGTCCCTGCTCCTGGCCTTGATGCTCCAAGGGTGCACTTCCCACCAAGCAAGAGCAAGCCAGATAGGCAAGCTACTCCACACACATCTGGATCCCAACACAGGACTCTCCTGTCTCTATGTCTGCGCCAGAGAGGGAGGTAGGATGAGAGCAGGATCACCCTCTCCCACTGGAGAAGTGCTGCTTCTCTTCACATTCCTTAAGATCCCCAGCTTCTGAAAGAGCTGCTTGCAGCATCTATACACTTTCAATCAAAAATATTACAGCAACAACTAATTACGTCCCATCATTCCCATGGCTCTCTGCCTTTAATGGTGCATTTTGCTGCTACAGAATTACAGTGAAACTGCTCTGGAAGTGCATAACGAGCTATCCCCATCAATCTCCCGCAGATTCATTATGAAGGATTATCCCCGGAATAACAAACCAAGTTCAGATCGCAGAGGATGCACTAAACAAAAACAAGTCAGCAGGATGCTTCCCTGCCCAGAGCTGTGAATGGGAACATCGACACCTCGGAGCTTTGCCACAAACCTTTCCAAGAGGAGCGGCTTCACCAAGAGCCTCAGCTGTGCCAACACCACCTGAAGACCTGCGGCGGTCAAAAAGCAACATTTGGGGATGGAAAGTAGATTTATACACACGTAGGTGCTGTGTAACATAGTGATGGGCTGCACTGAGATCTCCTCTGGGATGAAGCACTCTGATTACGAGGAGCAAACTGCTACACTGGTTGATGCAACTGGAAGTGCCCCAAAACTTTACCTGCCTACATTTTTGGGAAGGTATGGGGTGCCCACACACACAGCCAACACACAGTATCAGAGCACAGAAGCCCTCTGTCAGTGCCTAGCACAAACTGGAAAAGCCAGAAATTCAGGAGTCAATGTAAAGATTACCACTACGAGTGAGTCCCATTTACCAATGTGCACTTGGACATCCCAGCAGCTGCATACGCAAGCAGGCACTAACTTGGTGACACAAATCGACACAAATGCCCTCAGCATCATTTCCCACTCAGCAGTGAGGTTTCCCTTGTGAAAAGATCTTTTTCATCTCCTCTAAAGTTATAATAATTGCCCCATGGCAGCTCAACGCAGAAGGGGGCAGCCCCTCTTCACCAGGATCTGATGGGTCACTCACACTGGACCTTCAACTCTGCCACCCAACCCACCCATCCCCTTCTGCCCAAGGATCAGAGGGGCAGAAGCAGAAGGGCTGGCAGCATTGAGGTCCCCAATGCACCTTCACATGATTTTCCTGCTCTAAAGGTGCTTGACCCCGTGCAAACGTGCAGTGCCAGGCCAGCTCAGCCACGGCCATACAAACCATTCATCACAATCCCACCGAGGAGAGATACGGTAAATCAAAGAGACAACCTGCCTGCAAATAGATTGCACAGGGGAGGGAGAGGGGGTGAGGAACAGAGAGAAACGGGGAGAGAACTGCGGAGGGAGAGATAAGAGAAAGGGAAGGAAACAGCAGAAAATTACTGAAAAAAGGCACACATCACGGTGAAAAGAGACAAAGGGGACCAAATCAAATACAAAGATAAGAGAAAGAAGATAGTGCTTTCGATACCTTGTTTTCCAAATTATAAACCTATTTTATGAAATTTGGGAACAAGTTTTAATCCACCGAGCTCGCACAAGACATCAGAGGCCACGGGAAGCCTCAAAACAGCAACTCAACGTGCTCCAGACACACAGAGCTCTGATGTCCCCACGATGATGAAGCAGGTTTCCAGGACCATAGCTCATAGTCACACCCAGGCTGCAGAGGCAGATCCAGGCATCCCACGAGCTTGGCTTTTCCACCACTCCAGCACCAGAGGAGCGATTCAGCACTGTAAAATGACAAGGCCATCTTTCAGGAAGACATCTTCCAGAACAATGTCACTACGCATTTAAATTGTCATCTTTGCTTTCTCGAGGCTGAGTTGCCAACAAGCATCATTGAACTCCACCAGCCTGCCCCAAAAATCACCATATGTCAAAGCTTGGCAGACACTTGTTTCCTTCTCCAGAAGGCGTGGAAGAAGGAACTCAGCTGTCCTACAATGGGCAGGGGCTCCCAAAGGCTGTGGGATTGCCCTGGAGAAGCAGCAGCCTCAGCGATGCGGGGGGACTGGCTTGCAGGATGGATTTTTCTGAGCACAGGTGGTGGAGGTGAAACAAATTAAAAACACAAGCTGTCCTCACACCTCACCTATGGGATTGCAGGGTCATTCCCCTAGCACAGCATCCTAGGACAGCACTGCTCCTGCCTCCAAATACAGCCCCAGCAGCCACAAGCACAGAGGGACAGATGCAATCAGCTTCACTGAACCAACACACCATACCCATCCCTGTTTCCCTTCACCCCCTCCCCCTTCCCCTCATATTTTGCTATATTCCACGATTCACACTGTCTAAGAGGGAAGCTCTCAAGCACGGGTTGTTGACTGTAAGCTTTTGAGCAACCTCCCTTCACCCCTCCCACCTCATCCAAAACAAGGATGCAGCCAGGACCTCAGCTTTCACGGCAGCAACATCAAACTAACACCAGTTTGAGGTCAGAAGAAGGGGAAAATCCTGCACCAAGTGTTTGCATCTCCTTCCCCCTGTCCACCACACCCCAGGATGGGCACAGAACCTATTTAAAGGCCACATTTCTGCAGCTTTTCCTTCCCCTCCTTTCAGATCTGTTCAAACTGGTGCCTACTCCATCTCCATCCCACATCCTCTCCGAAACACGTTACTATCACTCTGAGCAGTCTCTAGGTACGTGTGTGCAACAGCTGCTCTACAGTGTCAATAACCCAACACATTGGCCACGTTGCAGATGACTGTTGGTGCTGCACTGCCTCGTGCTGTGCTGAGAGGTGTAATAAAAGCCCTTGGAGGGGCACAGGGCTTGGGCAGAGGGCGAGATGCTCACCCAGCATCTCTGCAGTCTGAGGGCCTTGCAGAAAAGCAAGCTGAGTGCCAGCTCCACGATCAACAAGGGGCATGGTCAGCACTCAACCATCCCTCAGTCAGAGCAGGGTGGAAGAGCAGCACGGGGCAGAGCAGAGGGTGCATTCATCTCAAGGGACATATGCTTCAATGGGAAAAAAAACCAAACAAACCTGAATGAGGCATCAGTGCACTGCAATCAAAGCCACGTGTATTCCAAGAGGAGGGAGACAGGCTTGAAACGCGAGGCTCACGCAATGCTGCCGGTGCCAGGCATTGCACTGCTGGCCTGGGGAGACGAGGAGGAGGATGAGGAGGAGGAGGAAGGGGAGGAGGTGCACTTGGCTCCCAGCCGACCGTGCACACTCCTGCCCCTAGCCCAGCCGCCTGCACGAGCACAAGGCTGGAGCAGAGCAGGCAGGAGGAGAGCCATCTGCACACCGGGAGCCAGGCCAAGGCTGGGGATGGGCATTTCCCCCCCCCCCCATTTCCCTTGCTAGGACGCTCCCCTTTCCCTCTGCACAGCCATCACCAGCAGCCAACTCCCGGCCCAAACATTTCTGCAGGAAACAGCGTGACTGCAAAGCTGAGCTTCCGCACATGGCATTTCCCAGCCAGCACCAGAGGGGCAGGGAAGCCCAAACCCAAATCCTCCCAAACCGCTGTCCCATGGGGACCCCACAGCCTGTCCCACACCAACTGCAGGGAGCAGAGAGGATGCTGCGGTGGGGACAGCCCTGAGGAAAGGTGCAGTTGCAGGGCTTCCCCACGCTGGGGGAGGAGGAAGCAGCCCCCACTCCACTCATAAGGACACTGCCACCACTTTGGGCTGAAATCCCACCAGATCCTGGCAAGGGGACCTGCACAGCACCGTTCTGTTTAAGGCAATGCTGCCTCCGCTCATTTTTAAAGCAGCATCAGCTGATGATAAATTTCCCCATAAGCTCATCTCCATACCACCTCTCCTGCTGATGACACTGACCCATCCTCCCTGATTGTGGTTTCCTCGCTGAAATAAATCACCCTAAGTGCACATTGTGCTCAGGGCCTCATTACTGTTCATCACCGTCTGTATGACAAAGCTGTCACAGCCTCAGAGATGCTGTCACCTGGGCAACCCCTCTGAGACCCAGGTAGGACAGAGGGTGGGGACACGCTCCCATGGCAGCCCCGTGCAACCTATCAATGGGGGAAACCTCCTCTAGAAGGGCAGAACCTCTTTCCACCCCTCGTTAGGGCAGATGCTGCAAACACTGAAGGGAGGATGAAGGAAGAGCTGTGCACAAAGGCAGTGGGATGCCTCCCGAGCCATTGCCAACTACACACCCAAGTCCATCTCCACACACGCTGGAGCACAAACCCCACTGGATCACCCTGGCTAAACCCAGAGCAGCGCTGCAACCACACTTCCAACAGTACATGCAAAGCTCAGTGCCAAACCCCCATGAAGACTGCTCGAGCGATAACAATGCGGAGGCATTGTTTGCCTGTCACGTTGCTTTCAAAAGGCAAACACTCAAAAAGCGAGAGGGAGCAATTAAAGCTGCCGCTAATCTCCTCGTGTCCAAAGCAGCTCTGATGGATCCTGCAGCAGCACCAGCAGCTCCCTGCTGGGACCCAGGGGCAGGAGATGCATGATAGGGCCCGGCTGTGGCACAGACCCCCACCAGAGAGAACCACGACTGCAGCCCCACACCTCATCCTGACCCCTGAGGAGCGGAAACGCAGCTCTTTCCGATACTTCGGGTGTGCCGAGGTGGAGGTTTCCAAGAGCACAGCCAACAAGCACGGGTCAAGGAGAGGACGTGCTCCGTAGGGCAGCCATACAAGCTCTCCCCACCATCCACGCTCCCTGGAAGAAAAACCCCATTCGTCACCAGTTTGGAAGAACCACTGTTCCCAACCCAACAGCTCAGCCCTCGAGGCGGACCTGCCACGGGGTCACCACAACGATAGGTCCCATGGCACCAGGAGCCCCAAGCGAGCTCCTGCCCCACACTCTGTCCCCTGAGGAGCCCTGCAACCCCACAGACAGACAGAGGACAGGGGGCACAGCACTCACACGTGCAGGCAGCGGCTGGGGGGAACCGCGCTGCAGAAATAACGCAGGCACGCAAACAAAAGAGCGCAAGCCATTAATCTGGGCGAACCAAAGGAAATGAAATCATTATGTCTGCAGCTACAGCATCCAGAAGAACAAATTTCCTGCCTGGATAATAAATGGATTCTTTTGTTTCACGTTGGCCCCGGCCACGTGACTGTCTTGGCCTATTCCTCATCCAAAACATCTTGCTGTATAAATACCCAGACGGGCTTAGGTTTCAACTGCTAAAAATATGTTTTAATTATAATAATATATAATAATAATAACACAAAAAGCTACATGCTCCCCAGCCCCTTTCCTCTTAAACAACCCCTGAAGGCTTTCCAGAGCACAGGCAAGGAAACAAAAAGACCAAAGTTACTAATTACAGCCAGAAAGGTCGAGGCAGCCGAGCGACAGCTCCCCAGGTTGCTGGTGCAATAAAGAGCCCTTGTCAGGGGGAGCATTGAGGCACAGATGCCATCCTGGAAACACTGTGAGCATGGCACGGTGCAAGACCAAGGCCCCACGGATGCTGGGGAACCGGCCTGAGCAACAGGCAGAGCAGGCACACCCACCGTGCACATCGCAGGCAGCAGCAGGGCTTGGCATTTCACTCAGTTTTCACCCAAACCGATGAGAAAGACGAATTCTGATCCCCCTGCTGGCTGCAGAAAGGGCTCTGGGCAACTCCACAGAGAGAGCTGGGTGCACGATGAGCTTCAGCCATCCCTTTAACCTGCAGCTCCACAGGGCGCTCGATTAAAACCATTTTTTGCTCCCAACTCTGCATTTTGCTTCTGATTTCCTCTTCCCAGCTTTACAACAGCACAACAAACGTGGAAACAAGTTGCAAAACAAAACAGCGTTTGGAACCCAGACGTGAGAACATCTCATTGCAAACAGCCTGAGTCAAGTGCAAGGCAGGAGAGCCCCACGAGCCAGCACTCACACCAGGCAGAAGTCCCAACCAAGCACCACTCCAGGAGCATAGCACCCAGGGGAAGACCATCCCCTCCAGCCCCCAGTGCTCACAACAGCATCCCCCTCTGATTTCAGGTGCTCCATCAGGAAGGAGGTACACCAACCACCACTTTGCTCTGTGCATCCCTCCAAAAGCAGCCCAATTTCTTCTCCCTCCGCGGGTCATCTTTAACTTCAATTATATTTGGGACGTGGTGGAGAGAGTCGAAGCATTACTGCTGTCTCATCTGAATTGCTTATCATCACCGCTTAAAGGAGGGAGAAAATAAGAGAAGTCGTTGGAAACTAAATATTTACACACCCACATACATTAATCCCAGCAGATCCACGGCTGGGAAGCTTATTTTAAAAAGCATCCCTAATTACTTTCCCATCTTAAACGGAATAATTTGATGATTAGCTAGAACGTTTGACATCAGCAATCACAACAGCAGCCAGATCCCCATTCCTTCCCATGGAGGAGCCCAGACACTTGCTCCCCACTGAGATGATGTCCACCAGGGATGGGGACACCAAACAGACACCAACGGAGCTTTGTGGGCTGCATCCCAAGGAAACCTCCTTGATGGAAGGCTGAAGACTTTGGGACAGGTGAAAGCCCGACCGTAAGACTCATTTAGGAAGATAAAACCACACTCCCTCCACCAAAGCAAACTATTTTAAAAACAAAGGATGATATCTCAGGTAATAAAGAGCAAGACGCAAGAACCAGCCTGGGAATTGGAGTTTACAACTTCTATCAACTTCACATGCTGTAAAACTTCGCCTGGTTTATAAGTTCCTCACCAACTTCGTAAAAGATGTTTTATTATTGTTGTTTTCCAACTCTTTCGCCTTCATAAAACGTCTCTCCTCGTCTGTGTGGGTGTTGCATTATAAACATTTGCACTTTGATTCATTCAAGACTTATGGAAGCTTTCAAGGTAACCTATTAGGAATACTTAAAGCGTTTCAGAGGCATCACAGTCTCCCCTGAACGTTTCAAGGCTTTAAATAAATAAATAAAAACACATGCCTTTGCAGCAAACTACCTCTGAAATCCACCAGGTTGCAGATTCAAGCTGCATTTGGAAGCAACTGAGCCAGCCTGGCAGAGCATGTCCCTGTTACGTCTGGTGTGAGGACATCAGAGATGCTGGCATGGGAAGGGGCTTGTCCCTGCCACGATCAGACTTCTAATTAAAAAAAGAACTTTAAAGAAAAAAAAAACAAACACATTAAAGTACTCTCACTCTTTTCATGCTGCACAGTAGTACCACTGCTTGCATCATCCCTTCGTGTTTCAGGATGAAAAGCTTCGGTCACGCTTTGTGAACTGCTCACCATCAGCACCACCCCAGATTTGGTGCACTGCAAGGGGGCACATGAACACCCCAATCCTCGGTGGGGATCTCTGCACTCCATCACAGTACCTCCATGCCTGAAAACGGACAGACACACTGTGGCACAGAAGCTGCTCCCTGCCAGGAGGCACCAAAGCCCCGCAACCCGTCTGCTGCTTTGATGCGGGATCAAGGATGCATCCCATGGGGATGCGAGACGCTTGGAGGCAGCTGCCTTGACAAGCAGCCAGACGTAAAAGCACAGGTTTCCCTCCCCCATTAGGAGGTACAGGGGCTGGCCAGCCCTGTGCACAGATCCCAGCCCTGGCACGCTGCTCTTCCGCACCGGGCAGGGCTTACAAAGGCAGAGCAGGAGGGTGCTCGCAGCAGCGGCCTCCTCAAAGCAGCCCTTTCCCTCCAGCCTCCATTGAAGGCTATTGAAGTTAATGAGCATCTTTTTGTAGCCTCCAGCAGGCTAGAGAGACGGCCTTTCACTGCAGCAGCCTCCCGCCTCGGTAATAACCCAAATGTGGCGTAGGGAAGAATAATAAAAGCCAACTTTTAGACAGTGATAGAATACAACTGCTCGTGACCTTGCAGATCCCACCAGCCAGAGCCTGAGCCTGCATCTCTAGGCCAGCAAGAACAGATAATCCACCCCTGGACACAGGTTGTGCCAACCACGTGGCACAGCAGCTCCTCCACCAAAAGCCTGAGGAGTTCAGGAGGGTTAGATCTGCACCAGCAACTTCATCTCAAGGAGAAAGGCTCAGACAGCAAAAGCCACACATTACCAAGAATCACCTAGGTCAGAAAAGACTTTCAGGATCGCCAAGCCCACCACCAACCAGACCTACTGAATCCCACCTCTAAACCACGTGCACACATCTCTTAGCTCCATCACCTCCCTGGGCAGCCCACCCCAATGCCTAACCACCCCTTCCATGAAGATACTCAGCCTAATACCCAATCTAAACCTTTTCTATGAGCTTCCCTACCTGCACAAAGCTTATGGGCAGCTTCACCACAGGTATGCAGGGTTTTGCCCATCAGGGGATGGTGAAGCTCTGTGGTCCATGATTTCCAGCACTGAAAGGAGGATGCAAAGACTCTCACCGCCTCAAAAATAATTAATGGAGGGGCAGGGCAGCCACACATCCACGGTCAGGGCTCCTCTGAGCTGCTGCACACAGAGGTCTTCTGCTGCTTGAAAACACTGCACAAAGTACTTCTGGCAACACAGCCAGCTGTTCTGGTAATCTTTAAAAGTGAAGTTTTGTTCATTTCCAACACATTTGTTTTGAATTAAAAGCACAGCTGAAGCCTCAAGGAGCTCTCTGGAAATATCCCATTGCTCCTCTGCCTGATCTCCATCACATCCTCCCATTTCAGAAGATTTACAAAACTGAATCTATTGCTTCAAGTTTGCCCGATCTCTGGCTCCTAAAGATACTCCTGTGTTTGACAGCAACTCCAGGTGGATTCAGGGAACCTCCTGGATTGGAGAGCCCAAACCTTGTGAGGCCAGTGGGATGAGAAGCCCCAGTGGATGCCTCTAGGCCACAAGGATTCCCTTCTGAGACACAGGGAAGACTTACTTCCCAAGTACTCAGCATCTCTAGAAGGCTCAGCCTCTCACCTGGCCCAAGATATCAGTTCCAGACAAAGTTCAAAAATAAATACAAAACACACAGCAGCCTCCCACCTTTCATTCAATCCCCCTCCCTGTGTACTCCAAATGCAACGCTCTCTTTTCAGTCTTTCTTCATCATTTTCCAAGGGAAGACAAATGCAATTCACACCCATCCAGCTCCTCCACGGTGACTGGTCTTCCAAGCCAAAAGCAATTACCCCCAAATTAACAGGACCCTCAGGAGGATGGCAATGAGTCAGTGCAGCCCCCGCGGCCAGGCCTTGTAGGGGCATCCAGTCAAAGCCTTGCAGCTGACTGCAGCCAAAAGAAGAAAAAAAAAAACAACAACAAAAGAAAGCCTCTGTAAAACATTAGTCCCTGAGGGAAGCAGATGGTTCGGCACCAGCAGGAAGGGGCCGACCCAAAACATGTTCCTGGCAGAAGGGCACAGCCCATGGGTAAAGGCCAAAGCAACGAGGGGCTCCGACTGGATGCTACTCATAGGCAGGGGGAAATTAATCAAAGCAGAGCTGGGCACGGACACCAAAAACCTCAAAGCAAAGCAAGGAAGAGTCACTGGGGTCTGAGCAACCAAAACCTGGGTGTCTGCGATGTCAGCGGCACAGCTGAGGGAAGAGCAGGACTCCATGTTCTGGAAAAAAAAGCCAGCACAATTGGTGACAAAGCTCCCACTCACATGGGAGGAAACGGCCTAAAAACAAGGATTTCCACAGCCCCTTGCCTGTTCCCAGCAACCGCTCTACCTTGCTGCAACATAAATTACAGCTTAATCAGCTCTGAACGCCGGCGATGCTGCCTGGATGCCTCCCCAGATATTAAACGCTTCTCTCGCTGCGCTAACAAGCACATACCTGAGGCCTTCCGAGCCCTTAATTACTCAGCATAGTTATTTCCAAATCAAAATACACAAGTAAATAGATTAAAAACCTTAATACTTCAGTGCTTCCCCCCCAACCACCCCCTCCCCATTTTGCAAAGGCCTTGAAACGAATCCACCCTATTAAGGAATAGAAGCAAATTATAGTTGTTATCCAGAACCACTCTCCTGGATGGATAGAGCTCACTGTTGCCTCCCACCTGCACCAAAGGGATACAGGGATGTCAGAGGCAGCGTCCCCGCAAAGCAGCATCCTTAAATCCAGTTCTTCCCCTTCAGGCTGTGGTCTAGATCAGCAGCCTCAGATCCCCGTGGGCCACAGAACCACCAAGGTGAGAAAAGACCTTCAAGATCACCAAGCCCAACCATGAACCAGACCTCCCATCACTCCGCCACGCCTCTCAGCACCACGTTCACACACCACAAATCCCTCCAGGGGTGGGGACTCCACCTCCTCCCTGGGCAGTCCATCCCAATGCTTGGCTACACACACACCATGGAGAAGTTCTCCCAGCATCCAATCCAAGCCTCTCCTGGTCCCAGTTTGAACCACCACCTCCTCTGACCCAGAGGAGCTCGTTACAGACAAGACCACAGCCATGGCAATTAGGTCACGCCAAGCTGTGGGCTTAGTGGGCAAAACTACAATTATTTTGAAGCATCAAGATTAGCTACCAACGAGTCTTCATAGAGCCGAGCTAATTAACTAATTTTGATTAACCGATTAGTTAAAAAGTAAAAAAATAAAAAAATCTATGATCATAGACAACTGCTTTTTTTTTTTTTTATTGGGCTGTTTTCTCACAGCAACTCTCACTTGCACAAAAGGAGACCAACAATCCCCGCTAACCAAATATTATTGTAATTAAATATTCAACAGGGAGGCTCTTCAATTATTCATAGGAAGGACGATGCTTGCTATAAGCAGGCTGGCACTCTCCCTCCGGACCTGGCCCGGGGATGCTCGTGGTGTACAGCTGTGTGTCTGCTGGCTGTGCTGCAGGACCCAGCACTGGGGAGCTGAACACCCAGCAGGAGAGCAGGAACCCTTACGGTGCTATGCTGGCAGTCACAAGGGGAACGGGGGGCCAGATTCAGCATTGTGTTGCTCTCCTAGCAGCACACCACGAGGGAAATTATATAGGAAATTACAAGTTAGCTTTCCCAGCAAAGAGCACGGCGACACTTCGATGCGCTACAGCAAAACTGCAGCATCTTTCAGACCATCAAAGCTCTACGAGTCCCAGCATCCGACCAAACGAAACAGCAGAACGAGTTAATCTCCTCCGAACGCGCTTCGATAACTCAAAAGGGATGAGGAGCAAACAAAGCACGGGGTCTTTGGCTCGTACAAACACGCATCCCATTTTTCTCACCTCCTCTCATCACGGGGACCTGCTGGAAGATGCCTGGTGACAAAAGCCATCCCAGCAGCGAGCCGTGGCCGCGAGCCACCAGCTCCCGGGGCATGAGTGACCTGCAGCAGCCCTGCTGCACCAGCTCCAGGTTTCCTGCAGCCCACATTCATGCATGCCAAGCTCGACGGCTCGAAAGCAAGCAAGGTCAAATGGAAACGCGCTTTCAGATCCTAATGAATATTTGGGGGGGGGGAAGGCATTCCCCGTGCCCCCTCCCAGCTATTTACTCAGCCCTGTGACCGTGTTTAGAGTGAGCGGAGCGCTGCGGCATCCTCCAGAGGCATCTCACAAACCCGGGCTCCTGCCTTCAGCTGGCCAACAATAATAAGGGGAAAACACAGCCCTTGCCCCGTGCCTGCCTTCCAGCAGCTCCTCCAGGGCTCCTCGCTGCACTAGCTGCTCCCAGAGCACCTCCAGCAGCACAGAAATACCGGTGGCAGCAGCCGGCTCGCGGGCTCTCCCCTCTCCAGCGGTGCTTTTCTGATCTCTCCATCACTACAGGCACTGGGTTTCTTCTCTTGGCTATTCAACTCTCAGCAGGCTGCGCTGCGCTCGGGGAAAATTGAAACTCAAAGCCCCGATTAAGGCAGGGGGAAGCGAGAAATAATAAGTGAAGACCTTCGCTTGAAGGAGGAGAAATAAGACAGGACTCAGGACCGCCCAGGGATGCCGAAACTTCATCCTCCCCTCGCCTACGTCCCCGAGCCTCGAAGCACGCGGGAAACAGCAAGGCGACCGAGACAAGGAATAATGAGTCAGTGATACCAGCAATTAGTCAAAAAAAAAAAAATAAAAAATAAAAAAAGAAAGCAGCGCAGGCATCTGCGGGCGAGGGCCCGTTCCCATGACTTAACAAAACGCTCTCCCTCCAGGCTGCTGGATCCGGGCACGCTCCTCGAGCCCGGCTTCTTCCTTCCCCTCGCCTTTTCCTTTCCAAAACGTGCCAGTTTAAATAAATAAATACAGAGCGGAATAGAAGAAGGGAAAAAAGGAAAAGGGATGGCTCCGGGTAGCGCAGAAACCCCCCCCCAAGGCTCGCAACATCTATGAGGCTGCATCCCTGCTTGAGCCCCGGGCACGGCCCCGAGGGGGAGCACCGCAGCGTCGGTGGAAACCGAAGGACGCGAGAAGCAAACGAGCGAGCGGAGCCAAAGGCACGGGGTGCGTGGGGGTGGACAGGGGGCGGGGGAGCGGCTCCGGGGCATCGCCACGGTGCGAGCAAAGCTACTCCAGCCGCCGGCTCGCTCTGCCAGGGATGCGAAGGGCGGGTGAAGCCGCGGCTGCACGCAGGGGCTCTCCCTGACCCGCGGCCACCTATGCCCGCAGCTCTGCCGCGCCGAGAGCATCGCTCGGGGGGAGAAGAGACGGCGCACAGCGCGACGGACCCCGGGCCGACGTGAAACGCTCCGGGAAAGGGCGAGGGACAAAGGGTGCGGGATGCGCGCTGCCCAACAGGTGGGGCCGGGGCTCCCCCCCATACACACACACACACACACACGCACACGCACACACCGGCACATCCCTCGCTCACCTTCCACGGCGGCCGCGGCGGCGGCCAAGCAGAGCAGCACCACCAAATCCGCAGCCATCGCCGCCCCGGGCCGGCGGACCCCGCCACCGCCGCCGCCGCCGCCGCGCCGCCTCGGCCTCCCCGGGCACCGCGCGCCGCTCCGCAGGCGTCAACCGCCGCCGGCGGGAGGGCATGGGCGGCGGGAGGCAGCCGGGCCGGGCCGGGCCGCGACGAGCGGAGCCGCGGGACCGCGCTGCCCGCCCGGGTCACATCGCCGCCGCGAGTGGGGAGCGCCGCCACGCCGCCGCCCGCCCCCGCCACCGCGCGCCACGCCCCCGCCGCCCGCCCGCCAATCGCAGCGCCCCGCCCGCCCCGCCCCGCGCCGCCGTGCGAAGGGCGACGGCGCCCCCCGGCGGCCGGAGGGGGAAAAACCCGACGGGGCGGGCGGGCGTGGGGAGCCGCGCTTCGGGGGGAGGGGGCCTCGGAGGGACAGTTCCTCGTCCTGACACGAAGTGCCGTCTCTCTGCGAGTTATGCGGAGGGGAGCGTGCCGCAGATGGAGGTTTTGCGGCGCCGTCAGCCCGAAGCTGTCCTCCGAAGCCGGCGCGCTTTCCCTTTTGTGGGTGGGTTTCATTCTGTGCTGTCCCGGCCGTCGGTTTTGGCAGCGGACCCCAGCAGGCAGGGTGCATCACCCCCGCCCAGCGTGGGGCCCTTTGGTGCCGGCTGAGCCGCTGTACATCTTTTATGTCTTTGTTTCTCCCTAAGTGGAGGAAGGGAAGCGTGGACAGACGGGAAGGGGAAACGCTCGCAGCAGCTCCTCGACCGAAATCCCAGCTCTTTGCTCGAGCCCACAGTCTGCAACAGACAGCTTTAAGCAGTTACCTCCGCTCTCTGGTCTGATTTTATTTGATTTTTGAAAAGCCAAGAGGGAAACCAAATTGCTTCCACTTTCCAGCTGCTGGGGTTTGGTTACAGAAAGCGAACAATAGGAAATCTGGCTCCAGATAAGAAGAAAGCTGAGCCCGCTCTGATCCTTCGGCCAAAACTCCGACTTTCTGGGGCAGTTCTGGCAGCGAACGCCTGCTGCCGAGCACGGGCATCACCATCCCGCTGGGGTTGTTGCACTGCGGGTGCACAATCGCCGCTCGCTGCTCTGCTTCTCTGGCCTGGAAAGGGGACATTGGGGTGACACAGCACCCAGCAGCTTGCTTCCCCAGCTCCTGGCCGAGGTTTTCCCCCGCCAGCCTCTGGAGGTCAGCAACCAGCAGCGCTGGGACCCGAGCGGGACGGTCCCGCTTCTGTAGCACGGTGCGCTCCGCCTTCGGTGGCATTTGTCGTCTCCGAAGGACGCAGCCAACCCTCTGCAGCTAAATCACGGCTGCGTTTCTGGAGGCTAGAAATAGCTGGTAATGTAAAATTTAGCTATATACATATCTTGGCGAATTTATTAGGTGGTATCTGACGTCGTCCTGCGTAAATCTCGGGGTTCCTGGTAAATACAGAGCTTTCCAGGAAGAGCAAGGCAGCAACAAGCACTCAGGCAGGGGAACAGCGGGCATCCGGACCCTGCAGAAGCCCCCAAGAGGGAAGGGAGAGTGGGAACATCCCAGGGAGGGAAACACTGGCAGGAGAAGGGAGAAGCGTGGAAGAGCTGTGGCAGAGTTCGGGCTGAAGCACGAGGGCAGCTCTGCTCCCCTCCTGGGACCTCCTCCTGCAGCAGCCCACTCGTGTGGGCAGCACCTGGCTACACCTGCTGTGGTTCCTTCACTTCTGCCCACACCCTGGAACCACATGGTAAGTGCCAACACGCTCACGGTGGGATAGCAGCCCTCCAGCACACACAGTCAGCTCCGAGTCCTGTGCTGGGAGACGACAGATGCCAACAAACCCTTAAGCAAGGCAGCGAGAGAGGAGAGCAGCAACGGGAGACCCCGCCCCAGCCATTCCCACCTAGTAATTTTAGAAGCTGCGGGTTAATTTTAGCCAGGCTGGCCGGAGGATGTCTCCTGGGGCTTCTGCTCCTGCACTTTCTAGGAAGAAAAGGTGGCAGGGTCATGGGCAGCCCAGCTCGTGATCCCCACGGGGATGATGCTGGGGGGAGGGGGGAAGGGAGCTCTGCTGCCCCACCGTCCCCATTTCCATCCAGTCCCTATCAACACCTGGTCAGCTGGCCGGCCGTGCTGCTCCCCGTCTCAGCTTCCAGAGGATCGTGCTGCTGCTTCTTGCTGGAACACGCAGCGCATCCTTTCAGCAAAGAAAAACAAAAATATTTCTGCTGGCACAGCTGAATGGCCAAACCCCGGCCGAGCGCCTTGAATGCGTTTCTGATTTGTGCTGCAAAACCCACCACTGTGCTCATCCACACCTTCGCCCCCAAAACTTGTCAGCATTACTGCTTCTGAGGCCGGGTCAAGCAGATATCTGCTGTATCTCACAGCCCCGCCAGCCTGCTCCGGCTCTGATTTAGGATCCTGTGCTCTGCAATGCTGTTGGGGTGAAGGGAAGAGCTCTCAGATGGATTACTCTGCTTGCTCTCCCCCTCTGCAGCCCATACAGATCTCCTCTGTATGGCTAAATATTTGTATTTATATATATACTCTGTATGGGTAAATATTTGCTTACAGCTTTATTTACTGAGAATGAGCAATTAAACCAACCCAGATTGATTTATGGCCCTCACAGATAAGTCCTCCTTACACAAGCCAGCTCCAGCTTAACGTATGGACGGTGTATTTTCTGCCCAGTTTGCATTTCTTTTAAGCCTCGAGCTCAAATTCCACTTGCCCATAGAAGAGCTTTGGGATCCTGAAGGTATCTCAGCTTGGCCACATCTATGTGAAACATCCCTGAGATGGAAGGATCCACTGAGTAAAACATGGATAAGACATGGGAGAACAAGCAAGAAGACATGGGGAAAACACAGGGAAGACACAGCTTCTCCCTCCCAGCTGCTCAGCGTCTTCTTGGGAAGGGGAAGACCTGCTTCCCCTCCTTTCTTACCAGTGAGACCCTTATGGAATTGTCAGAGAGCAGAGAGGCCCTGGTGCTGCTGCCCAGAAGAGTGGGTGCCCCATCCCTCTGGGTGCCCAGGGCTTGGCTGGATGGGGCCCTGGGCAGCTTGAGCTGGTGGAGGGGCAGCCAGACCATGGTAGGGGTAGGGCTGGGTGTGCTATGAGGTCCCTTCCAATCTAAGCCATTCTATGAATTCACTTCTTGGCACCAAGCAGGGCAGAGAAAGCCTGGCTTTCTCTCCAGGCTTACCCCAAGGGCTCTGAGCTGGCACAAGGTCTCCTGCAGGCAAGAGCTTGTGGTATTAAAAAAAAAAGAAAAACACAACCAACAATATCCTGGTTGGTTTCAAGCCAAGCCTCTCAGATAAAACAGGTGTATTTAAAGCCAGGCACTGCCCAGGTATATGGCTGTCCCATCCCTGCACGTGTCACCACCCTGCAGCTCTGCTGGTCCCTCCCATCAAGCACACCTTAGTATTTCCCATCACACACGTCAGCAGTGCCTGCGGGAACAGAAAACCCATCTGAACCCATGCATGCATTGGTACCAAACCTGGCCAGGTGATCTGGACATTTTTTTTTTCCTTTTTGAGCAAATGGCACTTTCAGTGTGACTCAGGTTCACAGTGCAAAGATCATTTGGTGCACGCTGCACCTCACTTCCTCCTCTGGACACCTGTTGTCCTGGTTGATATACAACAAACAGAGCTGCTACCTGTCTCACCTGGAGGTCTTCTCCACACTCCTACTGCATGGAGAGCATCAGGAGCTTCTGCATCACCTGGGCACAGAGGTAAGGGCGAGCAGGACAGGTGCTGGGCTGGGACAAACGGTTCAAAATCCTGCTTTGAGGAGGAGCTTTTCCCCTTCACCACTCTGTGTGCAGTCTGAATGCCAGTTCAGCGACTTCTGGGCAGGGTGGTGGTCTTGGTTTGCTGTCAGCAACAAATTTGTTTGGGAGAGAAAAGCATTCAGCATCTGAAGAGGAGCAGCATTCTCTGAAATGTTAACTGGCGGCACTGGCACCACGTGATGGTTCTGGTAGTGTATTTCTGTGTGGCTTCATACCCTTAAAAGCAGGGGGATTCATCAGGTGGTTATGGCAGCCCAGCAACATCAGCAAGGCTTTGCTCTGTCAGTGAGCAGGCACGTGTGTGGGAGAAGGGGCAAGTTCAGGAGGGGGCATGGGCTGGGGAGAAACGTGGCACTGATCCCAGCACGGTGCTGGGTGCCTGCATGAGCTCCTTTGCTCTTCAGGACATGGCAGTGGCTCCTTGGAAGGATGCAAAGACCCCCATAGACAACAGTCAGACCCCAGTGCAGATGTGACTTCAGCTTTCAGGATGCCAGGAGAACAAATACTCTGGAGGCCAGGCAGCAGATAGCAGACACTGAAGGAATTGGGAAAATTCTCCAGTTTCATACTCCGTAATGGACCTTGTGTAGAAGACCTTTCCTACAGGTCACTTTCTGCCATCAAACCTCTGCTGAAGCGAGTTAGAAGCAACTTGAGTCTTCAAGTCACTGCTGATAACTACTGGCAGTGAATATCCAGGCATGGGGCTCACAGTATTAACATTTAAAAATCACGAGACCCTCAAATACCATGACACCAAGTCGCATGACCTTTAAGTCAAAGAGGCTTACGTTTCTTTTTCTTTGACTTTCAGTGTCCAAACCATAAGGCTCACATCTCTGTACTCATCTCTCTCCAAGAGTACCCATTTCTCCACCAAAACTGAGGTTGTGGCTCATTAACTGATGAAGAGATCAACAGCACCCCGTGGTCCCTAATGCCCAAACCCTGCTGGATAGCTGCAATACCAGCAGCCCTATCCATCCATCCCAGGATTCCCAGCTCTGCTTACTCCCTGCATCCACAGCCCAGGCTCATCTCTGACCCAAGCACTCAGCAGAGCACACCCAGGCACTGAGAAGATGCTTGGCATCTTATTTGTTCCCTCCCAGGACTCCTGGCCTCCCAGTTTCAGGACAGGCTCTGTAGCCCAACCTTGCTATGATGTTTCTAGCCCATCTCTTCTGCCCCACGCACACAGCATCAGGACGGGGCTTTGCAAATGCAACCTGACTCATTTCTAAATGGTTCTTTTCAGTGTTGGTGTGTTGCAGCCACCTTGGGGTGGCTCCTGAAACACTTTGGGTCTCTGTTGGAATTAATGTCTGCTGGGAGCTCAGCACAACCAGCTCTGAGCAGGCCCATGCTAGATCACAAAGTAAAGCCCTTTTGGCAGAGCCGGGAATGACTTTACATGTTTCACAAGTCAAAAGAAGTGAAAGGACTGAGGCTCAAAGACAGGATATTAGAAATCTCCCAATGCAGATGTCCCCAAGACTGGAAGCATGCTGCAGAGTCCTCAGCACCCTATACCTCAGCAGCCCTCATTCAATCTTTTTGCCAAGCTTCCGTCCCTGATAACGCATAGTCCTGAGAAAAAAAAAATAATAAAATAAAATAAAATAAAATAAAATAAAATAAAATAAAATAAAATAAAATAAAATAAAATAAAAGAAGAATCCAAGCTGGCTCGAGAGAAAACGTTGCATCAGCCTGCGTTAATTCAGCCGGCAGAAATCAAACTGTGGAGTCAGGTATTTGACAGCTATCGCATAGCACTGAATGCAAGCCCTTCCCTGGCGTTTTTCTGCATTGCCAAGGTGCACATTTCAGATAAAAGACACGTTTCTGAGCAAGGCATTTCCTGCCTGACCTTCTGCCCTGCTTTCCCCGCTCTGCCCTGGGGCAGGGAGCAGGAAGGAAGGGACGGATCCCAGAGCCTCGCAGTACCACAGCACTGGAGCTCCGCATCGCCCAAAGGCCGAGGGGATCCAGGCCGCCCCACTCAGCCATCCCATCCCAGCAAAACCCTGCAGCCCTCTCTATCCCTACGCACAGATAAATATACATGAGGCAGAGCTGAAAAGACGGAGTCAGCTCCTCTCTGAAGCCCTGCAGATCCTGTTACTGCCAGATCCCCAGTGCCCCGCGGCACGCACGCTCTTTGCCGCAGCCGTCGGCCTGGCATGGCGCGGAGCAGATGGCCGCAGAGACTTGGCTGGGGGAAGCTGTCAGCCCCCGGGATGCGGCCATGCCACCTGGGCATCCCACGTGGCTGTAGGGCAGGCAGCACTCCAGGCAGCTCAGGGGTTAAGGCATGGCCGGGACCCCTCAGCAAAACCCCCAGCCCACTCAGGCCCTGGTGTCCTCCATCTAAGCCATTCTAGGATCTGCCACACACAGTGGTGCTGGGGGCTGTGTTGTGCCCTGCTCCTCAGTTACCAGGTGGTGCTCATTGCTGTTGTTGTGCCGCGGCTTCCTCTGTTTAGAGACAAACAGGCAGAGTGCAGCCCATGGGGAGCATGGCCATGCTGGCCAGCCTTCCTGCAGCTAGGTATACCGGGAAGGGCAACCACCTGCAAGGACGGGGCTTTGCAAAGACTGGGGTCTTGCAAACAACCTGGGGAAGAAGAGCACAGCCCCTGCTGCATTCATGCAAACAGCCACAAGCATGAGCAAGCCCAAAAAGCTCCTCTCACCGCTCCGGAGAAGAGCCAGCACACATCCATACTGAGACAGGCAGTGCAGGGGCTGGGAGAGCGGCCCCAACTTCCTGGCACTCGGGGAATCTTCCTAGATCACGTTACGTGCATGTGTCCTTGGCTCGTCTCTGTACAGTTGAAAAACACCGTAACGGGAGCCAGCTGATTGAGACAGCCGGCTTTGCAGAGCAAAACCCAGGGGAAACAATTCCCTCCTGTTATGCTAAATTGCAGACCTGCTGCTTTCACTGAACCGCCCCATTTGCTCGCATTGCAGCAGTGCTGGGTGCCTGCGGTGTACAGCGGTGCTCCTAGCATGACCTGTCCCACGTGGAAGGCTGCTGGTGCATGGGGGATGTTCCTAGGCACTGCCACCACACAAATAAATAACGATAATAATAATACTCGAGGAGGGGGGAGGGGGGGTGCTTGCTAGCACGCCCTGTCATCTGAGCCAGTGTGGATGGAAAGAGCACGGAGCTGGCTGTGGGGTGCTGCGAGCGATTTGAATCCACTGACATTTGGCTGCTGTTCGGGACAGGCTAGCTGTGTCTTCAGAAAGGAGCACAAAGCTCTCCAGGGAGCTCAGGACGTGGTGAGCCATCAGCGTGCCAGCACATGGACCCATGGCACCCCGGTGTGCTGGGGAAGATGGGCTTCCAGCTCAGGGTGCCCTCGGGTGCAGCCACCCTCACTGTGCCACTCTTAATGAAGTCAACACTTTCAGGGTGATGAAGATGTTTGGACAGGGACCATTCCCCATTTACACAGCAGTGCAGTGCCAGGGGTTTGGGTCTTCCTTTGCACAAGTAACCCTAAAGCCGTTGGGGATGTGGATCAGAAGAGCAAGAGGTGCATTCCCAACTCATGAGCTGACGGCTGTGTTGTCCTTGCAGGCTGTGCTGCTGCTGCTGCAACAGAGGTGAAGATAAACCCACCGAGCTCAGTTAAGTTGCTATGGGACTTCTGCTCTGCCGCATACTGGGATGCATGGGAAATATCAAATAACTTTCACTGATCTCACTGAATAGGAGAGGATAGGCTACAGAAGAAGTTGCACGAGGGAGGTGGTACAGGAATTACCAGTGTTTCCTCCCAAGTTCTGTAATTACTGGGAAAATTACAGAAATAGCACATCAATAAAGAGCACAAGTTGTGAAAAAAGAATTCTTTATTGGAACCAGTGCCATGGCACCACAAAGCACTGCATGGTAGTTTGCAGCTGAATTTGCTCTCCTCTTTACCTCTCTGAAAAGATGTAGATACCTTCCAGAGGAAAAAAAAAAAAAAGAAGCTAAAAACAGTATCTTTACAACCTAGTGACCAATACTCCTTCCACCGACTTTGGCCATGCTGAATCCCAGCACATCTACTCTCTCCTTTAAGCAAAAGATGTGTGTTGGGCAGGAGCATGGGGACAGGAGAGTGGCTGTGGTCACTGGGCAGGCAATGGGCTCAGCTGGGCACAACTGACACCACCAGCTTTTCCTGGTACTGGGCATGCAGACCCATAGCATCGTGCCATTCGAAGCTCAGGCTCCTAAAACGAGGCAGGCAGAAAGAGAAGCATAATGTGATTTTTGATCAGCCGTTCCAGGAAAGAGCCTAATAATGCTTTCTCCTATTTCCAGCAGCACAGGCGGAGGTGAGATCAACAACTGGTCAAGGCCAACAGCCCAGCTCCACAGGTGAGTTTATTTCCTCCTGAACAGAGAAACCTCCCGTGTGAACTTTTGGTCTCATAGGGCAGGAGGATGCATTTCAGCACTACTGATCTTGCTTTGGATAACCGAAAAACTGGAGATGTCCATCTCCTCTTGTAAGGGTGATGGGAGTGAGGAGGGCATCTACCTCCTCCTAAGGTCCTACAGGTCAGGCAATGCACCAGGTCAACCCTTCTGACCACAGGCAAATTTAGACTGCTGACAGCACTGAGTTCCACCAGAAGTAGAGCATCTCAAGGACAGCGGGACAGCTTCCTTGACAGCATCTCAGAGTAGTCAGTGTGCTGCCATCATCCTTTCAGTACTTTAAGGGAGTTTATAAACAAGATGCAGATCAACATTCTACAAGGTTTGATAGCGACAGGACAAGGGAGAATGGTTTTTCAACTAAAAGCGTGGAGATTTAGGTCAGATGTGAGGAGGAAATTCTGGCACTGACTCCCCAGGGAAGAGTGGGTGCTCCACCTCTGGATACTCAAGGCTGGTCTGGATGGGGCCCTGGGCAACCAGCCCACTGCAGGGGATTTGGAACTAGATAAACCTTCGGGTCCCTTCCAACCTAAGGCATCCACCACCATGCCATGGAGCAACCAGCTCCTTCCACGGGGAAGGAAGAACCTTCTTGGGTTTCCTTAAGGCTGCTTTTACTGAAATGCTGGTAATGAGTTGTGCGTACTTTTCCCACTTACATCCACACCGCCTGCCTCCAGTGTACTTTGCACTGAATATTAACCTGTCTGAGGGCAAGGCAATGCTAGGTGGCTAACAGCAAAGCACACTGCCCAGGGCACCGCTCATGCATCATTCAGATGGGACTTGAAGATTGATCCCCAAACCTTCTGCAGGGGATCTGGGAGGGAGCCTACCACAGGGCCCCGGTGCCCAGAAATGCCTTCAGAGGATGAGTTATTTGGAGCTTAGAAAACGATTCATGCCTTCAAAACAGCACTCTGCCCAGCTAGGATCACACTCTCCCATCTAGAAAGGCCAGCAACGAGAAGCAACCGAAGATCAGCAGACCTATGTTCTGACATGCATGACAACACATGAGGCCTCACCTCAGCCTCACCCTCACCCTAAATCCATCCCAACCCCTCATGGCAGGGCTGTCTCAGCCACCAGCTCATCTCTGGGCTGCGTGGATACTGGGACACCAAGCACAGGGGTTTACAGCTCAGTGGAAAGTTCTAGTGCCGTCTTAAATCATAAAGCACAGCTGCTGACACAGCAGAAGCTGCAAAATGAAAGGAGCATTTGAGCAGTCTGCAGGTTGGAGGCCGCCAGGAGCAGACTGAGCACGGTGTCTTGCAGCTCTGCTGGAGGAAGAGGGAAAGGATGAGCCAGAAGAGGAGATTAAAACTCATCAGAATGCCATTGTAATTCTCTGTGTGGAACGAACGCATCCTAGCACTTCAAAGTTAGCCTGCAATTGAGAGAAAATGGCAGCTGAGATTCGATGTCTGCATATACAAAGCAAGGCGCATGGCAAAAAAAACCCAACAAACACCAAATATGTATATGCATGCAATAATGAGCTCTAGAGGAGCTATTCTGGGTTGGGAGGAGGACCCGGGGCATCACTGTGGATAGGGCTGGGATAACACAGCCCCAGTGGCAGGTGGACAAAGCGGAGCTGGTGCTAGGGCACATGAGAGGAAGGGCACAGGGGAGAAAACAGAACTTGTCCAAACCCAGTGGTGCTGCACATGGAGCAGCCGGTCCGGCTCTGCTCCCACACCTCCACAGCCACGTCCAAGGACCAGCAATCTCCTGTAAAAAGAGCTGAAAAGTCCAGCAGAGGCCGGGAAACCCCTCCTGCACAGCCCCTGCATCCACACTGAACTCAAAATGCCCACGGAAGAGTTAACGCGTTGCTCGGCCAGGCAGCCTGCAATCTTCTTCTCCACCCAATGGGACTCAAATAACCTAATTCTTGCTCTACATTTGTATGGGCTCTCCTTCCCCCAGATCGCCCCTGGAGAAATGACAGCTACGTGGTAAATACATGTAATCATGCCACTCTGATAGCTTCTCTTGTTCTCTGGCCATTAATTCATCTCCCTGGGACTTAGGTGAGCATTTTGCATCCCGCAGCAAATTCAAAGAGCTGCCTTTATTTTAAAATCAACACAACAGTAAAAACCTTTCTCCTTTCCCTCCTCAAAATGTAAATTTTTAGCTTCAAAAATATCCTGGCACGCAGACAGCTGTTGCTTGGCCATGACCTTATCTCAGGCCAATGACAGACTTCCCATGCATGAGAAATCACAGGGCTTTAACAGCCTCCTGAGTGCACTAGTGCCAAGGCCAGGGCTCCGTGCTGATGGGGCAGATAGAGGGGACATGAGGACATGGCAAAGCGTTGGGTATGGTATGGGTCAAGGGATGGTGGGACTCGGCGACCATGAAGCTCTTCTCCAGCCTGGATGACTCCATGAGCAGAGCCCATCACAAGCAAAACCACGTCCAGAAATCTCACTGCTCCACCCTCAGGGTATTCTTCATTTGGGAAAAAATAGATGAGGAGCAAAGAAAGAAATGCAGAAAAAAAGTCCTGCAGGAAGAGCTGCAAGCAGAACTTTCCACACACGCTGTAGCCAGGTCACGGTGATGGCAGAGCGATGCTGATGGCTGGAATGTCCAAGTCACTGTTAAAAGATGTAAAACTTCAACACAAGTGTGGGCAGAACGCATTGGGTTCTGCTCCCAGCTCCCGTGGGTGTGTTCACCCCTGGGGGCTTGCAGCACTTCAGCTCAAGGCCACCACGTAACTTGGGTTGCACCAGTGCTGCCTTCCTTTATAAGCGGCTTCTACCCGGATTTGTCCCTGTTGATGCTGGGCCACCACCTTTCTGCCAACGGAGAGGATCCATGCAAAGAGGACGTGCAGTTTGAGAGCAGCAAGGGGCGGGAGGCAGCAGCAGAGTGTGCCATGCTGGTGGGGAGACCTTGGTGCGAGACGGACAGCCGGGCAAAGCAGCCAGCCAGCCCAGGAGGGCGAAGGGCTGTAACGACTGCTGCCCATGGGAGAGGGATGGCAGGGAGGAAAGGGTGCTGCGGCCAGAGCCAGGAGAGCGAGCACTAAAGGCCAGCAGGCAGGTGGCAAAGCAGCAACCAGAAAGTCACCGCAGCCATAAATCTCGGGGAGCGGAGACGGGCAAGCCCCAGGTGGCTTGGCAAGGCTGCTGGCGAGCCCAGCGGTGCCCAGGCGGTCCGGCCAGCAGCCGCACAGTGGGACAGAGGCCAGAGATAAAATTAGAAAAGCATTTCCCTGCCAGCCCCTTCTGCAGGCTGCAGGAGCCGCTAACCCTGCAGCGCTGCCCCGTTTTGGGGCTGGGGGAGCCGCTGGAAAAGCAGGATTTTTTTTTTGCCCCGTGCCACTCTCGCTCAGAGCCTCTGCAGCGGGGGTGGGGGGGAGGACGATTTGCTCTTTTGGGACAGCAGGCAGCTTCTCCTGCCCTGTGCTCTGTGGTGGAGAGGCTGATCCCCCCCAGCCCGGAGCGGCTCTTCCCATCCACGCCGGGCTGCAGCTCCTCCGCAGCCCCCGCCTCTCACCGCGGCGCGGGTTATTATTATTTCCGTCCCTAAGCATCCTTTAAGTTTCCACTTGGGGACGGAATCAGAAGGGAAAGCCTTTTAAGGATTTCTGCCCGCTGGGGAAAGCGAATCCCCCCCCCCAAGCCAAGAGAGCTGCGAGGGGGGGATTTGAGTGCAGGCAAGTGCTCAACGCCGAAAGGGCAGAGAGAGGGGAGGGGGAGCCCAGGGCACGCTCTGAAACCAGAGCCCCCGGCCGAAGAGCGGCTGCTTCCCCCGGGCAGGACTCTCGCTGCCTCCTGGCCGCGCTCGGCGTTGGCAGAGCACGGATGGTGACCGAGCGGGGCAGCTCGGCGAGGCGGCAGCTCAGCGGTGGCCCCGCCGCGATGGGGACCGTGGACCTGAAGGACGGTGCCAACGCCGTGGCCATCAACCTGCTGCTCATCGTCCGCCCCGAGCGGAAAGGGCAGAGGGACGGACTGAAGGACGGTGGTGCAGGTAAATAAAGCCCCTGGTCCCTGGGAGGGGAGGGCTGCAGGTGCTGTGCGAGGAGCTTTAGAGCCGGGCTCGTTTTTTTCCCCTTCCTCCGATTAAAGGGACGTGTTGCAAGATAATAACGATGACCCTAAACTTCTTTTTGCAGGAGAACCGTTTTCAGGTGCGTGCCGCCCTAGGTGGTAGGAGATGTGCAGGCACGGAGAGCAAGAGACAAAGCTGCTGGGTGTGAAGGATGTGCAGGCTTTGTCCCCACAGGTGGCTGCCCAGAGCCATTTATAGCTCCGGTGCCATCTCCCTGGCTCCCAGCCTCCGAGGGGTCTTCCGAAAGGAAGAGACCCTCCCTGCAGGAGGAAAGGGAGAAAAGGAGAGTTTCTGGGCAAAGCACCCTGGAGAAAGCTGCCCGCAACACTGATGCCCTCTGGTTCATATGAGGAGGAAAGAGAGCTGCAAGGAGAGCCCCGATGTGCGCTTGTCCGCACATTTATTTGGGAAATAACACCCAGCTGACGCCCCGCTGCGCCAGCACTGCCTGCCAACCCTCGTGTTTGTGTCGTGCAGGTCTGCGGGATGATGGAAATGGAAACAGCCGACCGCAGCCACCTCCGAAGAAAGACCTCAGCGGTACGTTGTCCTCCCGCTCCGCGTGGGGAAACCCCGCTACCAAAAACCGACATGCAATGCCCACCCTCCTGTGTTTGGTGCCCAGCTCTGCCTCCCTGCCAGCAATCCCTCGGCACCCCCAGGGATTAATGAATTCCCCCTTCATCAGCCCCATTACCATCTCAGTGGGCCCCCTCTCCCCCACGTAGCGCAGGGCCCTCAGCTTTTCCAAGTGCCCCACACTGCCCACGTTCCCCCAGATGCACAGTGCTGAGACACCACAACATTTTGGCTGTGCTCAAGCTCCCGCAGCCCCAGCCCATGCCCTGTCCACCCCGTGCCATCACCTCACCCTACACCATCATCCCACCCCATTCCGTGTCCTGCCCCACACCACATGCAAGCCCTCACCCACATCTCCTCTCCGCTCTCCTCATGGCACTGAGCTGTCCTTCTTCCTACAAACAGGCCAGCAAGGTCCCAAGGAGCCCCACAAGCAGAAGCAAACTGTTACTTCGTACACTAATGAAGGTAAGTGGCCACCCAAGGCATAGCGGTCTTTTCCACCCTTGACAATTCTGTGGTTCTAAGCAATGGTTGAGATTTCAGATGGAGGGCAGTGAGGGCTGGGAGAACATGGGCAGAGGTACAGCTGAGGACATCTGGTCGTGGAGGTCCTCCTGTAGGTTGTAGGGAAAACCCCAAAAGGCAGTAGGATGGTGCTGCAGCAGGCAGGAGTGAGTACTCCTTCCCCTCTCCTCTCTGCAACAATCCCATGTTGCCTGCCCCTGTGGGAACTCGGGGGGTTTAAATGCTTGCCCCACAACACAGCCTCTTAGAGAAATCCTGGCAGATTTCCTAACCTTTTCCATCCATTTCTCTCTCAAGGCCAGAGCAGAGCTTTGAGCAAACACTCCCAATCTCCTGCTGGGAGCATCCCGGCGTGCAGAGCACAGCACTCCCAGCCACTGCTGCCCCTTACAGGCAGTGGCCTTTGCCAGGGGCTCTCGTATCCCGAGCCAAGTCATTTCCATAGCTTTGAGCCTTTTTTATGTGTTATTCCGAGAAAAATCAATGAAAGACATTGATTCTCTGTTTACCGTATCTCCATCAAGGACTACTTAATAGGGCAATAAACCTCTTCTTCGAGCTGCCACACGATCCTCGCTGAGGACTTCTGCTTTATCGCCTGTTACACTATAACAGGCTCCCATTTTTTTTTTAAATGAGAACTGGGAAAGTCTAAATTTTTTTTGAGGGCCACATCAGGGATGACCCTGGGCTTTCTCACGGTGCGGTTTATTTGTTCTGCCGGGAAAGCAGAACGCTCAGGTCCCTTCACAAGTCCAGAAGTGCTGCCTGTTTTGCTAAAGCTGAGCCATTTCAGTGGGACTTGATGACCTTGGAGGTCCTTCCCAACACAGATGCTCCCATGATTCTAGATTTGGGCAAACATGACCTGGCTTCGGATCTGGCCTTGGCACACCAACCCTTTGGCATGATGCCACTCGCCTTCCCATTCGCTTGCTGATTAGAGCTCCCTTTCCCAGTTGTGCTTGTCACCATTTCTTTCAGGAACCCAGGTGACGGTGGAGATCCACCCCAAGGGCACCTCTCCTCAGTTCTTCAAGAAGCTCTCCTTTGGGAAAGGTACGTTCCTGGCTGGGGAAGCACCGTGGCCATGGCAGAGGTGACATCCCTCCCTCTGCAGGTGTCACCCCTATGAGCCAGAGGGACAGCGCACGCTTGTGCTAGCTGCCAACTGCCACAGCCTCACAGTGGCATCACAAACTGTGTTGGTATCATTGCAGGTCCCCGGAGAGTGCCCAGCCTGAGAGGCCAGGACAACAAAGGTGAGGCTGCCTGCTGCACAGCCCTGTGCTGGGGGGGTGGCCCTGGAGGGAACCAGCTCCTTCCTTCCTTGCTGGAGCTGTCACCTCAAAGTTCTGGAGCTGCCAGCAGCCCCTGGGCCAGATGCTGTCCATGCCACCCACAGATCCTCCAGGTGTCTGTTGTCCCCAGCCCCGGGGCTGCAATGGGAGGCATGCAGCAGCCATGGAGCACAGAGCCCAGGGACAGCCTGGGGACTCAGAATTCATCTGTTTCTCTTTGTTCTTCTTCTCTTTGCCAAGAACTGCTCACCTCACAATTCCTTGTGTAATTTTCCAGCTTTTGAAAGGACCGAAGCTCCACGGCCACCAAGCGCGAAAGATCTGCACGGTAACTGTCCGCTGTACCCCATTCCACGCTGGCCTCAGATAGCATCACAGAATCTTTTGAGTTGGAAGGGACCCTAAAAGATCATCCAGTCCAACCCCCCTGCAATGAACAGGGACACCCACAGCTCCATCAGGCACTCAGAGCCCCATCCATCCTCACCTCGCGTGTCTCCAAGTGTAGGACATCCACCACCCCTCAGGACAACCTGTGCCAGTGCCGGACAGGAAAGCCATCACTCTTAAACCCCACTGCAGGGCACAGAGCAGCGATCTGATTTGTACCACCACGAGCACGTCCACCTTCCCAGTCCTCCATATATCCGCGGTGGCTTTGGGACCATCACACACTGGAGATGCTCTCACAGCCCCGTGCCCCGCTAGCAATGCTGCAGCCAGGCTCTGTGCTCACACCCCAGCTGCCCAGCTAACCTATTCCAGACCCCGCATCTGCGCCGATCCTTCGCAGCCACAACCTGACAAAGATGAAAACCGATAACCAATTTCAAGAAAAATATCCCCTCCCCAAAAGGCGAAAAGTAATTTTCAGAGCAGTACGTAGCAGTATTTAAACACGTAAATCTGCTTTCTCTCTCCGCTGGTCAGCCTAATAACCCTTGGCAGGGAAAGCTGAGACAAACAAAGCTCTGCTTGCACGGGTGCCCTCACACCCACTGTCCCTGAGCACCCACTGCTGATGTCCCCTCAGGCAGGAGCAGCCCTCCCTTCCCCAGACAATGACCGCTTGTTTCTTCCCAGTGTATCCATGGGACAAATCCTCTTTGAAATCCCTGGCAGTGGATCTGCAGAAATTTGAGAAGCTGGATGCCTATGCATTAAAAGTAAGTCTCACTTGTGCCTCCGTCCCTCTTCCCTGCACACATCAGCAGCAGACACCCCGCTCTGGGAGGGAACCTGTGACCAAAAATACATCTTGCTCGAAACGTGGAATTAGAGCTTTGTATTTCTATTTTTAATGAAGCGTGTGCTGGCAGGTGGGCTCTCAGCAGCTTCAGCAGGACCAAGATGGGGAAGGCAGGGGATCCACCACAGTGGTTTTCCACACCAATCTCACAGTGCTCCCTTCTTCCAACAGGTGAACACCAAGGGCAGCGTGGAGGAGCTCGTCCAAAACCTGCTTAAACAAGCCCGGACTGACCTGGAGAAAGTCCGTGCCATATGGATGTGGATATGCCACCACATAGGTAGGCTGGGATCTTCCACTGAGAAGATAACGCTGCTGCTCCCATTACACAGACACTGTCATTTACTCTGTTCTGTGGGTGGTTTTGCACAAGGGCAGGTAGTGGGTGGAAGGAAGCGGTCACGGCCCCGAGCTGTTGGAGTTTAGGAAGCATCTGGACAGCACTCTCAGACACATGGCCTGATTTTTGGCTGGTGCTGCGTGGAGCCAGGGGTTGGACTCAGTAATCCTTATGGATCCCTTCCACCTCAGGATAGTCTACAATTCTGTGATGTACCCAGAAACACATCCAGAGGTTATTCCACTGCCTCTGCTTCCACACTCCCCATCCTAGCGCATGTTTGATTTACATCTGATGGCTCTATCACCCCTACCAATTTACTGAAGGGTGCAACCACAGCTGTCCCACTGGCAGAGCAGCCGGAGCACAAAGATAAGCTTCCAGGCACCAGAGGTCAGTTATCACATCCAGAGCCCTTCTGCCCCACCAGAAGTTTCATCCTCGCCACTGACCCAAACCCATTTTCCAGCAGTTCCTAATGGTGCTCATCTTATGTACACAGCAGAGCAGTACTTCATAGAGGCCAGCTTTCACACAACCTGTTTGGGTGCCATCTCAGCCAATACCAACACCCTTCTGACCCCATGGGAACTGCCATCATGCAGTCTCCCCTGCTTCCTCCTCCCAAACCCCAAAACAAGCAACACTGGAGTTTCAGGAGTAACCAAGATGCAAAGAGAAGGAAGGAGGCTGAAGGGAAACCTCTCCCATTCGGCCAACTGGTGGCAGCCAGTTGGGTTTGCAGATCACTTGCATTTAGCACAGGGTATAAAAAAACTCTTAGGGAAGACAGGGAGCTGTACAGCCATCCTTTCCTCACCTCCCACACGTTGCCCCAGTCCCTGTACCAAGGCCTCCTTGTTCCTCATCCCACTGAACCCTTCTCCCAGACCTCTGCCCCAAGGCACATAAGTGAGCCCCACACAGTGCCTTGGACCAAAGGTGCAGTGGTGACGCTCCAAGATGGGTTGGGGTTGGACTTGGGGATCTCAGAGGTCCTTTCCAACCTTAACGATTCCATGATTCTGTGAATAGCATGCACATATTTAAGGAAAGAGGTTATGGATGCGACCAAGACTGTCCATCTTGAGCTCACCTTCCCAGACAAGTTTCTCAGGCTCAGTTGGAAGGAGCCCTGCTGCACTGCTTTTCTTATTCTCTCAACAAATTAAGGCTTCCTGCACTTCCAGGTATTAGCATCCTGCCTACACGATTCACTTGCAACAAACCACGGCCGGTATTTCCTAGCAAGACATACTTTCCAAGTATTTTTAATACAAATTGCTTGCCCGTACCCCACCAACACCCCCACTGCCCACACGCAGTGACCACCGCAGCTGGTCCCAGCCCAGCCGTGCTCCCAGAGATGGAAGCAGTGCCAGCACTGCCCCTGCTGCCCTGCACCCCTGCTGCGTGGGGCCTTGGGATGAACTCTGGCTGCCTTCCTTCCCGCAGAGTACGACGTAGTGGGCTTCCATAACAAAAGCCTGAGGCTGTGCGAACCCACGGACGTGCTGCGGACGGGGAAGAGCGTCTGCGAGGGATACGCCGGGCTCTTCCAGAAAATGTGCAGGTAAATTAAGCTCAGGAGCATTCACTGCCATGGAGGGTTAACATCTGTTGTCATCTCCGTGCCTAGTCTGTCTGCCTTTGCATTGACTGATGTGACTTTAAGCAGGACGCAGAACTTCAGCTTTCAAACCGTGCCGTAGAAAAGCAGCAAGTCCTGGAAAGGTCAATTTGGCTCCCTCCCCACTCCCTCCCCAGCATAATTTGCTTTGTGCCATCTGCTGAGCTTCGCATCGCATTAACATAATGGCAGATGAAAACACGGAGATAATTCGGTTAGCAGAGCCTGGGTTTTTCCTTCGAGTATCTGCCATTTGAAGGTTAAAAGCGTGGCAGGACTCAAACCCGAAGGAAGGAGCTGCCTGCAGCACGCTGCTGGGGCAGAGGCAGGAGAAGCCTAGCAGGAGCTTCCTGCCTAAAGCCAGGTCCCCACTGCCCGAGCCCCACGCTGCTCGCAGCTGCCACCCATTGACCATCAGCAAGCACACAGAAAGGACCATCGGCTTTCCACCATCCCAAAAAACTTAGGAAGGCTTTCACCATCAGATTGACAATGTCGAAAAGGAAAAGGACAGGTTTTAAGACAGATAACGCTGTGCCAGATGCTAACGATGCTTACATGGTAGATGCTTCCAACCAATATCCCGTGACATCTGATCTTGCTTTCTGAAGAGTAAAATAAAGTAACAGGACGACAAAGTATGAATTTATAAGCACATCTGATGAACCAGTTATTAGCAGATAGGAGTGGGGGGTATTATCATCTGTTCATTAAAAAAGCATATGCTTAGTGTGTTAAAAACCATCTTGCCAAGGAGCTCTCTTCCTACTTGAAGGCTACGTTGGTGCAGCCCACATCGTTCCGTTGGAGAGCAGCTCTGGGAGGCAGGACAGCTCCTGTCACCCAGTCGATCACGTTTGTCAATGAGCTAAAATACTCAGCTCCTTCCCTGAGAAACCATAACCAAAGCCATCTCCTCCTTGCAAGGCAGCCCCCTCATTCTCTCTTCCCGTGGGTGAACCCTCCAAGTCTGGAGAAGCCAGACTTGTTTCTTTTTTCAGATAAAATCAAAGTCAACCTGAAACCAAAGGGAAGAAGCTGCAACTGAACTCAAGTGACGCCTGTAGCAAGATCCGGATCATTTCCTACTCTTCTTGAAGCAGAAAAACAACTGCTTTAACCACCTTGGTGCACCAAGCAGGTGTCAGCAACTGCTTCTCAGCTCATTTCTTTCAGTTCCAGCTCCTTGCATTTTGGTCATTTTCTACCATCACACTGCCAAGTCAAGCAGGAGATGCTCCATCTTCCTCCTGTGTAAAGCTTTACACAAGCGTGGAGATGTGATCCCACACGTAGGGATACAGGATGCTGTAGCCTGCTTTCGTCCTGTCCAGTATCAGAGACCACACTGGTGCTCAGCTAAGAGGGGGTTGTGCTGTCCTGTTGTTGTGTGATGCTAGGGAGCTGCTAGCATCCTAAAAGCAGCATCACCTCCACACACACACACACAAAAAAAAACACTCCTCAGTGAGCACGGCCAAACTGCCAGCGACCACAGTTATCAGACCTGGCTTCTTTCCAACCATGCTAATTATCTTCCCCATAAATATCACTGCTCCTCTCCCCGAACCCAGCCTGCATTATGCAAGCAGCCTCGCTCTTGCAGCACGCACAGTTTGTCACCGAAGGTAGCTGCTCCAGCTTCTCAATGAAGAAGAAAAATGTCAATACCGTCCTACACAAAAGACAATCCTCTCAGTGCGGCAAGTCGAGACTAATGCTTGAAACGCGATGCTAACGTTGGAGTCAAAGCAGAGAGCTCATTAACGCATGGCTCGTTTAAATCCTATTTACACTTCAACAGGTATTCATTATTTATATATGTATATATGTATAAAAACAAAAGGAAATGTGTATTCATTTGTAGCTTGGGCAAGCTCAAGGCTGCTCCGTAAGGAAACACCATCGGACCCTACAGCCCTGTGAGGTCTGAGGCCGTGGCTGCTGCCAAGCACTGGGCCTCCTGCTCCAGAGAGAGCACAAGCACGAGCAAACACACTTTTAATTAATAATTACATAGGCTAATTGTGGAGAGCATCAAAGGGATTCCACTGCAGACCAAGACAGAGAGCAGCTCGGCGCTCTTTGTCTTAGCCCTCCTCCTCCAGCCACGGTGCAGCAGGCAGAGGGGCAACCTGCCCAGATGGGAACAGAAGGGCCCCCTCCTCCTGTGGGACGTTCCCCAGTGCCTGTGCAGAGAAAAGCAGAAATCCTTGTTCTCTTGCAGCGTTGCGGGGATCCAGTGCATGAAGCTGTCGGGGTACTCCAAGGGCTATGGCTACAAGATCGGGCAGAGCTTCGAGGGGAACTCCGACCACGCCTGGAACGCCGTCTATCTCGATGGGCGGTGGCACCTCCTCGACAGCACCTGGGGAAGCGGCATTGTTGATGATGCCTCAACCAAGTTCACCTTCAGGTAAGGAAATACTCCGTCTCAGCACACACCAAGGTGAGCGAATGGTAAGTGACATGAGTGACAAGTTTCAAGTTGCATTGCAAGAGCTGAAGCCGTTTGCATCTCCCATTTAAGCGATGCGATGAGGTGCTGGATTCCTGGCTTCAGGCTGCCCCAGCCAGTGCCTCACTTCGCAACGCCAAGCAGGGCCTCATCACAGTGCGGTGAGAAAGCACTGGAGCTGCACAGAGAGGTGGTGGATCTTCTTCTCCGGAGATGTTCAAGTCCCTCCTGGATGCCTACCTGTGCAACCTGTGCTGGGAGCTGCTTTGGCAGGGGGTTGTCCTCAATGACCTCTGGAGGTCCCTTCCAACCCCTACAGTTCTGTGATCACACGGACAGCCAAACACCCTGCTTTTATCAAGTAGCATTTTGCCTTGGAGATGCCATTGTCCAGCAGTTTGCCTTGGAGACTGGAGGTTCCTTCTCTCCTTGGAGAGCTTCAAACCCACAGCCCTCAGCAGCCCAAAACGCTCCAACTTCCCCCCACAAAACCACCAACGCCGCGCAGCGGAAGAATTAACGGCTTATCATTACTCATTTTCCTTTAATCTCTTCCTCCTCCTTCCAGATACAACGAATTTTACTTTCTGACTCACCCGGCTCTCTTCGTGAACAATCACTTCCCAGATAACAGCAACTGGCAGCTCCTCAAACCGACGCTGACGCTGAAGCAGTTTGAGAACAACCTGCAGCACAACAGCGACTTCTACAAGCTGGGGCTGCTGACTGCGCACCCGCAGACGGCCCTCATCCAGACAGGTAACCCCCTGCCATGAGATCAGAAGCTCTGCTGTCCATCTACTAGCAAACACGACCTGGCAATGAGGTTAAAGCCTTTTGCTGAGGTCCAAAAGTTTGGTTTATGGAACAACGCGTAGCCAGGTGCTTCTCTGTGCCGTGCTCAGCACACTGAGCGCATCCAGCAGCTCTGACATGGAGGGAACCCTACAGGGCCCAAATCTGGGGTCATCCTCCCCGACTCCTTAAAGGATCTGAGGTAGATAGCTGTTCTCCATGGATGCAAACAACATGGAGTTACAACTGAAGGGCAACGCCGCCGTAGGACTTCGTGGTGCCCATCAGCAGGTTGGGAACACATTCGTAGGGCAGTGGATCTCATGTCTGCGTGCCTTTCTCTGAAGCTCCTTGGGGCAGCTGCTGGGTTGACATCAGCCTGAGCCCACCAAAGCGAGCCTGCCTTGAGCACACAGGCTGCTGGCACTTGCGCTGCACACAGGCTTTCATATTCCACAGGGATGCTTTCAGTTTATCTTCTACAGGACCTCAGCTCCATTTCAGTTTATGTTCTACAGGATCGATGCACGTTTGCAAGCCAAGGCCGCATGGACCTCGTTCTTTCCGAGGGGCACTGATTTCCACAGACAGCTGCAGCTCTGCCGTTTACCATTAGGGCAGTGGCAGTCGGTTGGAACAGGTTCATTTTTCAGAGCAGGGTGTAACGTACAAAAAAAATACACTGAAATTCCAATGCTGTTTCTTTTCTTTCATAGAAAATGGAACAGCCACCGTATCAGTGGAGTGCCGCCCTTCCACATTATTCACCTTTAAGCTGGCGGGAACAGAAGAGCATGGCTTGCTGACCTTGAGAAAGCAGGGGATGAAGCTGGAGCTCTACCCTCAGAAGACGGGACGCCAGGAGCTGCAGATCTTCGCCAGGCCCTCCAAATCCACAGAAGATGTCTACACCTGCGTGCTGGAGTACATCGTGGAGTGCAAGTCCGTGGACAAGAGCAGGCGCTTCCCAAAGGACCTGCACCAGCCCGTGGGGCCGAGCTGGTTCACGGAGCGGCAGGGCTTCCTGCGGCCCTCGCACCCCGACCCCATCATCCACACCAACGACGGCCGCTGCTCCCTCACCTTCACCCTGGGGAAGGACATCAGCATCCTGGCCTCGCTGCACGCCGACGGCAGCGGCCTGAGCGAGGAGTCGGGCAGGCAGCACATCATGCAAATCCACCGAGGCAACCAAGTTGAATTCAAGGTCCACCTGCCCCACGCGGGGAGCTTCGTTCTGAAGTTCTTCACCAAGAAGAAGTCAGACCCCGGCAGTTACAGCTTCATCTTCAACTACCTCATCACCTGCCTGAACACCGAGGTGAAGTGGCCCGCCTTCCCGCTGAGGTACAGCAAGTGGGCTGATGGCTACGAACTGCTGGAGCCGCTCTCCAGGCTGCTGCCGGCCAACCGCAACGTGCAGTTCAAGCTCAAAATGCAGGGGATATCGAAGGTGCTGGTGCAGGCGGGGGACACCTACACGCTGACCCTGAGCAGAGACGGCTTCTGGGAGGGAACGTGCAACACGGCGGGGTGCACGGAGCTGTTTGTCATGGTGCATGAGAACGCCAACCACGGCTACTACTCACACATCCTCAAGTACGACGTCGAGACGCAGTAAGGCCTCTTCCTCGTTCCCCAACTCTCCTGCACCACCCAACGTGCCCGAAACCAATACCGCTTTAGGAGATTGTTTGTTCCCTCGAGCGTGGCTGTTTCTTCAGCCAACGCAGAGCAACGCTTGCGTCCTCCTGCAAGAGCGAGGGCTCAGAGGAGTTCAGAGGCAAAAAAATCCCGTCACAAAGGGATCAACCCCAAACCCACGTTTCAGCAGCACTGCCCAGGCAACGCTTTGGAGAAACCAACGGCCGTGATGGCTGCTTTCCAAACTACGGACCATAAGAGAAGTCTTATTACGACTACTTCAAGAAGAACCCTCTGGTTTTGAGCAGCACTAAAGGACACGGGGAGTTTCAGGTTATTTAAACCAGGTTTCTTTAGACATCCCAGGAGAGAGAAGTGTTGGGAAGGAGATAGAAAGTGACGTTTTCTTGTGCACTTCATTGTCTTACACATCTAAGTGATACTGCGAAATGACTTCTTACACTGAATCTTAAAACGATTTTTACCTTTTTATATTAGAGTACTCGAATTGTAAGCACTTTTCCTGTAACATTAGCACTGTAATCGTATCTCAAGCATAGAGGCGTTTGCAACAATTAAAAACATAGCAGCATGGAGAATAAAGCCCTTGATAGTCGCTCCTTCCCCCAACCTGTCCATGCAGAGCTGGGACTGCTGAGCTCACGGAGCTGTGTGGGGCCGAGCAATGGTATCACTGCATACAGCACATCCCATACCCTCCTCCTGGAGAACCACAGTGATACTGGAGCTCACCACCAGCACACGCCGTAAGATCAACATTTTCAGCCACCTCCGATGTTAGCAGGACCTGAAGGATGTTGTGTTTGCTCTTGGATTTGAAATAAATCTGTTCTGGTTTTGCATTCTGCTTCATTGACCAAACAATATGAACTCCTCCTCACAAAGGTGCTGTTTTCAGTACAAATATGGGGGTTATTCCAGAGCTTCCCTCATCCCCACCAACCAGGTGAGAGTTGTTTGTACTTGGAGACAAGGAGGCTCCATACGTGACACTGCTGAGATCCCCAGGTCCCTCAGTGCCACATCCCCACAGCTCTGGAACACCTCGAGGGACGGTGACTGCCCCACCTCCCTGAGCAGCTGTGCACTGCTCTTTCTGAGAAGAAATTCTTTCTAATATCCAACCTGAACATCCCCTGGTAGAACTTGAGGTCATCATCTCTCATCATAGTGCTGTTACCTGGGAGCAGAAGCTGACTCCCAGCTTGCCACAGCCCACTCTCAGGTATGGAAGTGAGTTTTAAGCCCTGCCCTTCTGTGGGCTGGCTCTGCCTCAGTGAGTGCTGGGTGCTATCCATGGGTACAAAGGGAACAGAGAGGGCATCTCCTTACACACCGTTATCCTCTGTTTGGAGACATCCTTGGGAGCACTCTCTCCTCCCCTGCAAAGTGCTGCAGTGCTCGGACCCCACAGGGACACACACATATGTAGGCACAAACATTTAACACCTCAAAGTGTGGCCCAAAAAGCACTTCTGCAGCCACAGCTGCAGCACACTGGAGGCAGGCAGAGAATGCAGCAACTCTGCAGACACTGCCCTGCTGCAGAGCTATGGCGAGCAAACTGCCACCTTTGTCTTTCCAGCACAAAGCAAACATCTGGCTCAGCATCTCAGATGTGTAAGAGATTCTTTGGTGCTACTGCAAGCACGAGTTCAAAGGCAAAAAAAAAAACACACACCCTCCTTCTCCATCTTCATTAATGGAACAGCTGCCAGGCCCTAAGCCAGCAGCTCCCCTGCAGCCAGCTGCCTTCTTTAGATCAACCTTTTACAGCTCACCTCGGTTTTTGTCCAAACTCCCCGTGACCAACAAGTTCTTACCTGAGATGCAGATGTTCCAGGAACGCCAACCCGCGGGCAGCTCTGAGCAGGATCCCAGGCCAAAGCTGTTTGCAAAACGCACGACCACGCGGGCAGTTAAATGACTCACTGCAAGAGCAGCACCGAGAGAGCCCAAAGGTTTCATCTTTGTTCAAAGAACTGCGAAAGAAAGGCAAAATAGAAGAACGTGTTGATTCAGAAGTCCTCCACCTTTCCAATTCTGGAATGCAGAACTGCTCGACATCACCTTGCCCAACACATCTGCTGAACCCAACGGAAAGGAACTGGAAAGTGAGGGGGAGGGACACTTCCATGCCTAGCTTTGTCCACACAGAGGTTGTAAAGGCTCAGCTATGGGAAGAGTTGCAGCACAGCCCTGGAAAAAAGGCAGCTCCACAGTGAACACGTTCTCTTCGCTTACTTTCCTGAGCAAGGGCTCAAGGAGCAGGTCTCAGATGTATCCCAGTGCTGCAATTCAAGCTGACTGGACAGCATCCAAGGCATAGCCCAGATTGAAACAGGCTGATAGCAGCCCACAGCAGCTGTGATCACCTCTGCTGGGCAGATGGATCTCACTCACTTGTGCATTCCCCTCCCATTCCATTTCATTGTTCCAACTACTGTTCTTTCTTTCCTAAGAGCTGTGGCCACAATCAGGACACAGCCACTCATTTTCCAGTTATCTTGCAGTACTCCAAGCGACAGGCAAGCAAGATAAAGAAGCCAAATACCACACAAACAGCAAAGAGCAGAAGATGAACCAGGAAACAGTAAGAAATTCCACTAAGGGAAAAAGAACTGGAGAAAACGCGGGTGGCCTAAAGGAAGAGGAATTCTATTTCTTACCTCTTGAAGAACATGACTAGAGGGAAAGGATGGAGAAACGTTTTAAACTGTTCATCAAAAGCTCCTGATGAGAATGCAAGATGAGCCAAAACCTTTGCTATGTAAATTCACAGGAAGAAGAAAAGGAAGGTTTTTCCATTTTGCTTTATTTCAACGCTTTTACGTGTATAAAAAAAAACAAAACAACACTTATAAAAACTTCACATTAAATTTAGCCAATGCTTCGCTCCTAAAAACTGCATGAAGTCTTTGCAGGTGAGCGCACAAACACGAATCTCTGCCGCTGCCTTCTAGCCCTTGGAAGCTGACCAGCACGTGGTGGGGGCACAGTTGCTGTGCTGGAATGCCCTCCATCAGATCAGACATGTTTGGGGGAGCTCCTCCCCCCAGCACGCAGCCTGCTGACTCAGCTCCTCAAGCTCCAACAGCAATTACTCCACAGATACCTCCCTGTGCTGCAGTCTGAAACACCACGCAAGGAAAGCAGCACTCCAACTGAGTGCATTTTGAAGAAACGTTACTCCTGGTGTCCGAAGTGTCTCACTGTCTTTTCACTCTCTTCTTTCAGTTCCTCTATGTGAGCATCCAGGCACTCCAGGATGTGTTGGGATTTCAGTTCTTCCTCTTCCAGGTATCGGGCAGCTACTGAGACAACTGAAGACGTAGGCAGGGGACACTGAAGAGAGAAAGGGACATCAAGTGCTTGGTCATTTCAGGTTTCGATCAGAAACACTGCCAACCAGCAAGTCACCCAACTAAATGCCTCACTAACCGAACAACCCCCTCTACGGGGCTGCATCTATGGGACTCAGACTGGTATCATTGCTAATGCCCCTCCCAGCATCCTCCACACCACAGTGAAAACTGTGAGCAGTACCTCAGCACAGGTAACTCTTCTATCTCAGCTGCTTCCCACACTAAGGGGCTGGGAGATGAACTGGAACAGAAACAGCCTTTCCATCTGTTGCTTTTTGTAGGGGGAACCCCAACCCCAAGAGCATCGTTAGGAACTGGCTGCTTACCTTCAGAAACTGGACTTCAATTACTAGGCCCTCCACTTAAGGGAGCAAAAAGGGCTTGTGCAGTCACAGCACTACTCTAGAAGAGGGCACTACAAACCCTCAAAGGCCACCTTCTCCCTGCCAGCACCAGCCTTAACTCACTGAAAGTCTCTATTTTGCTCCTCATCTTCATAAAAGAAAATCTGTGTGCAGCATCACCTCACAACAGGGGTTCCCGAGAAGAGAAGGGACTGCCAGACTGGGTGAGCACCACAAATCTCTCTGCTTCCCTTTATTCTGCATTCATGGCTTTCTGCTGCAACCCCAAAGGGAAGCACAGCCAAACTCCTGTGGCAGCTCAGCAAACACCACTTCCATTCAGCCAGCAATGAACCATTCCAGACTCTTTTCCTTCACAGTCACTGATTGTTCGTGCTGCTCATATCACTTACCCTCCAGTTCTGAACTTACAAAAATAACACTGTAAGCTCAGCTTAAATAAAGGGTTGAAAAGAAGCTTCCTGCACTGGGGCTGGCAGGTGAATTACAACGGGGCTGATTTCCATTACAGAAAACTTGCCCCGGTGTCTTGGCAAGACATAGTGACTGGTTATTTCCCAGCCCTGGAGCCTCATAGCTTTCTGGCCTTCTATCAACCAGCAGGAACAAAGAGCAGCAGAAAAAAGGCTGAGAACAGCAATCCAACCTCCCCTGCCCCATTGCTGCCCCACACAAAGCCTCCTCTTCTGAGGTTAAAGAACTGATTCAAAGACACAGGTGCCCGACCATGAGCATGGAGTCCCAGTTATCATTTGTGCTTCCTTAAAAACTTTCTTTCTCCCTCTCAGACCATACTGAGCAAAACACAGCACATTCCCTTCTACTACATATCAACCCCTAGGGCTCCTCAAGGTCTGAAGTGGAACTGTTCACACTTCAGTGTGCTTCTCCTGCTATCTGAAGAGCTTCCATTCAGAATTCACAGCCCTCCAAGTTCCCAACATCTATTTTCTGGGCGTATCCACAAGCAATTTCAACCTTGAAACAATTAGGACCTATTTTTGGTCTCAATAAGACCTGCAGACTTGACAAGCCTCCTCTCACCCATGCATGAGCCTCAAGAGACTCTACTCTGGGTTCCCCACAAATTAAAAACAGCTGTTGTCAGAGCTTATAGTACACAACCAGGGAGGAAGAAATCTCTACAGACTGCTTGTGACCACACACCTGGAGCAAGGACTGGTACTCAGGCTTCAGCCCTCCCCATACTGCAGCCCTGTTTTGACAAATTCCAACACACAATCAGTCCTAGGGCCCCTTTGCTACCTCGTGCCCCTCCAGTCAGTCTGCAGGCCAGCAATCACAGCAGGCATCGAGAGATACAGTCTTAAATACCTCAGGCAAGAAGCAATTGAGCTTCATGTATGGTGGGCAAATGCTTCAACAGCTGAGCTGCGTTACGGAGAAGGTACAAACACTGCTTCCTATTCAAAAGATCACTGACTGGGAAAATAACAAGCTCTGCTTGTGCAATGAAGCACTTATTCCATGCTCTCTTATCAGAAATGGTGCAAAGTGCGGACTGCAGACCCATTCAGAGGGGTCAAACTCAGTCCCAAACCAAAAGCTCAAGCAGAATTCTGAAGCAACAAAACAGGTTGTGGTGCACACTGATGTGCAGCACATCTACAGGGAGATCTGTGAGCTTCTGGAACGTGCTTAGTAATTGAAACAAACAAAACCTTTCCCCAGAGAGCTCTGACCAATTATGACATGACTCCCACTGTCCAAGTCATGACCATCCAGCAGTGTTTTCTCCTCCCTGTTTTGGGTTCGACATATGCCTGCAGAATCACACACCACACAGACAGATCATAGATTCAAAGACGTGTCTCCTTTTGCCACATGAGAACTCAGTCACATTATGGAATGGCAGAGAGCTTCTATGAGCTGCTTACCAGAGGTGCAGGTTCTTGCTCGTGGTTTGAGATGGACTGCTTGGATGCTTCATCTGGAAAATCTTTGCTGTCATCCAACACAAGGAGCAAAGAATCTGTTCCCTGCAGAACACCTGGAGCAAGGGTAGATGACTCTGCACAGCTCTTCCTGCTGGTCTGGGTGGGTAGCTCAGCAGCCTCAGGGATCACAGCTCCCATTTCAGCAGGCAAAGGCTGCATCTTCCATCCCTGACGATGCTGAGAAGTCTGGTCAGGCTTGCGATGTACTTCCTCTGTTTGTTCGTCCTGTTTATGCTGTGACTCCTGAGCTGTCCTGCAAGGCAGGTATGAAAAATTAACTGCTTGACAGTTTGCCTCTTAACAGCTGAACTCCAGCAAGAACTCGCACAGAAATAACAGTTAACACCCAGTTTACTGATAGGCAGTTTGCACTGCCAGGGCTATCTCTCACTTCCATACGACTCCCTGATGCACATCCAGTCACCAGGGATTTCTCCCACTCTCCTGCTACTGCAGATACCAAAAGCCACCATGTGTACACATCCCAGAAAGGAGAGGAGCACAGCCAACCCTGCCAAACCTCATCCCTTCACCAACAGCAGCACGTACTGCTTCTCTATCTAGAACAGAGGCAGTCAAACACTAGCTGGCTTTGCAGAATGCAAATCAGCTGGGACTAAAAGCTACTGCACTACTTCAAGCATAAAGGCAGATTCCAAAACAGTTCTTTTTGTTCTCCCCTATATTATATGCACTGGAGAAAGATGCTGTTCGTAAAGCACGTCACTAAAACCCCACGGATCTCCACTCCTTCTGTTCTCCTTCATGGTAAGGAAACAGCACCCTTGGGTTATGCAAGGCTCACCTGTACTGCATATCCCTGGGCTGAGGCTCTTCACTTTGCAGCTGCTGAGCAGTGCCCTCAGGCTGACTCTGGCAGACCTGGGTTGTGAGCTCCAGTTTCGCTCTGGCCTCTGCTAGATCCTTCTTCAGCTGCTGGTTCTCCGATTTTAATTTGTTTAGTTCAGCAACATCATCTCCACTGAGTGCTCTCAGGGTGGCATCTTTTCCCTAACAGAGAAGAGCCAACGTCAAATGTAGGTTTTGCAAGATACCTTGGACAAACCCAGAGCAAAGTGATTCCTTAAAACATTCTGCAATCCTATTTTTGACTGGCAATATTTTCACGGCTTTCAACAAAGCAAATCAATTTTCAGTGCCTTGCTGTGTCTGCACTGAGACTGCATGTCTGTCCCCAGGCTGGGGAAGCACAGCACTAGGTCCTTCCCTCCCCTCTCCTTCCCTTCCAGCACACCCAACTCCACCTTTTCCAGCATCTCCAAGAGGTGACTGTTTTCCAGCCTCAAGGTTTCCAGCTGAACTAGAATCACCTGAGGAGACACAGAGGCAAGCTCAGAAATAAAGAACACGACGTGTGCATGCAGCATCACAGCCACTCAGAAGAATTCAGTAGCACTGCCTGTCACAGCTTTGAAAAGCAGGAAGACAGGTCCACTGCCAATTAGAAGGTGTCACCAGAAGGCACGCACGGGCTTGGTTGAAAGGCTGCAGACAAAAGGGAATTACAAACACAGCAGGGTGGTATTCCGAGCCCTCGGATTCCTCGAGGAGACAGCACACAAGCCTTTGGCAGCTTTTACCCTGTGCTCCACTGCTTTCTTCTCTGCTCTTTCAATCTCCGTCCTAAGGCGCTGTTCTAGGTCTGATGAGGAGCTGCTTACAGACGCGATGGTGATGTCCCTCTGCTGTAACTCCTGTGTCAACCTCGAGATCTCCTTTTTCATCCCTTCCAGCTCACCTCTGTGAATCTGTTCATCCCGAGAGAGCTGCTCCTTCAGCTGGAGGAAGATAGGCAAGCAGCACCCAAAAGCTTTTGAAGGATGTTTCAGCAAAACAGGGGTGACATAAAATCCAAGCAGCAGAAAGCAAAAAGCTCTATGCAAAAACCCCTCCGCACACGTGTGTCCTTCCTGACTGAGAACCACCTCAACCCACTCCTTCTCCACACCACGAACAAGACACGAGCTGCACGAGCAGCCCCCGCTCACTGAGATCACAGACCCCTGAGCTAACACCATTCCCCCCCAGTGGCCAACACAAGGCCCAGTACCTTCCCCTGGCTATGTGCAGCAACACTTTCATAACACAGATGAGCAGCCTGCCACGCTGCCTCGCTGTGGCAGAGATGGTATCTTTAAATAGCCTTAGCTTGACCTTTCTTATTTGAATTTGTCCAAATGCTTTTGATTCAATAGTAGCTTGTAGCAACTAAAGCTGCCCTTGGCAAATGCCCACAAGCTAGCTATGCACAGGGTAAAAATACACCTCTTTGTTTTCCTAACTCCATTTGATGACCACTAGTCCCCGTATTATGAGAGAATAATCATTCTCTATTTATGTTCCACATGATAGGCATGACTTTATTTTTAGTACATTCAATCTCATTTATCTCTTTTCCAGTTTGGTAAGTCCTATTCCATTCAGCTGTTCCTCATATAAAAACCACACCATCCTTCTGGTTACCTTTTTCCACACCTCACCTTGTTTCATTAAATTCCTTTTGAGACACCAGAGCCAAACTGCATACACCACTCTGCTAGGCACACCAGATGTTTATTCAGTGCAGAATGACAACGCAGTGCAATCTCTTTGTAATATTCTACACCGTTAACCAGAAATATTGAGCGCCCAAACCTCCAGGTTTTGGTCTAGAGCATAATTGGAAACCATAGCTGAAGTGAGATGGATGTGTTACAGCAGCACCCATTCCTTCCCTGCTCCTCTTCTAGCCTGGAGCCCGCAGGAGGCTTCAGCTCAGTATTCTGGGCCTGAATTCCTTTCACAGCTGCCCCTCCAGCATCAGTTGGAGACTCTCCAGCTTACACAAAGCAAGCTGCACAGCCACGCACTGAAACCTGTGAAACCTCTCCATCTTCCCTTGGCCAGATCTGTTCCCTACCCTTCTCATGTCCCTGCTTCCACATCACCCCTGGCCTTGGCTCCCATCCACGCTTTGCTAACAGAGCACTGAAGCCTCTGCGAGGCACATGACATGCACGAGGAAACTGCTGACTCCACAAGTGCCTTTCCCACTCTCCGGGAACAAAGTGATGTTACCTTTTTAATCTCCGCCTTTGACTTGGTATGCTGCTCTTCCGTCGACTGCAGCTCTTTGATATTCTCAGCCAGCTCTTCACTCAGCTGTACACACCTCGCATTTGAAGACACCAGGCTGGGTGCCAAATGTAAAACTACAGATTAGAATACCCCAAGAAGGAGAACGTGGTCAGGAGAAACTTTGATCTTCCAAGCAGTCTCTCACGTCCGTCATAACTGAAACTGGACTCTAACCCAGACGTTCCCGAGCAATCCTTTGGGCTCATGTACCAAAATCCTTTTGAAAGGGATGGGGTTGCTGATTTAATAGATACAGTGGTTTCTCATTTGTTTCTCTGTCATAACGAGATTACCAGCTTCCCATGCGAACATCTGTCTGAAAACCACCAACTCAAGAGGAAAACTCGTTTCTAATCCTCATTTCACGGGTTTAGATCAGGTTCTTACAAGCTGCCTGACAAAGAATCCATAACCTATTACAAATGAAGGTGCTAAGCCTAAGCAAGCCAAAACCCTGCAAACACCCACAGCGTGCAGTGAAAAGCAGCCAGCCAATTAGCTAAACAGCCTCGCTATTAAACTCCAAAATGAATAGCATTTGATTTCTTTAGCCCTTTGATATTTTAAATAAGCCTACAAAAAAAAAATAAAATAGAAAATCAGAGAGACTGCTGAACCTGATGAATACAAAACATTCAGCATTGCGTTGTTACCCGAGTTTCATCGCAGAGCTGGGGGCAGTGAGCAGACAGCTACCTGTCCTCCAGGTGAGTCACCTCCGCCTGCAAGTGCTGCTCCTTCTCCTGGGCAACATCCAGCTGCAGGAGTACGTGCTCCAGCCCTGGAGAAGACAACTGCTTCTCCTGCAAGCGTTCCTCCAAGGCCCTAAGCAGAAAAGCTCAGTGTCAAATCCAGACAGTGCTCCAGCACTCAGCTGGAACTGCCAGAAGGCCTGGCCACAAAAAAGCAGAAACCACGCTCAACATCGCTGCGCTGCCCTCACAGAGTGCAAGGCTGACTCCTTCCACACTCTTCCCTGAGAGCCAGTAGACTTCAAGAGCCAAGAGATTTCTTTTCACCACCCTGGGCATCAACTGATACAGATATGAAAGTGCTGCTTCTGTCCTTAGTGGGAGAACCTGGCATATACATCTGGACACAAGAGCAAAAGCACCAGCAAAGCACGGATGCTACCTGATGAGGATTTCCTTTGTGTGAAGAGTTTCAGTCACCCTGGCCAGCTCTTTCTGCAATTGCTCCTGGTGCAGCTTGGAGCTCGCAAGGAAATCCTCCTGAGACTGCAAGGTGGCTCTGAGTTCCATCTTCTCATCCTGTAATACCTGCACGGGAGGGAGAAATGGCTGTTGCAAGGTGGACTAGATCAGTTTGTTGTTATGAGAGGTTGAACAGACTTTTAAGGAACCCTCACAAACACTGCAGAGCACCACGTGGCTACAAAGGCAGCTCTGAGGCGAATGGGGAGCTTCACAAAGGCTTACAAAGGCTCACTGCTTCACATTCAGCTTCCCAACAATTCCTCCACTGACCTCAAGCATCTTCTTGGATTGCCTCAGTTCTTCTTGAACCCTCTGCTGGTCATCCAGAATCACCCGATTGTTTTCAATCAGATCATCCACCCTCGTGTTAAGCCTCTCCACCTCCAGCTCGTGGGCACAGATGGTGTCGTTGGCTCTCTCCAGCTTGCTGGTTAAGTGCTGGATCTCCGACTGGCTGGCCAGCTCCACTGACTCCAGAATCTGCTTCTGACTGGCGAGCTGAGTCTGCTAACAGCAATCGGTTTGCACTTGCTTGTATCGGTTCTGATTAGCAAACTGGCATTCAAGTGAAATTCTAGGTATTAGAAGCAAAACTCCGCTCAGCAATGCCACCCGTCACAGTTTCACATGAAGCCTGACTGTCTGCCTTCCAGGGATAGGGAAGCACTGTTCCAGGGCTAGAGGCTTCAAAGAGGGTCCTCAAATCACTCAGCTGTCCAAGCACCAGCTAAGAACAATCTGCCTGGCATTTCCTGCCCATTCACCTAAGGCTGTACCGAGGGCAACAACAGCATGCGAGCTTTGCAAACACCATGCACAAGCTAGACATGACCCGACCATTAACTCCACACCAGGTCAGAAAGCAGCTCCAGGTGCACGGGGAGAGAATAAATTAACCCACCAAGCAGATCAAAACCTGAACAGGGTGCAACCATCAATTACGCTGTGCTTTATGCAGCGAAGTACGTGCTTCTGACAGCTTGCTGCAGTGCTCGCTTTTCAATGTTTCATTGTTTTAATGGCAGACAAAAAGAAAGAAATATCGTCGTCATAAGGAATACATGAGTAGCAAACAAAGCGTGCGGGTGTTATTTACAAGCACAATACTTCATTTCAGAGCATTTCTTTCCACGTAGCTAACCGTGGATATTTAATCAGCCAGCTCTCATGTAAGAACTACTCCCTTCACCTATTCCCTTTTTTGTATAGTGCCTTATGGTTTTTAAAGGCTGAAACAAAGTATTGGAGCAGTCCTTTCCTCTTGATTTCTAAGAGCTGCAGCTCCTGCTGGCTTCAGCATCACTCCTTGCATGCCGGGCAGTGCAGCACAGAAATCAAGGTTCCCCCCTTGACGTGGAGGGCTGTGGGCATTGCAGAGAGGTGCTCAGCCCTGTGTGAGACTGCCAGGCTGCAGTGACAGGCGTGAGGAAAGCCAGCTGAAAGATGGAAAGTGCTCCGTGGTCTCAGGTCTCAGTGTGACCGCATGCCAGAAAACAGCCACAAAACACACTGAAACATCCCAGAGTTGAGCCATTTCAGGCTGGGCTTTCCAAAGACAGAGGGCTCAGGCGGTCTGCTCACAGGAACTGTGCACCTAACACACAAACCGCACAGGAAAAAACACCCCAAACTTCTGTTCTTCTGCTGAACAGTCCCTCTGTGCGCTTCAAGGACACATCTGCTCTCAGACAATTGAGCTATCAACGATACAAAGACAGCAGAGCAGCAAGACCTTCTGCTCAGCGACTCTCTCTGCATCGCAGATCTGCTGGTGTCAGCCTCTCACAAAGCCCCTGTCAGAGCCAGCTTCAGCCCTGTCATCACACACGTCCTCCTTGCAGGAGCTCCCACTCAAGAGCAGCTCAGGAGCCCATTAAGCGTGAAGTCCCCAGCAAGAGCTTCTTATCAGTGTCTGCTGTGACTGTGTCAGTGTGACGGCACAGCTGCTCTCGAGGTCAGTTCACCTGGCTCTGCTGCAGCACCACTAACTCACCCAACCAACAGCTTTTCAGGGACAGCAGCCCCATTATTGCTCGCTGCTAGATGAAACAGAAAGGGAAAAAACAGCTCTGAAAAACGCTGTCGCTACTTTGTGGAAGTATCTGTTGTTGGGGAAGACTAATTTTCAACCTCATGCTCTGAGCTGGACACAGAAGGTACATATTTAGCTACTGGCAGGTAAACAGCTTCAAACCGAGCGACCTGACGTAGCAGCTGTTTTCAAATATCATACATTGTCCTCTCTGGCTCTCGGGGAAAGCTTCATCCTATAGTCTCCTCTGCTAATTGGAGTGGGGGAGTGAGAGCAGCAAGAGGTTGAACTAATTTCTGCTGGCAGACTCCAGACTCTTTTTTTCCACACCACACTTAGACACATACACCTTATTCCACTGGGACACTAAAAGTCACTTCAACAGCACCCTAAACTGGATTCAGGCCTGAGAGATTTCACCCTCCCTCTTCCCCCCTCCCTGCCCTCCCACCTGCTGCACACCCAGAGCAAAAACTTTCAGCACATATTCACCACACCTGAACGAGCTCATGCTGCTCAGCCAAAGCCTTCCTCTGCGCTTCCAGCGATGCCACCTGCTGCTGGTAAAGCAAACGCTGCTTCTCCCAGTCAAGTGATTTCTGTCGGAACTCCTGCAAGGACAGCAGGGTTGGCTCAGAGCAGCACATCACACAGCTGACAAGACTGTCCCCATCCAGCTCGTACTTGTGTTTGCTTTCTCTCTCCACCACAACCTCACACACCCTCACACCATGCACCAACTCAGCAGTACAAAACCCCCTCACTGTGCTTGGCCTTGTTTCCCTCCCTCCCAAGTTAAAACATCAGTGTCGATTACTGCTGTTTACAAATGTTAAGTGCTAAAAGATTCACAGCTTGCTGCGTGGATTTGCTGTCTCCAACTCAGAGCTTCCAACAGGCCACCACTGGAATTGCTAGCAAACACTAAGGGCAGAGCTCTAACACAATCCTCTGCTCCAGAAACTGGATGCTACATCCTATATGTGCCTCTGTTAGCTGTGTCTACAGGGTACGCTGGAGAAAAACGAGCATGGCTGAGCCCAGCACAGCAGGGAGATTAAAGGATGAGATGTGGCTGAGAAAATGTTTCACCTCCTCCCTCAAACAAGTGAGATGACAGCCTCACCACAGGGGAATTCATTCCACTCCCACAATTAATTACTCTTCCAGCACTTTCTTCCTTTTACTCGACAAAAGAATAAGAACTTCAAATTAGTTTACCCTGTGCACTTAAGTGGCCTCGGTGCAGGAAACAGTATTTATCACACGGGCAGTTGAGAAGAGTTACACCAAGAGAGCACCTCTGAACCAGGATTCACAGTGCCCTTCCGAGCTGTCTATTCAGAGCCACGAGGGGAGCCCAAAAGTCAGTTCACACATGCGAACCGATCAGCAGCTGCTTCCCCATGACCTACCTCCAGCTTCCTGGTCAGCCGGCCCACTTCAGACTGGTCATCCCCTTGCCTCCTGTTAGCCTCTTCTCTTGCTTCTCTCAGCTGTTTCTTCTGCAGCTTCTCATAGCTTTTCCTCAGCCTGGCCAACTGCAAGAATTCAGTGAAAGGGGTAACTTTGTTCAAGGCCAGCGGGCAAGAATTAAATAGCACACTGAGGGAAGGCAAACAAAACAGCTTCACACAAACAATTCCCCCAATCAAGGCCACACAGCTTGCAAATGAAGATTTCTATTTGTATAATGAGCCTATTATACTGATAGGATCACAAAATACGCTGAGTTGTAGAAGAGGAGCAGGATGCCACGCTTAAGTCATGACATCAGCAGCTCCAATTAGACCTCTGTCTTATCACAATGAGAGCATGACTAAAATATGGATACGATGGGGCTCTAAGTGTAGCTGTTAACATGGCACCTTCTCTCCCTACAGGTCCAAGGCACCATAGCAGCCGCAGAACCTGAGGTCCACATCTTGGTGCCAAACACAAGGGCAGTTCTACACAGAGCTACAGTTTCTCTGAGGTTAAAGTGAAGCTCAGGTGAGGACTGGGACTCTCCCACTCAGCAGGAGAAGGAAGACTTGAGAACTGCCATCACACATAATATCAACACCACTTCATCTGTCATCCTCTGCTTAGATTCACTGTGTATTTCACAATAACTGGAAAATGCCAACAGAAAATAACACTCCTACGCCTACTGCTAGAATGCTAAACTCTTATTAGAAGCAGGAATGAGGAAAAAAACTACCGACATTTAAATGACCCTCTGTGCAAATAATCACTTGCAACTTCCGCAGATTTCTCCATCTGATGAGCTCCCCAGCTCCACTATTTAAACACGTTCAGTTTTGTAATGGTCACTACGAACTTCAGAAGACATCATTCCCATACTGGGAACCAATGGAGAAAAATAAGAACATGTGAGAAGAACTAACACCTCAATCAAGACCTCATGATTCAGGTTCCCCAGGGCCCTGAGTCAGCAAGGTGCTTAAGCACAGTTCAGTGCGAATGGACAGGCCGTGTTTTGCCAAATGAGGCAGATTACAAGTACTGGTTTATTCTTTCAGCAGCCTCAGTGAGGTGGACACTGTGATTTTACTGGTAACGGTGGTGAAATGAGATAGAAAGAATTACCCCGGACAGTACTAACAACAGAAGACTGAAGAATACTGCAGCTTAATGCTGTCTACATTAATACTCTGTGGGTAAAACACCAGTGCACTGTAATTTTAACCACGAGACGCACACTCTATTCTGCCCTCTGCAATTCAGGCTGATCTGGCCAAAGCAGCTTAGCTTAACTCTGCAGCCCATCCACTATTTCCAGTGGGAACATCTACTGTTAGTCATACTGAGCAGTAAGGTGTTGTAAATGAGGACAGATGCCTTCTGTCACCAAAGCCGAGGCTACCAAATTAATTTATGGCTTACAGTGAGCATGAACCAAGCTGAATTCTCCAGAGAGGAAAGGTCAGTGCCCTGCTAGCTGCTCGTGCCACTTAACTCACTGCTTCTGACAAGCAAGTGGAGACTGGGCAGAGCGGAGGCACAAGCATGGAGTGCTGCTGTGCTGCCCGCAGGACTCTGCTTTGTACCACCTCGTGGTGAACACGGAGCTTTCTGAGATGGAAGCTCTGAAACAACTTTTTTTCCAGGTATTGCCTGAGCACTCTTAGGTGTTGTGTTTCTTTTTTTTTAAGCATGTTAAGCCTGATATGCTGTGAGAGAACGGAGTCCCCTTCACGTAAAATCAGACTCAGTGGAAGCAAAGAGATGATGAGACAGCGTACTGATCTCATCTCAGTTTCTCCATGCAATCGAGGCCGGTTACACCACCACCCACTTTAATTTAAGGAAATGCTGAAGGAGCAAACTGCTGCTGCCTGTACCCATAGCAACTTCCACAGAAGCACTATGGTGACTGGGATTGGAGAACAGAGGACGTTTTTGCACTGAACCTCTGCAGATGTCTAATGCACGAAAACTGCAACTTACTACGTATTTCTATTCCTGCACATTTCTTCATTGCCAAGTTCCCCTGACATGCAAAGAAGAGGGTTATCAAAGCACAGAAGCATCACTTTGTGCTTAGTGCTCTCTTCTGTAAGAACGTAAACACCAGAAGAACCCAAAGTTTAAAAATCACAACAGCAACAGTGCCAACCGTTTCACCTATCTGACCACACGTCAACGGGGAACTAAGAACCAACCTTCCCTTTTGGAAACTTACCTCCTCTTGGAACTTCTTCAGCTGCTGTTCGTATTCTCTAACCAAGCCCTGCTTGGCTGTTTCCATGTCTTCCAGCTGCTGCCGCAACTTGCCAACCTGAATGAGGAATTAGAAAGCAGATGAATAAAATAAAGACTTCTCTGTCAGTAAATACAGGGATCAGCCTTCATTTTGCAAGTACAGACAGTGGTAGATGAATATTAAGAGATCCCAGTTTTCCAAGCAAGTGCATGTTTCCATGGGGTGAGTCCTTTTGAAACAAATTAAGGTTATGCCTCTATCTCTGCTTGGCTGTCTCTGTTCTGGCCTCGTGTTTTCAACCAGTTTCTGCTTTTCACTCGGTGACATGAAGCTGACACTTCTGGCTTGTGTCAAAACGTTGCTCTTCTTTGTCATTTTCATCTAAGTGTTTATTATAAGCACCTATTATGACTGCAAACTATCTGCCAAGAGAAGAGATGGCCACGTCGCTCTCTTACTGCAGTTAGATGAAGCAGAGATCCCAAATAACACATGGACAAAGAAAGAAATAGTGCTTTGAAACTCCTGGGAAAAACTTCCCAGGACTTTCAGTCTTCATGTACCTCTTTATGCTTCCCCTCCAGGGCAGCCTTGGCAGAGGAAAGTTCCTGCTCTCGAGCGCTCAAGCAAGCTTCCAGCACCTGGGTCTGTCCCTCCCACTCCGCCTTCTTGTGAGCCACCATGATGTCGATCTGCTTCATCAGCTCCTGCAGCTCAGCTTCACAGGATGTCAGGAACACACTGCTGGAAGGGACCAAGCTTCAGGTCACAAAGAGGCGAGCAGGGATCCTGCACATCCTGCATCCCCACACCACTGATGCCAGCAGAGCAGCGCTGAAGGGACCAGCACCGTAAGGCTGCTTTAAGTTCTAAGCAAGTCAGCTTGCAAATATATGGAATACTGAGACGCTCATCGAACTGTCTGAGCGGTATGGAACATCACTGGGCAGAGACTACAGCAGGCAGTGACCAACGGGGCACACTTTGGAAATGCCAGTCAGAACAAAAGGCCCTCACACTTCTACATGTAGTGTGTTTTGTCTTCTAACGTCACAGCAAGCCCCTGCGACCACTGCTGCCTTTGTCCTGGTGCTACACGCTACCTCTGTAAACAGTACTCTGCATTTCCCCTAATTGCTCTCCAGGCACAGGAGTTTTATAGCCAGTTTTGGTCACGAAGCCAAGCTATCAGCTCCCAGAAACAAAAATTATTGCAAACGCAGACAAAGCCCAAAGCGGAGGGGGCCGGATGACAACATGATAATGAAGAATAAAACATCCCCGATCCACCGGGGAGAGCACGCTCCCTGGTGATGCTGCAGCTTCTAATTTGGTGCAGTAATTATTGAAGCCAATTGAACCAACTTCTCTAAACCTTCACAAGCACTAAGCCAGGGACAATATTAAGGCTTGCAAGATACAGCCCTAGAGGGCTGTGAACTCCGCGACGATCTTCACCCCTTTAATTTGACTGTCAAATAGAAGGCTCTGGAAAGGAGTGGAAATCAATAGGTTAAGGGATTGAAATTTCTCTGCTCCCCCAGAGCATACGCAGGCTTCACAAGCTGACAGCTTTTCTATAGGGGGAGAAACAGCTCTCAGAGCAGCCAAAAGCAGTTACATTTGAAGTTCGCCCTGGCCTTGTGAGTTAACCAAAAATTAGCAGCCATTATGCACAGCAGGAACATTTCCTTCTCAGCATCTGCTGATACACAGCTACGTCTAGACCTGATTTGTGTAGTTGGCCGTGGAAGATACAGCACTGCTGATCCCGTGTCGTATTAGAAAAGATGGCGATGAAAATGGCACCTCTGGTTTTGTGTTTGTCTGATCAAAAAAGCGGTGTTTCTAAGGTCGGCACGACAGGCTCTCTCTGGGACCTCACGGTGCAGAGGCCTTCACCCGAGGGCTGCCTGAGGGTCAGCGTGTGCCTGCAGCCCCAGCACGAGCAGGAAACCATCGGCTGGGTGCTCCCCGTGCACGCAGCAAAGCCACGTCTCACCAACCAACCCGCCCGGGCGATGGAGAAACGTTATCTATTCACACCTCGAATAACCGTTGCGTCGAGGCAAGACGGGGCTTTTTTAAAGGGGCAGAGAGAAAGCATCCTAAGAACTGAGACTACGAGACGGCGAGGGATCACGGCACAGACGCCGTTGGAAAGCACAAGCACACGCTCGTGCGTACGTACCTCCCCTGGCCATTCCTCTGCATCCCCTCCAGCAGAGCCTCCATCGCACAGCGCTTGCCGCTGCTACACAACGAGGCTGTGAGCGCAGCGGGACCGCCCCGGGAGGGCAGAGCTCAGCGGGCACCGACGGCACGGAGCGGACGGCGGCGGCCGATGATGACGGCGGCTGCGGGCGCCGGAACACCGCGCGGGATGGGGCGGGGCCCGGGAGCCGGGATGGACAGCGAGGTGCAGAGGGACGGCCGCATCCTGGATCTGATCGACGACGCGTGGAGGGAGGACAAGCTGCCGTACGAGGACGTGGCCATCCCGCTGGTAGGTGGATCGCAGCTGCGGAGCTTGCTGGGCCGACGTCAGGTGACGGCGGAAAAGAAAAGGTCCGCTTGTGGACGTCCCCAAGCCTGTTCTCTGAAGGGGTTTTATTGAGCTCGGAGTGAGATCTGCAGAGATGGGGAACTCGGAATTGTTGCCCGGTGTCTTTTGGAGTGATGCGCTCCGTGGCTGCACCAATGCGGCAACACGGGGAATAACAGTGCAAGGAAGCAAGGTGAAATGACATTCCAGCTCTGCTTCCTCCTTCCTGCACGCAGAGCAGCTTGCTGTTGCTCTCGGTGGGGGTTTCTGACATCTCCTGCTGTCACAGCACTGCCACACCGCAGCTCTGCGTGCAGGAAGAAGGATTTCACAGCTGCCATAGGAAAGTGGCATGTCACAAAGCCAGCTGTCTTAATGCAGCTCCAGTGAATGCAATATCTGTACTCCGGGCAGCGACAAAGAAGCACGGAATCCAAACAAGCAGTGGAATAATTGCACCGTGCTATCATTTACTTATTTTGCATTTTCTATATGTTCTCCTTCACTGCATGTGCAGTCGGAGTACATAGCAAAGCCCCAGGGCCCTGCAAAGCCAATTTACCTTTCAGATGAAGCATCATCACCATATGAAAAGAACATTGTTCCTCACTGCGCTTAGTAATATTTTAACAGAATCGGTATGTGTGATACGTATTGTTCAGATGCCCCCTCCGGTCTCATTTGTGGATTTCTGTATTTATTCACATCAAGTCTTAAGTCACCTGCTCCTCTCGGGGAGCTTATTATGCACGGAATGCACTGTAGCTTTTCTTGTTGTTCTCAGAATGAGCTTCCCGAACCAGAGCAAGACAATGGAGGGACCACGGAGTCCGTGAAAGAGCAAGAAATGAAGTGGACAGATTTGTCTCTCCAGTATCTCCATGAAAACGTCCCTCCCACGGGAAACTAGTGAATCCGGGATGTTTCGTGCCGAGGGTGCGTGAATGTGGAAGTTGCTTTTTGTCTGACCACCTCTGTCACACACTTCTCTAAGGGGGAAACAAAGGTCCTGAAGAGGGCTTGGATTCAAACCGATGGAGCTGATATCGGGATGCCTCTCCTTACCTATGTGTCATTATTTTGTGTCATCCTCTGTTAACTTAAAGAAGTTGTTGCCAGTTCTGTTCTGAAATGTTCTCTGCGTGTGATAAAAGGTGTAGTTTTCACTGCCTGGAGTTGTTCTTGCATTTGAAAACTGGGGGTCACAGAATCACAGGATTGTAGGGGTTGGACGGGACCTCCAGAGATCATTGAGTCTAACACCCTGCCAGAGCAGCTCCCAGCCCAGGTTGCACAGGTAGGCATCCAAGAGGGCCTTGAACTTCCAGAGAAGGAGACTCCACCACCTCTCTGTGCAGCTCCAGTGCCCCATCGCTACACTTTCACACACTTTTCACACTCTTTATCCTCTTCAAAATTAACAAAACCCAACGTTGGCCTGTATGAGTGCCACGTGGAGCACGTCAGATGTCCTCCGAGCTGCGGGAGGATGCTCTGTTTGAGGTGCTATGTGTGGCTGGGAGTGCCCCTGCCTGAGGAGGTAGCAGTGCTTGCACCAAGCCTGTCTAAACAAGAAGGAGCTCTTAAGGATTAACCCAAGCTTAACATGTACAGTACAGGCCAAAGAAACAGCTATGCTGCTGGGAACTAATAGTTCAGCTCCTCGCTGCATCTCACCAGGGGTAAAAGAGAGCTTGGGCTTAATGACGTATTTCTGATCCTCCCCATGTTCCCTCTCCCTGCAAAGAAAACACTAGAAGCTGCGTGGGGGCTTTGTCTACGTAACAGCCGTCTCCGTTCTCCCTTCTCCTCCCCCCTCTAACTCCATCACAAACTCCATCCCCATTGCGCCAATTTTGCCACAAGATTTTCCAGCTCCAGTTTCAGGCTTCCTTTCCCACCCCTGACAGTTGCCTCTGCATCTGCCATCTTCTTACTGTCCAGCAGGGTTAAAAAAAAAAAGCCTTTCTTTCTTAAATTGGAGCTGGATTCACAAAGCTCCTGCAAAGCTACAAGAAAACACGGTGGGGATGCCAGATGTACGAGTGCTAGCCAAGACAGCAGCACATATTGAGTTGAACTGGGATCTTCCCTTTATCAGGGCCGAGTGCTGCCCATCCACACCCTGCCTGAGGCTCCAGGACCTCACAGGTTGGAAGGGATGCTGGGTTTCCACCTGCTGGAGACAGGCAGAGTGTGGGAGAGCTGGAGGAACGTGGATGGGAGTTGCCCAATGCTACCGACTGTGGGGTCCTGGGAAGCTGAGTGCTGGCCCTGCCCAGATGCCTATCAGCTTTGCAGTGACAAAGGCAGTTTGCTGCCTTTGGACATTCTTTGCAGTAAGCAAACTAATTTCAACACAGGTCGTGTTGAAAACTGCCGCTTACAGAGTGATACTGAACCATCTCTGTCTTTGATTAGTCACACCCCAAGGCAAACTATTTAAAACAAGGGATCGTGCCACAGTAAGAGGTGCCCCACCTTTTGAGAAAGAAGTGCTAGTTGTATAACCTCAGACCGGTCTTCGTTTCGTGGCTGGCAACTTCCTCCTTTCACCACACCTACATCACTGGCAGAGAAGGAGAGCAAACTGCTGGCAGAGACAGCGAGCACACGCCAGGGGAACGGCGAGGGATTTTCTGCCTGTAGAAGTTCCATGTGGGAGCCCATATGCTGAGGCTGTGTGTCATGTTCTTCTGCCTTTGGTATGGGGTGAGAACAGGTAGGAAACGAACTGCTTTGAGGTTTTTTTGTTTGATACAATGCTTCCTCTGCTTTGCGGGAACATAAAGGTATCTGGCCTCTGCATTACTGTGTTACTGTGTGGGGTTTTTAGCTAGCATTGGTTGTTCGGGCAAAGCAAACTGTCTTGGTTTCAGGAACTGAAGAGATCTACATATAAAGCCAGAAGACATTTGTATTATCTCTTCCTCACTTTGCAAGCATTTCTCTTAGATAAGTACTATCTGTCGACACTGAAAATGTCACCTGAAATCTTCAGAGAAGAATGATTTCCTTTCGGCAGCGTGCTACATGACAGCCACAAAGGATGAATTTGCACTTACGAACGCTCAGCTTCCCTCGATATCCTCGTGTCCCCATCCAGAACCAACCTGTTTAACAACCAACGAACGTGCTGCCTCCTGTTAGCTATGCAGGAGCATCAAAGCAGATTGCTCTGGCCTCTGCTGGAGTGCTGAGCCACGAGAGCACCTTGCCTGGCAAAGCAGTGTTTGCCATCCTGTGCTTAGCGGAGGGAAGGCAGGACAGCCAGCTGCCCTCGTGTGTCAGCTCCTGTAACACACAGCAGTGAGCCAGGCCACGCAGGGAGAAGCTGGCAGGCTTTCCTCCACTATCAGCACTCGTTCATGAAAACAGAAGGAAATTTAACAGACTCGGTGAGGACAGAACAATGCTTTTCAAACGCTTCCTCTTTTAGGGATTAGCGAACCCTCATCAGCTCTTTAATAGCTCTTCCATGGCAGAAGGTTTGGGCTGCTCCGGTGCCAACCAAGTGCTCCCTAGGGCAAGTCACAGCACGGCGCTGAGGGAAGAGACAAATTAAGCAATGGGAGCAGCCTTGCACCATGTAGAAGTATTTCTGGTCCAGCACTTCTGCCTGCACCACTGTAGCCTCTGAGATCTCCAGATGCAGAAAGCTCACTGCTTCTGCACCCTGGAAAGCAAATGGACCAAGAAAGAGGCAGCAAAGGTCACCTCTGCTCGAGAAACGGGGCCCAGAGGGATGTTATCCTGGGGGATGGGAGCGTTAGGAGGCAGAACACCCTCAGCTCAAAGCCACTTGACTTCAACTGATGTTGGCTGGCCCTGGCTGAGGGTTCATTTCCCATGGCTCCCATTCCACTATTTGTATTTTACCACAGGATTTCCACAGGAAGGACTCCGCGGATCTCAAATGCGAAAATTTATTTCTGAATTTATGGTAGTAATTTAAAATATCCAGTTGGAGTTAACTGCAACATCCCTTTCGCCTATTAACTTTTATTTCTGGAGCTCCTGGGGCTTCTGCAAAGTAATTAGCAGAACTATGGCAACTGAGCAGATTATTTTATGTGCTGGGCACACAGCATTTATATTACTCTCATGCTTCTGATTTCCGTAGGAGAAAAAAAAAAAGTGAAAGTTTATTGTGGGAGCTGCGAGAGATTCATCATTTAGAAATTAAAATGCAGAGTACCGGACACCTGCTAGAGCGCTGCAGCCTTAAAGCTGCAGGTTTCCCAAACCTCTTCCACCGACAGCATGACCCTTTTGAGCTGCAAAAATCCTCCAGCAACTGCAGAGCTCGTAATTACTGCAGCCCAGGGTGCGTGCAGGAGAGCTGCCCTCTCCCACGAGGTTATACAATAAAAATGAGGAGATGTGGGGGAACGAGGCTGAGAAAGGCTACAAGAGCTGGGAGGGCCTTCGTAAGCAGTCTGCCTGGAGACTGTTATTCCTTTTCCTAGCAGTGCCCTGCTGGAGCTTGCATGGGGCTGCGAAGGCTCAGCTGGTGGTCTGCTGGAAAAGCAGAGAACAAAGACAGGCTTTCGAATGGCAGAGATTGTGGTGAAAAGCAGCACTTACTGAAAATTCGGGAGCTCTCCAGCTGTGTACAAAGCGTTATCAGTGCCATGTCTCATTCAGACAAAGGGTGTCCCATTTCAGTGTCTGAAATAGCAGGCTGTATCTGCAAATACAAATGAAGCACTGAGCTGTCCCCCACAGCAGCAAGATCCCGTTGGATAGAGAGATCTCTTCAACCTAGCATTTGTCCAGGGCATCTGGGTGTGTTATCCACCCTACACAGCAATCAGCCTAGCTGTCATTCTGTAGGACCTTCCTCACCCTCGTGAGGTTTCTGGGGAGCCCATGCCACCTCCTAAGACAGCATGAAAAACTAAGATACCGAGCAGCTCCAGCCACAGACATGATGGCGAGGAAAGGAGCAGCTCAGGCAGCTCCCAGCACACACTCTGTGCCCGGGCAGGGCTGGCAGGTAGAAAAGGCCAAGGGAAACGTTTGGGTGCTAACCTCAGGAGCTGTGCTCGTTTCAGATCCCAGAGAGACATGTCCTGCTTTCACCGTGCTCAGCTTCGGCAGCGCCTTGATAGGGACCGACCTGCAAGTGAAGCTGCTGCTGTACACCAGACAGAACGAAGAGTGTGCCGAAGAGCTCAATTCAACGGCCTCCAAGTATCTAGATCTGACCAAGAAAACCACCTTCATCATCCACGGGTACCGGCCCACGGGCTCTGCCCCCATCTGGATCCCTAAACTGGCATGTCTCCTGCTTTCTGCAGAGGACATGAACATCATCGTCGTGGACTGGAACCGGGGGGCAGCTACTGTCATCTACAGGAACGCCTCCAGGAACGGCAGGAGAGTGGCTGAGATTCTGAAGAAATTTGTGGATGAAATGTTGGTAAGTGGAACGCCCACGCTACGATAGTTATTAACGCACGATATGCAAAGGGCACGAAGGAAGTGCTTAAAAACAGCAGCATGTCTGGGAAAAGAAACTCCTCTGAAGGAACACATTCAGTTTTTGGAAGTGTAGCTACGCTGCGCTGCCAAACTCTGTACTCGGATTTGGTACGATGGCATTTTGCTGTGGCATTCAGTTCACTTAGCGTTTCTGGATGTTTGTTTTCCCATCCACTGAAGCTCTATTTCCACCTTCTGGATTTCCAGTGTCAGCATAAAGTGACACTGGGCCACTGGGTCTTTGTGTCTGCTAATGCCTTGCAGGGGGCCCAGGAATACTTGTTCCTGCCCAGCCTGCACCCAGATGGAATGAAACACACCACTGGAAAGCACAGAAAAAGCAGAGAGATGCACTTACATTCCTCCTCCTGACTTTTGTACGCCCCTTTAGCATGCCTAACACCTGTGGCCACGGTTATATCTTTAAATCTCAGATGAACGGCGCGTCGCTCGACTCCATTCACATGATAGGAGTAAGCCTGGGAGCACACATCTCCGGCTTCGTGGGACAGATGTTTGATGGCCAGCTGGGAAGGATCACAGGTAACCTTCCTGCTGGCAGCCCTTTTGCTCCCAGGGCGCACTGTGAGCTGAGCGTTGGGGTGATGCCACACACATGGTTTTGTGTTGCAGGCCTGGACCCAGCGGGCCCTCTGTACAGAGGAAAGCCACCCAGTGAGAGGTTGGACCCTACTGACGCACAGTTTGTTGATGTCATCCACTCGGACACCGACGGTACGTGATGTCTCCTCTTTAGGCTGGGAGCACAGGTTCAGGTTGGGTATTAGGCTCAGGATGGTTCCAGAGGGAAAATTTATTCTCAGAAAGAGTGGTGAGGAATTGGCACAGCTGCCCAGGGAGGCGGCGGGGTCACCATCCCTGGGAAGTGTTCAAGGGAAGCAGAGATGTGACAGTGAGGGACATGGTCAGTGGGCAGGGTGGGGTGGACTGAGGGTTGGACCTGATGTTCTTCATGATTCTGTGATTCCTAGGCAAGCAGGAGCAGTGCTAGTGCTGCACACCTCCGATAGGGCTGCTCAGCACGATGCTCACTGCCTCCATCCCACTTCTGTTGGGTTAAACCATCCCATATGGCAAACCCAGCACCTCCCTTAGCCCTCTCCTCTCCCAGCCAGTGCACAGCATGTCACAAAACCCTCCTGCAGGTCCTCCCCTCAGCTCCCCCCACTCACCTCACTGCTGCCTTTCGCCACTGCCAACAATTCGGACCTCAGCGGCACAGAAACACCCACCGATTCACAGCCCTCTTCCTTTCCTGCAGGCCAAAAAAAAAGGTTAATTTTGCACTGTCTCACATGCACGGACTTCTTGTAGGCATCTGATACCACTGCTGAAATGACCTCAGTGGGTCTCAGCTTGGCCCGATGCACAAGCAGGTGAATGACTTTAACGCACAAGCACGCATCCTAGGGCTGAATAACTTATTACATTCTCCAGTTGGTTTCTTCTGGTTCCTTCCTTGCCATTTTACTACCCAACATTCCCTCCCTGGCTATCTTCCCTTTGCAGGACTGGGCTACGCAGACGCCCTCGGCCACATTGACTTCTACCCCAACGGTGGCACGGACCAGCCAGGCTGCCCGCCAACAGTGTTTGCTGGTAACTCATTCTCAAGTCGCACACACGCGCACACTGACAAAATGTTTCCTGTCAGGGAACAAGAGGAAGCCAGAGAAACATCATCACGGCTAGAAAGCATATAGGAAAGCTGTAAGAGCAATTGGGGTGGGCTGGCGGGCACTGACGTCCGGGTCAGGGTTGGTACAGGTGGATGTGGGATGAATTTTCCATGCAAAAACTCAGCAAGTAGATTTGTATCCTCGTTTTGTGGCTATGTTTAGAAAGGGCAGTTGTTTTTTTTTACCTCAGGGAGTAGTGATGGCAGGAATCTGCTCCGAGAGCAGGACTGAGATGAAGGCAGTGCGGTCTGTCAGATGGATGCAGCCACAGACGGTGCTGTTTTCTTGCAGCACGAGCGTTGCTAATGAAATATTTCTTCTCTGTGTACAATTAAGGGTTGAAGTACTTTAAGTGTGACCACCAGAGGTCTGTTTACCTGTTCATGGCGTCCCTGCAGAAGAGCTGCAATATCACGACGTACCCGTGCGAGTCGTACAGGAGCTACAGGAAGGGCAAATGTACCAGCTGCGAAAGCTTCCAGCCCATGCCATGCCCCGTCCTGGGTAAGGGTCGGGGGAGCACAAAGGGATCTCCCCGTGCTTTGCACAAACACACTGCATCGTGACCTGCAACAAAAACCCACACATATGGGATGCAGGGTGGGAAAGGACAGAGCAAGAGGTGAGATCTTTACCTGACTTGGAATGATAGAATCACAGAAGGGCTCGGGTTGGAAGGGACCTTAAGGACCAGCTGGTTCCAGCCCCATGCCCCACCAGCTCAGCTGCCCAGGGCCCCATCCGACCCGGCCCTGAGCACCTCCAGCAATGGGGCAGCCACACTTCTCTGGGCAGCTGAGCAGTGACACGCTGTTTCTTCCACATCTGCCAGCTGAATTGCTGCTAGACCTGCTCGGTCACCCTCTGTTTTGTTTTCCAACTGTTGTCTACAGGCTATTACGCCCACGAGTGGAAAAGCCACTTAACACAGCAGAGCCACGCAGTGACAAGCATGTATTTTGACACAGCAGACGAGGAGCCGTTTTGCCGTAAGTGACGAAGGTTTCTGAAACCATGTCCCTTTGTGCACGGCCTCCTTCAGCACAGACCACTGGCAGCTGTCAGCATCGTACCCAGCACTTCAGGAACAAAGCCAGGGGTGGGCAGCACGCACCAGGGCAGCGTGTGACCGTGCCCTCTCTTGCTTGCAGTTTACCACTACTTTGTGGATATCGTTACGTGGAACAAGAGCACCAGGAGAGGCACGCTCAGCATGGTGCTCGTTGACAGCACCGGCAGGAAGGCAGAATCCAAAGTTAACCAGTAAGTCTCACCCACCTGGTGATGCACCACAACCGGAGCTGGGAAGGAAGCAAGACCTCCTCCTCCCATTTTTGCTGACCCTTGATACTGTACACGTGCTAGGTGACCTCTGCACACCACTGCAGCCCAACCCTTTGCCCTGGGTGCTTCTCAGCTCCTTCAGTGCTGTCATGACCAGCAGGGTCATGGGCAAACCCCAGCTCCCCCCTTCCTTGTGCCCAGCACATCAGGGATGAATACGCAACACCCAAATCAATTCATTCCACTTGGGGAGGCAAAACCAAACTTACAAGCATTCACCTGGATGCGCAGTTTCTCACTGATACAAACACACTTCAGCACATGCAGTCCTGCCCAACCAGTTTCCCCTGCATGCTCTCCCAGCCCTATATGCCCACGTTGGAACAAACTCCAGCTTGCACAACCCGTGGCAGCCCACACACGGCCTATTTACCACAGGCAGGTGAGAACACGTCCTGCCCATCGCACCTCCCAGAGCCCCCGAATGAGGGCTGTGTGCGAGTGCCACAGCTCAGCTCTTTGATTCAGCTCCCAGCCACGTTCCTCGTCGCACTAAGGGAACACAGCACTGTTGCCAGCAGCTCTGCACCAGCCACCATCACTCAGGGTGGCAGTGCAGGTCTAAAAGTGCACCCACTCGCTGAAAACCAGAGTCAGATCACAAAGCCTCGTCCCCCAGCCCCGTGCCTAGCACTGCACTGACACAGGCCTCGCTGACACTGCCCTGCTTTGCCCCCAGCGAAGCAGCGGCCTTCCAGCAGTACCAGCACACCAGCTTGCTCGTTGGATTCAAGCGGGATTTCGAGAACATACAAAGGATCTCCGTGACGTTTTCCACGGGATCCGCCATCGGCCCCAAGTTCAAACTCAGGATCCTCCGGATGAGGCTGCAGTCGCTCACAAACCCGGGGAGGTAAGAGCTGCACAAAGTGCAAACCGGGCAGAGCTGGGGGAGTGTCCCACACCCCAAAGCCGGTGAGGACGTACAGGGGAGTGACGTTTATTTCACGTTCAGTGCATATTTTGCCCTGAGATCAAGGCAAAACGCTTCTGGAGCAAAGCAGGGCGTTTGGCTGTCCCTGCGATCGCTGCAGGGCTCGGAAGGGAGCTGTAGAGATCACCGAGTGCCAGAGCAGCTCCAGGCGGGTGTGGGATGTGACCTGAGACGGAGAGTCCGCGCAGCTCCGGTGCTCCAGCGCAGCGGTCCCCACGCACACTGCAGTTCCTCACAGTGCGGCCCTTTCCCCTCCTCCTACCGCCACGCGCAGCACCGCCACCACACTCCCCCTCAGCATCTCTACGGACGCTCCGCTCGCCCCCATCTCCCTGCAGCCCCCCCCCCACGCCCAACCCCAACCCACCGGCTCCGCAACCCGGCTCTGAGCGCGGCCCCGTGCTCTCCCGCAGGCCGCCGCTGTGCCGCTACGACGTGGTGCTGACGGACGAGGCGGAGCTCAGCTTCAAGCCCATCCCGTGCGCCGAGGGCGGCTGAGGGCGCCGCGCTCAATACAGACGTGTGCAACCCCGCGGAGGTGGCAGTGCGCATGCGTGCGGCGATGTGGCGGCGGCTGTGCGGGCTGCTGCTCGTCTTCGCGGGCTCCACGGCCGCGCTGTGGCTGCTGTGGTCGGGCGCGGGGCAGGCGGGCAGGTGGGCGCGGGGACGCGACGGGGAGCGGGGCTGAGGGGGCTTGGGGGGAAGGCGGGAGCGTTGTGGCGAGCCGCGCCGCGCGTGTCCCCTCAGGGCGCCGCGCTTCCCCGCGGACCTGGACGAGCTGCGGGAGCTGGCCGAGGCGCTGCGGGACTACGAGCGGCGGCACCGCGGGGCGGCCCTGGCCCTGTTCTGCGCGGCGTATCTCTACAAGCAGAGCTTCGCCATCCCCGGCTCCAGCCTGCTGGTAGGGCCGCGCTGCGGGGCCGCCGTGCGGGGCTCCCCGCTCCGCGTCCCGGCTGCCGGCACGGCGTTTCCCCCGCAGAACGTTCTCGCCGGAGCGCTGTTCGGGCCGTGGGTCGGGCTGGGGCTGTGCTCGGCCCTGACGTCGCTGGGAGCCGCCTGCTGCTACCTGCTGTCCCAGGCTTTCGGGAAGGGCTTGGTGGTGCGGTATTTTCCTGACAAGGTGGCTCTGCTGCAGGGGAAGGTAACGTGCTGGGGGTGGGGGGAGAGCTGCAGGGGTGGCACGGAGCGCCAGGCTGCCAGCTGCGTGTGCTCGGCACCCTACGGCACTTGGGAGCTGTGAAGGAACGATGCTCCGTCCCTGGGCAGCCTGAGCCGAGGGGACGCAGCCAGCCCTCGGATCAAGTGACCTTTAGGTCCCTGCCCTGCTGTTCCTGCTGACTGACACGTAACCAGGAGTGTTTTCTCTCGGCAGGTCGAAGAGAACAGGAGCTGCTTGTTTTTCTTCCTGCTGTTCCTGAGGCTGTTCCCCATGACGCCGAACTGGTTTCTGAATCTCTCGGCCCCCATCTTGAACATCCCCCTGTCCCAGTTCTTCTTCTCCGTTCTCATCGGTGAGGGCTGTGGGGACGCGGTGGCACTGCCTCCTCCTCAGCACCCAGCCCTGGGCTGGGGAAGGCCGAGCAGCTGGGCTTAGCTGGGACTGCCCCACTTCATGCCCACGTTCACGCTCCTCCTCTTGTAAATGTGGGTGCAGCAGCAGCACAGCAGTTCTGCATCGCGCCCTTCTCTTTCTGTTACAAACACAGACACACATCCGACCTCGGGCGAGGGTGCATTTGGGCTAATTTGGCTTTCTTGCATGGAGGTGAAGCTAACTGGCTTTTTTTTTTTTGCCGATTCCTCCAGGTCTTACACCCTACAACTTCATCTGCGTACAGACAGGAGCCATTCTGTCACAGATCAACTCTCTGGATGCCATTTTCTCATGGGACACGCTGCTCAAACTGCTTCTCATGGCGATGGCAGCATTGATACCAGGGGCTCTGATCAAGAAATACAGCAAGAAGCACTTAAAGCTGGATGAAGACAAGCATGCTCCGTTACTCAATGGGAAGAAGAGCATGTGATGGCTCAGCTAACCCAGGTGTTGGGGGACTGCCTCTCCAGAGCTGCGGGTTTCTGTTCCTGGGGGTTGTATTCTGCATGCTCTGTGTCCTCGTGGGCCATGGACAATTGCAGCTTTTACTGTTCTCCTCATCTGAGAGGAGGTGTACTGTTCTCCTTTTTAATGAATGTTTTATTGCGCGTGGATCTGCACTGTAATAGAAGGAAACTTGGTGAACACTGGAGGTAGTCAATGGCCTGTGTCCTTTAAGTCAAGCCTGCATCTTCGCTGTGCAGGCGGGCATTGCCAGCCTCTTGGAAATGGATTAGCAACTGGCAGAGAAAAGCAGGAGTACTGGCATCTCTGGAGGAAGGTGAGCTGTCCCTCCTGGCCAAGCACCGTACTCCTGAGGTCTCTCTGCCAGCCCAAGCCTCCTGCTCCTCTAGAGGCCTGTGCTTCTCTGCAGGTCCAGCTCTGGGTGCAGTGGTGCTCCAGGAGGAGGGGCAACTCAGGCTGCTCCCAGCACCATGACTGCTGTGCCAGCAGAAGCCTTGGCTTTTTTTCACTGCCTTTCTAAGAGCAGTATTTCCCCCTTCTCAGGCTGTGTTCCTTCCTTCCCCAGCCCTCTCCCCACCCGTACCTATTCAGTATTTTTGGCATGAAATGGAAAGCAGTACTGCTTCTGTGCCATTAGGTGCAGAGGTACAAGTAGCAAGAAGAAAGACAAAAAGAAGTAGTGCTTCACAGTCACTAGTTTGTCCCTGTACCTTCCACAGAGGTTCCCCACACTCAGAAGACTCTTTGCCTGTCGCTGTGCTGTTAGGCACATCCCACAGTGAAAACATCCAGGTTTTGAGGACAGCCAGGAGGTGTCTCTGTGCATCAGGTATTACAGGGAGCTGCTCCTTCCCACCACAGCAGCTGGGGCTGGAAGCCACCAGGACAGCAAAGGGCAAACTTCTCAGGATTCAACCACCCAGCTCACAGCAAAGCAGCGTGCCACAAGTAAAGGTCACTGCCCTGTGGACACCTGGGTGCTGAAAGTCTCCTTGTGTCCCATCACGCCTGGTACTCAGAGCTCCAGGTAGTTCCAGCTCAGCTGGGGTTAGAGACAGGCAACTTAAACTGCTTGCTAACGCCTCGTTCATTATTGAAAAGCTGTGACTTCACCCCAAAGCGTATCGCAACCCATTCCCAGATAGCAGACCAGCCTGGAAAACATTGAAGTACACTGGCTTTTTATTCCATGCATTGTTTGCTTTGATAGTCATTCTTGTTTCCATCACTGTACACTGTTCAATACAAAAAAAAATCAAGTTTGTATCAGGAATCCGCAGAGCAGGGAGGAGAGAGATGAACACTACTGGACAGGGCCAAGATGAAATGGTTACTTAACACGACAGTGGGGAAGGCAACATTCAGCTCTGGGAGAAAATCTAGGCTAGTGCTCAGGAGCTGTCAGCAGCCACGAGGACTGGCTCGGGGGAAGTCGGGATGCTGGAAAGGGAACACAGTTTACTTCTGTCCTGCAAACACGGCGTTACTGCGAGGACGTGCACAGAACCGCGGCGCTGGAGGTCCACGCGCAGAGCTGGGCACAGTGGCACTAAGCAGAGCGCAGCAGTCCCGGGCAGGAGGGGGACTGCTCAGCCCCACTGCTGGGATCCCACCTCCGCGGGTACAGGGTTGCTGTGTCAACGCAAGGGAGGGGCAGCCCTAGTGGCAGTCCCACAGGGACGCTGCACAGTAGGCAGCAGCTACGAGGAGCGGTGAAGCTGGACTTAACGGTGCGATGAGCTGGGCATGCAAAGAAACCAGGCCCCAGTGTGGCAGCAGTGCCTGCAGCAGCCAGACAGGAGGACTCAGCTCTGCTCCTCCAGCTGCAAAACAGGCCGGCGTGGCCCAGGGCGAGGCAGGGAGCAACCACTGCTCCCCCAGGACAGCTGGCCAGAAAGGTCCCCAGAGCCCACGCACCGAGGCCTCTGCGCCCCTGCAGGCCCAGAGGAGTTTTGTGAAGCTCTGAGCAGAGCATGCAGCTCCCAGAAGCCCCATGGGATCTTTTTGGTAGGGATGGAGTCAGCACGGACTGACGTCCCTGCACAGAGATTGAGACAGGCCTGAGCTGGAGGCAGCTCTGCCACGGGCCCACCACTGCAGCACTGCCAGGGGGCGATGGTAGATGTGATGGGTAGTTCTCAACCTCTCCTTATGGAGTAGTTTGATCTTGGTGTGCATATGTTACACGCACAATTCTGCACCGCTCAGTTCTCGTGCCCTGGCCTCCAGCTTGCTGGGTAACCACCTGCACCACCTCATCCGCACCAAAACCTCTCCCACACCACAACAGCAAAGCCAGCTCCGGCCTCGCCACCGCCACAGGAGGGGCATTTGGGTGGAAGAATGAGTGACGGCAGAGAGAGGAAACAAGGAACAAACCAGACAAGAGCTTCACTCCCCTCCACGCTCTGCCTCGGCCCAGAGCTGAGCACTGCTGCTGCAGGCAGGGTGAGCTGATCTCCTCTCTCCACAGCCTGACGGTCACGCAGCAGTGACCCACCACGTGCCAGCAGTAACTGCCCACCTCTCTGCCTGTCCTTGCGGATGCTCTTGCCAGGGGACCTGTAAAGGTTACTCCCTTTGTGACCAAGACAGCAGCCACTCGCTCCCTTGGTCACCGTTCCCCATCAGCTCGTGGGCCACCAGCAACACAAGCAACTGCAGCGTCCCCACAAGGAACACCCCAGGGCTCACAGGGCTGGGCTGCAGCCATCCCACTCCCACCAGCCGTGCCAGGTTCCCTGCCCTGGGGCGACAGGGAGGCAGCAGCTACTGACAGCCACCGAGACCAGCTCTGCTCCCATCTCCCCCAGTGAGCAGGGAGAAGGTAACGTCACACAAACAGATTACAATTGTGCTAGCAGTGAAGCCAACCTTCTGATCTACAGAAATGATAATAAATAATAAAATAACATCATAACTTAAGATCTGTGTGTAGTCCAGCTACAGAATTTAAAAATACGGGATAATTTAACTCATACAATACTGCTCTCTGTATAAGACATTTTCCTTCATTTTGCCGTGAGGCTATAAATTACCACAGATAAATTCAAACCAATATTTTAACATAAAATGTAAACAAACAAAGCAACAGAAGTACCTGTCCATGGTCCATTCCTGCCGTTCATCTCAGGCTGGTGTGCCAGGCTGCAGGGCAGCTCCGGCTGTGTCAGCCAGCACGCTACGAAGGGCAGAGTGAAAGCTCTTGGAGGGGAAGATCAGCTAAGAGGAAGGGAGTAGGGGAGGGGAGGGCGTGCTCTATCATTTTGTTCTCTTTCAATATCGATCTAGAAGAGTAGTGTTTGAAGGGAAGGCACTATGAGTTCTATCAGAGAACAAACTTTTCTCGTCTGCCAACGCCTCGGCCTGTCCACATACCAGTACTGTCCTCGCTTTCACCTGCAGAGTTTCAGCTCAAAGAAGAAACAGGGGCCTCAGGGTGCGCCTGAGACGCAGCTGTGCCACGGCCACAAGGTTCCCTGTGCTACCTGTTCTGCACAAAGCCTGACACCAAGGGCAGGCAGCTGTGAACGCCTCCAAGAATGTACAGTAAGGAGACGGAGCAGGGCTGACGCTCAGATCTAGGCCGGTGATTCCCAGTCTTCCCCCCCCAAACACACAGCTCTCTGCTGGTTATTGATGCTGTTTGCAGGTGAGAGGCTGCTTCTCCGAGTCCAGTCCAGACATCTCCGCTTTCCTCTCCAGAAGAGTGCTCGGGCTCTGCAGAACATGCTTTCCACCGCTCGCAAGTTCTTGCTTTTCCAACACTGATTTGATTGATTTCTTTAGCTGACTGAAACAGACAGGAGGTAAGAGGAGGAAGCGAACTGGGAAATGGCACACTGCAGCTGAAAGAGGATTCCCTGCTCAACTGGAGATCAACGCTGCCAGAGTGACGCAAGGACGATGTTAAGAAGTGCTCTGATACCAATTCTTGAGAGGACGAGGTTAGAATACATTTGCAGGATCTCACAACAATGTGTTGATTAAAAAAAGAAAACTAAAAACCCTTAAAATAAAACCCATTATTACATTCCTGGGGATGCATTGACTCAGAAGACCCTGGATGTTAGCACCTCGGTACCAGTTTTCTCCAGGAACACGTCCACCTTCTGATCAAAAAATGACCCAGCTGGTTATACTGAATTTGCTTTGTTCACAGGTTACCTTTGAGTAAGGTCTTTATACACTTCCTCATTGATAAGACGGAGTGGTTTCGTTCTCTTGATCTGTTCTCCAATCTTCAGGGCCGCGAGGCCTGGTCCCCTGTGAAAGCAGCAAGAGAATCCCCCACGTCTGTACACAAAGCTGTCCACGCAGGACTCCTGCGATGTCTCTCTGTAATGTGCTTGCTTTCTGAACTGTTTTTGTTTGTTTGTTTTGCAACAAAGTCTGTGTGTCTATAAATACAATCCACTCTTTACAGTAAAAAGTGTTAAAATGTCAAAAAAATAAATATCCATGTTACAGTAACTAGATTATTCAATAAAATACATCCCTGCCATTCTTGATTGAAATGCTCAAAGAGAATTAATTTCATTTGGACATTTTCCAGAGATTCAGGTTATTGCAAATCACTCCTGGGGTGGGAAGGAGAAACATCTTCTCTTCCTGTAAAGTGTGATGAAGGGGAATGAAGTGGAATCTCAGGGAAATCAAAATGCCAGTATCAGAAAGCTTTGGGGGAGGATCTGTGTTACCAAGTAGCAGAGCTGCAGGGCTTATTGGTCCTGACTGTGGCATCAGAACACTCCCCTTCAGAAGAGTCACAGTCTGATTCTCCAAACTGTGCTGGGTTCTGCAAAGCAAAAGGAAAGGGAAACACTTCAGCAACAATCCTACCCTGCAGATCAACCACACCATCCCAGCCCGTAACAGGGGATGGGTAAAGGCCACCACCAGCAGTGAAGGATGAGTTGGCAGCACACGGGAGACGTCAACAGCTTCCAAGTGTACTACCAACAGTCCCTTCTCCACCCCTTGAGGAGAAGACACAAAAACATCTGCTCAGAGCACCATCACCACGCACAGATGGGTATGAGAAAATGGTGCAGCACGTTCTGCTCTCCCTCTCCTGAACTCTACAAAGACAGTACAAGAAAGAAAACCGTTCAAGCTTTCTCACTGGTCTGCCAATGGGTAAGCCTGAGGCAGACAGTTTATGTCCCTTCCACTCCACTATCTGTTTTATGTGCTAGTTTTTTCACCCCACTTAATGCGACTGCAAATCTGTTGACCTCCCAGTATCTCACTCATCCCAACTGGCAGACTACCTTCAGCTTTCTCTGTGCTACTTCCATCCCTTCTATTCATCTGTGCAGGAAAGACCAGCTATTGAAAGCACCTCCTCGATGTAGAACATCCATCCTGGTCTTTGAATCCCTCTTTTCTTTTTCTTTTGTTTTTTTAATTGCCCAATGAGTTGGAGAGGAGACTGATAAACTCACCTCACAGCTGTGTTCATCTGCACAAAGTTTCCCCAGAGACATCTGAGTCTTGACTCTCCGCACAGCGCACTCTTTGTCTGAAAGCCCGTCAGACTGGGTGGAGATTTCAATGGGGATCTCTGGAGTCTGGGACAACATGTCCTCCAGCTTCTCAGCCAGCTCATCTTCCAGCTTGGCAGCCAGCTCATCCGGGCTGTTCGAGTGATCACTGGTGTTCCCCTCCTCTCCATCCGACACAGAAAAGTTCTCCGAACTGAAGGTCGAGTAGGACTGGCAGCTACTAATGCAGCGGTGAGGTCTGCAAACCAGAAAAGCAGTTCAGCTTCTATCACAGCGCTTCTCCTTGCAGAGCAAAAGCAGCTTCCCTGGTGCAGTGTTAGGCACCAGAGCACCATTCCACCACACGAACACATCAGCTGAGTCATAACTGATCTGCAAGGCTGACAGCTGCTGCGTTGAGCCGCCTCTCATTTTGGAACTGTGGAAATCTACCACCTTTTGAACGAGTTAGTTTAAGATCTGCATCTTTAAATTCATCTGTTCTTCTTTGGTCTCATCTCCTACACCCTCATACTAGCTGATCCACCCCACAGCATATTCTTCCTTAACAGTCCTTGCCCTCAAAGAAAGGGTTCAAGATAACTGAGTCTGTAATACCTGCACCACACGGCAGCAGCCCCAACAGAGCTCAGAATTTAAGTTTGTGCACACTGCTTGAATGCGGAAATCGCCTCATGTCAGTGCTTAACAGCAACAGTACAAAATATCAGTTGAGTGAACATGCCAGGAGACCCACAATAGGTCATCATATCGAATCCAGGAGAGGCAATTTGTCCCCCAGGATCGTAAATCACAGAAGCAGCAGCAATCTCACGCACGAGAACAGAAAATTCATCTAGCCCAGCATTCTACCTCCAACTCTCAGCAAGAAGAAATAATCAGGGAGAAATAAGAGAGCATGGTGTGCAGGCAAAGCCAGCTTTCTCCTGGCAAATCTTCCTGGTTTCTGCTCAGGCTTTTGAGCTGAAGATGAAGCCTGGATGACTGTGCTTGTTAACAGCCACCGGTGGACCAACCCTCTGTAAATTTAACACTTACAACTTGTTTATGTTTCTATTTCCACAGCAATCTTTGACACACGTTTGAAATGTTTTGGATGGGAAAAGCACTCAGTATTCGCTTTCGATCCATTGTTTGCTTCACTAGGTGTCCCTAACTTGAATGCGAGGAATCCTTCCTTGTTTACTTTCTCCCCTTAACTCCCAACTCTACCGTTACAGCCTCTCCTCCTGCTAGACAAAGACCTCTTGTGGTTTTAATCTCTTCTTCCATGGAAACCAGCTCTAACCACTCTTGTCACACTTCCCTGTACCTTCTCAAACTCAATCACAGTCATTTAACCAGAGTAAGGAAGGCAGCATTCAGGATTCAAGCTGCAGGTGTGCTGTGAATGAATACAATGACTTCTGTCTTCTTTGCTCCTCTCCTAACAGCCCTTGACTTATTTGCCCTCTGGATCACTTCTGCACTTCAAGCTGTGGCTTTCATAAGGTTACTGCAACAACTTACACTCTCGTTCAAGAGCACAGACCTGTAAGGCTTAAGAACTCCCCTCCAAGTCCCCCACTTTACAGGCAATACCATCATATTTGATCTGCTGTGCTCTCACTCAGCTCTTACATCCTACTCGAATGCAACCATGAAGGTGCTGGAGTCAGCCCCACTGCAGAAAGTTAACACAACGTTGGAAGAGTCCACTGAGGGTCCACCACAGTCTGACTATGGCAAAACTGACACAGCAGCTTATTATTACAGGCTGAATCACACTACTCCTTGCTAAACAAGTGTGATCAAGTTGTGCGGGGAACAGCCTGCATCAGGAGAGCCATGCTGGAGATAACAGAACAGGCTGAAAACAGTGAGTCAACGTGAAGGATCGCCGAGGGCAATCACTGAATGTGATTCTGTGCTTCTGCCAGCACAGCTGGTGCGCAGTTGCTATGACAGTTCTGCTGAAATTTGTCCTACCAAAGAGAGATTAGAGTGAATTCACCTTTTACCTTTGTCTACGAGGAAACTCCACTTCGCTGTCTACTTCGCCCTCTTCCTCTTCTGAGGAGTCATCGCCACTCTGGCAGAAAACAAAGGACAGGAATGATAGCACAACTGTGGAAGAACAAGCACGCAACTTTACGGCTGCCCCCTGGTCCTCCAGGACAAAGCCACTGTGTTAGCAGGCTGCAGCCAACTGGACAGAAATAGAACTGCCTCGCACTTGGTCTTACTTGAACATTACTTCAGGCAGTCTTAATGCTGCCATTTCTGAATTTGGAGTGATTGACTTCGAAATAAACTGGAAATACTTCAGGCACTGAGAACATAAGGTTCTGGATTTCACCCACACCCCCAAACAGAAGCAAACCAAGCAGCTCAATGAAATCCACATGAACGATTGAGCTGATCTGGCACTCTTTAGCTTTACCACTTCAACCTTTTCCACACAAGCCTACCCAGAGCAACATTGGTAACAACAACCCTTTGCTGGTGGGTTTCACTAATTGGAAAGCTTGAATTTTGTTCCATTTTCTGCTTCAAAGAGCACAGAGCCTTTTGTTTCTATTTTCCTACCTAAACACACTCCCTACACTCCTGGTTTTTCACAGCCTCCTCTCGTCCTAACCTGCCAAGCTCCAGTTCAGGCTCTGCTTCTATCTTCTTATGATATGAGCTCTTCCTCTTTTCTCTCTGGGCTCCAAACCGTGCTCTTGGTTCTGGTATCCTCTTTTCCTTCACCCTTCCACCCAGGCTTAGTTTCCCTTCCCTTTGAACTGGGACCAGTTCCTACCTCTCTTAACACTCGGATGGAAGAGAAGGAATAAAGAACTATTTCTGTACAATACCAGTCCCAGGTCACTGTGTTTAGTGCTCATATATTTCATGCAACTCTGCTAACCTAGAACCACAGCTTTCAGTCAAGGAGGAGCTGCTGTAAAAGGACAGTTTCACAGGACCATGACCGAGGCTGCATGTCTGCTCCAAGACACAGCAGCACTACAGATGCTCACTGGAAGCGAGGCATCACTGATGTCAACAAAATGCATTTATCCCCTCCTTTGTTTTGGCTTGAAAACATTTTAAGACTGCTTCAACAAAAAAGATCCAGCACAGCTTTTGCAATCCTGGGACTTGTCAGGGCATTATCAAAGGCATCTGACAACACTCATTGTTAGCAACACTCTGATACAGGACTCCTCAATAAAACTGATTTTAAAAGAATGCCCAGATCACAAAGCAAAGATCACATCGGCATGATGTGTAAGATAAAAGCTGTATTTATAATGCTACTGCTCTTTTTGTGGAAAGGGGAACAAGGAAGAAGCCCCATTTTTATCTCAATCACCAAGCTGTCCTTACCTTTTGAATGGGCCTTGCTTTGCATGGTAGCACTGAGGAAGCCATGTGCTGTGGTGTGCCCAGAGCAGATGCTGACGTGCACTTGCTGAAGTCTTCTTCCTCCATCTTCTCAATGTACTGCGCATTCTCATACAGGGAAACAGACGTTGGTGACTGAGAATGGCTCGCTCCTGTTTCAGCAGACGACATCTGTACCTGACCACTGTCCTCTTCCCTGCACTGGAGACAGGAACTGTACTGATCCGTTTTGCAGCACTCCCAGTGATCATCTTTGCTCTCTTTGCTCTCCAGGTTCCTCCGGCAATCTGCTTCCATGGCAGTGGAGATGAGATCGGGGCTGGAACCAGACATCCTCCTTTGTGCATGGTTACTGAGCGGGCTCCGCAGCGCTGCTGCAGGGCCAAAGTACCGTAAGTTGTTTGCACAGTTGGCAATATCTTGTCCGTGGGCATGAAGCCGTGAGTGATGGCCATGGGGATGGCTGTGGCTGTGCTGCTGTGGCAGACCAGGGTGATGAGAAGGATTATGAGGTGGAGGTGGGGGTGCATCCTCTTGCACTGGCTGGTTTTTCAAGATCCCTGCAAAATCGTTGTAGCTGCCTTTGCTGTTCCCTCGGCGGTGACGTGGCTTGCTGCGGTAGCGGCTTTTGCCACTCAGCGTTGACATTTTGGGACTTCCTGAGACTGGTGAGCCATTGGATGCTGCTTCTGCGCTGGGTATGCCCTCCGACTTCAGTAGATCTGGTCTGAGAGACAGTCAGCAGAAGCTTAACATCAGACCACAAACTGAGAAATGACATCATCAGCTTGGAGCCGCAGGAGAGGCAGCCACAGCCATAAGCACACCCTGCTTTCTGCAGTCTAGATGCCTCCCTCCTCCCAGCAGTTTCACTTCTGTGCTTAGGTTCCTCTGATCCCCCCTGCTCCATGTCTTTTCTGTTCAGCCCATTGTGCCCACACACTAATCTTGCTGCTCTTCCCAGTATCAACCACATAACTCTTCTTCCTCTATTCGCTTTGATGATCTGCTCCCCAAATTGCTCTTATCCACTCCTGAGATCTCAGTGCAGGGCACATGTTTCACTGTGCACATATACAATGCTCAGCACAATCAGACCCTAATCTGCTGATAGTATTGGCCAGCCCACATTACAGGCACATGGCAATATTAATTTGGAAGTCACTATTCACTATTAATCAGGACACTCTAACTCTTGGAAACCCCAGAAAAGAAAAACTGAAAACAGACAACAACTTCTCAAAGAATCTCTTTATCTGAAAGTCATGCAGAGAGGAAACAGCAGAAAGGACAGTGTGAACTCCTGAATCCCTATTTCATTTCTCAGCCATGAATCCAGCCTCTCTGAGGGCAGACTGATTTCCACAATCCCTCATCCTGCTTATAGCCATTCAAGTCAGGGATTAGCTAAATGTTCTTTAACTGGACTCGAGAATTCAAGACACAAATGAGATATATTTCATGTGAAAGCACATGAAAAGCACACGTGAAAAAGTCATATGGACCAAACAGCTCTAGAAAGCTGCCCAGAAGCAAAGGCAGGATTCATCCCTTTTACCTGAAGGTAAGTAAACAGCTGTGGTTCTGACAATCAGAACAGGCCCAAGAGTGAACAATCCTCTGGTCTGTCCTGCGTGGTCAAGCTCAAAGGGAAGTAAGCTGTTTGCTCATCTCAGTGGGTATCTACCACTGTTTCCTGGCACAGAATGAGGCTGTTACTTCTTACCGTTTAGTCTGGCTGCCTGGTTTATGGGAGACCCCTTTCCTCTTCATCAGCTTCTCCACTGTGTTGGGGTGGATTATTGGTCTGACTGGGTGGCGTTTGTAAGTCCCGGGATATTTCTTCTCCACTGCTTGTTCCCTTCTGAAACATTCAGCAAGAATAAAGCAGATCAGTTCTCTCTCTATCCAATTGCAGCTCCTGCTGGACAGAAACACAGCTGTACAGTGAGCACACTGCGTGCCTGTTTCTCAGCTATGGCTGGGTGTAACACAGCATGCTGTTCTGGGAAAGGACATAGCCATTTTCTAAATTCTCTCTGCATATATCAGGCAGTTGGAACACGGGCTTGGTTTACAGTCCAGAACAGCAATACTTTCCTCTTTACAAAGGGACAAAAGGATGCCAACATTAAATGGGAAAGGTGCCTTAAGCCAGTAAGAATGGTATAAGGATACGTGCATTAAGTGGTCTGCAGTGCTCTACTCTTAAGGGGCCTACCTGTGCCTGCCAGCCCTCTCTTTAGCCCTGGAATAGTGTCAGGGAATACTAAATCTTTAAGTACTCCTACGTATTTTAGAAATGAAGCATTGCTTTATTGTGCAGAGCGCAAATGGCCATGTGCATGCCATGTCCTTCTGCCCATAGATACATACTTTATGAGCTCCTTCTCACGGACCTCCAGCTGCAGCATTATAGCACTGAGCTCCATGTATAAGTTGTTGGCTCGCTCCAGCTTCCTCTCGTAGTGCTCACGGATATCCAACGCGTGTCTGAAAATCAGGAAACAAAAACATCATGATTCCAGAGCCTGATGTCTGCAGATCAAGACAGGAGAATAAGGAAACAAGGCCAAGGAACAGCCCTTGTACATGTCAAACCTGCCAGCAGTAGAGCACTGTTTGTGAACCCCATATAGAGCAAATGAAAACGACGAGCTTGATACCAAGCACAGATTATCGTACCATTTAGAAAGAGTTTAACGGTCCCGAATGAGGGGCAGCAATTTCTCATTAGGAAGGATGCAAATGCCTCCTGTGCATCCGTAAGCCCTTCAGCCACGCCCTAACTGTCCTGTTTGCAGAGAAGTCATCAGTTTGCGATTCGTAAAAAGCAGTACGTCCTAACAGTCATAATACAATAACCACAGCTGGAAGATGTGGCCTCAGAAAGCTTCCTAGGGCTAAGGAACATTGATGAACAACTACAGCAAGCTGGCTGAACAAGGCTTCCTTTGATTGCTCCAGCTTGACATGGCGTTCTACATTTCTCTGCCATAACTATACTTGCAATCTGCATCACAGCAGATAACATTTTGCTTTTTCTTACATAAACATTCTGCTTTCATTTTTAAGTTGGTCTAGCGTTCACAATCACTTTCAGTGAGATTATAAACTGGACTGCATTCACTTCTCAGAAAGCAAATAATCCAAAGAAAGCATCAGGGATGAGAAAGCACAGGGCAAACTGCAAGATGCATTTCTCACTGAGAGAGATCCATCAGCTTCTGCAACGTCATCACTAACACCAAAACTCAGAGTAAACACACGAGACTTTGCCCCTCTCCTGCTTAGAGCAAACTGTTCAGGCAGCCCAAGAGCAGGAATGATTCCCACTGTTTCTCTCTCTACAGCTTTCCACCAGTTACTCAAAGCACCTGCAAGCACCGTATGAGTTTCTGAGCTCAGGAGGAATGTAGGCTGCCTGAATTAACGTCAGCAGGAGCACCAAACCCTGTTTTGGGGCAGTCAGACAGCATGAAGCCTGTCTGGGGGCAGCACATGATCCATGAGGAGAGGCTGAGGGAGCTGGGACCACATCGCCAGAGGAGAGAAGGTTGCACTGAGTAAGTGAGCAATAAACAAGCCTAGCAACTGACCTCAGCTCTTCTCTTCGGCGGCGAATCAATTCTTCATCTAGCCGGTGGATACAGGTTCCTTCACTTTTAATCTTCTCAAAATGCTTCTTCACCTCTTCTCTCCATTCAGCCTAGGGAAGCAATTTACTCTGAGGTATTTACAAAGGATTATGATCTCTGGTTGCACCAAAGAAAAGCTTCTGGGCAACATTCTTTGTGTCTGCAGAAAATGGCACGTTTGGGTAGAAAACACCTTACCCAAAATAATTCAGCTAAGAGAAATAACGTTGCAGCATGTCTACAATTTCACGTTGTATTTTCAATTTTGTATTCCAGTTTGAACATCTAAAATATATCTGCATTCTCTACCAAAAAAAAAAAAACCAACAAACTACTAATGTTCTTTTCAGCCTGAGGCACCATTTTCTTCCCTTTTCATTTTCAAAGGAGACAGAACGGCTGAAGATTTGGAAAGCTACACACATGACAAAGATGAATGTCAGTGGAATATCGTAACTCTGTTTAACCCCTGAAGCTCTGGTTCCTGCAGCTTTAAGGAACACACCCACCCCACCGCCACACAGATCCTCTGTACTGGAGGCTCAGATTCATTCTCATTTCCACCCATTTCCTACCACTGGGTTGGACTCAGAGGAACCTCTAAGATCATATGGTCTTCCCTAAGAGTCCGCAGAGCACCTCCACAGCCCTGTGATAGCTCTCTGTCCCACTGTCTGCTCATCTTCACTATAAATAGAACAGTTCCTCCCAGCAGCATTGTGGTCTCCTGGAGCAGGGTGCAGAGCTTCTGAAGCCAGCAGTCTCAGAGAGAAGTGAATGAGAGAGTTCCTGACTGTAGCCAGTAGATGTCTCAGTTTGTAGGAGTCGAGGTAAAATAATTTAAACACCCATCAGCTCACTTCTCCTCAGGAATCAAACTGAAATCACTGATTCTGAGTTTTGCTGTGCTTGGAGCAGTGTCTGAAACCAAACCCATGCAGCTATCTACTTCCCACGAGCTACAGCCTGGTTACCTGTGATTTGAAGTAGGTTTCCTGAGGAGTAGCCAGCACGTCAGCAGATGCAATATCCAGGTGCATCAGTGTCTGTCGGAAGGAGGGACGATTCCGGGGCTTGCTCTGCCTGGAACAAAACAGACAAATGTCCAAATTGAGATAAGGTTAACACTGCCAGCTACCGCTGCCCTTCTGAAAGTGTTTCTCACTGGAATTAGTTCTCTGAATCACGTAGCTGACAGATCAGAGCAAAAGAGCATTTTTAGGTTTTGTCTCTAACCGACTACAAGTTTATTGCTCCAGAGATGCTTTGTATTCTGTTTCTGGTTTGTGATGATCTATCCTACAGAAACAGAGGAGATGAAAACTCTAAAATATGAAAACATAATCACAAAATGAATGATGTAATAGAAAGTGAAACTGCTCCTAACTTGTTGTCAAGAAGACACAGACTTCATTTCATTTTCCAATTAATTTAAGTCTCTGGTAATATCCAATCCCACGGGAATGATAGGGTAATGATTTATATCCAGCAAATGAGGATATATAGGAACACCAAATGTATCCACACCGTATGTGCCTGAGCCCACACAGTATTGGAACACCCCGAGCATCTGTGCAAGATCCTACTAAATTAGAATTCCATTTGCATCTACAAGGCTCAACCAGATTCAGTGTGCAGGACAAGAGATAGCTTCTCCAGACACCTCTCCCCTACAAACCTGCTTCCACTAGGTGAGCTTATTATAAGCATATTTATGTGGTGCTCAAAGCAGCACCAACTACCCCCTGCATCTTGCAACCACGTGAAGAAGCACTGCTAAGGTGGAGCATCAGTCCCAGCACACATCCTGCAAACTGCTGCACCTCAGGATCACGAGGCTGAGCAGGCATTTCAAATAGCCAAAGCTGCTTTGGCCTGTTTTCCCCTTTGTGCCTTTGGGAGGATGGCTGGTGTAGCACAAAAGAGTTGGAAGATCTCTTAAACTCTGTATTAAACAGATCACTTCAACTATGTATTAAACAATAATACATAACCTGAGACCAGGAATTTCAACTCTAACCTGGCAGGTGGAAGTAACTGAAAGCTCTTCCTACAGCTATGTCACCCTACAGCTATGTCACATGTGGAAAATCCTCATTTCATACACAAAATTTGAATTCCTCTCTGGCAAGTTCAAAAAACAGTCCCTTAAGAAGGGTTTTCAGCACTCTGATAAACAAAAATCCTCTCACTCTGGAGCCAGCCCTTCCTGCCCAAACCACACAGATCTTAACCCACATCCTCAGAACTCCAGCTGTCCTTCTGGAGCACAGGCCGGCAGCCACAAGGAAGCAGAATCCAAAATGTGAACACTTGCTATTGTGACAAGTGTGAGAGTATTTAAGAACCTTATGCTCTGGGCTCAAGACCCCCACCAGTTTCACCCTTAGGAACAAGCTGTAGGTTCTTTCGGGCTCCAGGCTCTTACCAGGTCTGCTTCATGAGGATTTTGAAGCCATCTGGGCAGGTGGAAGGAACAGGAAGATGTAAGCTGTTACTGCCCACTCCCCAAATGATGGCAGAGGAGTCCACATCTTTGTAGGGAATCTCTCCTGTAAGCAGCTCCCACAAAACTACTCCAAATGACCTGATGGAAAAAACAAACGAGGTGAAAAACGTCCAAGTGAATTCAGTTGGACAGAAACATCTGGAGCACACACCTAGGTCACTCTTCCCTCTCCTGCCCAGTTCTGGGCTGAACACCAAACAGCACTAGTTTTCCTATTTCACTGTGAGATTTTAAAAATCCTGAAAGCACGTTAGAAACCTTTCTGTGTGTACAAAATGTTACTCTTGCTAAACGAAGAGGAAAGTGAGCTCTTCTGAGAGACACTTCTGACTATTCTTATTGGTACTAGGCAGATCTGATAAAGACAACAGAGACAAGGCTGTGGATTTGGTTTTGCTTTAATATGACACTCAGTTTCATTTTCCCAGCCAGAAGTTCCTTCGCTGTTGAGCATGCTCAACTGCCCACAACAGTCCTGGATGTTTCAGTAGTCTGAAACTCATCGCTTCAACTACTGCAACATGAGAATGAAGAAACCAATGCAACACACATAAATGTCAGTATCAGGTGCATACAAATCCCATCTGGTATTTATTTGGAAAAAAAAAAAGGAAGGACAAAGAGAAAATAGGTGAATTCTCTCTGGGAAAGAACTTCCCATTAAAAGAGGTGAACAACCGTCCACCAGGAAATGCCTTCATGAGGAAAGTGGTGTGCTTTCAAACACCAGGGATTTCAAACCACATGGAAGAATTGGAAAAATAAAATAAAATAAAAATCAAAGAACAGAATTTGAACACATTTCCCTCCAACTTTTCTGCAGGCTGCAGGAAAGCAGGGATCCCAAGTGGTTGGACAAGCTACCAGGAAACCTCATCTGGTTTCTGCTTTGTTATGATTAAGACCTGGCAAAGGATTTTCAAGACTCCTGATAAGATTATAGATTTTTTTTTTTAAAGCATGCTGTGAAGGATGAGAGAAAGCAGACATATAAGCTGCTTAGGAACTGTTCTCATTTGTTGCCAGCACTCATGAACATCATTTTTACTCATTTTCTGGGAAGAATGGATGTCGAGGAGGAGTCAGAGCAGTCTCCACTGCTTCCACAGAAGAAGAATGGGTCAAAGGCACCTTTAAGTTTACAACAAAGAGCACGACCTCTAAATCACTCAGAAAAAAAGTCAAGGCATGCTCACAGCCCTCAGCAGAGCCAGCAGCTCTGTTTTGTGTCCAATAAATATTCCTGAACCTGAGCCACCCTAAAAGGTTGAAAGCTGAGGGTAGAAGTACAGCAGCACTCCTCCTAAGGAACCTGCAATTCAAAGGGAGGACAGGAGCCCAATGGTGGGTGTATTTTCTTCCCAAAAGAACCCAAGAGTTTCTCTCAGAAGAGCAGGCTCTGCTGTGGCCTGCTGAAACAAACATCATGGCTGTAAACCGGGGAGAAGGGCATTTGCCCTGGCTACTACCATTTAATATGCAGAAACAACAAGGGAGAAACTGTAATGCAGCTCCCATGAAGACTTCAATAGGCCTTCACCCCAAAGGAGCTTCCAGGCTCAGTTCTCCCTCAAGCATTTTCAGTGGTATGACACCTGTATGCCATTTCCCTCTCTGCCACAGCCCACAGTTCAGTGACAGTTCAGGGCACTGGAGTGATGGAGAAAGGAGTAGTTCCCAACAGAGCACTCCTTAGGACAGAAAAAAGTGCTGAATAGGTACGAGGAAAACCAACTGGTTAAACAGAATGTGAAGATGCTCAACTAAACCAATTCTCCTACTCACCAGATATCCACTTTTTCAGAGACAGGCTCATTGCGTATCACCTCCGGGGCCATCCACGCCACAGTTCCCGCAAAAGACATTTTGGTACTTTTATCACTCAGTTCTTTAGAAGTACCAAAATCTGAGATCTTCACTGCATCTGTGTGTGTCACTAAAACACTGAAGGGAAACAAAAAAAAAAAGCAGTCAGCATTTTGCACGTTCTCTCGTGCTGCAACAGCCAGTGAGAGTCAATTTCTTCTTACTCGACACAACCAGCTGATGAAAGCACGCTGTTTGTGACTACACTACAAGGAAAAAGATGGTGCCCAGCCTTGTCACTGGCTAAAGGAACAAGAAAGAAGCACCTACAGTTAAGCTGCAGCTGGGGCTGGAGACTTACTTTGGTGACTTGAGGTCTCGATGGATGATTTTGTGAAGGTGCAGGTAATTCATCCCACTAGCAATCCCAGTGGACCAATCCACAAGCAGCCGAGGAGTGACTTTGCGCCCCGCTCGCAAGACCTCATAGAGTTGCCCATGTGCACAATACTCCATGATAATACAGTAGCACGGAGCTTGAGTGCACACTCCCCTGTCAAAGAAAACACACATCTAGTGAGGATCAGAGGCCTACAAGTCCCAGAGCAACTCTCAAAGCTGGCAGGAGAGTAACCCACCTGCCTCACTCACGCAAGGCCATGCTAACAGCTCTCCTAGTCATAAAGGAAGGGGAATGCTTTCTCCACACTCAACACAGAAGGAATCCAATTGGTGACAACAGTGGGATTCCGTCAGTTTACTACCTATACAAAATTGGGAACCTACTCACTTCATAGGGTTCCCAGCAGGCATTTTGCAAGCCCGAATGCAAAGTGTGGGGCTGGGTGAGGATGATGCCCATAGCTTTGTCTTCATAACAACAATTTGAGAAAGTAGGCAAAGAATAACCATGCATTTTGCCCTACAGTCAACCTAACTTAGTTCCTAGAATCACAAACTTGCTCTGGGCACACACAGCTCTTCCCTGCACAGAGGCAGCGCTGGTACGTTTCTTGCAAGCTCCACCACTTACTTGAAGGCAATGATGTTGGGGTGTTTGAGTTTCCGCAGGTGCTTGATGTCCGTTTCATTCTGGTCTCTCACTTTCTTGATGGCCACCTCCTCGGCCCGGAACTTGCCCAGGAAGACGGCTCCCTGCGCACCGCTGCCCAGCCACTGCAGCTCCGAGATCTCCTCAAACGGGACCTCCCACGTATCTAGGCACAGCCAAAGGAACAGCGTGCAGGAGCAAGAACACAAAAACATTCTGCTATAAGATCACACCAAGACAGCACCTTCCATTTCCCTTGCTATATCTCAAGGTGGATTTTCCAAAGTTGGGAGATGGCATCTCCCAGCACTGGGATGCTCAGCCCCAGCAGCCTTTCCCTCCAGCCCTTCTCTGGCTGTCCCCAGACTGTTTCTTCTCAACCTCCCTACAGCTAACACCGGGTGAGCCACGTGGATGAGGGAGGCAAGCAGCTGCCTAGCAGAGTGGGGGCAACGGGCTGGCACTTCAGGGATCAGCTCTTCTGCTCTGAAACGGAAGGGTGATGGTATCTGTTACTAATCCCACGACCCCACTGAAAAGCAGAGGTGATAAGAAACACACAACACTCATAACTGACAACAGGAGAAGTTTTTCTTCCCCCAGAAGAAGAGCAAAAGTAGTAAACAAAGAAAGCCAGAAGCAGCAGGTTGTAAAATCCAGGCCAACACCACCGAGGTACCCAACACAAAGCACATTAACCCCCAGTGTTCACAGAAACAGGTCTTCCCTGCACCAGCACCATGCACAGCAGCTGTCAGACAAGAAAATAAAGCTTATGGGACTGCTCTTCTCAGGTACTGCACACTGTTATCTGGATGTGGCTGCCACGGACAAGCAGCACGGTTTGAGCTGCTTAAAAAACAGCAGAACAGAAAGCCGTGCTGTCTGCGAGTCACCTTGAAACTACCACAACATCCCACAGACATCGAGATGAAAGGCAAGCAATAATTCATTTCCCGCAACTCGATAAAAATTGTCATTTAGAAAATGAATTATTTAGCAGCCAAAGCAACAGTGAACACGCTGATTTCTGAAGTAAAAGCGTGCCTGCACCGACCCGTGTCAGGTCAGCACAAAGCCACGCTGCCTTGTTCCATCTAGCTGCAGTGGGACAGTGCCACCACTGAAGGGAATGGGTGTCCCTAAGGCTCCTTGGGACGGACCTGACTGCCTTCCCCGCAGCGATCAGCCCCAGCAGTGCCTCCTGCTGCGGTCACAGTGAAGGTGAGCCAGCCCAGCACCTGCTCTGCCCACTGAGCTCTACACCAGTGCTCACCTACAGCAGAAACTGCCTCGGGCAGTTGAGCAAGGCAAAGCTCAATCCTTAGCAGGTGTTGCTTCACAGACATGGGTCTGCTGTGAAACAATGTGCGCTGCGTCTCGGTCACAGGACATACAAGTACTTCTACAGTAACTGTTCTTCAATGAACAACCAGGATAAGCATAGAATTTCTTCCTAACGTCTCATCTAAATTTCCCTTATTGTAGTTTAAAGCCATTCCCCCTTGTCCTGTCACTACCAGACCACATAAAAAGTTGGCCTCCATCTTCTATATACGCTCCCTTTGAATACAGTAAGACCAAAGTCCCCCAAAACCCTCTCACTGCACGGCACACGACTCCATTTTGGGACAGACATGTCTGTGTTTCCCATAACACAACAAGCACTGACACTTCCAGGGAAGCTGAGGCTGCTGGAGAGCAGCACTGGACTATGTGTAGTTGTTGTAAACCTGCATGTTGAACTACAGCCCTAATCTACCAGCTCAACAATACATCTATACTGCCTTATGGATATGTTTTCTGCTGCTCCCAGAAGGACAACAGGCTGACAAGGGTCAGTATTAAAAATAGGTATATAAAAACAAGTGTTATCAGCTGAGGCTTCCAGCAGCAGGGAGGCAATGTGCTGCACTACCAGCATGGAGCAGTTGATGTTCCAGTCTGCTCTGGGCCTAAACAAACCTGTGGGACACTTCTCAATAAAATAAAGCATAATAACGGTAGGAATTATGCAAGAGTTTGTGTTTCTAAGGCGATTAAGAACCACTGGAGCAGAATGATGGTAATCTGTATCCCAGGGGGAGCAAGGCAGGCACAACCCAAGCCATCCAGCCCATCTACTGGAAGCGAATTTTTGCTGTTTGCCAGCATTGGCAGCAGGATGAGCAGCAGTTCTGCCTGGTAGCACTCACAGCAGACAGCATAAAGCACCTCGCTCTCCAAAAATCAGCACGGCGTGACCACGGAGCTCAGGAGAAGGAAACTGAAAAAAGCAGAACACCCCTCCGCCTTTAAGCAGGGGTCAGATCATCTGCACAGACTCCAGACAGCAGCCCAAGGCTGCAAATGAGCTCCCAGGGGAAGGGGAAGGCCACCCCAGCATCTCCCTGCTGCTCCAAGGGCCAGAGGTGCTCCTGCAGCCCCTGCTCCTAACAAGGAGCACTGCAGCCTCAGCCCTCCTGCCAGGCAACAGAAATAGGGGAGATCCCATGCATCCATCACCAACTGGGGGCTTGTACGCAGCTGATGGAGTTTACACATGTGGTTGCAGGCAGCAGAATGAGAACATTTGGAGAGAACCATAGACTCAAAGAATCATTAAGGTAGAAAAAGACCCCTAAGATCCCCAAGTCCAATCATTAACCCACCCCAGCACGCCCTCAGTGCCACATCTCCACAATTCTTAAATAACTCCAGGGAGACAGCAATCAAATCACCTCCAACCTTCAGTGGCACAACTTAAGGCTGTTACCTCTCACCCTAAATATGAATGTCAGAGTATGACGAACTCCTCAAGTTTATCCCTGGACAGCAGCAGTCTATCAGCAGTGATCTGGCCAAGTGCACAATTCTGGAGAAAAAATATCTTTTTGTTCTCCCTTATGGCAGTGGAGACTTTGAGGACACAGCTGAACCACACAGGCCACACACAGCAGATCCAAAGCAATCCTCCTAATGCCACATCCGTGGCCACTGCTTCCCAAAGAAGGATCCAAAGGCGATTAGAGGTTGCAGGGCACCCACGTATCCACGGCTCTGAACATGCTGGTGACACTGAGAACTGTGCTGTCCCACTTGCATGGGAAACACTATCCCTGTGCCTCTCAGGGAGCCCTCCTGGAGCTACCACCTGAGCTCCCAGAGACACAGAGCACCTGGCAGCTCCACAGCCCTCAGTACGAGGGGTCGGATTTGGTAAGGACATCTGACACAGCCCATCTCTTCTGAACCCCACCACATCTTCTTGCCACCCGTGCAATGCTCCCAGGAGCATCAGTTCCCCACAGAGCTTCCATACACCAGTTTTATTTACGGACCCAAGCAGATTACTGCAGGTGGACATAACTTTGAGCCAAGCAGAAGGGATCAAAATACAAAGGAACTGCTGCTCAGCACACAGGTTTGATACATAGGGTGCTGCTGCTGTTCTGCAACCAGAGTAGGTTACCCTGCTTGGAGCTCAGAACTGAAAAGACTGTCTCTTGGAAGAAGCTTAAAGTTGAACTTGAGCCAGATTCACCCAAAACACTGCTTAACAGTGCTCTTACCCACCTGAGGAACAGTTCCCTGAACCAAACCACGGTTTTAGGAAGCACTGCTGGGTTTTCTGACCATGTTATCTTACAACTTGTCTACACCAGAAAAATCATTTTAATTAAGAGTGAGTCATGACCACAGCCAACACAGGAGATGCCTACCCCTTGGTAGCAGTGGTCAGGCTGTTCCCGTTCTCAGTGAGCAGACACCTCACCCATTTCAGCTCCTTAATTCCAATGACAGCTTGTTCTTTTCCCATCTGCCACTTCCCTCCCCCTGTGCTGGGGGAGAAATTGGACACCAAAGGCATAGCATAATCAGCTCTTAAGCTCTCAGCAGCCCCTAAGGATACATGCATGCAATCATCTGGGACACAACCTACTCCCAAATTATATTTTTTGTAATATATATACATATGTGTACATAATGCACCCGTGGAGAAGAAATACCCCTGCTACTTGGCAGGCAACTGGAGACAGCCCCCATGCACACGTAACAGTAGAAATGCCTGTGTCAAGTTCATCTGGCACAAGGAAGCAGCAGAATTGAAGCAGTTTCTGCACGCCATCCCATGTTTGCCACAATTCTTCTGAACCTCACTTACAAAAATACCTGGTTCAGATTCAGACTTTGTCACAGCAGTCCAAGGGCCTGGGTTAGAACACGCAATTGTTTCTGACTCCAGCCCTGGCTGCCTTCAATGCTAACAACAACTGTAGCCTGTGAGGTCAGAGATTTCTCTTTACAAACCCATTAGAGAGTTGTATGAGGCAAAACAGACAGGCACAAAGCTGGCAAAAGCTTTGTGGATTTTGGATTTTTGGATTACTTTCCTTGTCTTCACACACTGTCCCAGAAGAAATGAAGGTTTGTTTCCCCACTTACCTTGCTGCTGCAGTTTGTAGTCTGTGGAGTACGCTTTGCCTATGATGTTCCACACGGGCCTCAGACAGCCAAAAAGTCCCTCCAGAAACCCACCGCTCCCACTGCCTGATCTGTTGAACTGCACTTTAACATCGTCCGCCCCACTGTTGCTCTCCCCATCCATAGTGCTCCTGTTGCCCTGAGGAATGGCCGTTTCAGATTCATCCTGCTCACGCAGCTGCAGCACGCTGTTCTCAAATTGGTCCCTAGAGTCCTCACTGATGCTGGTCAGCACGGCCGCAGTGACCGGGCTGCTCATGTTGTCCATGAGGTCTGTCTGCAGCAAGCCCTTCTCGCGCATATCCTCTATGAGCTCAGGGGACGGGTGGTTTCCAGTAGATCCACGTTCATCGTGTAGCCTGCCAAAGTCTTTATCTTCACAGAAAGCTTTGCTGATCGAGTTCGGAGAGGAAGACAAGCTCAGGCGATCCTGAGTGCTGGCCATGATGCCGTGAGTGTGCATCAAGGAGATGGGCTGAGCTGAAACTTAGAGAATGGCACAATTCAGACGTGATGCATGGAGCCAGTACCTGCAACGACAGGAAGAACAACTCTCAAATTTTCATCCAAGTATTTCTGCTATGTGCACTTTTGTCGAGGGGAGATGATAATTAACAAAATTAACCAGCCATACCAGACAGCTGTTGATGCTTAGGAAGCAAGGACTGACCTGAAAGAAGCAAATAAAGTACACTCAGTGTCCTGGAGAACACACACCACTGGTGTTGCACAAACATCTGACAGTCAAAATTGTGCCACACAATTCACATTCACAGCACAGCCTTCATCAGACCGAAGATGATCCCCAGGTGTTCCCCAGCTACAGTGTGAGTGCCATCAGTGGCCCCGGGTCTGGCGCAGCTCACAAACCCAGGATTCCTCTGCAAACCTCTGAGATGAGGCATGAGAAAAATAAAGACCAAGGAAGAACTTCCTTACTGACAGAGTGACAAAGCACTGGAACAGGCTACCCAGAGAGGTGGTGGTGGAGTTTCTTTCTCTGGAGATATTCAAGAGCTGCCTGCATGCCTCTCTATGCAACCTACTGCAGGGAACCTCCTTTAGCAGGGGGTTGGACTGAGAGATCTACAGAGATCCCTTCGAATCCTTATGATTCTGTGTGATTCTATGACACAGCGTTCTCCAAAGGATGGTTGGCACCTGCTCCTCCCCAGCTGCAAGTGGTGACCATCATAGTCCTTCAGTTTAAACTGCACACACAGTCAGAGTCAGCGTCCCTTTTTCAAGGTCCTCCCATCTCTCTCCTCTTGCTACACGATCCACTACAAGCCCTATTTCCACAAGCCAGCTCTGTCACCCCTCTTGGGGGACATCCCAGGTCACCCCATCCTGCATGGGCCACTCACTGCCCAGTGCCTTCCTTGGGCAGAGCCACCTCTGAAACACAAGGCACTGACCCTGCACCACAAAGTCGTTAGGCACATGCAGCCTGGAACAGAACAAAGTCCAATTTTTAATTGCATATAAAATTAACAGGGGGAAAACCGGCAGTGAGAGAAACTACTTTGTTAAGAAGTAAGATCAGTTACACCAGGTGCAAAGTCCTGAGCTCTGCAAACAGGCACTGAAAGGAAGAACGAGGTGGCCAAGTGCACGGAGCCAATCAAGAGGGAACAGCTCAGAGCCATAATTTCTCAAGATGAGGTCACTACAGAGATAAAGGATAAGAACTTCAGCTCAGTGTATGAAAAGCTCCTACCCTGTGCTTCAGTCCCACTTCAGCAGGGGAAGCAGTGAATGGGAACAGTCAGGAGACCGTTCTACATCACCTCCTGTTCCCTGTACTGCCACCTGATCGTAAGGGTACACACCAAGGCTTTGTCTGAAGGATGTCATTCTGATCATATGCATAACTCTTCAGGAGAATGCAAAATATTAACAGAGGCCAGAACTGCACCACAGACCATGCCAGTAAGGGAGCTGACCTCAAGAGCTGGTTAGTCAGGACCTATCCTCGAGCAGCATTACGACTGCCTCCCTGGTGTGGGAGATGTGTGGTGCCTGCAGCAGCATGCTTACTGCTCACAGACGTTGTGTGATCACAGAGTTTGCTGTTGAGGCGAAGAAGGAAAGGGGAAAAGTTTCAAACCTGACCACAATTTCAGAATCTGCTCTTTGTAACGCAGCATAAACAGTCCATTTCAACTGCAAGAAACCCCAGAGTAAGAGCCTAAACAATAATTGAGGTAATAACATCCCCAAGTACCTCACATTTAGTTAACACAATACACTAGCTAAGGACAGCTGGGATTTTACTGTTAAGGATTTTGCTGCTTACTCTGTGTGCTGTTTTCTGACTTCAGAATGCTTTACTCTGGAGAATTAGCAGAGCAAAAACAGCCTTCCCCCCCCAAAAAAAAAACCAATCATCTCACCAAAAGTCTGAGGTTTCACAATACACAGAGTGTTTGCCATTTGGGATGTTTATGATTTGTATGTGCTCCCTTAGTTTCTACGCTGAAGAACACAGGCAAGCAGCATTCTCCTTCTACCTTAATGCAGCCTCTGCTGTAGCAGCGTCCAAGCTGAAAGCCATGTGCATGGCAGGAGGGTTGTGTGTACACTGAAGATGCTCACATTTCACAAAGTGCTTCTGCAACTGCAGACCTCAAGGCGGAACCTCTGACTTAAGCTATTTTGATGAGTTCATGCACTCTGCAGCTGGCAAATTTGTTTCAAAGGAATTTAAGGCTCAGAGTAATTTTGTATAATCCCAACTTCTTGTAAGCGATTCCACTTCCAGGCAGTTTTTCTCCCAGCAAAGCCTCACCATGCCCAAACACGAGCAGGGCAAAGCACTCTTCTGGGAAGAACCAGGCTGCTCCTGACCATGCCAGACAGCCTGAACTGCTGCCGACAGCTATTAGAGAAGCAAGAGATTAACCAAAGCAGTATCAGTGTGGGTGGATCAGCTATCACAAGACATGCTTCCACAAGGCCTGTTACGTGTGCTCCCTCTGGTAGGTGTTCTCACACGTGCACAGAGCTACCTGCACCAGTCGACTTTGTGTCAAAGCAACGGTCAAGGTTGGAAGACATGGCCGAGCCAAAGATAGATATGCCTTGCACAGCCTAAAAGCAAGTCCTTCCTGTGAAAGGCTGTGCTAAAACTCAAATAGCAAATCATAATTCCAGATACAAAACATCTTAGCATACTGTAAAGGTTGCCCGAGTACAAAGCAGTCACCCCTCAGTGTCCTAACAGTACACGTGCCCAGTAACATTGGATTGGTTTCCTTCAGCTGCTATAATATCACAGAGCCAAGAGCATGCTGTGATTGCATGTCCATTATACTAAGTAAAGGCAATTCTCTGATGCACACTAAAGGACTAAATCAGAGCAGCTAGCTGACACAGGGCAAACCTCAAGGTCAGAGGGGATCCCTGTGTGTACCACCACTTCTATTCACACACTGGAGCTCCCTTGTGTTTTCCTCTCCTGGATGCACTAGGCACAGCAATGTAACCATCCCTTTCCATGCTGATGACAACTGCATAACATCTAAATACAAGCACAACACTCCTGGCTTGGGACAATACTTCAAAGCCTTCTGGAATCTAACAAAGCAAACAGCCTGCTTATGAAGCAGCGTTATCTCACCATGCCACACACACCCTGCAGCAGCTCCACTGCCCCTGCTGACCATCTCCTGCAGGGAACTTTCCCCACTCAGCCTTCTGCAGTCTCCTGACCGGGCACATGGTCCACCTCCAGCAGCACGTTAAAGAACTGAGAGCTGCTGAGCTGGTGAGTACTGCAGCCGTGGCTCTCATATCTGACCCCTGGGGTTTGCAATCACATGCTCTGTGTTCCATGGGATTCCAACAAACTTGTTCTCTTCACAGTCTGCTGCTGAGGAAAGTGCTGTGCGGATGAATCAGATGTTCCTCTGGTACTGCACTTCTATGGTTTTACACCACTTGGAGTACACGTTCCTGTTTGGCATGGCTGTTCAGAGCACGAGCTGTAATAACAGATATAGTAACGCACGATGAGATGCACAGATCAACAGGCAACAGCTTGTTAGTTTTGTGGTTGGCTCTGTTTGGGTGTTTTCTGTTTATTTTGGAGGAGGAAGGAATGAATCTCTGTCTCTTCCTTCAGGGAAGCTCCTCCATCACCACACACATCCCATCCTTCACACCTGTGTGAACTCTCAGCCACGACCCAGCCTTATTTTCAAGTACTGCAGCGACGACGTTGCCAAAACATCATTAATTTCTGATAAACGAGCTGAAAGCACTTCATCTGGCCCACCTGAGATTTTGCAGCTGTCAGTGCAGCAGCTCTGATCTCAGCACATTTATGCACGCACCCTTGCTTGCTCTACAAGAAAACAGCAGATTTACCTGGGTAAACAGAAATGTTGTCACAGTTTTTTCTGGTCTCCTGTGATTTTCCCTGTAATTTCTGATAAATATCACATGACTTCTGTACCTTCTGCAGAACATGAACTGTGGACTTTTAATTCCTTTCTCTGTACGTATCTGAATGCCACCTCAGCGTAAGACGATCGCTGTTGGCAGACACGGTATTTCCTGAGCTTTGTGTGTTAGGGTTTACAACTCAACAATCACACTAAGAAGTCAGCAGAGTATTTAACACAGCCGTGGGCATTAAGCAGGTGAGACCTGGATGTGTAACGATGCTGTGTGTACCATCACAACACAGACTTGAACTCCTGTACCTGCTAATGAATGTTCACCTTTATTCAACGTACCCAGTCTCCCCACAAATAGGTACTCAACACTGTGGCAAAATGATTTTGCAGTTGTAATGTACCCCTGTCTGTCACTGCATCAGTGAGAAAGACAACTCTGCCTCGCTTTCTGGTCTGAACTCCTTCTGACAGTGACAAAAATAGTACAGCGTTCCAGCCAAGAATTATTCAGAATGACTGCATTTGGGTTCCATGCCTCAAGCCAGCTGGAGGTTTGCACCTTATATATTCCAGCTCAGCCTGTCGGGGTTGAAAGAAGCAGCACCTAGACCATGGCACAGGAAAAAAAAAATAAACAGACCAGAGCAGAATGGCACTGTCATTTATCTCCGTTCCCTGCTCCGAGAACCAAGACAGGGATGTGCAGACAGGTAAATGCCCCTAGCACACCCCAGGCATCCCCACACTGCACGCCGACCTCCCAGCTCAGCAGCACACAGTGCTCGTTTTCCACTCTGTAGCCCACATCACATTGCTCCTGCACCAACTTGTCAAACCATTTTTCAAAGGAAAACACTTTGGCATTCGCTACGTTGCGTCAGGAAGGTTTGTAACTTCACTGAGTTTTGCAGGAGGTAACACCAGGTATCCTTCCCACCCACCCCCACCTGCCTGTCACTCTCCTCAAACAACCAGCTCTTCGCCGGCACCTGAACCCTTTATCTTTCAATGCCAGCTGCCATTTTACAAACCATCTCATCCTCCACTCAACATTTATTTCCGAGCCTGAAAATCCCACTCCACCTACTCATTCGCCCCATGAAAGTTGCTCTGCATCTCTGATCACCTCTCTACACCTTTCCCACTTCTCTATCATGAGAGGAGGGGGAGTAAAACCGCACTGAGAATCCCCAACGTGGGCACCCCAAAGAAATGTACTGAGATGTAACGACTGCTTTTGTTGTTCTCCTATTACCTAACTACTCCTCCAATGCTGTCTTACCGTGCTCCTGGAGGTTCAGGTAACTTCTACAGGTCTCTTACATCCTTAAGACCTCATTCCCGAGCAGAAAAAGCCAGTTTGGAATCTAATTCCTACATACAGGACATTAAGATTAAATCTGTATGCAATCAACACCAAATGTGACATTTTATCATCCAAGTTTACGAGGTCCATCTGGTCCTCTAGGTCCATCAGGTCTTGCTCTGAGAGCCTTACTTCTGTCGACAGACACTCTTGCTTCAGAATGATCCCCAATGACCTGGATGCAGGAAGCAGAGGTGTAAGGAGTGCAACCTCCAGGTCCCAGAGCTGACAACTGCTGCTAGTGAAAATTCTTCTCCATTATTCTACTCATCCTCACTCTTATTTCATATAATTTAACCATTTGTCTGTGAAAGGATGTACCTGGTATTTTATAGCTGTTCAGCTGAAGAACCCCTAGTGAGCAAAATCCCAACACACTGCATCAACCAGATCCCCTTTTCTCAAGTTCTCTCATCTCCTCCAAAGAAATTTAACAGGGCATTACTACACCTTAAAGATCTCTGCTAACTGATCACTGCACAAGTCACGCATCGGCACTGGCTCTCCGCACAGGAAGGAGTGCTTTAACTCCACAGACACCAGACAAACATTGAAGCTAGGAACCCCTCCACCATAAGGTCGCAGATTTGGGGGTGCGTGGAGAAGAAGGTGCTCGATTTGGAAGAAGACATCAGGCAACACTGCTGCCTTTTTGGCACGAGGAACAAACAAAACGAACAATCATCTGCGTGAACAAGGCAGACAGAGAGCCAACCCCCACCCCCGCCTCGTATTCAGGGAGACCTCTCCAGCTGATGCCAGTGAAAGCCAGATTGATTCCTGTTTCACCTGCTAGCTAGCCAGCTTCCCAAAGCACAGTTTATGAAATAAGCAGCTTACATAACTGTGTATTTTCAGCACTACATACATAAATGCTTCCTCTATCCTGTATAAGGTATTTTTGGATCTCCTAAAATGCTGCTGTGTTCTTCCAGGGCTTTGCATTCTTCTGCTCAGAAATTGCATAATCTGATGCCATAGGAAATAAGTGATGTTGCATAATGACTCTTACATTCACTGCAGGATTTTGGTACTACATATTTCTATCGCCTTTCTCTGTGGTTCTGAATTGAGGCCAATGGTTTTTGAGAAAAGGATGGTTACCAACCAGCTGCCATCAGGGGACAGGGCTGGGGGGCAGAAAAAGGGCTGGCAAAGGAGGGACCACCCTGTACTGTGCCGTTATAACGAACTGAACGTGATGATGTGAAACTAACTTTCTATGCCTAGGGACTTAACATGTGATCTTGACAATCTAATGGGAAGGGGATTTCTAACTCCACTCTTCAGCAAATCCCCATGTGTCTGCCAGGAACTGGTTGCCAGACCAAAAATTTGGAAGACAGCAGTAGGAAAGGAAAGCAATTACTGACAGCAGCTGTGATTCACTCTGTGTTCACATGCACATCCATGCCCAGTCCCCGTACATAACCTCAAACAAGCAGCACAGTGCGGTGCCATGTAACCACGTCTGCTGTCCATACAGTCTCCTTACTGTAAAAGAGCGGTGGCATCTTTCTTCCCCCTCCCTTTTCCCTTACCAAACAAGGATGGCTTAGTGAGCATGGTGGTGACAGGCTGATGGTTGGATCTTAGAGACCTCCTCCAACCTTAATAATTCTATGATTCCTGACTGCTTGCATATCCCAAGCTATAGGCATCCATCAAAGACCAGTGGTTTCACTGGACCTGAAGCTGGACACTGCTTCAGCATCCAACAGACCATGGATGCCCTCTGTCACAAGCTCTTCAAGGATGCTTTGCATCATCCAGCTGCCATAAACGAGCTAACCTCTGAGGAGCCTTTTATACCTCTGAACTACTACTGGACTCCATCCTGGATCAAAATTCAGAAGTGATCTTCTGGAAAAGGAAGGAAAACTCAGAGTTCACAGGCCCTTTGACAGCTTCTCTGCCACTGCCACATGAAGACAGTAAGATTCCCAAGTACAAGACACGAGCTGTGTCTTGTAACTTCCCTCACAGAACAGAAGCATCACATTTTCCTCCAAGGAGCAGTGTTAAGATTAATTAATGTCTGAGAGATCTTTGAGGATGAAGATCAATATGCAAGTGCTATTTTCAGGAATCCTATGACTGAATCAAACTCTCACTTGAATTCACGTGAGACATCAGCCCAGTCTCAGATAAATTCACTCATATACTTGTTATTATTTTCATAGTAGATATGAATTATTCAACATTTGCAAAGCACATTTGACACAAAAACTATACACAAGCTCCTCAGCACTATCAGTTTACGTGACTCACACCCAGCATGAAGGTAACTAAACAGCTGCAGCTGAAAACAAAACAAACAGTGGGGCACGTGCAGTGCTTCGGCCTTCCATCACCACCAGGATGGGTGTACACACCTGGAGGAGCAGGCAGCTAACAAAGGAAGCAGCAGCTCAGTGAGCACCGCAGCACTTCCACAAGCAAAGAGGATTACTCCTCGACAGAGAACTGAGCACAATGGCCTGCTCAGGAGCCTCTATTAAGCCCATCTTACCGACACGGAGCAGCACCCGAGAGGTGTGATCCTATTCTTTGGCCACAAGAGCCTTCTGTGATGGTAACACGATCAGGGCAGCACACACAGCACACAATGTCACGGGCTGCAGAACCACACAGCACAGTGTACAGGCCCTGCGTGCCACCTGGCATCCTGCAGGGACCTTCCAAGGTAACGCCAGCCCCTGGCTCACCCTGCTAGGTAGCTCTGACAAAGGAAGGGGATCTTCTCAGGCCATGAGGACAGAGGTCAGGTGCTCCATGGTCCAGGGGTAAGCTCCCTCTCTTTGCTACTGCTTTCGGTGTCCTCCACAAGACCTGAAGGTTGCAAAGCTGGGGACAGGAAAGGACAAACATCCCAGGAGCACAGGAAACCTCCACCCCAACACCTGCATTCCACAGCCCCACTGCTGGAGGAAAGCCAGCCTCCTCCATACCCCAACAGGGGTCTGTCTCCCCTTTCCTGCCTCACAGCAACCCTCACCCTGCACTACAATGAGCAGCAACAATCACAGGTTTGACAGAGGATTACAGAATCACATACTTTTCATGGAAAAACCCCTTCTTAACCCCAGCCCACTCCCAGTCACTGCAAGTGCCTTTAAGCCCACTCCAACATGCTGTTGGTTGAGGCTGTAAACAGGGGAAGAGCACAGAGGTCAACATGAGTATTCACAGGGGAGGCAGCAAGCACAGTGTTTCTGCTTCCAGCCCACTCTGGGTATCAAGCTGGCTACTGTGGCAATCCAAAGCAGCGCATGGTTTCAGTGGAATATTCACGGCCCACCCTCTTTTTCCCTGCAAGAAGCAAAAGTGGTTTGCTGAAATGTCACAGCAAGAGCATCCTTCAGGTGCTCCAGCCCCTGCACAGGGCATAAGGAGAGAAAAGAAGTGCCCTAAGCAGGCCAGGGCTTGCTGAAGCATTCAACTCCTGCTTCTTTCTGCAAACACAGAAATAACATTTGCCACAATTTATTCACTTTCATTCAGTGATGACTGTGAAACTCCCCAGCACTGCAGAAGCAGCCCTCCTCCATCCTCCTTTGCAGCCAGGACTTCAGGTGGGAGCTTGGCAGAGCCACTCGGTGCACAGTGAGCTGTGGGTGCTGCCCAGCTCACCCTGTCCTGCACAGCAGAACCTGCCCCGACCTCAAATCTGTCCATATGGTTGCCATCAGACCTGTTTCTCTCTTTTATTTTATATGCATAGATACATAACAGCTTTTCAGATCCTCCCATTTTGAAAAATGGGATGACTATTGCCACGACCGAGCTGCAGGAAGCCCTGAAGAGGCACCAAGTCCGAACAACTCCAGGCTCAGACACCTTGTCATATTTGCTCACACAGTCATTAAAAAAAGAATAGTGCAAAATCTTTACCCTCTCCGCTCAGAACAGCACTGTGCTTTAACAACTATCAATTGTGAAACTGCTTACCTACGAAGGGATTCTCAAACAAATCATCACTCAATTTCCCCATCCACCGGAGACAAGGCCCTTAGCAACTCCTTAGCACGGAATACAAAAGAGGAAGGTTAAAGGAAAGCCATCGGAAGAAAACGTGCCCCCATTAACACCGTTGGGCGTACAGCAGGAGCGGCGAGCATGCTCACCAGATGCGCTGCGCTGGGAGCTGGTGGCTAATTGCAGACGTGGGGGTCACAGTGAATCCCGGCCGTAGATGCAACCAGCAGGCAGCGGGGGACAAAGACAGCTCTGAGTGACAGCACCGCTCTGGCTCACAAAGAGGGCCCGACACGCAGGAACAAAACCGGTGTGAGAGCAGGAGCACGCAACCCGCCCCAGCAAAACACTGTGTGTTGGAGTTCCACAGCAGCACCGTGCCACAGAAGCAGGGCTTCAAAAGGGTCGTAGCCCTACAGATAAAAAGCACAGCAAAAAGGACAGCGACAGAAACTTGTATGCTACCAACAACTTTAATTGCAGGATACCCCCCCAGTGCCCGTGGCTGAAAGCAGGTGCTGGGAGAAGGGCCACACCTGCAGTCAGACCTGCTCAATCTCTCGTAGTTCACTTCTGTTCTTTGCAAATATTTCTCACTCCGAAGCAGGGCTCACGAGTTCTTTCCGTTTCTCCCACTGGAACGGACTGCCTATTGATAAAACCCGTATCTCCACACACCCAGACCTGATGTCATCTTTCCCCAGATCAACCCAAAATAGCCCATTTTTCATTTACCGAAGAGAGCTACCCGGCTTGGTATGATTAAGATATTGCAGCACAGACACCTCCTCCCAGGCTCCAAAAATAAAATTATAGAACAGCTCCGCTCGTTTCATTGGGAGAAAACATGACATCATGCCCCATCCAGGTGAGCAAGAATATGACAAATCTTGCCCCTGTGAACTGCTGCTTAACCCAAACGCTGCTCCCAGCTCTGGGGAAAGGGCACAACTCCTGTGTCCACTGACACGCAGATGGCACAAGCTGCTGCTTGCTGGAATAAAGGGAAAAATCCTAGCAGGCTGCTAGAGAGAAAAAGACATCTCTCCATCACATCAAAACCACATTTTAATTATTTACTACTGTGTCACAACAGGAGAAGCATTTCATGAGTCCGCATGGGAAAGCATCACAATTGCCTAGAAGGGGGGGGGGAGAAAAAAAGGAAACAACAAAAAACACAATCCTGCTTCGTTACCTTCTCTCTAGCAATACTCATGACATCCCCTGCATATTCCACACATATCCATTCTCTATCGCTTTTCCCTCCTTCCCCTTTAAAAGGGGGGCACGAGAAGGTAACGTGCAGAATTGTAACTGAAAAATGTCTCTCAGGCGAGCGAAAGGACAGGGCAGCTCCGGCTTTATACCGCGGGGATGGCTGAATTCACGTTTCCCATTTCCCCATCCCCGCTCTCGGCATCGTTTTTCAGCCCTGTCGCATCGCAAACGCAGCATCCATCTGTCTCTCCCTGGATAAATGGAGGAACGGGAGCGCTGCCCATCACACACAGCCACAAGCACACACGCTTCAAAATAGGCATTTTCTCCGGATACTTACGAGGACGACGGCTGCCCGTGCCACGCTCCATTTTCTTGTTTTAAAAAAGATGGAAGGCAGCAAAAAAAAAAAGAAAAAAAAGAAGGAAAAAAAAAAAGATTAAAAAAAAAAAAAAAGGAAGTGTTGCAAAATAAAAGGAAATTCCACCCACACAATCCTGCAGCCTGCTGCAAAGGAGCACAGAAGCGTGCTGACGTCACGGATTCATGAATGGATGGAAATGGGGCTGTTTGGAGATGGCTGGGGAGCAGGGGGCAGCCAATCGGTGCGGGCACCGCCGGCCACCTCCTGCCAGCCAGATCCAGGCAGCACGAGCGCAGCAGCCCCACGCCGGCGAGGCGGGGAGGGGATGCGGGGAGCAGGCTGTGCATCGCTGGGGCCAGGGGGAAAATGGCATCAGCGCTGCCATGCCGGGGAAGGAGCGGGCGAGGACATCCTCCGCTGCCTCTGAGCTGAGCTGCTGCCCCTGCGCGCGGCTCGGTGATGGCAGCGTATCGAATAGCAGCCATCTGTTCTATGAATCAAGTGCATTTAGTAACCAGAAAAGGAGTTTGTTATCTCTCGGGCTTGCTTTTTTTTGTTTTTTTTTTTTTGGAGGATTTCAAACCCTGGGTGTTATGATTAAAATAACGAAATAGAAGCGCGCACTGGAAGGAAGCCGCAGGGAGAACAATAGGAGGCTTGTGTTCGATTAGCGATGCAAAGGCACCAAAACAAAATCAAAACAGGAGCACTGACAGCATCACGCGTTCAGCTCTCCCCAAACACTCGCGGCAGCGGGCAGACAAGCGCCCAATGTCAGAAACGCTCCGAAGCACAACTCCAAGCACACCGAGATGAACGTGAGCCGGGAGCAGAGGGCACAGCGGGGCTCCATCCACACCGCCATCTTCGTGCCATCCCGTGGCTCTGCCAACGCACGTCCTCAGTTCTGCACACCGTATGCGAGGGCACCCCGCGTCATTTTGGAGGTCTGAGTGGATGGCTGTGTCCTAGTGGAGGCACCCGTACACTTAACATCAAATTCTAGAATCTTACCATCACCAAGATCGAAAAGACCTCCAAGCCCATCCAGTGCAACCATCCACCTATCACCGAAATCTCCCTCTAAACTGTGTCCCTCAGTACTTGCATTCTCTCTGCCCAGAACCAAGCTCGGCCTTGGTTTTGTGTCTCTGGATTTCATGTTCCTGGGGGGGAACAGAACTCATCAGTGTGATGAGAACTGCTTCTCAGCAGCTTCCAGATTATTCAAGTCAGGATTTCCATATTCCCACCAGCCTTTCCTAGCCAGTAGGAAGCGACTAAGTCAAAATCAGAAGCCCTGGAGCATATTTTGAGAGGGTGCCTGAGGCATTCCCATCTTACTCCGTGGAAACTGGGATATCAACTAGGATGATGGAAGAAGCAACAGAGCAGATCTGCGTTTGGAAAACAAAAATGGCACTCCTTTACACCCCTGATACTAACTTCCTTCTGAAGGCTAACAGAGCCAGACGAGCAGAGAGGACTTAGATAAAATGCACTTACATGAGGGGATGGGTTGCTGTTTCCACATGGTAAGACAGTAGGGCAATTTGTTGGTTTTTTGTTTAAATGTCTTTGATAGGGAGCCAGGGGCTCAGCAGACAGCCAGGATGGCACAGCCAGAAGGCACAGAGTGAGAGCCCTCCACCTGCCCCTCACCTCTCAGCAGTACCCAGGAGCTGGACACAATCAATTCAACCAAAGGGCTGCTATGATACAAACGTATCAGTGGGCTCTGAATGCACTGGCAGCCACAATCATTTGAGCTTTGATTCGGGACTTCAGTTTTTGAATGGAGCTTTACGAAGCTGACCAGAGAAAATGAAAATTAATGCAAATCTCTCATTACCTACTTTCAAGATCAAAGAAAGCACACATTAACTTCTGCTGAGGAGATCTAATGAATGAAAACCTATTTTTTAAGAGCCAGAATTCACAAAAAAAATACATTGCAAGGTTTCTACTCAGACAATGCAACTGCTATAGGTCAAGCAGTGGGGCACAAAAGGAGAAGCAGTGCTGTGAAGGCAGTGACACCTCCTCCAAGGGATGGCTGCATGCTATGACTTCTCACTCCAGCAGCACCTGAACACTTGGGTCCTGCTTTCTTCATCCCCAGGGCACAATGATAAATTCAGGATTGAGAAAGGGAACACAGTACCACGCTCGATAAGTGGAAGAAAAGGAGGAATTTTGCCACAGAACTAAAAACTCAGTGGCAAAAATAGAACAGAAAATAATTTTCCAAGGGTTAATTGCAGTGACATTTAAAAAGCACCCAGCAGGGAAAGTAAGTGGGAACAAAACCCCAGGACGGCTCCGATAGAGGAAAAGCACTTGCACATGCAACTTGAGATTTTCCTTTCCATGGTGCCCTGGGTCAGTGTACCAACACTGAATTGTGTCCTTGTCTCAACAGGAGATTAAAATTTTACAAATACAAAGGTCCTGAATTGAATCCGAGAGAAGTACCTCCACTCAGTATGAAAAGCAACCACTGGCCCAAAAGTGATGGCTGCTTACAAGATCCTGCTGATGGCCAAACAACAGCGTTAGAAAGCAGGAGGGCAGCAAGCAGTTGAGTACTTCAATAACACACATACACACCACTCATGCAACAGAGGAGCTAACTAACCACAAGGGGACCAGCCTTAGAATTTCCCCATGTCTCATTCAGACGAAAGCACTGGCAAAAGCAGGGAACTCGTTATGAAGGATCAGATGCCCACACACAACCCTACATTCACTTTGATATTAAAGCAAAAAACAGAAGGGGAAAAAAAAGCACAGTGTATATAATCTACTGTAAAAGCAAAGTTCATGTGGGAGCACACAAGTGCTAGGGACAAATTCACACCTAGAAAGGATATTTGGGAAACTAAATAGACCACTAGGAGATAGCAGGCAAAGCCAGTGGAAATGGGTGCAAAAGCAAAGCTAGAAGTATTTGACAATATCTGCTCACTACATTTGAAACAGATAGGATAATTAAGGACTTTCAAGCCAATTAGTAACTAATAGGAACGCTATACAGCATCTGCTAGGCGTAACGCTTTAAAGTTGACACATCACATTAATTTGGGCCTGGTCCTAAAATACCCATCTAACAAGCACTCCAACCCAGAGACCTTCAATTTTGATACACCATAGAACTACTGAAATTGCAGAAGACTGAAAACAATTGCAGAAAATTAGAAGAGTGAACTAACTCAGAGGCTAACTTCATAACTACATGTATGCAAGGTTGCTCATAAATCCACACTGATGAAAGTCTGAGTATTTGCATAGATAGGGTGTCTAAAGGGAGACTTCATCGTCTGGCTCTGAAATGTACAAATGCTTGATCCCCTCCAACTCTGCAAGCAAACATTCCTCTTCTGAATGCTCTGAACTTCAGTGGTGGGCTACAGAAATCACACGTAAGCCACTGGAAGATCTCTGGGCTGTTAAGATCTCAGAGACTTTGGTCGAGAATTCCTTCCCACTAAGACAGCTGAGAAGAATCATAATCTGACAGGACCAGAGACCTTCAGGTTTGTTGACAACTGAAAGCAAAGAGCTGGAGATGGCTACCAACTCAGATACGCAGTGAAACTGAGAAAGCCACCCCCATCTTTAATGCCTAATCAAAAACACAACTAAAGGGAAGGAAATACATTCATTTTCTGCTTATTTCCCCTTGGAGGTGATTTGGAGATATCCTTAGCAGAGGCCCCAAGAGAAAATCATATCCATTTGTTTGGGGGAACAGCCATAAAACAGTGATTCTCCCAGAGATCGCTCCAAAATGAAGTCTTCCATAACAATAATTAACACTAACAGAATTGCCAGCAGTGAGAAATGCTGCACAAGTAATACGAATGTACAATTAGTGGCCATAAGGGATGCTTTTCAAGTTGGCTAAGCTACAGCCACCCTTCCCCTCCCAGGCTGGGAGCTGCAGCACTGCTGTGCTCATGGGATCTGAGAACCAAGCCGAATAGTGTGTGGAAAGGAGAGTCCCATCACCTACATAATTCCCACAGAAAGGCACTGATCTGTCAATGCATAAACAGGAAACTACTGAGGAAATAATAAAACAATATGGGATGTTCTGTTCAGAGAATAAAATCCACTTGCACAAATATACCGACAACTGGCGAGCAGATGTTCTGTAGAGAAGGATTTGGGGATATAGAGAGGGTCACAGACTGAGTGCAAATTACAAATACCACAAGAAAAATGGAAGAAACCAGTCTGTTCAGTTTTGGTAAAGTCTTTAGTAAAGCCCATTTTGGGGTGAGACTTGCCAAGAAGAGACTTGCCCCAGAGCCACCAGGACAACACAGAGCTGACAAAGGGACCTTACAGGGGTGAGTGGGCTGACTGAGGTTGCTCAATCTGAGCAAAGAGAGGTGATTAAGATCCTTAAATACAGAAATGGCTTCTGCAAAGATAAAAAACCATACACGCACTCAAAAAAACATTATCTTCCAGCTCTGCAGTGAGGAGGAGTAATGCACACTGTCTGTAAGCAAGAGAAGTTTCCTTAAGTCACTGAAAGTAGCTTTCTAAATGGTGACTGTAGCCCTAGCCCAGGGAATTCTCATTGCCTCCTGTGTTAGAGAGTAAATAAGTGAATGCCTCACAAGAACTGCCCAGCAATGCAGACAATACATTGAGGTCAGGATGATCTTCTGGAACCTTGCAGGACTCTTCCTATGAAGGCAGCAGAATACTGGAAGCTCTGCAGCAAGACCAGAAGCTGAAAAATTAATCTGATCTTTTGCAGCATGAGGTCTTGCTGAATTAAATCTTTCCAGCCTTGCTGCTGTTATACAATCTCTTTGAGGAATATTACTCAGACTTACAGCAAAAAAATACAAAAAAAACGTTGAAAGCCCATTAAGACAGCTGAATTCAAGCATTTGTAATTTGGAGCCTCCCAGAATGAGGCACTATTTTTGGTATTAACAGTTCTCTGTAGCTTTGTGATAAAGTTCCTTTGAGAACCGTTGATCAGCCCTACATAAATACTCTTAAGACACATAAAACCTACTCATCATCCTCCTCCCAGACTAGCACCAGCCACGGAGCTCTCAGGAGCCTTTTCTTTCAAGCTCACTGCCCTTTCTCCTTCTACTCTTTCCTGTGGTGTTTATTCTGTTCTGCTGCTGAACACAGACCCCAGGATTCTCTTGGCTGCTCTGAGGAACCACAACACATTATTACTCACTTTGCAAAGAGTGATGATAAAACCTTAAACACTGGAACTCAGGTTTAACAGATTTTTGGCTCACAATATTTAGATTGAGTGCTGAACTTGTCAGCAATGATGGTTTTGACTCTTGTTTTCAAGAGCTATGCTGGACAGTGCAGAAGCACACACACCACCCTAAAGCAGGACACTCTCAGGAGGTGTTGCATGGCTTACCAAATACCTGCTTTCTGAATTAAGCCAAAGAGCTGTCCCTAAGGGACAGACAAAAATAAAACATCCCACGAAGAGGCACACTAAAGTCAGCCACTGTCCCAATATTCAACCAAATCAAACCATCAGCTTTGCACGGCACAGGGTTTCACCTATGCAGAGGAAGTAAGTATCATGTTTTTAAACACAAGTGATGCCTATGAGAGACAGAATTAAAGTCTCAAAAACATGGCAACTAAAGCATTTACCTAAAGACATTCCAGGACAGTTCTGTCAATAGCAGTATATAAAACCTGTAGCACATCACAGGCAGAGTAAAAAAAGGGTGACTACACATCCCCTTCAAGCTTAGGGATGCAAGCCTGCTCAGACCCCAACATGCCACTTAGTAGTGAGGCAAGGTTTGCAGAAAGCACCTCTATCCTCTTCATAAAGAATGTAACACACAATCAGGAATTATATATATATATTTACACCAACATTAAACTACACGATCAGAGCATGTCTGGTTTACTTGCTCCTCACTGCACATGATCTACTAGACTTCACATTCCTCCACAGAGTCACTTTTTGTCTTAAAGCACCTCTATTCCACCAGGACACCACTACTGTGCATGCAACACACCAATCCAGAGCACCTTTACTATTAACTGAATAAAATAAGATCAATAAAAAGAAGCAGTGCTGATGAAGAAAGTGATGAATTGTTGTCGAAGAAGCAAGAGCAGGGTAGTTTATGCAACTCATTGCTCTCCTTGAGGTGAAATAACATTTAAATCAAGGGAGAATGTCTTTCTTTAGTAAAATACTTCACCTGAATTATCATCTATAGCATGATAAAGACTGAATACATGAATACTTTACCTCTGTAGCACCCGTTAACTCTCAAAGGACAAGTAAAAATTGAGAGCTTTTATATTAAAAAGCGAATCCCAAAATGTATCTCCACCCTTCCTGTTCCTGCAGTCCTTCACATGGGTGGCTCAGTTACCTCCTACAGCTCACACATCTCCAGTTTATTCCTGTGTGAATTGTCTATTTAAGAGAAGGATCACACAAGTGTAAATAAAATGTACAGAATAAGACCATTCTCAGACTCCTTGAGATTGAAAAGGTTTCTTGCCTTATGCATATATCCATTCACCAAATGAAGAAAACTACAATGATTTCACAGTTAAAGACAACAATGATTTCTCAGCTAATATCTGTAAAGAAAACAAGAATTTTTTTTTGGACAATATTCCTCTAAGCTTAATTCCCAAAAGATTATAGTATTATTTTACAATCTGCTCTTTCTCACAGTTCTCACATACAGCTCTGCACCCGATTTGAAATGCTAGACACCTTCTTTTAATACAAACAAAACACAGCAGTAAAGGAAGTCCCTGACCACAGCTGGTACTTGGCAAAGGGCAGCATCAGATGCAGAGCGTGAGACACACAAGCTCTGCACTACCTATGGCAACACACATCAGACACAAAATCAGCAATGAGATTCAGCAAATCCGAGTGCCCATGGCACAGCAGTTACTTCCAGCAGTCAAGTTTGATACTCTTATAAACGTTTGACTTAATTTTAGAAACGATGAACAGTTGCTCAAAAACAAACAAATGGCTAAAAACATCTTGTCCTAGCATTATTTAGCCTATAGCCTGCTTCCCAACTTCAGAGTGAATCACTGCTCTCTGCAGTTTATGGAATTGCACTGGTGCGTCTCCTTGTCCCTTCCTGTTCACTACAAACTGCATCTCAACTGGAAGCCAATGTCCTGCAACTAATCCACTGCAGCACTGACTTGGCTGTGGACATACTATCACACAAGATGGCACGCTTACCTCATCCCCACCTCTGAAAAGCAAAGCACATCTAAAATTTATGGGTAGCTGCAGGAGTGAGTGCCTTACTGTTTCGTGCCTCCTCAAGTTTCTGACTCGTTGCTACAGATAAAGCACAGACAGCTGAGGGTACCTGATCATTTCTCCAGATGCACTGAAAGCCCATGTCCCCTTGGCTTGCTGCACATGTGACCCTTCAAGTCAGGTAAACCAAGGTGCTCTCTGAAGCTGCACCAGAGGTAATGCTCAAGACAGTCCAGCACCGAATTCTTCTCTCTAGAAAGAAAAACAATAAGGAAACTCAGAATCCTACGGAACAAAGATCTGTTCAATTAAATGGTTCTAATATCCATCCAAAACATCCTATTAGCACATCCTGTTACATGGTACACTTAAATACAGCAGGAAACTGACAAAATAAAAGGATGGAAGCTGGAAGGAGAAAGATCTCATCACATTTAGCACATCCTTCCCTAGCACAGGCATACACTTTATAATTCTTTCACATTACAATTTTAATCTAAATTAAGAAAACAGAGCTCGCAGCTTTACATGTTCAATGCAAACATCTCATTCTGGATTGGACTTTAACATAACACACTATAAGACAATCCATCAGTGACTTTTCTCACATAATCTTATACCTACACTCCAAGTCGTTTCCCTGCTTTTGAGAAAGTTTTAGGAAAAGCACAATTATTAAAATTAAATTATTAAAATCCACCACCACACACACAACTCCTCGTACCACCATCCCTCCTGCCATCACAAACGTGCAAGCAAAGAAACTGGAACTGCCAGTCCTCAGCATGCTCTTCCCACCCCACAGAAATCTGAAGGATGCAAGGCTTAGCCCAGCTCTTCATACAATTAGAAATAATTAATACCTTGAAACTGCCAAACAAGGCAAAGACTGAACCAGCTGCTCTTAAAACAGATTGATCATGCCTACAGATCTATTTATACACGAAAATATAGATGTTTGACTTAGTTGGTAAGAAAATCACTCAGAGGTTCCGTTAAATCAACAGCCCCAGGAGTCAGGAGTCACAGGTTTTACCCACAGTTTTAAGGAAAGAACAGTATGTGGACACTCATGTGCACACATACACATATATACACACATGCACAGTACGATATGCTTTCCTGCTTAAGGAAAAACAGACTGCAAGTAGATAGATTCCACAGATGAAACCATAATACGTAACTGAGAATCAAAACCACATAAAAGAGGAAAAGATTGCACTTGATTACATTCTAGTTAAAGCAGCACGTTATAATGGGGAGATATTCTTAGAAGACATGAGCCTGACGATGCCTGAAGCTGGCAGAATGCCACTGGAATATATTGTTGAATTTCACACGAAAAATATATCCATCTGAGACTTAAAACATCAGTTCGTAGCCGCCAGCAGAAGCAGGAATTGTCAGCACTATGGAGGAGCAAGGCTCTGGGGGCCTGAGGGCTTCTGCCAGCAGGTGAGTGCTGCTCCTCCTCCACGTGGATTTACTGCAGCCTTTACAGTACTCTGCTCTTAACACACTGCCTTCCAGGTTCAACCTGGCAGATTCTACGTGCCTGTAAGCCAACACCATTGGTAAAATGAGTAAATCAGATTAACGTGAATAAAACAAATACAAAACCAACCGTACGATTTGGAAACAATTACAAAACCACACGTGGTGGTTAGATTTTCCCCCTTCATATAAGCCAAGGATTTCTTTCAACCTACTACTCCTCATCCCAACAAAACAGTGGAATCCCGAGTACCTGGACTCAAACGCGATCCCCCACAGATGTGTTTTATTTAAAGAACTGAACAAACAGAACATTATTTGCCTTGAAATTCTCCTACAAGTGGTGAAAGCAGAGCTGTGACTGTTGCTTTGTGTTCAGCAGAGCTCGGATTGCGTTTCCTGCATCCGGTGTAAGATCTGCTGGAGATGCTGCTCACCGCTGCAGCGTGGCTTCGCGTTCTCATGATCGCATCAGATCAGAATAGAGCGTTCTGTGCTGAATAAATACTTACAGGGATGATGTACAGACAGCACAAAGCAGATGACTTCTTCAGAGAGTAACCTTTGTCCCTGATTATTGCAGGTCTTTAACTACGCAGGCCTTGAAGCCCTGGGAAGTTCCTATCCCAGCTCAGCAAAGTGGGAGGGTTTGTTGTTTTAACCGTTGGCTGATAGCAGCTTATCAGCAAGTTTTCAAAGGTTAAACACCACATCTGCATGGCAAAGAGCACAGGAAGCACAAGGAAAACATGTTCATTTTGTGTCACCCTCCCTGCTGTGCAGCAGGCTCCTCCACCAAGAGCCTGGGCTCCCAAGGGCTGCAACCTGCAGTGCCATGCAGAGAAGGAAAAGAAAACCCCTGTTCAAAGAAACCATAACCAGGGCCAGCCCCGTTTAATATCTTTACTGGTTATCTGGACAAGGGGATCAAGCACACCCACAGTAAGTCTGCAGGTGGCACCAAGTTACACTCTTATTCCTAATTCATCCTGGCTGAAGCTGCACACCAGCAGCTGCTGCCTCTGCCTGCATGCTTTGTGGGGTCACACCTGCTGGAAGCCACTCGCCTACAAATGGCTGTACACACTCCGTGTTTCACTTACAAGATGTGTTCCCAGCACATCAGCAGCATCTCAGAGGCTCTGTGAGCTGGCAGCCAGCTGGGAGCAGGCCAATGGGCAGACAGCAGTGACCAGGAGAGGTGTGGGGATGCTGAGCCAGCCTGATCAGGCTGCAAGGTAAGCTGACAACGTAGGTATTGTGGGAAAAGGACAAGCAGCTTCTGTACAACACTCATTATTGTAAAAGCTAGAATAGCACTACTCAAATTGATGCTGATATTGGAAGAATTCACTTATTTCAGAGGAAGCAGACCTCTGGACCAGCCCTGCAGCTGCACTGTGAGCATGTAAGGGGAGCTGCTCTGAGGGATGTGCCCAACCGTACAGGGGAACTGCTGCAGGCAGATCAATGGAGGCCTGGACCTACCTCACACTTCCAGAGCATCTGTGAACACGCTTTTCGTGGTCAAGCTGACTGGAAGCGCCCTCACTTCTGCAGGTGCATCTACACCCAGTGTAACTCTAACATCCAGTCTGGTTCACTAGGAGGACTGGGTCTCTGTGTCCCTCTGCCACATTAGTGCTCATAGTGTCCAAGTTCTCTGGATGCATTAAGTGATGTGCCTAATACGTGCTAGCTGTACGTTGTTGCCTTCTCCCTCTCCTCTCCTGAAGCAGTCATCACTGAAGTGCTTATTCTACTCGATCTATTTTAGGAGTGTGGGCTTTTAGCATCCATGCAGCACCGTTTCAAGATAAAAAAGGTAAATCAAAGAAGTAGACTGTGCTTCTGCAGGGAAGATTAAGCACTTACGACATCCCCTGGTTCCTGTAAAAGTCTCTGCCTAGGCTTAGGAACAATCCTCTGTTCTGCAAGTTATCTTCCCTTCTGATGTGCCCACAAAACAGCCACTGTCAGGCTTCAGACCATAGAGCAGTCTGCAATATGATCCAAGTCACCAAAAATACCTGACTGCTCTGCACAGAAACCAAGTCACTCAACACAAGCTTACGGTGAAAGTAGGTAACATGCTGCAGTGTTGTGTTATCTGGTTTGAGGAGTAAGGAGCCCCTACCCAATTACATCACCTTCATGTAATGAGACTGCTAAATGCATCAAGGTGCAAACAATTGAGGCCAGTAAGCATCAGCCCTTCCGTGTTACCTCCTTGAGTTACTCCTATCCTAAGGAAGAGGTTTATACTGGTTAAATAAATTTATGAGGGGAGGAAAGTTGAGGATTAGCATTTCTTACAACTAAAACTGCTTATCCTAAAAAGAAAGGAATGCGTTCCCTGACCACTATGGAGACCTCCACCTCCACTTTTCTTTTCTTGCTTTCACCTCTCCCAGACCATAACCTAATCATTATCTGCTTCCCTCCTCCTCTGTTGTCAGAGTAGAGCCCACTTCCCTCTCTTGTTTATATCTTTCTCACCTCAACTAACTCCTTTTGCTGTTGGCAAGCTAGAAAGTAATAAATTACAAATGCTACTGAGTTTACAGAAAGTTGTTCAGCCTTTGGAAATCCTCCATACAGCAACTGCAGGTCAATAAAGAGTACATACGTTTTCCCTTTCAGAAGTATGAATGGATTTCAAAGCTTGTACACTAAGTACCCTCTTCTTTTGCACTCTTCTTAAGATTGGGAGTATATTTTCGAAAGTGACCATGCATTTCAGAAGCAGGCTCGAGCTGTAGATTTTTTTTCTCTCTTGACGTAGTGAAAAAAAAAAAGAAATGAAGGAACAGAAACCCACAGCAAAACCACAATTAACCTACAGAGAGAAAATTAAGTGCTGTGAACACACCCACATCAGAAGCCTCATTTTCACTGCAATTAGCTGCTGGCACTAAGCTTGCAAAGCCAAGACAGCATCTAGGGTCTTCCACACGCACCTTAGGTAGGAACACACTACTGCAGAGACAGCGGACCTCAATTTCCAATGCTGGCTGCTTTGAACTTCCAGCATCCCAAAAGCTGATGACTCTTCTTCCTACAGAACAGCAACCTTTGTAGGTATGCGGAGAACGAGGCCAGATCTGATGCTAAAAAGATAGGGATGACTACCAACACACTGGTGTGCCATGCTGTTCATGTGACAGGAAACAATAAATCTTTATATTGACACATTATGATATGATTATATATTGCAACTGCAACCTCCTGGGAGGCAACTGTGCTGTTTTCTTATGAGAAACTCTTAAAATAAAATAAATGGCACTCAGGAAATTAAAGAGTCTTTCTGTATCTCACCGAACACTGGTTAATGACCCTGCCTTCATAGAGAGGCTGCAGAAGGGACACATCCCAACCAACCAATTCACAAAACACCTCCGGGAGCCTTGGCCTCGGTCGTGCTTTGTGATGTACAACCATATGGAGGATCCTTCCAGACCAAGCTGAGGGTGACCATGGTTACTCACAGATCAGGACTCAGTCTCAGAAGAAAGCACAGATACACTAATTAGTTGGAGCCGGGGAAGCCTGCAGCTATGCAAAACCTTCTGCAGTGCTTCTTGGGCAATGAATAAAGCTAACAGTCACTACCAGAGCTGTATTTTACATCTTATTTCCTACTGAAGAGCCAAAAGGAAGCCTCCCTACGTCTCCAACTTACAATAGCAGCAGTAGCTCCATTCTTCCAGCACAGAACAGGCTGTAAATATTGGCTGAAAACACTTACTCCCGCTGGGGACTGGTAACTGTCTGTAATTGTTGGCAGCAGTTGGGGGCCAGGGGAGCCTCTCTTGTGCCAAACAGCAGACAGAACAAAACACAAAAAATAAGACTGCACCTTGCATACACTGCAATTGCTGGTCCTAGGTAGTCTTGAAAGAGCCATAGTCTTGAAACACACATGGGATTCTTGTGCTCGTGTTTAAGTTGAAGAAAGTAAGTTGAAAGAGAAGAAAACATTTTAGAACAGCTTTACTCAACTGCCAGATCTACTTATAAGCAAAATGACTGAAAAGGTGCTCTGCCCTTTGTGTCTCACATTCAAAGCTAAGACAGTATCATGTAAGGGAACATCACCAAAACATCTGCAGACCTGTGCACAGACAGTGATGCTGGTTAGCATTCCTCTCTCAGTTTCATAACACTGATCAAGTTCACTCCAGAAACACAACCCTGGAGTGCTATGAGGGTATATCTGACTGAGCTCAGTAAATAAAATAAACACACACCATGAACAGAAAATACATACATGGAGCATTATTAAACAAGAGCAAAGCTCGTCCACATCAGTGAAGAACATCACATATTTTTCCCATTTTCTTCAATCAGCAACGTCCAGGAGTTTAGTTTAGCTTTTCATAAGAAATTCTTTGCATAAGCTGATTGATATATAGCAATGTGTGGAAAAAACAGTCATTCTGTTCTTAAATATTCAACTCCTACCAACTATCTATGTTAGCCAGGTTGCAAACCTGAAGGTCAAAAGCAACACCTTGACATGGATTTATTGCCTTGCTCCCAAAAGACTAAGAAAGTAGTAAAGGAAGATTCCAGAAAGGAAGCCAAAAGACAACTCAGTTTATCTTCTGAAGACTACACCAAGGTTTCCACAGGAAGAGACTTCTGGATGGGATATAAGCATGAAGTGAGTGAAAAACCATCCTGTTCATCTTCTGCAGCACTGCTACCCATTGTATAGGAAGATGACAAGCTGAGTTTGTAACCTGCTGAACTTTAAGGCTGAAGAGAAGAACAGTAGCAGCTGGCCTTTGAGATCAAGGTCTTTGCTACTGCAGTTTCAGTATGTATTCTCTTGCTTCAGGCAATCACTTGTGCTCACACAATTCCCAGAAAGACCAAATTCTACTTCAGAGTTTGAACAAAGCTCAAGAAATCTTTCCTCTCAAAAAAACATGAAGCAATCAGAACAATGTGGCTTTCTTCCTTCTGTCAAGTGCCCAAGGTAGTAAAAGTAATCAAGATAAAGGCACAAAAAAAGACTTGGACTGCAGACACTGAGTGTCTAATACAGGTATGACTTTTCTAGGCTGGCCTTTGTGAAAATCATTTCAGATGGCACAAAGGACAATTTTCTTCAGATCATTAGAAGAGCCAGCTAAGAAGAACATTTAATGCTCGCTTCTGCCTCCCCTCTGGGCTTGTCTTCTATCCTGCTCTCTGTAAGTAACAAGTTGATCAAATTTCTTCCTTCCTACGTGCATCATTGGGAGGCATTACAGAAACAGTACAGGGAAAAAACATGCCTTAGGGAAAGGAGGTGAGAAAGTTACGTTGAAAAGTACTTGCCATCACTTCTCCAAACAGTTCAGTATCACAAGGCAGTTGAGGTTATTCACCTCAGTTTTACCTTAGTTTCTCCACTACCACCACAGGTCCCCTGTTGTAGCCATGTGCTGTGTTGGTATTGGATGGGAGAGGAATGCATTTGTGTACTTTTCTCTCTAACTAGTAAGAGTGAGAGCTGATGCTTCCCTCGCCCCTTTTCCTCCTCTTGCTGAAACCTTATTTCCACTGCTCTAATAGTTCTTGACTTAACTAGGACAAGGAAAATTATTCTGGGCTTCTCTGTCCTAGCAGTACGGCTATTCCACATTAACCATCCAGAGCACTGAAAAGTCACACTGCAGCCTCAGGCAGCCATTCTAATGCTCCCTTCAGTGCATAGCTTAATAGAATTGCCCAGTATTACTGGACATGTCTATAGGCATCGCATTTACTGCTACATATATCCACTTTCTTTTTGCACAGAAATACTCCAGTATGAACAAAATTGAGAGTTCTGTTCACGACTGTGCATGATAACATTTGGGTAACAGCATTCTCCCTGAGTGGTCCCAATAAGCAATATTTCTACCCAGCATTAGGACATAGTTCTCTCTTAAGCAAGTTTGTTTGTTTTTTTTTTTTTGCTTGTGTCTGTTTACACAATATATCGATGCACTTACACACACTTAAGAACAGGAACTGGGTGATCTTTGAGGTTCCTTCCATCCCAAACCATTCAGTGACTGTACAGTTTTACAGACAACAGCAGAAGAACAGCCACCAGTTTCAGCACAATGGGAAAGCCTGGCTTTTAAGGCTGGTGCCTTTGGCACTTAACTCAGCTTCTGTTTTGACTCAGACTCCCCAAAAAGAGCCTAGGGAGGGTTTGTAGATAGACCTTAACACTGTATCAGCCAGCTCTAAGCATCAATGTCAGGGCACTTTTATTTTTCCTATGGATACAAAGTGTTTCTGTAGAATCCCCTTTTCCACTGAAACGAAATTACGAACAGAGTTTGCCTGAATAAAGTGCAGACCCGAAACTAAGTTAATGGAAAACACAATGTCCTCTTCTACTGCCACAAGGTTCTGCCAAGCGAACATCAAGCCATCTTCCTCTTACCTTACACTTCCAAATATGACCTATTTAAAAGCACACACACACCGTTCCCCAACTACGACAGCAACTATGAAGCACCAGCACACCACTGCCAGTTCGTGCATGGGAAAATCACGCTCAGGTTTAGTTCCTAAGTCAGAGCCAGGAGGGGTCACACCAAGGCAGCACCCCAGATGCCCTCGCACATCCCCAGCTCCCAGCAGCAGCACAGCACACAGCACTGCCCTCAGGGCTGCCCCCAGCAGCTCCCCACAGCCTTGCCACTAGCAGGACCCCCTGCCCCTCGAGCTGTCACCTCCACAAAGAGGTCTCTGGGACAACAAATTCACTGTCCTTGCTGCAGTTAAGACCAGGTCAGCATAACAAACCCGGGGAAGGGTTTGCAACTGGGAGCTCACAGTTAGCACACGCATAGCACAACAAGCTTGTGCATCCTCTGTGCCAGCGAGCATTCAATCTCATTCACAGCCACTACCACAGAACCTCTGGGACAGAGAGCTTTAAAAACAGAAACAACAAGCAATGCGCTGCCGTGTAGAGCAGCAGCTGAGGCTGCCTGCACTTGGCCTCGCAGGCTTCCACTTTAATTGCAGCACACGGGAGTGCATTAGTAACAATGTCAGAAAGCCCGGCATCCACTTCATTTATTCTGACAAAGGCTTTCTCTGCCCTCATCTTCACTGACTGCATGTGTCAGAGGAAGGTCAAAATGGCTAAATTTTCTCCTGCGCTGCACAGAGGCCTGAAGAACAGCAGTAAATTTAGCCTTTCCCATTTTCACTGCGGCTGAAGAAAGAGTGGAAGGAATTTATTACCATCACATTGACTCCGGCATAACCTGGCTGCTTTTATCAACGTTCCTTAATTTAAGAGATAAAACCAGAGCTCCTTTTTGCCTGAGATTAAAAAGATCCATCAACCCAAAGACAGCGTTTAGATTTCAAGGAAAAATAAAGCGTGGGAACGCATATCTGAGCAGCAGGCTTGAGTACCTTCCCCAGCACGGTTACCTCGACACGAGCTGTACTGCAGCACTCATGCACCAGGGAGCAGAGACAGTCAGGTGTTAAATAAACCAAGTACCTTATCATCAACACTAAACTTCTCCTTTACTCAGCGGCGCTGAGTAAACACGTTAGTTTAATAGAAATGTAATTCCATTTCAAGATGGCAAGTGCAAATGTTCTGGAGAAACAATATCTTCTTATTTGATAAGACAACATGTAGACAAATAATGCTAGCTGGCAATTTTACAACAAATTGAATGCTGCGCCTCTCCCACTTAGGTAGCTAATCATTACACATGGCCATAATGCAATCCAACAGCTTTCAATACATCCACTCAATATATAAATGTAGGAAAAATACAGACCATAATAGAATTGTTACAGTCAGGAAGCTGGGAAAAAACGCTGCAACAATCCTGGGTGGCACTAAAGCTACCAAACGAAACGACAGCTCAATGTGTTCTGCTCATCAAAATGGATTCTCTTCATAGCAGAAGCCAACAGAAGGCAGACACACTGTGGTCATCAGTCCAGATGCTCATTCCCCACCTAAAGCAGGCTGCAGACTGGCACAGTGAGATCCCAGACCAGGGAGCCCTGAAGGGTTGCTTATGGAGATGTAACTAAGGGGCAGTGGCTGTGTAAATCAGCTCCTAAGAGCACCAGGTCTCGGGCTGATATGGATGCAGCAGACTGCTTCACCATTAAGTGAACGCTATCAGATGCCAGCAGTAACACTTCCCACCCCACTGAAACGAAATGGTTCCCAACACAACAAATGAAACATCCAAAGAAAGACTGTGTACATCTACCAAGCGAGCTGACAAATTCATGGCCCCAGCACTGACAGCAGCTATAAATTCAATGTGGGGATGAGTCTGATGGATCTTCCTCTAGGAAACCTGGTGTTTGTCTCAGGCTGTTACACTACCAGTACCATAAACGAGTTGTGTCTGCTACAGTTTCAGTTTCTAACATGAAATCCTTCAGAACTCCAAAAGCGATCTCTAACGATGGCTAGAATAGTTCCCCTCGGCTCAAGGGGATAACCAGTGTCCTGTAGACAGTAGCAGTAGCAGCAATGGACTATCTGAGGGTTAATGAAGCTTTCCTTCACAACACTAGTCCCTCCTGGGTTCGAGAGCTCCCCAAAAATGGACTCATTCATCCAGCACTGGAAACATTCCCTCTGCCAAGTACGGATGGACAGCCATGGATTCTGGCTGGACAGCACCGTCTGGTTTGTGAGACTTTGACCCATGTTCAAACTGCCTGTATTTAGTCAAGACTCTGATTAAATTGGTGACAAACTCTTCTTTCGGGGAGAAAATAATTGAGTCTAAAAACACTGAGGCAATTCCAATAAGGCCACGGGTGATGACATTAGGGACAGAAAGGCAAACGACGAAAGTAATCAGGACCCCTGTGTCTATGCAAGGCCTTACACTTCAGACAGAAGCACGCTGCTGCCTCACTCTCACGAGAAGCAGGCTGGTGACAGCTCCGAACACAGCATGCCCTGGTACTCCCAGGGGAGGAGGTCAGAGAAGCACAGCCTCCAGTGCCCTGTCCTGCAGGAGGGATGCAATCAGAACGCACAGCAGATCCAGCTTGCAGGCCATCTGGCTAACCACAATGCTGCCTCTGATCAAGAGGAGGCTTAGAGCCAAGAATCAGTACCAACTGTTTTAATGGAAACATCTCCAAATATTTTTCCAGTTACTGTTGAAAATACATACTCCAGCAAGGCCAGAACAGCAGCGAGGACCAATGGAGATCTCCCCCTACCACGGCACCGTGAGAAGATCCTGTGCTGAGAAAAGCTGCTGGTGTTGTGATAGAAGGTAAGAAACTAGCAGGTCAACCACAAGCAAGAAATTGGAGCACTCAAAGCAGACAGTATCAGAATGCCAGCACTACCTGCTATTTACCTAATGACTCATACAGACAAGAATCCATTCGTTTAGGCGTACTGACCTACAGTCAGTGAACAGGTAACTGGAGAGCTTCTGAAACGACTGGGAGCTCAGCTCTTCCTGAGCTCAGAGAACAAAGAAGCCTTGTAGCAAGAAAAACATCCTTCTTTCACAGTTCCTTTCCTCACTCTTACACAATCTTTTTCTCCAGAGATGAAAATTGCACTTTCCACCAAGATGCAACAGCAGAACACACAGAGCACAAGGAAGACCAGGTGTTTCTGTTGATCTACATAAATATAAAAGTACACATTACACCAGAATAAATACTTCCAGGTTTCCCAGATTCATATTTTTTTCTAGATTTCCTAGCAATAGGATTCACAGAGGACATTTTACCTTCTAAATATCCACAATACGTACAATCAGCATCAGGTGTAACTGCTGAATTCCGCAATCACTCCAATGTCACAAATTAATATACAGTTATCTGTGGAGAATTCACAGACCAAATTTACAAGATCCTTCCCTCCAAAAAGAACTGAAAATCATTATTACAGATATAAAACTATTCACAGCTCTTTACATAAAAGGGATGCATAATGTGGAAAGCAAGTAGGGCACTCCAAGTTCAGTGATTAGTGTAGTTTGAAAGTTTAGGCTGGAAAAACAGCACCAACTTCATATACACACACACACACACACATACACAAATACATATATATATATATACACACATAAAACACATGCAAAGGACACAGAGCTTCTAATATGTCCTTATTAGAGGGACAACAAAGTCTAAGTCACCATGTTTTAAATGCTAACTGTTTGTGACTTCCCATTTGGATTTCTGATATTAAAGGATTTTAAAACATTGCTGTAAGTTCACCTCCCACAGCCCTAAGGGGCTGAACACAGAAATAACATAAAAGATACCACAAACTCTACTAAATAAGATTTCATTGAAGCACTCTGTTCTTTACTTTGGGGAAATTCATTTACCATCTTTGACAGCAGGCATTCTTCTTCAGCCACTCTGAACACTGATAACATCACTTGAGGTATGACTGCAACTGAACCTGAAAAAGCCTCATCTAATTTAATACAGTCAGCAATCTGAAGTTTGTACTGCAAACTTAGCTCTCCCATCCTGCGAGCAGAACACCAGTGCTTCCCTCACCCCTCAGAAAATATCCATGCTCCATCTCCTTCGCGAAGCTCTCAATTTTTTTTCCAAGAGTTTTGAAAGTAACAATAATTAATCAACATGGTAGAAAATACACCTACTCCCCAGACATTTCTTCCAATGGCACAACACATCGCTTCGCAGGCATGCTTCTATGGGCTGAGCCTTCCCACAGAAGCAGCTGCACTCTATCTTTGGGATGACTGATGGTCAAGGCCCCAAACGTCAAACAGCTCATCTGTCACCAGCAAAACCTACTCACCTTCAAGACATGCTAGTTTCCAGTAGACACGTGCGAACAGGCTCATTCTGGTAGATGTAACGGTCCATCAGTACTTGCACTTATATTTCTTTGCTGTTCCTCTCAGAAACGGGTATCCTGGAGATACAAAAAGAGCCTCAATTTAAAATACAGCACTCGCTCAGAAAACGATACTACATTACATAAACATCACACTTCTCCCGCTTTTTGCCTGGCACACTGAAAGGTCACCTGAAACCAACCTGATAGGTTCGGTTACTGAACAGCTCTGCTGACTTATCTCAAAGGAGGCAGTGAGGACTCCTTGCTTTACCCCCGTGACCCTCAGAGTTTACACATTTACTATCTGCTTTACAGTAGCATGCTGAGAATTTATCCTGAAGGTTAGGAACGGATAAGTGACTTTAAAGTCACACTGGTGCCAGAGCTGAGAATTACACTGTACAACTGAAGGTCCCTTTTCACCTTGTCTGCAGCATTTTACATAGCTTCTCTGCAGAGAAGGAGGACCTGAGCATCCTGATGGTCAGCAGGGTGACCACAAAAAGCAGCATACTTTTGTGGACATGGGATCCTGGGTGCATCACACAGAGCATCACCAGTGGGCTGAAGGAGGTCCTCCCTCACTACTCTGCCCTGGTGAGGCAGCAGCCAAAGCACTGTGCCCAGTTCTGGGCTCCCCAGCTCCAGACAGACAGGGAAGTGCTGGGGAGAGCCCAGTGGAGGCCTACAGAGATGTTTGGGGCTCCAGTGGTCCCTTCACAGAACCACCAAGGTTGGAAAAGACATACAGGATCATCCAGTCCAACCATCCACCAATAGTTCTCTCTAAACCATGCCCCTCAACACAATGTCTAACTGTTCTTTAAATACCTCCAGGGTTGGTGGCTCCAACACCTCCCCAGGCAGCCCATTCCAGTGCCTCACCACTCTTTTGGAGAAGAAGCATTTCCTAGCACCCAGTCTGAATTTCCCCCAGCACAACTTGAAGCTATTCCCTCTGTTCCTATCACTAATTACAAGAGTAAAGAGGCCAACCCCCATCTCACTGCAACCCCCCTTTCAGGTAGTTACAGAGAGCAATAAGGTCAAGCACTGACTGCCCAAGGAGAGGCCACACGACTTTTAAGCAAGAGATATTTGCATCCGAGACCCTCTTAGACAGCGTGAGAGCTGCAGCTGGATGTTCAGAGATAACTGCCACCTCATTCAAATCCAACATTAGAAGTTTATTAAATATGCAAGCATTAATGGAATTGGACTGGCGGCTATTTAGGCAGATAAAAATTCAACACAGCGTGTCCTGCAGCTCCTGTTATCTTTATTATGTAGGCTGCCCTTCTGCAGTGTCCATGAAAGGGTCACAGCACTAGCCAAGGCAGTGAAACCCTCCATCTGTTCTAGTTTACTCAGGTCACATTCTCAAGGTTCCCAGCAGCCAGGAAGCCCAGGAAAAGACAGCTACTTCCCAGAACTCCAGCTCAGCACTTGCTGCTGCACTAGACTGCTGGAGATGTAACCTTCCCAAGAGCTTTTACCCCCCCTGGCCACAGCAGCTGAACAAGTCTCACACCTCTCTGCAGGCTCACAGGACGACAGGTTTGGTGTATGCTCCCAACTCTCAGTTCTTCTCACCTTTCTGCTGGAGAGAAAGAACTACTACAAGAAGGAGAGTGGAGTGTCAGACAGACAAGACAGACCAAAGCCAACCATTTAAAAGCAGCACTTCTGTACCATCAGTGAACCCTGGGAGCACACAACACGTGCACAAAGCCCTGCCTGGAGCTATCCATTTGCAGCTATCCAGAACTGAGCACCAGAGTCCCCCCACCTCCAGTTACCTCAGTACAGCTCCACAAAGTGCAGCTTCATTCCTGGATGACTCTGCAAAGTCTCAGTGCTTGGTGAGTAACTACACCAAGAACACAGAGGTTTGTTCTGAGTGATATCAGACTTGGAAGTGTTCTTCATTAAAACTCTCAGCATCATTCGATCTGGCCCAGGGGGCAGAGGGGCATACTTATCCCACAAAGCATAAACAAGCTCATGGAAGCCTCCAGTACATCTCCAAGTGATTCTGGCAATAGCCTTGCTCCCAGTAGCGGCTTCTAAGAGCATCTGGTAGATTTAATCCTCTAACTAAATAGAAAAGTTTTCTCTCTACACACAAGCATGGTAAATCACCTGTGCATTGGAGATGCGAAGTTTCTGCAAAAGGCCATAATGAAATCTTAAGGAGCAATTAGGAGAAAGCATGACAATAGGAAAAAGAAATAAGGAGCATGAATTAGTGTCACCTCTGAGAAAAGCACTGAGCTCACTGAACACAAGAAGGGGAAATGGGCCTTTAGGCTGGGCAGGTTTCCTGCTAGCATTTTTCCTAGTAACAGTGACAGTCTCTTACTGGAACACGCTGGTTTAAAGGGTTAAGAACTGTCTAGTGCTCAGCCTATGCGATCCAACACATTAATCCAAAATTTAACCTGTTTTTCCATGCTGTAATCATACAGGTCTCCCACAAAGCTGGCAGAAGAGCCCAGGATCCATTGGCCAGGGGGGAACGTGATGTAACACAACACATCACACTCTGCAGAACCACAAGCAGCAGCAGCAGCAGCCTGTTTGGGGTCAGACGTACCATACCCTGCAGCTGTCTGTCTGCTCAGTCACCTCACTGAGCTCCCAAACGTAACTGTACTAAACCACTCCCATCAACAGTTTCCATTATTACTCCTCCCCAGCAGCTCTTGCCCCCAGGAGAAAACAACGGATGATTGAACATAAAAATAATGTAGCTTGCAGCCAACACCTCTGAAGAGTCTCATGACGAGCAGGCTGCAGGAGGAGCCTCTCGTCACAAAAACCAACAACAAATCAGTTACCCAGCACCACTACTTCCTCCCCTCACAGACAGGCAAGTACATCGAAACTATAGGTCATTTGCATTCCTCAAGTACAATAACCCATTAAAAAAGTACTCCATTTGTCAGTGAATCGGGAAGGTCAAAGTGCTCTTAGTCACCCAGCTGCTACGTTAACCTTTGCTTAGGAAGGGATGAAAAGAATCCTCCCAAGCAGCCCTGTGACTAAAAAAAAAAACCTTCTGAACATTCTCATTATTTCACTGAGCATTGCCACAAAGAAAGTCTGGTTGTTATAAGGTAAACAGACAGAAAACAAACGATGCTAAGGAAATCAGGCTGCTGCCTGCTGTGGCCCTTGGCACCACCAGCATGGGAGCCCAACACCATGGCTGCTCCAGCAGTATTTAACTGAAGCCAGCAACAGAGCTGGATACACAACACCAGTGGGAAACTGCTCCTCAAGCAGCCCAGAGACAGCCACTGATAACTGAGGGAACTTCACCGCTGTGAGTGCTAAGCTAACAGAGCAGAGTCACAGAGCAAAGGCCCAAGCTGTGGCAGCCACGGTACCAGGCACCAAACAAGACAGTGACAATGCAGCCTGACGAGTCGTGCCAACGCAGCGATCCAGAGCTGCAGATGCCAGGAGCACTGGCCTTTATCTGTACGCTGATGGGCAAATCTGCTGAGCTAAGAAAAGAGTAGCCACAGCTCACAAAACTGAAGAAGAGAACAAGATGTTTCCTGGCAAGAAGTAACAGACAAAAGGAGTAAAAAGAACGTTTTCCCACCCACTCGCTGCTTGCGCTGCTACTTTCCCCTTATCTTGGCTCTGAAGTCAGGCAGGCTGACCATCTTCTCTGGTAAGAAAACTCCAAAAATAGCACACACAAAGTCAGTGGATTGTACATCAGAGCACACCATGGACAGCAGTCTGTTCACAGCTCACACCACAGCAGTACTCTCACTTGGTAGATGAATGCAAGGACAAATGCGCACACACAAAAAAAAGTTATCCAGACGGCAAAGATATCACAGAAGTCATTTTCAGAGTCAGGAAATGAATAACTACGAAAGGAGCCTGCAAGTGCTGGGGTTCAGCTCAATGCGAGCCAGATGGGCTAAGGGAAAAACCAGCTTCATGGAGAAGTTTAAAAGGTGGCGGTAGTTGTTTTTTTTTCCCCCCACTAAATTGTCTGATGACTCATTAAGGAGAAATCTTTGTGATGTAACTATTCAGTTAGGCATGAGACTTATACAGAGGACTCTCATAATCAGCTCTCCAAGTAATCCTCTGATCACCATCTGGAGTTCAATCTAAATCCTGATCTCAGTTACACTAAGCACCCATGCACCTCTGAAAGAAAGAATTTGGTATAAACACACCTGAGATGAACCATGTCACAAGAGCAAGTTCACGGAGAGGTAAAAGAGAACAGGGATGCTAAAAACCTGAAGTGCCTTTTACTCCACGAGCTCCTCACAGACATTTCTAGAAGTGCACCTTCTGGAACAGCCACGGACTGTGCCAGGGGCAATGCCTGCCCATCACATCCAGGGAGAGGCTTCAAAATGAATAAGCAGAAAGGCAGGACTTATCAGCACAACTGCTACAAAGCAAACCAAACTGACACGTGACATACCCAAACTTCTTCCAGTAATACGAAAAGACCTTCCTCTCGGTGGATTCTGACAGCAGGACGAGTTACCAAAGGCATGTGCAACAAATCGGTTGTAAGTAACTCAAAACGTCACTACAGCATGCAGAAATTCTTCCACCTAAAGCACCACAGACGAGCAGTGCTTTTAGGATGTAGTTAGTTTTTTGATGGTGGTTTTTTGTGTTTTTTTTTTCCTCTTGATTATCTGGAGCTTCTACTCCCCATGGGGCAAACAAGAAAGTCTGAGATGCCTCCCACTGGCAAAGCCTCTTAGCTCGAGAAATGAGTTCTCTAGAATATGGTGCTTGGTGTCACATGCTGTGCTGCCCACAGCAAAGCAGTCAAGACTGAGACGTGTCACGTTGCTGAGGAACGCGTCTAATCTCATCAGTTCTGGGGAATTCTCCTCTTTTCAAAGCAGTTTATCAATCAGGTTTCTGCAAGAGAGCCCACCACAGCAAGCAAAGAGGCATGGAGCAGGCTGAAAACATTCAAGGAAACACACAAGTTCATATTTGACAGTGAATGCTTATAAGAATAAGGATACTTTTTTTCTTGGTTCGGCTGTTGTTGTTTTCCAAATTACAACATATGTTAAAACCAAAAAGCTCCCTGTGCTGGAAGGAAGAGTCAGGGCTTACAGCTGGCTTACAGGCACACAGGATCTCTTCCAGCTAAAGGTATGTTTAAGTATAAACAAGAGCAAGATTAGAAAGCCGACCAGACGTGGCAAAGGCAGACTTCAGTCATTTCACTGTGACTAGAGGTACAACCCTCATTACCTGCTCACGCCGTGCAGCAGAGACTAGCAACACTCGAGTTAAAGAACACACTGCAAAAACAAACCAAACAAAAAGCTAACACCTTTCACATTCTTATTTCGTATTTGTCTGGATATGGTGTTTTAACTAACTTTATCTAACGTGTATGTAAGGAGGAAGCTGCTCAGAGCAGCTCCAGGCTGAGCCTCCTGGTGACAGTTAGCTGTCTGGGAGTGCAGCCTGCTCCAGCCTGGAGGGGGAGACTTTTACCTCGTCATTATCTTTGGCACAGTACTTCCCTCCTGGCTCCAGCAACTGATGTTCGCAAGGGTTGCACAAGACCAAAGTCCTATGCAGCAAGTAAATATTTAACTTCAGCACTGCACTGTAGGGACCCACCTGGAGGACTGGATATAGGAGCCTACTTTACACTATCTTTTCCGACCAAGAATAATCGATGGCGATTTATCTTCTTTATGAGAAGCCGTAAAGATAAATTCAATGAGGACAGCAGTTAAGTTTCAGTTCTAATGATTTTAATAGAGGACCCAAAAGTAAATACTCCCAGGAAAGGAGACCTTAGCAATGTGATATGTACTCCAGGACAGGTTCAGGAGCAGGGCAGAGGCCACAGTGCAAAAGTCATTTACAACCTAAGTACATAAAGTTCTGGAAGCTTGTACAAAAAAAAGCATTTTACACTGCAATTCTGTCACTAAACTTTGTCACCGAGTCTTACATAAAGTTCCTGGACTTCAACAGGGAAACTATTTATCCTCTCCTAAATATCCGGGTACAATCTGCAAACTGCTGCACCACCACAGACTTAGAAATAATACGATTAGTGTGGGGGCTGATGTTTGTTTCCAGGCACAAAGTCTGCCTTAGTGCAACGTGCTCAGATCCCAGCGATACTCTTTGCATTCCTCCAACGTAAATTACTGCTAACATCCTCACTCCAGGCAGAGATCTTTCTGACGCTTCCAACAGCTCTAAAAATACAGTTCCAATCAAAAGCAATTACCTGTTTGCTCCATTGTGATTGTTTAACCACCTGCTCTCTTTATCTAAGCGTGACGTGCGTGTTTTTTCTCTAGTACCCCCGTTTTTAGTGTTCTGAACCTCTGTTTCAGGGATGATTCTAGCACAGTTATTGGCAATAATCACTACAGGTAAATTTCTGGAACTTCTGCAGCGCTGCACTTCCAGCTTCCAAGCTCTGATGCTAACGGAGCCTAGCCCCAGAAATACAGCTTTTCAGGAAACAAACTAAAGGCATCTGTACGTGAGGGAGCTGAGAACACTGGCACACGTTGAACTAAGGAGACACGGTGCCGCACAGCTTTAATTACACGTACCGAGCAGGACCGGAGGGGAACAGGGAACAAGATTTTCCAGTTTCCAGAAAGAAGAATAAGGAAAAACCAAGCCAGGAGGGCAGCTCACCTGTCCAAGGAACCGCAGCCCCGGGCACGCTTTCAGCAGCAGCTGTAATGCCTGGGATCCGCGCAGTGCCCTGCCGGCCGGGCTCACACACAGCCTGAGCTGTGCAGCAGGGAGCCGGGCAGCCACGCAGGCACAGAAAGGGGGGAACGGGAGCACGGGGAGGAGGTGCACGGGGCCGCCCCTTTCAACAGCAGCCTCCCCTCCGGACACCGCGCCCTCACGGACACGGCTGAGGGCAGTATTTCTTCTCCCGTTCTGCCCTGAGAAGGAACAACGGAAGGCCAACCTGCCTCTGACACCATCCGACCAGAGGGCAGAAGAAAGGGGCACGAAGCGCTAAGGAGAGCTCGGCACTGTCACGCAGAACTGCCCCGAGAGGAGAGGGGGACGGGGTCCAACCCGCTTTCTCCTCACGTTTGCCCCCCACCTCCACCGAGCGGGACGAGGATCGCGGGGCTGAGCCGGCTCCTCGCGCCCGGCCACGCTCGGATCCCCCGACGGCCTCAGAGCCGTCGCGCCCAGACGGGGATTACGACACGCCGCAGCCTCACCAATAACCCGCTTCCGAGCCGCATCCCCGACGTGCCGCTACCGCCACCGTGCAACTTCAGCTCCTTCGACGCGCGAAACGTCCCCTTGCCGCGCGTCGCCAACCCGACAACGAGGACAGCTCCCGGCGCGGAGCCCGGCTCCCCCAGCCCGCCCCGCGCTGCCGCCGCGCCCGAACCGCCGCTACCTGCGCCCCGCCGCGCCGCTCCTGCCGCCCCGCCGCTTCCGGCCGCCGTGTTGGCGCAGGCGCGGGGCGGGCGCTGAGGGACGGCGGCTGGGCGGCGGGATGCGGGAGCGGGGGCCGGAGCCCGGCCCGGCTCTGGAGAGGACGCGGGGTTGTCATTGCTCGTAGCCTGCCCGCTTAGGGCGGAGAGCAGTTCGAGCAGGTGACGGTTTCTCCGCAGTGCATCGCAGTCAGGCCGGCCGTGCTGCGGGCGCTGTGGTGTGAGCGGCCGCCTCACGGATGGCGGGAAACGTTTCTTCTCAGGAAGAGCAGTGGGGCAGCCACCGTCCCTCGGGGTGTGGTCAGTGGGCACGGTGGGGTGGGCTTGGGGATCTTTTCCAGCCTTAGTGGCTCTATGATTCTATTAACCAAACGTGCCCGCGTCCAGATTTGCAAGAATTTGAGGCTGGTGAAGGAGCAGGGCTTGGGCCGCAGCAGACAACACCCAAGCGGCGTTCTTCACGTCAGTGTTGCTTTCATAGATTCATAGATTCATTAGGTTGGAAAGGACCTACAAGATCATCTAGTCCAACCATCCTCACACCACCATCCCTACCCACCAAGCTACTAAATAAATCCCTCAGCACCTCATCTAAATGCTTCTTGAACAGCACTAGGAACGGTGCCTCAACCACCTCCCTAGGCAGGCCATTCCAGTGCCTGACTACTCTTTCAGAGAAAAAAATTTTCCTCAGATCTAATCTCAATCTTTCCTTCCAAGCTTTCCTCTGCTTTTGGAGGCTTAGCCTCCAAACAGCCACATCTTTTTGCAGCCAGCTCTCTCAGAACGTGATGGTGCAGCCCGCATGGCCAAACCGGCCACGTTCACAGGTTCACAGGTGCTTTTAACATCATACTTCACTGCTGGATAGAAAAGCGTTTCACTGGCAGTACATCAACAGAGCATCCTGCAGCCTGGGCTGGAGAGCAGAAACATTTACTGATTACATGTGTTTTATCATCGCTACCAATGCTTTCCACGCCTCCTTTTAGAAATGGCCCCCTACAATTCCTTGTTTTTATTTATAGTAAGGATATTTACATCATATCTCAGGCTGTGTGAATTGCCTGGCACTCTTCATGCCTGATTCCTCGAGTTATTCCAAACTGCTCGCTTGCTCCATGGTGATTGTAATGCTTACAGCAGAATGCCACGTTAAAACAAGAGTAGCTACAACGAATAAGGGGGCTTAATTTTATTCATCAGTGCTTTTCTGCAATGTTGCCACTTCATTGTGATTTAAATGGTTCATAAAGACAGGGAGATCGTTCCCCAGCGGTGCTCAGCCCTTAAATTGGGTCTGGGAGAGGTGGAGTCAGACTCCTTCTGGTCACACAGATGCATTACCTTCACCTGTGCTCCCGCTAGATAACTGCTCAGGTCTGTATCAAATAGCGGGATGGGAGCAAACATCTGTGGGCTGCTTTTGGATGAGGTAGTGACAGAGTCGATCATGCGGCACCCTGCACGCTAAGCAACAAAGGCTGTTGCTGAAGGTCACTGCGTTGTTTTGTCAGATGTAAACTCACGGTCTCTGCTTGCAGAAGCAGTACCACAGCTTGCCAGGAGGTGTTGCTTTGAAACCGTGCAAAAAGCCGAGCTTAAAAGTGACAGGAAGGAGGCTCGGATAGGTTGTTCTGACAGCAAGAACTCCGGACCCTTAATCTGAGCTGATCGTTTTTGTTTGAGACAAGTAAATTCTAAAATGATTCATATGGGCAGATCCGTACGGGGGGGAAATAAATGCCGACTAGGGCACCAGTACCTGAAAGAAAATACTGTGGTATTGTATATCGCTAACAAATACGTTATGTGGCTTTGTTCTTTGCAGGCTTTGCTGTTAAAAATATTACATGTTACAGCTTTGATGCATTGCAGAGCTTTGGATGGGTTCAGGAAGCCACAGGACAGACTAAAGCCTCTGTAAGACAAGCTATCCTGCCCTGGGAACACACAGGCACATTCCAGGAAGGAGCTGCTCATTTCCAAGGGCATGCAGTAGCAGGGACCTACTGGACAGACACACAGCTGTTTACCACCTGCAGCCCTGGATTTCAGTACGTATTAACAGTGGCAAATACCAGCCTTGAAGACAGGCTCCTCAGTGGCAATGTAAACTCGAGGATAGGGCATTTATTTCACAGCCCTCTCATTACAGAGATGTAGTTAGCACTCCTGCTCCAGGTGTGCCTCTCAAAGAGCCCCAGGCTCTGTGCTCCAGCTCTCCTTTAGGAAACAGTTTCCAGAAGGACCTTACAATCAGCAGAGGAGGTCACATCATTGTGGGCATAGCCAAAGAAACCTTTGAAAAGTATCTGATGATCAGATGCTTACCAGTATTGTTTTTACCATAGATAGGGGTACTGGCCAGGAGCAGAGGACAGTGCACCAGACTGTCGCAGACAGAGGACATGGGTGAATTCAGCAGGCTGTTTCAGCAGCAGCACGTGTGGGTTTAGATCTCGTTGTACAGACCAGTTGCTGCCAAGACATTTTCAGAGCTCCTGCCCTCCACAGTAGGGCAGTTTTAAAACACCTGAGCTTGTACAGTGCGGCTTCCATGTTCCTCAGAAGCAGTTTCAGCAGAAATCCACTGCTCCTTACAGCTGGCACTACTTCACAAATGTATTTAGGCTGAGAAATTGATGTTTTGACCAACCAGGCTAATACCCACTCTTCAAGAATTCTTGTTCTACGTGTCTATAGCAGATCAAGCCATGTCCTCTGGAGTAACAAGGTTCACAAGTATGCTGGAATAAACATTAACCTGAGCCTCCTGCAAAGCATTTACTTGTATCATTTGGTACTTCCTGAGAAGGCTGATGATCCCAGGAGGCTGCAGAATTGCCAGATATGTGGTGCTCTGGCTTGAGAGGAAGCAGGATTCCCTTCCTTTTACCACAGCACATGCTGAGGGGCTGGCAGGCAGAGCACAACATTCATATTCATTTCAATCTGTCCTTTGATGAAAATCCCTCATTTCCATTTCTACTAACGGGGTCTCTAAGGTATTGGTATTCTCCTTTGGAGCAGCTTTTCATTTCTCCAGAACTGCAACGGGTGTGTGGTGTATTTTCTGAGCATCATCCTCTGCCACGGAGACAAAAGACCAGTAATCAAAGAGATGACAAAACGTAATAACACTTACAGGAAGCTCTGCAACTATCACTGCCTCCTTGTCCTGCTGAGGGCAAGCTTTGGTTACTCAGTCTTTTTTATGCATAATCACAGGTTACTTCTGAAATGGCACTGGCTGTTGCAGAGACAGACAAGACCAGGACCGTCCCGTAGCAGAGGACGAACAACATATGAGCTGTTTTAGACATTCAGTGTTAGCTTTATTTCCTTGTATTGGATCCTTGAGTAACTCAGAAAAGAACAGATTAAGTAGTTTACAGAAAGCTCTGCAGACTTTTATTTCCTCTGCCATACAAACTTAAACAAGCTTCTTCTTGTTACCAAAATCTATGTCTAAGAGAAACAGGAGTCAAACAGCAAGCTCACAGCAATCAACCTTTAGCAGTTACTGGAACCTTTCCACGAATCTACAAAGTTGCTGAGCTTTCTCTTTCCGAGAACTGTTTTCTTCTGTGTTTATTTATGCTCAGAAGGGTCCTGCTGTGCCACAGCTACAGTGACTACACTACTAAAGGACAAGTAAATTGGAGGTCTGAATTGTAAACAGGAAGTACAACTAATTGGAGTGATCTTTGATTGTAGTCTGGTTAATAAAAAGCCAACCAGTTATCCCCCACAACTCCAAGGTACGGTTTACATTTTTGCAAACTCCCCAGAATGCACTGTTTTACAAGGAAACTGCAGAGTGTTATCCCTGGTTTTGTCATCTACATTGCTTGCTATATGAAAGAACTGAGATCTGCTGCAAGAACAAGCAAACGAGAAAGGTTGGAGTAGGTGTTTTGAGCAAGGTTGCTGATGATACTAAACTGGGAGCAGCTGCTGACTGTGTCAGGGGTGAAGAGGCCTTGCAGAGATCCAGGCAAATGAGAGAGATGGGCAATCAGTAACCATGTGGTGCTGAACACGAGCAGTGCTGCGCTCTGCACTGGGAAGGGGCAGGCCCAGCTACACAGACAGACTGGGGGATGAGATCCTGCAGAGCAGTCCCATCATACTTGCATTGTCTTTCCACACAACCCCATCAGAGGATCCAGCTGTTTCTTTCCAGTGACTTAAAAAAGTGGCTTTTTCAAAATTCCCTCCCCCCTAGATGATCCACTGCCCATTTTTTTTGGCACACACGGGTGAGCTCTTTGTACACTAACAATCAGCGTACAGTAACAGCACAAACAACAATCAAACAAGCACACTCGATGCCAGTTACACATTCAATATTTACCTTAGAGGAGGAGACCTTATCCTCTTACCCGAGCTGCTAGCCCTCCCATGCACAACTTTCATTACGTCTGATGGGCAGGCAACCAAAATAAACCAAACAGAGGGACTCTAACCCCTCCCTGGGTTCTTAGCACTGTCCTGTGCAACTTTTGTTACATCTGATGGGCAAGCAACCAAAATAAAATAATAATAAAAAAAGAAGGCTTTCATACTCACTGCTCTTGGCTGCGGGGCTCGTCAGTCTGGGGATCAGGGTCCTCCTGAGAATACGTCCATGCCAACTGAGATTCTGTGACCACTGAGGCTTATTCGCTCCCATCTGAAGTGCCAAAGTGATGCTGTAAATCGGACTATTATGAAATTCTCTAAGAACCAAGTCAGAGCGTTAGAAAGCAGACACTATTTTTAGTGCTGAGTGCATGGAGGTCGCACTCCACCTATCACACATACCTTGCACAAAGGATCTTCAGCTTATATACATACATATATCTGCAGCACATATGCTGAGGTTTCCCTGGATGTACATACATATTCAGTACTTGCTTTCACAACTCACTGATTCCAAGCAGATTTCTCCTTATCTACCTGGCACAAAGACACAGCTCTTTGCATTATCTGAACAAATTTCAGGGCCATCCATCAAGGAACACTAGCAATCTTGTTACAGCTTGCATCAAGGTGTGTTATCGGGAAGGGCTTCTTCACTGAGGGTGGCTGGGCACAGAAACAGGCTCCCAGGGCAGTGGGCATGGCCCCAAGTTCAAGAAGTATCTGGACACCACCCTCAGACATATGGTCTGATTTTCAAGTGGTGCTGAGTGGATCCAGGGCCTGGACTCAGTGTGCTGCCAAACAAACCCTGGCTCAAATTAGACTCCTTAAGACCAGTGTGGTATTAAGAAGCAGCCATTCTTTAATACTGCACCAAATGCACAAAGGGATCCTTCCACCTACTCGTAGAATCACTGAGGTTGGAAAAGACCTCCAAGATCATCCAGTGCACCCATCCACCTACCACCAATATTTCCCCACTAAACTGTGTCCCTCAGTACAACATCTGAATGTTTCTTGAACACCTCCAGAGACAGTGACTGAACCACGTCCATTCCAGTGCCTAACCACTCTTTCAGAAAATACAATTTTCCCGTTCATCCAACCTGAATCTCACCTGGTACAACCTGAGGCCGTTCCCTTTAGTCTTATCACCAGTTACAAGGAAAAAGGGACCAATCCCCACCTCGACACAACCTCCTCTCAGGGAGTCATAGGGAGCCATAAGATCTCCCCTGAGCCTCCTCTTCTCTGGACTGACGCATCCCAGTTCCCTCAGCCTCTCCTGATAAGACTCGTGCTCCAGACCCCTCACCATCCACCAACAGAACAAAGGCACATCCTTTATAATATTCTGGCTATGCTACGTCTATGCTCTTGGAGAGAGGTCTGCAGCTCTCATGAGACTTTGATGCCACTTCTTCCATTCACGCACATTTGGCTGGTTAATGATCTTCCTTTTAGCAGGCTAGATAGGCATGCTGGTTTTCAAGATGTTCCTAAAAAGAACAAGATTAGCCACACCAACAACAGATGATCCCCGTGGGTCCCTTCCAGCGCTACTTTCCATATTCCACATAGAACTTTCCATACTCACATAGAACGTTCCATATCAAGTTCTAAACTTTCCCCTCAGCCTGTTCCACCCCGGAGGGAGGACCTCATTGCGCCCAGTGGTTGAGTTTTAAAGGCCAGGAGCCAGAAAAGAGAGATTGTAGTATATAAAAATATCCAAAAGGAAGCTCGCTTTCAACAGCATGCTATTTAGGATAAACTACACTCTGCCCTACGTTCTAAGCCAACACACCTGCCTTGGGCATCCCCAGGGCATCCACCAGCCCGCTGGGATCCAACCTAAATCTCCCTTCTTTCAGTTTGAAGCCCTCACAGCAGACCCTGCTAACAATCCCGCCCCCTTCCCTCCCACATCCCCCCCTTTGGATAGAGACGGGCTCCCTCAGCAGCACCCTTTCCCGCCCCCTGCAGCGCGGTGTATATTCCAGCACACAGAGCGCGGGGCTGTGGCAGTGACCCCGCGAGGCGCCGCGCCCCGTTCCGCCCCGCCCCGCCGCGTCAGGCCGCGCTGCGTGCCGTGCCCCGGGCAGAGGCGCGGGGGCAGCGGCAGCGCTCGGCATGGCGCAGTACGCGAGGGGCGCCGCGGCCGTGGCCGTCATCCGGCTCCGCAACCCGCCGGTCAACGCGCTGAGGTAACGGCGGCTCCGCACGAGGCTTTTCCTTCCCGGCCTCGGGAGGCTCGGGCACGGCCGCTGTGGGGTGCCCCGCTCTGTTCTCGGGCTCCTGCCGACGGGACAGCGAGGGGCTCGGAGCTTTGCTGTCGCTTTGCTGGAACCGCGCCGAGCTTCTTGGTGATTTCTGCCTGCTGTAATTTCTAAAGGGCTTTTTTGTTTCCGCTGGAGAAATGCCGGCTTCACGGGTGCGTGCTTTGGGCCGTGTCCCCTGGAGTCTGTGCTTGAACTTGGCACTCTGCTTGTCACTTGGAGCAGGAGCTCGCAGCGTTAGCCGCGCTGTTGTTCCTCAGGTCCCATGCAGCGTGGCTGCTGCTGCTCTGGAGATCCCTTCCGAGCCCTGCAGCTCTGTCATTCTCACGCTGGCTGATAGCTCTGCGTCCCAGGGAGCAAAGGGCTCTGTGAGCAGAGGGCACGGCTCAGCGGGAGGCACCGGCATCAAGCCCCGCTATCAGAGCGCAGCCTTTAAGAGCGGTGAAGGCGTTGACCTCCGAACGCAGCGCCCGGTGAGGAAAGTGATCTCGGAGCAGGCAGGCTGCTGCCCTTGCTGTGGCAAGGTGTATTGCTCCAGCTGCCGGCACTGCAGTGTTTGGAAGTGCGGAAAGACCCTTCTTACATACTTAGATAATTGGAATGAGAAAGCGAATTAGGAGTAACCCAACTGATGAACCGGACGTGTAGGACCCCAGAATGTCTCCTGGATCTCCTCTGCACAAGAGCTGGCGTGGAACTCAGCCAGGCTGTGCCAATAGAGCTTTCTGTCCCTACAATGAAAAGCAGTAAGCGCTCCAGCACGGTGCTGGGACCTGGCTGTGAACACTGCACACGTGCCTGTGTAAGTGCAGTGCAGATTCTTCCACTCACCTGTAGCCAGCACCAGAGGGAAAGTCTGGTTGTTTAGGGCTCTTAGTTTGTTTCCTGATCTACTGAGACTTGCTGAGCAAGTGTGAGAGCTGCACAGAGCTCGGCTTTAACCAGGCTTGCACCATTTGGACAGCAGTTAGGGTAAGACCTGGTTTAGCAGGATCAACAATTGTTTCGTAATGGCATCAGGCAGCTTTGGGCTGAGACTTGGCTGTAGCTAGGAAAAGTAGAGGGAACTCTGTGATCCTCGTGTGTACCTTCTGCTCCTGCATATTTTAGTTGCTCGTTGGTAGGGGAGCAGGTTTGTGATTGCTGTTTGAGATGTCTGTCTGTAGAGGTGATAGCAGGCAGGGAAAGTTACAGACAGGAGCCGTGTCCTGCAGTCCTGACAATTTAATTTCACAGCAGGCACAGATGCTTTTTAAAAGGCTGATGTGCTTTTCCTGCTCCAGTCTCACCTCTCTCTCCCCATCAGACGTGATGCTCAGCACCGCTAGCCCAGCTCCCACACCATCGCGCCAGCCATTAGCACTTTAGAAGCCACTGGTGGGTAGAAATTGGCTTTTTGCTGTCTGACAGCATCCACTGCTGTGCAGGTACCTCCCAGGCGGTGCTTTCCTGAGGAATATGTGCTGACTTGTGAGGCTGGCAGCAAATTTGGTTCCCACAAAGTCTCCCTTCTAGCTAATCCATCTCTCCACCAACAGAGCTGGCACGTACCAAACGTTTTTTTTTTTTTTTTTTCCTGGTTTACAGAGGTTTAACTTCCAGAGGTCTGCAGTCCTAATGCATCTGTGAGACCACAGCTTCAGGACACTTGGATATGCCAGAAACTGGATGTTTGGGGGATAGACAGACAGGACTTGTAACAAGAGCAGCCTGTGAGCAGAGGTGGGCTGCTGGCACCGCATGGCTCTGTGGGACACTCAGGAAAAAGGTTTTAAGAAGTGGAAAGCTTACTCGGATGCAAATAAGAAAGCCTGTAAAACATGACAGGAGGGATGTAAGCTGGAAATTAAGAGGATTACAAATATACAGAGTGCAAAGTGTGCTAAAAACAATGGGAAAAAAGGGGGGGGGGGGGGAAGAATCCAGTCAATTACAGTTCAGGAAGGGGGTCTTTACCACTGATAGTTCTTTGAGATCATCAGCTCAGTGTGCTTGCCCAAAACACCCACAAAACGCTGGGTGTCAGCAGCACATATGCTGAGTACAGAACAGAGGGCACCGTTCCTCTGCAATAAAAAACCCAAAAGACATCTGAAGTATTGCCTGTAGTTCTGGACTATGCGTTTGCAGAAGGCAATCCAGAAAGGGACGACCGAGAGGCCAGAGCATTAAGAAAGCATGCTGAAGGGGTTGAGAGTCAGCAGGTAGGAGGGGAAAGGCTGTGGGAGAAAAAGGGCAAGGTTTATGAAATCCTAAAGAAGGTAAATAAATTGGAGGTCTATCTCTGGTTACAAAGTCCTGCAGTAATCAGACATTGGGGCGTTTGATTACACTGGTAGGAGATTGTTTTCAAAGAGATCATATGAAGCTTGATGCCACTGGAGCCCGTGGAGGCAGATGGGCTGGCAGGATCAGGGATTAAACTAATTCATGGGCAGCAGGTCTGTAAGGGATGCTAAATGAGGGTACGTAGATGCATACTGGACCATCCCTCATGCAGTGGTTGTGGATGCTGGGGGAAGTACAAAGGGGAGGGACCAGACCTGCACGATGCACAAAAAGCATTTTCTATTGTTAGATTGGAGCCCAGCTGAGTTAATTTTCAGGATTCCCTTAAGCTACTTTCCTTTAAGTTTGCCTTTACAAATCATTGCAAAAAAAAAAAAAAAATAGTAATAATAAATAAAGAAACCCTGTTACAAATCCAGCACCTCATCGCTGAGATGGGTAGAAATAACCTGTTGTCCTCAGCCCTAAGAACAGTCTGTCCTGGGGTGTGCTGCTCAGACACGTAACACTCAAGCACCTTGGCGGGATGGCTTTTCTTGCAGTCAAAACAGCTCACATGGCAGAGCTGACTACATAGCACGGAATTAAGTGCTGATTGGAATGCAAATAGTGAATTTCTCATTGTTACTGTTAAATGAATGATACTGTCGCACAGTAATGAAATACTTATGCAAATGCCAGTGACTTTTTGTCTCTTTCGTGCTCTAGCTGTTTGAAGTTGTGATACCCTTGAGTGTTTTTACAGTTTTACTGTCATACATTTCACTGTGGTTTCAAATGACATCTTTTACCATCAGCTGCAGTGTGTGTTTCAAGCCATGCAGCTCACACTGGGCTGTGACATGTCCTGGAGCAGGCACGTTGCTCCAGGGCAGGAGAACAAGAAGCTGCCAGAAGTCCGGGTGGTGATTCCTCCTCTTCATTCCTGGGAGAAAGCTGTATGAAGGGAGAAGTATTTTTGCAAGCACAGTGTCGCATGGCAAAACCAATTGTGTGGTATTAATACAGACAACGTGGGCAGCTTGGATGACGAATCTTTCTTGTGGCAGGAGGGTGTTGCTGTGAGTGCTGTGACACTGAGGGCTTGTAAATCATTTCCTATGGAAAATCCAGAACCTTTTCATCTGAAACAGACTCTTCCAATTGGTATTTTGCAACTGCTGAGCACACGGGCACTGTAAGCTTCCTATTGCTTCCTGTGACAGAATGATGGTTCCTTGCTACACAATATTTTCACAACAGTAATTTAATATTTGTATGAGATCCTGTTGCATACTTTTTTCCCCTCTTGGCTCTGTGGTTTGTAAAGATGAGTGACATTTCATAAGGGTTTTTCCATTAATCTTCCAGCCAGGTGGATTTGGTACATCCCTGGCCCAGCCTTGAAGCAGAAACCAGGCCTGGTGCAGGGAGTGGTGGGTGCAGCCCCCCCAAACTGTAGCACATCTCTTGATGTCACAAAGGGGCTGAGATAAAAACGAGTCCTTCATATGTGTTGTCCCAGAGAGTGTTTAAAAGAGTTTTTTTTTACCCCTGGAGCTCATTCCCTTTTTAAACAGTCCACAGATTACCAGTGGCTTTGCATTAATTACTTTTGAATTATGTTAAACTGTTTTCCTAAAAATCAGAATGTTCAATTCAGAAAGGCATTTTCAAAAGAGCGTTCCCCTGTGCTGCTTGCTTTGAAAATTGCAATACTGTGGTCACAAGAAGATTCTCCAGCAAATGACAGGTCAGCAGTGATAAGCTGGTTGGATTTTGGCACTTGCCCTTGAAATGAGAGGGAGAGTAACAAAGATTCAGCCAGAGAGGTTATGGCAGAAGACAAACCAGAGGACAGACTTACGTGGACTCACTGCTTATTTTCACTGAGCCGCTTTGTGTCGATGGAAAAGTAATGTAGTTGGTTGTTAGTCACTGAACCTCTAATTTCTTTCAGTTTGACAGTTCTCCAGGCACTAGAGGATGGACTGAAAAGAGCAGATGCAGATCCTTCAGTGAAAGCTGTTACAATCTGTGGCGAAAATGGGAAATTCAGTGCGGGTAAGGCGTTCCTTCAAACACCGTGAGAAGAAGAGGAAACACTCTCTGCCCACACCTGAAGATTTTCTGCTGTGTACCACTAACGATAAAATGCCAAAAATTCTGATGTGACTGAAAATGCCTGCAAAACTGGTCTTTTCCTGCTGACCCAGGTTGGCTTGGGACACAGCACAGATTGAACTGTCCAGGCCAGAAATAAACTAGTTGATTCACGATGAAACTGAGGACAGCAGCTTCTTATCTTCCTGATATACTGATGTCCCCTTGCTTTCCATGACTTCGTATGAAAACTCAGGACCAAGAATTAGCCATGTGTATAGAACTGTCCTGGCACTGGGGCAGTTAAAGCTCTCCTCCAGTTGTAGACGTATGTGAAGCTAACAAATTTCTGTAAAACTTGGCATTACTTGTATGTAATTCAGACTTATTTTTTTAAGTAAGCATCCTTGCAAATCACTGTAGTAACTGCATGATCGTTACAGTTACATGCTCTTCTATTTTGACATCCCCTTAGCACTCTGAGTAGGGATAAGGAGCCTGGGCTTCTTGCAGCTGGTCCCAAGAGATCATTGCCTGTTAGCACGCCAGCAGCGTGTTCTGTCAGACCTCAGTCATCTGTGAGTGATGATGCTTAATGGCACTGAGGGAAGAGTCGTTCCACTCAACTGCCTTCCCCACTAATTCCTTTTCATCTTTCTGCTTCCACAGGCGCTGATATTCGAGGATTTTCTTCTCCAAGGAAGCAGGGTCTTGGCTTGGGCCCTATAGTTTCTCTCATAGAAAGGAGCGAGAAGCCTGTGGTGGCTGCCATTGAAGGCATTGCCTTGGGAGGAGGCCTGGAGGTGGCACTTGGCTGTCACTACCGTATCGCACACGTGCAGGTAACACTGTGAACTGGAGAAGTTGGTGGGAGCATCTGGAGCCTGTGGCCATGTACAGAGTGGGAGGCTGCTCCTGAAGAGCAGCATGTCTTTTCTAATTAGAAACTTCAGAAACTGAGTGTTAATTTGTACTCAGTCTCAGTAGTCATTATCAGAATTCTGTGTAGCTGGCTCATGCAGCATTAATTTCTTATTTTTTTCTCCCCTGCCATGTGAATTTTGCATTTCTTTCTGCTAGTGGCCTAGTTTCAATAGGTAGTTGAAACTCAGCTAGCACAGAGCACTTAGAATTTGATTCCTCATGGGCTGTTTCCTGAGGCTGCACTCTAACCAGCAGAGAGCTTCCCCCCCACTCCCCATTTAAGTCATTCAAAGTCATCCTTTTTTCTTTCTCTCAAAACCCTTCCTTCAGGATTGCCAAACTGCCTTTTACCAGGACCTCGTCTCCTTACAGAGGCTGTTCCCTGGCAGGAGCACCTCCTCCCTTTTTCAGTGTGAATCACTTTCTCCCTGACAGTGTGGGTTGATATAACACAATGAAGAGGTACTTTACATACCCCATATGCAACCTAAGACAGGTGCCTGAAGTATTGGTCTTAAAATGACCCCACAACTCTTAAGAGCTCAATTGGAAATGTACAATATATTAAAAAAAATAATAAAACATGCTAAATAAAACTTTAAGCAGAGGCAGGAGTTGTCACTGGCTTCTCTACCGTCACTCTAGTAAATCTCAAGTGCACCAAGAACCACTTCTGCATTTTTGAAGGATGGTTAGTGAGGCGTGCTGTATGTGAATATTTTCCTGCAATACATTTCTAATAAATATGGAAGGGAGACAGGAGGTCACAGAGACACTGACAACTGTTTGCCCTCTTGAGCTGAACACGTGTTGTGGTTTGGGGTGATGCTGTTGGCTCTGTTGGTCTCCTCCAGCTTTGCTCTGGTTCCCATACATCCACCAATGGATGATCCCTCTTCTGCTTCTGTACATAAGTTCTTGAAAAAGTTGAGTGGGTTTCTGGGTTAAATGTCTTAGCAAAAAGCAAAGATGAGGATTCTGTGTAGTTCTTCGAGGATTCCTAGAGAATCAGCACATGAATCGGGTCTAATTGTCTTTGCTCTGCTCAGTTTCTAATTACTGGTCTTGTTAATCAGATCTCTTGTTGAATTTGATTTTGGTTTTAGGCACGGATGGGTTTACCAGAAGTCACGATTGGGTTACTGCCAGGTGCTCAAGGCACTCAGCGGCTCCCCAGGCTGGTTGGGGTTCCTGCTGCTCTGGATTTAATTACTACAGGTAAAGTACTGTGCCATGCTCCATTTATAAGGGTGACAGCGAGTCATGCCATCGCTTTGGTCTAACAAAGTACGATGTTCCTTTGTAAGGACATAGCTGCTTGAGTTGAGATTCAGCTTGATTCCTCTAAGGATTGACTAGGAAATGGACACATGCCTTTCTGAGGCATATAGTTAGTTATGCATTTGTTACCTGATGGGCAGTCTGGTATCTGAATCCAGCTATACAAAATATATATGGCTATATATTTGATCAGATCAAAAAAGAGTGAAATCGCTTATCATGCCTCAGCTGTAGTCACTGATTTCTCTTTTCATCACAGGAAGACATATTCCAGCAGCTGAAGCACTGAAGCTGGGCTTGGTTGATGAAGTTGTGGAAGAGAACACAGTTGAAGCAGCAATTCGTTTGGCAAACAAGTTGATTGGTGAGGAAAGAATTGTAGCAATGCCAGGAAATAATTGGTGAGGCTGAAGAGAATTAGAACAAAGCCCATTTGCTTGTTCCAGCCTCTACGTTCCATTCATTGGGTTTTGGCATCCATATCAGGTAGAATTAACTGCAGGATTTGTTTTCTGTGAAGTGGAAGTGGGGAAACTCAGATGTTGAAGAGCTGCAGAAATTTGAGTAAGGATTCAGAGAAGAAAAATAGGAGTCCTCTTGCTTCTATAGTTTTATATCCATGCTTTTCTAGACTACTGCACTCTGATTTTAGAGAGTATGTGCTCTTTCTGCGCATAGATTTGGATGACAGCTGGTATTGTACGTAGCCTGGCTGCACCATCAGTAACAGCTAGTGGAAAAATAACGTTCTCCCTCTAGTGGAGGGACCGGCACTCTCTCAGCTGAACTCAGTGGAGTGACTGAACCTTTTGCTGCTTCGTGAGAAAATGACCTATGGAGATGGGAGAGACGCACAAAGAGATTTCTCCACCTTAGAAGTAACAAAATCAGATTCACAGGATTTAGCACTGAAAGAGGATCATTCACAGAACAGCCTGGAAAACGTCACCTTGAGAGAAAACAGAATGCTTTGCCACTGCCTTTGGAGAGAGACCATTGACTCCTGTCAGAATTTGATGTACATGACAAGATGCACACAAGGAAGAACAAACAACAACCCAACACTACCACCTGCCTGCTCTGATCGCTGGCCTTTACACACAATGCGTTTCCAAGGTTAGGTGCTCCTGCAGCTCTTCCCACTAAAAATAGGAGCAGTTTTCCATAGGAGTGCTTCTCTCACTCCAGAGGCTCAAGCAGCCTCAGCTTTGTCCTGGATGACAATGCACTGTACTTTTAAGATATCCCAGTGATTGCACTATTCTTCAAAATTAGTGTCTTAGCTGCAATGTGGGATTTACCAGCTAAGTGCAAAAGCGTGTTCTTTGTCTGGGTCTTCTGAAACACTCTTCCTTCCCTTCATGCTACTGTATCTTCAGTTTTAGTGCAGCACTCATGACATCAGCAATCCTTTTCTCTTTCCCCATGTGTAGTCAGGCTGTTTAAATATAAAACTTCAGAAAGGTGGGTGATATAATTCCCTACTGCTTAAGAAAAGCTTAGGCACTTTGGCTCACTGATCTCATTTGTTTTGAATGATAATAATTCTTCTCTATCTGTTGGAAGAGCAGTGAAACAATTCTACTTTCCCATACAAATTAACCCAAAGTGTTCCCTTTAACATACTCCCTGGGTTATAAATGGCTCTTTGTGTTAAATCTACACCAATACCGATGGCATAAGCAGCATATCATCAAATGATTAACAGATACATTGCTATATCTAGCCAACTGGCAAACATCCTGGTTTTTAACAAATGCTATGTGAAACCAGGTGAATTTTAGACATTCATAAGTTTATTTCTTCTGTGACCAGCATGGTGCAGCAGATGAGAATTGCTAAATCAGCGTGACTTTAGATGAGAACCTCAGGAATGAAACCCTGAATCCACTATGCCTCAGTGTAACTTGCTTTCTGGCACTTACATCTGCTGCCATTACTCACAGATCCACATTCTCTAGCTTCATTTCCATAGGAAAACACCATGAAAAGTTGAGACCTGCATAAGCACACAAAGATCCTTCATGGATGTCCAGCAGGTGACCTGTCCCTGCTCATTATTTCTAGTGGCTTTTCTTGCACCAGTGAGAACAGAGTAGTACTGCTGAAGGTATTTCACATTATACCATATACCAACTCCAACAGGACTTCCAAAAGCATGCTTTCAGACTTTCTCCAGCACCTCTGCTGGCAGTATGATCTTTAACAGTGAAAGCAGTGGAGAGACAGTTCACCTTTATTTCTCTCCTACTTGGAGAATTCGTCTTTAGACTTCACAGAACACCATGAGAAGTTCTGATGCACCATTTAGCCTCCAGTGACCTGATCAGGCTGACAGAGCAGGGTTCCCGGAGTCCACAGATTCCTTTTGAATCATTCCTGGCTTCAGCCTTTGCCTAAACTTAAAACTCTTCTGTCATACGGCAGCAAAACAGTACTTTCAGTTCTGTACCTCAGTCACTAACTTGAGGCTGCAGAAGAGATGTGACAGCCTCACGTAGCTGGCCTGGTTTTTGTTCACAGTGAGTTATGTTCTCCGTGACTGCGTTTCAGGCAGTCTTAAACAGAGGTGGGATTACGTAACAGTGCCATAGCACAGGTGCACTTTATACAGAGTGCAGCATTTTGTTTCTGGGGGTTTTTGTTGTTGCTTTTTAAAAACTGAGGTTAACTGTCCTCTTACAGAACAGTTAGGTTAAGTAACTCACTGTCACCATTGGAATTCCTGCTCTTATTCTGGGAGAGCTGTACTGCAGGATCCATCTCAGGGAGCCAATTAAGGTAATTCCTCTGCCACAGCATCTCATGGAAGGAAACCAGGCTTCTCCATCCATAAATCTTTATGGAATATTCTTACAAAAGAGCACCCTCTAAACAGCTCTGAATTAATGCCTGTAGAACAAATGGTCTCCTTCAGCAAAATAGAGCATTTTTACCTTTGGAAGTGGAATAGATAAGAGCGACATCCTCAGAGATGAGAAGAGTGTTCTTTCATTAAATGTGTTTGATAATCACTGTGCTAATTCAGAGCTGCATTACATGATATGTCCACCTGATGGCATTACAAAATTGAAAGATTGCTGCAATTGTTTGCAGCTTCAACTACCCACCTCTGCTGCCTTCCTGGGCTGGAGGAGAAAATGGTAGCTGACTTCTTCAGAGCTCCTGTTTTATAATCATCTCTTGCTTTTTAACAATATCTGCCAATTGACCTATATCTTCGTCAGGGCACAAGAGTATCCATGGTTTGCATCAAAGAACCAGGCAACATCAGTTCAATTTAGATTAGTTCAGACCCCACAGGTATTAAATTCCACATGGAAAGAGAATTATGAGTTTCTGACTGTAACTGCGTGGGATGCGTGTGTTTCTTCCGAGGCTCCCGAAACCCACAGGGGTGACATTACTGCTCATGCAGTAATTACACGCTTTGTGTGGAGACTGATGGAGAAAAGCTTTCATTTGCAGTTGTAAGGGCCTTCAGTCCATCTCTGGGAAGATGTACTCTATACGGATATTTAGATCTCTCTTCGGGGCATATCATTCTGACTAATATCTTCCATAGACAGGTTTTATGAACTTGATCCATTCTTCCTGCTACCTGGACTACCAACTCCTAAAAACAGAGTAGGTATCTGTGCTAGGCCCTGTACATGGATCCCAATTCTCCCTGCACTGTTGATATCTGATCTCGTTCATCATGCTCCTGCTTCTTTGATTTCAGAAATCAAGCTGTAGGTACCCTGCACAACTTCAGACTGTTATCTTCTTACCTGTTCATAAAAAGCTGCGTGGAGGTACTACTTCACTAAGAGTTTTCTTACAGGATCCTGAGGAGATTAACTATCTTGTGTACTCCCTCAATATTTTTGGTTACAAGTACTACTTTACCTGAAGACCATGCTTAAAGGTTCCTGGTAGTCTCATCACCACATCAGAGATGCATGAAGTCTCTCCATCTGCCCATTTTGAGTGACCTTCTGGGATAAACCCAAGATTTCCTTGTCAGAAAGGAAACTTTATCCAGTCAGGCCAATCATGTTAGAAACGTGCATTTGGGAAGGCAAAGGATTCAAAAAATAAACACGGTCTTCACTGAGATCCTGCAGTACTGGCAGCAAATGCAGGTTGGATCTGTCAACATGGAAACATTTTCCATTTTATTTACAAGGGAAGCTACTTCATATTAATCTTTGTGTTCTCCAAGAGCCTTAATTCAAAAGCCTGAGCTCTGAAGACCATTGTTTCAGGAAGTCAGTACCAACTCAACGATTTTTGTTTGACTTAAGAAGACAGAGTAAAGCCATGTTCTTCAGACAGCTATGATTCTACTGCCATTGTTTCCATTTCACAGCATCCTGCATATGCTGGGGCACCAGATTTCCTGCTCCTGAATCTTCTGCTGATATACTGGCATTAAGACAACAAGAGAAGGGAGAGCTGGGTGCAACATGCCACCTTTGAAAGAATTGTGCTCCTACAACAGAGATGGTAACAGAAGCCAGAGCAATGAGGTCATATGCCACAGAGCTTCTCAGCTCTGGGCTCCCATCAGAATGGGCTTTGTTGGTGATCCTGGGAACAGAACTGCAGCACTCAGCACCATAACACTGCCTCACAGTTGGACCAGGATCCGGATGTAATGACAAAAGCCTGCTCATGCAGGCTTCTGGGATATTGAGGAGATGCATCCTGAGTTTCTAGTGTTGTTCCTCCATGGTTTTTACTGAGACAAGATGCCATTAAGACCATAAGAAATAGCCTGAACATTGCCAGATCAGAGATCTCCTAACAGGCATCAAGGTTTATACTCCTGAAGGGTACAGAGAGGATTTTGGTATCTGAAATGTAACTAACATCTCTCAATTAAAAATCCTTTCTAGGTATTACCATAGCAACCTCTGTCTGTAATGAGGTTCGTGTATTTATGTGGCTGCTTGATTCACCCCTTGCTGACACAGAAGCATGAACTCTTCCTTGTTATTCATTTGCTCCCCAACTCATGCTGTGCGAGCCATCCTTTTGGCTAGTCCCACAGGGAATGGAGGGAATCCTGCTGCTAGGGAAGAATCAAAATCAGGGTGTATTTCCCAGTCATTCATATAAATGCCTGGGTCGGGACATTGCTAGCCAGATGCATTCTAGCCAATGAGTACTAAGCAACACTGAGGGAAAAACTCCAGTACTGAAGCTTATAGAAAAAAATAGTGTTATGAATGTGACAGCTGGGACCGCAGAATTAGAACTGGAGAAGTCAAGCCACTCTTCAGCTGAGAAAAGGAGAGAATTACGTCTTTGAGACTGAAATCTTAGTTCATTGAATTCTGGGAAGAAGGGTCTTGAAAAATAGTCATTGTCAGGGCAAACAAAGCTCAAGGGAAATGCCAGACACTTAAATACTAGACCCAGATCATCATGCTGTGCAAGCCCGAATAGCACAGCAGGCTTAGCAGGAGGAGGGGGGGGGGGGGGGAAGGTATAATGCAGTCCCATTCTATGTAGAAACTGGTAAAAGTTCATAGTCCTCCAAGAAATGCAGATGTTTTGTTCTGACTCCATTTTTTTTTTACCCACAGGCCAGCCCTTGGGACCCCGCAGGCTCAGCCTGAAGCCAGTCCCAAAACTGCCCAACATGGAAGCATTCCTCAGTGAGGCTCTTGCAAAGGTGAAGAAACGGGCCCAAGGGTGCCTGGCTCCAGAGCTGTGTGTCCAAGCAATCAAAGCTGCCACACAGCAGCCATTTGCAGATGGAATTCGGAAGGAGCAAGAGCTGTTTAACATCCTGCTGACTTCAGGGCAGGCCAAAGCAATGCAGTATGCTTTCTTTGCGGAGAGAGCAGTGGAGAAGTGGACAACACCCAGCGGAGCTTCATGGAAAAGTGCTTCCCCTCAGCCCATCCGCAAAGCAGCTGTGATAGGTAAGGGGATGGAAAAGCCATTTCATTTCCTGACTTGCAGTTAACAGCAGAACTCATTTCAGGGGGTAAGTAAGATGGAGATTCACTCATGTAGAATTCCCTAGCAGTCTCAGGACACACGTATTCCAGGCCTGTGGGTGACGTAAGAAGTCATCGCTGCATCAGTAAGTTCAGAGAATCAAATGGTTGTGTGCTACTATTGCTACTTAGTCCCACCTGTTTCTTAAGAAGAATAACGTCCTCTCAATTCAGAGAGAGCAACTGTGGACCATACATAGTCTGTTCCCTTGGAAGAACTGTTGAGCCTTGGCTTTATACCATGCTGTAAGCAGGTCTGCTTAAAGCTCTCCTCCCTTTGGTCTAGTTCTGTAGTGCAAGTGCATGTGCATAGCATCACTCAGGGATGTGTTAAAACAAAAATGTTTTGACAGCTGTATTTTTAAGAAGATTTCATCTCTCTGGGATCCACTCTTGCCATTTTGTAGCCCAGCAAGATAATGCCTTCATTAATTTTTTATGAGAGCAATTTAAATAAAACCTTTGATGCACTGCTGAGATCTATAAAATAGTATCTTTCAGCTCTGCCTGTTGATAGTAGCACTCAAAAAATGGTTTGATGGATGTCTTCCAAGTGCTCCATTACTCATTCTGTTTCAGAGGAAGCTCACCAACTCTGCTCTGTCCTGGGTAGTTCTCAGGCCTTTTATGCTCTGAAATATGATCTCTCTAGAAACGCATTTCAGTCCATAAAAACACTTTCCATTAGTAAGTCCTCTTTGAAACTTCTCTTCCTTTCATTAGCTTCCCTGAATTAACCCATGCTGTATTTGTAATGAAAAATGAGCCCACAAGCCTTGCAAGGAAGATCTGTGACCTTTGTGCCATTTGGGTAATAAAGCATAAATTATTGCATAGGTGCAGTCCCAGATGGGCCAGTCCTGCAGCGCATTCTTTGGCAGAAAGAGCTTATGCTGAAGTTCTGTAGGAACGATCAGGTGACCAGAATCAACATCAGAACAGACGTTCTTTGTTATGTACTGATTAATCATGCTACAATAAATAGCACAGTTGAAAAATCCCAATAGCAATAACAACATAGCCAGAAGGGCCATTCAGAACATCTGATCAGCTTAATTTGGTGCTGTAACTAAGCAGCAAGGGCCAGCTTCTCCCCAGGGAATGGGGTGGAGGGCAGTAACACCACAGAACCACAGGTTGGAAGGGACCTCTGGAGGTCATCCTGCCCAACAGGGCCACCCAGCACCATCTTCCCAGGATTATGACAAGAGAGCTATTCAGTATCTCCACAGGTGGAGGTTCCTCAGCCTTCCCTGCAAACCTGTGCTCACTCACACCCATAATAAAAAGAAAAAAAGCAATTCCTGGTGTTTAGGTGGAGCCACCTGCATTTTAGTTTCTGCCCCTTCCCTCACACCTCATCTCTAGGCACCAATTACTAAAGCCTGATTCCTTCTTTACACATTGTCCTCTGGTTTTTATGTACATCAGAGGGATTCTGCCTTGCCACACCCATCAGGCTTTCTCTTTAGGCTGAAAGAACCCCAACTCTCTCAGCCTTTCCACATGAATTATTCCAATTCCTTGATTGCTTCTGTGGCCCATTATTGGAATCTTTCCAGTAACTGCATGTTTCTCTTGTACTGGGGAGTCCAGAACTGCACACAGCACTCCAGTTGTGACCTCACCAGTGCTGAGCAGAGGGAACAGATCCCCTTCCACAACCTGCTAGCATCACTCCTCCTCATGCCACCCAGTATGCTAATAACCTGTTCTGCAGCAAAGACCAATTGCTGGCCATAATCTATTCGGTGTCCACCAGGACCCCAGATTCTTTTCTGCAATGCTGCTTTCCAGTCAGTCAGCTCCCAGAATATATTGGGGCATTAAATCATACCTCCCCAGTGCAGCAATTTGTATTTCCCCTTGTTGAACCTCATGATGTTTCTGCCAGCACATTTCTCCCTCTGGATAGCAGCGCAAGTCCCTGGTGTATGAGTTAACAATACCTGAGCGAGACAGTCAGGGCTGGCACAGAAATCATGGCCAGAATCTACTTGACTGACTACTAAACAGACATAATGAAGCAAGTGCAAGGTAAAATTGGGAAGCCAAGAAGCAGGTTGAGGTCTGGATCAACAATGGCCATGACTAGAGGCAAGTGTTCTTCTAACATAGCTCAAGAAGGGTATTAAGGTCTACAGCTAAGCTTAATGCAGGCTCTGAGGCCCAAGGGCAGCAGACAAAAGGTTGAGGTGCAGCTGGACAAGGTCATTAAAACTTACAAACACACTCAAGCCCCTGGCACCTGCCAAAACTCTGAATTCCTTCTCTAAATCAGTTCAGCGCAGCTCCCATACCCAACTACTATGGCTTGATTTGTTTGTGCTAGGCATTGACTTCATGCTTGATATAATAAGCAGCATCTATTTTGGAGGCTGTCGATCACCTCCTTTTAATTCTCAATTCCATGTCATACTAAATGTAATTGCTTTCCATCACATACTTTTCTCTGCCATCCCACTGGGCTTTTTCCTATCTTGCTGCGTGATACCAAATAGAGGCATACAGTTACCAACCAGTTTCGGATAGCCCAAGAAAAGCATTAGCCATGAGCCCACGATAAGGAAGGAACAGCTTACCTCACTCTGAAGATAAGGACTCACTAGAAAATACACAGAAGGAAGCAGCCTCCAAGCAGAGATGCTTCCCTCGCAGCTGCCAGCCCTTAAATGAGGTTCTTGTTGCGCAGGTGAACTGCTTGCACCTGTGCTCCCAGTGCTGGCCACACCCCTTCACCAGGTGCTCAGGCACTGGGTCAGGCTGTGACCTAGCAGTTCCCTAAGCTTGCCTTTGGATATGCGTGAAATGAAAGCCTTTAGGAGGTGGGTGTAGAGCATGCCAACACAATTGCATTTTCTTCTCTCAGCTCACAGTCATTCTCCAGCCAGTGCCGTGCTGTGCAGTGTGTCACAGTTCCACACTCTCGATGTTCAGTGTGTTCTCGTTCATCTTCAGGATGATTTTTGAGGGGCTGGCACCTTTTAAAGCAGCACCGGTGGATCCCTTTGAAGTACCGAGTCTCAGTAGGTTACCTAGCGTCTCCCTATTTTCACTGGAGAGAGGAAGGCACTCTGAGCAGGATTTTTGCATTCATTTCAGATGGTTAGAAATCATGCAGCCCTCATTTTCCAATAGACAGTGCTGTTTCACATACTGAAGCCCTGGCACTATGCTGGTTCTTCTGTCTATTATTGCAAAATGAGAAGCAGACCACTGTGACTTCTTCCTCCTTCACTGCCTGTTCTGTCAGCACAGAGGACCTTTAGGGGATGGAAGCAGTGTCATGAATGCTGGGGAAGCCTTGCCTTGTGGACTCCCTGTCAATCTGATATTAGCAGGACTTGTTAGAGAGAGTTGGCACCAAGTCTTAATGTATATTCATACATCCAGGACTGTGTGTCATTTTAGTGGGCATGCTTGATGGATGGCATTGCTGATGACTTGGCAACTGTTCCTGTGAATCCTGGCTTCCCATCAGCTGCCTTCATCTGCAGTTTGCTCGCTGATAAGCAGGTAGCACCCGGCTGTACAGGTTCCCACCTGCTCGTGGCCTAGCTGTTCTTGGCTGTCTGTAGCCTACCTCATGTGCTTCTGCTTCCGGACTCTTGGCGTCCATCTCTTTCCACTTATTCTCATTCCTCGTCACCCAGAAAAAGAGTTCATCCCAACCCTTCTGCAGCCTTTCCATATCTCTCTTCTTGCCTTCAGCATCACATTATTTCTGCTTGAAATTAATACCCACAAACAAAGAAGCAGTCCCAGTCGGAATCAGTCCACCACCACCCATTGCTCATTATTATTTTTAACATGGGAAATGAGATCATCTTCGCATACTCTTACCAATCTATAAAGTATTGTTTCCAATTCCTGTCAGTTTAAAGTTCAAATATTCATTGTAGTTCAGAGTGCTTTCCACTGCTACATATTTCTCTGGTGTGTGTGACTCTACATTAGTTCATGCATATTTCGAGTTCATTTGTTTTGAAACTTGTTTTTAAAATCCCTCAATTAATTTTGCACAATTATTCGTATTCTCAGTACCTCATGTGATAGATCAGTAATTAACAAGCACTATTCAGTCAGCTTTCCCAACAAATGGATTTGCCATATCCATGTTCGGCCTTAACTTTTGTGAGTTTAAGCACTGCTTCATGTCTGTGGGGTAGAAAATGAAGTATGCAGTAGAAGTCCTGGAGTACTTCTGTCCATTAGCTGTGCAGTCTCAATGAAGCATTCAACATTTCTCTTTTCTCCTGCAGCCTTCTAAACATGCAAGACCCAACGATTCCCCACCATTTATTTTTTTTTTGCTGCTCTAACACGTTTTCCCCCATGATCATGAATCTCTATAAAATTGAAAGGGAAGTCCTCAGAAATGCTTCTTTCCCTGCTAAATAGCCACATCTCTCCTTGGTTTTATAGCCCAATTTTAGAAAATATTTCCAGGGGAGTCATGCTGTGCAAGCTCTAATGTAACAAAACCCTTGGGGCTTTCATTACTCTCTCTGCCAGCTTCATTAAACATCATTTCATACAGGCCACTGAAGAGTTATGTAGTAAGTTGAGAGACAGCTTTTCTAGGTCAGAAACAAGCTTGGCAAGCTCATGTCTTATCTATAAAGCCTACTCCTGTGGCCTAGAAAGCGCAGGACTACAGGCGTGTACGCCTGTCTGTCAAGGGATGGTGAAAACCTAGAAGGGAATACTTACATGCGAACGAAAGCAAATAGCTGAATCAGCCACCGCCACCGTGCTGGAAAGCTGGAAAACCACTGCTCACCAAAGAGTTTTGATTTAGGAGGAAACAGCGTGTTCACATTGTGAGGGAACTGCTGAGATTTCAGGTGTGAAACTGAAGCAGAGAGGAAGGGGAGTTACTAAGGCCCAGAATCACAGAATTATAGGGGTTGGAAGAGACCTCCAGAGATCATCGAGTCCGACCCCCTGCCAGAGCAGCTCCCTGCCCAGGTTGAACAGGTAGGCATCCAGGTGGGTCTTGAACATCTCCAGAGAAGGAGATCCACCACCTCTCTGTGCAGCTCCAGTGCTCCGTCACAAATGTGAATGCGGGGGTTCCTTTTTAGTAGAACTTGGAAATTCTAAGGAGAAACCTCAGGTCTCCACCTTGGAAAGGAGTAAGTGAATCGAGGAGGAAACCATGAAGAAGCAGGATGCAGAGCTGCAAGCCCTGTACCATGATGTCTAAAGAGAGCCCTGGAGACGGGGCTACGCTTGGTGGGAGTGAGGTGGTGAGCGACACTGAACACTGAGAAGAAAGCAGTCTTTGTAGCTCAACAAAGACAGGGAGAAAGCACTCTGCTGCCACATCCACGCCTCTGAGAACAAAGCAAAGTGGGAGGAGGTATTTGTGTTTGTTTGCTTTTCAGTCAGCAAACCACGGACAATTAAATATTAAGAAATGATTCATGTTATACTACTTTTATTTTCAAATTAATTTTTAGTAGTGTCTGATAATGAAGTAACAGATCTAATTTCCTACAAAGGAATGTCAGCATTTGCTTGGCAGTGAAATTGTTTACGAGCAAGCTTCCAGATAGTGATATCTGTAAGAGCTATGTTCTTAAAGTGAAGCAGGGAATGTTTTAAATATCTTCTGCGTACTCAAGTTTAGCATGGACAGAACTGAAGCAAGGGTGTGTGGCCTGTAGGAAGAACACACTACCTCATTTGACCTTCATTGTTGGAACTTGTTTAACTGATGCCATAATTTCAGCTCTTCTCTATAAAGCTGCTTTAGACAAAAAATTTAATCCCTTTGTTTCGGTTTATTTGTTTAGCTGAATTTAATTTGTAAACCAAGGATTAAAAAAAAAATCATTTTTACAGAATTATAACAAACCTGGCCTTTGCGTAGCTGTTCCTTTATTTAGGATGTTAATAATCCTCCCATTTGAATGCTTTGCACTTTTAAAGCTGGTGAAATTGTGCTGGCTTTCTCATTAGTTTGTGTTAGCTCCGTCCGCAAAGCGTCCGTCATGGGAGTACAGAATAAGCAGCGTGGGCTGGCTATCATAGGAAAGTGTAAGCATGCAGCTTCATTTAATGTAACCGAGGGCAGAGCCAGTGGAAGGGCTCAAAAGGAGGGGAAGTATCGAGGCAGTAATCTCAGCAATGTTATTTCTCAGGGTGTGAGCTGATAATAGCACATCTGGGGGTCTTGGAGGAACAAAAATACAGCTTAACTGGGTGATCAGCTCTGGGGATTCTGGACGAGAGTATGGTTGGACAAGGAGGACTGTATCTTCAGTAACCCTCAAAAGTTAGGAATAGCCCTTATCAGAGGGCTTGGATTGTTCCCAGTTGGCAGAGATGTACGATCTAAAGGCAAGAGGCTGCTGATGTTCCAGGGTAAGAACACAACGTTAGTTCCATGCCTGACATGAAAGTCAAGATCAGATTCTTCTGAGGCGCTTTAAAGAAATAGCAGCTGAGCTCGTGTTTGCATCAAAGATTATGCAATGAAGCGCGGGGTGAGACAAACAGGAAGCTTGCAAGGAAGAGGAAGAAACCAATTGTCTGAGCTTTTCTGGTGTCAGAATATCTATGTGGAGTGTCTTTGCTTGCGGTGATGTCTCAAAGGACCAGAGAGGCACTGGTATCCTCGGGATGAAGCTGCCAGAAATAGGGTTGATCTCCTGTCTTCACTCCCCAAGTTCTATCACTATCAAGTGATGCTTGTTTCCATAGGGATAAAACTTTGCAAGGACAAGACACGAATCGTGTGGACTGCACACAGCAGTGTGAATCCCACTGGTATTTTGTAATCTTGAGAAGACACCAGTTTGCCTTTATGCTATTGCTTTTCAGACTTCCTTTTTCTGAGTCTTCAGTTCTTTCTGTCTGCCTGTACATTTTGCTTAAGCTTCTGCTTTTTATCTTGGAGATACCAAAGGAAGTGCTGCTGTCAAGTGATTGATTGTAACATTTTCTATTCATAGTTTCTGATCCTATCTCATTTTTATCCCCAGGGCTGGGAACAATGGGTCGAGGCATTGTGACTTCTCTGGTGAAGGCCAAGATACCTGTGGTAGCCCTGGAGCAGAATCTGGAGTATCTGAACATGGGAAGAAATGCCGTGATGCTCCTTCTGGAACGTGAGGCTATGAAAATGGAGCAGGGTGCCCAAGCCCTGGATTTCCATAACCCTGCACGACTCCAGTTTGCCGTGGACTTCGATGTGTTGCGGGATGTAGATCTAGTTATTGAAGCTGTGTTCGAGAACATGGCACTGAAGAAGGAAATATTCAGCAACCTATCAAGAATCTGCAAGCCGGAAGCTTTTCTGTGTACAAACACATCAGCCCTGAATATCGATGAAATAGCTTCTGTCACCGGCCGCCCACAGCAGGTCATTGGCATGCACTTCTTCTCCCCTGCTCACGTGATGAGGCTATTAGAGATAATCTATGGCCGTCACACGTCCCCCACCACCATTGCCACGGCCATGCAGCTAGCCAAAGTGATGAAGAAAGTCGGAGTGGTGGTAGGGAATTGTTTTGGGTTTGTTGGGAACCGAATGATGTTTCCGTACTCACAGCAGGCAGTTTTCCTCTTAGAGGAAGGAAGCAGACCAGAAGACGTAGATCAGGCTCTTGAAGATTTTGGGCTTAAGATAGGGCCTTTCCGAATGTCTGATCTTGCTGGGCTGGATGTGGGCTGGAGGTCTCGAAAGGACCAGGGCCTCACCGGGCCCTCACTAGCTCCAGGGACGCCCGCCCGCCAGCGGCGTGGCTATCGCTACAGCCCGCTGCCTGACCTTCTGTGCGAGAAAGGCAGGTTTGGCCAGAAGACTGGAAAAGGCTGGTATGAGTACGAGAAGGCTGGGGGTAGGACAGCCAAACCAGATCCATGGGTTCACAGCTTTCTGTCTGAGTACAGGAAAGGCCATCAAATCAAGACCCGCTTTATAGACCAGGAGGAAATCCTGGAGCGTTGTTTGTATTCTCTTATCAATGAAGGATTTGACATCCTGGCTGAGGGAATAGCGTCAGGCCCAGAGCACCTTGATGTAGTTTACATCAATGGTTATGGCTGGCCGAAGCACAGGGGTGGCCCCATGTTCTATGCTTCCACTGTTGGGCTCCCTAACATTCTGGCTAAGCTGCAGAAATACTCTGAGATCCACCCTGACATTCCCCAGCTATGTCCCAGTGCCTTTCTGAAGAAGTTGGTGGCTATGGGGAGCCCCCCCCTCAATGACTGGATGTCCCACCTACACAAGCAGAGCAACAAGCTGTGATTTCACTGACACCTGCTGTACAAATTCATTGGGGGCTGATCTCACGAAACAGCTGCTGTGATTGCACTATCTTTTCCAATCAAAAATGAAGCGCTACACGCTAATGAACGATGTCAGTAACCTTCCTAGGCGAGATGGATCTCTGTCCCACCGTGCTGCAGGCGACCACTGCCATCACCCGCCCTTCCCTCCTGCCACCAGCCTCACCCACCTTCTCGGCACGTTGCTGTGTACAGATGCATTTCATTTTCCTCTGTACTTAGGTCTTCAGAGCAGTGCATCTCTCCCAGTCTTTTTTTGTTGAAGAGACAGAGCAGCACACGGCCCTCAAAGCAAATCACAATGGGAGGTGAGAGCAAGATGGTCACGGTTCACCCAAGATCAGATCCTGGCCTAGATCTGTTTTCCAGTTTGTTCAGGCCTACTGCACACCTCCACCCCACATTACCTGGCTATCCCAAACGCAGCCAGTTGGAGCCTGCTCCCTTCCCACGGCTGGGGGAGAGCTGGCACATTTCAGGGGGAAATTCAAAGGAATTGGTGAGAGCAGCTTTGGAGAGAGAGCGGGGGGCAGGGCTGTACTGTCACCCCCTGCCGCAGAAGAAAATGCTGATAAAGCCACAAATGCATCAACCTGACTAACCTGCGCTGTGCCATTGGCTCATGGCTGGCGTTCTGCATCCAGACCCCATCCTCCTTTATCTTCCACCTGGCTTCGTCCAGGCAGAAACATCTTCTGGCATCTCTAAGTGTGGATTTGCTTTGCTATCGCTCCCCCTATCTCGCCTGCCTGCGGCTACCTAATTGATCTAATTGACCAGACTGAAACCTGGCCTGGCGCTCAGCAGGTTTCCCCTTGCACAGAGGGTATGCTGAGAGGAGCAGGGCTCGAGAGCTGGGCAGGCAGGCTTCCAGCAGAGAGCAGAGCAGGGGGAGCGAGCCAGGCCTCTTCCACGCTCTGGGCAAAGTCACCTATTGCTCGTGTCTGTTGAATTTATCTTCTGGATCGGTGTTCTCAGGAAGACGAACGTTGAATTGTTGCTTTCTATTTTAATAAAACCACTTTGATTACCTAATGACAGATGATTGGGTATTAAACAGGACTGCAGAAAGTGTGTTTGTTCTCTGTGCTGGCAGCGTTTCTTTACGTGGTGGAACTCGATAACTTCTTGTTTGTGAAGGAGTTCACGTTGGAAGTGGTTGCGTGCTACCATTTTCTAAATGCAGCTCCTGCCCTTTTGCTTCTCCTGCCCTTCTGTGGATGACGGTGTGAAACTGAGGTCAGAAAGCCCTCCAGAAGCCAGACCCCAAGCCCCTTGTTTCTCCGGGATCAGACAAAGAGTTCTTTAGGTCCTGAAAACTGCTGCAGTTCTCCCCCATCACTGCCGTGTCACAGCTGAGTGCAATCCAGCGTTTGCTCAAAGGTGAAGCGCTGCTTCCACGCGAGCGGGCTCCGCGTGACATGTTACACAACAGCTCTGGCTGTGCTGGCGGCTGTCACGTCGCTCGGCAGGACAGCTCCGGACACACCACGCTGTGCCCGCTCCTGGGCTCCTGCCATGGGCTTCACCGCTACCAGAGATGGGCTTGAAGCAGGAGTGGGGTGAGCAGGGGTGGGCAACACCCTTTGTTAAGTTTCTGGATATCAAGCCCCACCACCTTGTGGTCAAAACATCTCCTCACCTACAGCACTTCAGCGCATCTGGCATCTCCCTTCTCATCTCCCCTCAAGGGAATTACTGAGAACAGAGCACTGAGAACGCCTTTACCGACAGGAGTTCCCCTGTATGTTCCTATTGACCACATCAGCGTTGTGATGGCCGCGTTCCAGCCCGCGAAGAGAAACTGCCACTGTTTCACTGCACAGCAAAACCGTTTACGTGTCTTTAATTAAGTCGGTGAACTCCACCGGTGCAGCAGATGCCTCCATTAAGTGTTCAGCCACGGGCATTTTGCAAAACGGAGTGCAGCAGAGAATTGCTTTAGCTTCCATCAGCGTCCCCCCCAGGACAGGGCCTTCAAAGGGAGGCAGAGAGCTCCCTGCCCTGTGCCCTGTGGCATACGAGGGAGCACCGTCCTGCAGCACGTGCTCAGCCTCGCCACGAACACCGAACTCCCATCTGTGGATCGCGTAGCAATCCTTCTGTGGCTGTGTATCTTTTTGAGTGGAAAACACCAAGGCCAAGCTGGGTGTGAGAGCGGCTGTGGAGGTGAGTACAGCACCAAGACAAGGGACCGGTGGTGGCTTTGTGCTCTAGCAGAGGGCTGACTTCAGCTCTCCTCGTACGGACCGGAGGGGCGATAAAGACAGTTTCAAACTTGACAGGGCAGCGAGAGCACCTCCCGAAGCCAAACACTGCAGTGCCGCTAAGCACCCGGCTTCAATTTCGATCCGAAGTTGCGCTCGTTGCAAAACAACAAAGCCCTTCCACATCTTCACCAACCGAAATGAAACTGCCGCCTCTCGTCCCATCGCCGTCACCCGCGCGCCCCCTCTCAGGGAGAGCGATGCGGTCTCCCCCGAGTCCTCCTGTTCCGCATCCCGACCCAGCCCAGCTCGCTCCCCGGTTCCGCCGCCCTTCCCCGGACGCGGACCGCCGCTCCCGGCCCTCGGGCGGTGCCGAAGGGCGGCGGAGCACCGGCGGCTGTGCGGGCGGGGCGGGGCGGAGCCGTCGGGGCGGGCTGCCGGGCCTTGCCCGCGGCGCTGCCCCCCGCTGCTCTGGGCGGGCGGGCGGTCCCCGCTGCGGCTCGGCTCTTTTTCCTCCTCCTCCTCATCTCCTCCTCCTCCTCCTCCTCCTCCTCCTGGCCGCTGCGGCGCGGGGGCTGCGGGCGGAGCGGCGGCGCCATGAGCGGGGCGGCGGCGGCGGCCAAGAGCGAGAAGCTGGACGAGGCTCAGGCGCTGGCCCGCAGCTGCGCGGGCAGACCCGACTTCCAGCCGTGCGACGGGCTCTCCCTTTGCGCCACGCACAGCCACGGCCGCTGCTTCCGCCTGCACTGGTGCTGCCACCTGGGATGGTGCCACTGTGAGTGAGCGAGCGCCGGGTCGGGAGCGGCTCCGCGATGCCCGGCGGGCCGCCGTCCCGCCCCGTCCCGTCCCGGAGCGGCGGTGTGGGGCGCGGGGAGAGCCGCTCGCCGCGTCCGCACCGCGGTTCTTCGCCGTGCGGTTGTCCTTGGTGCGGGAGGAAACGCGCGGCATCCTTCGCGAGTCCGCTTCTGTGATGCGGGAGCGGGGGACTCGCCGCCGGAGTGCGGGTAGAGGGCCGAGAGCGTGGGAGATAACTTTCATGTCTGCCCTCGAGATGCTGCTGGGGGTGATGGAGCGGGATGGGGCCGGCCGGGCACTGTTTGATGAATAATGAATCGCCGCTCTCCTCGAGGAGCGGGCCGGTCCGGCGGCGTGGCTGCAGGAATTGCGGAATGGGGCTGGAGTGCTTGGAGCACGGTGGGGGGGGAAGGTCGGTCCGGGCTCAGAGTGCCGGAGGTGTCCGTGGTGCTGGCATCCTGCTCTCCTGCCATCGTGTCCCTTTGTAGCTGAAACGTGGGTCCCACGCTTGGCTTAATGGGGAAAGCCTGGAAGGAGTCTTCTCATTTGGATGGGAGCTTCTCATTAAATGCACGCTTTAGAATGCCACCCTGATTTAGGGCCCAGTTGGGAACGACCGTGTTTTCTGCCGGTAGCGTGTGGTGGCAGCGGGTGCCATGAGGAGGTGGCACGGTTACCTGTTGCGTGGGAACACCGATGCCTTGGTCGGGACATAGCACCAGCGGGACGGTGGCCCTCAAGTTGTGACCTAGACGTGTTCTTCTCTTCCAGAATATCTGTGGCTTTGGTTCTCGGTGCTCGTAAGCACTCCGGAGGACGGGAGCTGAGCTCAAAATGGTGTTTGCAAACTGGAGGTGCTATCTGTGGTCGGCTAGGGGTGGTCCTGGCGAGGAAGAGCCAGGTGCAGAGCTGGAGCACGGAGGAGTGACAGTGCAGTGAGGGATCTGGGGATTAAGATGGATCATGGACTGAATATGCGTCATCAGCAGGAGGCCTTTGTGGTAGAAAATCCAAAAACAGAACCCAAGCCTTCACTTCACTGGGGATGCATTAGCTGGAGCGTGGCAAGCATGCAATTTAATTAGTCTCTCCAGCTCAGTAATGATGAAACCAGACTGATGGGTTTAGTTTTGAGCATTGCGCTGCCAGAAAACCGTGGAAGTGGGGAGGTTCTGTAGGAGGCCACAGCGATCAGTGCAGAAGAGGTTTACCAGGGGCTGCAGAAGAGAATTAGTTGCTCGGGCTGTAAAAGAACCGAGCGAGGAGGGGAGGGGAGCTTTGGGAAGCCTAGAAAAGAAAGCTGTGTCTTGGATCACCAGTTATCACTTAGCCAAGGCACGGAAAGACTTTAGGTTTGGGTATTAGAAAATACTGTTTAAGTAGGATGAAAAATGGAGCGAGGGAACAGAATAAAAAGGTGGGGAATCACATCCATTGAAGGCCTTTGAAGGAGGGCTTGGGCTGGTGTCTCTCCGGAGTGACACAGAGCTGATTCCCATCGGGAAGGGCGTTTTCTTGAGATGCCACCCAACCCTTAGCCTCCCTCCTGCGATCATAAGAATTAAAAGGAATCATAACTTCTGTTAAGAACTGCAAACTTTTCCCTTCACTGCTCTCTGTACGAGCAAGGGAACTCTGAAATGCGTTTGTCCCGTGGAACTGTAATTTTAAACTAAAGGAGCCACATACTTCATTTTCCTGATCAATTTGGAAGCTAGGAAGACGTGCTCTGCCTTCTCGCTCCTTATTTCCTAACGCAAATTCCAGAGCCAAGCATCTCTTTGTATCTTGCTCTTGCAGATTGACTGCAGTTGGACTTAAAAGGGGTAAGAACGAGGGCTATAATGGAGAATTGTATAGAGGTCAGAGATGTAATTAAACACTATTGGAAGTTATCTTCCATAAACACGGCGCTGTAATACTGGCTTAGGAATCCTCAGAGGGTTCTCGCAAGTGCTTTACTGTGACTCTTAAGAGCTGCGTTGAGGTACAGGAAGCACTGTGTCAATTAAAATGGCCCTTGAAGTATTGTTTTCCATCGGCGTCCAAGGTGCTGGAGAATGTCAGCTCCATTAAAGTGCACAAGTGCACTTGCACTGAAAAATGACAAGAACTCACCTCCGCTAAGATCAGTAGATTGCCTCCTCGTGTGTATTCAGGATCACATCTGCTTACTTCAGTGACAGAAGCAATTTAGCACAGCAGAGCCGCTTGGCTATGGAAGTAATAACTGAGAGAGAATCTAGTCTCTATTCCCCAAAGCCATTTTTGTTGGCATGCTCTGAAGAAAGCAGTCCTTTAAGCTTTCTCTTTACCTCCAATGTTCCATGATTCTGTGATGTTTCTCTGCCCATCAGATGGCCATAGTAGCTGGTGAGCGAGATCACAGGCTGGTCAGTGCATCTGAACGCCTCCGGGAGCCTCAGGTGCTGTACCTGTGTGACTCCTGGTCTGAGCCTGGCAGTTTATTTCAGGTCAGCACCAGCCTTACTCTGCCCTTTCAGCCCAAGCGCATTCTCTTACCAGGATGACATCCTGCTCTCCATCCCTCTGACAGCCTGTGGGATGCTGTTCTTTAGATGCAGGTTGAGAAGCTTGAATCTCTCAGATCAGCTTTTTCCACACATACGAGGAGGGTCTGCAGCGAGGGGCCTGCCTGTCTTCCCTCCCCTCGGGATTTCCACTGAGGGCCGGTTTGTGCTGCTGCTGTTACCCCACGCTGTGTGCATTGTGCTACCTGCCTCTGCCAGGGGTCAGATGTGTGGGTTACGACTTCCCTGGCTGCTGCACTTTGGCTGTGCTTTCGTATTTCACTTCCTAAAGATTACCTCACCGGAGAAAGCATCGCACTTGGTGCGAACACAGCGTTGGCTTCGCTCCTGGACAGTGCAAAAATAGGGTATTCTGCTGCAACTCTCGCAGCTGTTCCTTTTTTATCTGAACGTTTTGCAGTGTGTTAAACACCGCACGAAGCTGTGTTGCACTTATCAACGGCGTGTTGTAATGAGTCCACAATGCTCACTGTGCAGCAGCTGTGTCAAGAGATAAATACATCACAGAAAGACTAATACAAGGTAGCAGTCAATGTCTTGCCCGGGTTCAGCGCCCGAAAAGCAGATCTTCAGTTACCTAAAAGCTCGTGCGTGTCTTACACTGAAACACTGATGCAGCCACTGAGTGTTGTGCTCCACTGCTTCTGCAGGATTCAGCTGTTTGTGCCAACTGCTGGGAAACAAACAGCGCGGGTGAGCGCTGGGGGCCTCCCTTGGGTGGTCAGAAAATACTTGCTAGGCTGAGACATCTGAAGGAGATGGTGGCGGCAGCGTGGGTTTTATAACCCGCAAACACTCCCCCGCCCTCACGTGTCGCTGAGCGGTGTATGGGATGTGCAGGTGTGCCCTGAAATAGCTTCCTGCTCCCCGGTGTGCATCACGTAATGATGGTGCTCTTAGCCCTGACCTGCCGCTTTCTGCAGGAGGTCGGGCGGCCTTGGCAAGAAACCCTGCTGCTCCTCAGCCAAGAGCAGAAAACGGGCTTCTGCAGCGGGTGGCACGCCGAGAAGGGCATATGTTTCCTGCGTGCTTTTGGGAAGAAGGATCTCTCCGATTTTGGCCGTGCCAGCACGTGTTCTGGGGACAAAGAAGCGGAGCACGCTGCCGTTCCCTGCCTGGCTGTGACAGGGAGGGCAGGACTTCATTGCTTCTCAGTGCCTGCCGTGTGGGTGCCTGTAGTCTGCAGGGTGGCACGAGCCGGCCGTGCCTTTGGGTCCGCGTATCTCCTGCGCTGCTCAGGCAGTGAGTGCTGGTTATCAGTCCCCCACAGCTGCTGCCATGGAGCAAAGCACGTCAGTATGTTTGCCGCACCTGGCCCGTATTTGCTTCTTCCATTCTTCGCTGCTCGAGATACCAGTGTTTTTATTTTACAGCACTCGTAGATAAAAACATTAATTTTCCATCTCACAAAACAGTGGAAAGCTCTCTGTTGGGGCCGGCCACAACTGCTGCTCTCTGTGATGACCGAGTGTCACACAGCCCCACATGTCAGCTGCGGGTGTTCCCCGCTCCGTAGCGGTGTGAGCAGCAGGCAGGCAGCTGTGTGCACCCAAGTCCTGTCTCCACGGCGTCTCTCCCACATCCAGAGTGCCAGAAGCTGTCAGCAGGGGCTCTGACAATCATTGGAGACCGTGTAATTGTTCAGACCCCAGCCCTCCCAGTCCAGCAGTGAGAGCCATGAGCAGGGAATCAGCGAGGCAGCCTTTGTTTCCTGCAATAGAGCACTGGTTAATGAGCTAAAGTGTTTATTGAGGGTATTCAAGTGCAGTGTTGCAGGGCTCAAGAGCCTGGACACCTACCTGTAGAACCCAGTCTAGGGAGCTGCTTTGGCAGGGGGTTGGACTCAGTGATCTCTGGAGGTCCCTTCCAACCCCTACAGTTCTGTGATTCTGTGAAAGAGAATTTGGCTCTGCCTGCTGGACAGCTTCTCTAGGTCTGTCCGTGTCAGGGAGGCAGCTACAGCACTGAGTGCTCTGGAGGGTCGTGTATGTTGCAGCTTCCAAACAGTTTGTCTTCTTGGCACTGGTTTTTGTGGCCCCGAGACATTCTGCCACATCCAAGAAGGAGCAAAAAGACGATAGTGTAACAGTGCCTGATGCATGTCAACAGACACAAAGAGCAGGGTAACGCTGTTCGATAGAGACAGTTCTCAGCTACAAGAGAAACCTGTTTGTCAGTGCAGTCACCACCGCATCCTGCAGACTGCTTCGCTGGATGGACGTGGAAAAGCAGTTGTGAGTGCTCATGTTTTGAGACAGAACGTTTGGGGCAGCTCGCACTCTCATCTTTGTGAAGCAGCCCTGAGTTGGAGTGGAGTGGTTGGGCTAGAAGCTCCGGGGCTGTGTGTTCCCTGAAAAATGGCTTGCTTTGGTGGGAGGACGATGACAAATCCAAGACGAAATAAGCATTTTTCTTCAGTGTTTGCTGCGAGAAGGATTTAAACATTCATCCAGTTTAAGTCTGTGGATCTGGACAAAAATGCTCGTGCGTGAGCAAGGCATTAGGATGAGCACCAGGCTACGCTCGCCCAAAGGTGGATTTGTCAGCTGGTAATGGAAAACACTTCTAATGAGGATTTGCTGCCTGTGGCTGTGCAAGATCTTCTCTTCACCTGTATTTGAAAGACCTGTGATATTTTAGCTTCATTTCACTAAGCTGTACACAACGAAGGGAAGAGTGTCAGCTTAGAACACTCTGACGTGTAACTCTAGGGGTAAACAGCTATCTGCAGCTGTATGGGCTCACTTTTCTGGGCCTGAGACCGTTGCTCTGGCTTTAGTTCTAATCCCCAAACCACAGTGGGAATAGAGCGTTAATGCTGTGTGTCAGAGAGAATGCAGATGCGTCGATTTCATCAAACCCTGCAGAAACACCACTGCCTGAACCCAGGGGGTGGTGGCTGTTGAAGCAAGGACCTCGAAGGGAAAGGTTCACCATCGCCGTGCCCCGCCAGCTGGCGTGGCTGTGTACTCAGGGTGCTCCCCAAAGGGCTGGCGAGGACGGCTGGGCCTCTGCTTCTGCTCCTTCGTTCTGGGAAAAGGCTGCAGGCACTTTTTTTTCACTGCGGAGTAACAGCTCAGAGAGGAGATGCACGCAGGTGCTACGGCGTCCCTGTTAAACGCGTGGTTTCCTTCCTGAACTCTGCGAGCGAGGAAATCGATTTTCCTGCTTGATTCTGTAAGCGTATTTACTCCATGTGCCCAAATGCAAAAGCGTACGGCTCCGGTGCCTCCTGGCAGGTTGCCTTTGCTCTGCTGACTGCTGGTGGGTGTTTCACGTGCCTTCACTGCAGTCTGTGGTCATATCCTTGCGCTGCCCTGAGTCATGAGGCCATCGCCTTCCCGGTTCCCACCCTGCGGGTCTGACCAGGAACTGCTGTTTCTGTGAAGGGCAAAAAATGCTCACAAGCATTCTAAAACCTTCCAGATTGGTAGTCGTGTGGACGGCATAAGCCTGCAGCGATGTAAGAAGCTGATGGGCAGTAGATTGGTTTCCATCCAGTCTCGGTGTGTTTGTTCCAGCACCTCTGTGGATTATCTGCCCGTAAGACACACAGCGTGCTTTCACGATGACTGATCGTTCCAATAAGCAATTGTTGTATAGTGACTGATCACAGGATTTAGGAAGTGCAGTTGGTGCAGTTTAGAGATGTTTTTGCCAATAGTTTGGTATATTCACATAGTTGGAAGTCAGAGACCTACTGGGAAAGTGAAATCCGATTGCTTGGCAACTGCACCTTGTTTTTAATATACTCATACTTTAATTTAGGCAACGTAACAGTTGGAATTTATATATAACCTATGTTGTAAAACACTTTTAACAAGAGCTTACGTTTGTATTCCTGTTCTCACTGACGGCTGCAGGGCTCAGGAGCCCACATACACGCTGCCAGAGCTGCAGCTTTACCTGGGTGCCCACACCCAACCCTGAAGCGTTTCCCTGCTGTGCCCCGTGAGCACATAGCATGCTGTCTTCCCTCCTGCTGCTTCAAGCAGCACACCTGCAGCCATTTCATCTGCTGCGTGCTCCTTGTTGTGTGGCATTGCTCGGATTTCAGCACCTTTGCTGATTCAGAGCTGTGTTTCTTGCAGCCTTCCTGCAGTCCGCTGGCATGAAGCCGTCTGCAGCTGGGCAGATAAAAGGAGGCACCTTGTTCTCTGCTCCTCCCACCCTGTGCCACCAGCCCTCAGCACGCCCAGCTGGTTTTTGCTGTGGGATCTCCCTGTGGTGTGAAGCTCAGAGTGACTCTTACCCCTCCGCCAGCATTCCCTTCCCGTGCTGCAGCAGCGAGTGCTGAGCTTGCTCCCACCCACGCTGTCCAGCTGCTCTGAGCCCTTCTGCAGCAGCACTGTGTGACGTGGTGGCACTCCTCCTCCTCCTCTGGGGTCACCTGGGATTTTATATTTTCTTGTGGAGGATTGCTGGATCCCAGTCCCCTCTGTGGGAAGGGTCGGCACCAACACGTGCGTGCATCAGCTCTGAGCGGTGACCTATTTTGGGTGTGCACAGGGAGAGCAGTCCTTCAGACTCTCCAGAACAGGTTTTGGAGAGCCTTGTAATAGAGATATGAAGACTGGCTCAAGTGAAGCATGAGTGGAAATGTGCCTAGATAAGCACTGGAAGAAACAACTGAATGAGCCTGAAAGGACGGCACGTGTTGATGAGAAGGACGCTCTTCCCATCAGGGAAAATGAGGAACGTGTTTGCCGAGCTCAGAAGGCTCATGGTCTGCAAGGCCCCAGCACAGATGATGTGTCAGCAGGAGACCCTGCAGTGTGACAACAGGAAGGCAGAGCACCGGTGCCACACCTCACATATGCCATTGTTTCTGTCAGCTCACCGGGAAAGCAGACTGCAGCCATCTAGATGCAGCTATTCCAAGCCACGAGAGCAGCCCCCTGCCTCGGCCATCCCTTCCCTCCTATGGGTGCAGAGTGGCAGGTCTTGTGTGGTCCTTTGGAGAGAACTTGCCCTTCAAGGACCATTGAGCTGTTCTGCTTGTTTAAGGATTTGCAGGAAAACATTGCCATCTCCTAGAGGCGCCCGTGGGAGCACCATCTGCGGAGCGTGCTGTGCACCTGGAAGGCAGTAGCTTGTCTGCACTGCCTGTATTTCACTGCAGCAGGAAATGCCTTCGCTCTTTGGAGGTAGCATTTGATGCTGAGCTGTGGTTATCCTTCTCTGTTACCATATCAGCACACCGTCTGCATGAAAACGATGGGAAGCTGAATCTCGAGCAGATGGTACGCAGGGATGGTTGTGTAAAATAAACATGTAACACTAAGCCATTTCTTGCTATTTTCTGTACTGAATTTAACAAATATCTAGCCTCAGTTGGGAGATAACATTTCTCAGAGGCATGCAAAAAAGAGGCTGCTCCTCTTTGCAGGGCAGCTTTGCAATGGGGTGTTGGATGGCAAACGTGGTTGGGTTTGGAGCTCGGATAGTGATGGCTGCTCCTCAGCTGCCCTCCTTATGGGAATATGGCTCCTTTAAGAGGGCTTATGGCTGCACGAAACGTTTCTAAATCCTCCAGTGTTGCTATTCCTTTAAGTCTGGTAAATCCATGTAAGAAATGAAGGAGCAAGGATGGTAGAATGAGGCTCCAGGCTCTGCTTGCATTTAGGAGTTAACCTGCTATTGAGTGAAAGCGTGAAGAAAACCCCGAAACACTCACAGCATGGAAAAATCATGATCCTTCTTTTGTATTTAAAACAAATCAAGACAAAGGGGCATCAAAATACATATTACGAGGAAGAAAAAGCCTTCTTATTTTTCCCCTTTCTTGGAGTTCTGTGAAAAGCTTACAGCTCATCAAGTCAAGGGCTGTCACAGCTGTCTCTCACCACACAGCAATCAGAGGGAACACCTCTCCTTCGTGCGAGAAGAGAATTGGCAACCGTACAGAATCCCTGCTGGGGAGCCACTGGGAAGAAGCAGCGCTGAGCCGGTTCTTCTCCATGCCTGGGTGAGATTGGGAATGGGACAGAGGACACGGTGCTGTGTGCAGGTGTGAGAAGAGGCTGCATGCTCCTGGCGGCGTGTCCCACTGCCTGGCCTCCAGGGTTGGGGCGAGGGGAGCCCCTGCCTTTTGTGATCCCTCACCGTGCCTCCCATCTACGGCAGAAGTGCTGCGAGCGTCCTGTGTGCCCTGCCTTCTCCACGTTAGAAATCTGTTTGAACCATCGCTCTCTGCTTTCTCAGATCTGCTCGGAAAAAGCGCAGAGCGCTTGTGTTAAAGTGTTCCATACCTTTCCGTATGAGGATCTTTCAGCGTTGACAAGCATTTTAGTCATGCTTCGTTGCAGCCCACGATGGCACAGTTCAGCTCTGCTTGGGCTGGTACTGTAGATCTGACAGTGCCTCGGTGTCCTGGAATAATTCCCTTCTCCCCTGGTGGCTTGTTCCGTGTCTATGCTCCCGACGCTTGCTCTGTTCTGCGAGGTACAGCCCACCAGCTGTTCCCCTAATAGAAATGGAAACTGGGTTAGCGGTGTTTTTTCATGTGACATCTGTAAACATACTCTAGGTTTTCCCTTCCATTTGTTCTCATCTCTCTGCAAAAGCTATTAGCTGTGCTCTAAGCAAAGTGTAATTTGGAACTATTACAGCCCTTGGTGAATGTTTATGGCGAGGCCCATCGTGGTTTGCAGAGGTTTTTTTGTCCCAAGCAGTGCACGTAACTTGAGAGAGAAGGAAGGAAGAAGCGAGGCAAGCAATTTGTCCCTGTGGCAGCTCAGTTCTCCATCTTATTGCTGAGAGGGAGGGCAGTATTTGAGAGGCTGATCTCCAGGGCTTTCCCACACACAGCAGTGTGAGCTCTCCTTGCCCTAATGCTGAAATCCTCCACTCACAGTTCTGTCTCCGTGATGCCTTAGGAATGCCTGCTTTGCCTTCACACCTCCGAAGCTGTTTGGTATGTAACGTGAATCTCATACATTGATGTTCTTCGTAGTGGGGCTGACTCCTCTCCCACATCAGCTGATGTTTTTGGCAAGGCTCCGGAGTGGCAGAAGCAGGACTCGTGCTGCCTTTGCAACTGAACATCGCTGGGTTGTTATGAAGGTGCAGAGCCAAGCAGAATCACGGCTTCTGCCTCTCTGGATCATACACCACATCCAGAGGCACTGAGATCCCTATGATCAGAGCTCGTTTTCCTCCAGCACACCTCAGCCAGGTGCCTTAGTGCTCAGCCAGCTCTGAGGCATGGCAGCGGGTCCTGAGCTGTGCTAGTTAAGCTGAGCTAGTTTCTCCTTACTTAAGTGGCATACAGATGGCAGGTCCTCATTAGCCCTGCGGGCTTTTGGAGAGTAGGTGAGCTGGCAGATTGGGGGTGTAGAAATCTTTGTCCAGGCAGCTGCAAGAGTAGCTTTTGCGTGTTGGTTAAAAGACGCCTGAATATCTCGCACGCAAACAAATGTTTGCTACACGGTATGCATTGCTGCCTTGGATGCCTGCAGTCCAGAAGCATCTTTTATCATCTTCCTGAACTGCAGCACACTCACTGTTGCTTAATAAGAAAATCCCTTAGAGGAATCATTCTGAGAGGGTGACAACGGTGGCTTTGTTATGAGAGACCTCACTGCTCAAAGGTGGATTTCCTTAATTTTTCTGTTCACATGCCAGGCACGTCAGTGTCAGAGGGAAACCGGAATGCTGGGACAAAGGGAAGTGGGGAATAAAATATTTAAGCAGCACCTCTGCTTATTTCATGGTTAGGTTATTTTGTATTAGCCACGGAAATTACTGCTGCGTCCGTTCAGTGATGATGCATGCAGACTGCTCAATTAGCAACAAAATCAGAGAGAGATGACCTCACGGCTTACTTCTAAAGGCCCTTATTTATTTTTTGCATGCAGTAGACACCATGATCCATCTTCCAACCAATCCACCGCACAGCTCTGGGAATTGATACCGCTAAGAGACTTTACGTATGTATTTTTTATGGAAGCAGGCCTACTTTGGGGAGGATAGAATGTTTCCCAAGTGGAGAGAGTTTGCTTGAGCTTTGTCCCTCATAGCAGAGCCTCCAGCTCCACCAGGAGCCATGCCTGCAGTGGTTGTTTTGTAGTTGGCTGGGCTCTTCTGCGTTAATTCTCCAGGGGATTTGGTTTTTAGGCTTCCACAGTAGTTGAATAATTAAGAAATGCAGAAACAATCACTCTTTAGTTGCACGCAGGCTGCTGTCGTGGCACGACTCACTCTAGACAAAGAGGTGAAGTGTTTGTGCGGATTAACACAGTGTGACACGGAGCAGCACAAGGCACAAGTAACGGCACAAGCTTTCAGTGGTGGCTAGCAGGTATGCTGTGCTGCTGCCATGTGCTTTGTTGTAGTGGTCCTTAACGTATGGCTGACACAGCTGATAGAGACCCGCCATGAAAACAGCTTTGACAGAGCCTGATTTCGTGCACATCGCTTCCAGGAGTCGGGACACAAACCAGCTGTTGCTTCCCCGTAGCACTGTGCTGCGTTGTTAGAACTGCAGAGCCAGAAGTGCAGCATTCACTCAGCAGTGGCTCATACAGCGCACACAAGGTCTTCCCAAACTCCTGCAAACTGCTTCTCACAGAACTTTGATTATTCTTTTTTTTTTTGGACAAAACCCAACACGTTCAGCACATGCAGTCTTTTTCCTTCACCAAAGTACCGTCTTCCGCGTAGGCAGATGTAGCAGATGACCCAGGAAACAAGTTGTGATGCAGTGCCTGTCTGGCATCTGTATTTGTGCAAAACACTGTAATTCAGAGGAGCAGCCGTCAGCAGAGCTCAGACCAGAGTTCTCCAACCGACTCTGTGGAAACAAATCTGCAGTACTAGAAGGAGTGTGTCAGAATAGGTGCTCACAACATTATTTTATCGTGGATTTTTTGCCAGCTGCCTGAAGTCAGCAAAAAACGTTTCTGTTTATTTCAGGGGGAGCTTTATCAGCTCAAAATGCATCATAAAAGCAGGCGGGGACTTGTGCTTTTGGATAATTTTCTGTTCGAAAGACAGCCCTCCCAATCACGCAAGCTGGAGTGGGTGGGCAATCTTATTTTTGCTCCAGCATAAATTTTTCATAGCATCCGCATCACGGTTGATGCATTTCCATCCATTATGTAGCATAAGAAGTTATAAGTGATGCCGTTACCGCAGCTTTGTCCGTGATCCAGCCTGACAGGTCCAGCTGTGAGTACCAGCCCCCCTGGAAGAGCTAACTGATCATCCTCAGATAGCAGAGGTTTAATCTAAAATAAACAGACTTCGCCCTAAATTTAACTGGAATTTGAGGAATTCCTAACGGAATCTTCCAAAAACACAGGAAGCCTGTTCACATTGAAAATCTCCTTTTCCCTCTTGGGTGATTTCTGCCTTACCCTGGCAGTACTCGTCCTTGAAAGACAAAGAAACACCGTCAGCCAACGTAAGGTCACGCAAAGGGGCCTGAAATCCTCTGTGGGAATGCTATCCTCTGTTGGGTTCTACCCTGAAATTAGTGCTAGCACGTCAGTTTTGAAACACACAGCGAACTGCCCCATGCTGCTGCAGCAGCAGCACATTCAGCTCTGCTCCCTGCTGCCAGCCTTCTCCTCCAGCCAGAGCTTTGCCTTTGCTTGTCAGCATGGCCACAGACAGAGCTGAAGTTTGAACGCAGCCAGGGCCTTGCTTTCCGTGCACGTGTGGTCAGTTTGCTGCTCTCCTGAACCTGTAAACCAGGACCTTGGAGTGAGAGCTGCTGTATTTACTGGGTGCCAGCATTTTAGGGCCAGTTCTCCTTGATGTTTTCATGAGGGACTTGGATGTAGGGCTAGGAGGTGTTCTGAGCAAGTTTGCTGCTGACACTCGATGGGAGCTGCTGACTGTGTCAGGGGTGAAGAGGCCTTGCAGAGATCCAGGCAAATGAGAGAGATGGGCAATCAATAACCACGTGGTGTTGAACACGAGCAGTGCTGCATTCTGCCCTGGGAAGGGGCAGCCCCGGCTACACAGACAGACTGGGGGATGAGATCCTGCAGAGCAGCTGCACTGAAAGAGTTTTTGGGGAAGGGTCTGAGGAGCACTGAAGCCCCTTGGGTTGCTGAGCTGAGGGGAGGTGTCATGGCAGCTGCAGCTCCTCATAGGGACAGCACGGAGCTGTGTCAGGGGAGGGCCAGGTTCAGGAAGAGTTTCTTCACTGAGAGGGTGGTTGGGCACTGGAACAGGTTCCCAGGGCAGTGGTGATGGCACCAAGCTGCTGGAGTTCAAGAAGCACCTGGACAGCACTCTCAGACACAGTCAGATTTTTGGGTGGTACTGCACGGAGCCAGGGGTCGGACTCCATCATCCTTCGAGGTCCCTTCACCTCAGGATATTCTGTGACTCTATTAAACAGCATTGGATGAATCTTTGCTTCCCTTAACAGCTGTGCCACGAGCAACCATGGCTTAGATGTCCTGCTTTCCCTCCTTTTCTACTCAAAGAGGCAAAAATCACTTCTGACAGTTCCCCTACGCACCTCCCACCACCCCCAGCCCCTGCCAGCACGTGGCAGCTGTGTTAAGTGGAAAATTATGGTCCTTTCTCACAAATTTTTCTTCATCCCATTAAAATGCTTACCAACGCCTTCCTTGGACACCTCAAACAGAAGGTGAGAAATGCTTTTTCAGTAGTGTCTTGCCATTGGTTGTCAATGGAAGCAAAGGCTGCACGGAAGCAGCCCAGATACGTGAATAAATACAGCATCGTGGCTTCAGGCAGGGGGGTATCGATTGTGTGAAAGCCGCATCCCAGCTTCTGCGAGCTGGACTTTGTGGAGCACCATTCCAGTTAGCAGCGTGCTCATCAGTTGGCTGTGTTGCTTTGCAAGGCAGCAGCATGCTTAATGCTCGCTGATGTGCAGGAAGGCTTTCTGCAGGCTGGGCTGCAGGGCAGGGTCTGGCCCTGTGGTCATCCCGGAGAGGCTGTGCTGGGCAAGGATTGAAAAACCGACAAAGCTCACATCCCTCAGCGACTGCCGGAGCAGAAATAGCTGTGCTGCTGCTCCAGAGAGCTCTGCCTGTGGTTAAGGTGGTGCTGAATTCCTCCAGCAAGCTCAGGCTGGGCTCTGTTAATGAGATGGCAAGTGGGGAAGGTGGCTGTGTTTCCTGTCATCCAGCCATGCTCAGATCGGAGGAATAAAACGTAGCATTTTTATTTTCACTGAGCTTTTCCAGCAGCTCCGACAGTTATCGTTCCAGTTCCTAGAAAAAAAAAAAACAACTGCTTGATGAGGTATTCAAGTGAAGCTGGTCAGATCTATTTGCCAAACGTTTTCCTTCTCATGCCCGCTAGCTGCAGCATGAGCCTGCCTGGTGGCTGTTCTCTCCTGCTGCACGACAAGGGTGTTTTTCCTTCTCACTGTGCCCAGTGCTCCTTCCCCTGGTCCTGCTCTGTGCATCCGCCAGCCTCACGTTGTGCCCCTGTCACACTCCAGTGCTCCCCAGCACTTTCCCTGGACAGCGCAGGTTGGGCAGTCCCAGCTGGGGAGCGCAGCCTGCTTTCATACAGGCTGTTTTCCTTGCAGTACAGCAGGCACAGCAACGGTGGAAGAGCCTTCTCCTGTGCTTGATGTTTCCCCTGGTGACGTACCAGGGCTTGGCTGGTGAAGCACAGTGTGCATGTGGACCCTGGCTCGTGGGGGCTGGCAAAGCAGATGAACACCCCAGGGGCTGCTCCGGGATGCCTTAGCCCATCCCATGGGCAGTGCCACGCTGGCTGAGAGTTTGTTGCAGTCAGTGCCTGTGAAGGATGCCCAAGCTGAGCAGAGGGGCAGTGAGCCCTTCGTCCTGTTGCTGATCTGGGCCGTGCTCAGTGCTCTGCGCAGGAGCAATCACTGCTCTGATTTTCGGGAGGAATGAGCAATTTGAGGGAGAAAGGCTGTGCTGCCTCTGAGCCGAGAGCAGAAAACTGCATGCCGGAAAGCTGCAGCTCCTCAGCACTGCACAGCCAGGTCCGTTACTGTGGTGCCTTCCTGCTCCATACCTGGAGAGCTTCAAGCATCAAAACAGTCCTTCATCACTTTGATGCCTCTTCTGCCTTTGCAAAGCGGTATTTGCGGTACCGTAACTCCTGCATCAAAACACTTCTGACTCCCACTACTCGCAAGTCTTCTGGAAATTTGTGCTTTCGTAGTGCATGAATCCCCTGGGGAGACATGAATTTTTCAGGGGCTTCATGCAAATAAAACACAGCGTTTTCCAGTCTTCGGCGTAGCCTGGGGTTTCTCAGTTTTTCCTAACAAAGTGCTGATTTTCTGCTCTCGTATTTATTTCTTTTAGTAGAGATTTTCAGCTGTGCTCTTCACACTTGGTTCAGCTCCGTACAGACGACATAATCCTATTTTTCTTCTTACTTAACTAGATAATCAAAGTGTCAGAGGCATTTCTATGGCATGGGAATTCCCGTATTTTCTGTCCTAAAATTCCAGTTGCAGTCGTGTTAATTCTGCTTTGTAATACAGAAAAATACAGCTTAGCCGCCAGGAAAAAAAGACAGAGAACATGGAAGTGCACTCAGGGAGACTCACTGTTAAGCAGAATAACAGCAACAGAAATGCAAGTCGTTGTGCCAGAGATGTGTGGGAGAATTGCTCTGTGTTCAGCGTGAGAAAAAGAAAGGTTTCTGAGCAAAGGAACTGCTGTCTGTCCCACTTCCCAGCCACGCAGTTGCACCCCCGGCAGCAATTTGCTAGCTCTAGATGTCCTACAGATGTCTTAGAAGCAAGGACAGGGAGAGAAGCGGGACTGGGCTGGGAGGAGTCACGGTTACCTGCAGCGTTAAGCATCAGGAGAGAGCTAACCAACACCTTGAGGCCACTGAAAACAGAGCGGCAGCCGATGGAAGGAACTGCTGGCTGTTACTGACTGCCAGAGGCGAGCATCATCTTAGCAGTTTCTTTCTAGCTTAAAGATAAGCCCGTAAATGCTGTTTTTCCGTCTTCCCCACAGGTAAATACGTCTACCAGCCCATGACGCCCGTAGAGCAGCTTCCCAGCACCGAGATACCTGTTCGTCCTCGGGAGTCTACGAACACGATCCAGATCTCCGTTTCGCTCACCGAACACTTCCTGAAGTTCGCGCCCGTCTTCCAGCCCCCGCTGCCCCCCGACTCGCCGCAGTTCTGCACCATCGCGGACCTCTTCATTGACAATTACCGCGTGAAATGCATCAACGGGAAGATGTGCTACGTGCAGAGGCAGCCTCCCCCCGCGCCCCACAAGACAAAGCCCGAGGAAGTCTCTGTTCGCAATGCCTTAATCACAAAGGAGAGCAATACACCAAAAACAGATCACTGCTCGTCCCCTTCCAGCTCTGAGGACTCCGGGATCAATGCGGTGGGGGTGCACTACATGGAGTCGTGCGATGAGGACACGGAGGGGGTGGCCGAGCTAAGTTCAGAAGAAGACTACAGCCCAGATAGCAGCTGGGAACCAGATGAATGCCCGCTCTTGTCACCTTCGCAGTGTGAAATGGAAGTGATTGAGACTATAGAAACCACTGTGTGATCCGACCAGTTGCTATCAGATCGGTCCAGTTCCCACTCAGTAACGTTGCTTTTGTAGTCCTTACACTTCCCGTTTTTTTTCTGACAATCCCTTTTTTCCAGTGCACTTGATATTTCCGATTCCTCACGGGAGCGCGGTCACGGGACTTGCGTATTGGTGAAACAGCAGCAGCCTGAGCAATTCTAACGTGTTCTCAGCCTGATCAGATCTCCCACATCTGCACGTAAGGTAGTGATAAATCTTAAGACTTTTATAGCCGAACAAAGAAGAAAAAGAAAAAAAAAAGGCCTTTTTCTTGGTCTGGGTTACATCATATGCTACTTCTCGTACGAGGATGTGCCACTCAACGTGTTTTCAGCAGTCGGGATGGTTGCTGGGGTTCTTCAAAGCACAGAGGGTGAGCTGGTGCAGCACGCCTGCGAGCAGCAAAACCGAGTTGTCCTTATTTCTTACAAAAAACTATGCGAAGTGCAGCGACAAGAGGCTCTCTCTGTCTCTGGCCTTCCTCACGGTCCATACTTTTTTCTAGTGCTGGTGTGACCCTTCTTGAATGCCGTTGGCACCACTCTTCCAGTGGGTTGGTATGGCAGGCTAGAGAATGCACAAAGTGCCTCCAACTTCTCCAGGCTATGCACCGAGCATCTGCTGAGTTAGGTCCGGCTCTGGAATCTCCTGGAAAGGCAGCTGTTGCTCCTGAGGGTCGTCTGTTGCCCGGGTCCTTTCTCCGCATGGACCTTTGGAAGGGGATCTGGCTTTTGCAGCTCAGCAGGATGGGGAGCGGGCAGGGAGGAAGCGCGGCAGTGCCGCTACCGTTCTAAGCTGGGGTGTAAAATGAAGGCGAAGGGAAGTGACTACCTCCACACATGCAAAACCCACCCCTAGCTTTGCCCGCTGCTTCCTCCCGCGGCTGTGCTGTTCGTGCCAGACACGCGCACTCAGGACCAAACGGCCTCAGGGCCCGCATATGCCTGAAGAAAAACAAAGATTAAAACAAAACATTTGAGCCACACCACTGTGCTGGCAGAGCTCGGGGACGGCATGGAGGTGCCCGTGGGAGGAAGCCTACCTGGTCACGGTACCACACAGGGTCACCCCAGCTGAGCGAGGAGGCTTCGGCTCGCTCCTTTGCACCCAGATCAAGGGCAGGTTTGCAATCGAGCGTTCCTCAAACAGCTGAGGAGAAACACAAACGTCTCTCTCAGAAGATTTCAGTCAGCTTGAGTCGGTTGGAGTCGGTGATGGCTGTTTCTCGGCAGCATCACTGAACTGCTTTGTGTGTTTGCTGTTTAAGAAGTCGCTGGTGAATATAAGGCTGTATAAACGTGTACAGTTTAGTGATCGATACTAGATATAGTCGGTGTTATAGGGTGGCTCATCTCTCACTGTATCCTGACAATGTCCTACTAATTTTATACACTTTGTAATCAGTATCTTTAGAAAACGTTTAGGCAGCAGTGTGTGTCTGTGCACATGCGCGTGAGCTAGGAGTTTACCGTACATGGTTATAAAGTAATACTGTACTTTTTAGACTAACACTTTCAGACAAAAAAAAAAAATAATAGGTTTTATAGTTTTGATGACTTCTATACAAAGCGCAATGCTTGTTAAACGAGGAACTTGGGCCATTGCATGGACAGATGCATTCTCACAAGGCACTTACAAGTATTCTGTTTTTCTGAGGGCATTTAAGCAGAGGCTATGGTAGAACTAAGTAGGTTTTCTTTCTTTTTTAAGGGCAGGGTCGTCCTTTCTGGCTAACTGAGGTTTCTAATAACGTTTAAGTGTCTTTTGACCACTGAGGCACATTTCGTAAGGTAGAAGAAAGCATTATATATAAACCTACAGCATTTATTCATATTTAACCTTTCACTTGGAACCTGAGTGGAGAGCTGCAGACGCTCACTCTGCTGCCTGAGCTTCCTGCCCAGGGGCACTGGCAGCCACATCCCAGCAGCAGCAGAGCCCTTCCTGGGGCCGGGAGCTCCTTGCCCACTGCAGGCACAAAAGCACAGGTGGAGGCACCAGGACCCTTGGTACTGGGCAGGGCACCTGCTGGTGTGCAAGGAAACCGAGTTGGCTACTGATGACCAAGACTTCCCACGGGATCCTGTGGTCCTGCAGTTTCATATCACTGTCGTCAGGATACATTAACTGTAAGTAATTAGCAATATTCACAAGCTGTGAGTGTCTCCTACCCAGGATTTGTCCAGACGTCAAGCACAATAAGCTGCCTCTTCCTTCTGTGGGAAAACATGAGAGGAGCAGCCTGGTGTGGGACAGGGCTAGCTGTGGAGGTGTTCCAGCAGCCAGCATGGTGGCAGGGTTCTCACTGTGCTCCATCACACCCCAGTTCAGAAACACGCTCCACAGAAACGTGATTCCCTTTGTTTGCACAAACACCGCGCAGATGTGTTGTAAGAGACGCCCTGAGCTCCACCCCACCAGGGAGAGGCGTGTGTATTCCCTCTTTAATAAAATACTAAACAACTGAACTTCTGATTGTCCCAGCTGTGTGTTTTCCAGGCTGCAATGAAACACAGATTTCCAGCAAAGGAGAGGTCACTCGCAGCTTCAGGTGGCACCGTGCTAGGCAGAGAAAGGCAGTAACCACATGGAGTGTGCCAAGCCCAGCTTCCCCTGGGGTTGGGCACCTGGTAAGCAGTGGGCTGCTGTGCAGCCTCACAGCCCAGCTCCCATTTGGCCTGTAGAAGAAAGAGCTGCCCCAGACACACTGGAAAACAGTTGCAAGACCAGGCTGATGTCTAGAAGATCTCTTCTGGCTGTAGCCCCTTGGCTTGCTTGTACCCCAGGGTGCTCCCAGAGCAGTGGGCTCTGCACCACAGCTCTCACCTCCGTCAGAGGCAGCAGCACAGCCCCATACTCCTTCCACCCCGTGTGTGGGAGTTGAGTTTTGCAGCCCAGTGGGGATCAGTACCTATGTGGTGAGGGCACAGAGGCAGCCAGGGAACAGTATCCTGAAGGTTTCTCTGCAGCTTAGGGCTGGGCTGAGTGGGACCCTGAGGGCTTGGTATCCCAGCACACCCAACTGCTAGTGCCAAAACAGAGATGACACGGGATCACAAAACCAGTAACACAATGCTTCACGAGCCAGAGCTGACCACAAACACACACCACTGCTACTGGTTGTATGAGTAGGCTCTGATAAACATGCCATGGGAAAAAGACACTGAGCCCTGCCTGTGGCACAGCACGGTCTGGCACTGCAGAACAGTGGGCTGAGTTTAGTAGTTGATGGGTTGATGATTGGACAGGTGACTGGAGTGGTCTTTTCCAACCTTAGTGATTTGAACGATTCCCCATGCACACAGCTCCATGCACCCAGTTTCAACCAAGGGCCTTTTTAATGGAGATTTGTAGGAACACACCCAGAGTGGTTTCCTCACACACAGTTTTCTGCCATCTGCAGCCTTTCCAGGTTTTCCCATTCTTTGCCCTCAAACTCCACCACTGCCATGAGGGAGTGGGGCATGGCAACCCCTGCAAAAACAGCACAGCTCCTTGGAGCACAGACCTTTGGGCACGCTCCTCCTGTGGAGTGGAACTGGCAGTTATGTGACAGTTATGGGTGCCGCTGCAAGCTTCCAGGTCAGTGCAGGCAGCTGCAGTGCTTCAGCACCTTTGGCTCTGACCTCTACGACTTCACATCGCCCAGTCCCGTTGCCCTTCAGCTGCCATACAGCCAGGAGCTCACCCACTGCTGCAGCCCTGTGAGCGCCCAGCGACACCACGTAGCATGAAGGGTTCTGGGAATGGCGGCGGAGGAAAAAGCCCAGTGTTGTCCTGGGAAAGCATCCCAGCAGCAGGAGTGCAGGCAGCAGGGCTAGTCATCCAGCAGCGGTGGTGGGGCCAGGTGCAGCTGGAAGGTCTCATTCTGGAAGACGCTGCTGGCAGCAGAGTCACCATAGGAAGCACTGAGCAGCCCGTGCTTCTCCCCACCGTGGGCACGAGACAGTTCAGTCAGGAGAGCCAACTGAAAGGCAAAATGCAGACAGGTCAGCATCTGCAGCCGGGGCAGGATGCTCAGAGGCATGTCAGGTGCAGAGAGACAGACAGAGCTCTCGTGGGGTCATAATACCCCTTCTGCAATGAGAAAAGCTTTAACGTGTGAAGGAAGAGCTCCATACAGCGTGCAGTGACCCCACGCAGCTCTGCAGCACAACAATCCTAAACTAAACAACTTTCCAGGTGTCTTGGGGTTGTTTTTAAATTCCATCGTTGAAAAACGATCCCAGAGAGAGATGAAAGTGGCAGCAGACATAGCTGGAACAGACAGAGGCACAAGGAAAATGCAGGGGACAGAGGACAGGCTGCCTCAGGACGAGCACAAGGGACTGGAGAGGAGCCACTCTGCGAGCAGAGGAGCCACACTGTGCCTGGAGGAAAGGTAACGTGCAAATCTAAAGGAAACTGAGAAGTGCTGCACACCTCATAGGCTTTTCAGGCCCAGCCTCAGAGCTGCTCTGCTGCCTGTGCATTCCCCCAGCTGAGGCAGCAGTGCAGATGTGCTGTGATGGAAGCAAGCAGCTCTGCGCACGCTGCATTGCCAGCCCTGAACGAAATCCCACAGAAAAGCCAGCACTGCTGGCTCTGACATCCAGCCTGACAGCTCGCACAGTACCCTTCCCCAGGTTGAAGCTGACTGGGTGTTACAGCAGGACATACCCGGGAGGTCCCGCGGTTCAGCCGGCAGAGTTGGTCGAAGGCCTGGATTTGCTGAGGGTCCAACGCAGACTCCGACCCTGTCTGATAAAGAGAAGGGGGAGGTCACAAAAACAAGCTGTAGTCACACCTCACGAGAGCCCAGCCAGCAGCCAGGTCACCACAGTGGCACCGGGGCTGCTACAGAGCTGTGGGTGAAGAGGAATGGAAATGCAAATATGGGTGGCACAGTCTGCAGGCAAAGCATTAGCACGAGAGGAGGCGAACGCACACTCGAACTGCTTGAAATGGCATTATTTAAATAATCCCGGAGAGGGATGACAAAGAATCACAGATTCTCCCAAGTTCGTTCCATTTTACCACATCACGATGTTTCTATTTTGATTATTTCAAAAGCACCATCAGGGAACTACAATGGGAGCCGGGGAGAACAGCCTCCCTCGTGAGCGGCGATTTGGCATCTGTCGTCTTTGGGGAGCTATTTTTAAGGGAACGTTCAAGATTCATTCTTAAATATTTTCCCCAAAACACGTTTCCCAAAGGCTATTAACCCAAAGTGCTGCAGTCCTACAAGCGTCAGCTTACTGAAGCTGAATTTACCTCAACTCCTCAGCGATGGATCAAGCTCAGTGTGGCTTGTAAGAGTTTGATCCCCAGATGCCAGGCCCAGCTCCTGGCCCCACAAAGAAAGCGTGGTTCCCCTCCAGAGCCAGGCAGGCTGCAGCCAGCAGGCTCCTGCTGAGGTCCCTACAGACACCAGGCCTTTCTCCCCAGGAGGATTTCTCCTCTGGGGCTGATGCTGCAGCATCCAGCTGCTCAATCCTTCCCATGCTCCATGGCACATTTACAGAGTATGTTCCAAAGCCCTGTGAAGATGACTCCCAGTTGCTGTGGACAAAATCTGGAGCACAATATGCTAGATAGGACGCAGCCAACAGGCAGTGCCACAGCAGCCTTGACTCCCCAGGGTGACACAGCCCTCCGCCTCCTGCATCACTGGTGCCTCAGTGGCCCTGCATGCCAACAGAACTCAGATCTGGGATTGCCTTATCTGGAGCATGTGCTCACAGCCCAGAAGACCATCAGTACCCTGGGCTGCATCGACAGAGGGGTGACAGCAGGGAGAAGGAGGGGATTGTCCTGCTCTGCTGTGCCCTTGGGATGCCCCACCTGCAGTACTGCACCCAGACCTGGGGTCCCAGCACAGGAGGGATGTGCAGCTGTTGAGTGGCTTCAGAGGAGCACCATGAAGATGCTCCAGAGACTGGAGCACCTCTCCTATGAAGACAGGCTGAGGGAGCTCAGCTTGGAGAAGACTTTAGTAAGACCTCACTGTGGCCTTCCAGCACTTGGAGGAACCTTATAAGCAGGAGGGAAACTGATGCTTTGCACTGTCTAATAGTGAGAGAACAAGGGGGAATGGCTTTCAAAGAGGAGCAACTCAGGAAATGGTTTACTCAGAGGATGATGGGACCCTGGCACTGCTGCCCATAGGAGTGCAGGTGCTCCATCCCAGCAGGTGCTCAGGGCCAGGCTGGATGGGCCCTGGGCAGCCTGAGCTGTGGGGGCAGCCAGCCCACGGCAGGGGTTGGGGCTGGGTGGGCTGTAAGGTCCCTTCCAACCCAACCAACTGTGACTCTATGATTCCTGAAGCCCAAATAGTTTTGTTACTCTTGAAGCCCTGTACATTCTGTCTGCGAGAAGTTCACCAAGTGATCTGAGGAATGCCCCAGCTGCAGATAGCTCATGCCAGGAGCACGTGCTCAGACTCATTTCCTCCCCCTGCAGGACTCTATTTATATTGTAAATAACTACTGCTATTCAATCAAGGAACCTGTGACAGGAAGGGTCACATACCCACAGGTTGTGCAGCACTTCCAAGGGACACGTGGGTCATCCTCACATGGAGAAAAAAAAACACCAAAAAAGTCATCAAAAGAACAGGGAAAAGCTGCCCTCCGCATTTGCCATGGCCACAGGCATTCAAGGACAAGGAAAATGCAATATAATTGGCCTCTCCTCTCCTGTTATCTCTCTGCCACGCGCGTGTAACCATCAATCAGACTGCTCTCCAGGCTGATGAGCTGAAATATTGCAGGCAATTCTTTCTGTTGCTATGGAAACTCCTGCTGTCGGGCCTCTTCCTTTTTTAGCCGTGTCACTGAAGGCATGCTTTCACTCAGGAGCTCTGCGGAGGCTCTCGGGGTCCAGCATCGGCACTCGGGCGTTAGGAGAACCCGCAGCACAGCTCTGGGCTCCAGCAGCTGCTGCTGTGGGATGGGTCGAGGACCCGTCAGCATCCCACAGCCATTCCCAGCCCTGTCCTCACTGTGCCTCTGGGGGGTCCCACGGCCATTACAACAACAGCAGGGTTAATTAGATAGAAAATATATATCCCTGACACTGTGTTCTCACTGGACACTGTGGCCCCACAGATGGTATTTATTTGTCACATAGCAGGGGAAGCACTGAAGTCCACGGATTAAGCATCACACACACACACACAGGGCCCACCAGGCAGGTGCCTGAGCCTGAGGGAACAGAGGCAGCAGCAGGAGACAAATACTTCATTTTCTAAGCGTGAGCTAAGGAGGCTGACGAGCAGCATTCCACCAAAGCTAAGCACAGAAGGCTGAGGGGATGCAGTGCTCTCAGTGCCAGGACTGCAGGCAGAGAGAGGGAAGGTATGGAGATGCAGAAGGAAGCAGCTTAAGGGTTTGCTGATCCCTTCCTGTCACAAGCTTCCTGAGAAAGCAAACTGATAAACATTATCAAGAACCAAGCAGAAACTTCTGAGTCCTGTGCAGCACGGGGCTGCAGAACATCGGTGCTAGAAGCTCAGCAGCAGCTGTCCAGGCCTTTCTGTGCTCAATTCACAACACAGCAACTAAAGGGGCTGTTTTCACTGTGCAGTGTGAGGATGAAAGCTCTGGGGAGGAAGATGGGCGTGGAGACTGCAGCTTTCTGTTCAAGGGATTCATGGGGAGATGCTCACCTACCACCAGCCCTGCAGCCACCAACCCTGCCAATCCCCTCTCATAGCCCTCCCACCCTGGGACTGCAAACTGAATCCACACCTCGACTACTATTTATTTGGCTCCCCGCCTTCAAAAGGGACATCAGGAGAAGGAACAGCCCTATACACCCTTCCTGACCCTTTGTTTTCTGGCCATTTCTCAGCTTGAAGAGGGCAGGGACCAGCAGTCACCCCCCAGCAGCAGCACAGCACCCCAGGGCAGGGTTCTGGCAGTGCTGAGGAGCCCCGAGTCCTGCAGCACGCTGGCTCCCAGCCCCTGTGAGCAGATGGAAGTCACACAGTTCCTTCCCTGCCCATTCTCCCAGGCAGATCCATGAAGACAGACTGAGAGCTGCAATTTCACACCGTGGACACGCAGCAATCTGTGCCAGTTCCTGGGAGAACAGACACACCACTGTCAGGCAGTGCTGCACTGCACAGCTATTGGCAGCAGGGGCTGTGCAGTTTGTGAGAGCAGCAACAGGCTGCAGCAGCCCAGCATCTGTCACTGTGTCTGTTGTACATATCCTCATAGGTTTGAAATGTTCTGCTAAAATGGACAGATTTTCTTCGGGCCATAGGAATATGGTTTACTGGTTCTGGGGGTGCTGGTGGATGGCAGCTGGACGTGAGGCAGCTCTCGTATTGATGCTCATTAAAAGAACAGAGCCCAGCAAGTGCAATAACTGCAGGGATCACTGATGGGATTAACCTCCTGCATAAAACATATCTGCTTTTTCGACAGCTCCAAAAAGCTGGCCTCAGAATTCACGGGTACTCTCTAACATGCAAGTGCCACCACATTTCATGGGGTTTCATGGCAGTTTTCTGCTGCATTTAAAGACCATTTATAGTCCAAGAAGCAAGACTGCGCTCCCCTCCCTGATACATGTAGATGAAAACAAACCATCTCACCACGACATTCAGTTTTGAAGACTGATGACCAAGACACTAAGATTGCTATGTTCACGCATGTAGGCGGAAGGACAGTGACTGCTCTCACCTAATGTGCCTCAGTTAATGACAAACAGCACTGAAGGTTGAAAAGAGATCACAGAAACTGACACACACACAAACTCATTTTTGGAAGGATGTGAGATGAGGAGGACAGGACAAATAGTGTGGACACTGAAGATCACCCTGGGGAAGACAGCACCGTCTCAGTGATGCACAAACTTCTGGTAGGAAGATAAAGCCAAGAGTCCCTCTGGTCTCCTCTTGCTGTTCCCTGCACAGAGCCCGATGCCATAGCCCCCTATCAGAGCAAGGCTCCTTTCTGTAAGTGCTCTCACCCACTTTAGCAACATCAGCGTTGGTCTGTGGCACCTCTCCACCCCCTTCCAATTCCAAGGCACTGCTCCAGAAGCCAGGCATGCAAAGCAGAGGCACAGAAAGCACTGTCTGCTGGGCTGTCATTTCACATCTAAATCTCAACAGCATCGTGGAATTCAAACTGACAGTCTTTGTTTCAACAGAGCAGAACTGGTACTATGAAACACACTCCAGATGCTCAGTGGCATTTCTCAGTATGAACCTATTCCTAATTCAAGGCTTGCTAAGAACATAAATATCTAAAGTGAAGATTTCACTGCGGAAAAAAACAGCGTTATATTGTACCGAGGGACAGACAACACTTTCAGTCTTCAAAGCGGTTGCAAAGCAGCAGCCTCCCCATGGATCTGTAGGCAGAACGTCCCAGCAGCTCTGAGCTGGCTGTGCAGGGCATGGGGAAGGCAGGGCTCAGGCTGGGAGCTGCATGAGTTAGCACAGCATCCTTCGGGGGTTCCCTGTTCATCACCTGCAGAGATGCCAGATGCAGAAGTGAGGAGGGCAGGAGCAGCACGGGGATGGGTCTGACTGATGGGAGCACAGAGGAGCCCTTCACCACAGAACTGCAACATGAGAAGGCCCAACAAAGGCCCAGGTGGCAAAAGCAGCACTCTATCATTCAATCTCTGCCCTGGGCCACAGCACTGAGCGTTTTCTCGGACCCTGGCTGAGCACCACAAGAACACCTGAACGTGGGGAGCCCCGAGAGTCCCTTTCCTTCGGTCCCTTTGCTTGTCTGCTCCTCCTGTCTCCACATCCTGTTTTATCCCCTGGGCCACAGAGGCACCTGGTGCACAGACCCACAGTGTTCTGCACACATCAGTGCCACATGAGAACGAGCACGGGGACTTAGCGCAGCTGAGCTTTGCTGTTTCTATGCCCAGCTCTCTAAGAACCTCAGCTTGACTTAATGCAAGGCTGTGCAAACACAAACCCCACAGTACTGCCTCCAGAGAGAGTGCTGTGTCCCAGGCTGCTCACCTCCTGCTTTTGGCCTTAGGAAAACACATCTCCTCCACTCCTCCAGACAAAGCAGATCTTCAGTTCCCTGGCCAGATGGATCCTTACCTCAGGGTTCATTAACACTACCAATGGTTAAGCAAATGAACCTCCTGGAGAAGCAGGAGGTGTTACCCCCCCACTCAGTCTGAACACGCACCATTTTTCAAGTATCTGACCGAGCAACAGTTTAATCACATGCAAACTATTAAATATTGCCATTAAAATACATGATGCAGCAGAATCCCCTCCCTGCCCCAATTGCTCCCACATCATCTGGATTATTTTCACTTGATTCCAGACCAGTATTAAAGGGAGGACACAGGGCTCGAGAGAAGCCCAGTGACAACCAAGCTGTGAGGCACTGCTATAAGACACCTGGCATTTCAGAGATTAATGTGGTTTTAGTATTGAATTTTGTCTCTAGCTTTTGAAGTTACAGAGCAAAAGTTTAGAAGGTAAAATACAGAGATGCTGTGATCCTGCCCAAGTTCAGAGCCACCATCTGGGCGCCCATTTTATACAAGCGTGGAATGCAGGCTCTTGTTCCTCACTGGCAAATATGCATAACTAATGGTGGTGATTAGGTTGAAAAATAGTGTTTTGCAGCTGAGAATCTGCTCCATTAATTAGTGCTGTTGTGCACTTCGTATCTGTTGTGGTTTCCATGGAAATTAATAGGAGGCATTACTTTCAGAGTGAGCTACTTACAATATCAGGAAAGCTTTTCTCCTGCCACCACATAAGAAACTAACACAATTTGACGGGAAAGCTTGCATCATGCTCCACACATTCCTCAGAGATTACTTCTCCCCGAAGCCTCCCTTCCAACAGGAAGCTTCTTTTTTGGTTAATAGAGAAGCTGATGGGAGTTGACTGATGCTGTTAGCTATCTTCTGATCAGAATTGATTTGGCAGAAATTGAAATAATCTGCTATAAGAAAATACAAGTACTTCTATAAGAACGTACTCCCAGATTGAATTACTTGGCTCTCAGAAGTGGAAATGTGTTGGTTTGCATGCCATCGGGGTGGTGACAAACACCCGAAGCGCTGAGAGGCATTTAGGAACAAACCCTCACCAGTGACCTCTGGGATATGAGGCAGCAGAGCTCAGTTCCCCCCCCATTCAGTATTCCTAAAGACATCCCAGAGATGGCTATTTCTGAGTACAAACCATAATGACACACCAGGGAAAACACAGAAGCACATCTATTGAGACTGAACTTCTGTCTGAAGTAGAGATGGTGAATGAAACTTCTTGTACTCTCATACTGACAATAAATACAAACTACTTCTTGTACTCTCATACTGACAATAAATACAAACTAATTATCTGTTCTTTTGCTCAAATACAGCTGCAGCAGTCCCAGTTGCATGCAAGCTTCTTCAAACACTGTGCTAGCATCCCTTAGCCAGAGCCAGGCTGCCTGGAGGGGGGCAGAACAGAGATCCTATGTCCCAGCCACAACAAATGCACCAACTTCTACTACATGTTTTACATAAAGCACAGCTAAATAGAGTTTAAAAGGAACAGGCCCTACTGGTCCATCTCAGGCTTGCACAAATGAGCTTCCTCTGGCAGCTATCAGCTCTGCCTCACCCTGGCTTGGTTCTGGATGAACACATTTCCACTTCTTGTATATCCACACCAAAACTAAATGACATCCATTAACCATGCTGATGCTGTTGGACACTTACTGACCACAGGCTTGTCTGGAAGCAGAGTAAGACGTGAGAACAATGCAGCACTTCTCTAAGTCAAGGTGGAGCGCAACCAGGTGAGGAGCCTTACCTGTGCCAAGGAGGTTCCACTTCCTTTTTTCAGCTCTGAGAAGCTCTCGCTCAGTTTTCCCCCCTTGTTGCTTGAGTTGCATTTATAGCACGTCCACCGCATCAGGTCTTTGCTTACTGCCCTGCACTCCTTACTCAGCAGACACAAGGAGTGGTATAAGTGGCCACAGCTGTAAAGGTGGGAAGATAAACCTGTGAGATGCTTGAAAGCAGGGTGCTGCAGCCTGACAGCACTGCACTTCAGAGAGGGAAACTACGGCCAGTGGAAATGAAGGCTGCTTGCTGGTAACCTCACATCAGCAGTGTGCGTGCTCACTTCATACCTGCACACTGTCCTGCAGGACTTCTAGACCCACAGAAACAGCAGCAAGTGCCCACTTGCAGATGCAGCTGCAGATCACAATACTAAGGTAATAACCATCTATGTTTTACAGCCACCTGACCAGACAGGAATATCAGCGATGCCAGAGCACACAGAGACGCAATCGATCTGAGCTGTACATGGCAAATAAAACCATTTCTTGGGGCCCAGTGGACCCAAGGCACCTGTAGGCCCAGCCTTCCCCAGCTCAAAGCACCATACTTGAGATGGGACAAGCAGTACACCAGCTAGCAGCAAAACACCTCCTCTTACACCCCTCCTTTCACTTGCTGCAGCCAGTTTCCAGGCCATTTATGATTTATGAAGCTCTCTATAAAGTGTTCCTGCCATAGTTCACTGAGGGCACACAGGCAGTTACGGATATCAATGAGGACTGTGCTGTCTGTGTACAGCAGGGAATCACCTTCTGCTAACACATGCACTACCAGGAGAGATGACAGGTGAATCCACAGCTTACAGCACAGCACTCCCAAAATTGCAAGGGAATTTTTTTCAGCTGAAGCAGAGCTGTCTGCATGCAAGGAAGGCTGGCTGAGCAGTCTGACTGCCAGCCCACGTACAGTGCAGGGGACACGTGCTCACAGGAATACTTTTATCCTGTTAAGCTAATAAAAGGATCTCACCTGTGACTCTATCCTTTCACTTTACCTGAAAACAATGATTTCGTCAGCACTCTCTTGCCTCCTTTTGTACTGCTGTAGACAAATGCAGCAGTACTCCTGCTTTGGGGTAAGCCCTCTAGTGACAGAAGCTCTTAGGTTACACAGGGACCAGTGGAGATCGTGGTTTAGAAGGTTCGTGGTCGTCTCTAAAAGGGTCTGCATGGAAGACAATATATAGGTGTCATTTTTGTCATCTCCTCATTACAGAAGCTCCATACTCTTCAGCTCTCCACAACAAGCAGCTTACCAGATTGCTAAGAACAAAACCAGCCACGCAAATTGCTTCTCTTCACATGTTTTGCAGCTGCTGCCTTCAGAACACTTAGCCTTTTATCACATGTTAATGGAGACAATACCTCTTCACTCTTAAATGGGTAGATAAGTGCTTTATTGATTTTTGTCCAAGAGCGTTAAAAGAGATGTGGGAGAACAGGCTCAGCTTGTCATTTTCCCCACCCGGCTTCTCTTTTTCCTCTTTACCTGCTAAGTCACTGCAAAGACCATAGAGCCTGTGCTGCTCAGAGCAGGCCCCCTGAAGAACACACAGACAATTTCTTTACATGCAGTCCTCTACAGTGAAGCTATTTCCAATTTTACAGACTGATTTTAAAGGCACTTTGAATCCCTAACTGCAGGATAAGCTGGAGAAAATGCGGGTGTCAATGCTTCCAGTACATTTAACACAGAATTCAACTACAGTGATGTTCACATCACCGTGTATCTGTCAGTCCCTTCACTTGCAGTCTGTGAGCAACACAGACTCATTCCCCTTCCCCAGATCACACAAATATAAATCACTTGCATGGCCATTTACTGCAGAGACAAACAGCAAATGAGAGAGTAGTAAGCTGGACAGCTACAAGCAATCCTTGTATGTGGCAGAGGGCAGAACAGAAGTGCGTGCAACTTACCTGTTCATAGTTAAATGTGTCCAGCATTCCCAAGATGAGACCTTGAATCTCTCCAAGTTTCCCTTTTCCATAAACTGGATCCTGTATGAAGGAACAAAACATCACCTGTTCTGTATTTTTTTGTTTATTCCTTCTTTTTCCCTCCCTTCCAGACTGGCAGTGCACGTGGAAGTTATGATTCTGTGTTTCAAGACGTGGTATGTGCACAAGGGAAGCAGAATGATCAGAAGTATCGAGGGGAAAACTGGTGATTAGCAAAACAGAGCGGATGACAACATCAATATTAATTACTGCACTTGAGACTAAACGTTTTTAAAGTGACCTTGGAAACTCCAGGAGCTGCAGGAGGTGGCTGGAAGATGCAGACCAGCAGGAAACTCCTGCAGCAACAGACTGGGCACAGAGTAATTCCACTAGAGTCAAAAGCATCTGCAGCTGAGGGACACCCAGAAGCTGCAGAAGCTCCTTGCCACTAGGTGAGCGGTACAGCCTCAAACAACACAGCATTTTCCTCCTGCATGCATAATTTACAAGCAACGGCATTGAAAGTACACTGCACTGAGTCACCATATGAATTATAGACAGCAGCAGGGCATGCACGACTTCCATCAGCACCCATGTGATCTACAACACAAAGAACGTTGGGTTTAAATTCATCAGGTACTGCTGTGGCCAAGGAAAGCCAGAGAGGTAACTCAAAACTCCACAGATGAAACCATTTACAGACAGCAGATTAGCTTCAAGTAAACACTTTCAAAGCATCCTGTCTCTTTAGTGAGGTAGAGGGGGAGGAAAAGGGAACACAAACAGGAATCACAGAACTGTATGGGTCAGAAGGGACCCCTAGAGATCACCTAGTCCAACGCAAGAGCCACCCACAGATCTGCAGAGGAGAAGGGTGAGGTGAGGGCCACCTTTCAGTTGCTCTGTTTTATTCCAGGCTCGATAACATCGAAACCAACAGCAGGTAGGAAGAGGATCACCTTTTCCCCCAAAGAGGGGCCATGTGGTCCAGCTGAGCATGGCAGTGGAGTGCAGGCATCCTGAGCACATTTCCTGCTGGCTACCATTAAAGCCACGGCTGCCCAGGGCTGGGCTGCTGCTGCCTACCTGCCTCGAGAAGAACTTCTGGAGCTGTAATTTCACATTCCTAGCAAGTTATGAAGCCGTCTTCCAATCTGCTGGTTTCAGCCCCCACAGAATTTACAGTCACAAGAGCCTTCTGAGTTCAATTACTTTTATGAAAGAATATGTTTCATTAATTCCACCTTATAAAATTTGTCTCCGTCTGGGATTTATGCGTGCTCCACATACGCAGCACGGGATGGCCCATTACTAGAAACCAGTTATGCCAAATGAGGAACAAATCACAGCTGCTTTTTCCAGGCTGGGTATTTCCACAGGGAGCTGGGAACACTCAGCAAGGCGAGCTGGAGCCAACCCAACTGCCTGCCTGGTGTGAGCAGCACCAGCAGGTCAGGGAGAGCAGCTGAGTCCTGAGCTGCAAAACAGAGCTGCCCATGCAGCCTCTCAGCCTCCTTCATTTCCACTTTCTCCTTGGATCCAGGAAATAGACCTCTCTTTGCTAATAGCACTGCAGAAATGCAGTAATAAATACACTATGAACTCTCACTTGCAGCTGAAGCTTCATCCTATTTCAAGAGGGCAGATTAACACACTGTCGGACATAAAACAGATCTTGAAACTAATGTCAGGGCTGGAAGCTAAAAGACAGGCAGGATATTGAACAGAGATGGCAAAAAATCTTCCTGCTTTCACTCCACAACAGCTTTTAGACAGTCCCTCCCTTCCCTCCCGACTTTGCGGCTCCTACAGGTAGAATTTAAACCTCCAGTGTTTCCAGATCTCCGTTTTGATTGAGGCAACAGCTGTGTCCATTTCCAGAATGTTCCTGAAGGCTTCATGAGGGAATTAACCCAACCAGGGCCCAGAAGAGCCTGGTTAAGAGAATATTCATGGTCACAAAGTGGCACAGCAATGACGTCTGCAAGGAGGTCCTACACACTGCTGAGCTGAGACAGCACTGCCTGGCACTAGGTTCTACAATTTTTAAGTAGCTTCAAAGAGCCACTACAGAGCTCTGCAAAAGGAACATACCCCAGGGCTAAATGAAAGAGATAAATGTATTTATGTTCTAGCTCAGAAAGCTGCTCAGAGTGTTCTGGGGAGACACCATGCACTGGAATGGCATTCCCAGGCAATCCAAGGAAGCAGATGATGCTACAAAGGGAGGTAAAAAGTCCAGTGCAGTATAACTCTAACACAGGGAAAGTCTCTTTCCTGATCCCAATCATGTGTTCAGAGCCTCTGAACATTTGAGCCATGTACCCAAGCCATGGCCACACCATAAGACATTTATCACTGCTCCCAGCATCATTTTTCCAACTGAGTTCAAAGCACTTCTCTTCCAAGGGCCAAGCTGTAGACCAAAATAAAAGCAAAATAAGACCTCCCACAGGCATCCAGGGAAAGCTCTGAAGCAGTAGTTCAACACAACACAAGCAAAAGTGACCTAGAGCAATGCTGGCCTTTCAGCCTCATGAAACCCCATTCAGAGAAGTTGTGCTGGGCACAGAAAGCCACAGAGCTGCTGTGCAGAGCCCAGCACAGACCTGCTACCAGAAGATCCCACAGCCCAACACAAGGAGGATGACAAGTTGGCAGGATGTCACACATCTGAAGCAGATTACAGATGTATCTTTAAAACCTACATTCCCCTCCAAGGGAATCGCTGTGTATAGATTTCTGGTCCATAATTTAAAGAAGCTGACGGCAATTCCAAAGTAAAAGTCCACCTTAAAACAGCCAGCAACTTCCAAAGGGTATCATTAGACTGTCCAAAATGAAACCTCGTCAACAATCAGAGGAATCTCAGGGGTGCAGCAAGGAGGGGACAGCTGACACCTCCTCTGCTGCCCACAAACAGCCATGGTTGGACCCATGCAATCTAGGTGTTTGTAAATATGCCACTGAGTGAATGAAATCTTTGACAGAATGAGCATTAAGAGCTAAATCAACTTATTTAGCTATCTAATCAACCAGTACCATGCTCCCTTCCATTGGATTTACTGTGTTTTACAACAGCATTTTGCCCACACTACTTTTGAGCTACAAGGTACTCACTCCTACAACTGTTCTGTGAAGTTATCGTGCTAATATTCTTCACCTGGAATTCCCTCTACTAGATTGAATTTATGAGAAGACAATATCCCTCCCCATTTTTTTGTTCTAGCTATACAGAAATGCTTGCCTGTTTAATCTGTGTTGTCAAACCAAATTTGTAAGGCTGATCAGGAAAGCAGAATGACCAGAAGTTCCCCCTACCTCCAACCCCAGCGACCAGAGCTGCTCGAAATAACACCTTGGACACTGCTGCCCCCAGCAGAAGTACTTCTCAACCTTCCTGAAGTTCCACTGAACAAAATTCAGCACAAATCTGCTTGTGGTCATTCAACCCAAGATGTTTGCAATCAGCTCTTCTGTGAGACATTTGCTGCCACAAAAATAGATATATATATTCCTAGCATTGTACTGTGCCATCATTTAAAAGGGCCCAGTCTTGATATCTCTCATCTTCAAAGCCCACAAGCTTTGATTTAGTGTTTTCATAACCATCTACCCCAGCACTGCAGCTAAACGGCTTTCAACAAATGTAGTTCTGAGCACTTAACAGTGGCTTTACAGCTGGAGCAGCCTCCAGAACTGCTAGTTTCAGTCTCAAAGTAATTACAGCCTTTGAGATAATATTTCATTTGGTCTGCAGAAATTACCTCAGTCGTCTTCACACAAGTCTGTGTGCTCCCACATCTCCTGAGGCTGCCAGGCCTTCCAGGTCACCCTACCACGTTTTGTGACTTACTCTCACCAACTGAACTGAGATGCTTTGAACCCAACAATCAGTTACTTAATGATGCTTAATGACATAAAAATTTCTAGCACATCACAAATGAGTTCAGCTCTTCCCAGTGAATGAATAGCACAGCTTGGTAAAAGTTTGTTTGCTATGTTTTTCTCCCCAGAAACTCACCTGGAGAATTCTCTGCAGGATTGAAGGAAGAGCAATAAACGCAGCCATGTTGTTCAACACTTGCATTGTCAAACTCTTCAAGGCTGAAACACCATGCATGAAAAGTCACCAACAGTTGTGAATATTCAAGGAGTAAGGAGGTGCATCTTTCAGATTAGGAGTCCTGTTTCATTTCATCTTCTCTAATATGAAAACAGTTCTATCCCTTTCTACCTCATGTATGTTTTGCATTAAGCACATGCAGCTTTTTTTGCATTAAACACTACGCTTCAAAAATGCCAACACATCAATGCCTCTCCCCCCCTCCCACTTCCTACATACAGTAAATTTTCACATTTTCAGACTTTCTTTGAATCCCTGTCACTCATTTTTCTCAACCTGCATCCCTTGTTTGTGTTATAATCCCATTGATTGTAAAATTTCCCACTGTTAGCATTTGTATGAAACCTTTTTTTCTCCTCTTGATCCCCCAGTTCCTTACAAGAAGCAACATCTGATAAGTGTGGACAACAGCAATTCAGCTTCTTTTGGGGGTAATTAGATAGCTGGAACAGTTTGGGAATTAGCACAAAGAATGAAAACAAAAACAGCTATTTGGGATCTTAAGTGTATAAAGTTCTTGCAATTTCTGGTATCACTCCAGATAGCAGCAGCTCTCAAAACAGCTAACCTAGGGGGCTCTTAGAGGCAAAGATGAGTTGAGGGAGGGGTGATGATTTTTATTTTTGGTTTGTTCAACTCCACACAAGGCTATCCCCTTGAATCCAAGTACAGCTAATGGGAAGAAACAGAGCCCAGACAAGGTGGCAACCATCCTATTTCTCTCATAACACGTTACAATCCTTAGCCATGTGTGACCACAGTCACTGTGAAGTACAGGCTGTAATCAAGCAAAAGAAAAAAAAAAAAACATTCTGTCCAAGAATGTCAGTATTTAAGTCCCTTTTTAGCTGGTCTTAAATCTCCCATAAAAAGAGTCCTTCCAAGAATACTGCCCTACACATGCTACTGACACCCACAACAGATTCAGAGAGCTGGAGACTAGAGAATTTAGTTGACATATTCGTGTCCTACTGGATAGATGCAAGGATAGAGCACAAAAAGGCCAGGCAGAAAAGATGGCAGTGTTATGTCAAAAGTTACCAAGGTTTCGAAACCTGTTCAAAGCCCAGAAAGTACACCCTGTGTGCGCTGTTTTTTACAGAGTCCATCTGAACAGAGCCAGCTGAGAAGAGGATAGAGCTGTGATAGGGTCCCTCTTCCATCCATGGCCAAAAACTAGAAGTACCTGACAGCTGCAGCCTCCCCAGATGACCTCACTGAGCTTAGTCCTACAGCCACTACAAGCTAGACGTACTGCAAGAGCAGCGAAAGCAGGAATTGAGTAACAAAACTGCTTTTCATCTATTCAGTCAGTAGAGGAGAAAAGACAGCACACAGATTTGGGGCCACCAAAAGTCAAGATACTCACAGTCAGCGTATCGGTACTGTGAAGAGCCAGACAGCTTCTGTGGGGACATCATAGCCTCCAGCAGGGGAAACCAGAGGGCCTGAAATAATTGAATGCAGGGAAAAAAATAGTAAGAACACAGCAGAACTAAAATGAGGTGTGACCAGTATCACAGCCCATTTTGAAAGGCTCACTGCCACATTATGAGAAACAGAATTACACTTCTCATGTTTTCTCTACAGTGGAACAGAACTGAAATGCATTAAAATCACTGCAAAGCACTCATGAAGAACAGTCCAGGGTTGCTCCTATCTTAGACCAAGATACTGTTTGATTGAGATCTGAATACAGAACGTCACTGGCTCCTGTGGTTCCCTCTTCCCCTTTCTCACTGTTTCCTTCCTGGAATTGTGATAACATAAGGAATCTACTTTTACTCCATTCTTGACTTCCAGACACGCCAGCTCCTCAGACACAGCCTTCTCAGTTTTGAATTCAGTTACCTATGTTAAGCACACTATTAGAAGTAAAAATAGGTTCTGTGTCAGTGACATCAGCAAAGTGAAAACACAACCTTGTTCTCTCTGCGAGAGCTCAGGGAAGCCGTATCATCTCCAGCCATTAAAAATCAGTCTGACATTAAACTCAGGATTTGTGAAGTATTCAGAGCAGCAGTATTCCGCAGCCACAGTGCAGGTAACATTATCAGGTTTCTGCCACCACGAAGATGGCTCAAACCTAAGGATGGCAGTGCTCTGATGCAGCGTTACAAAAGCTGTGATTCTTTGTTTTCTTTGGTGTCTGATTAACACTCAACCAAAATTTCAACTGGAGCTAAAAACAGAGAAAGGATATTGCTCATTTACTTCTCCACTGCTGGTGCGTGCTTTATTTTGTGCTTCACCCTTAGCAGTGAAAATTTCTCTTGTGGGTTTAAAACCTGAGCAACAAGAAGATAAGCTGCTCAAGACATGTCAGTATGGAATAGACAGGGAAAGGAAGGAGCACACGATGATAAAGTCTCTGGAAATGCAGTGATGTGGGGTTTATTTTTATCCCTTACCTCTCGCTGTTGCTGGTTTAAGTTGTGTGAATTCCTCTGGCAAAGGGCAATTGTTTTCATTAGGGTATCTTCAATGCTTTCTAGCAAAGGGAGTTCTGCTGAACCTAAGCATTGGGTGAAAAACAAATTGCAATTACAGAAATGATTAGGTACGTTAACCCCCAGTCATGCTGCAAAATAAATTCATGCTGCTCACCTAAAAGCTGCTCCCCACAGTGAACTACTGCATTATAAAGACAGGCCCTGATTTTCTGCACTTCAGTAGATGCCCTATTTATTGTAGCATTTCAGACTTTCCACGCAATCAAATACGGAAAATTTAGCTGTAGTTTAGGACACAATCAAGTAGCAAATAGGAGCAGAGCATTTGATTAGATGCACCCTTGAATCCTGGGGCTAGTGAAGAGTGCTCCTTTTCTGTAGGCAGAACATTCTTACTTCCATGAGAAGGTTTTTCTTTTTAAAAGCTGCTTCTCTATTCACATTATCACTGCTCCTATCTAATGACTGGTAAAGCTCACTAATAAGTCTGAATGGATCCTAACAAGGGAAACATTTCTGGTAAGGCACTAAGAGTAACAGTCGCAATCAAGAGTTAACAGAACAACAAGCAGACACAATAAAAACCATCGGTTTGTTTACAAGTCTCAACAGTGATCAAAGTAACAGATGAAGGAAGCGTAATCAGAATAACTGCCTCAGCCACATGAATGTCAAGTTAAGAAAATGCCACCGCAACAGCTAGAAAACTGAAAGAGGACCTCATTATGCCACTTGTCAAACATGCACTTTATATTTTTTGCATTCATCTCTTTTTAAGAGAAAACGGAATTTAACTTGGTAACTTACCTCCATCATCTTGTGTAAGCATCTGCAACTTGCTCTGCAATCGCTGAAACAGAAGAGAGAACTCAGAACAGCAGCTTGCAGAACATTGATGAAGGGTTTAAAGATATGGCTACCAGGGCTCGCCAATACAACGTGCACTGCATTCACTTCTTTCCAAATATTGAAAGGAAGACAGAAGATAAATGACTACTTCTGATTAAGAAAAAACAAATTTCAGTATCCACTACCAGTCCATGTTCAAAGACAGCACTCAAAGGAAGCCAGAAGAGCTCAGTGATCTGCTGAGCCCGCAGCCAACTCAATGTGCCACTTTTTGATATTAGGTAAGTGCATATATGGACAGCAGTGGGGAAACTGGGAAGCGGTGGCAGTATCAAATCTTAACACAGGACACCGTGTTGATGAAGAGTCTGGCAAAAGTGTGACATTCAGGACTTCAGGCAAAAATGCCACATTCAGGATTTCAGTGTACTGTACCTCGAGCATAACCAGAAAGGCACCATGGATATCTCCCTTCTTCTCCAGTAAATATGAGGAAGCTTCATGGAGCTGATGTTTCTGGGTTATCTAAGTTAAAACATGGTTTAAAAAGTGAACATCTATCTTAAGATATCTGCCAGAGCCTGTTTATTCCCCCAAAAGACAGCTGCGTGTTCAGAGAGGATGTGTCTGCACAGGCACAAAAGCCAGGCTGAGCACCAAACACACCCTGCCCCACCTCCCCTGCCTACACTGCCTCAGTTCTGAAGCTGCACTATATTTCCACCATCAGCATTACAATCTTTAAATCTATGAAATCCAGATCAAGGATAGATGATGAGACGAAATTTTCATAAAGGAAAGAAATAGTCACTATCTCAGCATCAGTCAAATTTTGGCAGTGCTGCTGCCCAAAAAACTGGCCTGTATTATTTTGGATACCTTCAACGTTAGCCAGAATTAACACAGACTATTGGGATTCTGCAGTTACTGGAAAGGTTCAGTACACTAATGGCCTTTCCTATTAGCCCTGAGGCTAAACTCAAGGTCAGTACATTAAATACAATTAACAGGGCTGCAGTTTGGCAGTTCGAGGAGGCAAATATTGAAGAACCAATCCACTCTTTGGTGGGAGCTAATGTGAATGCTTTCCCCAGCCCCCATGTCCTTATAACATGTCATTTCTACCTGGATGGTTTCCTCCAGCCTGCAGTACTCCAGGACTTTCAGTGTCTCCAGAACATGGTCAGGGCTGTGCTGGCACAGCAGCTCGATAAACTGCTCTGTGACGTGGGGTGGTAGGTGCAGCAGGTCTTGGTTGATGCCTTCTCTGGGATGTAAAAAGCATAGGGCACATGTCAAAGTTTTAGGCCGGAAAGAAGAGCTGTTAATTCAATTGTGTGTTGACTCTCATGCTTAACTCAAAAGTAAAAACTCTGTCTGTAAGAGAAAAAATGACACCATGTCTACTAGTTCCTCATCCTAGAATCTGTTAGGAGGCATTCTGTTTGTTCCACAACAAATTCTACTCGTGTCTCAGTACACATCAAAGATTTCTGCAAAGAAAGGTCCCAGCACTGATACCTCTTCAGCAACTCAATGGCAAAGGCATGCAAAATCCCACCAAATTTATTTGATGAGCTTTATCAAGCATCCGAGTGGTTCTGTCCTATAGATCCTCCCAAGCATGCTTGAAGAATTACTACTTTTTGCCTACTGTTACTGAAGCTGTTTTTGACCCACATTATCAGTTTTCAATGTATCTTCCACTAGAGCACGATCCCCTCTATCTACTTCACTCAGACACATCTTCATGCTTCCATTAATGAAACATCCTCATTTTTATTTCTTGCCCAGCTGAACAGAACTAGTGAGTTGCTCCTGCAGAGTCAATAACTACACACTAGTCAACCCATACTGGGTCACTGGCAGAGCAGGTTTCCATCTGTAACAGTTTGAACATTCTCTGCATATTGCTCAGGGCCAAGCCAAAGGCTGCCTCTGCTCTCAAGGGTTTTGCAATCAGCTGCCACACAGAACTGTATTAAACTGGAACTAAAAATATCTGCCTCGTTTCCCAGCGTGAGATCTGCTTAATCAACGCACGCAGGTGAATCCCCCACCCTCTGCTGTGCTTCCTGCCCTTGCTGTCTCCCTGATCTCTTCTGCCACAACGGTCAGTGCAGTGCAGACACCACACTGCTGCCTGTTCTGAAGCTCAGGAGAACACTGTGCCCCCAGCAAGCCCAGAGAAGCCTTGTGCAGTTGCAACGTCAGCTGCTTGATTAGAAATGATATTCGTCCAGAAATGAAAGCCTACTGATCAGGCTGTCCCAAATGTGGACATAATAGTGCAAAACTTGGTGTCCAAGCTGCAGTGTTCTGACAAGTGTTCCCCTCCTCTTTTCTACTAGACTGGGGGAAAGAAAGAGAAAAAAAAAAAAGAAGCACTTTGCCTAAAATGATTTCTGCCTACAAAAATGGCAAGCTACACATTTTCAGTATGAGAAGAAAAGTACAGTATGGAAATAACTCTGACACCTAATATTCGTGACTTAATGAGCAAGCCAACCTTTTCCTTAATCATTTCACTTGAGAAATCCAGACAAGCAATAAAGGAATGGATTTTGATTATGTTAAAAACCAAGCAGCTGTCCTGAGCCTCGCAGGACCTGCCCAGCTCAACACCATCAACTTCTCCTTCAACACCCCACAGCTCCCCAGCCACACTCTGCGCGTTCCCTGCTGAAAGGAAGAGATCACCACTGATTCCACACAAAATCTGGGGCATCTGAGCTTTGCTGGAGCTGTGGATGGCTGTCAGTGAGGAGAGCCTCTGTCACGCACTGCAACTTTTGGTATCTGTTGATACATTTATGGACCCAGAACACTGCGTTGCTAAATACAGGTTGGTACAACACGTGACTTTGTATTGCAAACAGACACGCTTCATCACTTTTTTTTTGAAGAAGAAGAAAACAAAGAGTTTAAAGTGGAAAATGGCAATGGCTGTGATTAATGGACTGAGTAACATCTACAACATTCTCCATTTTCCATGGCTGCTTATAAGATAGAAGCATAAGGACGTTTAGTTTTAATTTCCCTAAGCAGTTCCTGTTAACCCTGTTTTCTCCCTTCCCCCTCCCAACTCCTTTAAAGTAAATCTCTAGCTAAATTAAATGGGCCAAATTAATCCCTAATGCAATTCCACCAACTCAGTATCGTTACAGCAGCGTGACGCGCCTTGTCCCCCGTGCCATCAAGCAATATTTTGTATCTGAGACATTTAAAGCTTCTTTGATTCCCTATTTTAACACTAATTTTGCTCAGAAAAAAAGCATATAAATATACAGATTGACTGAAAAGAGAGAAGAGAGAAAAATAAAGTAAGAGGAAAAAAGGTCCCTCCAGAAACCTAGGATCTCTGTTTCACACTAGAAACATAGGTCAACAGCAACAGCTTAAACCTTGGGAATTCCTTCTTTAAGGTCAGTCACTGCCACACTGAGTTCATAGTATTTAATTTTGTTCTTTTCTGTGCAACTTCCCCAATTTCCTGACTGGGTAATCTGGTAACTGCATCGCAGGCAGTATGGGGCACGTCTCCGTTACTTGGGATGCTGAACATCTCGCTGCAGTAGAGAATTAGAGGAGTTTGAAGCACAGGTGAAAGCAGAATGCTGACAACCTCTACAGCAGCACAGTAAGACAGGTCACACGGCCTGAGGCCATCCGCAGAGCCTTTGAGTCTTGGGGGGAAAAGCAGAGATCTTATGGAAGATCAGATAGAGAAAGTCGCTTCCTACCGCTGGTTTGATCACGTATGTTGATTTTTATTAGGACAGAACTACAGAAAAAACAGTTGTATTTAGCTCTGCTGTAGAGCTAAACTAGATTCATTTATCACTTGGGGATTATGGAAGTTGTCCTACACACAAAGGGGCAGGACAGGTTAACTACTGCTTGCACTGGGTCTCACTTGCTGTAAGCAGTATCACAGCTCAACCAACAAAGCTCCAGTCAGCCTCCAGCTAGGTATCACCTCTGCCTCACTTTATTTTAAATCTAAATCATCCCATTTATCTCCTATGAAACCCAACTAACATATTTTCTTGGCAAAATGGTGTTTTTGTTTTGACATTTAAGGAACATACTAGGCGTGGGGGTTAATCCCTTCCATACAGAGACGATTGTAAAACGCAAGGAAAATCCAGACCTCATCATCTAAAACATCTAAGACACGCTTCTGTACTCCAACAAAGAACTGAAACATTGAGACTGTCTAAATTTAATATCCAAATGTAAGATATATTACCTTTTCCACCTCCTCCTCTCATCAAGCATAGTTAATTTGTAGCTAATTGACAAAGCAGGATCTCTCCTTAAATAGCATTAGCAATTGCTACTGGATATGTGCATAGATAAATGCCTTACAAAATAAATGTATAAAAACAAGGTCTTGAAGCATCTGAAACTGATACAACGAAAAGAGAACGCTCAGTGCTGAAATATTGAAAGAACAGGAGCAGATGGAACAAGTAACTAGATAAGGATAAGTTTGCAATGAGACATGGCAGGAATTCTGAAGTGATAGAAATGAAAACTGTCAATAGATCAAAACACATTTCTATGCATGTGAAATCTGGGCAGCTTGATCAAGTAATCAAACCAGTGGGTGCCCGAGAACACAAATGTCAGCTCAGTCACAGGGGAATCATTTCACAGCCTCTCCAAAGAAGCTGTTAGGGCAATGCCCACTCCCCCCCAGCATGGGGGAGGCATTACGTTGCATTTACTGGAACCCACACTGCTTCCCAGTTAGGAAGGCAGCGTGGGCTCTGCTGAAGGATAATCCCTAGAGCACTTATTTCTGTGCTACCCTTCTCACCTTTGGGCATTCTGAAGAGCAAATACCTTTTCTGAGTCCCAAATCTGGACGTAGACTGTGTATCAATGCCCTCTGCCACAGAAAAATGTTTTAAACCATGTAGTTTGGAAAAGGTCAAATTTTCTTACATACCTTGGATCAAGCAGACTCCGTAGAAATTGGAAGAGCAAGAACTGGTCCTGTACAGCAGGAGATAGAGCATTATTACTTCAAGTAATGAGCTATACAGCAGTGACTCCTGAACTACTTTCATGGCTCATGGCTGGTGCCTTTAGACATTTGCCTCATGTAAATAATTACGCATCACTCTCTCCAAGAATATTTGCTGATCTGTGAATGCAAGCCACGCTGCACTCCAAACTGAAAACTGCATTATCTAGTGATGCAAACAGCAACAAAAGATCATACATTTTTATAGCCAGAACTTTAGCAAGCACGTACAATAATCCATCTGTAATGATTTCTGCAGCTGAGTATCTACCAAGCAGTTTTTCCCCATTTATGACACAGCACCAACAAGCCATTACTCCTAGCCATCATTTCTGACAGGAACAGCAACCTCGCTGTAAAGAAGTGCCAACATTAACCAGCTTTGCCACTGTACCTGGAGGTTTGCAATGATGCTCTCAATCTTCTCACTGAAGTGGATGGCCACCAAGTCAGCTGCTTTACATGGGCTGAGTAGCAGCAGCTCCTTTAGAGTGGGAAACACAGTAAAAATCATCACTTTCAATTTTATAGACACTGTAATTATGCAGCAACGCTGAGACCATTCACACTGGAACTGCATCTTTCCCTAGTTGAAAGTTGTAAAATAATGAGTACTATTACACACACACACACACAAAAAAAAAAAAGATTATGAAAAAAAATAGAAGGGTGGCTTGTAAAAAACCATCTCAGCTCTAACTTGAGGAAATGATTTCATCAGGTTTTCTGAAAGCTGTGCTTTACTTCATGCCAAGAAGACCAGCTAGTACCAGCTGGGAAGAGTTCCAGCGACAGAAAGGAAACAAAGCCATCAGCTGACTCTAGGGCATTTCTTACTGTTCAAGGGGCTTGAACTGCTGCAGATTTCCCATAACTTAATTCCTCTGATATCTGTTCAGACACAGAAAAATTGTATAGTTTCTTTATGGAGTAATAGGAATTTTCCATTCTTTAAGATGCTTGTGGTTTTGCCTCCCGTCAAGCCTAACCCAAAAGTCTTCCTATAAATATCAGTTTATATGACATAGAACATGAGTTTTCGCTCCCAGTGCTTCCAAACGAGAAGCAACTGCTTCCAAACAGTACTTGTCAACCCTTCACAAAAGATCCTGCTAAGCAAATAAACAAAAAACAACTGGTATAGGCAATAACAAAAGGAAACATACATAAACATACATTCTGAAGGAAAAGAACTGTCGAAATGACTCATCAGCTTGGTTTCCAGACAGAGGTAGCAGCTTGCACTCACTGAGTTTGGGGACAACAGATCCCGGTCAAGAGTGGAAAGCAAGTAACAAGGAAGGGTGTTACTACTTTTCCTAACTGATGGACCAAACCTAACACATGACAGAAACAGCATTTTGTGAGGTTTCTGAAGCAAAATTAGTCTTGTGTTGCACGTAAAGCAATTCTGCAGTGTGCAACCCCAGGAGATCTCAGCATCACAGCAGTGCAATCAGAGGGATGCAGGAATGCAAACGTAGCACGATGGCCCTCATCTGTTTCTCTCTGCAGAAACCCTTGCTGGGAGTTCCCAGGCATGCTGAGCACAGCACTGCCAGGCTGGTGTGCAGTGGCCCAGCCTCCCTGCAGCTCTTGGATCAGTGCATTTCCCAGCTTTAACCATCTGTGAACATGTCACTTTCTTGGGCAGACAGCCCTTGACAAGGCAGTACTGACACAGGCCACGTGTGCCTGAGGACAGAAAGTACCGCCACAAATAACATTACAAAAAGGTCTCAGGCTGTACTTTGAAGATGGACATCAAGGAACAACTGCTATGTGGGATGATGGAGAAAAGAAAAAAAATAACAGTCAGGAATTCTCTATGACACAGCCAGCAGGAAAAGAGCAGAAACAGGAAAGCCTCTCTAGGAGCTCCTAATTTCAGCTGAAGAGGCTGCTTTCCTGCTTTGATACTTCAGCAGATGAAAGGAGAGTTGTTTAAAGACCTAAAATCACAGCAACATCCTAGAAGACTATAATGTCCACATAAAATTCACTATTGTGAGCCTTCTGGATGTTTGAGAACAGAACTAATACACCTGAGAAGAACAAAGCCCTCAGCTCCCTGTAAGCCTCGTGAAATTGCAGATACTGTTCACTGGTCCCTGAGAAAGGAAGATGTCAAAAGGAAAGAGGGAGGTGATATCAGCTGCAGCACCCAACAAAGGCGGCCCACAGAAAGGGTTATTTGCCCAGCAGATTTCTGGAGGAAGATGCAAAGAGTACAGGGAAAGGCAGCCAGCATCTGCAAGGCTGGTGGAACAGTGCAAGAAACTTAGCAGGGTGGAGATGGGCAAATTGAGAAGAGTATTTTCTATTGTCCACCAGTTGCAGGACAAGCATGCAGGTCCGACAAACTGAACACCGTGTACTTCTGATGCTGTACAACAATAAAGAAGAGTCTCCTCTGCACTGAGGAAACAAAAATCGAACGACTCACTGTAGAAAGTGGTCACTCTTTGCCTGTGACAAGCTTATCAAAACACATACAGCACAATAAGGAACATCAGGAAGAGCAACCCACAACATTTCACGTTTGTGCTGACAGAAGCACAGAAGGCTGAACAGCCCCAGCAAAAAGACCTACCTGTGATTTGACCAAGACACAGGCAAAGGCATACAGGTGGAGGCTCAATCACTCACTAGGCCAAGCAACTTGTGCCGTATACAGCAACACAAGCAGAGACACAGGTACTCAGTAGGACAGAAAAACAAAGTAGACACAAGAAAGCAACAAAGTGGACAGCAGTTTGCTCAAGCTGGAAAGCCCAGCATGGAACAAGAGAGCAGTGTCAGCCTTCCACAGCATTACCATCACTTCCCATAGGCTCTGAAGTGCGTCTGGAGAGCAGACTACTTCCAGATGCTGGCAGAGACTAAAAGTATTCTGTATCTTTCAAGTGGTACATGGTACTCTCCTGCTCTCCCCCTGTGATGCAGACTTCTGTAACCACTTTCAGCTACACAGTCTGGGCAAGTGCCTGGCTACTTGCTTCACAGACAGAGTTATTTTTCTGGCTCACCTCCAGATCACCCTGGAGGAGACTGGCACTAGCATGAAACTAGTACTAGAGTTTTAATGGACTCCCCTTGTCTACTGACTGGGCAATTATTTCAGACATCTCCACCTCCTGAAGCAAAGAAAAACTGAAGAGATAGGAAAAGTTATTAGCTAGATAAAGCCTAGGAACAGTCTGCATCTTACAGCAGAAGCTGTGACCCCATTTTCCCATAGGTTAGAATTGCCAGGATATCAAGGTTGAATGCTATTATCATTGTAACATGACAAATTTGATGCCATAGATTGTGAAGTCAGCAGTATCAACGTCCTGACCTCACTGCTGCTGCACGTTCAGGAGATACAAAGCCTTGCATGTGGATTACTTCCCTGTTACACAGGGCTTACAAGCCATCATCCAAAACGCAACACTTGAAACCACGAAACCAAGGAGGCCAGTTTGAATTTAAGAGGTGCGTTTACATTAAGCAATTTAAAGTGAGAGCTAATTGTTTTGTTCAAGCCACAATACTCTTCTGCTAACAGAACAGCACCAGGCAGAGCCACAGGGTTAGCAGAAGCCCAGCTATCATGGTTATGATATAGACTGTACCTCTATATGTTCCAAAGCTTTCTGCCACACTGACTGCTTTTCTTCAGCACTGTAGCCGGGCATGGACAGGATGTTGTGAATGTAGTTGAAAACTTCTTCCTGCAAAGCATAAAACCATAAGTGGTACAGTATACTCTTCAGTGCTGTGTTAGTACTGCTGCTAACTGTCTGAGGATGACCTCAGGGCTTGTCCTCTCCTATTCAGCAAGTCAGAAGCTTCCTGAATTGTTGTCAGGAGTGAAAAAATAAAAATAAAAGCCAAAAGGAACAGAATCAACAATGACACTGAAAGTGTTAAAAGCTATGGTCAGAGTGCTCCTCCACTACTACAACCACCTCTCGCTCACAAGGAAGAATCAGCTAAAAGTATAGGCAGAGAAAAGATTCCTCTACCAGGGGGTGGTATTGCTCTCCCAGGGTATTCCTGCATTCTTTGACATTTGCTTCTCCCCCAGGTCCTCCTGCACAGTTCTCAGCACATCTTTTGACCACCTCACTACCAAAAAGAAAGCAAAAGCTCTGAAGCTTTTAAAATAAAGTCAATCCTCTCCAACACACACACACAAGTACAGAAGTCTCCACTGTATAAGAACTCAGCAGTACAGCAGGACATGTTGTAACGCTGAAGTACAACAAGACAGCAGGGCTGTTGTGTCCAGCCATACTACTGCCAGCAGGATAGGCTGCCAGCTATGGAGAAGAAAGGAGAAATTTACCCACTCACCTTTCTCACTGGATCACGCAGGTAACAGTCAATGATTTTGTCATAGCGAAGCTCTCGTTCATACATGAACTCACAGATCTGATAACTAAAATGAGAAAGATCAGGTTTCACTGGCTCTGCTGTTCTTAGATCATCTCACTTTTCCATAACACAGTCAGCTCTAAGCTATGCCAATCCACAATACTAACTTGAAGAAATACACTGAATATGACTCAGTAATGTGTTATGACACATCTTCTTAGCTTCAGTATTTAATGAACACCTTTAATATTTTGAGTCAGGAAGACCTAGGATGAAAACAGGAACAACCAAAGCAAATAACATGAAGATTCTGTTAAACAGCTTCATGCCATGGGTCCTTTAGCTCCAAGAAATGGCAGAGCTGGTGACCCAGGCTCTCAAAAATCTCACAAGCAAGGAGAAATAAAAGGGGTTCTGATTTTCAAGTACTAGCAATGCATTTCTGAATCCTAACAGGGCTGAAAAATTTGTCATACTCACTCCCTCTAGGACATGCAAGAGAACAGGCATGGCAGACCCTACCATTATCTACCCCTCTGGGGCTTTATAGTAAGGGAAATCAACTCACATAACAACCAAACTGAAGGCTTGGATGAAGATGCTTTCCCTGGCTGACTCTGTTCAGGCAAAAGAGACACTTTCTGAAAGGGCAAAGCAGCTAAAGGAGATGGTGGCAATTTTCAGCCTTCCCAGACACTGAGTTTTGTCTCTCCTACTCAGTTCTATAACAAGTACCGTGGGGGTGGCTCCAGACCCTTCCATGCTTTTAAAATCCACCTGTGGGCCTCACCCCGGAGAGTCATCTCCATCTGTCAGTGGTACAGTATTCAAACAGACAACTATACATTTGAGCAAAATCTGGGCTCTAGGATAGGAAGTGCCAAAACGTATCAAGCCCCACAGTTTCATGCTGAAAGGTTCCCACAGGTCTAACCGAAAGCACTGCTGAGATAAGATGGAGCAAGCACGCCCAGTGAGATTAGAAGAGAGAGAGACAGGGATAGATAAACATGAACATAATCAATGAACCATATGTGAACACATACAGAAAACAATCCTAAACAAAGCTGCGAAGGAGAAACAAGATGTGGAAGAAAAAAAGGCTATGGAGGAGTTTTAAAGATAGTATTTATATACCGCACCCAACAACTTACAATTCAGCTTTTTCTGCCATTTGGATAAGCCGGCTCTCTTCAAACTGCACTATCCCTCCTGCCTGCAGCAGCTCTAACAGGACCTGCAGGTATGGAAGAGCAGTTGTTTGTAGTGCAGTTGGAGCTGAACAGTCAGTGCCATTCAAAAGTACCCGGCTCCATTCAACCTGTATAACACAGGGCTTGTTCTACAGTTTATTTGTAATTGACAGATCCCATTAGTTATGAAGGTTATGCATTTACATAAAACTGTTCCTGCCTCTGATCTTACTGCTGTCAAACCTCTTCTGAAGACAAGGTTGGGGAAGAATCCTCCTTCAGGCCATCACTCTTACATTAGCTAACTGCTCTGGCATACAACCCTCACTATGACCTTCAGCCAGCATCCATGCCCAACGAGGCCAAACTCTGCTCTACAGCCTGGACATACCCAGGGCTTACAGAAATGTTTCCCCGAGGGCCATTACCTGCTGCCTCTCTGAATGCCTGGAGTCATCATCCGGACTGCACAGAAATTCAAGGACCTGTGTGAGGATGTAGAAGTTAACAAGAATTAGGCCTAGTTACCATAGATGTTACCCTGTGATTTTTTTCTGCAGCACAAGTAAACTAACAGTCAAACATGTCCTAAACTCCAAATGGTTTTGGATGCACTCAAAGGAAGTAGGTTGCCAAACCACGCAGGCAACCTACTGATTATCAGGATGCACAAGTGTTCAGCAGCCTTTGGTACTAGCACACTGTGAGCACCAACACTGGCAACAGCAAATCAGAACACAGTGGTACAGTTTGAATTTACAACTATTTATCTATGAGGTACTCTCCACTTGATCCTGTAACTAAGGACACTTAAGACTACTGGAATAAATGGGAACTGCTGAAAGCCACCACGGGAAGGAAAATCATGACCCTACATTGGATCTAGGACCAAATTTGGGTAGCCCAGGGAATATAAAAAACTCAGGTGACCATGGATCTTCTCTGCACTAGACACAGAACAGCTGGAACCACTACTCCAACCCTTCTGACTTCTCTCCTGGACTGTGTCACCTCTCCCAGAACCCAGGAAAATCACACAATTCATGCAATTAAAATGTTTCAATATCCAAATCTATTTAAACTCCATAAACCTCCTGTTTGGTCTTAAATTAGGACGAAGGACACTGGCCTTAGGTTACACCAGGAGAGGTTTAGACTAGATGTCAGGAAGAATTTCTTCATGGAAAGAGCCGGCATTGGAACAGGTTGCCCAGGGAAGTGGCAGAGTCATCACCCCTGGAGGCACTTAAGAAACATGTGGATACAACACTTATGGGTGTAGTTTAGTGGTGGAACTGGTAGTGTTTGATGACAGTTGACTCAAAGATCTCACAGGCCCTCTCTATCCTAAATGATTCTGTTTCTTAACCCACTGTTTATCAGTGTTCACATATCTGTATTGCCACTACAACACAACTACTGTAGCTGTTAAAACATCCTTCTCAGTCCAAACAATTTCTAATACAAACTCAACCTGTGCAAGCTTCAGGCATGCACTGGTATCTTTCAGCCTGATCCAAAGAGTAGAGAAGGATGGTGGCCACAGAAACTAGAAACTGTCAGATGCAAACATATACCACAGCTCTGTAAGTTCAGGAATGCCATTTTAGTTGGCATCCTTTATATCCTTGCACTGATAATCTTCCTACGTAGAACTAGTGACAACAGAGTCACATAACAATCGCTGGCGCTTAAAACAGATTCGTTCCTATCCTTGCAGGGTTTGTTTTCCCTGGATCCTCTTTAGAATTTCTCCTGCTCCTCAAAACAGAACACTTACCTGATCAAAAAGCGTTCTGTTCACAAACAGAGTGTTGTTGGGCTTGGCGAGCTGACGGGCAAGGAAAGTAAAGAGACAGCCAACCTGCGATGGGGTGAAGTCAGAATTCTCCACCATGACCTAAGAATAATTAAGAAGAGAGAAACAGAAATGTGTGATTGATTCTGCAGTGGTCTATAAGAAGGTAATTACAAAGGAAGAATTCCTCCACGCCTCTGAATTTTTGAGTGTGAAAGTCCTCTAAACAGCACTGAGGAAACTCACATCTATTTATCCCTGCAGTGCTCCACCTGAGATAAGCAACACATCTAAAACCTCCACTCATCCTGGAAGAGCCCATGTGGGTTCCAGTATCTAAAGGGGACTATAAGAAAGAAGGAGATGGACTCTTTATCAAGATCTGAGGTCAGGACAAGAGGAAATGTTTTCCAACCAAGAGAGGGGAATTTCAGACTGGAAATAAGGGTGGTGAGGCACTGACACAGGTTGCCCAGAGAGGTGGTGGATGCAGATGGCCTTTAATGGTGTCTTCCAACTCCAATACTTCTATGAGCCTATATGGACCTAAAGGTACGGGGCATTTTTTGGCTGTTATTTCATTAAATAAGACATTTGATGGTTGGAGTGGAAGATCTTCATGTTCTTTTCCAATCTTGATGATTCTATCTCCATTTCTGTAGACTGTGCTAATCACAGGATACGCAGCAGAGAAATGTCACATGAAGCAAAAAGATAAAACAAAGAATTACAGGAGGAAAAAAAAATGTGTTTGACTTGAAGCCTCAGACATTTACCACTTCAACTGGGGCACGCAGAAGAACTGATGAAATGACTCAATGACAAGAGTGGGCTGGGGAAAACTTTCTTTTCTCACATTGAAGTAAGTTGTTAGTTAATCAATGTTTTGAGAAACCTGTGGCTGTGCTGACTCAGCTTGAAATTACAGAAAGCCTGGGTAGCAAAAAAGCTGCGACAAAAAGGGTTTGAAACCAACAGAGTGCTCATCACCTGTCTGGCATGTGAAAAAGTATGACACTTGGTGCCTCGTGCCCGCAAAAGAAAAAAATCCCCAAACAGTAAGGGAATGTGAAATGCCTGCTTTTGGAGAGTTCCCCCTCTAAGAGCAGGGCGTTCAGCTGGAAGGAAATCCATCACCTGAACCACTCTGTCACTGACATCTGAAAGGTGCTCCAGCAAAGCCCACAGACAGCATTTCACACTTCATAACCTCATCCAGTGCATGCCTGGGAGATGCAGCTGCTTTCTCCACGTGACTCAGAGCTCCAGATCCCATGAGATGTTAATGGTTACCTTACCCAAGTGGAGGCAGACAGTTCAGACATGCTAAGGAACTGAGTCCAGCTCTGTTTGAAATATCAGCTATCTTTTTTTATTATTATTATTATTATTTTAATTTTCTGTTTACAAATTCTACTTTATATAGGAGCCTGGTAAAAATGACATTAGCTAATGGCATAAAAAATATGGCTGACTAGAAAAAAAATAGTATTTAATTTGTTTTGGATTTGCTTTTCACCAGCTGGGTCCTTGACTGTCCTTGGGAAGATGAAACTCTCAGAGCCCTGATGCAGAAACCCTACCTAAGCTGCAGGTCAAACACCTGGGCATTTTGAAAGATGGTATATTTGGCAAATATCTGCTCTGTGTTACTCAAGCGATCTTAAAAGCACGGCTGTTTCCCAAGTGCTTTCTTTGCTGAGGACAGATATCTTTTATGTAAAAAGTCCTGAGATTTTTTCAAGTCTTTATTCACAAGGAGAACAGATTCCGGATGAAGGGACACAGAGCTCTTGTAACACCAAGGTGTTCGTCTGCAGGTGCATCTCATCCTGCAGCACTCCTCAGCAGCTGCCCTCCTGGAAGGAGTAATGGGTTCTGTTGCAGGACAGAACTTATTTGCAACATGGCCAGCAGCACCAAATCCTTACAAATGATTTCTCACAGCCTACAGCGTGCTGCAGAAACACATCCCACGGTAACTCCAGAACACAGATGCAGTGTGCCACCTCCTGCTGACAGCAGCTACTGACACAAAGCATGGGCTAACCCAGCACTGAGCTAACATCCCTACAGCAGCACCCGACTCAGTCAGGCTCACTGAAGTTCCTGCACAGAAGCATTTCTCAGGTCACCCAACACAGCCTGCTGCAGCAGCTCTGTCACTGAATTCACTCATTGCTGCCCTTGCTTTCATCCATCAGTGATGACAGTGACAGGGAAACACTGCTTATGATATGTTTATACATAAACAGCTTCCAAGTGGAGTTACTCATTATTAATGCTGACAGCTTTGAAGGGGAAACCAAATGGCATTTGGCAGCAATAGCTTTTAATGAGAACATTGTTAAGGAACACAGTCTGCAGATGACAAGTGATTTCTCCACAGTACCAGCCTGATAACTCTGACATGCCTCTTCTCTCCCATCTACTAAAGATAGGCCTGTCATTCTGAGCATCTTACATCCCGAACACAGCACGCACAGACACAGGAGCAGGGTTTGAGCAGAAGAGCACCGGCATCCTGCCAAGCACAAGGTTCTGGGACAGCTTTTCTGCTCAGACAGAATGAGGGAGTGGAATCAAATGAGAAGGAGGCTTAAATGAACTGGACAGCACAGAAAGAAGGATCCTAAGAACAAAACACAGGTGTAAACACAGATAGGATGGAGCCCTCTGTCACCACATTTCACGTCACGTAGCTTCACTCTGAAACACTCAACCAGCACACCTTGGCTGTGGTGAATCCAAGCCCACTTCCTCAGTGGTGTCACTCAGTGTGGGACTGGAAACTCCTCATCTAAGTTATGGGCTTTACTGCAGATGTAAGCACAGGTTCATTTTTAGGTACACTCACTTTCAGAAGGATGTCCACAATGCGCTGTTGGTATTCCACAGCTTGCTTGTCATTCTTAAAGTCTTCAAAAGTCTGCACGAGGTGAGAAACACTGACATCTTAGGAATGCTGCCCACTCCCAGCCCCAGGAATATAAGCCAACATGAAGCAGCAGCTGCATCGCAAAGCTGACAATGCTTTTAAGCTCTTTACATGCATATTACCTAAGCAGCAGGTTCCAAGACACAACTTGCGTTTCTGGGACAGTTTTTACATCCTTAAGTCAAATTAACAGCCCCAAATAGAGAGAGGAAATTCAAGAAACTTAGAAAGAAAACCAAACCTCTAATAAAGGAAAAATATGTCGGTACAATTGAATTTACAAATATATTATTCTCGTTTTAATCTATGCTTTAGATGGCCTCTGCTTCCAGAGTGCTCTCTATATAATGTCACATGTTCATCAACTTCTATTTAGGGACATAAAGGGCTATTATGATCTCCTCTGATATCTTACAGAACACACATCAAAACTGGTCCCTGCATCAAGCCAGTAACTACTGGTTTAGCTGAAGCACAAACTTTTACTTAACAGAATCTTGCAGATTGTGCAACCACAACACAGATAACGAAAGAACAAGTGCTGCACTGTTCTGGAAGAAACCAGCAGTCTCTTACCAAAGCAAGAACATTAAGGAACTCCCGAGTGTCAAAGTGCAGCAAGGTCCGAATGTGAGGGTAAACCTCCTCATCCACAGATCCCTCCGTTGAGTGCAGCCGGATGAGAAACTCAAAGATCTGCAGTGAAGATTCAAACACAGCAGGTTTCCTATGGATTTCAGGAAAGTGATACTGCAAACACACTGGAAAGCAGCATCACTACTTGCTTTGCATTTAAGCTTTAAAATACCTTAGGAGTCCATCAGTGTGCTTGAATGACATTTCCTGATGCTTGTTAATAGGAGAAAAAACCCTTTCTTAGACTCACCAACCAATTTACAAACCATTGTACAAAAATTAAGGCTCGTTCTTACAGCCTGAAGTGTCTGAAGTTAGATTAAGTCCCTGCTCATGCTGGCAGCTCTCCTCAGCAGCTGTGCAACTGCTCTTTAAACCAGAGCACAGCTCCCCTCCTCATCAGCAGTTCCTTCAGGAAGAGCCAACAAACATGCCTCCTCACTTTGAGGGGCTGCAAAGACTGACACAAGTGCTACCCAACTCCAGACCCTTTGCTGACTTCCTAACTTCAAAAGTTGAGCATGCCTTTCAAAAATGAAAGTAACTGCCTTTATCTAGCCACGGACAGAGGTGTCCAGTCCTTTCCAAAGCAACAAACAGGACAGCAACTGCTCCAGCTGTCTCAGTCCTGTGCTGTCAGAGCTCCTAACAGATCTGCCTGCCAGGAGAAAGGCTGCAGAGTGGCCAGTGTCTGTCATTGTGTGTTAAGGTACGCACTGGGATCCTATGGAGAACTGAGGAGCAATAATGCTTTCCTAGGAAGACAAGCAAAATGCCACCCTGCAGGAAGCGTCTCATTTTCTCATTCACTCCTGTTCTGAGTTAACTTTCTTGTTAGCACTGTGACAGTGAAGTCAGGGGGGATTAGCAGCTTGACTTCCAGAACCACAGCCTTCCTTGTGCAACCCAGCCTCCTTGAACCTGCCACCTAGTACAAAAACAACCTAAAATTAACAAAAATCCAGCACTTTAGCTACATTTAAGAACTGAGACAGAAGATCTTACTTAAGGCAGACTCACAGGAGTGTTATCAGAGATTACAACAAGGAGACACTGATGGCTCCTCCCCAGTGCTACTGGTGCTGGTTATGCTTCTGTTCTCAGACCTCGAGCCACAGCTGTTGCTGTGCCAGGTCTAGAGAGCATGCAGGAAACAACACAAGAAGGCCATGGGATTGACTGACAAAGGGAAGCAGCCTGCCTTGCATACTGTGAGAAAGAGGTTTGCAACAACCCAGAGCTACCATGTATATACAGCTACAAGCTCTAGTTTATCAACAAAAGCAATCACCCCCTAACCTGAGCTGAAAAAAGGAAGTGCCAAAAGGAAAGCACTACCTCTTCTTTAAGTCCAGAAATTACAGAGAAATACTATGTGCCAGAGTGAACTATTTTAGTAGTGAAACTAACCAGAAATTAAGGACAGATATTTTTATGAGCACAAAGTGATGATCAAAAGCATTTTCCATTTTAATAAACCCTTGGAGATGTCTCCAAAGGAGTTAAAGTTTGCCCTTAGGCTGAAATTCAGACACAGCTTAAAGAGAAAGAAATAGTTGGCTTGAAGGCTCTGATGGAAACAAGGAGAGGAGATTTACTTGGCAGTCACCACGCCAGCTTTCACAACATGCAGCCTGCACATCTTCTCATACTTCTGATACATACAAACTGTGATTTCAGCTAGGCACTCTCTGTGACAAAGCCATTATCAGACATCAGATTAACAATTGGTTTCAATCAGAAACTCGTGAAATAAGGCACATGCTTTCTCTTCTAAATTCTCATTTGACAGAGTCTCTCTCCAAAAGGTTGCCCACCTGATTTTTAACCAGAGGTACCAGATCTTCAGGAATATCACCCAACGGATACGCACGGCCTGCCAAGCAGCAGCTATAGAAAATAAAGGGAAAGGTTTGTGTGGGTTGTTTGTTTCTAAATTAACACTTAACAGTAAATAGATTGAAGAAAACATTTTATTTTCTGATGTAGTTTTCAGGATTTTAAAACAAAACAAAGTTATTTTGTACACCCTGAGAGCAAATATAGTAGACAGGATTGCTGTTAACACACAATACATCAATTTGCTGCATGGATATCACAGGATTTCCCACAAAACAAAAAAAACAAAAAGAAAGTCATCTCTCTGGCATTTTAGGATGCGATAATAATACAGAATCTAAATTTGTGATCTTGGGTAGATTCCAGAAAGGGGAACTCACTAATTAATCACTACAGGGCAATTTCAGAATGACCTCTGGTAAATCCCAAGAAATACAGTAAGCACAGCTATCCCACAGGGCTCAAATACAGCTCCTCAGGCTACTGACTCCTTGCTCAAGGAGCACTGTCACACACAGGATGAAGGAGAAACCACATTCTAAAAACAAAGACACAGTCTTGGCTTATCAGCTCCAAGTATTCAACTTCACCCCACCTATCCCTTCATATGATAGGAACCAAGTGGATGGCATGGAGCTGCATTAGGGCAGGGTAAGGCTGGGGGTTAAGGATGTGGCACGTGCTCCTCAGGGCAGTAAGCACGGTCTCAAGCTGATGGAGTTCAAGAATTGCTTGCAAACCACTCTCAGACACAGGGCTTGCATTTGGGCTCCTGGTTGGAGCCAGGGGTTGGATTTGATGATCCCAGTGGGTCTCGGCCAACCTGGAATATTCCATGGTGCCAAGAGCCATAAAGACTAAGTCGGCCATACCAAGCAGTCATTGGTATTTTACATAACCCCTCAGACTCTGAAACACAACACAGCATTAAGATTCTGCAACTATGATGAGTTAAATCTGATACCACTAGGCAACAGCACACATTCTTTCTACACAACCTTACCTTATATACACGAGCAGCTTGTTGCCCATTACCACTTGCTCATCTATGAAACAAAAAATCATTTGTCACCTTTTCTTCATGAAACAAGATACAGAGATGCAACTGTTTTTTTTTTCCCCTCAACAATGAGCAAAACATCTCATTTGACAAGCACATAATTTCATACATTGTAAGTAGAGCAGCTTTACAGACACTAAGCAGTACTACAGCACCTTCCTCTTCTCAAACACCCTAACAGTGAGCGTCTGCAAGTGACCAGTGATGTCTGAAACGTTCAACACCAGACCCAGAAACTCTTTTAGAGGCAATGATACTGTACCTGAGAGAGACTTCCCAGCATTCAGTGGAGGGGCAATGACTTTGAACAGCTTCTGTTCAAAAGACAAGAACAAGAGCAGTGTTCAAGCAGCTGGAAAGGCTCAGAGCAAAGATTCCACTTGATTTTAAAGCAGAGATCACTGGAACACCTTCCCCAGAGAGGCTGTTTTCTCACCATGTCTTCTAATTAACAAGGACAGAGGACACCAAGACGTGGCAGAAGATGTCTTTCCCAGCTGATGTTATGAACACACAAAAAACACCTTTCAGCCAATCAGATCTAACCCCGAACAAAAGGCCACACTTAAATAGAACACAACAACTTCAATAGTCTCAGAAGTAGAATCCAAACCATAACAGACCAGGACATATCCTGTTCCTCAGTTATCTGTCACCAGAGATCATGCAAACCTTCAGGCTACCTAGCAGGCTCATCAGAGCCTCTGGTTTGGGGACACTGAGCAAGGCTTAATCTGAATACTTGGCTCTTGAAATCAAGAGTTATTTGTATGTGTATAACTAGTGCTAAGCTTCCACACGTCCTTTTTAAAATCATGATTACATAAAGAGCCTCCTTCCTGGGGAATTAAAATGGGACAACTACTACAAACTGAGCAGTTTAAGGTTTTCAGACACAGATGCATCAAGCTCTTGAATTTATCACTATTTGGGAAAGAGCAGCAGTGCTTCCACAGTGAAATATCTTGACATTTTACCTATAGGCTTCTAGAACAATTGGTGCATCAGACACATCCTCATGATCAGCAGCATCAACAGAGCCTTCCAGCATTACACTGAGGCCTGTACTTAATGCTGATAGATGAAACCCAAGTGCCAAGAACAAACTCTGCTTCAAAATCCAGTTTCTTTCTGAACTTTGTACGTAAATAAAGCTCACTCTTTGTTTCCACTGCTCTTTATTGTGTATTAATATACTACTGTGTCAGCAGAGGATGAAAGAAAGAAGCATGAGGTGATCATAGAACCCCTCATCCCCGCACTGCCATTAACCCCATCGAGCAGCAAGCTGATGGTTTCTGAGCACACCATCCCACACAAGCCAGGCTCACTGCTGCTAGCAGAGCTGCTTACAGGCAGTTTTGCAATGCAGTCTCCTCAATTCACTGTGGTATTCCCTTCTGGCTTTTTTTCTTTTTTAATTAACACAAATTTCTGGTTCTAACTTTGTAGAGCGTTGCTACCTCAGATACACTGTCAAAGAAAAACGCGTGCTCTGAAACACTGTAATCACAAATCACTTTCTTAATGCATTCAGTCAAATAGCTGCATACATCATATATGATCTCTTCCTCAGGATGAAAATGAACAAGAACATATATATTGAATGAGAAGATTATGCATTAGTTTAAAATGCCATTTCTCACAAAGACTGCACGCTCAGCATACAAATGAATGCCTGCAATGAGCATCTCTCCTACCTCCATGGGGCTGATGAAGTCATTCATCCCACTGTTGTAGACGTAGATCATGGCATCATAGAGGTGGTTTTCCCAGCACAGAAGGACCACCTGCAAGGACACAGAGCTGAGTCCTGTTTTAAATTGGTGGCCAAAAAGCATCACTGGTTTGGACTACATAATTTTTCTCTGTTGAAGGCTGACTCCCTGCCTCCCACAAGCTATGCTGTACTGAAAAGAAGTCTGCAGCAGTGGCAAGGGGATGCTGTCCTTTATTCAGAACTCAGTGCAGGGTTCAGTCTGGAAGACATACCTGCTGTATGTCCAGGCTGGTGATATCCATATGCACAATGCAGGCTTCCATATTTTCCAACCTGTTCTTGTCTTGGAAGTGAAGCAGCAAGTCTTTCATCACTTGAGCTGTGATTCCCATCAGCTTATCACTTAAGATATATGGCTCCAAACACTCCAGGAAGATTCCTTTGGCAACGGAATTCTCACTCATCTTATCATAGATCTGGTTAAATAATAGATCCCTAGGAAGAAAGATACATTTAGTCATCAAATAAGATTAGTAAGAATACTACAATGATCTGCTATCTGAGGACTCCAAACTAAACTGTCTCTTCAGCTCAGCTGCCAAATGCCCCATCCACCTTCCATACAAGTCAGAGGCAGCTACACTGAACAAATTAAGATATGTGTGTTGCCATAAGAAAGCTGCTGTTGGAGGAGAAATGATGAGAGCGTGAAAATGTAACTATCTGAGAGGGGGAGGAAATCCTGTACAGCGTGGAGGATACTTTGAACCAAATTCTTCTTCCTCAGAGAAAACTTTAAAGGAACTTTTGGGTACTGAATAAACTAACCTCAGCAGCAGACTTTAAACCTTCCTCTAAATTGTGATTTTCTACATCATGTCATAAAATGACTCCTGTGAACAGTGTGATATCATAGGAGACAGCACTCAGGGCTGCATGGGGTGGTGCCTGCTGTGGGACACAGCCTTGTACACTCAGACTTACGTGCGCTGGAGCAAGAGGCAGTAATCAACTATGACAGGCACCACGTCCTGGGAAAGGAACAAGAAAGCTGTGGTGAGCAACAAAGCTCCAACCAAACAGTCCATCCCGCACAGCACAAAATGAAGGCAAACACAGTCACTGAAGGACTTGCCACTTTCCCACTGAACACACAGGAATTCCCCAACAGGTCACAGCTGTTACGCAGGAAATTTCTGCAGCAAAGCAGTATCTGATTAAAAGCTTCAAAAGAGCTATCCAAGAAAGTCCTCTGGAGCACCATACCTGAAAGTGTTGCTCCATAACCTGGATTTTTCCTTGGTCAGGGCATTTCCTCAAAGCCCGATCAGCGTAATGGAGAAGGATCTCAACCATCTGGATTACAAGAAACAAGAAAATTCATTCCCATCCTACGCTAGAGGCTTGCTTGGTAGCACACTTAATAGCCTGACTTGAGGGCTGGCAGCATGGCAAACCCTACTGTTCCAGTTTGAGCATAAACTACTGTAGGGAGAAAGGAAAAAAGGAAGAAGCTACAACTAGCATTGGAGTGGCCCAGAGGGCTTCTGAAGGCCCACACTAACTGCACAGCTGGGCTGCCAGCACATTTTGAGGCAGGTGAACACATCCTGAAGCAGAAGACTCATCTGGGCCATCCTTTCACACAAAGCTTAAGTTACATTTTCTTCAATAACAGGACTTACCTGCAAACACAACAAGCATTGAGAATAAAGCGCAGATGAATAATTATCACAATAATTATGTATTTTAAACATCCTTTCCAGAAACACAATCTTGCAACAATGAAACATAATCATTTAAAAAATGTATTCCACGTACACATGATCAAACTTTCCAACCAGGAAGTCAGAAAGCTGAGCATTCATCAGTATGTAACAGCTAAACATCAGGAAACTCTGCAATTATCTCCACAAAGGGTTTCTATCCCCCATGAAGGGAACAAAGACCAGACTTTGACATCTCAGGGCTGAGATAACAGTGCCACAGTCTCCTTTCCTGATGCTGCAGGTTTTATCCCCACCTTTACCCAGAACGTATTTCCACATCTCTTCTAAAATCCTGCTCACAATCATAGCAGGATAGGCATGTATATACTTTCAAGAGTTAAATGGAATAACTTCTGGAGGAGAGATGCTACTCCTTCCAGGAACACAATTAACATCACATAAGCATACATAAAAATCTAGTTAGGAATAGATCAGTGACTCACTCTGTCTGCAATGACTGCTTTCCTCTTGCTCGTGTCCCCAGACAAGCCTAGAAAGAGTGAAGGGGTTAGGAATAAGAAAAGCAATGAAGTGCACTGTAAGTACCACAGCTTGAGATACAGAGGTCAGAATATCTAGATACACAGTTTTATGATCTTTTTTTAGCCCACCATTTTTCTTAAGACCTTATTCTCTTAATTTAAAGGTTGTTCCAACATAGGAATGGCAAGACCAGGTCTGAGTTTTGCCTGAGAGAAGAAAACAAGGTGAGCAATGAGAAAACAATTAACAGAAAACTGAGAAAGACTAATATAGGCTAATTGCTGGAGGATGCACTGATGTGAAGGAGCTGAAATCAGCACACTGCAAGGACAAACAGCTCTCAAATGCCAACTCAGAAGACAACAATAATTTGGAATTCTGGAAAATTATTTGCTTAATTACATTCTGCCATGCATTAAAAAAAGATACATCATCATACAGTAGCAATTTCACAGCAGGAAGATCTTACCCTTAAGAGTCATCCGTCAAAACCACCAAAAGTTACTGGCTGAAAATTCAGCTTGCCCAGTCCCAGTCAGACCACCCAAGCAGCAGCTTCTGACATAGTTAACTTGTTTCTCACAACAAGCCAGGTGCTCACAAAGCATTGGCCTTCATAGGAAATATAGTGCCAAAACCTAACAGTACTTTCATTCCATTGGGCAGACAGAGGAGGCCTCCATGAAAGCAGCTGCTGGTCAAAGCTGGGAGCAGCACTCTGAAGATTATCTGCAGGTCACACATGACCTTCAGAAATATTTTCTGAATTTCTCTTCCCCAATTACCTTCCAGCTATGTTTCCAGAAACAGGGATGTCAATACCAGTAAGTGCTTAGGTTTAAAAACTTCCCTGGTGGTTTTAGTTGGAAATATCAGAACAAACAAACAAAAACTTACCTACTACAGCCTTTGCTTTACCTTCATAAAAGGACCAAGCAAGAGCCAGGGCATCAGTGAGACGCTCTTGTTTCAGAAGGTGGTCAATTCTCTAAAACAATAAGTAATAAAGGATCTTACTGTTAAAGGAAAGATTACTGCCTTTCTCTGTCTAAGACCAGCAGTGGGTCATGACTGCTGACAGTAAGGGGACAGGAAACCTCCAAAGCTGACTATACACAGCAGTACAGGACAACATCTCAAATAAAATGATCTCAGATGGACACTTTCTGCTGCACAGTTGAAAAGGACAAAGAAATCCACATCTCACCTTCACAACCTAGTACCTCATATGCTCCATGACAGCTCAAGTAAATCTCCCACAATAAAAATGCCTTGAGTACCATAGAAACGATATGGTAATTCAGAATGAATTCGACTCAGAGCATTGGGACATGTTGGGACTGATTTTGGAATTCTAGGAAAGCTAGTACATGAAATTACGGCTCGAAACAAGACTTCTCATGGGCAGAGGTGGTGGTGAACAGCTGGAGGGAAGACTAGCAGAGGAGAGTAATCTTAGTAACCAAAAGCAGCAGCTGCACCATTACAGAGATGAACTGTTTATACTTTGTTAAAACTGATGCAGCTCCACATGGATGTCACACAGCTTATAACTGGATGAGAGCAAAAGCTGTAGGCAAAAAATGACAAAGGACACTGCTTAAAGTGGGAGTGTGCAACTGAAAAGAGATGACTATTTGAGTTGCTTTAGAAGCAGCCTCAAAGCCCCTTTTACATAATGACTTGGTAAACTAACTTGGCACAAGCAGAATTTACTAATGAAGTTTGCTAATGACCAATATATAATGTGGATAGCAGACCACAAAGACAAAAAACAATAGGATAACCCCTAAAGCCATGTAGGAGATGGAATCCAATGGCAGAAGAGCAGAAGTCAGAATTGGCTCTCAGGTATTGATGGATCTCAGGAGTGCTACAAGCCACTGACATTGTACAGCAAAAAACAACAAAAAACAGCAAAACATGACCTAAGGAGGTACAAGGCCTAAGCTATCGTAAGAGACAGAGAAGAACAGATGCCATTGTGCATGGGACTGCAAGGTCCTACCCAGACAAGAAATTAAGCACAGAGGATGTGCAGAGAACGGTGATTATCCAGATGAAAGGAAAGGGAAGGTGATGAGAGACGTGCATAACCTTGCAAAACAAAGTCGACAGGACGACATGTATGCACTGAATAAACATACTGTGATCATCCAGAACAGAAAAAATTACTTTTTAACTCAAGCGAAAGGAACAGCACAGCAACGAAGAGATACAAACAGACCACTAAGAACTTTAATCTGGAAATAAATAGCGTTTCAGCTGCCAGAGAAATGACAACCCAAAACAGCTTCTAGCAACAGAAATAAGGATCCAAAGACCCAACAAAGTTCCTAGGCAGTCTTTGATAACTTTTATGATGTAGCTCCTGCAGTACGTGGAGACAAAATACAGGGAACTAGATTTCCTTCCATTCCTGTATCCTACCTGGCTGATAGGAGGTTTGCATTCCCATACAGCATGGCAAATCTGCCTGGGTAACAGCAGCTGAAACCTCACAAGGCATTGTATGCCTCACTTGGGAAAACAAGGATTCTATTCAACCTGCAGTCCCACAGCATCCCACTGTGGAAAGAATACCTACAGTGCTGGCTTTGTGTTGCAATTAGGGATCCTGAATGCAGTGCTCAAAACATGCTTCACAAATGCTATAGCTCTGTAGTTCACTCCCTCCTCTTAGGCTATATTTAAGCAATTCAAACCAACCAAGTTCTACAGTTTTCCTCTCAACTTACCTCTCTCCAGCTCCTCAATGTCATAACGTGAACAGACTAGAAAAGGAAAAACAAACACACACCACATTATTTACTTACTTACAGTTGCTCAGGCATCCCACAGACCCACCAGAGCACACTGGTGTAAATAAAGAAGTAAAGCAACTCTCTAATTACCCATGTAACACCCTGTAACGCAGTATCTGCTTTTTCACAGAGTGCTTTCACTGCAGGGCAGGGAAAACAAATAGGATAATCCTTCTACCACTCCATTCAATGGAGTCTAACTTCCCCTACCCTTTTACATATTCACTAGCATGTTTAGAAAATAGAAATTGAAGTTTAGGACAGAGAAAGTCATCCTAACTCTACTTTGAAACAGCATGAACCAGGATACTGCTGAAGTATGACATCTAGCTTATATCTTGGCTAAGATCAAATCGCTGCACACTTCTTTAAGCCAAGGATGTAAGTGCAAAAAGAAGTGAAAGCCACTTATTTTCATTAAAAACTCCCCACATTTACCTTAGTTCCCAGGTAAAAGATCTGGCCACCACAGCTGCTGATGGACTGATAACACGCTTTCTCTCCAACCAATGCCTGCAGGGAGAAAAAATGTCATGTCATTCAAATTGTAAAATTCTCCAAGAAACACATATATACTTGAACACTGTAATTAAAATAACACGATGAGGATTGGAAGAGAACAACACAGATTACTGGGCAGTAAGTAAGACAGCTCTTATATTATGGCCTTCTGCTTGTGAATGCAGCTTAAAGTACTGCTGAGCATTTCAATGAGAAAAATTTTTGGGGCCCCATCACATCTGTGGCTTTAATGGCAGCCACCAGAAGTCCTGGTCACAGGACACTGCAGAGTGGCTGAAAGTCAGCAAAATTCCACAGCTGGCATTTCAAACAAGAAAGAACCACAGTAGGTCCCGTGCTTCATTGTCTATCCCTCCATGAGGGGCAGTTCCTCAAAAGGAAAACACAAACTGCCTGGTAGCTGGCCAAACCAACACCATGTAGGTCATCCACACCCACCAGCGCTTCACTGACATTGCCTCCCGTAGCCAAGGACTTGAAATGGCTGCTGTTGTAGACCAGCTGAACTTCTGGGATCTCTATGGTCTCCAACTCCTCCTGGGTTTGACGATCTATGACGTGCAGCTTCTCCACGCTGTCCAGAAGTACTGCTGTTCTTGAATTTATCCACTGAAAAAGGCAACAGACTGCAGATTTCAGCAACACAGCACAGGGAACTAAACCAGCTCCGCACAGCTCTTTCCTGCTTTATTCTCTCTTTCTGTAAACGTGTTTTGGAGTTGGGCTTTTTTGTTGTTAAAATCAAACAATTAGAGCCCCTTAGCAAGCATCCATACACAAAAGCACTAGAATTTTACTCAGCTAGTTACTGAGAAGTTTGCATTCTTCAGTAAGGAATAAAAATATTCCTTGCCAAATTTTCTTTGGCTCCTGAAAATATTTTCTTACCTAGGCTACCCTCTTCCAAAGAAAGGAAGTATTGTTGCCTACATGCAACCACTTTTTTGTTTGTTTTCTATCCCTTAACTACTACTTGCTATTTCATTTGGGCTAGTCTTCTAACGAGTCGCAAGTTTAAAGACATTCTTTGCTACTGAACTCCTGATAAGTACAGTCCATGCATGTGGTACATACAACTAAGGGATCCTGAGGTACAAGAAAACTAGTGTAAAGAACAGTACTGAGACTTACAGTAAAGTTGATGAGGTCGTAGTGTAGATGGAGCTGCTTTTGCTTAGTGACATGTATTGCACCAGTATCATCCCTTTTTACCTAAAAGAGAAATCAGACAAGATTGTGAAACACAGACATTCTTCAGTTCAACCTCTCAGTTTCCCAGAACACATCACTCTAAGCCCAGGAGTCTGCAGCTCAAACAAGCAGGCTGAGCACACATAACACCGTACTGAAACAGAGTGCTAGGTTCCACTTCCAAAGCTCTCACGTGCATGAGGATACAGTAGAGGCCTGAGGACTGGCTCTTGAAAACAAGCAGAAAAACACATGCCCTCTGCTGGACTAAATTCGAATTGTTTGCACTGCTCAAGTTGTATGCCATAACAGCTCCTTAAACACCCCAGCTCCTAGCATTCCAAAGCCAAAGTACTCAATTTTCACAAGCACATCTCATGAACTGAATTCAGACATGAAATCTTCAAAAGAAAAAAACACCTGCAGATGTAACTTCTGCAGGTGTCAGCAGTAAGAGTGGCATACCTAAATACACACGCCTTGAAAGCTGTTGTCTCTTAGTGGTTCATCTAAGTTTTCCAGATCTGTTTTTTTTTTTTATGGAAAAAATAAAACAGCACCTCAAATTCACATGCTCTCCTCAAAACAATCCACATTCTCCCACCTCCAGGGGAAATGAAACTGAGGTTAAGATGAACACTTCATTCTGGAATACAGAAAGCTCAGCCCTCCAGATCCTCGAAGAAGGGCACCACTGCTTGCTGAAACGCAACAACCAGCTTGTTTTCCCAAGCATGCTGCAGGCTGCAGACATCCCTAGCATGCACAAACACTAGAACTCCACTGAGCCAGAGGCCCAGACAACTGAATAAAAAGTGACAATCTGAAACACAGTATAAAACATTCAAACTTACCAGAAGAAAATGAACGACATCGCCTCTGCAGAACGCAAGCATGGGGTTCACCGAGTTCTGCACAGCCACGAAGTGCCAGGCCAGAAGAGGGACACTGGAAGGGTCCATCTGAGAGACAAGAAGCACAGACCTCACGCAAAGCAGAACCTTGGTAGCAGGACACATGAATGCCAGGTGTGCACACAGCCATAAAGAAGTGCCCTAGGCTGCTGAAAGCTGGGTAGAAGGTTGTGTTCTTTGGTCTACCCACATGATTTAGAGACAACTCTTGACAAAGCGGATGACCAGTCCAATCAACATCTGCATCCTAGCTATTTAAAGTAAGTCCAGTCTCACTACTGCAAACTTGTCCTCCATTCTCCCAACCTAACATACTCAATTTCTCCCCTCAGCTTGTTTTCTAAAGGGAGTTATACCAGTGACTACTGAAAGCAAATAAATAGTTGGAAGACAGAACACTGCTCTAACTCCACTTTCTTTCTGTCCCTGCAATTAGTGACTCTACTATGATTAGTTTTGTTCTTATGTACAGCGGTGCCCCAAGTCCAAGGTGAATGTAGCCAGAAACAGGTCAGCATATGATCAGTGGAGGCTTCCAGGCCACAGCAGAGAAGACAAGAAGCTGAGAAGCTCCTGAGCTCCTCCCTTCCCACTTCTGGGAGAAAGACAGCACCTTCAAGAGCCACAGTAGAGTTCAATGTGTGCTGGTAAAGCAGTAATAACTCCTAGCCCTGAGCTCACCCCCTTCACTACAACAGTTTGTGGCAATAACCAAAAAGCAAGCATTCAGCTTTGCAACTCACGCGACCATAGGGAAAGGTCATCCACACTTTCAAAGATGGCTTCAGGCCAATAACCAGTATCTTGAAAGAAACAAAAAGACGAAATAAAACATTGGAGGAGGTACCAGAAAGTTTCCTTGTGGGCTTCTCACATAAAGCCTTTCGCAAGCAGCGAGTTACCTTTGTTAGGGAGGCCATGGCCAGCAGTGAATACTGGGTGATAGGATGGTCTCTCAGTTCAACTTTTGCATGTAATGGTTCAATACAACAAACCTCCCCCTTCGAGCCACTGAAGAGACATCGAGATTCACACGTTCTCACTCCCATAACCCTCCTGCAAACCAGAGAAATCAGTTTAACGGACAGTTATCAAGAGGAAACCAGCCTACCAATTTCATGAAAACTTATGCACAATCCTTCATAAATACAAAAAGCCTTTTACACAGCTCTGGGGATGAACTCAGAATGCTGCTGGAAGCAGTTCCAGACAGCAAGAAGTCCTTATGGTCTTATTTAATAGCATGTGATCAGGTTCCCCGGAGCATCAAGCCCAATCCTTGCTCCTTGTCCCACCTTCTCTTCAGGACACCAAGAAGAGAAGGAGCAGTTACTGAAGAGCAGCTCTCACTACACAAGGAAAACCAAGGCAGCACTTCTATGACAACTTCCAAGAGTCAATCTGGAATGCCAAGATCCTGGACAATACCTAAATAAATACACTAATAACTTAAGCTATTAATTATTAGCCAGCTTTGCTTCAACTAAAATTATACTGCAGCCCTGAACTGTACCTTCAATATTCAGACAATAGCTTCACTGGTTCCAATGCTTTTTTGCTTAGGTTTTAGAAGTTCTGACCTAGAACTAGCTGCTCCCATTGCTGCTTTGTATCAGGTAAGAGCTGTCTTACTTAAATGAGAGTTCAAACACGGAGCCTCCACTGTCATTGCAAATTGCAAGCGTCGGGTCATCTGTAAACTGAGCACATAATCAAATTAGAATTGGCATTAACAAATAAAGCTGACAAAAAACAAGATTCAATTGAGGAATTTATGCTGCGACGTTATTTACAGCATGCAAAAGTAAAAGCATTACATCTACCAGCAATACACTTTCAACATTTAGCCCAGAGAATGTCATTGGCTTTTTTATGTTGTGTAGGAAAGGCAAGGTTTTGTGTTTTGCCCTCGTCCTTCCAGCATCGTTGCCAGATTTTATTATCAAAGTCCCACTACATTCTACTGCAGTTTGAAACCATGGGATATCAAGTGCTGCTGCCGGAACAACTTGCAGATTCAAGACTCTAAGTTGGTTCCAGAACTGACAAATGGGCTGAGAGTCGTGGACAGAGCAAAAATCAGAAGCATCCGTAACTATTAATGAAATCAAATAACTGAGATAACAGAGGGTCACATACACAGTTGAGGGAACCTTCTGGAAGACTCTGCAATCCAACATTTAACAGCACAAGTATATAGGGATTGCAGTGTCCAAGTACTTCTCAACATTGGTACTGCCATCAGGTTATGAGCTAGAAAAGTGAGCCAACGAGGACCAAGGACTGGAAAAAGGGAAAGTTGCATCTTTATGCACGGGACAAAGTTGCCTGAGAGAAGACTGTTTCAGGTATAGCAGTACAGGGGCACTTCATGCCAACAAAATGTTTCCAGTAGGCCAGGTGAGGCCAAGCAGCATGTAAGAAACCATCCTTGAGCCACAGTGCTCCACCAGACATGCTGCTCTACTTCTGAGTGTGATACTCTGCGGGCCTGAGATGTCTCAGCAAGGTGAAGCACCAAGGTCACTGCTCCGACCAGGCTGCCAAGGAGCAGTATGGTGAGAGGGGTCCACGTAAAACAAAGCCACAACAAAACCAGAAATGGATTTCTGCGTGAAAGGGCAACACTATGTTGAATGAGAAGTCAGATCCAGAGAAAATAAATGCTAAGAATGAATTTGTCTGTCTTGCATTATTAAATAGTCTAAGAAGTTTTACAATTGACAGCCATTGGTATATACGTAACACATTACATTTCTTTCAACTCAATCCTCACCAAAAAGTTATTTGAAAAACTCCAGGCAGAAGCTACCTACTGCACTTCAAATGCTTAAGGTTAAGGTTTGCAAGTCATGCATCCAGTTCACACCACAGCATGATTTAGAATCTAAATCTACACAGATTCTGGCATCAGAGATTAGGCAGATTTTAATTTTTTTGTTATACTGCAACTCACTGCCAATACTATGACTTCAGCTAGCAATATACTCTGCTTCTTTTTTAAGTGCAATTTCTTCTCATTTTCTCACCTCTGAATATCACTGCCACATAACGTAGCTGCCCTCACCTGCAAACCTAGAAGTACTACACAAAGGAAGGCTGGCTGAATCTGAGCAGGTTCTTTGGAGAAAAAGAAAAAAAAAAAAGAATTATCTGTTACCTTAATGTGCAAAATGGCTGTTCCTGGAGGGTGAGCATCTGTTATTGATCGTAGCAGCTTCCCACTGGCCAGATCCCACATGGTGATCTGCAAGCAAATTTGCTCTCAGTATAAACTGGTTGCTGCCAAGACGGTCTCTCCATCACCTTGTGTGTTAGCACATCGCTAAGTTTCTATATTCAGCACAAAAACAATTAACAGCTACGTACTGAGTGCATTTAGCTTGGATTATACTAAAATAACTCCTTGGTGACTCTCGGAGGAAGGACAGCACCGAACCACCAATTTATGGGAATTACCTGTCCTTTTGCAAAGCCACACAGGAGCCTTGAGCAGTCATTGTTGATGCTGAGAGCAGAGATGGCCCCGTACTGGGCCCCCACTGCAGTGCTGCCCAGACACAGCCGAAGGGCCTGGTTTTGATCTAGGGCATAGAATTAGTCAGAAGTTAAAGAAAGAATACACAATTACTTACATACACAATTCACATTAACAATTTCGAGGCTCACAGTTGCATTTTCAATGAAGAGTTTCCAAGATCAGAGCTCTTGTTAGCACAGAGGTTGAGAGACACGGTCTTGCAGGGAAATACTTGTTTTAACGTTACAAAACAGGCACAGAGAATACAGGAATGCAGAGGTATTGATAACTGAATAAGAACCCACTAGAAAAGCCAAAACAATATCTAGCTTTATTTTGTTGTTTTTTTTATTGTGAGAGTTGTTGGAATGAAGACTGGAGATCTGAAATGTACCAGAAGTGCCACTGCAATACTGTGTGAAAGCATCTCACCTTGAGCAGAGAGGTAGAGCACAGGATCCAAGGAACAGACAGCAGCTGAGCCCCAAAACTCCCCGAGAGCAGAGCCCAAGTGGCAGGACACATCTCCCCACACAAGCTGCAGCACCACGAGCTGCATGCTAGATGTGAAACAGAACGTGGAAGTCTCTCTCATTTGCTCCCCAACACCACGTATGCATCACAGACACACTGCTGGCCGAGCACACCGTGGGAGCCACCTCTCAAATTCTGCTAACAGAAGGGCTGCTCAAAGCCAAGGAGAACACAAGGGCTCAGACTGGCAGAATATACAGCTACAGAAGCAGCTCTGAAAGCTCTGACAGTTGCACAAGTTACTGGTTAGTTTTACAGTCCTGATGCTCTTGTTTAATTAAACGAAGGATGCACACAATCCAAGTGACCTGAAGTGCTGCCTCAGCATCACTAGAGCAAGAAATCAAAGGAAGTATTCTAAAGTGCAATAAAAATCAGCATCATTTTGTCAAAAAAAAACTGGTCTTGAGTGCTAGAGCATTCAGATGGCAAACCAGGTACCTCTACACCAGGTACCCCGAGAGCTGCATGACAACAACAAGCTTCAACTTGTGCAAACTTCAAGTGGCTTTGAAGGAGCTTGTCTACAGCACCCAGCTCTTCAGTGCTCTGCAGCTCGGAACACCTCTGAGTTAAGGACAATTTGTTTATCCATTATAGGATGAACGGCTCTACAGCAGTCTTCCAGGGGAAGTCTTCCTTGACAGTTCATTACTGCCTGCAGTGTGTAGACCTCTCATCAGTCACAATAAACCCTCTGCCCATCCTGAACTCCAGCCTAGCCAGAAATTGTTTCCCTAAGGAGAAATCTTTAAAGACGTAAGACTACTTGCCAATTGCAAGGGAAAAAAGAAAAAATCAATAGAAATTCTTCAGACTTGCAGACCTGCAGCCAAGGGAACTGGGATGGGTCAGTCTGGAGAAGAGCGGGCCCAGGGGAGGCCTCACTGCTCTGTACAACCACCTGGAAGGAGGCTGTGGTGACTGGGGGTTGGCCTCTGCTTCCAGCTAACAGCAATAAGATGAGAGGAAACGGCCTTGAGATGCACCAGGGGAGGGTCAGGGTGAAAATTAGGAGGAACTTCTCCTCAGAAAGAGTGGTGAGGATTGGCACAGGCTGCCCAGGGAGGCGGTGGAGTCACTGTGCCTAGAGGTGCGTAAAGAAAGGGGAAGCGTAGTACTCAGGGACATGATTTAGTGGGCAACACTGGTGGTAGGCAGACAGTTGGACTAGATGATCTTAGATGTCTTTTCCAACTTTACTGATTCTATGAGGCTGCCATTCACTGCATCTGCAGCTCAGTCAGAAGATAGAGCTGCTTCAGAAGATAGCATCCAACACCATCACAAAGCCAAGGGCTTCAGAAACAGCTCCCCTTAGTGCGCCAGGAGGAAAGGAGGAGCCATGCAACAGGAGTAACTGTTCAGTGCTAGAAGACAAGTGTCCAGTACTTGGAGGGGCCTAAAGGAAATCCTTGGGCAGTCAATGAGGTTTTTCTTGTAAGATGTGCAAAGGAGAACCTTTCACAGCTTTCTGAAGAGGGCAGCAGCTCCAGAACTGCTCCTTTCCATCATGTGCTACATGAACTTCCAAATCCGTTTTGTTCTTCCCTCCACTGCAATGCCAATTCAAAATAAACACGAGCACCACACAAAAATTAAACACAATGACTCGAGTTCTTCCTTCCTAAGAAGGAAGTACCCATTTTTTTTTTCCCAAGATGCATTCTCAGAGTAGAGAAATAATGACTTGGAAAGCAAATCCCAAAGAAACACATCTCAGCACTTGTTCTCATTTCCAGAAAACAGTTTTAATTTTCTGAACAATTTCCAGTAGTAACTATTGCTGTCCTGTTCAAAATCTGGAGCCAGAACCAGACAGTACTCTCAAACAGCCCAACCAGTAAAATGGTAACAAGCTTTCAAATATGAAATAAGTCACCTTCCAGAACAGAGGAATCAGCGGAGCACTCCAGAACCGATTCCTTCTCAGATAATCAAGTTTTTAACCAGATTTTTCTCTTAAGCCATCATTTCCCTGCATTCAGAAGACTTGATTTCCTGCAGAATTACTCAAATGGTACAAATGGCAGCAATAGGTACACGTGCAATCAACACCCAATGCTACCCACTGACTGGTTGCTGCCCTGCCTCACTTGCTGCTTATCTGGCACCCTGAGTTCTGGCACAGAGTAACCCAGCACATCAGCATGCAAACTGGGCAGGACAGGAGTTGCTCATGCAGGGTACGTGCACAGTGTGGTGTTACTGTACCTTTTCCTTTTCCATCCACATAGAAAGGGCCAAAATAGGAAAGAAAAAAGTCAGAAATCAATATAAAAGAAAGGCAGAAAGTAAAGAACAGCATATGTGACAACATTCAACAATACAGGGAGCCTTCACATTTTGCTGACTGTTTTTGTTTTGGTAACATTCCACCTTTTGATTTGTTCAGCTACCTCAGGGGATGCTGCTCATTGCAGTGTTTTAAAACTAAGTGTTTGTGTCACTGAAGAAAAACAAACTTATAAATTTGGACTTCATGATACTAAAGCTGAAAAGAGAACAGAAGAATGCAGGAATTACTCTCATCTTAATCTGAAAAGCTGGATGACGTAGCACACAGACAGCCAAAGTAACAGTAAAAGTTTGTCCAAAATCCAACAGAGAGCATAACAGAGCAAATGATTCTTATAGACACTTGCACTGAATTGAACAATCCTGTCAAGTGTACGAACTGCAATACCACAGCACGTGAAGCACCTCAGAGCCATCAGTCCTTTCAGTGGGACACGATGCACAAGAAGTAGGCACAACAAAGATAACAATGACCCTCCCTGCTCACATTACGTCGATTCCCAAGATCCTTCCTGGAGTGTAAAATGCAAAAACCTCTCTCTATTCTGACAGACTTCATAAGTGCACACATACACGGACAGAAATAGGAAAACCACTGTAAAAATGTCTTCCATAGCAGCTCCACACATTGGACACACTTTAGAAAAACTACAAAGATCTCCTACTAACAACTCAGATCATGTACTGATCACATTCAGATTAAGTACATCCTGTTTTAAAGTCTAAATTGCCAGGAATGTGAGACTGGCACTGTCACTGTCCTTCCCATCCTTCTGCTGTACCCTGCCCCCTCATACTTTTAACCTCGTCAATGATTTCAGCCAACTTTGAAGGAACTATGAGTGGTGCTGCACAGAGATCCATGCACACAAACTGGATGTGCGTGGGAGCACTTGGAGAGCAGGTTAGCTGAGGCACATGCTCAGAATTGGCTTGTGAGACAGGTGGGTGGTGAGAGAAAGAAGGGACCAAGAGGTGATGTGCAGGGGAAGGTCAGGGAAGGAGAAGCCCAGGAGGCAAGTCTGCATGTAGCCACGGGTTACAAGTTTCCCTTCTCAAGGAATACATTTTAGTTTTCCCACTCCTGGCAGCTACTGTGTCAGAAGGGAAAAGATTGACAGGTTATAAGATCACTGTATAATGATTCTGGTTTCTTCCATATCAAAACAGAGTAAATTCATATATAAACACAGAAAAGGTTCTTTATACAATTGTCAAGGAGACAAATTTCTTGTTATCAATGTGCCAATCCCCAGCAAAACAGATGAACTATACAAATAAGGACAAATTAAATATTAAGTGTGCCTTCTACACTGAAATAAAACTGTGCTTAGCACAGGATATACTAAAAGAAACTCAGCTCTAATTCTGATTTCAGCTGCTTTGGGGATTGCTTCTTTGCTGGGTTTCTTTTTATAGTTTTTAAAGACTGTTACAGTGCAGAAACCTCAGAGCTTTACTCCTCACTTACCAAAAATCAGTGCTAACCCATGAGAGGTCCCCACCGCGATCAGATTTGATGCTGCCTGAAAAAGTCAGAGACCAACAGCTGAGAAGTGCTGTTCACAAATCCACTGCCTCTAACACCACACAGAGCTTAACCAGAGCGGAAGTTTTAAGGACGTTATAGATGTACCTTTTTAATATACGAGCAACAGACATGTCACACGTGAGAAATGCAACCAAAGGACAATTTTTTCTCCCCCATGCACCTCAGCCTCGCACCCTTCCAACCTTGCTATACCACCCTCCCACCTCGATGTATTTTATCCTTTTTCTCTTTAACCAAAAAGTATCATTTCTTACGTATTGCTGCTACCACAGCCAAAGTGTCCAAATGACTTTGTTTTCTTCATAAAGCATTAAAACTAATTTCACACAGGCAGCAATATTTGCTGTTGCCATCTCCTTAACACGTGTCTTTGATTACATGCAGCTTCTGACATACTTTAATTAGCGTGCCTGACTTGAAGAAGTTTAGTGCATCTTTCAGACAGGATTTCATGCAAAACCTTATGATCACATTTGAGTTATACCAGAGCCATAGAAACTTTGAACTCCTTGCACGATGAGCACTTCAGTTTGAGTGTCTTTAAAACACTCTTAGGAGTCAAAGCAATGGCTGGCAAAGAAGAAATAGGTAGGAAACTTCAAGGTGTCCAACAGATTAACATGAAGGGGAGTGGCTGGGTGCTCAATCAACAGCTCCTGGTGATGACATGAAAAAGGGGAGAGCAGATGGCTCGGTCAGGGCTGGGGCAGTTAGGAAAGGCTGGACTCTGAAGGACTCTGGCCTTCTTATGCTGCTTCTCCTACCCCTCAGATCTGAGGATTCTTAGCAAGGATAAGAACACTGAGATCCATTTATCAGCTGTATTAAATTACTGCTTGAAGTTTACCAAACGCATATGAAGAATAACTACACCGTACTTGAAAGCTGCATACTTACAATTGCAGTAGGCAAACCAGCATCCACTTTGTCCTAGGAAAACAGGACAAGTTATGAGTGTGAGGCAGAACCCCCTGCCCTGTTCATGTCTCTAATAATACAGCACAGAGTCAACACAAAGTAGGTTTTATCAAGTCCCACCAGGGCAGAATACGCAGAGGGAACTGCTGGCTAGGAATACCCAGAACAGACAAAAAGAGCACAGAAATGGAGAGGAAGCAAAATATCCTGTCATCCTGACAGTTCCTTTTCCAATGGCAGCACAAAGTTGAGGCAGACTGAGCTGCAGTCGCAGACACAGAAGTGAGCAGGCCTGGGATGAGTGTGGTCTGTGCCTGCTGCAGGCATTAAGCAAACCTGTTTCAGGCACCCTTAAGTAGCAATAGCACTGATATCATTTTGTGTTAACACTTCCAATCAGCTTTCTTGACATCTGGCAACATAAAGCAGTGTTAAAGTGCACTTACCACGTGGCTGCTGCAGGAAGTCAGCTAATAAGCAATTCACTTCTAGTTAGATATTACTAGTACCAGCTCATGGTAATACTAATGCTGTGAGGAGGGAGATGACCACATCCCTCCACACCAGAACAAGCTGAAATTTTACCTAATAGATGTCACCAGGAGAAAGACACTTACTGCTGCAGATACAATTTGGGCAGAAATTCCTTTCAGAAGTGACAGTCTTATAACTGATCCGTGCAGGGACAGAGAATCCGGGAGTTTTTTCTTCCTAAGGAAATAAGAAAGAATCCAAACACAGTGAAGCAGAGTTTGGAATGGCAGAACACAGATAAACCAGCACATAAATTCTGCACACACACATAACCATGCAGTTTCCATTCTTACTGCTGAAGCATGTGTCCAGGATCAATAGACATGAAATCACCACGTAGCACTGTGCCTGCATATGAATTTGTTTAAACTCATCTCCTACAGAAGTGAAAAGTCCTTCAAATCAATTTTCAGTTTCAAGCATCTCTCTGCAGCCAATAGCACTTATTAATACAACCCGAGAGAAACACTTCTGCTCTCCATCCAGCTTCAGTGAGTCAGGAAGCTTCAACCTCTAAGGAAACACACAACTGAAAAAGGCAACAGATCCCCCTGAAAACCAGATGTATGCTTCAAGTGTAACGCTGAATTCAAACAGCTGGCTTTCCGTGAAAGGGAAAAGTTGCTGTTCACGGAGAAAATGTTTTTAAAGGTAACTAGCACACAGGGAAAAGTAACTTCTGAAGAACTCTGGTATACTGTAACACACAGAGGGAGGGGAAAATCCCCAGGAAAATGTGGTTCTTATCTTTCCGGAGACAAACAAGTAGGTAGGCTGACAAAACATGCTTAACAGAGTGGCTGAGGACCCATAAACACAGTGAGCAGCTTCAAACACAACAAAAATGATTCCTGTTTTTTCTGCCTCCTTTGTGCTGGAAAATACTTAAGTCCTTTCAGGTTATATTTCACTCACTACAAATCATTTTATCTGAAAAAGAAAGGACAGTGACTCAGTACACCACCACATGCCACCATAAGCTGCCACACGTTTGTAGCCAGTGCAATCGTTCATGTTGCAATCACAGCGTGACAGGAACCAGAGGCCAACTTCCCATGGCACATTTGAAGGCCTTGGGAGTGGCTCAGGGTGTAGGATGAAGCCATCATCTGAGTAATTAATGAAGTAAGTCAGCAGTATTACAGCTAACGATCACATTCCAGGCTGCTTTGAGATGTCAAGGTTAACATTCCATTCACAGGAGTGAAAGCAGCTTGCTTGCCTTCTCAAACCACCCCCAGCTGTTTAAAGTCACCACAGTGCAGTGCTTTAAAGATACTATCCAAAACCAGAGAAATTTTAGCACCACAGTCCCATCAAACACGCTTCCTCTAACGAGATAACCCTCAGCACAGAAGCAAATCCCAACTTTGCCTCCATGGTTTTGCAGGAATAACACTGTTCTGCCAAAAGCAGCTTTACCACGGTCCTGCAGAGTCCCCACGGGGTATAACACCGAGGCACAAAACCTACATGTGCATCCAGGGAACAAGCAAACCATGCGCTCACAAAAACACTTGAGGTGATGGGGGGGAGCAGAAAGCTGATTTAGGAGGTTTCAGTTACTCTCAGTGTTGGATTGCTCTTCCACCCACCCAAAAAGAGAATTATTTTTAATCGATTTAACCTCCCAGGGTATCAGACTCACAGTACCTTTTCAGGTGTGTCCTGTCCCCGCTGTCGGAGCTCGCTACAGAAGATGTGTCATAGGAGTGCGTATCTGTGTTATCAATGTTCAAGAGGAAGGGATCTTCCAAAACAAAAGACTCTTCTTCATCATCGGTCTGAAGGAAGAGAACCACCACGCTTGGTCAACACACAACACCCCAACTGAGATATTAGCAAAATGGCATCAAGCAAGCAGAAAGAAAAATGAGAATCAGAACACAATAAGATACTATTTTATTAGAACAGAACTGATCTGTACTATGCTACACTGTGGGCAGCATGGAAGAACCAGTCTTCAGAACCCTCAGTGGTCACAGAAGCGGGATGGATAGCACGGGAGCTAGAGTGCTGCCAACAGGAGAGCTAACTACGCTCTGCATGCTCTGATCTGCTGATCCCTCACTCCTCAGGCTTTGCCTAGAATTCTTTCTGTATTATTTTATACCGCCGCCTTCTAACTTCAGTACAGCTCACGCTGTCCTTGAAGCGCTGGGCCGGGGCATGTGAACACAACACTGCACCGAGTGCTGACACACAGAGCAGGAGCTCCTTGTTTGCCTCGCAGTGTTCAGGGCTGCACAATGCGTGCCTTTCTTCAGAGCAAGGTACACCGGTGGGCTCAGTCAGACAACGCTCTGCTAGTTGCTCCTATCCTGTACACACTGCGACTGCCTGGGCACCTCACACCTGTACCTTTAACGCAGCTCTTTAAGCAGCCATCCTCTCCGAGCTCCTCTGTGCGGTTACACAGGGATAAAGGCGTGGAGCAGGCAACAGGAGCAGAGCTGAGCACCCTTAGCAGCCTCAGCGCAGCCGGCTCACCTCGTTCAGGATGCTCTCCAGCGTCGGCGGGGTATCCACTTGAGGGATGTCGAACTCTTTGTCATCGATCTGGACATCAGAAAGCACACGGCGGGGGTCAGGGGCCTCCGCTAATGAACCCCGAGCCAGGAACGCGGCCCGGGGACGTCGGGCCGAGGAGGGACCGCCACCCCCGAGGCCGCCGTCCCCCTCCTCCCGGTTCCCCTCTCCCCCCACCCCGAGACGCGCGGGGCGACGCGGGCAGCGGAAATGGCGACGCACCAGCTCGCTGCGGGAGTCCAGCTCGCGGTCGAGCTCCGCCGCGCTCAGGCGGGGAGCGGGCGGCTCCGAGAAGGGCGGCCCGTCCGGATCAGCCCCCGCTCCCGCGGAGCGCTCCTCCGGCGCCGCGTCCATGCTCCGGGATGGCGGCGGGGCGAGCAGGCCGGCGGAGCCGGGACTCGAATCCGCGGCCGAAGCCGCCCGCCTCACGCCGCGCATGCGCAGCCCGCCCCGCCGCCCGCCCCGAGCCGGCGTTAAAGGAGACGCGGCGGTAAACAGAGGGGCGGGAACACGGTTTATTGGGAAGTGCGCGGCTGGTCCGGGACTGCGGAACCGGGTGGAGAGTTACGAGTGAGAGTGTATGAGAAGCGGGGGATGCGGTGGTTGTTCGTGCTTCAGAGCCCTGCTGGCACTGGGGAGCTGAGCCTTCCCCCTCACAAAAGGGATTCAAAGCCTGATTACCGCCAGACGCTGTCCTCCGTGCTCCGAACCCAGCTGTTTCAGAATGGTCTTCTGCAGCAATGGGGCGTTTGCTCCTCTTACAACGGCTGCCAGTTCTCCTCTCTGAAAAGGGGTGCAAAGCAGGTCTGCCAGCGAGCACGGCTCCCCGCGCTCTGGAAATCACCAGAGCAGCGCATCGTGCACGCATGAGGGGCTCAGAACTGAATGCAGTACTCGAGGTGCAGCCTCACCAGGGCTGAGAACAGGGGATGAGCACCTCCTGCTCCTGCTGGCTGTGCTGCTTTCTGACACAAGCCAGGATGCTGTTGGCCTTGCTGGCCGCCTGCGCACGCTGCTGGCTCATGTTCAGCTTTCACCCAGCACCCCCAGGTCCTTCTCCTCCACACAGCTTCCCAGGCACTCAGCCTGCTCGCAGTGCAGCACTGTGTGGGGTGACTGTGACAAAAGTGCAGCGCTTGTTTCAAGTCATACAGCTGGCCTCACCCCAGTGACCTGCCTTGCCCACGTCCCTGTGCGGGGCCTTCCTACCCCCAGGCGGATCGATACTTCCCCCAGCTTGGTGCCAACTACAGAATTACTGCGGGTGCACTCAAGCCCCTCATCCAGATTGACAATACAGATACTAAATTATGTGCCAGGCTTTATCCTTTACTGTTTCTGATGAGTCTGAGGAAGCAGGGAAGCAGTGTGAGGCAGCAGTGAGGCCCTGCAGTGGTGCAGCTCTCCAAGAGGACAGCTGTTCCCACTGCTGAGTCCTGTCCATTGCTGTGCAACTACTGGAAGAAACTTCTCACTCACTGTATAGAAGAGAAAGATGGGCTCGCATTTTCCTCTGTATTTTTCCAGAGCGTCAATGGAATCAACTTCAGCCTAAAAAGAAGGTCAGATAAAACAAGTGTTGATGGGAAAATATTTCTGCACTCAGCATACAGCCTGCGCTCAGAATGGCCAGCACGTACAGCAAAATGCCAGGCTTACAGCCTGAAATGACACTGCCAGGGGCTGCCCCTCAGCTCACTACCACACTCATGAAGCTGCAGATGTCTCTGGGAGAAGACATCTTACTGATGTAACCAACCTGCATCCAGCAGGTTCGTTCACACGAGCTGGAGCTCCTGCACCGTAACTGTTTTGGCTGGATTTGGAAAGATGAATGACTTCAGCCTTCAGTTGCCTACTAAGTTCAGGGGACAGGATATGGATTTTTTTTTAAGCAGTGCCAAATGGGTTCTTACCACAGCAAAGTGCAGAAGGTCACTGCTGACTTCATTCCTTATTTTTCGGAACAGATCCACTACTGTTTTGCACGGACCACACCAGGCTTGATACGCATCAACAACTGCAAGCATGAAAAGGTCAGAACGTGTCATCTCAGACCCACACCTGGTTTGTGCACCGCGTGTTGACTAAGCCCTTACCAACGAGGCCTTCGAGGCACAGCATTTCCTCCCAAAGCTCCTGGCTATTGATGTTCATCTGTGTGAAAATGTAAAGACAGTCAGAGCAACAGGAAGTCATCAGGTTACCTCTAGGACAGACACATCTGTCCAGGGAGGCATTATCAGAGCACTGCAGGAGAAACTCCTGTCACCTCTGGTTGGCAGGGCAGACCAGACTGACCCCACCAGGCAGAGCCATGTGTCCAGATAGACCATACCACAGTCCTAATCTTAGCATCATGACAGCACTCTGGTTTCCAAGTCCTCTGATGTGCAAGGCCAGAGGCTGCAGCTGGGGGATCACCTAAAGCTGCAGCTGTGAAAGCAGCATTCAGGCCAACCCATATTTATGTACCCCATGGACACGTTTGTTCTCCACAGCCCCCACTCTCCCTGCGTTAGGAGTTTCTTCCCTCCCTCACTCCAGGCAGCTTTGCTCGGGATGGGGTGACCCCCCGTGACCGATGTGGGACGCAGCACCGCAGTGGTTTTGGAACACCACACCGTCCCCAACAATTTCAGCAAACCTCCTTTGCTGAGCAGCCCACTTCTGTAAGCGCAGGTCACGCGAGGCCAACAAAGAATAGCCGTCAAAGAGCGTTATTGCAAAGTAAAATAATAAAAATACGGCTCGGCACAAGCTACTCAAGTGTCAGCAATAACTCAGTATCCATGCCAGTGGAATGTGCTAACAGTGCTGAGTGTAGGATGCCCTTGGACCTGCAGGGGAGCGAGAAAGGGTGAAACCCAGGGCCAGCAGAATCTGGTGTTATTTGAGTAAGCTGTTCTGAAGTTTTTGATTCTTTGAAGTCATTTCTTGAAAGAATCACTCGGGTTGGTAATATTACCTCCGTGTTGCTGTGCTGATACTGAACCACAAGGATTCCTAACAGCGCTCTCAGTCAGTATCACCGATCTTAACTACATTTAAGTACACTCTGGAAGACTGTAAGCTGCAAGAATGCTATCATCCAGTAATTAACACCAACACACATTAAAGAACCGCTAGAATTCCCAAGTCAACAACTCAGAGTGGAAATTCCCATGCCAATTAAGCAGCTTCTTGCAGACTTTCAGGTGTCACGGTGAGCAGTTTCCCCAGGACCCCACCTCGCTCAGAGCAGGGAGCTGTTCTGACATCTCCCTCTGTTCTTACACCTCTGTTTTCAGCATGTGACCCCACGCCTAATTTATCAGAGCACATCTGCACAATTAGGAAATGCAATGATTCCAGGTATCGGCAGTGCTAGGACCACCCTCAGAGCGTTTCACAGCAAGTTAGTGAGTTCAGCTCATTTGTGATGATTGTAATTTGCGATAATGAGTTCAACTGATGGGCTCGGTTTAAGCAGTGCCAGCACTGTTCACAGTGCTCTGCGAATGCCCAGCAGCAGCTAGGACATGGCTGTTTTTAAGCAGAACTAGGACAAGTCAGTGTGTCACACACCGGGCTCACATCACGTAGTCACACCTGTGCAAGCCTAAACTGGGATGTCCAAAGTTGGATGCCAGAAGTGCAAAGTATCCATTGCAAACATCTTTGCCATCATAAAGGAATGCAGTGCAACAAGCAGCAGCAGAAGTCATTCCTAGCTTAAACTCAACACCTTTCTCTTCATATATGAGCACAACACCCGTGTTTTGTTCTTTGAAAGCAACCGAAGCGCAGAGCAGTGCCAGCAGGTAACAGTGAGCAAACTGCACCCCTGGCACTGACCCTGGGGCAGTATTTGCCTTGCTGCGGTTCCCCTCTGCTTCCCACCTGCTTTTCTACGAGAACCTCGCAGCAGGGCTCTGACAGCAGGCTCCCTGAGACATAAAACTTGATTCTCTCAATTCGCCGTGCATCTAGAAGTTGTTCTGAGAGGCCCTCCGGCACGGCTGGCTCCCACTGACCTGAAGGACTGCCTCCTTTCTCTTCGCAGCCATTCTTCCACAGCAACGGCGGTCACTGTGCAACGCCCAGCCGCCGTCTTGTGTTACGTGACTCCAACTGCTGCCAAGCTGCAGCAGCAGAGCTTTTACCTGTCTCTGCTCCTCTACCCAGGGCCCAGCATCCAGCCCGAGGTGCTGCTGCAGCACCTGGGCCAAAATTACAGCAGTGAGACTCCAAGGCCGGCAGAAGGAGCAGGCCAGGCTTAGATACACATGCAGCAGCTGGCAGCTCCCCAGCGCTGCTATGGCAGCTCCCCAACGCTGCTATGGCAGCACTGGGTGGAGCAGCAGCCCGGCCCTCCCCGCTGCCCTTCTCCAGCCCACTGCCCTGGGAAGCTGGGCCCCCTCCTCTATGAATCCCCCTGCCCGGCCAACCCACCCAGCTCTGCCTTCTGCCCATGGCTGCGTGTTCCCCCTGCTCCTCATCCCTCCCAAAGTTGGAGCACAGACACAGACTTCATTTGAGGCAAGCACTCACTGCCCGCTCACATTCAGGCCTGTGCCACACACTCCGTGGGACAGTGCCCACTTCACCCTGACTGCTGTGCACACCTCAAGCAGGTGGCACACGGTGGCCATGCTCCAGCTGGCTGCCTCCCGGCTCAGAACCTGGCTTCTGGCACAGCAGCTGCTCTCCCTCCTTGCCACCAGCAAGCTCAAGCTGACATCAGTAGGGACCTTCCCCAGCCTGCAGCACCAGTGTGGGTGAGCACTGCAGCACGGCGTGCTCCAACAGCAGCTTGTAAACATCAGCCTCCAGTAACATCTCAATGATTATGGCCACAACTGACTACACAAGTAACCTTTGAGAGAACGGTTATCATCACTGGACCCTGCGAACAGATATAAAGAGCAAATACACTTAACAAAATTGATCAGGGTTGGTTTTCAGGATGAGAAACGGCACAAAGAAGGCAGAAATGCGATCATCCATACCACGCCCAGACAAACCCTGCTTGCTTTGGGTCAGCAAACTCTAGCTCAAGGGATGCCACCACCCAAACGAAGCCAGCAGTGCCTGGCCAACACGTGTGTTCCCATGGCAGACTCAGGCAGCGGCTGCGGGGCCGTGGAGGAGATGGCACACCAAGTGCTGTTCCACGAAGCTCAGAAAAACCTACGTGTTCTGGTAAAGTTCTTTTTATTTACACTATTCATTTTCTTCTCTGTGTACATACCTACAGCAACATCAAAAATTATTCACAAAGCTTAACTGAATGTAAAAATGTTCTCATCCAACAGTTTGCCCTGCCAGCACCTGTGGGAAACGCCAGTTGTTCTCGTGCAGCAACAAGATTGTCTGAGCATTGTTTTACCTTTTCTGGTAGGATTTTAGGAACCAACCACCTCCAGAGATGTACACAGGTTCTTACTCACCTTTCTTCTGAACACTTTTAGGCACCGAAGTTTTGCAGAATTCAAACTCAGGTTTGTTTTTAGAAAAGTGAATGTGGGGGGAATCTTTCTTCCCCCCATATGGGGGGGGGGGGGAACATGGGGGATGTCTTTCCTCCCTAGTGGGGGAAAGAGATCTGTAAGAACTTGAGCTCCCCCATGTACGTAGCAGCAACTTAGAAGCCAGATACACACTGTGGAGTTTTACATTCACAATACCTGCCTCAGGACTTCCCCTCAGCTCAAGCCAAAATACATCAGGTGGGATTTTGTCAATAAGGCTTCATTTCTGAGGTACTGGTACTCATCAACTTCTCACATATTTTCACTTTCATTCTCGTTTGGCCTTCGAGGTCCATCACAAAAAACTTGCAGAAGGACATGAAACCTGCCAGTCGCTTACTGCAATGCCTGGGGAAAAAGTGTCAGGTGCTCACTTTTATTTGTCTTTCAAGAGCAGAAGAAATTACAGTAAATGTATATATTCTCCTCTGCAACCACGTGATAACAGTTATCTGATACACAGCACATCCCAGTTCCAGGCCAAACCATGGTCACATTTTCTGACACGAGCCGTGACCTCTGAAAAAAGTAAGGCTACCACAATCTGACCTTCTGATTATAAATCAAAGATTAAGATACTTATCAAAATCGGTTAGCAAAGTTACAGACCTCTCTTTTTGCAGCAGCCTTCCTAAAGCTCAGCGTAACATATGAAAGATTTGGTTTAAGACATAGGCTGCAACCTTTAGCATGCCTGTTAGTGCTATGTAAATAGTGTCTGGAGATTCTGACTAGAAACTATGGCCTAAACTGAAATTAGAAAGTAGACACGGGAAGAAAGCAAGAACCCTGAACTGCATCAAGGAGAGCTCCTTGCTGCTCCCATTTGCTCCAATGCATATTTGACTCCTCGAGCCATTGGGGGGTCTTGCATTCCAGCCCAACCTTACACACAGTCTTCATTTGTACCCACAATTTTTATCCACACTTACAGGCACCGTTTCAGGAACTTACAGACAATTTAGGCTTCTGAATACAGTAAAATCCCATCACTTATCACCCAGGTATGCAAATCCATGCATGTGTGTATATCTGTATATACACACAAAATCTATAGCAACATGACTGAGCAAAAATAACTAGAAAAATCCATCCCTTCCCCAACTTAATGCACCCATTGATGGAAATAATCTGTATGCTGTTTAACTATGTCTGAAGGTGAAGGATGCAGAACAAAAGCAATCCCTTACTCACTGCTTGCCAGGTCCTTCTGGTCTCCTGAAAGCGTAGCTCTGGCAACATGCTGTTCTCTCTGCTGATATTAGGGATCAGCAAATACCTATCACGAGTGAAATCAACTAATCCTTCAGCAACTATCTGAGAAAATTCTTGGCTTCTAGAGCAAGAGCTTATGTCTGCTTATACTGCAGCCACTTCCCAGGAAAGTCAATAGTCATGCTAACTCCAAAGCGTGAGGCTTCCTTCTAAAAATGCACAGGGACGTAACACAATCCCGCTGACCCACTCCACTCATTTCAGTATTTCACCAGGACCAAGTGACCCTGTATGGCAGTACAGTGCTAACTCTTCTCGCCAGTACAGAATGTGCTGCTTAGAATTTGGGACATGCTGTCTCCCCCTGTTTTCCTCCTTAAAAAGGAAGTATAATGTAAGTTAAGCTGGAGTTCAGAAATGCATATATTTTACTTAAAAACATTCATCTGTTCAAAATTCAAAATAAACTTTATGGGATACAACAGTTTTTGCTTTTTTTTTAAATAACATTTCATTCAAACTGTATATAATTCATTGAAGTATTCGTACAGCAAACAATGGTTAACCCTTGAAAACCTGTAGAAAAAGATTTTCACACAAAAAAAGGAAAAACAAAATTGAGGTATCACACCCAACACACATCCATCCAGGCACACGCACACACTCAAACGCACCCACACACATCCACACACACACACAGGCTGCAGCAAAAGCAGAAAACTGTAGGCCCAAAAGGAAAATGATGACTGATTGTTCTATTCCAAAGTCCAGGTAGCTCAGGAAAAAAAAAACCAACCAAACAAACCAAAACAACCCCCCAAGAGTCCTCTGAGTAAAGAAACTACCTCAAAAAAAATTCTCAAGTGCACTGGAGACCTGATCATTTAAACTGTTTCTGCAAAGCAGCTCCCTGCACCTAAGAAAAATGCAGCCCAAGGTGACTTGTGCAAATATAAGGAGTCAGGAGTATTTCCTGCTGTTCCTTAAGTAGACATGAGGGGTGTCCATATTTTCAGTTAGCCTTTGATCATGCAAGATACTGCTGGAGTGCTGTCTTCGCCCTGCAAGAGAAAATCAAGCTGTTAATTGCTGGGCTTTGGCTTTATCATCAACAACTGCACGAACAAAACTATGCATTACGTCAGCAATGTATATTGCTGATAACTACTGAGATAACTACTGAGGTGATACAAGACTGAATAGCTGCTTCCTTCAGTTTGGAATTGTCTAGTTTTTGGTGCAGAAATGCTGCACAGGCTGTAACAATTCAAGGATATGAGAATAAAGACAATCTAGACACGTACATTAGATGTTCAGCATAACCTACGCAACTGCCAGGTATGGTGGGGATAAAGATGCATACTGAACCTGGAATTTTTAAACAAAGAAATCCCCCTTGGTTTGGTGAAAAGCAGTTATTTTTCTGTGCCACAGATGCACTGAGAAAAGCAGCGATTATGGCTGAGAAGTGAAGCTGTCACATATCTGCAACTCGGCAGATACAAGAAGCACATTATTCCTGCCAGGAAGACTGCCCCTACTGATACCACACAGTGAGGTAAGAGGGCAAAGAAGCAGCAGTCCAAACAGGACAGTTCATATGATCAACCACTGCACAACACTTCTGTTATGAACACCTCCCAAGAACCTTTGCTTACAGTTTCATCAATATTTCAGCTATTTTAGTGTTAACTACTGGGACCTGAATTGAAAAGTTTTGCTCTTCCTTTGAGCCCACACATGCTAGCATGATCCTGACAGTCCTTTCCAAGACCCAAGCCAACTCAGCATCCCAGAAGAAGACCATGTAATAATAGCAAAGATTCCCCTCTAATCTTGCTTCTGGATTTTCTTTTTACTTATACTCACTTGTCACACAGATTTGGATCCGACGACTGACTCAATTTATGTAGAATATCTACTATTCCCATGTCTCGTAGTTTATCTTGGCGTTCTTGTGAACCTACAGCAACAAATTCCATTCTTAGAAACACCACTGAAAATAAATGTATGCAGAACAGAAGGAAGGACTGATAGCAGAAAATAGCTTAAGGAGAGGGGTATGGAGCACAGTGCAGCTAAAACACAGCCATGGAAAACCCCCTCAGCTGTGGCAACTTCGAAACAGCTCTGGTTTCTTTTTTTGCATTTTAGCAAGCATGTGTTTAAAGAAAAAGAATATTCAAAGGAAAAATCCCAAACAAATTTTATCTTAATGCAAGAAATTGAAGTCAAGCTTCTTTAATCTCATCTTTCTGATGTGAACACAGAGAACATTTAACTGGAGGCGTATTTTTAATTCTGAACTGTAGCACTGCGAGCAGAAAACCATTTGGAGCTTAACTGTCACTGCTGAATAATGTTCTGTGATCTGAGAGAGGTGGAATAGGTTCCATAGTAGAAAGAAAACACAGCCTAACAGCACCAATTTCTTCATTAGAAAGCAGCATGGTCAATTTGAAGAACTGTAAATCACCCACCTAACAAAGCCCTCCTCCCAGCCCCACCCCTCCTCAAAGCACACCACCTCCCATCCACCCTTCTCCTGCCATTCCTTCCAGCTATGCACTGCTGCTGCAATTTGCCTTCTCCATAATAAAACCACTTTCTGTTCTGTGGTGCAGCATCGTTCAGTTCCCTCCCAGTTACCTTCCACTACAGGCACAGGTTACAACTCTTTCTCCCCATTCCTCCCACCTCCACCCACAAGTCCTTCTACTGTTTCAGCCTCCCACTGCCCAACTCATTCAAGGCTGGGAAAAACATCTTCCAAACGAGGCCTTTTTCTAATCCATTGCCATCCATCCTCCCCAGTGATGATTTTCTACTATCCCCTTGCTAGGATTCTTTCATTCCAACTGTTTTCACATTTTGCAGAAATGCTGCAGGTGGAATCCATGCAACACTCATCAGCTCCTCTTTATTGACACCATCCTCCTCCCTTCCTGCTCCAGAACAGCCCTCTACATTTTCTTCTACGTCCCGAGCACACTCACTTCTCCCATATTATACCTATAATGATGTCTCCCTTTACGCTTTGGATTCCATAGCACTGCACACTGCAAATAATCACTAGTACGTAACACTAGCCTTTTGATCAGGGTAGTATCTCATCTATGCATTAATAATGAGGCTTTCTTACCTTCTTCTTCGTTCCATATGAGATTAGATATACAGAACATGGCAGCAAGCTGAAGTTTAGCATTCGAATGACTCTAAACACAGAAAAAAATAGTATTCAAATTTAGAAGAAGAGATTGAGAATTTCTCACACTTACACTTTTTGCATTCATCCTGTAACAAACGAGGTAGAAAAAGTTGGGACTAATTCTGCATCTATAACTTTGTCTCAAAGATAACTCCACAAGATGCCTCAGTAGCTGTGAGTCAGTTCCTCTTGAATACTTAGTAAGAGATCTACAGGATACCCCTTTTTCAAGATCATTACACGTTTTCCAAGTAGAATGGTTGAAGGTATTGCTTAAGTTAGCATAACAGTATTATGGGAAATAGCACTGGATCTTCATTTTAATCTGCCACACAGAGCTGCACAGCATGATTTCTTGAACACAACTGGGTAGACAAGAGCTAAGTGCGTGACAGTGACTAACTATTTTACATGAATAAATGCTTAAGTGTCACCTTTAATTCTGGCAAAAGATCAAAATAGAACACTGAAGAGAAATTCCCCCATACCATATAGTATTTGATTTTCTGCAGAATGTCATCATTCGTCATAATCAATTCTTTTGCTGTTGTTCCATCTGCTATATTGGCAAGTATACATAACGTCTGAAAGAGAGAAAAACTTAAGATAATTGGCTGCAGATCACATCCCATGATTTATACAGCTTTCTTGACAGCTTTGAACTTGTAACAAACAATTCTTTTAATTAGTTTTAATATCTTTAATCTGGAGTTTCCAGCTTGCTTACATTTCACCAGTGCCAAAGTGGTAACAGCTGAGGCTGACCAGTACTTCCAAAAAAAAACAGTTTTTGGTGCTCTAAAATATCAAGCAACATCCATTAATTCATTTCAGTGAGTAAAATGGCTACACTTTTTGTGTGTATGCATGGGTTGCTATCCTTTTAATTTTGCACTTTGAACGGCCACAAAAGACCTCTTTACCTTCTGCCCACTCTGCACTGAGCGGAGATTTAGATCACTCTGGATTTAGCAATTAAAGACATTTGCCATGCTGCTCACAACCAATATCCATTCTAAGCCAAAGGAATCCTCTGCAATCTCCCACAGCTTCTCAACGCCCCCATTATCCACCACCACATGTCCTGTATGAGGAAGACAGTTAGAGAGAGCCCTGCTTCTGCCTCATCTCTCGCAGATGTTAATTAGCCAAATTCCTCTTACTTTTGCTGTGGCAGCCTCACAGCAAGTACCCCTTTAAGTTGGCACCCTTATGCTGTTCTACAACCAGAGATGCTTTTCCCTGCTGGACATATCTCTCAATTTCCCTTCACTTGTGTACATTTTTATTCTTCTAGCTGCAATTTTTCAGAGCATGCCCCTCCTGATCTCATCTTGGGCTACACCAGCGTGCTCTTCTCCCTGCTGCTGTCTCCTCTGCTGCGACCAGTGCTGGTTCTCACAGCCCTCAGGAACAGCTGAGATGCCACAACTCCCAGCAGAACATGTTCTACTGCCAGCAAAGCAGGCAAAGACACTATTCTTTATATCTGACTGTTCCAACAGCTGCTATAGGAGCAAATAACCATGACACTTTTCCCAGCATGAAACACTGGCTTCTTTCTCTTCCCATGTCCCTGCTGTCCCCTTTCTGCCATGCCACTGCCTTAGATTTAATTCTTTTGCTCTCATGTATGGACTTCTCCTGCTTGTAAAATCTAAAAAGCATTCTGAATTCAATTCAAAGACATCTGTAATAACTCAGTGAAGAGGAATGTTCTTGTAGGTACTAATGTTATTAAATGGACATGTCTCAGTAAAATAGAACATGGAACATCATAATCCTCAAGAAAAATAACATGATGAGAACAGGAAGCGTTTTAGGTTCATTAAATTGTACTCTGCCACGATAACCTGAAACAAAAAAAAAAGGATACCTGCTCTTTGACTTCTATATTGTGCTCCCCTTCCAAAATGAGGGTCACTGCTTGCATGATTTGCTTCCCATGAGTGCTCATTATATGGTCTATGTGCTGCCAAAACAAAGAAATATAGTTAAGAGTAATTTTCCAGACACAGAGGTGGCATTCCTGCATGAATTACTTCAAGTAAAGAGTAGCAACATGGCACGAAGTTCCCAGCTCATAGCAAGGTCTCCCAAAACCCAAAGCAGCAGAAACACTTGGTAATATTCCTCTTCATTTGAACCCTGGTCTTGTTTGAGAGAGCATGATACAAACTCTGGCTTTGATTTCACTGAAGCCTGGAGAATAAAAACACCCTGGTTTCCTATTTGGCCACAGTCTAAAGACTGAATCCAGCTGGATGCAAGCTCTCAGTATGATGCTGCAGTTACAAAGAACCACCTTTTCTCCTCTGATAACAGAAGGACATCAAAGAGGGCTAAAGAGGTGTGATTTTTTTTCACCTGGAACTTTTGCTACACCTAATGGAACACTAACCAGGTTTCAGATCCTCATTAAAAAAAAAAATCCCTTAAAGGATTCAGAAAGATAAGATGCATACATTACTTCTATCTAGGAAAACTGTCTTAGATTAGAGACTTACAGGTAGCAAGGTCATATAATTAAGGACTACAAACACCTGTACAAGAATATAAGTGGTCATGAGTAACAGAAAAGAAATGTGAAACTAAATCTCCTGGATGCACTGATAGCAAAACTCAGGAGTGACAGCTGACAGCCATCAGAGATCACAAGTGCATAGCACACACTGCAATTTCTTGAGCTGGAACCCCTTAACGATAGAGATTCTTGGAGGACTTAAAATCACTAGCACTGGAACTTGATTCAGAAGCTGCTGGATGAGTTACTCTGGGGTGAGTTTTGAGTATGGAATGAGAATGGTTCATTGTGGCTCTAAAGTGCTACAGACAGTAGGTGAAGCTGGGACAAATAGCACCTGAAAATAGTGAGACTTTGCTGTCAGAGCTCAGGGTGATTTAATGAATGGCGGGTGCTCTTCTCACATGAAAATTTTCACACTAAGAGAACGCAAATTCTCTATGAAGCTTATTGAGATTCAATGAGTACAAATACCAGAAGACACTCTGCAGTGGCCTTTTTATAGTACAAACACAATATGTAATAAATGCACAGTAGAGGCTCTGTGGTATTTTTTTCCCCACAAAAATGCTGCATGTTTTGCCTGTGTTCTTCACAGGGGATTACCCCTTTCTTTTCCTCCACCAGTATCTCTTTCCCCGTCAAAAACAATTCACGGGCTTACATTTTTCAAACCATTTTATTTCAGTGTGTAAAATGAGCCTATGCTTTTTTATTTTTAAGTGCACAGTCCCAGAGTCAAATTCAGTAAGTCTGTACTCACAGTACAGTTTGGTAAGAATAGAAATGGAGTCAAGGTGTCAAGAAAGAATGTTTCAGGTGTCAAGAAAGAAGAAACATAAGATATCCTTAATACAAAGCTCCTCTCCACACACAGACTCACAAGTGCAACTCTCCCACTGCTGTTCTGGAGAAGTTTCACTGAAAGATTGTTAGGAAAATATTGTGGGAAGCTAAATGTAATGGAATTGATGATTAAACACAACTGTCTAGTTCTGCAATGATAACAGCTACCAAGTTTCAGTGGATGTACAGAATTCCTTCCAATTCTTTCTGATGCTGGCTTGAACTTTTGCTTACAGGTACTTGGATAAACGCAAAGCAGAGCCCTCTGTTTTAGCAATGTGTCAAACAGAAATCAAACACAAAAACATTTTGCATTCTCAGCCAAAATCTTTGTTTTGTCATAAAAAAAAATAAAAAGGTAATAATTAATTTGTACTGTCTGCACGTTTGATCAGAAGGAGGTCTGTTTGCAGCTCTACTTACTGGGCGAGTAGACAGAAGATTCCTGAGCAGTCCCAAAGTTTTCATCAGAACATTTACATCGGAATCAGAAAGTAACTGGAACAACTGCTCTGTGCTCAGACCTCGTAAGATGTCTGATTTGATCTTCTGTTCAGCTTGAAATGCCATATTCTGAAAAAGATTTTTTTTAAACTTTAAGCTTGAGCTTTTACTTTGAGTAGGCTATTACCTGCATGCATATATATATATATATATATATATATATCTTTGCTAAATTAATCCTGAAATTGTTATGATTTATTAAGAACTATAAATTCCCCATAAGAACCAATTTACGGTTATAAGAACCAAATTAATACCAAACAATTTTATGGCTGATTTTTCAGACCTGGCTGTTACCCACTTTTATTTGTCCCCATCACCTACTGACCCTGCTCAAATATTTGCCTCAGTGATCCAACAACCAGACTGGTATGGGAATGAAAGGGTTTTTATTTATCTCTAACTGCGCAAGTGTTCCAGGCTTTCTTTCTTCAGATGGACAGAATGAAAAAACAGATTTTACTTACTGTTATTTTCAGTAACAACTCACGAGTTCTTTAAGTCACATTAACAAACTGCTTAAGAAGTGCAATTGCAAGCAGTATTCCACCCATGTTTTACTCACCATTAAAGCCCAAATGCCGTTCACTCGCAAGGCAAGATTTTCACTTTGTGTTAAACTACATAGAAGTTCTATGGCTCCTGATTCCAAGATAGGCTAAAATGAACAAGTTGGGGATAAAAAACAACAAACCTTTTAGAACAGTACTCTGAATAACTGGACATACAGTAAATACGTTTTTTTTAAAAGAAGGTCTTGCTTAAATCTCACTCCTCAGATTCTGACATGATGAACTCACCAAGCCATGCCCCAGGTTCATGAGCACTAAAAGGAAGGTTTTGACGAAGGCAGGGAATTCTTTACTCAGAGAGTGGTGGGGCCCCGCCACTGCTGCCCACAGAAGTGTGGGTGCCCCATCCCCAGGGGTGCTCAGGGCCAGGCTGGGTGGGGCCCTGGGCAGCCTGAGCTGTGGGGGCAGCCAGCCCACCGCAGGGAGTTTGGAACTGGATGGGCTTTAAGGTCCCTTCCAACCCAAGTCTGTAACAGACAGCAGTTTGTGCTGAAGTTCACCTGGTCCCAGGTGCTCATACACTGCAGTGAGCTGCTGGGGAACCAGGATTTCTCTGTGGCCTTGGCAGCTGATTGGCTCACAGAGAATTCTCCATAGGCACGAGAGATAGGAGACCATCCAAAATTTGTTATTTTTCCGACTCAGCTCTTTTGCAGAGAAGAATACAGACCCGTCTCAGCCTTAAGTGACTGATGATTTGCATGTAATTTTGAAAATACAACGTAGAAAAAAATCAGTTGGTTTACAGATGTTTTCAAATCTAACATTTCTGAAAACACTTTTCATTTTGTGTGAGCAATATTTTGTTCTGGCAATGATACATTCTACACGAACCATGTGTCCTGATATTTCAATCCAATTGGCAGTTCAGTATTTCAATCCAGTTACAAGTACAAACGCTGAGATGGCTGTGACTTGCAGTTTGAACAAGAACAAGGTCTGTGAAATACTGGTGGTGGTGTTATCATTTTCTGTCTCTCAGGCATGACTGAAAGCATCAGGACCAGCTGATCAAAACAAGGAAATCTAACTGCCCCACAGAAGCCCACACACACCAAAATCTTGAAAATGTTTTCAGTAATTTAGAAGTGTTTCTGACACGGGCAATGGTTCCATTTTACTGAGTACGGATATGTATGTACGATTTGTATGAAACACAGATGTGCTGCAGAACTCGCAGCAGATGCCCCCTATCTTGCAGTCAACAAAAAAAAAAATCTCTTAATTGAGCCATGCCAGCATTTTTCAGTCTGCCTAACACTACAACTCTATGATAACTAACACACAGTTGCTACCCACCACAGTGCACTCACACTTACTGAACCACTCCACAGGGCAGCTTTTATCCAGAAACAATGAGAGGTAACAAACACTAACCTCTTTGCTTGGGGAGAATTCTAGAAGAAGATTGCATAGCGTAGAAGATGCTACTACCAGAATTTCATTTGGAGCATTCTGTAAAACCTGTTGTTGTGAAAGGGAGAATAGAGAATCTTAGTCCATTAGAAGAAGGCAGGGATCACTGTGAAATGGAATACCTGTAATTACACTGCACTTTGTTAGGCTATATATTTGGAGAGGCTTTTGTGCTTGTAGTGCAGATTCACACGGTGCTCATTCAGCTCAGTGAGATCTGAGCTGTTTCACTACATGACAAGTTGGAGCAATGCAAAGTTGTTTCACACAAGTCAGATTTGAGAGCTTTCATGTGCGTTTTGAAATAAATCAATGGGAACAAAGCCCTGTTCTGCAAAGCATGGATATATTTCTGCTCAGTGGCCATTCTTTCAGGGCACAAACTGCGATCTGTACAACACCTCTGTACCATGCTTTACCAAAAAAAGGAGGAGGAAGCTCCTGCAGCCTCCTCAAAACTTCTGTACCTTGAGGAAAGCACAATACAGTACAGCAAATTTCCTCATACTTGTCCTTTTGGGAAGGTGAGAAACCTCAAACAAGTTAAACTCTGTTAGGCTTGCCAGGATCTCAGGTGGGACCCACACATCATTCTTAAATAGAATATCCCCCTAGTGTGGTCTGGAAGAGATCAGCAAGGTAAGGAGAATGCAACTGCTCTTCCAGCAAGGAAAGGGGAATGGGTGAGGGTGGTCTGTACCAAAGCCTATTTCAGAGCAGCAAGAAAACATTAACAATTACTGCACTTACAGAGTTTTGCACAGAACTGCATTTACACATGCCCCATAGATGTAAGCCTTCCTCTTCAATATATAATATATGTATTAAATTATATATGTATTAATCTCTTCCCTGTGTATGCTAGGGAAGAGAGAAGAAACTCACGTAGTTTAGATTGAAAATAAATTCATCTTTATTTAAAAATTAGTTTTCACTTTAGAATAATTCCTGCCAGTTCAGAACGAACATACAGAAGTTCCTGACTTCAGCTTTCTTAATAACAATCACAATGAGCAGCAGCCAGCAGCTGTGTCTTCAAAGTTTCTTCACACTGCCCCCAACTCTGAACTAATTTCACTTCTTCAAGCAATCCTGTCATTTTAGTTGCACCTTTCTAGATGTTTTGATGTCTACAGGTTGGGACTTCTGAAACCTCTTAGATATTCAGACCATTCCCTCCAAACCCTTTCAGATGACAACCATGAGGATTATGCCATAGTGACAGCACAGGACTTGCATGGCCAAATCTCTCTTGACTTCCCTAGTCTAGATGAACTAATTAACCCGTGGATTATCATCACAACCCACAAACACTTCTCAATAATCAGCGTTTAATGTGTAACGGGTACAGTATTGTATATCTTGTCAGAAAATAATTACTCCATCATTTCTGTCATGAAACAGTAAAAAGCAGACTCATACTTTAGGGCTTCTAATTCACACAAGCCTCATAAAAGGCCAATACGATCACCAGCAACTTCATTCTGTATAGGCCAGAATTTCTGAGAGTTAGAACATAAACAGATCAGAGAAAGTCGGTGAGACTTCACACAGGCCCGAGTAGCATGTCCAACAGGCATCCTTGTACAGAATCAGCCAAACCACAAGAAATAGCTGAAGGACCTCCTGATCTTTTACTTTCTTACAGTACTTTGACTGAAACTTGAAGACAGTCAGGCCATGTAACTGCCTCATTATCATGTTCATCAGATCCGTTCTGCTGATGAAGGTCTGGCTATTTTACTTCTGAATAGAAAGTCAGACTAATTTCAGGCAATTCTCTCTGTGACTCTCATGGATGTCTATATTGCCTAGGCCTTCAGCCTTCCTGCAGAATTGGTTCATTCCCCACTTTCAAGAGCTAAAAAATATCAACACTAAGAAACCTGTCTACTTATCTGCACTTACTGACAATCACACTACAGGTGAGAAACAATAGATGCATTTTGATGTGTTTTAATCTTGTGGAGAATTGCATTTTATTATTATTATTTTTTTTAAGTCTTAAGAAGTCTGCTGTGTTCTTCAGCTTCAATTTTAGTATTTGCAATGAGACCTAGAAGGTAGAGAACTACCAAGGGAGACAGATCTAAATTATTACAGACCAAGGCTGAGTTGTTCCATCCTGTCTGAGCTAGGAACTGAAGGACATACAGTCCTAGTGTCCTCCAAGACAAAATATTAGGGATAATGTAACTTCATTAACTGATCACACACACAATAGAAGACGAAATAATAGCAAAGCACAGGCTGCAGCACCTGCTCAGCTTTTTGTTTAAGACTCATAGAAGGTGGTCATGGAATTTGATTTCTAGGTCGTATGTTCTATGCTGCTACAGTAATACACACAAATTAAGCACTTAGCTCTCCTCCATGCTATTATAACCCAAGCAGAAAACTTGAGTGGCTGCAGCTTGACTTTCCTTACCTTCATTAAAGGTTTCCATACAGCATGATCCTGAAAACTTGTCCTGAGCTGCTGAACAGAACGGGACAAGCTGTGCAAACATCTAAAACAGAAAAGAAACATTCATTGTGAAAAAAGTACACACAGAAGTATACTTATGCTTCTACACATACACACGCATTGCTTTTGCATGTAATAATACAGCCTAGAATGTGATAACTAATAGCCTGCAAATAGTAAAAGAGAATACTGTGCTAGTCCAGGATAACTTTTGCCCCCTAAAAAGTTTTCCAACAGTAGAAGATTTCAGATAAACTTCAGCTCTTGAAAAACTGAAGATCTAGCAAGTGCAACATCAGACTTTGACCGAAAAAAAATTGTTTGTATGAATCAAAAAAGCATCCTACCTGACTGCAGCTAATCGCACCTTGATACTAGATTCAGATAAGCCATTAACAATACGGTCCATCATATTTTCAGTTTCAATGATCTAGAGCAAAAAGTAATCAATATTATATGAATAAAATCATATGAACATTTATGGGGTTGGGTTTTTTTGTTTTGTTTTGTTTTCTTTCCTGTCTGCAATATTTTAAACATCACATACAAACACTAGCTAAAAGTGGCAAGCCACTTTAGAGCCCCAGATAAAGTGGAACAAAGTGTGCATCTGTATATGATTTAGAAGATAACTATACCTTGTTCCACTGATGCTTTCAAAATGTCTTGAACAATCATCAATAAAAATATATATATAATATATAATGTATTACTCAACGTCACATTAAAATGGAAGACAGCATTTGTGAGTGCACACAATATATACAAGCTATGGATTAGAGACACGATGTAAAGCCATCTGGAAAAGATACAGTTACTCATCTCCCATTTTTAGACATGGCCTGCACAAGCATTTAAAACTAGGATAAAAGGGAGTTAATACCATGGTGAAAGATGGCATTTATATAATAAATCAACTTCGGCATGGTCACACCCATCACTCACTAAAGACAACTCTTTCAAATGTAAGGGGAGGGATCCTTGCTAACTAAAGAAATGAATCCTGCAAAATAAGAGAAATCTATGGGTTTGAATTGAATCTCTAGTAGGGACTGCTGTTACAGGACAAGAGGAAATGGTTTCGATCCTACAAAAGAAGAGATTTAGATTGGATATAAGGAAGAAGTTTTTTACAACCCTTGGAGACACCCAAGGTCAGGCTGGACGGGCTCTGAGCACCTGATGGAGCTGTAGGTGTCCCTGTCTGCTGTAGGGGAGTTTTTCTGGATGGCCTTTAAGGGTTCCTTCCAACTCAAACGAATTCTGGTGATTCTGAATGGCTCCCCACTGAAAAAGTCCTCCTGCTTGTGATCTTTCCAAATGAAATGTTTTCTCACTTCCTACCTGCCCAAGTAAATAAACTCAAAATTTAGCAAGTGAATAAACACAAAAATCTCCTTCCTCTTGCGCCTGCTATTTTAGTTTGATTTAGCAACTCCACACCAAATTTCAAATTCTTGACTACACGACTACTCCTGTCTTCCTATCTTTTCTTTGTTGTTTGAGTAGAACTTGTTCTCCTTCATAGCAAACACTCCAATAGCACAAACCCCCTGGTCACTTCAGAATCATGGAACCAACTGTGACTTGGTTTCACAATATGACTAGATGTTCTAGGGTTTGTTTCGAGGCAAACACAGGGGTGAATTTTGTTCCTCCAAATGCAGGTTTCAGAAATGTTTAAAGACCCAGGTGCCACAACAGCATCCCTGCATGGCCTGAACAGTTGGATTGATAATCTTCATAGGTCCCTTCCTACTAAGCTATTCCATCCTATTCTGAGTAGCAAGGACCACAGCATGTTGAAAGACTTTATTTTGAAAATCTAGTTCAACGCTTTGAAAAAATTTGCATAAACAAACTTTATCTTCACTTTTGTTACTGAAAGACAAATTTTCTTCAAATCCTACCCAAGGAAAATACAATGTAAAAGTCTACATCGACGTAACAGAAAGCAAGCCTTCACATTTCAACTTATACCAAAATAAAGACAGAGGTTGAAGGAGCAAAACACATTGCCCCGTTCTTGCACTGCCCTTCACCTCTTGCCCTGCCTGATTGCTAACAATTTTGCTCACCTTTTTTCGAATATCTTCATCGTTTGCTCCAAGGGAAGCATACAGCTTGAAAGCAGCCTGGCGCAGTTCATGGGCATGCTTCAAGTCATGGTCAAGCTATTTAAACAAAGCACAGACACCAAATATAGACACTAAAGATTACAGGTGGTATTTCCTTATTTGTTGTAAACTAGTAGCTGCTTTTTCTGTCCAAAATTGGGACAGAATCAAAAGTTTTATCAATGGAACTGAAGCTCATCCCTAAATCACAGGACCTAGAGCATAAGGAAAGTGTTAATTTCCAAATCCTGTCATAAAGGCAACACAGCAAAGAGCTAACTGTCCAGATGTTTCTGGAAGGTAACAACACAGGTGCCTGGCAGGTGAATTAGGATGATGCACCACAGGATACATGACTCACAAATCAGGAAAAACTGTGCTGGGGGTATGATAATCAAGTGAGATCACTCGCTTTAGGGTAACGTGGCATTCAAGCTCCTGCAAGGTGTCAGCAAGGCAAGAAGCAGAGTACATACAAAGCCTTGACTTCAGGAGAGCAGACCTGGATGTGCAAAGGGAGAACACCCCGGTTCTCAGCCAGGAGAAGGTGGAGCAGAGATACAAGAGCAGCCTTCATCTCAAGGAGATTACAAAGAACATGAAGCTGGACCCTTTATGAAGGTCCACAGAAAGAGGAGAATCAATAATCAGATTGAAATAGATGAGGTTCTAACTGGATGTGAGAAAAAATATCTACTGAGAAGTTGTTTAATCACCACCATTAGCAGTTTCCAACAGCCAACTAGACAAACCCTTAATGTCCTTTCCAACCTCAGCTGCTCTATGACTGACAGCCTTCCAAACTCAGTACCAAAGGGTTCCACACAACTAAGCAAAATTTTAAGACTACTCAAAAAGCCAGAAAAATGCCAGTATTAAGCAGCAAGCTAGTGGTATAAAAGAATTGTCAAGAATTAAGCTGCATGAATAATTCTTTCTGGTACAGATCTATTATAGCAGAATGTATTATTTCAAATATTTTAACAATGATAAGTAATCTGTTCTGCAAAGTCCACACTCATCTGGTTTTTACCTTTTTGGGGTGTCAATCAAAGCAATTTTTCCTTGCCCTCCAAATATGCATCCTGCCCTTCCAGATTACTATTTTTAGAGACTTTCTGAACACTTAAAGCAATGTCATCTATCTGTAACTGCTCTACTCACATTCAGAACCTCTGCCATGTTTTTGATGCTACGGCCAATGTTCATTACACCCCAGTCAACTGCTAATCTTCCTTCTGCTTATTTAAATGTATGGTGCAACCAACACTTCTTTTAATGTTTAGGTTGCCTTTTTACATCTACTTCAAAGCAGCTGTATATGCAGAATCAATTCAACCCCATGAAAGCCTGAGAGGTGTGTCTACCTCTTGGGACAGTTTCAGAGAAAAACAGAGGCTCTGTAATCCAGGTCTTTTGGGTACTTTCTGAAGACTAGGTGAGAGAAAAAGGGAACTGACAAATGATACTTCCCACAAGGAACATCAAGAACAATTTTGCTTCTGAGACTGACTGATGTACTGGTGCTTTGGAAAGTGTATACAAAGCTGGAAACAGAACAGTACCTGAAACACCTATGAAAATAAGCCTCCAAGGTACATTGGATCACTGTTAATCCAACCTCTAGCAAGAACAGATAACATCTGGAGATAATGTGAAATGATACAGTACATCCAGTTCCTTAACAGAAAAGAATCATGTTCTGCTTAACAGTAAAGAACCATCTCTGAACTTGCTGTTTTCCACAATTTGACCTATAAACTGAAACCAGCTCTACTATGTGGACTACTATCTCTTGTGAAGATGAAATGCAGTGGCTCCTGAAGGTAAGTCTTGTAAACTCTGCAAATGAGGAACATGACAGGTGCCCTAGTCCAGTATTTCACTGCATCATTTGGAAAATGTCATGAAACTCCTATGACGAAGCTGTGTTAAACTATCCAGAAACCATCTTCCTGTGTTCCACAAAGAACAGCTGCATCCTTCTTACAAGATGCAGAGCCCAAATATATACAAAGTTCTTTGTTCGGATATTACAGGCTCCAGAAAAAGCAGCTTATGAGCAAAGACTTGAGAAGCACATGCGTTAGGGTCACAGCCAGACTTCTGGCCATCCTCCCATTGAAGAACACAGACACAAGAGTGAATTAAATAGAATAAACACCTTGAGCCTATTTGTTATTGTTTTCCAAAGGTTCAGAAGGGGAACATACCCTTTTGATATCAGTGATTGCACTCACTGAGCTGGGATACTTGAAGTAATCAGCAAGCATGACAATGAGGTGGTCAGTAATGCTGGCAATTCTCTGGAGCTCCACATCTGTTTCAATCAAATAGGCCAGAGTCTCTGCTCCTTCTACTCGCTCCTCCAGCAGTCTCTCCTTGCTACACATTCGAACCAAACATGGCAGAGTCTGATGAGTTTAAAAAGAATAAAAATAAAATACATTGTTTGGAACAGCTACGTTCATATAGAAACTCAAACAGCTACCCTAGAGCAATTCTCAATAACGTTATTTAGATAGGTATCCTTCAACAAAAAGAATTTTAAGGACTACAGAGAAATTTTTCAGGCATTACTGAGTATACATTAGGCTACTTTCAACCAAGTTCTCATGCAGTGAAGTTTTATGTTTAGATCAGAAGTCACTATTGACACTGGTAATACTGGAAAGAACTGCAATGTGGATATCTGCTTAAAAAGATGGGAGTGATGGAAATCTGACTCTGCCAATATGTGGATTTTCATCTGTAATTACCTTGAATGGTAGATACTAAATTACCACTAACAGAAATTGCAGATGTGCCAAGCTCTACTGCTGTGAACACTGAAATATGTGAACACTGAAATATGTTTTCTTGCTGCAGTCTCTTATAAAGAAACTGCCCTTTTCCCAGAATTACCACAACACTGGACTTAGGGACAGCTCTTGACACTGTGACAGCTCTCCCTACCCTAACCCAATTATGATGCACTGATGTTCAGATAAATTTATAAACCTTCTGTGAAATTTGAGAAATAGCCTGATTTTGACAGGCTCCTTTTGTACATTGCACAAGCATTCTGACCACAGTGTTCTGAAACCGAAATACTTAACAGTGATTCATACACAGATATCAAGGTTGAAATGCTTCCAGGTTACTTACAAACAGTTACTTAAATCATCACAGAGCTCAAAGTGCTGTGTGTCAATCTTTGGGATATTTATTGCTGGTTAAGGACCTTTCAGTATGATTCTTGATTTAAAAATTCTTAAAAGAGATATATTGCCATAAATGTTTAAAGGCAATAAGGGAACTGTCTTTTGCGTGTTCATTTTTTAATAAATATCATTAGAACTTGGCGCTTTGAAATCTTCAATGTAACAGATTTTGTGCTAATTTTTATGCTAGACAAATAAAAACAGGAATAGATCCTCATACAAATATTGTTTTAAACAGAATTGTCTAACTAGCTCACCTTAAGAACGATGCAAGAATCATCTGTCCGTATTGCTCCAGCTCTGCACATGGAAGTAAGGCTGTAAGAACATAATAAAACACACATTCACCTATCACTGGTTTTTAGCACTTTTGATGCTGCAGAACAACCAGCTGCACTAATGTTCTACTGCTACTTCCATACATTTCAGCTTACCAAAGTTGAGCATGTGACCAAATCACGACACACTTACAAGATTTATAGCATGGAACACCTTGTAGGAGCACTGACCAATACGTACAGCACACAGGTCAAAAAAAGGACTAACCAAAAAGCTTGACTGATGCACGAACCTCTAACACTAACAAAACAAAGTTAACTATCTTCATTAAGACATAACAGCAATACGGACAGATCTGTGCCATACTGCCCACAGCACAGGCAAGGACTTGAAACAATAAGGAGAGGGTCAACAGAGGGTTGAGAGCTTGACAGCTTAAGTCACAGAATCACCAAGGTTGGAAAAGACATCACAGAATCACAGAATTATAGGGGTTGGAAGAGACCTCCAGAGACCATCGAGTCCAACCCCCCTGCCAGGGCAGCTCCCTAGCCCAGGTTGCACAGGCCAAGACCATCCATCCAACTGTCCATCTACCACCAATATTTCACACTAAACCACGTCTTTCAGTACAACATTCAGATGTTTCTTAAATGCCTCCAGGGTCAGTGACTCCACCCTGGTCTCTCAGAGAAGTAGTATTTCCTAACATCCAACCTGAATCTCCCCTGGTGCAATGTGAGGCTATTCCCTCTAGTTCTATCACCAGTTACATGAGAGAAGAGGCCAACCCACAACTCACAACAACCTCCCTTCAGGTAGTTGTATGGATCACTAAGGTCACCCCCAAGCCTCCTCCAGACCAACCCATGCCAGTTCCCTCAGCTGCTCCTCATATGCCTTCTGCTTGACCCCTCAGAGCTTCACTGCCCTTCTGTAAACACACTCCAGGGCCTCAATGTCTTCGTGCAGTAAGGGGCCCAAAACTGAACACAGTTGTCAAGGTGCAGCCCCATCAGTGCTGAGTACAGAGGGACGATCAATTTCTGATACAAGCTATTTCTGATACAAGCCAGGATGCCATCGGCCTTCTTGGCCACACTGGTGGCTCACGTTCAGTCAAGTGTCATCCAATACCTCCAGGTATTGGATTATGAAATTTTAGCTATTATGTCTCTGAAGTGAGAAGATACAACTTGACAGCACAGAGATTATTTTAAAAACTTTACTGTCCAATCTTTGCGTCTTACAGCTAGAAATACTAATTTTCATGTCTGAACAATCAGGAGAAGAACACAAGTCTTGCAGCTGCCATTAATTCCAGTTAGGTACTATTTGCAGGACAAACTGGCTCAACTTCAAACACAAAGTCACAGTACTTCAGATAAAATAGGCTTGGCTTAAATGGAAGCAATTAGGCTAATTTCAGTAGGAAAGGTTACTGTTCTGCTTTTAGGTGTAAATCACTCCTCCAAGAGGCTTGCTGTTGCTCCTTCTTTGCCAGAATTGCTGCTCAAATGAAGGATACTTTTTCCACTTCAATCAAGAGGTATTAACCCAGATCTTCCAGGTCTACTTCAATAGTTGAAAAGCAATGGAAGCTTCCTAAGATATCTCCATATACAAGTCTAGATTAAAACAAATTTAGCAAAAGGCTTCAGAAATTCACAAAAATAACTCTACTTCTGCATTCTAAGGACTTCACCAATAAACCAGAGAGGAATCCCACCTTAATTAATGAAAACTGGCACATAAAAGTGAAGTCTTAATTTAGAACCAGAAAAACAGAGAACCTGTGGCAATTTCACCTACTATTCTACCCTTAGAAGAAACAAAGGGAGAGATGGATTTACTTTAAGGGATACAAGCAGGGAATGGACTTAGAGAAGAAAAGTCAGTGGACTTTTCAAGCCCTCAGACTATCATGAAACTGAGGCCCTGAACGTCCTGGACAAATCAGAAGCCCACTCATGCAGAAGACACTGGTTTATTTCCTTTTTCTTGTAGTTCCTTTTTGCTCTTCATTGTACTTTCTCATATGCTTTCAGAAGTCCATTTGAGCCAAAATTACTGCAAAGCAAGAGCAACAAATGAGAGATTCTCCACCCAAATCCTTCCAATCCAAAGCAAATCAGTAAAGAATACCTACACACCTGAGAGCATTCATCCCAGAACAAGTGAACTATCCAAAGCCAGAACAGATTTTTAACTGCAACTTCTTTTCATCACTAATCAACGCTCTCATTATCTTGAGATCAATAAAAAGAAAAATAATTCATTTCTCATACTTAGTTTTTTAACCCTAATTCTCTGTCTTCTCTGAATTGTCAAAGAAACACAAATCAATCACAACGGACTTCCCCTACAACACAGTTCATTTACCTTGCCTTCTTCAGTACTTGAAGTAAAACCAGATTTGAGAGAAGAGAAAGTGGGGGACCCCCAGTCTAACCTCCCACCACAGAGTGGGATTACCTTCCTAAAACAATCCTCCCCAAACACATACTTAATTTAGAACTGCTTTCATGAGTGGGTTAAGTTACCACAACCTGGGAACATGACAAAATAGACCATCCTACCTACCCCCCTATTCCTCAGTCAAAAACTCAAGCCTTTGCACTGATAAGCGTCAGTGAAATTATTTTGGTGAAGAGAATCAGAGAACTCACTGCTGTAGGCCAAAAATAAGCCACCAAAATCTAGAATAGCTGTAAATGGAAAGAAAGGAGATCAAACCAAACAGTACATCAATGACTAAACTCTCAAATTATGTTTTAGTCGTGCATAGTGACAAATTTCTTTAACCACCTGAAGTCATTTATTCCATCTCATCAACACAGCAGAAGCAAGAGGGTCTTAAGCAGTTCCCAGCTTATGGAGTGAGAAACCCCAGTGTTAATGTTACAGTTAATGTTGGTCACATTTTGTTACAAGGTAGAAAGTCATTATGTACATGAACATACACAGGAATTAAGCCCACATCAGAAGGGAAAGTTTGATTTGAACTATAAAATAAATTAGTAACTAATTCTGCTGTATGAACACATGAAGTTTAAAAAATAATCTATATGTAATTAAATCACTTGAGAAGAGGACAAGTTTATTTTAGGAGTGAGCATACTGTTCTCAGTTTCCCACAGTCACAGCCTCCAAAGTGAACTCCCTGGACAGTGGTGTAAAAAGGACATTATTCTGTAATGCATGACCATGTTTCAGCATTGTACTTTGAAAGGACAAACAACTGATCATAACATATTTAACTTAGCAAATTCATAACATAAAACTTAGCAAATTCAAGCTACTTGTGAAAACTGCAGTTCAACTTAAAAAAAATAGAGTTTTTTTTTTCCTGTTTGGGCTCAAGAAAAAGTGAAAGTTATGCTGTAAAGACTATTTGGTAATAACAATATTTCAAGTATTTAGGTAATGCAAATAACATCCATGATTATCCCTACCTAAAGTTTTAGTTCCTTTACTTGCAGCAAGGAAAAAAAAAAAACAAAGAACTATTAAATTGCACACTACTTCATTCCCATTCCTGATGAAAATTACCATTTGGCTGATGTGAGCTGCATTTCAATAGGCTTGTCCCTTTGTAACATCTTCACAAAGATCTGTGGTAACAGCTCTCCGTCAACCGACACTGTAAGCGATGAAAGAGAACTCAAAGTAATATTAATTTAATCAGTCAATACCGTAAGCATCAAACAAGCAACAGTTGCATTATACTTACCATTTACTAGAGTCATCGATACCTGTGGGTTTTCAAAGGCTAGAACAGAGAAGCATTTCAAGGCTTGCATTCGAACCTGTGTGAAAAAACAGTAAGTATGAAGTGTACATGTAAATGCTAACTTAAAAGTAAAATTGGACTGGATTGATGTACAAGCTAGCAGAAATAATTCTGTATTATCGGTAAGAAATCCAGATGGATAAAAAGCAGATAAAACATCTAATTCACAGTTTGTCTCCTGTGACCTCCCCTGCTTGAATTACCCCTCCAGACTGCACACTGTGAACTATCTGGAAAGACACAAGCAAGGCCTGGCATGTGGGAACCAGACATTCAGAAACACTCATTTCATTCCTGGTTTCTCACAAACGTGCAATCAACAACAAAAAACAGAGGTATCATAAATCTTGTACTTACTCTTTTGAGGATCCATAAGAACCCAAGAGAATCAGAAACACATGCCACTATATCAGTAGTTTTTAAAGTTGAGTTTAATAAAATGCCTGAAGAGATTATCTAGTCAAACTGATTTTAAACTAGTCTTAAAACAGATACATACTGTAAGTTTTTCTGCTATTATATAACTTCAGTTATCACCTGTACACTAATGGTTCACAGCTCTCCATGCTGGCTCACAGAATTGTTCAGGCTGGAATAGATCTCTGGATATCGTCTCGTTCAACTTCATTAATCAACTAGAGCCACCCAGGGCTGGCTGTCCAGTACAATGTCCAGATGGCTTCTGAATATTTCCAAGGAAGGAAGCAAGCTCCTTGGGTAACCTAAAATCTGAAACTGTATTTTGGATCATCAAACCTTCACAGCTGCCTAGTCAAGCCAGCCTATGACTTCCTTATAATCTCTTTTTTGAGGCACGGAAAATCACTACTGTGCAACCTGGCCTAGGGAGCTGCTTTGGCAGGGGGCTTGGACTAGATGATCTCTGGAGGTCCCTTCCAACCCCTACAGTTCTGTGATTCTGTGCGACTACCATCTTTCCAGACAAAGAATCTAATTTAGTTCACACAGTCTTTTGACTTTATTCTCTACGGTTCCATGTATGTAAATTTTGCCCGTGTATTTCTATGTTTTTGTTACAACTTTCCTAGTGTGACAATAGAACAAAGCAAGATTTCAACATAAGAATTCCTGTCACTAAAGAAAGCACTTCTGACTGTTGGAAGTTAGGTTTAAGTCCATCCTACCTTCCTCAAAAAGTCCTAGAAACACGGAAGTCTCAGAGTAGACAGCAACAACAAAGACTACCAAACTACTATGCATTCATATTATATATCATTACAGCAAAGGTAAGACACAATTAATAGCAGCGAAGCCTTAGTCAGGAGTAATGGATAGCAGAAATGGATATGTGGCTTCAGAACAGAAGCTTCATTTGACAATGCTTCTGTTTTCTTAACAGATGATTTAATTAATACAGTTTATGCTTCAAAGCAACAAGAAGCAGAGATAGTATATCAAAAAGCACTAAGCATCAAACCCACAGCTGAAGTGCCGTATTCAAGAAGGAACAGCAGGCCTTAAAAGTGGGGACCCTTGGTGTTCCAATAAGAACAAGTGAAGTCGACCTGGAAGTTAATTATTTTACGTGATATTGCTGTACTAAGAATTTAAAATTACTGCAATGTCTGCTTTCTTTACTAGCACTGTTTTCTTAAAAGCAATCAGTTCAGCAGTTATGTAAGAAACAGAATGCCAGAATTTGGAAAAAATACACAAGCACGGACTTGAAAAAATCACCTGTACTGCACTGTAAAAGCTGTAGACCTTTTGTGTTAGGCATCTCGTTAGTGTTCATCCCACTCATCGCTCCCTGTCAATAAATGGGGAAGATGCTCACACCATCTACTGCCTAAGGGGCAAGTTCAGTACCAAAGAAAAAGAGTGTATTGAAAAATAACCAGTCAATTCCCTTGGCAGACCTACACATACTATTTTCAAAGGATTTGAAAGCCCACTCTGAGATTTCCAGTGTCTATTGGTATGATCCTATCAACTAAACCACTTGAGATAAAGTTGTAAGCCTCTACTCCACGTACTGAAAACTACGCAGTTTTAGAACACTGTCTTTTCCTGTCATGCTCTTATTTACTTGAATAAAATCTTACCCAGCTCATATTTCTTTATTTGAAAATATATATATATATAATAGGAATGGTTCAAACTGGTGCATAACTTGGAAAATTCACCTTACAACACAGTCTGAGAAAAATCAGTTGACGAAAAAACAAATCAGAAGTTTCCCTGATCGTGGTAAAAAATTCATACAGAAAGACAGAAAACACATCTATCAGTCTCACTAACAAAATACTGAAAGCACCATACTCCAAACAGGATTTATAAAATGAAATGGCAGTGGCATTTTCAGATAGTCCAAGATGGACTCCTGAAGGTAGAAGAAAGGATGGAGCCAAGACTTGTTAGACTCAATGAAGTCTTCTGCTTAATTTCTCTTTCTCCTTTAAGCATCAGCAAATTACTCCATTCTTATTTTGATTTTTTTTCTTACATTTGCCAAGTGACTGTTCTCCTTCAGATCAACGAATGCTGGATCTGCTTTTAAGTAATGGTGCCCTACCCTTACAGAGCATTCCAAAATAACAGGTCTCGTTTTGATAGAAACCCATGACAAGTAAAAACTATCATTATTCCAGAATTATTAATACACATAATAACAGTTTTGGTTCATACGTGTATACACAGCTTTTATCGTGATCACTGGGGTCCGTTTCATAAGCTTACATAAAGCACTGAATAATTTTAATGTCTTACTTTGTAGGAAGTGGAGACTAACAGATGTGCGATATTCTGAACTGCTCCATGGTTAAACAAGATTGTCTGGTGATCTGGACCCTACAAAGGAAAATATAAAATGCAAGTCATTCATTTACTTTTAAGGAACATGCAAAAGATTTCTATTACCTCAGTTCTTATTATTTTTGTATTCAAAGGTAGATTTACTAGCACCTATTTTGTAATCAGCTGACATAGACAGACTGCTTGTGTTTCTGTTTTTCACATTGGAAAGAAGAGAAAGCTTCTGATTTTCTTCACAAGTCATATAAAGGATCTCCAGTCACTGATATCTTCCTAATGGGTAATATTAAACATTTCCAATGACTCTAACCTCAGAAGAAACGGAACTAAGTTTAAAACTATTTCCAGACAGAATTTGACAGTGCTTTGGGAACAGATTCACAATTTCCTCCTACAAATTATTTTAGTTTCAAACATACTCAGCCATAAATTTAGACTGCCATCGCCCATTTCTTGACTTCAAGATCCAAGTCAACAATGGCCAATAATCAATATTTTCCCCTGAATTTAAAAAGCATTTGGAATTAAACACAAGTACTGAACTCTGCAGTAGAAAGGGATCAGAAATTCTGTGGCATGACAAGACTCAACGAGGTCAAAGAAACCAAGAAACGCCCAAGGGGCCTGCAACTCCCAGAAGTCGCCTGGGAGACATGCAAACACCTCTTCAGAAGTAGAGTCATGACTCTAGTCAGCTCTGCATTAAACACGGGCCTTGTCCAATTTACATTCAGATTTTGGAGTACCACACCGTTAATCATACCTTGATGCATTTTCTTGACTGCTCTGCAAAAGAAGAAAGCATCTTCACACTCATTTTTTTGTTCAAACCCTGCTGAGTTTATGGGCATATCTACACACCCTAGTGAGCACAAGTGACACTATATTTTCACATTTGAGATTCAGCTGAAATCACACTCTTTTTACATTCAAATGAACGTTTTTAGAACATCCCTTACTCTAAGAAAAAGAGCACAACTATTACTTATAGATGTAACCTATCTGGTGCTTTAAGAGATGCTTCAGCTGCTACTGCCACCAAGAGCTTTCTATCAAAAAAAAAAAAAAAAAAGCAATTAAAATAGCATGGTTGAAGTAGGAAAACAACTTACATTGGCACACAGAAGTGGCTGAGGCAATGATTTAAAGCCGCAGCTATGCCAGTGTTGAAGCTGAAGAACAGACATTGAAATATGTGAAAAATATGAATGAACTCAGAAGTTAAAAAATCATATTGACCTAGATTGTTCCAGTATTTCACGGGCATTAGTGATTTTTTCAATGAGATGCAGATGGTGAACTCTGTATTTATTGCTGCAGAAGCTGATGTACGTGAAAGCATCCAATCTGTACACACTATATCTGCACCCACCAGTTCTGCTTGCCCAATGCACACTCAGGCCGAGTACTAACTGAAATAGAGACAGCTTCAAATATACAGGTGAAATCTTTAGATTACAGTGTATCATTCCTTTCTCATTCCAAGCATCTCAGACACGTATTTAATAACAGGGCCTTTTGACTTTGCTTCTCTCTGGATATCCTATCAGAGTTCCAGGAGGCAGTTCTATTTAAGGGATCTGAAACCCCCCTTCAGTGGAGTTGGAACTAGAGGATCTATAAGGTCACTTCCAATCCAAGCCATTCTATTATACAACCTTTTTTCCCCAGATGTGATTCAGAGATGCAATATTTCAGAGAGAAATCACATTTCCTGCATTATTTTCTATCGAAATTCTGATTTTCCAGAAAGCAATAGGATAGAACAGGCCATAACAAAATTAGAAGCACGTATGGAAATGCAAATGTACCTTGGTTTGGGGATCCAGCACCAGGCCTAGGATCACATAAGAAAACATTCTCAGAATGGGCTCAGGAAGAAACTGCCCTGATTACAGGCTTTATCCTGGATCTCTCCCGGACACCAGAATTTAATTTTCAATCCAGTGGTGAATGTATTACTTACGCAGAGATAGCACCACATTAAAAAATAACTTTCCAACACTATCTTTTCAAGCTACTTATACGACTGCTTGTTTCCAAATGCACAGCATATCTTTCTAATTTGACCACTGAAGTAGTGAAGCTTACCTACTCACGTCATTTTCTCTGGAAACAAATCAACTGTGATAGACAGAACCTTTAAAAGTAAGTTCTGACTTGCACTGTGTTATGACCTGAACATAATCCAATTTCAGTCTACTTAGTTTTGATTATATGTTGATAGAGTCGTAGCTATGCATGCTGAAAACTGTATCATCTTCCCCTGCAAACCAACCCTTCCCTTTGCTTAGGATGGCTCTTTTCCAGAGTCAACATATTCCACTGCTCAATTTTAACTCCAAAAATGCAGTGAAAAGCAATAAAAGCATAAACTTGAAGCAGAAAACAATAGCACCATGCTAGGAACTCGAATTAAGGACTTCCTAGCTAAGGAGAACAGGTCTGAGCTTTTCCAGTGAAATTTGAGCAGGCAGGAAAGAAGGAATCTGAACAGCCCAACCAAACACAACTCTGATCAGAAAGAGAGAGAAAGGAGCACAAGATTTAAGCAGAGAATACAGAAACAAGGAGGACAGGAGCTGTGATATGTCATCATTTAACTAAGTCTTAGTTTAAATATGTCATCATTTAGCATCTATTAATACGAGGAAAAAATTATAAACACCAATACTTACACTAATATGCTAAGGCTTACCTAAATTACAAACCTTATAGAAACTTACTTATCCAGGAAAATGATGATAAAAGTTTCTCTGGCATGTTTCTTTTTTAGAGTAGGAGATAAAGTCCTCATTTACAAATAATATACCAAGACTTTCAGAAGTATTCAATACTTCTTGTACTTTCCACATAGACCAAACAACCCCTGGGAATTCTGCTTCCCTGCACTAGACGTATTTTGTCATGTCAGAATACAGCAAATGATTTCTCATCTTACTTCCCAGATAGGAAATCCATAAACTAATCAAAGTAAGAAACAAAAGGGCATCTTAGACTGCACAAAAGAGTGGTGTTTGGCAGAACAAGAAAGAAATTAGCTCTCGATCAATTTAACATTTCTAATTATCTGTTTACTCAATTACAAATGTTTTTGTTTGTTGTGCAGCAAGGTATTTATTCTGCAAATGAAATTACAGGTTCCAGCCCTTATACCTATCATTCTCTGCCTTAATTCATTCAGGTTTCCATCTGCTTATACCATCACCTTTTCTTTCCAAAACCATGGGATTTTTCAAAACATTCACTCTAAGTTTTGCTTGACCTGGAGCAGGATTTGTTGTTTGGTGTGGAATAGGTGTTGGAAACAGCACGGCAAGTTCAAAAGACCCTTCTTATTCTCCTCTTACTCTGTGACTGGGCGACTGTTTTGTTAACTATATATTTGAGATGCAAGATAGCAGGAGTTCACAGAGTTAAAAGGAAGCTGCTCACGTGGATAAAGATGAGAACTGTTTTCAAGCTGGGTTAGTTACCTGATGTTACTCAGCAGTCTGCACACAGCCAGCAGGGCTTCTGCCACTGGGTTAAGTTCTACCTGGAACAACAGACTTCTATACCTCCATGGATATTCTTCCCCCATGTAGGGGAAGAAGAGCATCTTCTCAATCTACAACACTTCTTGGAAACCATTCTCTTGGGTTAAAACAGTTGGTGTGACAGAAGATTAAAGCCCTTTGCAAAGAGAAGTTCATGTGTTTTCTGAGCTTTCCAGAGAAATAAAAATGAAGCCTTCCTATACTTAACACTGTTAGTAGTGATGACTGGTATTTGCCTGGACTGCTGATGTAGTTTAGTAGCCAAAGATATTTACATCTCAAAAACCAGTTCTTTCCATACTTTGTTTTACTGTAGAGAGCCATCCATCACACCCAGTGTGATGGCAAATCTAGGACAATAGCAGTTCAGCCATTACTGTTATAACATGCCTCCCAAAAGAGGCAGTATCTTACACATTTTCTTATATGCCAGAAACACAATTAGTCTCGTAGAGAACATGTATCCTCTTCCTTACTTTGCAGCAGTGTGAGAAGATCTGACATATGTATTCTTGCGTATATCGAGACCTACTGAGCAGTGCCATGAGGTGGGAGATAACTGTAGCATCCTGGAAGCAAGTCAGAAAAGAAAAAAGTGTTAAGACCACTTCAGCATAGTTTGTTAACAATTTGTTACTTAGAGGACTACTCAATTCCTCATTCTATATTCCCAACAGAAAGTATTTAAGAATAAACAGCTGGAGTTTTCAGCTCCACTGAGACTTGCACAGACACAAGAAAAGACCACTAAATAGTACAGAAGATACTTAAGACATCCTCATAAATGCATGTCAGATATAAGCCTTCTGCTTTTGTCTCCAGAATCTTTACTTCATGAGCAAACAATACATTAATAAAAAGGAAAAAAAGAAAAAACCCTATACTGACTGCAAATCTGGAATTCTGTGGCACTCGTTCACCATTTACTATAGGGTAATGATTAATAATTTCCCTTGGCTTAGGCACTGTCACACTAACACCAGAGAATTCCAAGTAAATCACAGCAGAATAATTAAATTTGTAGTTGTCCCATGAAAACACATCTATCGACTTTGTAAGCACAGTGGTAAGTTACAAAGTGACAATATTTTAAAGCTCACTGTTAGTTTTATCAGTACCTCTCAGGTACATTAAAAGCAATACAAACCATTTTAATGACCCTATCAAAGGAGATGAAACAACTGAATGATCCCTCTTTTCCAAAGAAATTACTGAGAACAACTCATGAATTGCAACACTCTTTGCAGGGAAGAAGTGGATTAAAATTACAGCTAAATCTTCATGCTCATTAGCTACATTTATGGTTTAGAAAGTATCAATGGCTGAATTGCAGTAAGAGCTTTTTCTGAGGTACTGTTTTCCAACTACTTGGAAAATTAACAAGAATACTTTTCTGTATGAGCGAAATAAAAATGCTTAAATCTCTCCTATTCTATTAATATCCACATTTGAGATAAACAAAGTTTTGCAATATTCATCTTTATTTTTAAGATGCGTATGTATACAAATTGTGCATTTAGCAGACTGACTTCAGAAAAATTTCTGCCAACAACCCAGCACTGTTCAAGGCAACAGAAAACAAAAAGATGGAGCAAATAAATTGCACTGTGAACAAAAGCAACTTTTGTTTCAACTGTTTTTTTCTTAATAACTGGAAGCACAGACTCATCTGCCACTTCAGGGTCTTATAGAAAAAACTACTTAGTAGGAACTGGAACACTTCCAGATGCACCAGCCATTCATCCATGCCTGCTGCATGCTTATGTGTGTAGGAAAAGCGAAGGACAAACTATTCTAAGCAATATTATTAGGCTCTGGTTTAAAGTAGTTGCACCTGATCTGCCTTTCTATATAGCATATATACAAACACTGATTGCTTCTCAGCTGCAGAGTCCAAAAGGCCTGTGAGCAGTTGGTTTGGATGAGGGGTAATACTGGATACTAAATCCACAAGTAAGTTTTAACTACGCTAGTGCTTGTAACTACCATCAAGTGTCCACTTGATTCTCCTTAACAGAGCCTGCAGGTACTGGCCTTGGAACATGTCACAACAGCAAATTTCGATAAGAAACCAGAAACACCTAATGGGACAATCTTGCTCACAAGAAAAATGTTGAAATCTTCAGACCTGCAAACTTTTAAGTGTCTCCTTCCTTAAGTTAAAGCAAAACATCCCCAGAATTCCCCTGTGGTTTAGTACACTTGACCCATTAAAACAGATTCTTGTCAGTTTCTGTTAATCTGAGGCAGCTCTCCTCTCTACAGACTTTAAGACTCTGAACAGACTTTAAGAACAGCATTATAATTAAAAGGACAGAATACTCTGCTTACAACTTACTGTGTACAGAAGATCCTCTGGAGTTACAGGACTGATGAATATGGTACGGAGACATCTTAGGCAAGCTTCTATAAACTTCAAATCTGGTGACAGTAATCCTATAAATAAAGAAAACACTAATTCAGTTTCATTATCTTTGCTTATTTGAATACTCAAACAACTACTAACAACTTATTATTCATTTACAATGAATGAAGAGTACCTTGCAATAAGGCTGGGATAATATGGCAGTCTAGTAGGGATTTGACATTATTCTCTGTACCCATTGCAAGGCTTCCCAAGACCACTGCACATTCTGTTCTCAGTTCTGTGCTGGAGCTTTCTTGCTGAAGCAAGTATAACAACCTGAAAACAGAATTACTTTTAGAAGAAAATTCACATGGAACAGAACTTGCAAGTCAGGTAAAAAGTAATATGAATCCTACAATATAAAGAGGATAAGGTCCTTAACAGAAGGATGGAATCCAAGCTAAAGAGTAAGATGAGCATTTTTGCTTTAAGAGTACTTTTACATAGTACATTCCTACACAGGTCTCAGTTGTTGATATGGTACAAAGATACCTCACCACTTTTTCTAATGCCACTGTATTGATATCTGGGATAACGTGTTTCAGGTTACCAGAAAGATCCCAAATTTCAAATTTCAAGGCAAAATTCAAATTTCTCAAGCAATGAGACCACTGTTGGATGTCAGTGGGAAAGGGAACCTCAACGTCTTCTCTAATACCCAGGGACATGATTACCACTGTTGGGATGGCTGCTGCCTTTGCAAAGTAATTCCACCAGCGAGAACAAGCATGGGTGCTGGCAGTGATGCAAGTTTTCAACAGCAACAAATTCTCACACATGAACATAAAGAATGCATATCTTCGGGTCTTGATCACAGCAGTCTCTGTAAAGCACCAAGACACGTAGGGGGTCTTTGGTAGTACCTGAATCACAGCAGAGGTCACCAAACTCTTTCAGCTTAAATCTGAGTCATGCAAAGACACAGAGTAACCAGACTCCTACCTCCTATAGGCACAAAAGATAATCTCTAAGACTGACAGTGTTTATTGACTTAAGAACAGAACCAGTTAACTAAGGGTTCCTTCAATACAATTCTCAGCACGACTATATCAGCAAGATGATTTGGACATGAAGATACAGTTCCCTCTGTATATGCAAGACACATGGAAGCTTTTCTAGATATAATAACTCCATCACGTTTGAAGGAATCTCCTCTACAAGCTTGCAACATACTCCATGAGAAGAGGGCCCAAAAGCCAGCATCATCGAGGAAGTAGCTGCTTAGATTAACAGATGCCTGAAGAACCCCCCCACCAATCCCAAAGCTGACTTTCTGAATCAAAGGCAAGCGAAAAATTAGCCAGCAGCTAAGTGCAATTTAGGAACACAAGGAAAGGAAAGGGCCGTTTAGGGGAAGTAACATACTACAGTACCTTCAACACACATTTCACATGCTCACCATTTACACAAGGCATAAATTGCTCAGTAAGTTTGTAACTTAAAATAAAAGGCCAACAGACAGAACCATAGCTTATTAAGGGAAGTGAAGCATGAGAGCAACGACCGTTGCTTCCATACCCAGAAGTAGGACATCCATTATGGACAATTCTACCTCTGCCAGGAAGCAGATCCTGGAGAACAACAAAGCAATCCTCCAGTTTTCCCTCACAACTTTTTGAATGAAAAACTAGCAGATTTGCAAACAGAAAAGGAATCTGCCTTTCTGCAAGTGCAGGACAGACAGCAATCAGAAAGCCAAGGTACTCCTGCATCACCCAAAGCACAAGCACATGCTTTGTCTGACATAGCTGATCCAACAGTGGAAAAAAGCTTTAAAACATAAAAAATGGTGGATGAAGTTCCTTCTTTCACACCAAAATGAACATGTGATGCAACCGAGCCTAGGAGCACAGGTACCTTTTCCCCTTTCCAATTCTTTCAGATCCAAACAACCAGTTTGGCACAAATTCAGAACAGCACAGATCTCCAGAATCATTCCTGCTTTTGTAATCTCCTCCGTCCGCAGATGTAACACACATAAAGACGAACAGGCCTGTTGCTGCTAGTGCTGTATCGGAAAGGCTGCTTACTCCTGATGTTTAGAAACTTCATGTGTAAATCCATTCCTAACTTGTACGCATTCAGCATGGCACACAGGTTATCCTTTATGAAATCCCTCGGGTGTCTTATAGGCAGCAGCTAGCAGCAACCTTTCCTCAAGCACTCCGGCCCCACATGGCCCAGTGGGGCTCATCTGCCATAAGCTTTTCGCTTCACCACAGACATCTCTTTAATATTGATGGGATGCAGCACGTAAAAAAAGGCTGAGCTTATCAGTTGTTCCACAGAGCATACCTCACTCATCACTTGGGCAAACTCAAACCAACTGTACCCACACGACTGGCTTCTGGACAAAGAATCAAACCACCCCCCCCAAAAAAAAGAAACACCCTAAAGCTAATGACATACTTCTAAAGTTATAAATTCTGGTACTGTCCAGTTCAGTGTATTGGCTGCACTATGTTCAAGGTAAAGACAAATCTGTTTCTGAAACAGTACAAAAGAAGTAAAACATGTAAGTAACGTTATGCAAGGTTATAACAGAGATAAGCACTTCACTTCCAGTCCTGAAGAGACAAAATAACCTTGCACCATGAGTACTTCCCCACCTCCTAAATCGGGTAAGAGCGACCCGTGGGATAGGTGGCAATTCTTGACAAGATCCAACAAATCAACTTCTTCTATCAGTATGATTTCAGAAGCAAACTGAAAGATCTGACTTCAAATCTTTGGGCATTTAGAAAACACGCTGACAGCCGAGACCAGCCAAGAAGAGGAATCAGCAATAGAGAACAGATCTCTTTCATCTCAGCACAGGGAGGAGACAATCAAAAGCAAAATCCATTGCCAAAATGACTCAGCTCCAGGTTTAAGTAGCTTAGAAAAAATTTACATTTTACAATTATTTTAAATAATTCAGCATATCATAATTTTATCACGAATTAAGGCACTTAATTTGTCCTGCTGTCATGATGCTTTCTCAATCTGCTCCTTCCTTCAAGTGGAGGGACATTACAACTCTTCCTTGCTGCAATCCCTAAGACACAGCAGCTCGCTTACAGCCCATGCCGCATCCAGATAAATATTCTGACTCAGTTTAATTCAGCACGTACAGAACAAACGTGTCGTGAAGCAAACAAATCAACTTCCAGAACAGGAACCACAGACTCCATCCTCCCCAAACCCACAGCCATACCTCAAGGCAAACATTTCTGCAGTGTGCTGTACGCCGGGTTGGCTTTTACAGACTGAAGTGGGAGAGGAGTAGCAGAGTGCTGGGGCAAGGACAGCGAGGAGCAGCAGCACAGCCCTCATCCAGAGCAGGGCCAGAGCTTCCACAGACCACTGCTAACTTGGAGATGTGCTGTGTTTCATTTTGTAATCACCTGAAGCAGTTTTATCACAGAATAAATACTTTGACAAGAATCTAAAACCCATCCTTTTGCTGATCATGTTCTAACATTGAGAAGCCACTGAACAAGACTGGGTGGACTCAAGAGGTCTTTTCCAGCCTTGCTGATCCCATGACTCTAGCACACAGCTCTCAGGGGATACCAGGAGACCCCTCTGATGTAACAGCAGGTGAGTGTGCAGCCTGACACTAATGAGATAACGTCAGTAACGTTCTGGGGGTAGTGAGGGTGGTAAAACAGCTTTCATAAAACCCAGATTTGAATGTAAAGAAGGAAACATATTTCCTTCTATTTTCAGTAATAATGTCCTGAAAAAAAAGTTCTGAGATTCATTATCACATCGATAAATCAGAGGCTTTTAAGGGCTTTGACAAATAACCATTCCTTGTATCCAAAAACAATTAGCCATGTCCTAAAACATTTTGGGCTGGGTTTTTTTTTGGTTTTTTTTTCCTGAAGGAAGTTTCACAAAATCCAAAAGCACTCTCAGTTCTGAAGGCTGACTGCTTCCAAAGGAAGTAATTGCTGTTTTCCTTCCCATCGCCAGTCCGCTCTTGGAGCAGATGTTACAGCTATGTTAATGCAAAGGAGTGAAAATGAAACACACTGACTGTAATACACAGGCTGCAGGTTGAAATAGAAATTCTTAACACAGCTTTATAATTAGCAAAGATGAACAATTAAATTCAAACTTTTCATACACTGTTTTTGAAATATTAATAATATCCTCTTCTCTATCTTTGAAATATGCTTGGCTTTCATCCTTGGTTTTCCACAGAACCAGACATCCACAGTACTGCATTTCCTGGTGCCTTTATTATTTTTTTGGTTATTTTTTAAAGGGAGGACAGCCACCACATAACACTGAAAACTACAGATCTAAATGACATTCCTTTATTGCCATAAGAAACAATTCTGGACTGGTTTGCTGTTCCCAAGGTCTGGCACAGACAAATTCAGCAAAGACATTGGCAATAGATTGCTATTGCATATGGAGATTAAAAGGATAAAGAGGTAAAAAAAAAAAAAAAGCATGTTCACATGGGAAGAAAAGGGAATGTTACAATTTGGATCTGGGAGGTTAAAAAAATAAAATAAAAACTTTCCTAGGGTACGTGCCTTATCTCCAGCTACCAGTGCTGGGCACAAGGCCCATAAGGATCAGCTGCACAAGCAGCCAGCTATTTGACTCCCATGGAACAAGGAGGGTATTGGAACAAGGCTCTGCCTGAACCATCCCAATTCACTGCCATAGAGCCCGAGAGCTTCAGGAGATGCCATAAGCATGGGAGATTGTAAGACACCACAATGGGGCAAATGCTCCTGACAACTTGCTCTTCAGCCAGCGATCCCTCAGGAAAGTTATCCAGGCAGTTGTAACTAAATGAGACAGGACAGGAAATCCACGCAGAGAAATACTTCTATGAACTCCGTGAACAATTATGTTTAGAAACCACAAACAAGGGCAGCTGGAAGCACGATCTATCTTGGCCAACTGACTGGGACTCATCTAGGATAACCACGCAGTGCTCTAGACATGGAGCAGGGAACTTTGAAAGAATGTAGCTGCAGAACAAATGGTGACTACAGCAGCTTAGCAAGACTTTCCTTTTTTTGACTTAGTGAGATGGGTGTGCTGCACCAGAGCTGTGCACTAGAACACACCTGTGTGACTCGGACCTCACCAATGTGTTCTGGCACAGACCTCACTAAGCTGGCTACTAAGGTCAGAAACTGAAATACTCTTCTGCTTCTACAGGGCTATGTATTACAACACTGCAAGCAGGGGGGAGGTAAGCAGCAAAAATGCTTTTCCTTTAGGAACAAGAAGCTTCAGCTTAAAGCTCCTGTAATTTCTCGTTCTGTTTAGATACCTTCACTTACAAAAATACTGTATGATTTCTTTTTTCTATCCAAATTACTTAATAACCATCCAAATCGATTTTTATTGCCAACTAAAATCAAAGTTGGAAAACATACAGCCTACCAAGCTGTATGAAGTCTAAACTGAATTATCCTTATATGAAATATGTTTTTCCTTAAGGACTGGGTTCGTGTTCTTCTCACCCTAATGATCAGTTTCATGTAAAATAACTCTTGCTACTTCATATTAAAGCAGTGCAGAGTGATTCACTTTTTCATAACAGGAAGTAAGCTACGCCATCTCTCCATCTGCATTTTTAAATTCTTTGTTGTACATAAAATGGCTAAACCATATTCCCTCTCCATTTAATATCACCCAGCCATCATTCAGAAAGAATGTCGAGAATAGGTTTTGAATATTTTTACAGATATGGTGCCCACAGCTCCTTAGGAACAGTTTCCATGAGATTTCACAAAGCTAATTTCGCACAATTAAAAAAAAAAACACAAGAAAAAGTGTAGCAAAATTTAAATCAAATGGATGCCACTAGAAGCACAACTCATATTTACAATGCCCTTTGTGTTAACACACAAGACACCTCTAAGTGAGAAGGCCTACAGCTTTTAAACAAAAGCAGCTCTAATACAACCCTGCTGATCATGAATATCTGCCTTGACTCACATGTACTCCACAGTACAGTAGGAGAAGAACACCTCATTGCAATTGCACGTGACCGCACAGGGAGGGTTACTCTCCACAGAGAGAGACGTACAGTTACATAGACAGGCCCTGGCTCCTGACTTGCCCTCAAGACAAAAGCAGGCACAAAAGCACCCGACCCACCAGGGCCTTTCCTCCATCCCTTTCATACTCTGGGGCAGGGGAGACTTAACAAATATCAGCACCACAGATGAAGCTCCTTCACTTAAGCCCACAAAGCACTAGGTTTGGGCACAGATTCCCAACCAGTGGGATACACCACGCAGATAATGCCCACACACAGCGCAGCCAACTACAGAACATCAGCAAACAACTGCGCTCTGCCCAGGCAAGGATGCCTATGAAGTAATTAATGTGTATGACAGACCTAGCAACGCTATGTCCAAACACAGTGCCTGAGTTCTTGAAAGAAAGCTGGTAACAGACCAGAGAACACGATCACTTCAGCAGATGCGTCCATATGGTACACCTCTCTCTAACTCCACCAGCAGAGACCCTGCAGTTATCTGAATCCCATCAATTCCTGCACAGCCAGCAGACAATTAGATGGGAAACAGAACCACAGGGGATCTTGGCAGATCCTCTACTCACCATCCTTACTTCATGACAGGATCGGTGATCTGCTCTACATATACCAGAACCTTTTAACAACAACCACCACCACGTTTGTGTTGCTACTTTAATTAGAAACCTGGAAAAAAAAAATCAACAAATTGCTGCTGAATTAATCGTATTTGTCTGGTAACCTGGCCTTTGATTGCCTCGAAAACTGAAGGCCAAGTTTGTACTGTGAAACAGCTCAACGTGTTTGCTGCCCAACATGACTGCAGAAAAAGTAATGTCAAACCAATACATGGCAGTTCCTCATCCATTACTGCACTGTTACTTCTTTACCAAAATTTAATACTGGATCCATGGATCACTGCATACTTTGAAAGGTGGTTTAGATAACTTCTGCCTAACACTACTTTCAGACAGCATTGTGTGCAATTCTGCTGCGTCTAATCTTAAGCAGCCAGTAATTACAGAAATCTGCATGACTACACGAACCAAGCACAAGATATATTTGCATTAATATATTATTACACATAATTTCAGCACATAAAGTTATGAGTTAAGGAATTAAAGAGTTTCATTGAAACCATATTCCTCACTCACAAAGGAGCACTACCTTATAGTAACTAATAAAAGATTTAGAACCGAGTGTGTTAGCATGCCCTGTCTGTACAAGAGATGATCCTGTCAAGCAGATATTTGCATTCCTAGCAAAGCGCGGCTCTCCGTTAAGAGAAGCATTATAAAAGACAACAATTACAAGAACTCCAAGAACAGGTTACTTAAATTCAAGGACAACCCCTAGCAAAAACTTCAATAGCCTTTGTTTTTTCTTAGCATCCTCTTCAGAGCAAACAATCAGGAAATGACCACAGGTCACAGTGACTTTGAAAGGTACAAAGAGAATGCCACTTAATTGGTAGATCTGTCTCCCTTTTAAAAAGATGACACCAATAAGCATTAAGCTCATGAACACAGGTGGCCACTGACCTACAATGAAAGCAATTCTGCAACTCTCCCCAGCACTTTCTGCCCCGCATGTGGAGATCTTTGGAGGACTTCACATTTCCTTCCAATGAGCCAGTAGTCTGATATTCAGTAGGTATTATCCATACAAGCCATTGGTATGTGCCTGCTTTCAAATGAGATACTTCCCTGATGTGTTTCCACACCTCATACTGATCTGTATCAATTCGTAAGCATGCGGTATTCTTCTGCACTAAGTGACAGAAACGTGAAGAGGCTCTTTGGATCTAAATGATTTCTTCTGATCACATGAAAACTTACTGAAGAAACATTTAGGGAAGCAGAGAAGAAAAAAATAAATGTGTAAACAAGAAGTTGAACCACAGGAAAAAGCAGCAGCAGCAAAATGCTATCAATTCCCATGTCAATACAGAAAAGAATCAACTTCCCTTGGGAGACTGAGAAAAGAAAACCCATAGTTAACTTTGCAGAGGAGACTTAGAGCAAAGAAGTAAAGCTTCCCTACGTCTATGCTCACTGGGGGAAAGCTGGACCTTACAAACTGGAATTATGATTTTCCTGTTCAGTTTCTTACAGTTTCAGTGGTCGTATCACAAATTAAAAGGCACATCACAAAAGACAAATTCCCACCACCGTGTTAGAGAAAACAGGACTTCTCCAATACAAATAATGTGTAATCTATTTAGGTCTGTCTGCAACTCACTGAGTTGCCTTCAGAAAGGCACCCACATGTGGAAGATGCTGCAAGATTTTGCCAATAAGAGTTGTTTTTTCCTCACAAAATCCCATTCAATTTATGTTCTTCTCCATGCACCTAGTCTGAAAAGCTTTGGCATAAGAATTCTTGTCATTTGAGGATAACTTGTGCTGAAATTAAAACAGACATGATCATTTATCCTTTAAGACTTTCCAAACACAGTCCTTTCTTCACATTAGTAGGTTAACCATGTTACTTACTTGGAAAGCCAGATGATATTAACAGAAAAAAACTTCTGTATTTTCATTACTGGGCACAGAACAAGTAAAAAGAGTAAGTGCAATAACAGCAAGAACACAAAGTCCTACAAAATTTAAGAGAAGGCAGATTCCAGTCGGAGAGCCTCTGTTTTTTAAATTGGAAGCAAAAGAATAAATAATAGTCAGAAGAATCCCTTGGGTTTGTTGCAGGAAAAAGAAGTATTCTTTAAAGTTCACGTAAGTTCCATCAGACGCCCACTTTGATCTCCATGTGCCATGGGAAGTCTTCTCTTCGCCTGCTTGTTTTCAGGCAGAGCTGAAGATAATCCAGCAGGTTTTGGAGAGCAGGTTTCCCCACAGCTAACTCTAGGGAATTAAAGGGCTAACCCTGACACTAAACTTAATCTGTAAATGGAGATATTCCCTGGGTAAAAAATAAAACTAAATGCCAAGTGTGAAGAAGCTGCATCAAGCAGGACAGCTGGGGACCACGCTGCTATTTAAGCAGAAGGATCACAGGTAGGTCCCACACTGCTAGCACAAGTAATGCAACGTTCAGAGCTTTCCTTCTCTGTTGCTGCAAGCTGTAGCTGAAAGCAAGCTGGAGGAGAAGAGGTGTGAAATGAAAGCCTTAGTGAGCAATCCAGTAGCTGCAGTTATCCGTTACGTGTGTACTACTGAAATCAGGGTCCAGAAAACATTCACAGCCGAAGCAGTAATCCAGCAATAAAGCATGAACAAAGCTTTTACATCCTCTGGAGCGTGTGGAGGACAGAATCAAATTATCTCAGATTTTCTTTTAATTATTTTAAATTAAACCTGTAACAACCTTACACATTTTAACCTGTTAACTCACCAGACAATTGGCTGAAGAACAGGATTAAGATACAACCATTTTCATCCATCATTAATATTATCAACGTTGAAAAAAAAAATATTCCATTCCTAAACCAAGAATGTTTGATTAAAAATAATAATAAAAAAAATTATAAAAATCACCACAACTACTTTAAGAAACTCTGTGAAATTCTAAATTAAAAGCATTGCTCAACAGCCTGTGCTGTAATACATGAGATTAACACACATTTCAAGTCTCTCAGTTACATTAAAGAAACTATGCAGTCAGCTACAATCAAAATTAAAACAAAAAGGTGCCTGTGATCTAAGGATCTCTATTCCAGACTTGTTGTGAATCAGTGAAAAGGAGAGTAGCAAAGGACATACCTTGGAACTGCTCCCAAAACAATCAAGTTGGCTTTTTGTTTGTTGTTTCCAATTACAGCATTTTTCATATCTCTGTAAATCCAGAAAGAAAAACAAACCCTGGTAAATTATGCTGAGGTACTGAGGGCTTAATCTATAGAATTTACTATTTCCACGAAGGCTTATCAAATACTCTTTTACATCTCCATGCTGCACCTGCAGGACCGTGCTTAAGGGCACAGTTTCCACAGCCCACAGACGAACACCCCAGAACTCCAGGATTCCATTACAACCCAGCTTACGCAAGCAAGCAAAATCCCACAGCATCTCACATGCATAGCAAACATGAAGAAGTTCTCATTACTGAGCAAAATCAGATAGACTGGTTCTTTGTGCCCATAAATTCATTAGACTTCTTAAAAACAAAAAAAGCAGAAAACCACGCATCTGTATCTCAAAAATCCAGGGAACAAAGCTGGAACAAAACCACTTTCCTGTCTGTGCATTAGCGTAGGGTTAACTACAATACAGGTATTTGTACCAGGGAAAGGAACAAGGAGAGGATTCTGGAAAGCAGACACTGGCTCTGCACACTACCAAGTCCTATAAAAATGTATGGTTTCCAACCTCAACATTCAGAAGATTGTTACTAAAAATTGTACAACAATAAACATCTTTTTTTTTCTTTTTTTTTAAGTATTCTCTCTAAATTTGAGCACACTGAACATCTATGAATATCCAGAGACAGTGGGATTGAGAGCATCCTCAGCAAGTTTGAGTGGTGCCACTGATACAACAGAGGGAAGGGATGGCATCCAAAGGGACCTGGACAGGCTTGAAAAGCAGGCCCATGCAAACCTAGTAAGATTCAACAAGGGGAAGTAGAAAGTATTGCACTTGGGCTGAGGCAATCCCACATACGCCTACAGATATGCCTACAGATTAGAAGAGCTGATTGAGAGCAACTCTGCTGAAGTGGACTTGAGAGTCTTGGTGGACAAAAAGCTGTATGTGAGCCAGCAGGGTGCTCTTGCAGCTTGGAAGGCCAACAGTACCCCGGGCTGCATCAACAGTGAGGCTGGCAGCAGCAGGGAGGAGGGTTAGGGTTAGGGCCCATCTGCAGTATCACATCCAGGCCTGGGGATGTTAAGAGTGGGACAGAGGAGGGCTGGAGGACCTCTCCTAGGAAGAAAAGTGGAGGAATTTCGGGGAATGGTTTTAAACAAAAAGGGAAAGATTCAGATTAGACATTAAGTGTAAATGGTGATGAGGCACTGGCACAGGATGCCCAGAGGAGCACTGGATGCCCCATCCCTGAAGGTGATCAAGGCCAGGTTTGATGCAGCCTTGGGCAACCTGGTCTAGCAGGTGGAAACCCTGTCACGGTAGGGAGGCTGAAACTAGATGATCTTTAATGTTCCTTTCAACCCAACCCAACCCAACCCACTCTCAGATTCTATAATTGTTGCACTATATGGCTTTGACTTGCTGTCTGCAAATTTTAAGAGATTTAGGGTAGCACAGCTGTTCCTGAAGACCCACTTTGTTTTGCACGATCACACCACTAACAGCTCTTACAGACTAAACTGGAAACTTCCACCTCAAGAAGGAGCTGGCCCAAGTGTTCCACTCGATTCATTTGTTCTAAAAAACTTAATCAAGGCAGACAACATTTGGACTGGCATAAACAGAGCCTTTATACACCTCAATTAGTGACAGGTTCTTCCCTAAGTATTTCTCCATGTGATTCATTCTGTTGCATCCAGTTACGTTGCCCCAGAAGAGAGCTCTAGGAACTACAAATGAATGAAAGCATGGTAAATTCTCAAGTTTGGCTAGAAATCCTGAAGCCCCAGCAAGGAAGCAGTACTAAAAGCAGTCTGAACTCCAAACAGCAGTTCAGCATAACTCCTAAAACAAGTAGACAGGAAGCTACTCAACTGGTCAAGTATTATCTTCTACAAGTCTGCTTACAGCACAGTTTTACACAGCTAAGTAACAGCAGAGAACACTGGACTACTGATACATCTCATGTAAGTTTGGTGAATTTGTATTTTGTAATAGGACACTGAGAAGAAATCAGATGATTGGCAAAGCCTGAAAGCCCCCCAGAATTAAAGAATGGACTCAAAAGATCCACTACATTCAAACTGCACTCCAGTGGTTCCCACTCTAAAGGTTTGAATCAAAGTGTCTTAGTTGTTCCTCAAGGAAGAAGAGTACTTACAAAACAAATGAAGAAGCGACACTGTAGGAGTCTGAAAGGAATTTCAATGGTAGAACAGATCTGCTAGGTCCAGGTACTGAGCTGCCTGGGCCATGCCACAGCTACCTACCTTGTTCTTTCATTACTAAGCTCGTGAAGCCATCAGAAAGGCTCAATGCATCATGTTAAACATCCACAAGAAGCAAAGGAGAAAGCACTTGCAAAGAATCCTGAAGATAAGATGCACTGAATTGCCAAGCAATCTGTTCCTGGGGACACTTTAATGCACTGCTCAGATGATTGTACACATTATTTCAGATGTCACAAGACGCTTCTGTGTCTCTTGTACCAACTACACAATATAACAGCTTGCTAACTCCACATTCGTTTAATACATATCAAGAATTACCTACTAGGATTCGATTTTGGGTCCCTTTAAGAAGTGGCACAAAGACAGACAAATTCTATAATTTAGAAGTTTAGTGAGATCACAGCCCCAACACACAGAGAATTCAGATGAGTTTCTTCACCTCAGCACATGAAGTTCCTCAGAAAGATCACAATGGGTAGACAAGAAACAGATATCTGTCTGAGAAATAAGACAAATCCAACACAAATTCAAGGAGTTTCAAGTCGGAATTAAATGAAATACCTTCAAACTCATACCAGACCTAAAACTAACACAAACAGGGCTTGCAAAGGATCACCATTTTTGCATGCATTATGTCTTGTTACTCCCAAGTTATGCATCTCTTCAAATCTGCCACTATTTGGACTAAGTATAGTTATATAGAAAAAAAAAACAGAACAGGAAGATACAAATATAAATGCTCCTAGAATTCTGTAATCCAAAGTTGAATAGTAGAATTTTATTTGTTTCATTATGAAAAATAATTATACAATTTCATTTTGTGTTTTATTGAGATTTTCCCAATCAGGAACTACTCCCCACAGTAAGTAAAGAAGTGCTATATGTTATCTTGGTTTCTGAGGTCCTTGGAGAATCGTGCAACCTGAAGCACCTGAGGATAACTCTCTTACTTGAAAACATCATCGCCAACAAATTTGAACTTGACTGACTTCAGATCTAAGAAGATATGAGATTCATCCAAGAAGAAAGAGTAATGAAGATCTTAACCTTTGAGAGGTAACTAAGAAACAACAGAAATATGCAGTCCAAAACTGGATATCCACTTATTTTAAGTATCATGCATACTGCTCCCACTTTTTACCATGAAAAGGTCGTGAAACGAAGAGGAAGGAAAGAACTGCAAAAACAATTTCAAAGAGAAGAGAATTTCAAAAGAACAAGCAGCCTGTGGTGACTCCAGGCATCACCTGTGTGAACACCATGATCCAGAAGAGGAAGACACAAAAGCTTCCCAAAAATCACCTCCAAGCTCTCAGGTATTTTACCAACGAGCTGCCAGGCAGCAACAGAGCATGAGCAGCTTCAGAAGAAAAGAATATGTGCGTTAAGATCAGCGTTTAAATCTCCATTCCTCAGGAAGGCAGCTCAACAACCCAAACCATTCTATGATTCTACACAGATAAAAAAAACAAAACCTTTCCATATGAAAGACTTTGTATGATACTACTGAGGTGGGGTTTTGTGTGCTCTTTTATTTTATATTCTGTATATCAAAATCTTACATTTTACATTCAAACTCACTTAAATAATTTGAAATGCAATTAATTTTATTGCGTGGATTTAAAGTCTGATACGTGGTATGTACGCCTACATTTACTGTAACGAGAAAAAGTATGTGAAAAATAGTCAAGAAGGATATGTAGACTGCCAAAAAAATGTGAAGATGTCCTAACTGACCTCTTGTAAATATTTCTTCTTTACGTGCTAGATTAGCTTTCTCCATCTCTTTCTGCATTTTAAATCAGTAACAAAACAGCTTGGTCAATTCAATCCTGCGACAATTCACTTTAGAGTTATAAAACAATGTAGAAACTGAAAAAAAACCAACAGAAATACTCATTTTCTTCTTCCAAACTGTTGAAAAGGAGAACAAAAATTACCAGGTGAGGTTTATCAGCTCTAAACATAGCAACGCAGAAATAATCTGTTCAATTAATCTGCTAAAAATAGCATTTTTAAGGTGCAGCGTCAGCTAGTGGCTTCACTAGCACACAATGATTACCTATAGTATTTCAGAAGTAGATAAAAAACAATTTCCATCCAAATGCAGTTGGACAGAAGTTACAAAATGAACTAATTTGCCAATGTTACATGAATGTGCTTTTGTTCTGCCTCCTAAAGACAGATATAGTCCATCTGAGGCAAGCAAGAAGCAGTAACAAATGCCATAAAACATGAGAGTACTGAGAAAATTAGCATTCTAGTTCAACACATCATGAAGCTTAGTCATCTGGGACTCCTTCAACAAAGACACCAGAGGTGATGAGTAACCAGAGTGCAGTTCTCTGAACTGGCATGAGTTCACTTCCCAGCTGAGAAAGAACAGACCTCTAAAGCGTTCCTATCAAGCCTTGATAGCAGCATCTCTTCTGCAAAAGAGATCACGTGAAAGCAACGTGGGTACACCAACCCTCAGTGAGACTTTTTTATCCACATTCTTAAATACAGTTAATCAAGCACAAACAGAAATAGGTTTTAAAATGTCATAGGAAGTCATGGAAATCACCTTCTAGCAATGCAACCCCAAAGAGCTTGGAACAAGCTAGTGTGACTCAACAAGGAAGAGGCAAATAGAACGACAGAGAAGAGGACAAAAATGAACTACGTCTGTATTTGCTCAGAGTAGGTAACCACGTTTAAAACGTTTCTACAATGAGAAGAATATTCAACATGAGGTGAACAATCACAGAAGGAAAAACAGTCCAAGAAACTTTAAGCCAGCACATTTAGCTCTAATAGGGAATAATTACAAAAGAATTTTAGAGGATTAAGTACACAGGAGAAGCATCCAACACAATGTGTTGTGAGACTGGAACATTTATCTACCAAAACTAGAGCAATAGGACAAAGCAGGACATCTGGCTGGTAAGGTCTTCAAAAACCCCAAACCTAAATACCTAAAAGGCTGGAATATTTGTAGCAGATACACAGAGATAGCTAAATTCAAACCTGCCTGCTGCAAGCTCAGGGGGAATTTCTAAGCTTCAGAATCACAGAAGCCAAATCTGACATGGCAGGACCTGAGTCAGAAACCCAGCAGCAGGCTATGGTTTTGACAGCTACGCCTTCTCCAGTTTTCACCTCCCTCTTCCTTCTCCCTTCTTCCTCCTCTCCCATTTCAATGGTCAAATGCAAAATAATCAACAGAAATTAATTATGAATTTTACATGTTAAAATGACCATCACTGTTTCTTCAATTGACATCTACAGTGGATAGTGCTACAGATCAAATACCTGTTAAATGTTCTCTAAAGTACTAAAATCTCCTGCCAACACCTGCATAACATCAACATTGGAAATCAGCTTATTGCTGAAGGTAAGGATCACGTTGAGGAGAGATTTCAGTATTTCTAATCTCGATTAAAAAAAAGATAATTTTACAGAAAAGAACGTAGCACATAAAGACACTGTTACTCAACTTCTTTGTGTTTTAACAGTTAGAAACTGTTACAAAATTACCACAGTGCAAACTAAACAAACCCGAGGAAATCCCAAATCACCCATGGTTGTTCCCAACCTCAATTCAGTACCATCAGACACTACATAAAATGAGAGTGCTGTAGGAAACAGCACACAGTTACAGTAGTACAGAACACAGATAGCGCTAAAAGCAACTGCTTCATCTGCCTTCTCCACACCACACCACAAAAAGCCTTTCAACTCCCACCTAAGCTATCCCATTTGGAGAGGCAACTTACCTTGCCATGCTTTCTTGCCAAGGCAGTACTGATTAGGAGAAGGAGCTGTTTCACTGACCCACATCTATTGGTAGAAATATCCATGCCTTACTCCTTCTCTGAACCTATCTCAGTTCCCAGCACTCACTGCCCTTGTGTGTGACTGAACAGTCCTCTCAACCAATTTTTGTTGCCATTACAAGAGCCTAACCCAGTCAGCTCACCAGTGTGACACAAACGGCTGTGATCATTTGAACACCTTTGACAAGTTTCAACTTACCTTCCTTTCGGATCTCTGGGTTCACTGACAAACTGGGAGATGCTGCTTTTCCCACCTCTCAAGCATGTTTTCTCACCTCATCCTTTGCGCTGGGTCTGACAACTGTGCTCCAAGTTGGATGAGAACACTAATCAACTGAAAAATTGCCTGCTCAACTTTGGGAACAACACATCTCAAATCCCATACATGAGGTCAGTGGCAGATGAGAGCTTAGCCAGATTTTTTAGAGAAACTTTTTAAACAGAAAAAAAGCCACAGAAGCGATGATCAGCGCTCAGTATCATCAGCATTTCAGTTCTGGAGCACATCTCCTCTACTTACACTGGGTTGCAACAGTAAAGAATTATCTGAAGAGGCGTGGGGAAAAACAGTTGCACTTGAACAAGGACTCAGATCTTCTGTTCTGTGGTGGAGCAACCAAGACCAGCAATATACTCCCTCCATATTCTGGAGCTGTAAGACCATAGGAGAAGCACTGCTGATGCTTCAAACAAATGACCCAAATCAGCAAACAGATACAGTCACTCTGTTCCTTCTCCTGTTTTATCAAAATGATGCTGTCTGCCACAAGTTATTCACAGAGAAAACCTAGGATTCACTCAGTGAAGGAAAATAGCTTAAAATGGTCTTCAAGCCTCTGCTCACCTGTGCACATTCACACTGTACCACACTGTGCCCAGCAGCTTAGCCAGCAAAGATCAACAAAATCTGTTCACTCGACATGGCTATTATTCATTCAATAGTTACCTCAAATCTTTTCTATTCATTCAATAGTTACCTCAAATCTTTTCTGAAGTATAGCCTCAATTTTTAGCTCCAGGCATCCAGCACATGCCTGAGTGTACTGGCCCCATATGCATTAGGCATGTCCTCATTTCCCTCTTCGAAGGAGCGACAGTAAGTACTCACCAAACCAAAACAAATTCATAATTCACCAATCCTCAAACTCTCCTATTCCATGTTAGGGAGAAAGTTACTGGATGTTTCAGACAACACACGTTGGAAGCATGTTTGTAATTTTACCACCTAGCCCTCCTGCTACCTTTCCACTCCCAACAGAGGAAAAAACTAAATCCCAATACATTTCAATTACCAAGTGAGCACTAGTAGAACAGCATACATACTGAAACCATTTTCATCAGCTGGAAGGCAAATACACATAAATAGAGTTGCATCCTTTGAACAAGGAGATAACCTGAAAAATACAGTTCTGAGCTGCAAACTGAAAACGAGCTTGTTTTGAAAGGAAACTACTTTTAATGTTGGCTCTGATCAATCTGAACCACAATCTTAGAACAAAAATCAAACAGCAAATATTAAGTATCACAAACTTAGTAGCATTGCTGATTTTACGGCACCTGCTCAAGCCCAGCTTACAGCTGATTAGTAACAAGTTACAATCTGATGACCTGAGCATTCAACCAGTGTGCTGAGCCTGAAGCTCGCCACTCAGAACTTGAGACTTTTGTGAATAGTACTGAGTGCCTCCTGCTCTCCAGCCACATCAGCTAGCCTGATGAAAGACACCTCTGCCCTTATTCAGCCTACAGCCTGCAACCATCACTGCGACAGCACTACATCTCAGAAGCCAGAATCTAGGGTGAAGTCTTGAGGAGTTCTGTGCCCTGACAGCAGTGCTCAAGCAGATTGGTTAATTATCAGTGCTCACTTGCAGGCTCCAAGGAGCAACAGCCAGGTTTGGAACATGAAACAACCCTCTCAGCCTGACTACTTCTAGCCAAATGTTACAGGCGCACTTAATTTCCTATAACTCAGCCCACCTCCAGTGTTTAGACCAGGAGTTACATAATTTATTAGAAAGCATCAGAGCTATGCGTTTGTACCTTTTGTTGGAATAAAAAGAGAGCACAAATGGGCAAAAGAAGTTCTAAGATAAAAGTCTTTATTACAGCTTCATTTCTTCCCTCTATCTACATTACATTTCCACCTGACTCTACAAAAGCTATTATATTGAAAACCACTCTCCCCAGAACACTTCTTCACTCCCAAACAGCATTTGAGGTCCATTCTTTTTCAGCCTCCACCGCTCTGAAAAACCTACCTACCCACTACATTCCTCAGCTTACCTCCTGGAGGGGAACAATGAAACAGAGCACCGCTCTCAGCCCCCTCTCACCCTCACCTAAACCTGCTCAAACTCCCCTGCCACATTCCACAACCAAAGAATGGGCATCCCATTTCCAAGGCACAGAGAGCCAATCCTGCAGCCCAAGAGCTGCATCACCAGGAGTCAGGAGCCTCTTCTTGCAGCACATGAATGATGCTAAACAGAAAGAGAAGCTTTAGAAATTACATAACTTGTAGATGAAAGTCCTGAACTGAAGAATTACATCCAAGAGTCTCACACTGCATTTGAAAGAATATTTATCACAGAGTACCACACCAAACAGGTCGACTGATTGGACTGAAAATCTACAGAGGCAAAGCATAACAGGAATAAACTTCTAAAAACTCATCTGCTCTCACAGAGTCCTTCAGGTGCAAACTGAGGCAATAACATACGCCAAGGACAAAACGTGACTCCTGCAGAAAATTCAAGTCTGGAACTGCCTATTGAGAGATGGCAAATGTGACCTGAGTATATTTTGGGTGTGCAGTGTTTAACTGAGCACTGTGTATCCTTTGGAATGGACAGGGTGATAAGAAGGAGAGGCAGAAGCAGGCTCTTGGCACCTGGCCGAGGGGCTTCCTGCTGCTCCTTTGGAGATGCAATTCCCTGCAGACACAGGTGACTATTTGACAGTCACCTAATCGTGCCTGGAACACTTTTTCAAATCCAAGAATCAATAAACGAAAAAGACTGTAATAAACACAGTTTGAGGTGCTCCAAATAATTTCAAAGCAACTGTCCACGAGAGACGCAAAGTAGGTCCCACAAGAGCGGTGTTACTAGTTAAAATAGAAGCTCTTTTTTCTTGGTCTGTGACTGCCTTTTGCTATCTTCTGCTTGAAGAAGGCAGAATCCTCTTCAGCCAAATGCAGGCAGCAGTCCGCTGCCCCTCAGAGGTGCTTTTAACACATAACTCACTTTCCATACGAAGACCGACGCAAAGGTAAGCCCAACTACACCTGGTTGTGCCAAAATATCACTTCCACAGTCTTCAGAACACTGAGTACAACAATTAACCACCACAACACCGTCAGCCTAAGCCTGCATGGAGCCCCAAACACAACCATCAGATTCAAAGTGGTCCACGTGTCCCGACCCACAGCCAATGCCTCCACATTCCATACCAAAACACATTCTCAGACATTCAAAATGTGAGAAACATCATATATAAGACATCAAACATACTGCACAGATCCGTACCACTATTCCCACCAGAGCAGCGTACATGCTAACCTGGGAAAAGGGAAGACACTGAAAAAGCTTTGACAATGATTCTTCAGCACCTAGCACTATTTCTATAGGACGATTCTTTCATCTCCCTGAAAAATAAAATGCTCGTGCAAGATTGAAAAATGCTTGGCTGCTAACTCCAGCTGCCTGGGTTATGCACATCCAAGAAGGACAGACACAGCAGTAGCATGGGAATCCTTGGCACACCACAATAATGACTATTTACAAGCCTGACACGATGACACTCTACTACTGCTAAGGGGACAGACTGATGAGAAACAGTTGGGACCCTGAGTGAGCCAGATTTCTCAGCCAGAGTGCTCCCTTCCAAATCAGCCTTTGAGATGGAATTTACATCACTCTTAAATGATAGATTGCCTCTTTGAAGACACCGCACTAACTGTAAGCACGACAAAACGTTTCTCAAGCAAATCCCCCATCAGCAAAGAAATGAGCGGGCAGAACTCAGCATCAGTCTTGCATTTGAACAAAGAAGTCCTGAGATGAAGAGTGGGTGAAAACCAAACGTCAGTCTAAAACACTGCTACACAGCAAAGCACATACTGCTGTTGCAGCAAGCATCATGGCATGGAGCTCTTAAAACAACACAGAAATGTACAGAGCTGTCTGTGTTCTGCTCCTCTGCCAACGGTGACGGAGTATTTAAGAGTACTTCTGAGAGAACACAGTCTTTATAATCATTTAAAATATCTGCTCGGGGTAGCCTGTGGATTCTGAACACTAAATAAGTTCAGTAGCTGCTTACCTGATATTACTGCTGACCCTGTCAAATGCAGACAAAGTACATCTGAGAAAATATGAACTGCAGGGGCAGTAATACGGAAGATTAAAGGTTTAGAAGAGCACTTAAGTAGACACAAAGCAGACCTGAAAGACCTCTCAAGCATAAGCATAGACTCAAATGTACAGAAGGAAACAACAACCTTAAGCTTCCTCATTTATAAAGGTGAATACACTCTTCCAGACAGATGTGGATATGCAGGAATGGGCCCTGAACATTTCTGACAGTTCTCCATCAGCTACAGCCAGCCCTGTAATGAATCCCAACATTCCAAACCCTGAAGTCACCAATTCACTTCTCTCCTTCCAACCTCCTATTAATACCAAGATGAAAGCAATAGGAACGATGCAAACATAAGTTCCACGTAGAATTGGACCTGGCCAGGGAAGACTTTGCTGTGTGGGCAAAAGACAGTCCTGAACATTACCTCTCTGACAGCTCATGGGAAAAAAAAAAAGAGATGAGATTTGGTAGTTCATATGCCTTCAGAATATGTAATTATAAGATTTCTCCATTTACAAGACCACAACTGGATTGGCATGATTTTCAAGTCCAGGAAGCGTTTAGCTGTATTTTACCTTTATCAAACCTTATTCAGAAGTTGCTTTTCATTAAAATATAAAAGGATGCAATTAAAAGAAAGCCCCAAGCCCAAGTTAGTCATTCAAGTTTCTTTAATGGCACACAAAGAACAGAGCTACTGTAAGTGAAGATAATCTGCAGAAACAAAGCCTCTTAAGACAGCCCTTTCTGATCCTTGATATTCATACAGTTCCATCAATCAAAATAAAAATCTAGGTCACCCATACTGTCAGCCAGGATGCAGGAGAAAAAAAAGCAGCATATCTTAGGAACCAAAGATTTTCAGTGAATTCCACAGAATACTTGCTAAGAGCTTCTGAAACACACTTCTTCCACCCCAACACCCTTTTCCACCCCACCCCCATAACTTGGATACATTTTCAGATACCCTAAGGCAAAGGAAGAGGGACAAAGCTGTATTTTTTCTGCCCAAAAAGAATCCTGGGCTGAGGTTTCTTTATATTTTAAATTGGACTGTATCACACCCATCCACTAATTGGAAAATAAACCCATGACTAAGGATTTAACATCAATGAAGAAGGACTGTCTGAAGCAGGTTTTTTGCTGTCTTTAAATGGACAGATTATAAGCTAACTGGAGAAGCCCATCAAGACAGTCACTCCGATCAATTAATTTTATTCCAGACCACAGAAAAACTAAAAGGGCAGCTCAGCACTAAATTCACTGTCACGCACAGACAGCACAAAGAACTCCAAATGCTAGCTAAGACAAAGAGATTGCCCAAGACTTTTGGTTCTGGGAAATCGCTGTAAAAGATGAAAATAATACCTCAAAATAGAGGGAAAGGGATCCCAACACTTATGGCTTCCAGTCCATGGGAGAAGAGAGCAGAGCTGCCCCGAGCTCCAAGCACCTCCAAGGAGGTCCCACATGGGCGTATGGAAACATCCTCACCCCTGAGGCCCTCCAACCCAGCTTCCTGAGCAACAGAGCAAGAACAAGGGGTGGAAGAAATGCCAGACTCTTCTACAGGGAATGGTTCAGAACCTGAGAACATGTACACTATCGTACTGCAGGCTTTCATGCAGGTGAGAGGACATTTCAACAAATAAAGTTTCCAAGACACTATTATAAACACCTGTGTTGGTTCTCATGCCTTTCAGAGGAATACAAATGCTACTCAGTTGTCCACACTATTCCCAGAACACATCCTGGGATATATATATATATATTTTATTATCTACTACTGGAAACACCTCAGATTGCCCTGAACAACACAGCCAACAAGCCTGGCTTTCCAATCCACCTGGTTCTGGTGTTTTGCCAGACAGCCATGGCCAGCAAGCTGCAGAGAAGCCTGAGAAGGCTCAATGTCACCAAAGTCAGACATGGGAAGTTGCTGCTGTGTGGTTACAGTGGAAGAAACACAGCCCAAAGACAGCAAGGAAAGAGACCTCTGCATCAGCTTTACTACCTGCTCAGCAGGGCAAAGCTTCTACTTAATCCTTCCATCACTCCCACTATCGCTGGCTTGCAATAGAAATACTGAAATCTAATTTGCACCAAAGTATATTTCTCTGGAAGTATGTTCTTTCTACTTGCGATTCCCTTCATTTTGACAGAGAAAAAAATGAACACTCAGGCACAGCAGCAGGGGAAAACGAAGAGGCAGGAGTGATGAGGCAGAGGGCAAGATGAGGGCCAGAAGAAAGTAGATTTGTAAGAGAATCTGGAGGCAGCCAAAAGGAAGAAATGGATTAAAAACTTTTTCTGGATGCTTGCGGAACATTTAGTCCCATTGCTGCCAGCTGGGAGGCAGCACCACAGAGCCACAGGCGTTAAACCCGTACTGTCATGTTTGTACTACAATTTCCAACAAGACTTCTCAAAAGAGATAGAGCTCCTTCCCCCTGACCGACAGCTGCAGCAGGACTCCAGCCAACCTAGCTCAACCAACAGCCCAAACGCTTTCGGATAACTTACATGACACCTTGCAGGACCTTCTGGGGATCGAGGTCAAACAATCTGTCAACGTAGTGGCGGCTGCTGGCCGTTACCTCCTGCAGGGGAAAAAAAGAAAAGCATTTTTTCAAAATGGTTTAGATCAGTTCACATAATGGCTGTTCAACATGAAGAACTAGAGCAACACAAGTCTGTTGCTTGTCAAAACCTACCAGGCAAGATAGCAGCAAAACCACAGGATCATATTCAAATGTGCAGTGCGTTACTGCTGGGCAACATCTGCACGAAGAATTAACCCTGTGTTTAAGCACGGTTTAAAGATGCACTTAATGTGGGTGGCAGCACACAAGTCAAAGCAAGTTAACGGAGTGCTGCTGGGTGCTCGTGTGGTTATGAACAAACAATTTCAACATTGTGAAGCAGACAGCACAAAGGGGTCTACTTCAGAAATCAGCACTACCTTCAATTCCCATTTTATTGTGTTCAATTGCTACACAGAAAACAAAACAAAACTAAAGACGAATTCCAAGCTCTTGAAAAGAAGGAGGCTCACATGAAGACATTTCGCTGTGGGTTGCTGTAGTGTTTTTACACGCTGCAGGGACAGCCACTGACAGACCCACTGCTGTCCCAACCTCAGTGGGGCAGTGGCACAACGTTCTCTGCAACATTCCCATCCCTACTGAATGACACAAAGAGAGCTCTCGTCTCAGCAAGAGGACCATGCTTGCAAGCCAAGCACTTGCGCACCAATGACTTATTCTCTCTGAGAAGATCCCACGTTGGCAATGGAAAGTCTTCCAACAAACATGGGTGGGAACGGGGAAAGGTAATTTCCCCTCTGGGCTCTCACAAACACGTGACAGAATCTATTTCCATTGTCTCACTTTTTTTTTCTTTTTGCCAACTCAGCATTTTATTATCCTCTTCCCATTTTCCCCTTCACAGATTTCCTTGAAAGAAGCTATAAAGGAACTGCAAACTCTCCATTGCTTCCACTCTTGGCTAAACCTGTGCCTGCTTTCCCGGAGACATCAGAACCGCCAGCAGCGTGCTAGGGTCTCATTGAGGTGCGAAAGGAGAACACGGAGGCAGGAGGATCCCTCAGCCTGCAAGAATACTGTTAAATTATGTTACGTAAGTCCTACAGGTAAGTTGTTTTTACATATGGTCTCATTTTTGGGTGGTGCCGCATGGAGCCAGGAGTTGGTGACCCCTGTGGTTTCTTTCCAATCCGAGATGACCGTCCACATAGTGAAGACTATGGAGGGCAGCAGGGGACTTCTATCTGCCTGCTGCATACACTCAGGCTCAGGGGCGTTCTGGATTCTGGAGATCCCTCTGCCTTCTGTTTCTAAAATATCCTGGTTTATCAGCTGCGGGGGGACCTCATTTAGGGCGGCAACGAGCACATTCACAGCCGGACCACCAAGTTCTCCGGGCAGGTGGCGAAAAAGGAGAATCCCCCCACGCCATCAGTCCCGCGGGGCTCCACCAGCGGCAGCGCGCCCCGCGCCGCCCCGAGCAGCGCCCGCACGGCGGCTGTCACCGCCGCTCCGCAGCGGCAGCGCCCTGCCCGCCTCCTGCCTGCAGCGCCGGGGAGCGGCCCCGCCGCGTGGGGGCGGGCAGGGACCGGGCGGGGTCGGCCTGGAGGAGTTCGGCGGGACCCGCGGAGCACCGGGAGCGGTGGTTGAGGGGGGAGGGAGGGACGGGGGGGCATACGGCGGAGCGCCCCGTGAGGTGCCACGCCGCCGACGCGGACGGGAGGGCGGCGCCGCGAGGAGGACTCCCCGCGGGGAGAAGTTGTCGGGACGGGGGCACGCGAGGGAGCGGCCGCCCAAACACCGCCCGCCCGCCTCGCACTGCGGCCCGGCCCGCGCCAACACCCCCACCCCCCCACAACCCCAACGCCGCACAAAGCGCCGGGGCGGGTGCCCGGCCCTCCCCGCCGCCCGCGCAGCCCAAGGTCAGGCCCGGCCCCGCGGCGGGCGGCCGCCTCCCCGCCCCCGGCTGCGAAGGCCCCCGCCGGCCGCGCCGAGGGCCCGCGGCACTCACCGAGAGGACGCTCATGCGGAGCGGCGCCTCCAGCACGCACGCCATCTTGGCGGACGCAGCAGCACCAACAGCTCCGCCGCCCTCACGCGCGCGCCGCCGCCGCGCACGGCCTCATCGCGGGGCGCTGCGCCGCCGAGCGGGCTGCGGGGGTGGGGGGGGGATGGTGCGCGCGGGGCGGAGCGCCGCAGCCTCGCGGGCGGCGAATCGGCCGATGCCGAAACGCCGCTGCCTGCCGCCTGCACGCCGCCACGGCGCATGCGCGGGAGGCTCTGCGTGAGGCGCCTGCGCGCGCTCCGGCGCTCTGAGGGGGAGCGGGCTGCGCTGAGCGAGCCCGACCCGGGCATTGCCGCTGCTTGCGAGGAGAGCCGTCGCTGGGGTTGAAGCAGGAGGAGCGGGGAAGCCCGCCCCGGTGGCGTGGCTCTGAGGCGGCCGGTGAGGCGGAGCCGGATGGGTGCTCCGAGGCGCGGAGCTGCGGGGCGGGAGCGGCCCCGGGACGACAGATTCGTCTTAATTACGTTCGCAGCCGCGCTGCGCTCCGTGGGTGTCAACATACTAAATACTTCTAGCCCAGGTTGCTCGCAGCCCCACCCAGCCTGGCCTTGGGTGCTTCCAGGGCACCCACAGCCTCTCTGGGCAACCTGTTCCAGTGTCACCACCCTCACAGGAGTTTCTTTCTAATACCTAGTCTAAATCTGCCCTCTTCCAGTTTAAAGCCATTTCCCCTCATCCTGTTGCTACCTGCCCTTATGAGAAGCCCCATCGCTCCTGTACTGCCCCTCGGGTCCTGGAAGGCTGGTGTAACATCCCCCCGGAGCCTTCCCCAGGCTGAAGAACCCCAGCTCTCTCAGCCTGTCCTAGCAGGGGAGGTGCTCCAGCCCTCCGTTCACCTTTGTGGACCTCCTCTGGCCCCACTCCAACAACCCCATGTCTTCCTTGTGCTGCTCCACCCATCAAATCCATTCTTCTTCAATTTGGTGACCAGGATGTCATATGGGACAGCATCAAACACTTAGCACAAGTCTAATGATAACATCAGTTACTCTTCCTTTACCCACTGGTGATGTAACTTTATCATTAAAGGCCACCAGGTTCATCAGGTCTGACTTGCCCTTGGTGAAACCACGTTGTTTACCACCGATCACCTCATCTTTATTTTCCACATGCCTTAGTAGAGTCTTCAGGAGGACCTGTTCCATGATCTTGCCAGGCACAAAGGTGACACTGACTTGCCTGTATTTCCCAACTTTGTTTTTGAGCTTAAGTAATTCCAGGAGCTCCTTGTTGATCCCCAGAGGCCTCCTAACATTCTCGACTGCCTTCCTTCTTCCCAGGGTGCGCTGCTTCTGGGTGTGGAAGAGATGGTCCTTGAATACTGAGCAGCTTCCTTGGGTCCCTCTTCCCTCCAGAGCTTTCTCCCATGTCACAGTGCTAAGCAATTCCCTGAAGAGTTCAAAGTCTGCTCTCCATCTCCAGAGAGATAGTGAATCTCTAGACTCAGAAGTTGGTATTCTGTCTTGATATCCTCCTGCTTTCTATAAAGGCAAAACTCATAAAGCAGAAGGGGCAGGTCAGACTGAAACAGGCTATTAAGGGTAACCTATGCTGAATAACGTTTCAAGTTCTCGCCATATTTTATACTTAAAAAATGCATCTGATACTGCAGAGGGAATGCTTTATTACCATGATAATCTTTGGATCATAAGGAAACGCAGGCATTAAGGTTATCCCACTGCAGATCCAGGAGCCCAAAGGATACTCAACTATTTCCAGTAACCTAGATACTTTCACAGTGACTTCAGATGACCTGAGGTTTACACTGAACACTCCCAATCCTTCATCTTATCTTACCACAGTTCTCTTTGGTGCGTTTTCTGACAGATGCAGAGGTACAGGGACAGCACTAATACTGTCCTAGTACCCCGTGAACAAGACACTGTCCTCTGGGAGAAAGAGGAAACAAAAAACCAGGATGTTAATGGTATCTGCATACCAGGGTAAAGCTGTTAATCTGAACTGTGGGGAGCATTGACTGGGGAGTATCTCTTCAATACTTACATGCTTTTTTTTTTTTTCCCCCATAATGAACTGCTGAGAAACAAAATGCATCCCAGAATGTGATACTGATGGTAAAGACAGAATTTGAAGTGCTTGCCTGCTACAACCCACACTCCCCAACCCATTTCACTCATGGTTCCCTGTCCAGTTCTCTTCTCCTCTAAAGATGCTTAATTCACACAGCTTGGCCCTTAGAGGAATAGCACGGTGGAGATGCTTCTGGTCCCCAGAGTGGCACAGTCCTGCTGAAATCTCTCTGTGACTCTGAAAGCTCAGAGCTTCAAAACACCAGCAGTACTTCCACATGTCATTAAAAACATCATTTTAATTAATCCATTCTGTTGTGTTACCCTCACAGCCTTTGAGGCAAAAAAAAGAAAAGAAAAAGATTTGTTTGCTAGTAATTCAGAGCCAACAGAAGAATAAGAGTAGAAATAGAACTTCAGTTTTGAAAATCTGTATCCTGGCAGCTCTTGTTCTCCCTCAGGTTTATGAAGGTTTCTTGGAAAATTCCAAGCCAAGCTTTAAGGACCAAGCAGGTTGCATGCTAACAAAGCGAGCGGCAGGCAAAACTGTAGGCTATAGAGAACAGCAGGCACTGCTGTCTCAAGTGACTTACTGTGGGATTACATGGCAACGCAGCCTTAATTAGGAAGAATGGAGACAATGCTGATGCTGACTTCTAGGAAGCTACGTAGCTGCATTTTAATTTTAAGGTATGTTTCTCTACTTTTAAAGGAACAGCACATGAGTTTTTAAGAACAGACATGTACTCTTCCACAGTCCTCATAAAATTCACGTTACAAATTAAGAGACGAGGTTCTCTACCAAAAAATAGTATTACAAACCAATACTGGACAGTACACATAGTTCTGTTTATGACCATGAAGCTTTTCTACAGCATGAATGTCACCAGAAACAAAGCCTTCACTCTATTGCTGTTTTGTTATCCTGGGAATTCTGCTTTCAAATCTAGTCCATGGAGTTATTGCATATGCTACTTTGTGTTAAAAAGAGGAAAAAAATATCAGTATAAAACAAGACAAAAGCAATAAAAGCAAATAGTTCCATCTCACGAGCCTGACATCCCCTCGCTTTGATTTGAGTCGCAGTTTAGGAGCTCTCGTACAACAAGCACAGCTGATTTTGTGCAGCAGTACAGTACAGGATACTGAGTAAACACTGATAACCAAGAACTGAAGCAAAAATCAACTGGTTATACATGACCCTTAAATCCTTTGACAAAGTGCTTTGTTACAGAACTTCACTGTGACTGAAGTGTTTTATTCCAATGAAATATTCTCCCCTGCACGAGGTACACTGTGCCTCCGCAGCTTAAGGAAGTAGCATGATTAAGATCAGATAACGTTAAAAGCATGAGTAGTTCACCATCGTTCTCACCACCTTTGCACCAAAAGGTAGGGAGAGAACTTACACATCTCATAGTGTTATTTTGTTTCATCTTCATCCTCAGCAGCGTAGATGGCTTGATTCCTTCTCTTAATTTTAATGCCACTGTTCCCGTTCTCACTACCACCAACACGCTTTAAAGGCCTCTCATTCAAGCTCTTCTCTTCCACCTGCTTACTCACACCAGATTTCTCTAGATCCTCATTAGTGGAGTCCATAGCATCGTCAGATGACACCACCATGGAATCTGGCATGATCCTGATGTCAGAAAAACTGGCAGAAAACTCAGGAGGATGGTCGGGGGAAGGATCTACAGAACACGTGCTCAAGTCTTCTTCACCACCTTCATCGTCCAGAATTATTTCATCTGGATTAATGGACGAAAGCCCAGAGTTATCTGTATTATATTCACTCAGTTCCTCTGCTGACCCACTACTGTCCATCTCCTCTTCTTCCTCTTCGTACTCCCCACGCACGGAGCCCTCTTCTTTAGCTTGCTGGATTCTGTCATTGATGTCGGTGAGACCAAACTGGGCACAGAACTCAGTGGTCTGTGGATTAATGGTGTGAACAGGTTCCATGTGTTTTTGGGGCTTGTTGGGATCATAGCAAGCAGCCGTCAGGGTGAAGTTACAAGGGATTTTGAGGTTGTGATTCAGCTCTTCTAACACTTCCTTGATGGCCTCTTCTGTTACACTGTAATCCCACCTAAATAAGCGCATCAAGTTAAAGAGAGTGCAGCTAACAAAAGCTATTTTCTGTTCCCATCGCAAGGATAAACTTTCAAACATGGGTAAGGCATTCACCTTAGTTTCTCAAAACTTATTTCCTGGAAGGCAGATTACCTTAGGGCAATACTGCCACTGCTCTCCCCAGCAGGGTCCGTGTATTACGCCAGCCAACCCAGTGAGTATTCACACATCCACCCCAAAATCCAGCCCAACCTTCAGTCTCAGATATTGACAAGATAATCAGCCACCGTGTATTCTTAGCCCCTAAAATGGTGCAAAGTTTGCAAGCAAACTTAACTGCCTGTGTAGAGTAGTAGAGGAGTTGTAAGCTCTAGGAGCACAGCTTGTCATCATCCCCTTTGTTTTCCAAGGCATTTATCAAATCCAAAAGACATTAAAGACCGCAGAAGATCAGAGAAGCAATAATAACATAATTCCAGCCCAAGTCACACTTATTTTCTACTCCCTACGCCACTTACTTTGCATGGAGGCCATTATTTTCAGGTGCGTTCCACGAGCTCTGAGTCACATTAATAAGACTGTTGGTGGCCTTGAGGACTGCAATCCACTCAGCATCATACTCCAGCGAGTCACCTGCAGTAGGATCATGCTCAATGTCTATTATCTGTTCAAAAGAAACAAACAGAACAGAACAAGAGATTAGATATTTCTCTCGATGCCACAAACTGATTAAAGTGAAGCGTTACTTCCATGGTACAGGGTGTTAATTAAGTTTGAAGTACACTAAGCTAAGAGCCTCAATCAAATAAGTCCTTTCAGCCATAGCCAGAAAGTTACTGCCACACGAGAGTAAGAAAGGACAATCGATGATTATTCCATATTATTCCATTTCTCTATTTTACCTCACAGCAATTAAAAATCAGCTGTCTTCTCACTGCTGCCCGCTGCTGGACAGTTAGATAACTTAGAAGGCATGAATTTAAGAGTAAGCAAATTGTGTCTTGGAAGAACAAACACGTACAGAACTGACAACAGTTACTTTGCTACATATGTTCTTAGCACAGCAATGAGGGTAACATCAATTATTTTTAAACACTTTCAACAGATGACACAATGAAGCCCAAATCACTTTGTCTCCAGTCTATCAACCCAAATCAAACAATTCTCATTAGCCAAAGTGCACCAGTCAGATTTTAAATAATATATAAAGCACTTTGATTTCTCAATGTACTTCAAAACGGAGCTAACCACAGGTGGATGATCACACTGCTGGCAGTAATCTTGTTGTAGATCAGTTTCACTACAGGATTTTAAGCAAGAACTAGCAGCCCAGTGTGCCTTCACACAGCAAAAGCCTCAGACTCTCTGCCTTCTTGGAAAGTAGATGGGGTAAACCTATCCTCCCCTACATCCTAAAGGCAGATAACAAATTATCTTACCTTGAAGTCAACAAATAAAAGCTATTTTAGAGTAAAACTAAGACTTGAGCGCATTTGAAGAACAAGCTCTCAGTAGCTCCCTCCTTTCATACCCGAGGGTTTCATATTCATCCATCTCTACAGATGGCACTGCAGGCAGCATGCACGGGTTGTGGACGTGTACACTGTTCTGCATTTGGAAAATCAGTTTGACACTTACATTCAAGACACCTACAGCCTTCCATCGCCCTTCCTAGCTAAGATAAGCAGCAAACAAAATGAAGAACCACGCTCCTGGAAAGGCACATGGAATCCATTGGAAACAAATTACAGTACTCAACTTATGACTTCAGATAGGATCAAGTCAGAAATCCAAATATGAAGGAAGTCACTATCTGACCCAAATTAGTTCGAGAAAGCAGCAGAAGAGCTCAAAACAGGATTTTATTTTAAGCCTGACCTTTATCAGAAGTGGACGACAGATGGAGTTCACATTAAAGTAGAGCTACCAGTCTATTAAGCAAAGTAATAGTTCTAAACTGGAAGGAAACGGTAGAAATAAGCAAGCGTCTTGCCTGCATGACAGGACACTGGATCTACTCAGTTCAAGAACAATATTCACAACCCTAATTCCACCAGTCCTAGTTTCTTGTCAGTTCCCCCACTCAACAGAACTATTCTTCAGTTTCTATCTGAGCACAGCACTCAGCAGTCCAGACAAAAACTTAAATTACTTAGAAAGAAAACTCACGGCACAATCATCACCTGCAAAAAGTCTCTGTGAGGCAGACACTTATCCAGAGCCAAAAACTTGGTCGCTTTTGGTAGCTCTTCTTTGGACTTGGTCTAGGAAACAGAAAGTGTTACCAGTCATTAGCATGTCTATGAAAGTTGACTGTTCCAAACAAATTATATACAGAAACTTAAAGGAACAGTTTACACTCAAAAACAGATTCTGAAATAGAGAAGCAACACAGGATTATAAGAAATGGAAGGACAGACATCAGTAAAATCTAACATTTGAACACTGATAACAGCAAGCTAAAGCAAGAGCCACAGGTCTCCCCCAAACAAGGCAGCTGAGCACATCTAGCTTTGATGCCAAAGGAAAACCTTTAACATAAAAAAGACTCGAGTCCAGAAGATCTAGAGTTCCATTTCCACAGTTGACGAATTGCAAATAAGAATAGCACATCACATCACTTTCGGCAACAACTCAAAGAAAGATAAGTTTCAGCCTACGGGGAGAGTTTCTTTTTTTATCCTACCTAGGCAGCCAGACAGCTCTAGTGGTCAAGATTTAAAGGCACTCTCCCATCTCAGCTTAACCACTGCCTGCTCATGAGCTTCTCTATCTTTGTTTTGAAGTCTTATCCTTCCCCGATAAAATAAGAAATTCAAATTCAGAAGTTTCAAGTGCAGTAGCTTTAAAAGACATTCCACGATGGCCCTGAAGAGGAGCTGGTAAACACCTCTGATTTACAACACCTCTAATTTACATAAGCTACCAACTTCAGGAAGGCTTAATGTTTTGGGACTCGAGCTGAATTTTATTTACTGAGCAAATACATGTTAAGAAGATGCTCTTCTGCACAGGACCACCTGCATTACAACTGTGAGATGTCTACATTACACAGACACTCTTAGTTCTGTTCTTTACCTCGTGTTGCATGAAAGCTGCAAACTTAACGTGGAGATGTGCTGAAAACCAGTAGTTTGGTTTCAGGTGCTGCAGAAGCTCCGAAGCAGCAGGGCTTCCTAACGTGTTGCTCTCCACTTCTTGACGGAAGAAGGACTTCATTTTGAGAAGCTGTTTCTTGTTCCCGTAGTGATATATGCTCCGTGGCCAATCATGGGACATAAATATGTCCATTGGGTGCTTTAACTATCAAGCAAAAAATGCATACAGTATAAATAAAACACGCACAGACCTAACAAGATAACGTGTAACAGAAAGGGATGCAGTCAGCCATGAGCACCAGGCTCCCTGTTCAAAGGGATTAAGTGTAACAGCCAGCACATCTTCCAGGTGCCTCTGAGGCTGCCGAGGGACTGTGTTTTACGTATACTACCTTGTAATACTGCTGAGATCACCTCAGAGAAGACTGAAAACCACACCTTCAGAGTAAGTACTCCCTATCAAGGTAGTCCTCTTCCTCATTAATTTGTAAAAGCTTCATGTAGAAGAGATAATTGTTAAACATAATATTTCTCCTCAAAGGGGTCTATGCCATTAGAAATCTAGTCAGTGCTTTAAGTACATCTTGGTTCAACATCCAGTGTATTTCCATCAGCTGTATCAGAACACACTTCTAGAAGAAATCTAAGGCCAACGAATAAGAAACCCAGGGAACTGCCTCAAAGCTCCTTACAAGGGCACCAAACCTTTGTGCCATTTTAGCATCTACGTTCTAAACACTTCAGCGCCCAGTGGCAACCTGAATAACCATTCCCAAGTTGCTTCTAAATACATATATTTGCACTGCAATCTCAGCCACAGAGCAGCCCTTGCGACAAAGAAGGGAGCAAGATCAATAACAAAGTTAATCTATCCTTTGCATTTCTGGCTGTAGGAGCAAAAAAAACTTCAACGGCTGTGATTTGAGATCAGCTCATCCAGCTGGTTCAAGGTTGATTCATATAGTTTGTATCAGCCAGCTCAGACACAAGACAAAGTAGCACACATCTTCCTAAAGCTGGAAATCTCAGTACAGCTGGACTCGTTCCCTTCTGAGTTTCAACCCACTTAACAAAGTATCTCCTGCTCCTGTCTGATTCAGATCAAATTTGTCTGGTAAAAGAGAGCAGGAATAGCAGTGGGAGCACGGGCAGCATAAAACAACCTGGTAAAGCTACCCGAGATTTGTTTGTATGTTTTACTGTGTGGTAGCACGCTCTTCAAAACAGCTGTAACATCCCACTTGTAAATTAACAAATGACATTCAGCACTGCTTCGATTTTTCTTCTTACATCACAGACTTTTCACCAACCTGCTTAAGTTTGAAGACCTCGATGTTCCTGACGTGGTAAGCGCTTCTAATTGTTTGCTGGTTGTACGGAGGACATTCAAAGTGCCCTGGAACATCGAGAAAAGAACAGATGTCCAACAGAGACCTGGTTGGGAAGACTGCTCTCCTCGTCACTCCCCACATCCCTGACTTGGGGGCACAGAGGACCACCACATGCCGTAACAGAGAGCTGTTTGCAGCTACGTAACGCACAAATCAAAAACAAAACGAAGAAACTGCACGCTCGATGACAACAAGTTGAGTTAAAACGGATAGGTATCAAAGAGAACCAAGCGTTCCAAAGAACTACTCAGTGCTTGGCAGCGTCAACGTGCCGTACCCTTCCGGTAGTCGTGCGACTTGAAGATGCCCGAGATGCCGCCGATCCTCACGCCTCGGAACCGCACCACGCCCGCGTAACCTGCGCGAGGAGCGGAGCGTCACGGCCGGGCAGGGACAGGGCGAGGAGCAGGGGGGGGGAAAGGAGCCGCACGTACCGAGATAGTAAATGTTGGGTGCCACCCACCCGCCGTAGGGCAGCTCCTGCAGGTGGTTGGAGGCCTCGTGGTTCCCGCCGATGAACACCGTGAGCACCGGGGCCTTCTTCTCGCCGGAGTAGTACCTGCGGGGGGGGGGAGGGGGACACGGCACGCTGCGGCGGAGCGGCGGGGCCGGGCGGGCCGAGCCGGCGGCACTCACCGGTAGAACGTCTGCATGTGGCGGTACTTAGCGGGCACGGCCATGCAGCGCAGGTCCGCCTCGTTGCGCACGGCCTGGAAGTCGCCGCAGCACAGCAGCAGGTCGGGACGCACGTTGTGCCGCCGCTGCAGGAGCTCCAACGTCTCGTACATCTTATCCAGCGCGCCGTGGCAGCACCCCGCCACCGCCACCTTCATCCCGCCCTGCGGCACCGCGCGTGCGCCGCGGGGCGGTGACGCGTAAGGGGCGCGCGGCGCCTGCGCACGTCCCCGGGCGCGAGCCCCGGCGGGGCCGTGAGGGGAGCGGCTGCGCGGGGCGGGGCCGCGCCTCACAAGGCCGCTGTTCTGCGCGGGAAAGCGGCGCTACGTGAGGGCACGGGGGTACAGGCGATCCTCCGTTCTGCCCCTGGCCCTGACGCGTTGTTAGCGCGCTGAGCGCCGCTCTCACGCAGCTCCTGGTGCTTTCGGCAGCTCCTCACCTCCCCTGCTGGCTGCGGGGCGGGGGGTTGACTCATCGGGCGGTATTTCTGCGTCATGCAGTAAGACCGCTCCTCGCTTTTTCCGCGTTTAACAGTCCTGAAGGGAATGGCAGCAGCGCGGTTAAGCATTAACTCGGCGCTGCTCGCTCTGTAACCGAGCAGACATCCCTGTTCGCCTGAAGTAGCAAGCGTTATACAGTGGCCTCTCTTTGGTTCCTAAGAAAACAACAGTGCTCTCAATGGGTTCTGCAATTTCACCACTGTGTGTCCTTTGGGGGCTCTCATCCAAGCTTGTAAGGCTAACAGCTCTCCTGGCTTCCAAAGCCCAGAGCCCTCAGAGAAGCAGCAAACTGTGCTCGGCTGGGACACTCAGCCCCACTTTGCAGCTCCCTGAGGGGACAGCAGCTCCTCATAGTGCTGTGTCCCAGGTGCACTGTCCCAGGTAGTGGACAGCGAGGTCCTGAGCCCTGGCAGGTGCTGCCTCACCTGGGATGTGTGCCTCCTGATCCTGAGGCTTACACTTCCCTGGCTAGCCAGGTCCTTGCCTTTCATAGATTCATAGATAGATTCATAGATTCATTAGGTTGGAAAGGACCTACAAGATCATCTAGTCCAACCATCCTCACACCACCATCCCTACCCACCACGCTACTAAATCAAATCCCTCAGCACCTCATCTAAACTCTTCTTGAACAGCGCTAGGGACGGTGCCTCAACCACCTCCCTAGGCAGGCCATTCCAGTGCCTGACCACTCTCTCAGAGAAAAAAAATTTTCCTCAAATCTAATCTGAATCTTCCCCAGCACAACTTGTGGCCATTCCCTCTTGTCTTGTTCCCTCTTTCCTTTCCCGAGACAGCCTTGTCTTTTCCTGCCTTTTCCTACCCAGCCCAGACCCAGCCAGGCCAGGCGAGCTGACGCTGCCATTGCAGCTCCCTGGTTTGTTGTCTCTGTCACGTTTCTCATCCCCCACGTGCCACTTATCGCCGTTAAATTGGGGCAGAGCTGAGTCTGTGTGTTTTTATGTTGTAGCATTGTTGTATTTGTACACCGTGCATCTCGACGTGCCAAACTTAACTGTGGCTGAGTAGAATTGCCCTGAAGTTTCCGCAGCAGCAGGACCACAAAGGCAGGTAGCCACACTGCTGTGCACAGGGTGAGCAGCAGTGAGTTAATGCTCAACTTATTGTCGTGTTTAAGCCTCAGTGTGCTCTGTGTGCCCCTCATTTCCGTGCCCAGCCCTCTGCTCCTCAGTGACCAAATGAATGCACCTCCTGCGTTGGAGATGGGAAGGGGCAGTTGCAAGAAACAGCTGAGCTCTGGGGTTATTGGGTTTGAGGTATGGAATCATTCAGGTTGGGAAAGACTGATGAGATCCCCAAGCCCACCCCACCATGCCCACGTCCCCACAGCTCTGCAACACCTATGGGACAGGGGCTGCCCCACCTCCCTGCGCAGCTGAGCACTGCCCCGCTGCTCTTTCTGGCAGTGGAGTGTTGGGCTCTTCTCTTCCTGACCAAGCAGCAGTGACGTAGAGACACAGATGTACAGCTCTTCTGTCCCGGGATACGAGGAAGAACGAGATGCTGAGGGGACACGGGGCTGCACCCCTCACCTCTGAGGGGGGGAACTGCTGGAGATACTAAAACACGTTTAGAAAACACTAAACAGCAATGAGAGCATCTGTCACTGACTTTTCTTTTTGGGGGGATGGCTGTACAGGGTGAAGCGGTGGGAAGGCGGAGGTGGGAGCGGTAGCAGAGCAGTTCCACGGAGCGGTGCCTGGGGTGGCGACGTGTGCGGGACGGGGTGGGACTGCCGCAACCCAGCGGGAGCTCAGTGCTCGTCTGAGGAAAAAAAGCCCAACGAGATCGGCCTAAACGCCTCCACGCTTCTCCGCGGGGCTGTTGCGGTCACCTAAGCCTGCTGCGGCCGCACTCCGCCTCTCCTTACGCCTTCACCCGTCACCGCAACGGGCTGAACCCGGCGCACGGAGCGGCCGCGCGAACAACGCCCGGCGGCGGGGGCTCGGAGCGCGGGAGGGGCGGGGCCGTCTGCCCGCCCGCCGCGCCTCCGGGGCGGGGACCCCCACCGCACGGAAGGGGCCGGGCCGGGCGGCAGTGCGCGCCCGGCGGCGGGAGCGGCGGTGCCGGCATGGGACGGGGCGCTGCCGCGGCGGGTAGGTGCGGGGCGAGCGGGGCCGGGGCTGCGGGCGCTCCCCCTCGGGGCCCGGCGGCGGGGGCAGGTGCCGGGCGGGACGCGGTGCGTGTGCGAAGCGATCCGCCGCCGGGCCGGGTGTCCCGGAGCTGACGGGGGCCGGGAGGGGGCGGCGGGGCCGGGCCGGGAGGAGCGGGGCTCGGCGGAGTGCTCAGGTAACGCGTCCTGAGCGGGGCGGGATGGAAACGCTCCTCACCTCGCGCGGGTGAGTTGTGGAAGGCGCCGTGCGTCGTCCCGGGAGAGCTCGGACGAAGCGCTGCGGAGCAGCACCACGCGGAGCTCCGCCGTCCGGCCCTGAGGAAAAATGGGTGTTTTCTGTGGTATTCTTTTTTGAGTGTTTTCTATGAATCCAGAGCAAAAAAAAAAAAAGGGAGCGGCTTTGGCTGCGTAACTCCCTGGCTCCCTGTCAGACAAACCTGAGATTGAGCTGGGCACAAACTTGTGAAGTTGGGATTGAATAATGGAATAATTTACCGAAGGACGTGTTCTTACAGGAGCGAGGCTCTGAAGGTCATCACAGACTGTGCTGGTCCCACGTTATGTAAATATTGTTAAATCCGGGACTGATTTTATTACCTCGGTTCTTCACTCTAAAGAAGGAAGCACGGGGAGATGTGCTGTGCCCGCTCTCCCTGTAAGGGCAATGGGTGCCAAGGGCAGTTCGTGGCCCAGCTGTCAGGGGTCCCCACGCTGTTTGCTGTGCAGTGCTGCCTCCAAGAGTGGGGGGTTTTATTGGTGATGTTCTCACGGCTTTGCCGTGTACAAGCAAAACGATGTCCGCTTCGAGAAATAAACTTTACAGGCATCTACTTAAAATAGCCCTCTCCTCGTGATTATTTTTTGTCAGTCTTTTGAGCCTGGTAGGTCTGCCCTCACCAGTTATGGTAGAGGGAGGTTATCCTCATGAACGCTGGGAGGAGATTGACAGTACTGTTAGGCTATTCTTGGTTTTGTGAAATTATTTATTTCATGCCAGTTGGATTCTGAGAAGCTGAAGCAACATTTGACTGTGTACGAAATAACAGAAGAGTTGAAGTTCCCTGGTGGCTCGTGGCCAATTTCCATTACCTAGACCTCTGCAACTACTGTCATGTGTTATTTTGCTCTCGTGCTTCGCGCAGAGGTGCAGCGTTAAAGGTAGCTGCGGTCGGAGTGGCTCGAGTTAAAGCCAGCAGATGTGTGGGCACTGAGAGCTGCCGAGCTGAGCCCTGGCAACACGTGTTCTGTCCTCTTCGTCTGCAGCACAGGTGGTGAGCACGGTGCCGTGGGCAGTTCAGATCTCTGTGTCAGGGCCCTGTGGTCTGAACGTTCACAGCCAGTAGCCACGGAGGTGTAGATATACGATGCTGCACGGTGCAAGTTGGTTTTTTCCGTGTTTTTCTCTTCCCATCCTTCCTGCAAACCTCCTCACCCGCTCTCTTTGAATTACACAGTCACTCTGAACTCGGAATGTCTTGGTGAAGTTAGAGATTTTCTACAGCTGTAATTCACTGCCTTTGTGTAAGTGCTTTCTGGTGCCATCTTGAATGACTGTGTGCTATTTTTTCCCTATATAACTAGGTTTTCTCACTGAGCTGCACCTTTTTGAAGACTAAATTAGAGGTTGGAACTTGCTTTCCAATTCTGGCAGAAACTGGACAGTGAAGTAAAACTGTGGTATGAAGGAAACTTTCTCATTCATAATGAAGGCATTAAAGTGCTGTCTTGCAGAACTGGGTTCATGTGTGTGACAGGACAAGCTTCTTCTACCAAATACATTGCTGTATTCCCCTCGTGCTTAGGTCCCTGGCTGTGATTTGTGGATACAATATTGTGGGCAGCTGCATCGGAGCAGTCAGTTGTGTTTTGATGGGTGAAACGTTTTGTAGCATCACGCGCCTTGGGAAATCAGTCCTTTGGCATTTCGGAGGTGCTACAAGCCGGTGTGCTCTCTTCTTTGCTGCAGTTCTTGCTGGGTAAAATGAAGAGAACAGTTCATGAGAAGTTGGGGAAGTAAGTTAATGTTTAAGGAACGTATAAAATACTATACTGATAGAGAAATGAATCATCTGATTGCAGAACCCTGTATGAATGGGAGACAGTAAGCAGTACGTGGGGTCACAGGCATAAGAAAGCTTATTAACAGTGACTGTTTTAATAGATATTCATCCTCATGAACGTGAGCACTGATTACTATTCACTGAAATTAGAATGAGGTTCTTTACATGTCTTAGTGTTTATCCTTTCCTCTGTGTATCACTTTAACCTGCTTCTTTTCAAATCCACACAGAGAAATGGGTAGGACTTGCTTCTTTTGTATTAATAAAGACACAGGGGCAGTGACTGCCTCTGCCGTGCAGAGATGTCAGGCTAGGACACCCCTTGTTTTCCTTGGTGGAGGGAATGGGACAGAAAAGTTAAGCTTCCTTCATTTTCTTGTTGCTTTGATCACGCTGATATGTGCCTCTGGTGTGGCTTATCCGAGTCATAAGCAGTAAGAGCTGCAGCAGTGCCAGGCTTCTTGAATGCTGGGACATGCTGTACCTTTTGCCCTGATTTGTTACATTTCAACAGCTGCTGTCTTCGGAGCACGAGCGGAGGCTGGCAGGAATGGGCTTGTGGAAGGTATGACTGGTGGAAATGGCTGCTTACTCTTAGCTCCTGTGATTATGCCTCAGAGGAGAGGATGGGCACGCAGCACACTATGGGAGTGTTTCTCCCTGCTTGGCATTTCCATCTTCTCACTGCTGACCTGTTGGAGGTGTGCAGCACTGCAGCTGTGCCGGGCTGGGGTCTAGGACTACCCTGGAGAGATGTCTTAGTCTTGTCTTAGGCAAACTATTTTACCAAAACTCTTGACGCCTGAGGAAATAAGTGAGTAGCGTGGCGTGGTGCAGACAAGATGTGAAGTCAGGCAGGGGAGGAGTGAGAAGTATATAAGCCCCGAATAGATGGGTAATGAGGGAAAATATTGTCCATTTATTGAATTCAAAATCTGTTTTAACTTGCAGGTGGCTTGCCTGCTAGATGGTTTTGTGAAACCTGTGACCTCGCTAGCAGTGACTGACGGAGTGCCATCTTGGACACAACTCTTCCTTTGTTTTCTTAACGCTTCAGTGAAATCACTTCAATTTGTGAAAACTCATTGGATATTGCTAATACTAAATTAACTGTTTCCAGGGAAAATAAATACATCCTGCTAATATGAAGTTATTTTTTCCATATAAGGATGTAAACAGCCGACAGATGCATTACTTAATCAAGCTGGCTTTCTGACCTCTGCCCCGAGCCTTGCTTTTGAATCTTTTCCACTTCCAGTGTCTCCTGGTTGGTCACCTTCTCTTCTGTCAGCATAACAAAGCTCAGTGGGGCTTATTCTCCCTATGGTTTCTTTTTTCACCCGTGCCTTGCCAAGTTCTGGCATGTCTGTTAATATACTGGGGCATGCTAAATAAGCTAAGATTAACTAATAGCTCTAAACAGTCACAGGAACAATAAGTAGTTGGCAAATTATTTAAACTTATTGTGTTGTTATGCAGAAAAACGGTGTGAGCTGTCTCATCTGTATAACTGGAAACAAGTCTCGTGGGACACATTCCTGTCTGGTCAGTTTTGGTTCCAAATCTCTGCAAACGGAAAGTTGTAGAAAGGTATTTCTTCTGAAGAACTGAGAAGGGTGAAATTTTCCATGATCACTGTAGCTGTCCCACTCTTCCAGCAGCAGAAAGCTCCTCAAGGCCCCTAGGTTGTTCCTTTGGTGTTGTTGTGTTCAAGGACCCGGCGTGCTGATGTTTGTGAAGGGTACAGCTGCTCCGGGGTGTTAGATAACACTGTGACTTAACCTGGGGGAATCACGCTGAGTAACACTGTGCTCACTGACTGTGAATCAGTATCTTCGAACAATAGTTTAGGGACTAGTGCCAAGTTTGTTTTAAAAGAGCAGTGTAAACTGCTGTTACTGATACCAGCCCAAATCTTTCTGAGTGCTGGGTTTGTTTCGTGCTGCTGTAAACAGGGGCACGCTGTGCTGAAGTGTGTGGTGTTTCTGAAGCGTAAAGCCATTCAAGTAGATTTCCATGAGTGAAAATTGACTTCTCCAAATCGTATCGACCGTGAAGCGACGTTTGTCATCCTGTGGCAGACAGTGACTCTCAAGGACATGTCAGCTCGGAGGCGTGCCGCGGTTAGTCCTTCCACTGCTGTGTCCTTTGTGGTTCGTGGCAAGAATGCAGAAGTCTCACTTCAGCTGGTGAAGTTAGGGGTTGGAGGCTATTCAGCAAGAGAGCATGGAAGATGAGCAAGCAAGTATTCTGCTGCCTCTGGGTTTTTGGAGACTCTCACTAAGGTTATATTAGCTCTTCTTAAAGGACATATGGAGCCATGCAGCAGGAGGGTAACTTTTTCATTAACTAATACCTGGTTAAAGCGTAGGAGGAGATGTCAGAATTTCTCGTGAAGGGTAATCACAGGCACAGCCCGCTGAGGTCTGTGCTGGGGCTTGTGTTGCTCAACAGTTGCTAATGATCTGGAACAGAGGCTGAATAATGAAGTGGAAATATATGCTAAGAATGGCAAAATGAGAGTAGTAGAAACAAAAGATGATTGAGTTGCAGAAGGTTCTCGTGCTATTTGGTGGTAACTTTCGATAGAGGAAGTGTTAAGACAGAACCCTTGGATTGCCCACAGCCTTTCTGTGCTGTGCTTTGCTGGGAGCTCTGCAGGCTGGCTGTGTGTGTGTGCTCGTTTTCAGCCTGGTTCCCAGAGCACTGCTCAATCGTGTCTATTTGTACTGGAAGAGAAAGTGAGCAGTCAGACCCTATTCATCTTTTTTGTGCCATTCGTGATTTTCTAGACTATCATATTCCTCCCAAGTCTTCTCTTTCAGTCTGAAATGGTTTATCGTGCCTGGTTGCTCATCACTTAAAAGCTTTTCAAAGCCTTTGGGTCACTCTTGTAGCCCGTCTGCTGCTCTTTCTTCTGAGGCTGTGTGAAAACTTTAGTCTCAGATAATAAGAGCGAGCATCTCCCTTTTGTTTTGAACTTTCAGGAGTAGGTCCTGACGTGTTTTACAAAGGACATTAGTATTGTTTGCTTTGGAAAGAGAAAGGACAGAAGATATGAATTAACCCGGGCGCTTGGGAGAGCTGACATTTGTGGATGTCTGAGCTGAGAAATACTCTGAGTCTTGGAAGGTGGAAGCTCTGCGTAGTGATGATGCAGTTTGGAAATTCATTTGTGAACACATTTTTCATCAGTTCTGGATCTTGTGTGCAGTTTGGCTTCCTGCGTCATAAAAATACACTTTACTTTTAGGTAGCTAATTTCAATGGGATGAATCCCACATCTTCATTTTCTTTGCTAAAATGTTGATAAATTTCAGGAAAGGCTGAAAGACACGTGTGTTCCAAACTGTAAGTCCTGGAAAAAACTAAGAACATAACGTGCCTGTATTTGCAGGTGAGGAAATATCTCTCCCTGAAAGATATTTTCAGGTTATCTTAAGAAAACCTGAAGCCTGTTTGCTGGAACCTGGTGCTAAACATACTGAAATTGGAAATAATGACCTCTTTTCTATAGTGAATGTAATGAAGTATTTAAGACCTCGAGATGAACATCATAAGGAACGTGCTCTGATTCGAACAGGGCTTTGTTTGGCTACAGCAGATCCTCTGACTGGGGTTATGAGTAAAGCCAGGTTTTGATGCTGTTGCAGTTTCTCAAACCTTGCCAGTTTAGGTGCTGTATGTGCCTCTGATCCTATAATTTTACAGGTAAATGTTTTACTGTAGCTGAGATATTTTAACGTGTATCAAACTCCTGTGGGTGATGAGGAGTGGAGAGTTAGCACAGCTGGCAGTTCCTATCTAAGTCCTGTGATCAAGAAAGAAGTCCTCTTGGGTTAACAGCATGTAATAGCCCACGGAAAAGGCTCACTGTAGCATTTCTGCTCAGTTCAGCAGTTGATGTGTTGCACACAACAGTACTAGTGATCTTGCTGTAGCTAATTCTGATGCAGTTCCATCGGAAGTTTTTAATACCAGATTTTCTAAGACTTTTCCTCTGTAAGCTCACCAGTCACCATCTGAGCCTTGCTGACTGCTGATGGCGGACGGGGCTGTGGGAGCTGTGGATGCTTGGCTGTGTGATCTGAGATTCCTCAGCTTTTGTGAAGCGTGGCTCTGTGTCAGCTCCTTCTGATGCTCCACGACAACTGAGTCACCTCTTCAGTTCTGATCTCCATCCTCTGAGTCTGTTTGCACGTGTGCTTTTTACTCTCAGTTGACAGTATTACGACTTGGGCCAGATAGGAAGAAGCATAACGATGAATCCTGAGGTCCAGTGCCATTCTGTGATATGTTTTGGAATCGTACAGCGTACGGAAGTGAATACTTTTTTTATTTATTGAAGTACCAAAAGCTGCCTGAAAGTTGTGCTTTGCAGGAAAGCATCACTTTATTTGCCAGCTTTTGTTTTCTGCAATCAACATAATTTGCTGCCAAATACACTCCGTTCAGTAAAGTGTGAACAAAATTCCTAAATGCGAGGATGCAGTTGAGCTGCTTTGGCACAACTGGCTCCTCTAAGAGGTTGGACCCGGCACCTGATGGCCTAGCTGGGGTGGTACTTCTGAAACCACGTTGATGACTTGGTGAGTGGCAAAGCTATTGATTTTTTTCTCATTACTTTTTTTTTCCTCTGGTATTTTTACAGAAGTAGCCAAGCTGGAGAATTTACCATCTCTTCTGCAAGTGTGCTTACCTAGTGGCACCTTTGCTGCGTACGGATGCAGAAAGGGCTGGTTTCCTGTTAGGGTTACTCTTAATGTTGTTGCTAATCCTGGTGTGAGAAATAAAGGAAAATCTTTGCTTACTGTGAGCTTGCAGAGGCCTGTTCCTTAGCTTTCTGGACTCAGTTTGCACATGAGCCGAGATGCTGGCTGACAGACCCCCAGCTTGCAGATTGTCGTTCAGTTACTTAACTTGAGCATAATCTTTACATGAATAGAATTTCTTGTGTGTTGTGGAGCAACCTTTCATATTATTAGTATCTGCAATAATTTTTTCCCTTGGAAAGTGATTCATGTCTTCTTGTGGATAGGAAAGACATAGAGCATTATTCTGCAGTCACACAAGAAGCCCTATTCATTCATAGTTTATATTGTGAAACCAGCCCTGTATCCTTAGGGTTGGAGCTGGTTTCGTGGCAGCAGTCCTAATTACTGAATCTATCTCCAGTATATCTGAACTGGGGGCTGTTTAGAGGCACAACTGGAATGAAATGGGAGGCCGAAAAGATGGAAATCTGAATGTTTCTTCATGCACTCATTCTTTCCATTGTTGCTGTTCATAAATAGTAGATTTGAGTCACCAGCCGAAAGTCTCAACAAAAGCCCATTCAAGCTCAGTTTGAGACCAGAATCCCAGATCTGGTACCAGGAAGACACTTTCTTTTAGGTTTTGTCTTTAGTAGGTTTACATGCTGGATCACGTTTGGTGGTTCATTGTAAAATAAAGCCATGAGTTGAGCACACGCTAATCCTGATTGAGTAAAGCCAGGGCAGAAGTGAGAAATGCAGTTTGCACTGTGTGTGAATGCATTTGTGCTGCATGGGCAGTTAGTGGTCTTGGTTGTGTGCTGCTGGAAGCAGTGCCCCTGTGCCTTGAAATACCTTAGCACGTTTCTGCAGACAGTGAAAATAAGGCAAGCGATGATCACTGAGTAGATGTTAAACTGGTTGAAAAGAGGCCATTAGGTTTTTAATATTCATTCTTTGATTACTTCTTTCCCTGACACAGCGGTAAAAGGTGCTGAAGACATCTGAGCACAAAGGAGGAGGTCATCTTGTGACAGACAGGACACATTTGTGTCTTGATTGTGTTGACTCCTGGATGCACAGTACCAAAGAAATGCTGCCAAATTGGGAAGAGGTTGGAGAAAGCAGCAAGCTGAAGGGCATCCTTCTTCTACGGGGCTGCCTGCATATAGCATGGCTGAGCAGCAGCTTAAGTAAGCACTTAACGTTATTTGGGAAGTGGAGGTGGTAGGAAGAGCTGCTTCAGATGCTGTTGAGGATAGCTGAGAAAACAAAATTGAGCTGAAGAAGTGCCAGTTTGGACTGAGGAAGGTTTGGAGAAATTGACTTAATCCTGATGGAAGGTGTGCATAATAAGGGGAAACAACCCCTTGGAGCAATAGAGGAGTCAGTGAGATATAATGTGTTATTCCTCTAACTAGGGAATAACTTTATCAAGATGCAACTGTTTCCTAAATTAGGGATAACTCAGACAATCTTCTTCGGTGGAAAAGATTGTTCATTAGAAAAGTAGGAGGGAAGAGAGAACTGGAGCAATTGTGAAGAACAGTGTCCTTGCTGTGCCTCACAGAGGAGGGGTGAAGGAGGTCTGAGCAAGCCTCATGCTTTTTTGGAAACAGAATTAACTTTTCTAATCTGCTCTTCTGATGGCCTCTGCTTTCTCTGAATATCGTGTAACTCTTCTTTCAGGAAATGCTGGGAAGTTTGTTTGTAGTTGATGGGGATTCAGAAAAGAGCGAGCAGCAGATAGACTTTCTACCTCTGTTAGAAGGCTCTTGGAGTCTAGAGATCATTAGACTTCTTGGAGTCATGGAAGCATGGGTTTTCCTGTCTGAACAAAGCCCACAGAGTCTTATAAGATGAACACACTGGTGAGCCAGTGGTACTCTTTTTAACAGTGGCTCCGATTTGGCAAAGCATTAAGCACACCTGATAGTGGAGCCTGAGAGTCAGTGACTGGAGGGTGTGGAGTCTTATTACCTGGGCTTCTGCTGGATGGTGTAAGGACCCCGGGGTTTAAAAACGGTTCTGTTTACGCCCTTTATCCCCTGACTCACTGCTGTGGCTGGGGCACACCCTGTACCTCTGATCATCCCTTTGGAAGGCTCTCCTGTGCCTGTGGGGCTTTGGGGCAATGCCAGTGGGTGTAGAGAGGAGCAGTACGGGGCAGGCACGGAAGCGTGCTGTGAAGCTGGCCCTGGTACAGCAGACAGATTGGCTTGAGGTGCTTGATAGGCAGGTGGCAGCCTGTTACAGACACCAGCATGGCAGCTGGAGCAGTTGCTACTTCATCTTGGATGCAATCATTGCAATATAATCCATGGAACAAATCAGAAAGGTTTCTGCGTGCAGTTCTACCTAATTGTAATGAGCAGATTTGATGTGTTAACGAATCCCGTGAAATAATCTTAAAATCAGTTCTTTTCAGCTTCAAACAAAGGATTTAGAATATATAAGATGTCAATGTTCAGGAGTTTTGTGCCATCCCCAGCCCTTGATTGCAACAGCACCAGACCCATAGGTAATCCCTTCATATGATAAGCTCATAAACCTGTGTAGATGTATATAAGTAGACTGTAACGTGCACAGAGGGCACTCATTTCATCAGATGCAGGTCTGGCCTTTCACATAGTGACAGATATTTACCTTTGAAAGCAGCAGAGGAAACCCGTGGTGCAGTGTAACTTAGCTGTGGCTTAATCGTGTTTCATGAAGCTTGTTCTCAGAGTGCAGGGTGCTCGAAATACCACTGGGGTGGATTAATTTGATAACTGAAGTATTCATGAAAGGTACAGTTATCTAAAATCTAAGAGCCTTGAATCTGGGATTTCCTTTCTGATAATAACAAAGTTATACAGCCTTTTTTTTTTTTTTTTTTTTTAGTACAATTGTAGCCATTATGATAGGAAATGCAACTATAAATGCTTACACTAAATGTAAAATTCTCAATTCCAGTTATCACAGACTTAACCTCTCTACAAATGTTATTTTCTACTCTTGGTGTCTGCACTAGCAGACTTCTTAAAGTCTATTATGCTCTTTATGGGGTAGAGGAGAATAAGAAAACAGTTCTTCTGCCCTAAAATGTTTTGCCATAGTCCTAGAGACCTTGGTGACTGGCTAATGGAAGTCGCCTTTATGAAAGGCCACACATTTTTAGAGGCATTCATCTGCTTTGCTCCAGGCTGTTTGCAGTGCTTTCTAATCCAGGGAGTTTGGAAATCCTGAAAGGGCTTTTCTCAATCGCTCTTTTCCTTGTGTTGGAGGATCTTGGAAAAAGAAAGCCAGAAATATGCAATGTGATCAAAATGTTGTGTTCCATTAGAATTAAAGGTTTGCTCAGAATAGGAAAGGGGGGAAAAAAAACAAGTCTTGAAAAAAGAAATCAATGAGTGGTTAAAATAGAGCTGTTAAAATGGCAACACACGGGCAGCCCGTGTATAAATAGAGGCTAGCCCCGTAGCAGTGTTCTTATATGGTAGATCTGAGTGAAGGAAAAATATCAGCCTGCTCTCACTCTGTATGAGCCTGAATGCTGGTGGGTAAGGTCTGATGCCATTGGTTTGATGTCGGACAGGGCTGTGTACTACACGTCAGTTGTAATGACTCTACTTTCTCTTTCTCTTGCAGGGACCTCCCTTAACAATGTGAGAAGGGGATCACACAAGCATACTGTGGATTTATTGTCTGTACATACCACTTGATTATTTTCTATCTTCTACTGATAACCCAAAAAGAGAGAAAGATCAAACAGAAGTTGTTGCCTTGTCAGCTCTGCCCTACAGCCGCCTGAATTTTATGACTCCTTTTGGAGAAACTACCTGGACTGTTAGAAATGGAGCAGCTCAGGCTGCACCTCTGATCAGCAGAGCTCTCTGTGTGGAGTACAGAAATCGAGTTGCCTCAAGTCAAACCATATGCAAGTTGCACTAATTGCTGTAATTCTGTAGCTGATACCACTCCAGACTTTACCAGGACTTTCCAAGGCAGTAGTTCCTCATGTAGCTTGAATATTTTCAACTGATGTTTGAATATTTCTGTTCAACCTGGTGTGGCTCTGGAAAGTCAAAGGGGTTTACTTTCTCCTGCTAAATTAATGGTGAATTTTGAAACCTCACTTCCGAGCGGGATCCGTGCTATGGCAGCAACCTACAGGCTTATGGTCACAAGTGTGAACTGCTACAGCAGCGTGGTGATAGAGCAGCACTTTCAGCACACGGTGCATCACTGCACAGGGACTTGCCAGGTGTTTAAGCAAGGAGTTGCATGTATAGTTGCCCACCACAGTGTGTGTGCAGAACTCAGTGTCCAAGATGCCAACCTAGACCACAAAATTCCCGTTTCTGAAAGTGGGCTTGCCTTGCCTGGAAATGAGGACTACCAACAAATACTCCTAAATAATCCAAGAATCAAAAAGGGCTCTTCACTGCAAGCTTCCAGCAGTTTAAAAGACATTACTGGTGAGGCAATAAATCTCGCCAGTGGTAAAATAAAGGAATTCTCATTTGAGAAGCTCAAAAACTCTTCCAATCATGTGGCCTACAGAAAGGGGAGGAAAGTTCGGTCAGAATCGTTCAGCAGACGATCGTTTGATTTTGACATGATTTATGGACACTTCAGCAATGATGAGAACTCTCCTCCATGTGGCTTTTTGCAGAGTCCCTCACCTGTGGAGAAATGGCAGGAGAGCAATGATGCTCCAGAGGTCAGTATGAATCCCATGGTTCCCTTCTCACCTCATTCCTTCTCTGAAGAAAACTTCATTACCCAGATTTTGGAAAAGCACAAGCTGGATGGTTCTTCTGGTGGAGATATTAAAGTGTGCTTAGACATCTTGCTCAAGTGCTCAGAGGACCTGAAAAAGTGCACTGACATAATAAAGCACTGCATCAAGAAGAAATCAGCCGACGGTGTTAGTGGAGGGAATAATAATGATCCTCTGGTTAATTCAGAAATGATATACGTGAATCTGATGAGAAGATTTTCTTCGTACCTGAAAAAGCTTCCCTTTGAGCTCAAGCCACCTGGGCACAAGGAGGCAAGCGATCTTGGAGAGCTGGTCAACTGTTTTCACGGCTTGCAGCAAACTCCCTTTTCCCCAATATTTGGAGACGAGCAGCCACCTAGGTATGAAGATATTATTCAGCTTCCATCCTCAAACGCAGGTCCTGTCAGAGTACCAGGTGAGCAGTGTGAGGTCACGAACACCTCTCAGTCCATCCAGACGAGCACTGTGAGCTTTACCTCAAACTCCCTTTGCAGCTCCTCACAGGAGAGCAGTGTGAGAGCTGTGAAAGATGCTTGTGTTCTACCTCAGTTACCAGCCACAAGCCCTTCTGACTGCACGTCTTCCACCGAGGTCCTGTACATTGAGGAAGAGTCAGATGGGGAAAGAGTGTCAGAGAAAACAAAGAGGTCAAAGGAGAAAGGGGACTGGGAGAGTTTAAAGCACAGCTACCAGCTTTCTGGTTCTTCAGATGTAATTGCTGATGATAAAGCAGAACCTACCAGGGTAGGAGGTGAGCTTTGCCATGCTTCTGAGAAAAGTAATCTTTTAAAACCAGTTTCAGATTCTGTATTGCGTGGTTCCCAAGCTGGTATCTCCAAAGGAGAACAGACGTGCAAGATAGACAAGGATGAAATAGACAAACTGCTGCTGGACTTGGAGCACTTCTCACAGAAAATGGAGAGTACTTTTAGGGAGCCCCCTCTGAAGGAGAGCGAACCTGCCCGTTTGCAGGTGTTGGGCTGGCAGGGTAGGCCGGTACTACCTGTGGCTGCTGAACCCAAAAGTAAACCCACTGACCCCACTTCCCCTTTGTCAAAAATCATGGAAACCAACGGTCATAAAATGGAGGAAGATGACAGAGCCCTTTTACTGCGTATCCTGGGAAGCATCGAGGACTTTGCCCAGGAGCTGGTGGAATTCCAGACAGGCAAGGGAAGCTTGTCCAAAGAGAGAGAAGTGATGCAAATTCTTCAGGAAACGTTATCAACTCCTTCACAGCCCCTCCTTGCAGCGCAAAAAAGCTGTGCTGGGGCTGCCTCCAGGGACTCGGTTCCAGCTTTGATTCAGCAGGCACCAGAAGTAATTAAGGTAAGAGGATGAAGCCTTTGACTGGATAATAAAACAAGCGTGGGGAAAATGTGGAAAAAATGTTACAAGTGCTAAGCAGTTCTTTCAGTGCTGCAGTGTAGAATAATGTGCTCAACCTGCCAGGAGGTCTGATGCAAAAACAAAAAGGAAGCAAAGAACCTGAGCGAACAAACTGGGCCCTGACATGCAGGTTCACCTTTCACCTTGTCCTTTTCCTGCTGGTGCTCTTGTAGGCTGTTTGCTTGTGCTTTAAGTGGGTCCTACTTAGCAGAAGGGGTGAGACAGTGTTGCAGCTTGCTGCTTAATTCCTGGGAGCCAGCACTCCACTGTTTCAGTGGGAACTGGGTGCTCCACCTTGCCCTTTCCCATCTCAGAGTAACAGCTTTCTTTGTACTGCTTATCACTGGTTCCTAAAGAAAGGTCCTCTGTGGCACAGCAGTGAAATCTAAGAAGGTTTATTTCCCTTCCTGTGTCCTCAGTGCACAGAGTCATAATGGAATCCACGCTGCACATCTCTCAAATAAGAAGCAGGTTTTTTCTGGAGAAGGGTCTTGGAAGCCTGCTTTAGAGGGAGGCCAAAGCTGTCTGTACAGCCTCTAGTACTTTCCACTTGTGAAAACGAGTGCCACACTTCCAAAACAATGCAGTAACACGGTCCCACGTGCAAAGAAAGTGTGGAGGGCTTCACATCCCAAAACCCACTTTCCATTTATGTATTTGAGAATGCACCAAATATCAGTGAACTCTCAGAGCTCTTTCCAGTTGGAGCATGATTTGTGTGTGTTCAAAATGGTTTTATTTCCTGAAAACACAGGCATTTGGTGCAGCTCTGAAAGGGGTGGGATGGACAGGAGAGGGGAATTGATCTCCCTACTTGACACGATTAGGATTTTTTTTCTTATTTTTAAGACTAGGTGCTCTCCGAGTGTTTCTGATTTTTCTCTGTGCATTTTTGCTCATGGAAAATGGCGAGCATGACCTTGCTGGATACCTCTAGCAAGCCAAAAGGGTTTCTTCCTCAAGGAGCTGAACTAAGCAGCTTTAAAAGCTCTAAAGTAATCTTTTAATAGCTATTCTTGCTATTCTGGCTGGAGAATTTCTGTGAATGTCTGAAGTATCTGTTGTATTTTCTTAGGTCTCAGAAATGATTATCAAATAATTGTACAGCATACATACAAAAGCGAACAAACAACAAACCCAGCAGATCTAACACTGATGAAAATGCAGTGCAATTTTCATTTCTGATGCTTGTGGCAGATCTAGTATCCCTTGAGCAGCGAGGAAGGAAAGGTGAACCCCCTTCAGACCAGGCTGTCTGCTGGCTCAGACTGGCCTGTCTGTGTTGAAATCTCTGCTAACTTGCATCAGCAACAGATTTTTCCCTTTATCGTAAGAGCCAGTTATGATCATCCACCCAGAACAATAGAATTACTTGCCTCCTCAATTTCAAAACCAAAATATTTATAAACTAGGAAATGAACACTCAAGAAGTCCATCAGTATTTCAGAGCACATAATGAGCACATCATGCTTCTCATAGGCAGTTCAGGAAGCTTTGTATGCTTGCAGGCTGTTCAGCATTTCCCAATCTGAGATCCAGTTTTCCGCTGCTTATCTCTGGACTGTCTATTTAGTTTAAAATTTCCTGTTCTGGGTGTCTGTCTTAAGCTGATCCTTTCATAAAATGTGTTTTGAAATACATGGTTCAGTGAAAATAATTCAGGAGAAAGTCTTTAAGAGCCTTCCGTGCTTGTTCTGCCTTCTGAATTAATTTTGGGAAGTGCAGAGCTCTGCTCCAAGTCCTGCTTACGGGTGAAGTTTGCAAATGATCTTGAGAGCAGAACCCAGGACAGGAGTTAGATGCCAGAAGAGGCCTCTTTACATCCTGCCTCCACTGAGCACCTCGTATCAAAAGCCCACTCGCGGTGCAGTGAGCTAGAAAGGGTGATCCTGCCTCCTGTTCCTCTTCCTCATTCCTTCCACACTGCTTGGCTTTGAACTTCCTTTTAACTCACCCTGGTGCTTATATACAAGCTTGGTATTTTAGGCTTGTTTTCTGCTAAATCAGTAACTGAATTAGTTAACGTTGAAGTCCAGTGGGGTGGTACAGGTGTCTCTGGACAGGGTCTGGATCTTGAAGCAGGAAGCTCTCAGCTGATAGGGCTTTGATGTTAGATAATCCCATTTTCTCAAAATGCGTTTGTAATGCAATGGAAAACTTTCTGGAATCGGATTTCCTCTGCGTTTATTATGAACTGTTTTGATCAGATGTTGCAGTACCACTCAATTAAGTTATCTGCGCTCTTTTCATACACCCATTATTCACGCTTCCTAACACCAAACGGTAAGAAAGGACACTCTGATTGCTTGATAACAGTCATTGAAATAAATGAAAATAGTAAATGAATCTTCGAGTATCTTGGAATCAAAAATGACAAGAAAATTAGATGAAATTAAAGAATTTAAAGAACCAATACTAAACACGTAAGGAGATGTTCCTGGCAGGTGTGCTCGTGCTGTACTCACGGCAGGTACAGATTCTTCTTGCATTAAGTTGGTTTGTCTTAAAGCAGATGTCTGAAGGCGCAAAGCCTGACTGATATGTGTTGAACTTCTCAGCCTTGTTGACTCCAAAAACAGTAAAAAGTTATGCTACTGCTGAAGTTCTGACTGGTTTGAAGGCATTTGGAGCTGGTGCCCTTCTCAGCTGTACTCTGAGTTTTTGCAGCCAAACTTTGTGCTATGGCTAAATGCTGTGACGACTGAATCCTCCGAGGTTTCAGAGCTGAGCCTCCAGCTTTAGGTGCAGGTGGGATTCTTTCTGTGTTCTGATGGCTGATGAAAGCAATATGTGCCACTTCAGATATAACATCTCTCACCTGCTTGACACTGTGTCACTTAGAGCAGAGGGGCATCCACATTTGCCTGTTTTGTTCAGTACACTGTTGATACACTTTCCTACTGCAGACTGAAACTTTTGATACACCATCCTTTTGCTTCCAGTTTCTCAGGGTGCTGTGTATTTCTGTCTTTATTCAGACCCTTCTTTTGTGCCCTGTGGATACGAACTACTGTACTAGGAACCTGCTATTTTGCAAAGATCTGGAATTCAGGTTCTTCAAGCCTCAGCTCAAGTTTACTCTTGTTTTTCCATACTATCAGGGTGGTGGATGGACTTTTTGGAAGCTTGAACTGCTGATTTGTGAATGAGAAATCTTTATTTCAAGAAGCAGATAGAGGATGCTAGATTTGTTTGTCTTTTTCGTGCATACCTCTTTTAAAGCACAGTCTGTCTGGTCTGGATGCAGCTGTAGAGATAAGAGGATCCTTGGGGCTACGTTTCCTTTTCAGTGTGTAAGCAGGGTGAGAGTTCAATGGAAGATGAAGCAAGTACACTTGCCACAGATGACTGGGCATAAATCTCCTCCTGACGTGCTGCTATATGAGATGTGCAGGGCTCCAAGTACAGTGAATCCTCTTGTGCTCTTTGGGCATTGCCTTCATGTTTAGAAAAAATTGTTGGAGCAAGAAAATTTTTGTTCCGACACTTCTGCATACAGAATACTTCTGTGTGTGCCTTTCACTTAACTGCTGTTCCATTTAGAACGTTCCTGTTCTCCGTGTTCTTTTTTAGGACTTTTACTCATTCCTCTCCTTGTCCTGCCCTGTCAGTGACCCAACAGGACCTAAATGGTGCTCCATCCTTGTTCAGATATTCTTTCCTAAAGAACCGAATTCCACAGCCTAGGTTTTTACCTTGTCCTGTTGAATGAGGAACAGCACGAGAGGAAAACAGCTTGGGGTTTTTGCTACACGGTTATGAAGACATTAAAAAAAAATGCCTTATTTGTATGTCAGCTGAGGATCTTTCAGAGAAAAAAGGGGCTTTTCTTTATTAAATAGCTTAGCTATGTAAGGGCAAATCTGTGATGATGAGAGCATCCTTTTGGACAGGTTGTTTCTGTGTCTGTCTGGAGTTCAGCCACAGCCTTTTACGTGATGCTGCTTATGACTTAACCTCGGCCCTTTAGCAGGAGGTGCAGACCGTCAGAGCCACGCGTGGTCCGTTAAAAGCTTTCTGTTAGGCTCAGGGACACCTTCCCATTTGAGATATAATATTTTATTAAAGGCAGGGTGGCTGGATAGAAATGAGATGACGTTCTCTGTTGCTTCGTTCAGAAAGTAAATTGGCAAGTAGCTAGAACTTTTCAAGTCAGATATGAGAAGCAGATTATGGGACTACGTGTTTGTTTATTGTGTGCAGGAAGACCTGGACATTTGTTCGGTTTTGTTCAGTGCTGTTGTCATGGCAGGAGAGGGAGAACACACTTTGAATGAGCTTGCTCAGAGTCATGTAGAAAAAGAGTGGAGCACGTACTGAGAATTGCTTTGCATCTGGCTTGGGGTTGTGGGAGTGAGAGTTGTGGGAAAAGTGAATGCAAAGTATGGTACATTTTGGTGTCTTTACAAAACAGTTTTCATGGAACTGTAGTGTATCTTGAGTTGGGAGGGACCCGTAAGGATCATAGAGTCCAACTCCTGACTCCACGATTTTATTCAGAAGCGCTTTAAAATGCCTGAGCTTATTACCCAAGATCATCCCTGCGTGCCTGTTTGGTGTTAAAGAAAGTAGATGATTTGCTTTTTCCAAGCAGGAAGGAAAAATTGATGTTTCCTGAAAATTACAGCCTTTGGTTTGGAGTGGAGCTAACGCTGGTGTCCTGCTCCATCACCTCACACCACTAATGCTGTGTGTGCATGGGTCTTGGCTGAGAGCATGTGGTTTAACTCTAGCTGAGTCTGATGCAAGCTTACACCTTGGGTTTCAACGCTGAAGCACATAAAGTAAGAACTATTGGGGAAGATGGTATATTTAGCCACTTCTGCAGCCCGTCTAATTTTAGCACTCTTGGTAGTGGTGGTGGGTGCTTCCTTTCCCATATTACCCCTGGCCTATTACAGGCCAAGGACAGATTGTCTGTCATGTAGCCAGCAGGGAAATAGATTCTGTTATAGATCATGTTTCTCAATTAAAGTATTACAAGAAGGCAGAAGATCCCGGTGGTACTGAAAGATACTTTGAATATCAGTTAAAAAAGGGAGGCCTGGCTTCAGGAGCGAGACCTAACCTTTAGATGCTCTCCTTGTGAAGAGAGAGAAGACTTGCTATGCTTCTCCATGAAGCCGTTTGCCAGTTTTTGCCTGTAAAAACCAAAGCCAAGAAAGCAACCTACTGGTTTTGACGTGGTCTCCTACTAAGTCCCCGTGCCTCTTCTGGAGAGCGCAACATCTGCTGTAGGAGCTGACCAGGATGATGATCAAGGAGAGCTCTCTGCGGAGGGACCCAGACTTGGGAGGGGAGCTCGCGTTCCTTGCGAAGGGCTGCGACTTTGTTCTCCCGTCTCGGTTCAAGAAGAGGCTGAAGTCATTCCAGCAGGCCCAGGTTTGAACGCTCGGCATTTCTTTGACTTTTTCTGTTGCTTTGTATTTTTCTTATTGGATTAGAGAATCAAACTGTGTCCCCTCTAGGCGTGTCTATTTGCAGAAAGGTATTTGCAGCTAGATACCAGCAGGTTTAAAAATAAACCTTGCCGGCTTACGGTGTGGAGTTAAAATGCCTTTGTAAACAAGGGGAAAAAATTAACAGCAAGGGCAGTGATTAAGCAGGGAGAATAGTGAAAGCCTATTAAATCTTTTCTGCTGTTTTTTTTTTAATTATTACTAAGAAAAGCCCTATTTGTGTGATTGCTCTCAGTGTGTCTTGTTGCATGTGCCACAGCTTTCTGCTGTATTGAGAGAGCTTCACACTCTGCTGCTCGGGTTTGCGTGCAGACCTGCCTGCTGGATTTTGGTGAAGATGTTACCACCACAGAGTGCTTCACTGGGCTCTTTCCTACTCTCTGTGGGCTGTGGCTGAAGGAGATGTAGCCACAGAAATGAAAATTACACTAAAGATATGTTGCTTGGTAAATCCCATCTTCTCAACTCACTTTCTGGGACGGCCAGAAAAGATTGGAGCAATCTGTGCTCTGACACCAGGTCGGCGTGTGGCCACCACATGTTTATGGCGAGGTGTGCTGGAATCTGCTCATCTAGGGCTTCGTCTCTATTGAAATAGTGACCCAGTAATGCTGGTAAAAAGCTGAAACTATCAGCGGTGCAGCTGTTTCCTAATAAACAGCTATTAAAATAGTTCCAGAGTATACTGTGACGTGAGGCACGTTTTTTTTTTTCCATGATTTCTGGTGACAGGTTAAAGCGCGTGTAGAAGGTTAATCTCTGGAACATGTTTTTTCGCTCCCTAGGGGAGAATTGGATGAAGTAATGATGTGTAGTAATGGTTTGGGCGGGGACCGTGAGCAATTTAGAAGACTAATGAGAACCATGCAGCGCTGCTAAGAGTGCTCACTCTCCAGCATTGGCTTAGCTGTGCTTATCTGACCACCTAAGGATGTGATTAGGGTGTGGTTTTCAGGGAGAGATCAGATCTCCTAATGTACCAGCTGGAAAACTTGGTGAGCCTTTGGTAGCTGAGTCCTGTCTGGGCTGAGCACAGTGAGGGGAACTGCTTTGGGGCTGCAGATCCAAGGCAGGTGAGCTGATGCAATGGGCAGCTGCAGCTGGGAGGAGGTGGGCTTCCTCCTCTCCCTCTTTTCAACTATTTGCTCCCTTTTGCTTTCTTCTAACCCTGTTGCAGCTCTGGTAGCTGGCTTAACTTGCTAGCACACTGGGATACCGTCCAGCAGTAAAACTAAGTCTGTTTCTGCCTTTCTGAGCAGGTTAAATCAGTTCTTGGTAAGCAGCAACAACATCTGTTCAGGAGTGGAGGACAGAGAAAGGAATTCTCCTTCTTGGCAGCAGTGAGATGTTAATTTTTGTGCCTTGCAGAGCTATACGTTGCGTTAGACTGTGTGTGTGAGATGACCTGAGAGTAAGGGTAATTGGATTTGCTAAGTGGAGGAAGGGAGGTGAAAAGGCAGCAGTGGGGAGTGGAGATGAGTGACAGGTGGCCATGTGTAGATGTTAGCAAGAAGGCTTGGGGAGGGGAATGCGGTTTTTTATGGAAGGATCAGAGAGCCTTCCATATTACTGACTGTAGGAAGAGACCTCTGGAGGCCTCTAATCCAGCATGTAGGATAGAAACACTATCACTGACACTAGGTCTCATCAGCACTCACTTTTTATGAGTCTTGGAAACTCCTCAGACGTAGGGATTCCCCCCAGCCCTTTCAGTGGCCTCTTCCTGGCTGTGTTGCTCTCACTTAACTTTAGGTTCCTACCGTCCACTCGTCCCAAACTGCAGTTTATGGCTGTTACGTTTTGTGCACCATGTATTGCTCTTATTGCAGCCTGGTACATTATTTGCTGCAGAGCTTGGCATTCCTCCTGGGAGCAGGACGTACCCCCTAGGTAAGTGCCATCTTCAGCCTGGCACAGAGGAGAGCTGCAGAGGGGGTTGTACCCCTGTTTGTCCCTTTGAGTGAAATCATTCTCTGGTGGCTTTGTATCTTCCACCGAGCTTTCTGGAGGCACTTGTGCTCTGGGCTGAAGTGTATCCGTCACAGGAAGAGCAGTGTAATATCTGTAGACACAACTAGCAGCGGAGGCGTGAGATCTGTATTCTCAAACCTCAGCTGGATAAGGCCATTAGGAACTTGATCTAGGCTTAGAGTTGGCCTTGTGTCCCTCCCCACCTACGTTCTTTATGGCTCTGTGTTACACAGAGTTTGTTTTCACTGTTTTCTTGCAATGGGACTGTGCTTCTGCTGGTGATTTTACAATTTGTAGTAGAAAATGTCTGTCCAGAAATGCAGTTTATCGTAGCTTCTCTGTGCTGCTGGCAGTCACATGCATATGAACCTTTGGTTCTTTTTTCATCTCCTTTGAGTTGGAATACAGGCAGCAGAAGGATATAATTATGGGAAAGGATTTCAGGAAAAGAAGGGAAAGTCTTGGTCTGTTGAAACAAATCAACTCTGGAGAACTGATTATCTCTGAGGATGGCCTGTGTCCAGTTATCATCAGACTTCAGTAAGACAGGAACAGTAAAAAGGAAAGGAGACATTAAGTCAGCATTGTGGACTGCAAGAAACCAGCCTGAGTCACTTCACCCTACAAAAAGGATTAGAGAATCTTATTTGGAAGAAAACAAATAACTGGTCAAGTCAGAGACCCCGGTGGAGATGAAAGGCCAGGAGGAAAGAGCAGAAAATATTACAGCACTTGATGTGATACTGCTTTTTTTCCCTGGAGTTGTCTGCTGCCTGAGAGACAGGCCATGACGGGAGAGCTTTTCTGCTTTGTTTGTGTAGCTACAGCGTGGCTGCTCTTCTGTCTGCTCTATTTATAGTGCAGATGTCACTATTTCTGCCTGACCATAAATACGTCGTATGAATGGCAAAAGATGATACAGTGGATAGACAGATTTTAGTTAAGGGTAATATAAACCACCCTACATAGCAGTATTAAAAAACGTTTTTTGCTTTCCTTTATTAAAAAGAAAAAAAAAAAAAGACAATTAGCAATTGGTAGCAGAGATTTATGTAGCATTCATAGTTTACTGCCTTAGCAGTCATTGTTGAGGATGCACATCTCTTCTGGAGAAACGTTCCACTCATCAAACAGCATTTGGGGTTACCTTCTTGCAGTAAGGAGCTGTCTCCTACCAAGGACGTGCCACGAAGCTCCCCTCGTATTGCCTCCTTTATTTTGTCACCAGCAGTTCATGAATATTTGTCATTAGCTCCCCGCTGTGTCCATAGAGTTGGCATCTGGATATACCCATCCCAGAAGCATTTTCACACAGTGGATTGTTGTTGTTTTTTTAGCAGGAAAAACAAAGCAAGATTACTGTAGGAGCAGTATCCTCAGGAGCTGTTACTGCTTGTTTGCCTTGTTATTGCAGACAGCACACTCCTTATATGAGAAGACAAAGTTCAGAAGTGTTCTTTCTATTCCTGCAGCAGAGCCTTCTGGAAAGAAGCAATTAGTGAGCTCCATGTCCACCTCGTTTGCCTTGGGCTGAGCTGAAGTCATTGATTGAGCCTTTCTGGGAAGATCAGCTGCCAACCTGTGTCTGAACAGGTTCCCTACTTGGAGGCTTAGGAGCATTCCCTCTCTGTGCCCTATGGACCTGTCTAACCTTTGTGTTGTGCATCAGAAAGGTAGCCTAGGTCCTGGCTTGTGTCTTCCGTGAGCCAAAGCTTGCTGGCTGAATCCCAGAAAGTGGAGGTCGGGGCAAATGGGCTGTGTTAGGGGTGCTCAGCTGGAGTCCTGCACCGTGTGGAATGGGACGTGGGCTACGGAGAAGAGGAAGAAAATGTCACAGTGCTGTTACAGTGTGCTCTGGGGTATTTTATTATTCACTTGTACCGTAAGGGAATGAGGACACGCTGTTAAAATGAAGGGTCTTTTGAAAGAACAATTGTTTCTTTGTTTATTTTTAATATGTGGATATTTTTTGCTGAATTTGAGTCACTTATTTCTCTGTTTTCTCTGATGCAAACATCAGAGAGATTAATAAGCAATAAACCTGTTTCTGAGAAGAGGGTCTTCAAGACAAACCAGTGTTAAGTCCTATTATAGGAGCTGAGTGGCTGGAGATGGCACCCTGATGTCTGTTCCAGCTTTGTTTCGTATGAATACAGCACTGTTAGAGAGCAGTGTGGCTTTTTGCTCTGCTGGAATCTGGACAGTGAAACAGCCCAGAGTTGGGTCGTGGCCGGAAGCCTCCCCTATCTGGCCAGTGCAGTTAGGGTGACAACAGGCTGCTCTAACAGAAACAGCGGTGTGCCTGCGCCTTTCTGCTGGCCACATCACTCTCTTGATTTACAAACCAGCTTCCCAAGCTAAGGGAGGAGAGGAGGACTTCAGGAACCCCGCGCTCCAGGTGAATGTAGAGCTGTTGCAGTACACAAGTATGTTTGGACTGGCGTACATGTACAAGCACGTGTGTTTCTGCTCCTGAAATGGGATGTTTGGAAGAAGGAAGAGATCCTTCCTACTGAAAAGGAAGCAGATCTCTGATTTTCCAGATCTCTGAGGAACAGAGTATGAAGTGTTTTAAAAACTGCAGAGGAATTGGCTCAAGGAAGCTTTTACAATTCTTGTTTCTTCTGATCCCTGAAAGCAAACCCATAGCAAGTTGGGTTATTCTGTGTGTTCAGAAAGCTCCAAGTTTCTGGAAAACAGTAAGGCAAAGAATTTAGTCAGTTCATCATAGACATTCTTTGGTATTTAGTAAACTTAGTCTTGGATACTATATCCTAAAACCATTCTGTTTTGATCTATTTAGAGTAAATAAACTGAAAGTTGCAGCTGTATTTACTTGACTGTTTCCTTATTAGCCTCTTATCACATATGTTGTTACATTAATAATAGCTCTTACATTTGAACCATTGTGCAATAGATCTTTTCTCGAGAGAGCTGTTGCTTGTGGGCATGGGTTTTTATCCCCAGAGATTGCAATTCTAAGTTCTGCTACTTAGACTGGAATGGCAGTTTGTGGGGCAGTATGGCAGCACAGCGAGCAGCATAAGAAGAAACAGCAAGCATTGCCCTTGTTCTATGGAGCTGCTGAACTGCAGAGTATATTCTCCTGTGCTTAAACAGTGCATTATAATCCATAGCTATAAACAAAGTGCACAGAAACTACGTGGGAACTGCCTTGGATGTGATAAATGTTTGACCAATGCTTGATGTTACAGCGATTCTTACATTTGTTGTTTAAGACAAACATTTTTATCCCTGTGCTAGTAATTTTATGGATGGTTTAACATTTTTCTTCGTCACACACAAACTATTTTCTCCTCAGTATTTAATGCTGTTTAAGAAAAAAAAAAAAGTATTTATTCATTGTGTTTTCAGGTTCAAAGTAAACAAGAGAAGAAACCTGGAGCTTCATCCCCAGTCCCTTTGAACTCAGTGGTTAGCCCTTGTGCTGTGCCTGTGAATAAAGCCACCAGCAGTACCCCTTTGTCCATAAACATTCCACGTTTCTACTTCCCTAAAGGACTTCCGAATGTCTGCACTAATCATGAAGAGATCATTGCAAGGATTGAAGAAGCCTTCACAGAGTTTGAAGATGAGAAAGCAAACATCAGTGAAATGGGAAAAATTGCAAAGGTAACCACTCTGTACACTTCTTTACTTCTTGGAGAGGGAGAAGGGCTGAAACTAAAGCTAATAAAAGAAAATATGTTTCCTCCCCTCCCCCACCACTTTTTTTTTTTTTTTTGTGAAAAACAAACTAAAATTATTTTCCTTTTAGATGAAGAAAATAGTTAAAGCTCAGTTAAAGTGTTTGTGGGAAAAGTTTGCTGTTAGTCATGACTGACGTGTGTACTCCATCTTACTCTGATTTGCAAAATGGTCCTTGCAGTTTTTTTAGCAAATAAAAAGCACATTTGTTTTTCTGTTTCTCCATAGTTATGCTTGGACAATGGCAGAAGCATAAGTGCCTCCGTGGCTTCAGATAGTGCTGGTTACCTTCTCTGTGGCTAGCTATCCCACTGCTCTATATGTAATCTGTGTGCACTCCAACAGCATTGCTTGAGAAACAAGTTTCCAACCTATGCTGCCTTGGGCACAGTAGAAGAGGAAAATGCTTAGTCAGCCCTACTCCACTGAGATGCATATGTTTAATATCCACAATGTCAGCAGACTTGGAGTTGCTACAGTCTGCTAATGATTTCTTGGCTTCAGAGAACAAAACATAGCACTTGTGTGGGAGCACGATGCAGATGGGCTGTTCTATTTTCCTCTTCTTCCATCATAGTTTTTAGTAATGCTAATTTAAGACTGGCAGTTGTCAGATGCACCTCATATGTTCAGCTTGTCCTGTGTGTACTTGCGTGCATCAGAGGCACTGTAGATTGAGCAGTGATGTTCTGTCCAAGGGGAGCACTTGTTTTCTAAGAGGGAAGCTTACTTAGGTTTGTAAGCCATCTACGAAAGCATAAACGAAATTTCTTAGCTTGGCCAAAATAAATTTTGAGCCTATTCTATGGTTTATTTCTCAGTTACTTATGAAGGCATATAAAGGTGGACTGTGAACCTTGACACACAATAAACAGCTTTTTGACTAAGCTGTATGCCATTACTGCTTCATTTCCTGTATGTCAAAGTCCTCAAGGTGTATGGGCCGTTCAGTGTGACCTCTCTTTGTTCCTGTGCTTTGTTGCAGGTATGTGGCTGCCCACTCTACTGGAAAGCACCTATGTTCATTGCATCAGGAGGACAAAGGACAGGATGTGTATCTGTGCACTCATTTGTGTCTTTATGGAGAAAGTGAGTAGAGAAAATGCAAAATTCTCTTTCTAGTAAGTGGTAAATTTGCCATAGAAGATCTGTTTATCTGAGGCCTTCTTAGTGCACTGAGTGAGCCCCATTTGGGAGTGGGGAAAGGAAACCTGTTGCAGGGCAGGAGGAAGGAGCATGGAATCAAGAAGCATCATACAAATAGGCCAAACTTTGTTACCTTCCTCATGCACACTTTATAATAACTGTGAGAGTTTTGGCAGTTGTTTCCACAGACCACTCTCAAAACTTAGTTTTGAAATTGAATGTTGTTGCATATATCTCGCCTGGGATTGGAGGTGCTAGATGGAACAGACCTGTTCTCTTGCTTTATATTCTCCCTCTGGTGCAATTCAGTTTTTGTGAAACACATGAACAGTATCTCCACCTCCAGTCCAGAGATGCTTCTACTTTTTGACATAATGGTCCCCATTTAGATTCTTGAAATAGTCTTTACTCCTGAGTTCCCAAAGTATTTCCTATGATAACATTGTCAAAACAGCCAAGTTACCCTGACAAAATCAGTCATCCCCAACATCTATGTAATCAGTAAGTTTTTCTTGACAAGGGTGACTTTTCTTCCTTCTTGAAGTTCCATCAGCTAACCCAAATGAATCCCTTACGTATGATAACACATTTTTTTCTCCCAGTGATTTGCACATCCTTCAGATTTTTGCAGACTGTGGTCATGCTCCTTTTCTGTGTTCCTTTAATCTACACCACTTCCAAGCCATTTTAAAAATGTTTTGTTCACTTTGATTTCTCTCTAATAATTTTCTCCTCCCTTCTGATGATTGTAACAGTTACTTCTGGAACCGTGATAGCTCACAAATAAAGGTAGTGTTCTATGTAAAGTTGCACTGCAACTGTATGAACACAACCTTAATTTCAAGGCAGGAATGTGTAGTCACTTATGTCTATTTTTAAGCGTCTTAGTAAGTGGTCTGACTTTTCAAAATGCTGTGTGCATACCGATCTCACTTGCAGTCAGTAGGAATTACAGTGTGCACAGTGATTCTGAAAATCAGAGCTTTTCGTTTTGCTTTGGGATTTGTCTTTGTGTGTAATGTGAAAATAAAAAAGCACGTCCTTCCTGCAGCTGTTTCACAATGTATTTGTTAATTGGCATGATGTGAACGTGAAGCTAACAGAATGGGTTGTCAGCCAACCTGTTCCTTTTCCTGCTTTCCCTGACAGGCTTACAAGGTGTCCCCCTCCACTTTTTTTTTTTTTTGTGTGTGGGGGGGGGAAATCTGCTCTTGATAAAGAATAAAAAGCCCAGAATTAGTGGTAAGCCAGTTAGTGCCATATCTGCAGGAAGGCTAGAGGCACTTCAGTGCTGCGTTTCAACATTTGCATGCCTCTCTAAATTCTCAGCCCTACTAGTTCTTCCATTAGGTTGCTCTCCTGTGTGCAGCAGCCAGCTGTGCCATAGAGAATGACTGAGTTGGGAAGGAGGTCTGCTATGGCATCCTGTTAGGTTGGTCCTGTTCACTTGAGAAGAAGTGAGCATGCAGCATTTTGAAAAGCCAGGTTTCTTACTAAGATGCCACTGAATCAAAATAGGAGTCTTGAGAAAGAAATATCTTGCTACCACACGAATGTTAACATGAAAATGACTCCACTGAGCACAAGTTCTATACTGAAGATGATTGGTGCTAGTATTGAGGTCAGCTTTGCATAATACATATTCTAGATGTATTGCATAACCTGTGATAAGGCACTTGATAATCCAGCTGTGATTTGTGATTGTCCTTGAGGTGCAGAGCAGTTGGAGTAACTTTGCATCTTTCTCACAGGATCTTACGTAACTGCCACGATGACGCATCCAGGTTTGCTTACCTCGTAGCGAAGCCGGGCTGTGGCTACCTTGAGCAGGAGGACTTCATCCCACTGCTTCAGGTACCTGCAGCTGCTCAGCTGTGAAGTGATGGGGAGAGGGAGAGATCTTTGGTTTTTAACTGTTCTCCTGTTTTTGGTAAACACTTAAAGACATGCAGACCTTTGGTTGAACAGCATCTGGGCAGGATTACTTTAGAGAGCAATTAGAATTGAATTTGTCCAGCCAGTATCCTGTGGAAATCTGTACAAAATACCCTTGCAGTTCCAACTGGGCTGTGTGTGCCTCAGTACCTGTTAGCACCTAAGTTCCACTGCTGCTTTTTCTCTGATATTCAGGCAAAATCCCTGCATCACGCTTTCATTTCTTAGTATCCAGGCCAAAGTCTACGCATCCTATTTCATCTATTTCTTTCCCTTCAATTCAGATGTGATATATTTAGCAAAGCAAAGTATCCAGAGCCTGCTTACATGGCCACAATAGATTTAGCTCTTCTACAGTTTCTCAGTAAATCAGGTCCTTCTGCTTTTCTGATCATCTGTTGGTAGTTGTATTTTTCCAAGCTATTCCATAATGTTTTTAGTTTTAACACGCTTTGCTGCCCTATGTGCAAAACCTCAGTAGAGGTGTTTTGCAAGGGAAAGATGTTTCTCTGTGCTGGATGTTTGTGTGTCTCAAACAGGCCTAACTGAGACTGCAATGGGTAAATTTTCTCATGTTCTTTTTCACCTTTTCTCTACTGGGCACACTGCCTTTCCTGACTGATAGCAGCTCTGCTTCTTAGCTACTGGTTCATCCAAAGGCATGTATGGTCTTGTGTGTCATTCATCCAGATGCTAGCAGCATTACACCATACGACACCATCGTATTAGGCATCAGGTTAGACTGGCCAAAACCTGGTCATACTATGCCCCTAGGGGCACTGTATCAGCTCTGTCCCTTGGCCACGTCATGGGATAAGCAGCAAAATTTTAACACCTCTTGGAGAGTAGAGGAGTTAGACGTGTAGAAGTTACACAGGCGTTCTGATACACAGAGGATCCGAGCTGATTCATTCAAGATCTAAGCAACTTCTGTATATGTCTGGTCATGTATTTTTTTGGTAGGTTTTGCATCATGAGTGAGTGTTTGACTTACAAAAAGCTGATCTTATAAAACTCCGTGTGTAGTTCAAGTCAGTTTGGGAAAGCACTGATAATGTCTGTCTGCTCCCTAAGGTTCACATGAGGATGTGAAAGGCAACTTTCTCAGCCTTTCTGAGAGTGTTCATTTCTGACTCTTAGCTCTAACAAATATCAATGTCTTCAATGAATGGAAAAAATGTTTTTGGAGAAGGGATGGTTGCATGGTCAACTAACTAATTTTTTATCTCATTCAAAAAAAAAAACAAAAAACAAACAACAGAGTTTTCATCCACTCACTAACTCTCTTCCTTTGTTTTTCTGTCCTTAAGTAAATCAATGTGGCCCAACAGGTGCGTATCGCCCAGCAAATGTATTGTGCTTATACTTCTAGAAGGTTCACTTCATAGATTAAACGATATGATTTCAGTTTTATTGTTAATGCTGAAAAACATAAGCAAAAGTACTGGTTCGTAAACATCTGAGCTTTCAATAAAAGGAGTAGGAGATCAGTTTCATTTAGCTTGGTCTTACCTTGCAGGATGTGGTGGAGACGCACCCTGGCCTGACGTTCCTGAAGGATGCTCCGGAGTTCCATTCCCGCTATATCACCACGGTAGGCTGCCTGGTTTAATCACACTGCTGCACTGCTCCTCTTTTGTTATTTGTCACTCTTCCCAGATCATTTGTTTATTCCAAAAATACATGTTGTTTCTATTGCTAGCAAGAAGTTACATTTAGAATTACTTAGAACAAAAAATTAAGTGGTCTGTGTATCAGAGAGGTCATTGACACGGGTAGGAGCGATTCTTTCTGGTCTTAAACGAATCTTTAAAACAATTTTGGCTTTTAATGATGTTGGAGGAAAATAAGTGGTCCTTCTTTGGTCATTGAGAGTTACTAAGTTATCCCTAATTCTGCTGGGCTGCTGTGATCTGAGAGGCATTATGTTTGATGATTTGTCACTTAGGCATGGGGAGTCTGACTGTTTCATGGTACAAGGCATCCATTACACCGCTGTCTAACTCTCCTGTATCTCACTTGCCAGAATGCCTCTCTAGTCTGTCTGAATCACTGACTTTTGTGACTACTGCCTGTAGATCTGTAGCTTTGTTCCAGCTCTGCAGTCAGAAGTTAGATTTGTGCTTTACCTGAAAAAGTTTGTACTTTGTTTTATTTAAGCCTGTGCTGTGTTGGGTATGAATATGGATAAAAGATACAAATGTAGAATGTTTTATCTCTGCAGCGATAACAAACTCAGATAAAGAAGGGCCTCGAGAGCTTCATCTCAGCTGGGCTTAGGGCTTTTCTTCTTGGTTTGACAGGCTCACTGTGGGGGCCAGCTGCACCACATATTGGCAGCTGGGGGGTTAGTGGCAGGCACAGACTCATCCCCTTCCTGTAAGGAGCAGGTGGCAGAGGGACACTGCAGCTTCGGGCATATCCTGAACCATCACATAATGTTTTGTAAATCTATAGAAGAAGAAACAACTTCAAATGTCTAGGCACTCTTGACTGTGATGATGAATGCCAATGTATTACCAACACCCTCAGCCCCCATGGAAAGAGACTGCAGATATGTTAGGTGTGGTACCTGGTTCACAGTAGGTATAACAAATGCCCAGGCAGTTATGAAGGCTCACAAATAGGTAAACTGCTGCAATTTCTGGACCTCACCAGGGGCTGTGTGTGTTCTACTCAGAGAGATAACTGTGTTTCAAGATAACTAAAATCTAGGCTACTACTAAACGGGATAACATCTTTTCTTCTTACAACTTCCTTTGTATCTGGATGAGCTATGTCCTCTACGACAGTCATGAATTTGGGCACAGGACTGGACCTTTCATGTGTACATGAAACTTCTTAGTGCTTCTTGATTCCACTCATCTCCACTGTGCTTACCTACTTCAGCCTGAGAGCCTTTAGACACCTCTATGCTCTAGTGCTTTTCACAATGGTGGCTTCCTAAGCTTGCTCTCAGGCACCCAGGAAATGATGGAAGTGAACAGCGTGTGGCAGCGAATCTTACAAAGCTGACATGTCCTTCACAAACTTCTCATGCTTACAGGACAACTCTGTTCTGAGTGTCTCTTCTGACAGACAGATTCCTTCTGAGCTCAGTGTGTTTGGCCTTGGCTGAGCTGGAACGGAGTCCAAGACCTAAGAAGACACAAAGTCCATTGGGTCAGGTTGCTCCCACGTGGAGTGGCAGTACGTGGCTCACTGCAGCACTGCCTCTCCTCTCTGACAGCAGGAATTCCTATTTCTCACATCTCCATTCATGAGTAGTTTGGCACTTCTGTCCTTAATGTCATGAAACTGAGTATTTCCACCAGGAAGTAATGAAGGAAACATCTTTCTCCTCGAATTTCAAGACTGCCTGGATGCTTTCAATCCCTTCAAGGTAGAGTGCCTTGTATTTATTTTTAGTGACAATACTGTATCTGCTGCAAGAGCAGGAGTTATATTCTATTATTGTATTACAGATGAGGGCCATAAAGAGACACTGGATTTTGTGTTCGTTACTGAATACAGCATCGCTTGGTTGAAATCACCTGGAGAGTAAGTTAACAGCAGATGTGTTTGCACGATTTGTTATTTTTTACTTCCTTCTGCACCTTTTAGAGGTGCCTTTTGGATACTTCACTGTAATCTGCATCAGTGTATTTGAGCAGTTGTACTGCCAAACTATTTGTTTCTAAAGTATACTAAACTACTTGTTTCTTTTAACAGAGGGAGACTCCTGAACCTGATGAAGATGATGCAGAACGTCACAAGATGTTTAACATGACTTCTTCCAGAGTGTGCAGAGAAAGCTCAGTGTTAGCACTGCATGCTGTTGTTAAAAAGCTGAGTCAGCTGAAAACAACTTAGTAAAACTTACTGCTTGTTGAAAAACATTACTGAATTAGTCATGTGAATGTGGAAAATGAAGATGGTCTGCAGGATTTAATAAAGATTTGGTTTCTTCTTTTCTTTTTTTTTTTTTTTCCCAGAAATTGTATTGGTTTTCTTCTTTTGTGGGGATATTGGGAAAAGATCTCGAACTAACCCATCAATAGTTTTGGACCTGGAGGTAGACTGCATGATGGTATTAGGCAAATAAGGAAGGAGCCTCCCCCTTCCAAAGGCTCGTGTGCTGAATTCAGAATAAACAGACTTCCATGCCAAGAAGAAGGGAGCCAGAGTCGCAGCTTACAAGGTTGTAGCTGCTGAGTAGAAGTGCTTGTGGCAGCTTGGGCCTGAGGCCAGTTACTTATTTGGTTTCTAAGCTTACAGTGCAGATGTGAACATGCAGCAGGTGCTATAATTGAGAAACACAAAGCAGGGGCCGCAGGAATTAATTTTTCTGTTACAGTCAACACTGGCTGTTGTTTGAATGCTGCAAATCATCTCAGCTGTATTATCATGTCCTAGGATATTTCCCAAATGCTTTATTTGATGGCTTTGTGTTTGTAGCCTGGAAAAGAAAGAAGTGGAGGCACTTTGTGTGTGCATGTATACGTATATATACTGCTCACACTACTCACTGAAACTGTACCACTGTTTGAATAATAAAGCTTTCACTGAATGACTGAATACGGTAAAGAGGAGGTGAAAAGAGATTCCGTCTTTCCTCTGTATGCCTTATTTTTACAGCTGGCGAGATATGATCTCACAGAGGAACAGTTTCTTAGAGTCACTAAGGAGGATTTGTTGTTGTTGTCTTCTATTACCCAGCAGGCAGAGGAAAAGAAAAAGATTGCTAGTTAGGGGTTCTTTTACTGTCTTGAGGTTCTGGTGTTTTTGTCCTTGGAATGTTGTGAAAAGGCTGTATTTTGGGGAATTGGTGGAGTTGACAGGTGTGGTAATGCATGGGTTGTGTGTGAAGTGAGACATTTCAGTCTCTGAACTGGCTGGCAACCTGGAAGCAAAGGCCAAACAAAGTTCAAAAATAGTCCAGAATGGCAATGGTTGCCAGCAGCACTGAAGAAGGAAGACACAGCTTTGAAGTGTTTAAGACCAGAAAAGTCTGTTGTGATTACCTAAGCTGACCTCTGGCATTACACAGACCACAGAACATTGCTCAGTGACTGCTGTAGTTTGGATAAATTTTCTTTTTGATTGAATTAATGCACAACTTAAACAAACAAATAAACGTGTCCTTGACTGATGTATGGAGTGACAGAGCCCACAGTGTCTCTCTGCAAGTTGTCCCAGCAGTTATTAACTGGCAGTGTTTACTAAAAAACAACAACAACAGAATTCTCTAGATGTACTTTAAGAGACAGAAGGTCCTTCTGCAGCACTGCATGTCCTCCTGCAGGCTTCAAAGGACTGGGATAGTCATCAGTAGGTATCATATTAAGCTGAGTTGACTCTTCTCTCTTTCTGGGGTAAATTTTGAGTCCTCAAATCATTCTTGTTGCTCCCGAAACTATCTGGACTCATCAGCATTTATTGTCTCACTGCTTTTTGTATCCAAAGCGGACTGTTAGCAGTGATCTCATACTTGTTTCCAAATCTGTTCTGGACTAAGAAGCCTGCCCTTGTGAGACTGAGTCAAAGCATGGTCCTTAAATGGTGCTTGCCCACTGAAGCTGCACTTTAGGCTCAGAGTGACCCATCCCCGTCTTATATGTATCCTTACAGCGTCATGTTTTGTAAAGTTAGCTTCTGTGTTGGAGTAGCGTGTTCTGTTAAGATTTACTAAAATCCTAGGCTAATATGTCAGCGTGTCACAGACATCAGCAGTTTCTTTGTATTAAATTGAAATTTTTCATTTACAAGAATTATGTTCTGTAGGCTCGGTACTGATAGTCATTAATCACAGTTCTAATTTCTCATGTTGAAGATGTTGTGTTAGCGATATTATTCTTGTTCACGTTGTCACATTTATTCTTGCACGCACTTGATCACGCTCTTGCATTTTCCCCACCCTGCAATGCTTGGTGTGCTAAAAAGGAGTGGGCTAGGAATAAATAGTTCAGCCTGCTTTTTTAGGTACTTGTGAGCACTCTTTCTCATACTGTGTACTGTTCCTCCTGAATTCTCGGAAGTGTGTGCTTTCCCCACCATGCTTTTTATTCCCTTCCATGAGAAGCAGATCAATAAAGGAGATGAATGAAGTAAACACATCCCTGAGACAAATGCAGACAGATAATCTCTGTTGATTATTTTTAGTGGAGCCACCAAGAAGACGAGGCACTGTTACAGACACAATAGGTCAGACGACACCTGTGAATTTCATTTGCATGTCCTATTTCCTCTTCCAAAGTCCTGGTTTCTTTTTTTCAGAGTGCAGAACACTATCAGTTGAGGTCCTTGCAAGCTGCAGTGCCTGAAGCCTGGAAAACATTGAGTGATTTGTCAGCACTTTGAACTCATTACTTGACATAAATAATAAATCTACTTGCTCAAAGATTAATTAAGAGCTGTGAAAATAGTTGCAGAGTGGAATGGATAATATTTCAGAAACAAATGTTGCTTTCAGACTCCATAGTAATTAAGGATAATAGTATGAACAACAGCAGCAAAAGTTTTCAGTAACAAGCCTCCATGGGATGAGTGAATAGTCCAAATAAAGTTACTCCATTTCAGTTCCCTAACTGATAGTTTCAAGGAGTTGGCTTAAAGGAAGTGTTTGTCTTGCAGGTTATACAAAGAATATTCTACACAGTCAATCGATCCTGGTCTGGGAAGATCACCCTGACAGAGCTGAGGAAAAGCAACTTCTTGCAAGTATGTTGGTTTCTACCTGAACAGGATATAGATTGCATTGATCCCTTTATTCCTGTGTGCTATTCAGTGGGACTGTAGTAAGGCAAACATAGCACCCAGTAACCCAGCTCAGTGCCAGGATAGGGCCAGAACTGGTGAAGGAGGTGATTTGGAGTCAAGGTGTGAGAAGACCAAGGACCAGAGCAGCCAAGGGATAGAAGTTGAAGGGGTACATCTGGGAGACAGGCTCTTAGTTCCTGGCTAGCTAAAGTGCAGGGGAAGCAAGAGACACAAGTGGCTCACAAGCAGCCAAGAGTAGCTGGTGGATTGACTGTGATATGTGCTGAGTAGCACTGACAATTTCTCCCAGTCAGTTCTCAGTCACAAGACAGAGCATCTCGGGATGCACTGCCTGATTTCTAATGGTTTCCAATTGTGCAGTAAACATCTCTGGAGAAATTGAGTTCAGCACTTGTTAAATTTCCTGTGGTATATCAGAGGAGGGAATGTTGGGTGGATGTTTTGGGATAAAAATCTCTATTTGTGGTATAAAAGAGCGCCAGATTAAGACTGTCTGAGGCTTCTTGATTCCGTCCTGGCCTAAAAATGCAGAAGCCTTTAGACTGAAAGGTCAAGGTGATAAGTCAGTTAATGTGGTGAGAATTCCCTGCTGCATCCCTTTCTCAAAAGCTTCAAGCATGAGTGCATGTTCCTCCTTTCTTCTGCTGCACTCATCACATCAGCTGATAATCAGTGCTCTCTTGGATTGTCTCATGCCAGACCAATCCTCCCTCTCTACCCTATTAACAGATCCTTCCAATTTATAGTATATCTTTGTTCACTCATTTTTTTTCCCTTATTGTATTCATCTCTTTCTCCTTGTATAAATGACTCTGATTTTCACCTACTCCAGCAGGGAAGTTCAGCTTGGGGACCATGACTTGCTTGGACAAAAGTGTTAATGGCATATTCTGATAGGAGCTATAAATAATAATAATATTAAAAAAAAACAAACAGTTACTGAAATACTTCCTCAAGCGTTTATTGTCTGCAAAGGTATAGGGAGCTCTAAGAAGAATTTGAAGAAGCTAGTGAGCAATCCTAAACTTAGATGTCAGAAAATGAGAATAGTTTGTTAGGTCTGGCAATGCTGCCCTATTTTCCCTGCCTGAAATTTTACTGAATCTGATGGTTAATAGGTTGTGCAAGGTTTGTGCTGGCTCAGTTGGCTTCCTGGGATATGGAGATGATGGAGAGAGAACAGTGTACTATGAGTGTGTTTATTTTTGTGCTGCTTAGTACAAGGGCCATCAGGCCTGCTGCCTTAGGGACACAGCTCCCTGGAACAGCTCTTTGACTGCCTTCCCTTCTGAGGGTCTGTGAGGACAGAGGAGGAGAAAACCCACAGCTCATTACATTTGATCCATTAGATTGAGAAAGCTATTTGCTGTCCTCTGGCTGCAGCACTTGGGCAAAGGCAGATGGGGATCAAGGTGTGATACCCTCTGCCACAGGAGGAAAGGACAGAGGTGGGTATAAAATGGCATTGTTGTCACTAAAGGTTTCTGAATGGGATGTGGCAACAGAAATCATGGCTGAAATTCTGCCCAAGCCTCCAAGTTAAACTAGACTGACTCCTGGCAGCAGCAGCCCAGGAAAATCAACACGATCGGTTTGATTTGCCTGGGATCGCTCCTTCCCCAGTCCAGGCATGAGTATGGAGTGAGACTTGATCTTATGCTTCAGGAGCCAAGCAAGAATGTGTGTTGTGACAAGATACATCTCAGTTCCTGTGGATTTGTTGTGGTAAACGGCTCAAGGAGCCTCGGGTGCAGGTCAGAGATGGTTCACAAATAACAGATCCCAGCTGAGACAGCAGTTGTGTTGTACCTCTGCATGACTCTTCACTTATGCTGAAAATGAACAGGAATCGTACACGGGATTGGCAGAAGTACTGTGCACATATGCTAACCAAGATGTCCAAGCCAGATGCTTTATAACTGCCTGTTAAATATCAAATGCAAGAGCAACATCTATAGTGAGGAAGGGCACCATTTTGGGTTAGCTCTCAGAGCTGTGTTTGCACAGCTTCCACAGTGCTTGGAGGATTTGAGTTGTTATGTTGCCTCTTTGCCTAGGTTTAACTTCCCACTTAATTTGTACTGTTTCAGACTCTTGCTCTCCTGGAAGAAGAAGATGACATAAATCAAATCACAGATTATTTCTCCTATGAGCACTTCTATGTTATATACTGTAAATTCTGGGAGCTGGACACTGACCACGACCTTTATATCAGCCAGAAGGATCTGGCTAGGTACAGTGATCAAGGTATGCTGCCTGAGAGCTATGGTGGGAGGAAAGTGGTTGCTGAAAATAGAATGCTCTCAATAAAAAGTAGAGCCTAGCTTGAGTTAATTTGACACCTCAAAAAAATGTAAATGGAGCCATCCATTTTGTAAACAGATGCTGATTTACAGACTTTAGGGGCTGAGACACAGAGAAATGCAGCAGATGCTGTTTTCTTCATGAGTAGCTTCAGTTCATATGTGGATTGCTGCCAGAAGAACAAGCTAATAATGCCTTCAGACTAGCTCTTTTTTTTTTTTTTTTTGCTGAGGGTTTTGCAGGTAGTTGAAGTATGAACGAGAAGGGCAAGACTCTGTGAACTTTAAAGATTGCCAAGTTGCAGTCTTGTTGTGTGAGAGAAGTTTCAGAGTCCCTCAAAGGTTGATGAATTTTTGGTTTGCAAATGCACTCTGGGGATTATCTTTTGAGTTCATTCTGGAACTTTTTGCCACAGGTTGAGCAGATCCTAAAAGTTTTTAAGGTTCAAGTGCCATGGAGAAATTAATGGAATAAAAATCCACAAAGGGATGAATAATCCAAAAGCAATTCCTCTGGCTCAGGAAGCCCTTGCTCTGCAAGTTCTTGAAGGCTGAGAAAGCATGCTAGAAAATAGTCACTGTATGTGTGAGCTGTTCTGTATGGTTTGTTTGCTGGACTGGATGGGGGCATGCAGTCAGGTGGGCTGTGATTAAGATTATCTGTGTTCTTGGAGAGTGATATGCCCATGCACTCACAGTTCAGACTCATGACTTCGTGTCTTGGACAAGAGCTTCAGCAGAATGTTTTAACTTTGAAGATAAAGCTGTCCTGAACTCTTCTGTGTGTTTGCCACGCTTCTTAGGAAAGCAGTACTAGGACAGAGAATTAGGCTTGGAAAATTAGATATTTGGACATAACGTGATTTGGAGGTGCTGGGAGAGGTGAAAGATGTTGGTCAGGGATTGCTGGAGATCTGGAGGGGACACAACATCCTGTAGGGGCCAAGGTCCTAGTGGGCTGAAATAAGAAAGGAAGAAGGGAGAGTGAGAATGACAATGGTGTAGATGTGTGTGTGTTGTGGTGGCCCGTGTCCTTGGTGTAGAAGTGTTTGTGGGAAGGCACTGGGGGTTCTGGGTGAGTATGGCAGTTGCTGTGGGTCAGGAAGTTGCTGAGGGGCCTAGATGGGCTGAGGATGAGGAGTGCCTAACTTCAGGTAGGTTATAAGGGTGACTTGGTCCCTTTTGGGAGGGTGGAGTGTGCGAGGGGAGCACCTGTTACACAGGAAGCTTGAGAGCACTGAGTGGTTTGGGGCTGAAGAGAGAAGGGGTGCTCTGGGCAGGGTGAAGGGGAGATGCTTTCAGGGCAGTGGTGTCTAAAGGAAGCATCTCAGTGGTCTGGAGTGTGATGTCAGTGTGGAAGTCCTCCTCAAGAGTGGTGCTTTTTACTTGGTTGGTGTGTCTCTACCATAGCAACCAGCCCCATATATTTCCTGACTGGCAGAGCCCTTCTACTTGCTTGAAATAATGCTTGTTTTTCATTGTCCTTCACTGAAGCAGAGGATTGCAGCACTTTGTGTGTTGCTTAGAAATGTATTTGTATGGATTTGGTACATGATTTTTGCTTGATAGCTGCATTTCCTTTGCAGTACACATTGGGGTAGCCTCCTTCTATTAGCCTTCCTGCAGCAGACTAGGAGCAACACTGCCCAGTATGCAGCAATCACACGTGGTTGCTGTATTTGTGAGGAAATTATAGTGTTTGGTAGGATACAGAGGCAGGAATATCTTCAATTTTTCACTAAGTTATGTTAAACAGAGATCAGTGAAGTGTCCAGGCAGGCAGCACAGGTACAGCGCTGTTTTACTGATGGGAAATGACTTTGTATGATTTCACTTTAAACAACTGAATGTTGTTATTCCAGTGACTTGTTGCTTCATTTATCTGTTGTCTTTATTTCCAGCTCTATCAAGCAGGATTATTGAGAGAATATTCAGCGGTGCCGTGGTGAGGTGAGGAATAGCATGGTGGCTGGGAATGGAAGTGAATTTCTGTCAGGCTGATGAGAAATTCCCACTGATCAGTGTGGTTTCCAACGTGAAGCTTCGATTGAAGCTGCCTGAAAATTGAGTGGGACTTCTGGGTATCTTTAGAAAGCAAATAAAACACATAGCAGAATATATTTTAGAACTGGGGATAGCCAGTGGGAACATGAAGATACTGCTGTATTTTTGGCCAGCAGTGGCACAGGGATAGCTGGAGAGCATTGGTGCAAAGCCTTGGAAAAATAACCCATCCCAGCACTTGCTGTGGGAGGATACTTGGCAGGTGAGGCTCAGCTTTGTGGTGACAGCCAGGCAGCAAACACTGTGCTTCGGAGGAAGGGCAGAAGGATTGTTGCTAGAAGGTGCAGGGAGTATGAGCTAAGTGGGAGATCATGTTTCCAGTTTCTCTTCGAAGTGATCTGGGGCTTTTTATAACGGTGTTGATAACATTCTGAGTATTAAGAAGCCTGTTTTTTTTCTGGATGTGTTTTCCAGAGGAAATGAAGTTCAGAAGGAAGGTCGCATGAGTTATGCTGATTTTGTGTGGCTGCTGATTTCAGAGGAAGACAAAAGGAATGCTACAAGGTTTGCCTGTTTTCTGTGTTCTAGGGAAAGTATGAACATGAGCAGACAGGATTTTAGAAACTTCATTGACCTATTGTTTTCCCTAACAGACAGCAGCTTGAGTTCCCACAATTATTAGGAAGAAGACAACTTACTGTCAATGCTTGGTCGAATAATTTTCCTTTCTTGGGGAGAAATTACTTAGAAGCAGAGTTTTCTTTTGATGTTAAGTGTCTCAGGTAGCCATCAGTCACTTTGGTTCCCACATGCTCATGAGGTTAGTGCTAGTTCTCTGTGAGAAACTGCTTGGAGAGCAGCAGTGAGCTGCAAGAAAAACAGAGTTTGTTTGTTTTCCTCCCTTGTCTCCTTCATACTCCCCCATAGGTCTTGATCTCATTGACTGCAGACTGGATGATGACTTCTTGCAAGGGCAGTCCCTGACCCTTTATACAGAGGCAGCTGTAGATACCATCTGTCAGCACCAAACTCCTTCGTAGTGAGCAGAGTTCAGCTCACATGGCTGCAGCTTGTGCCACGTGAGCTGACAGCTCAACAGTGCTGTGAGGGCTGGGGTGCACTTCAGTGGGGGTCATGGTAGCAGTAGTAGGGGCTGCAGTCACCTTCCTGGCCTCCCCCTGGCTTTGGAGTAAACCCATGAGATGTTTGCAGCAGGTAGGAATGTATGTTCCTAAGAAGAGTGTAGGGAAACTGTCACTTAGTAAAACCTGTCTGGTTTGTGCAGCCAGTGGGAGACAACTGACCTGCTGCGCAGCAGGGGCTTGCTACAGCTACGTGGTGAAACAGCTCATGAGGGTGACTGTGCACACAGATCACCTAAAAGAGAACCAACAGGTGGTGCTCACGAGCATTGATCTGTGCCCCAATCCTTTCCAGAGGGTATTTTAGATTTATGCCAGCCTTTGGGCAAAGAGGAGCATTAGAGGACTGGGGAAGGGGAGTGTGCATTGCTGCACTCTGCTGTATGGATTCTCTATTGCAGTCACTGTGCTTTCACTAATCGTGTTTCTTTTTCTAGCATTGAGTACTGGTTTCGGTGCATGGACCTGGATGGGGACGGGGTGCTCTCCATGTATGAACTGGAATACTTCTATGAGGAGCAGTGTGAACGGATGGAAGTGATGGGCATAGAACCACTGCCATTTCAGGACTTGCTGTGTCAGATGCTTGATCTCGTTAAGCCGGAGAGAGAGGGTAAGTTCTGTTTAATGGGAGCTTCCATGCTCTTTGATCTGTGGTGGACTGAGAAAGTAATGTTACCCTGAAACGTATTTGTGGGTAGAGTCTTGTGTTAGAACCACAGGACTGGAATTACTGTACAAAGCAGCAGTAACATTATGGCTGTTGCAGCATAATGTTGTACATAAAGAAGTCTGAAAATCTTGAAAGACCTTGTGAATGAGCTTGCTGGCACTGGAGCAATGAGTCTTGTATGGTCCAGCTGTGCAACATACTGACAGCCTAGATGTGAGACTACCATCCCCCTTCACATCTTTCACATTTCACATAAATATGAAAGGCCTCCGTGTTACCTCCAGATGTATGTGAAGTTTAGAACTAACGCACACCAATTTATGAATAATGTTAAAATTCTTGACAGGGTTGGGAAGAGATTTTGCAATACTGTAGCATCGCGAGGCAACAAAACTTCCTTAAAACTGACCAGAACAGGTCCAGTTTCTCATTAAGGAAAAGCTTAATAGCACAGTATCATGTGTGTGGTGTTTTTTTGTTTGTATTTCTGCAGGACGAGTAACCCTGCGAGACTTGAAGAGATGCAGAATGGCTCATGTATTCTATAACACGTTCTTCAATTTAGAGAAATACCTGGACAATGAACAGAGAGATCCCTTTGCGGTGCAAAAGGTATAAATCACTTCTGTTTCTAAATTCAGGCCTTCTCAAACTCATCTTTGGAGTTAAACTGGATAAAGGGAAAGTCCAACCGAATGTAAAGAAACCTTTTTTCACACTTAGGGCAGTCAGACACTGGAACAGGTTGCCTAGATAGTTGGTGAACCTTCTGTCCTTGGGGGTTTCCCTGATCAGACCTCCTAACAGACCCAGACTTGTCCAGAAGCTGGGAGATGTCCTGGGTACCTTCCATCCCAAACCATTCCGCAGTTCTGTGATGTGATTGCCTTAGCTGGTCCTACTGCACCAGCACTGATGGTGCAGCGTGTGATCCTAGAGAGAATGACCTACAGCTGCTGAGTTGCCAGTGATTCATCAGGTTGTGCCTGGCAGCATACACCATCATCATTCCCCAGCCAAAAAACATCTAAAAGGTTCTCACTTCTGTAATTCCTTGTTGGTCACTCTGCAGGGTGCTCTGAGGCCTGAGCTTTGTTAAGTTGTTGGCGTGAAATCCCTCACCTCTGCTTCCTCTTGCATGTCCACTGAAAACAGATGTGACTGTAGCTTAAAAACTGTCTCCCAGGAGGCTTTAATACAGTCAGAAGTACAGTAAAGTGGTGGGGGATGCCAAAATCAGCTCTGGTTCCTTCCCAGCTTGCTCCTGCATAACAGGTCGAGGAACTTTGCAGTTCCATGCTTCTAGGCTTAAGTATATCTGGATCCAGAACCACAACCCTCTTTAATATTCTAATTTTTTGGTTTTGTTTTTAGTTTTTAACCATCATCCTAGGTTATCCTTCCTGGCCCCACCTGCCTGCTCCTATCTTCCCTCGTCTTATTTACTGAAAGGCAGGGAGCCAACTGTTCATAGACATGTCATTTTGTAACCTTGCAAACTGTTCAGATCAACTATAATTAACAAAGGATTTCAAATTAAGTCCTTGAACCAGTTGAAAACTGTGAAGATGCATGGCTTTCTGAACTAGAGCAGAGAAAATACACAGTTACCATAGAACATCTTGGGCTGGAATGGACCTTAAGGGTGATCCAGTTCCAGTGCCCCTGCTGTGGGCAGGGCTGCCAGTTATTCAGCAGTTCTGAACTGGGGGGACTGGTTTGTTGTCAGGTCACACACTGAGTTTCATAGTCTATGTGTACTCCGTGTGTTTCATTATCAGTTATGCGCAGATGTTAGCTGAAGGTAATTGCAAGACTTTTGATTAACGCATTTTTTGTCTGTCTCAGTAGCGTTGCTGACTGTTCCTAGAACTGGTTGTTACACGTGCACAGAGTCACAGGACACGAGGCCCATTGTAAACACACTTGTAAAGGAGTGCTTGACTGTCTGGTCTCTTTAGGATTTCGAAAATGATGGCCCTGAACCTTCTGACTGGGACAGGTATGCTGCTGAAGAGTACGAGATTCTTGTGGCTGAGGAGTCTGGGAACGAACAGCTCCAAGAAGGGTAAGCAGAGGTGTTGCACTGCCCTGGGGACACGCTCCGTGGCTCTGGCTGAGGCCTGCACTCTCACCATCAGAGCATGGTGAGCATGGCCCGAAGTGGGTCCTCCAAATGGCTCTGTTGGTAATTTTGTCACAAAGGGGCTTGGGATCTTCTGAATTCTTTGTTGTCAACCATTTAAATCAGCTACACGTGCTGCGGGTAACGCAGGCAGCTGGCAAAAAAGAAAAAACATTTGTCTTTTGGTAACAGTACCAGAAAGATCTCAAATGACTTTTGCTATTCCTGGCCATTTATTAATTGTGTTGTGCTGTTACGGAGCAGAAGCTGGAGCTGTTACATCTGCAATACTAGTGGAGACTTTATTTTACCCCAAATAATTTTACCTTCTGCCCAACTTGATGCCTGTTAGCCTTTGCTCTTCATAACCTGCTTCAGAATTCCAATTCTTTTACTAATTTTTATTTAAAACTGTTTGTTTCTGCAATGCACGCACTAATATTTGCAGACGTGCGTAGAATTGTATATGGATAGGTAGTCCAGCTATCCTTAGGGCCAGTGAATGTAGGCAGGTCCAGCAATGCTGTGTGTGCAAGGGCTTTCCACAGAAGCTCCCAATGCAGACTTGCTGTGTGTGGGGCTGGGGTCATAACTTCTTGAGGATACCTCTCCAGACTCTCATGATGGATAATGAAAAACATATCTAAACACATCTAAATGTCGTGCTCCCACTCGGTGTTACTCTTGCATGATTCAGGATTTCATCCATTCTTGAGCAGCATTTTTAGAGCCATTGAGCATTTGAGTCCTGAGATGACTGCATCATTTTCAGAACTTTCCACAATGGAAATTGCTCGGATAACTGTAGCAGCCACTAATTAGCCTCTGGGATTTACAAAGCTGTGGAGAGCTGCATTTCCCTTTCGTAAGCTGCTCCTTCATCTCCTTTGAGCTGCCTTGTGGCTTCAGTAATGAAAGATGATGTAACGCAGGATGGAAGAGAAAATTGTTGTATTTCCTGCATCCTCTCCGCAAGACAGTACAGAAAAGAAATAGGAATCTACCACAGAAGCTTTACAGGACTATGGATCACCAAATTCACCAAGAACTGAACTGGCAGGTGGTGTCAGATCTTTGGAGTCCATGTGAAACAGCTCTGTGTCTTCCTCCACAGAGCATGTCAGCAACCTTGCTGCTTGCTTTTAAGAGCCCCTGAAAAGCTCTGTAGTCATGGCAGCGGCATTAGATCTCATTTGTGGAGCATAGCAACAGACCACGAAGGAAAAAAGGAAGGGAAAAAGAAAAACAAAGAGCTGGATGCCCAGACAAATTTGCTAGAAAGAAGCATGGAGTTTTTGTGCGTTCGTCATTTCTTCTGTCCTTTGAGAGTGGGGACAGAGTGGGACAGAATGAAGGGGATTTATGAGCTCTATGAAGGAGCAGATAATTTTTTTAGCAAAGTTAGCTGGCAGAATCTGAAATTTGTTTGAATACGTTTGAAAATATTCAGCAATCGCAGATGAATGCATTCATGACTTAATCCTGTCCATAGCTTTTCTGACTGAAAGGATTCTGAAACCAGTTGGTGTCTGGCTACCTGGGTGCTTGCCCATGACAGAGCACTGCTTGTGGAATCTCACCAGGACATAGGGGATACTCAGAGAGACTCCTGAGATGCTGTGCCTGTGGAGAGCTGGTCAGGTGCTGTCTGTGAAATGCCGAGAGGCACGGAGATCTCACAGTGTTTACTTCTGGTCCTGAGTGGCAGCTTCAGAGATCTGCAAATACTTCCCTGTGATGGGAAAAAGTAGAGATCTTAAAATGTATCCCTTCTCAGCAACAGGAAGGGGATGAAAGCCCCAAAGCACTGCCCTGCTCAGAGCACAGAAAGCAGCTAGCCCAAATAGCACGACTGGATGGGGAGAATTTGCAGACAAACCTCCCTAAGCACAGACACAGAGACCTGGATCTTCAGAACAAGTGGGAGAGGAACATGACAGCCTGCCCACAATTGACTTTTCTGTGAAAACCAAAGCGTGTCCTAAGCTCAAAGGTACTTCAGAAACCAAGTGTTAGTGAGCAAGTCCGAGCAAGCCAGATTTCCTCTAGGACCTGAACCTGGGGCTGAGCAACTTTATTTCTACACTGATTTACTGAGGCTACTGAAAGGCACTGACATCTGTGACTAAAACCGTATTCAAATTGTTAGGTGCTGAACACCAGTGGAAAGCTGTTTCAGAACGTAGGAATGAGAATGGGTAGAGCAGAGCCAGCTGTCATACTGCTTTCTGACGCACTTCAGTGCTTTGCAGTTACACTCCTCGAGGTTAACATCATGCATGTTATCACGTTTAGTCACGTGGTTTAGTGGCTGCTGAGATAACTTAGCTGAAAAATGCCCACACCAAAAAAAAAACAGCTTTTAAAGACGCGCCTTTTATCTTTACAGATCATTTGAAGAAGACTTTGAGACAGATGAAGTCTTATCTCCCTCTGAAACTGGAGACAAGCCAAACTAGTTCTCTGAGACCTCTCAGCGTAGAGAAAATGGAAGATGTGTAATCAGTATCTGTCAAACTGGATAGCAGTCAGTCCCGAGATGCTTAGGGACAGTTAGGGATTTTTCTTGTCTGTCATTGGAGCAATGTGCTTGATTTTGTACACTGTAAATTGAACCCTCCCCTTTTATTTTCTTCTTCTTGTGTAACTGCCCATAATTTCTTTAAAATAGCTTTCTAGAATGTGTTACTGTGCACCCTCATTAAAAATGGTGACTGCACCTTGTTTCCTTTATATCTTGCCATACAATTGTCCCCAGATGTGCAATAAGTGCCAGCATCTAATGACAAACAGCTGCATGCCACATGGACAGTGGTCACTGGTCCGTCGGTTCCGTGCTGTGCCATCACGGCCCTCTGACTTCACAACAGGAGGGACAGAAGTTGTCGATGTCTGGAAGTCGTTTAAAGCACAGATCCCAGTGCAGTTCTTGGTTTTGTTGGTGTCCCGAGTACCAAGGCAGCGTGCCTGCAGGAGGGAGAATGAGGGCTCCTCGTATCGATGATACCAGACAGATTTTACTGGCATGGATATGTGTTAAAATACTTTGTGATGTAATGTTTCTCTTAGAAATTATGATGTAATTAACGTTTCTGCATATCTCCTGTGCGTGAGAGGATCTCCTGTGTGAATAGCAGTCAGGCTAGTGTTTTTTCTCTGAAGATGTTTTCTAGTGTATTTACAAGAGACACATACACTGTTCAGCTGGTGTGCTGCAACTGCTGGTTCTGTGTGCTTCAATTCTGTTTCTTTCCTGTGCTCTTCCCTTCTTTTGTGCTGCTGATCTGTGGCTTCTGCGAGGGACTAAGCTGACACCATGGAAATACCTGCCCTGCCCGTGTGTGGTAGATTTCTGTTAACAGAGGGATTCTTTACCTAGTAAAGAAAACCACCAAATATTACTGATTTTCTTTTCCACCCGTGAAACAGATCTAGGCTCAGAGAGGAAGCAGTGTAACTGTTCAATTCTTGCTGCAAGTGCAGAATTGAACGGGCTGTCCCCATGGAATTACAGTCGGTGCCTCTGGAGGCAGTACAGCTGGAGCTGTTCCTCCTCTCCAGCCAGGAGCTGTGTGATTCAGCACAGGGATGCTAGCAGTTCTCAGACTCATCAGTGACTCTTAGCAGTCCTCCATCCTACCACCACAGACGATAATGGATAATGTGGTACTGACCCCCTCCAGTCTGGGACAGGTTTCAGCTGCTTCAGCCATCATAACCACTCCCAAATATGTAATGCTTGGGTGCTGTGTATACGCTGTATTTCCCGTTCTCCCACTGTCACCTCATGACTTCAGGACATCCATGTGAGACACCTTCCAGTATCAGATCTCCAAGCAGGCAGCTCCAGGTCTGCACTAGAGGCAGAACCCATTCAGTTCATAGCTAGCTTGTGAATACACACGCTCGCTATTAGCCCGGCATATTTGGTGCATAAAAATGCTGCCCAAGGGTATGTGAATCCCTAGATGATATGCCTAAGTGTTGCTGTTAATAAGGAATTGGCTGATCACTACAGCATGGCTTCAACTTTTCCAGGAGCCTTTGAAGTGTCACGCCTGCCTCCCGATCCCAGCTGGGACACACTGCTGCCTCGCTGAGGTCAGTGCCTCTCTCATCAAGATGGAAGTCTGAAAGGGAGGAAGTTTTCAGTTACTCTGGGCTTGAAGAACTGTTCCCTTTCCCATGAACAAAGTTGCTCTTTTATCTGGATGCATGTATGCATCCCAGGAGCCTGGATTTTTCTCATATATTTGTGGAACTTCTGGCTGCCCAGATTGTTAGCAAAGGCACTTTGAGATAATTTCCATTCTGCAGTAAAAGAATTAAGGAGGGGGCGCTGGGACTGAAGCAGGATAAGCCCTATGAGCACTAGCACACAAGAGCAGCTCTGTTCAACCACCAGGATGCGTGAGTTACATCTCCATCACCACTGCAACCCTGAAAAGAAAAGCTTTACTTGGGATAGCTCCACAAAGATCTGCATTCAGAAAAATAGGAAACGACTGCAAAATTGAACGCAGGATGGAAACTGCACAATGGCCAATTGTAAGCAGCTCTTTCCACTTCTTTCACCTGGAAGAACCAAGGCAAAGCATTGGTTTTCTTCATTACCTGGACCTAAAGTGGCCTCTTACTCTTAGTCTGATAAAATTTTATATCTCTCCAGATATAAGACAAAGATTACTGAAAGGAACAAGAGGAACGTGACCTATTCCAGGCTGGAAAAAATAAATTAGAGAACAAAAGAGAGGAGTATCCTGGGCTTGGTAAAATAGCCTGTTACATTTTCAATCTTCAGCCTTAATAAGGTGAGGCAGACACTCACTGCTGTTCTGCTGAGCACTTCTGCCCCCAAACCCGAGGGTTTCTTTGTTTTACAAACAGTTTCACTGCTGCTCTGAGCAGAGTGCTTCGATTTGTCCCTTCTAGCAGGGCAGTGCAGTGATGCTGGCCTAAGAAATAACAGTAATTATTAAACAAAAAAAGAATGAAAAACAACTTAGAGCAAATGTTTTGCTTCACATACAAGAACAAGCTACAGAAACTGTATGGCGCATTTGTTTTCTGGAACAGAAATCCATTCTCTCTCTTACTTTTCTGGGTGCAGGTAATCATAATTCAGCTATCGCAGATTAATTAGTGAGTGAGGTATTTACTCCACACCCGTCTGTGACTTAGCCCCATCGTACCTGCTGGTGGGAAACGTGGGAACTCTTACTCCTGGAGTTTCTGGGGTGGCTGCACCATCAGAAGACCGGGATGCTTGTGACTGCAGGCACGGGTTTCAGAGGCTGTGAAGCCCCAAGCCCCAGAGTTACAGCACACATGGGAACCCACGGCCTCCAGCTGTGCCTCTGCCTGCAGCTGTCAGCGTGGCTTCAGATGTTGCTCACTCTTAAAGGCAGATCTTACAGTTTGCATCGTAAGTCTGTTATGAGCTGGATTCCTTTCCTAATGAATAGTCAAAAAAGTGACCGAAATCCAGTTTTGCATGAGAAAATACATGTTTGTTTGTTCCCTCTGGTCTGCTTTTGTCTAACAAAAACGAGTCCCGCGTCCTTAGGAAAAAAAAACCCCTTATTATTTTTATATTCACAACGATTCTCTCTGCAGCACTGAGACAGGAGATGTGGTTCAATGCAACCGCAATGGTACTAGCTTCGTTTTTTTCTTCTGGAATCTCAGCAGTAACTCCTGCACTGCATTTCCACCAGCAGCCCCCTGGCGCTGGCACAGGTCCCCTTCTGCCGGCCTGCCACCGCGCGGCAGTGCTGCAGAACACGCACCGACAGCCACAAAGAAACGAGAGCCTTCCTGCCTTCGTGAGCTAAGGATTTAAGGAACTGACCTGAGATGCTCTGAACGAGGCACTGTGCTTGGCTGCTGAAATAAAGGATGCCCGCGTGCTCCTGGGAGGAAAGCATCACCCCCTTCCTTCCCTCTGTACCTCTGGAAAACGAGTATTTAAACAATACAGGTTCTCATCCTTTGTGAAAGCAGTTTGGAGGCGTTTCGTGCTGGTATGGTTTTATCTTTGTATTTTTACTTTGTAATTTCTTCTTTTTTTTTTTTTTTTTGGCAAATAAAGGACTCCTGAAATGAGGAAGTATAAAACCTGTCTCCCAGTGGCGGTGCCGTGTTTCTGCTCACTTGAGCTCCGAGTGCTGTCCCCAAACTGTCGGCCTTATATCGCTGCTTCTTTCTGACAGTGGTTTTGGGGAGGGGGAGCTGGCAGCCTGGTTTCTGACAACTCCATGACACAAACTGCAGCAGCTGCAGGGACGTGTTACCTGCCTCCCCGCTTTGTGCTAGCGGTTTCACACTCAAACGCGGTACGGAACATCCACGGGGAGTTAACACAAATGGAAGAGCACAGTGCAACCTCACTGCTCACAGGCAGCACAAGGGTTAGGAAAGCCAGAGAGCAAGGATGCCACTGGGACAAAGGGACCGCCTGCAAGAGCTGCACAAACCAAACGGTCACTTGCAGCTTTGCCTCCCTGCCCCTCCTCCCTCCAGCGTTTAATCCAACCTCAGATGCATACATTATGTATGGAAAGAGCCTTTCCAATTTAAATTAGAAGTTTAAATGTCTTCTCTTTCTTGAAAAAGCATCTTCTGTATGTCGAGACTGAGACAGCCGTAAGCACTGGACTCCTTCAGTACTGGTGTGCATCGAAATGCAATCCACAGCGCAGCTCTTCCAGAAGAAGCTGTTTTTCCATCTCTGCAGCAGTTTTCAGGCAGGAAGACCACCGCAGCTTTTTCTTTCTGATCCAGTTCTAATGAAATTCTGCCGTCTGCAGAAGTTTCACTTTGCTGAGGTGGGCTGGGAAGGAAGCTCAAGCGTCATGCACTTCCTAAGCGAAATCCCCAAGCAGGTTCCTCTGTGCCAGCACAGAGATGAGCTCCGTGCTGCTCAGCACCACAGGAGGAAGGCCAGGCTGACGCACACACGGAGCCCCTGCCAGCCCAGCCCAGCCACGCTGAGCTGCAGTCATCGCTGCGAGGGCTCTGCCAGCAAATCCCCGGTGCTTCTCCAGCGATGGCCAACAGGGAGCGAGCCCTTCTGTGAGCAACGTTGGGCTGACTTTTCACTTCACTCTTTTTTGACCACGGGCAGCACTGGAAGCTCCCACACCAGCATGCTGCAGAGTTCCCTTTTTAAAACGGAAACGAATGCTTTTCAAACTGGAAGAAGCACTGCGGTTATTTTCAGGAACACCACGACCCTTTCCATCGCTCAGCTCATTCAACAACAGCCAGCCAGGAGGTTAAAACAACGCAACCGAACCAACCTTAATGGATGCAATTACAGAAATTAGACATCAGTGAACTAAGCAGCGCTCAGACAGTTTGAAATATGCCACACCGGTGCTCTCGGCAGTTGCAAAATAGAATTAGAAAACTAACATTTATTCAATCAATTGGAATTTTAATACACATTTCAAAAACGTGGCAGCATAAAAGGAAACGTTTTTTAAAACAACCTGGATCTACCATTTGCACTGTTACATCAACCATCAGGGCTCTCCTGTCAACAGTTCCAAAACACGCTTGGCCTAAACCGCCGCCGTCGGTACCACGCGTATCGCGGCACTGAGACACTGAGGGTCCCAAGAACTCCCACGTCTGTGGAGAGAAGGTACTACCGATGTAATTTCATAGAAGTCCTACTAAATGTGCCACCGACGACCCCAGCGAAACATAACAGCTCTGCAAAACCATTGAGCAACAACCCACGCTGTGCACTGTACTCCCCCTGAAATCAGACTCTGCTCTGGCAATGTTTCTTACACGCAGTGGACTGGGAAACAGATTTACATCAGTAGGTCACGACCAAAGCACCGAATCGGGGAACTGTAGGATCCTCTGGGGCCAACACAAAGATCACATACAAGTTTAACTAAATACATTTTAATAGGACATCATTAAATCTCATGAGGGCTAGAAAACACAGATCTTCGGTACCTGGGTTGGCAAATAAAGACAAGAATACTAAGAAGCATTTTCCACCATTTACTCATTATCAAAAATATTTTCCAACTCTTCTTGCAAAACAAAAACAAAAAAGTACAGACTGGACACATACATCACATTTTTCTTCCTATGGCTTTAACCCCCCACCCTACCCACCCCACAGAAAAGACGGGGGGAGAAACAAACCAAAACCAACAGAAAGATCCGACCACGTCCACAGAAAATGACACCATGGTACACTACGAAACGAAAGGAGGTGCCATTCGTGTCCAAAGGTTTTTGCTTATTTCTTAGGTGAGAAACCATCATTGTACATGCTTTGTGCCAAATCAAAATGCACCTAACGTTAGGTCAGCAAGCACTGCAGGCTCCAGTAGATGAATTAAAGGAAAGACGGAAGCAGTTAACTTGGAAACGTCACGTACTATTCAACATGCTGCTGAGACAGGGATTGCCTTTCAAATCAGAAGGTAACGTTTTGTGTTCCAGTCAGCCCGTGTTTAACCTGTGCCTCATCACTCCAAGGGGAGGAATTTCTGCTTTCACCACACAACTGAATTTTTTTAAGTTGCCAATGAAATCTTAAATACGGGACTGAAAGCTTCTGGCTGCACTTCTATTTAAGGACTGCAATTAAATAAACTTTTATTATTATTATTAAAAAAAAAAAAAAGCTAAATTGCTACAAAGGCGTTTTCATTTTTGACGCTTTCTGAGACAACTTTTTGTTACTTTTCCACTTGGGGTCTTTTCAGCCCAAGTCACAGAAACACTGGTCTCTGAAAGCAGCTTTCAGAACATCACAGAAAAACGCACTAGACTCCGGGTAAATCACACAGCTTATTCTAACAAACATCCAAAATATCTGACCTCTGACAGAAATCCATCTTCTGCCCCAGCTGAGAGATCCTACCCGCAAAGAACTGCCCCTAGAGGGGCAGCGGCAGCTCCCAGCTGTGCTGTGCTTCAGCTTCAAGCAAACAAAAACAGCCAGGGCTGGGAAGTGCTGGAGGTATCTGCGTCCTGCGGGCACCGCCCGGCAGCAGAGCAGGGGCAGAGAAATGTCAGCCACGGGGCCCCTCTTTGGACGCTCACTGAAAAAAGAAAAGCAACTCTGTTCTAGAGGCAACACAATTAAAATCAAAATCGAGAACTGGCAACCAAAGAAGAAGAGGAGGGGGCTGACAAGGAAGCAGTGGCAGTCCCACTCGAGCCTTCTTTGCGTACAATTTTTCTCCGCCGATCAAAACAGGCACATGTCAAACAGGCACATGTCAAACAACGGAGCTGGCACGGAGGGCATTAACAGATCGGGAGCGCGAGCAGCGGGACTGGCAGGAATAAAACTGGAATGGTGCGTTGGAGGCAGCGATGTAACGTTCACGTCCAGGTAACTGATGTCCCCAACCCTTCTGGGACCGAGCTGCTTCCTGGGCTGCCAGCTTTCTCACCATCTCACTGATCTTAATTGTTAACTGTTCCACAATCAATTCCAACCTTCAGAAATTACCTGCCCTTCTCAGGCTGTATTCCTCAGCTCAACGCTGCATCTCCTACAGACACACCAGGTGATCTTCTCGTGACGGGGACTGTAACCAACGCATGACTGCTGTTCTGCACCATAATCCTGCACAGCTTACACGGGCTAACTAGATACCGCTTCTCTACGTTTAAGCAGAAGCTTTGACTGAGCACAAAGCATGAGCAAGTACAATGAGGTTAATATACTCCTTGCCAAAGATCTTGTGATAAAATCATTTACATCAGCAATTCATCTCAAACTATGAGGTGCTGTAAGAACTAAAAACAGTTTTAGGGTAACTCCTCCGTTATCTGCAACTATTTCCCAGACACTAATACACATAACATAGCAATGAAAAACACTTGATACAAGTGATCTAAACGCAGGAGCTCCAGCAAGTTAAACAGAACCATAGCTGCCTTTAAACTGTAGCAGTTCCCCTACTGACGGCAGGGAAAAGAACAAGATTCAACAGTCATATCTCACGTCTATAGCTTCATCCAAACTTTTGTCATCGTGTGTACTGGCAGCTAAAAACGTAGTTACTGGTGACCCTGTCACATTGATTACACTGGTGCTTGTGCTGGCATTGCGCACCGCAATGCTTGTCACATTAATGCCCAAAGTAAGCCTAGTCTGCTCCAAGGCCTTTTCTGGCACTGCAAATGCCTCCAGCTTCTTCTCCCCATTAGCCATGTAGGAGTTTTGGCAGCCCCGGCATATGCAGTCAAGGCAGGCTTTGCGGTTAGAGTAGCAAGGGCAGCGTTGGCCACGGCATGTAAGAACACTTGGATTTTGGGTGGCACGACCACATTTGCACCCTTTCTTTTCCTGTGGCTTTTTGTACACAGTTTTTGTTGGGCTTCCCGGCATAACGTTACTGCTAGGAACTTTCTCCTTCGCTTTGTCTTTTGTTTTCAGCACTCCCGGTTTGGCTTTGGGGTGAGATTTCTTAGGGGCGTGTTCTAAGTTCTTTTTCACGCTTTTGTTAGACAGGAGCACAGTTTTACTTATTTTGGGAGTAGTGCCTCCGTTAGGTACAGTGGCAACAGGCTGCAAGGACATTTTATTTTCCTGTTTCACTGTCACGGGAGCCGAAGCTCCCAGCGTTGGGCCACAGATGATGCTGGAGATGGGCAGAGGTTGAACCTTTTCACTGTCGCTTTCCGATCGAGATCGCTTTCTGTTTAACTTGACTACCTTGGGTGTTGCTGCTGTGCACGAGATCCCATGAGGAGAAGCATCTGTGGACACGAAAATGTTATGGCTAAGAGGCGGGGGAGAAAGCTGTAGGAAAGGGCCATTAGTCACGTTCGCCTCCAAGCTGGGCTGCAAATTAGAACCACAGACTTCGGTACTTGAGACGGTTTCTAAGCTCCGGAGAACTTCCTCGACGCTAAGGAGAAGCGATCCGCCCGGTTTTATGTCTTCACTAAAGCTGCAGATGTCAATGCCCGTCGTGCACAAGTCACTGGTAGAAACGGGGTCGCACACGGGCTGCAGGCTGCTAGGGGTCTCTTCATTTTTCATGTACTCTCCGGTACTACACACGTCGATGGTGTTTGCATGTTCAGGAGAAGGAATATTCACTCCAAGTTTATCTACTGAAAGCCCATTACAATTGGGCAACCCGTTGATAACAGAACCTCTGACATCAGCGTCCTGCGTGCTCTCCGGTTTTGACGTCAAAGCAGCTGGAGGATCGTTCGTGAGTTCGGAGGTGGAAGGTACTGGGGAATGTGTCAAACACAAAGCCAACCCCGTATCGGAAGGCTTTTCCGTCTCTTCGTGGAGTGGCGATCCATCTTTGAGCAAAGCCAACAGGTCTGCGGAACAGTCGACTGCTTGGATAATATCTCGTGCCAGTGGGGTTTGCGTTATGTACTCGCAGAGTTTCTTATAGCAATTCACTAAAATGCTTAGCTGCTTATTCTCCTCAAACTGTTCATAGTCCTTGCACCAGCTGCATGACGGCTTCATCATCATCTTCTTGCCTTTGCACGTTTTGCAGACATAATGCTGACACGTGGAGTTTGTGGGAGCAATAGGGTCTTGGAGCAAATTTCCTGAAGAAAAAAAAGGAAAAGAAAGATTACCATGAACTCGAGCCAGGCTTCCCACACCATACAGGATGGATTCCTCGTAACGTGCAGCAATAAACGGCCTGAAACAGTACAACGAGTCCCAGGAAAACGCACCATGTGTCTGCAGCCTTCACAGACACTCCTCACTGAACCCAAACCAGTCCCCATATGCCCTGAGCCATTCCTTCCCCTGAAAGTCACAGAAGACACAAGGGTTCTGTGAATTGACCAGGAGGAGAGCTACTGTCTGGACTCCAATGGAATCAGTGAGAACAAATGGAAACTGAGCAAAGGGAAACCCTACAAGGAATGTAACAGTGATGCAACAGCAAGCCCAGAAGGAAAGAACGCACAACAGAGACTTTCACTTTTCATTTGGCTGGGAGTGAAAACAGCACAGCTTTATGACAGCACCACCAATGAAGCACAAACGTTTCATCTCTGTGAGCAACAAAGGCAATTAACGGCTCTTATGAATTCTTTTAAGTACCAAATCGAACACCTAATAGTGGATTTGAAGAAAAATAAAGGAAACCTGTGTCGTTCCTTGCAGACGACTCTCGTGCCAGAGCAGAAGGTGCAGCCAGGGAGAGGTGCACCCCCACTTTCCAATGCAAGGACGTCCACCAGTGGACCAAGACTTAAAATTTAACAGTAATCATCACAGCCACGATGCTTGAAGAGTTAAGTGTCAAAACCAGCTCACACGTCCCGCGCAGATGTGAGGAACTGCAGGAGGTTTCTCTGAGATCTTACTGTTGAGGAAAAAAACCCTATTTTAAAAAGCCAGCTGCTAACGTACTGCACACACACACCAGCACAGGCTTTACACACGTGGTGCTGACAGAGTGGAAGGGGAGGTTTTCATCACTCTGAAATGAGAAGTGTGGAAGAATGCTTTTGCTTGTTCTTAAGAACAAGGTGAGCCGCGCGGAAGGGTAAAATACAAAAGAACAGTGCTCGTTAGAACTCATAGAAACAATCCAGCTAGTACCTACACCCAGCATCACTTGGTTGTTTTTAGCCAGCTCTGGGACAGAAAGGTATTCTAACGCCCAAATAAACTTCAGAGTACCCATAGTCATCTACAGCAACAGGTTTCCCCTTCCTTAACAGCGGGTGTTCAGCTCTGATCAGCAGTGTCCCCACGAGGAGACCCCGAGTGAAGAGAATCAGAGGATTCTCACCCGGATTTCGCAGCGCAGTGGAAGATGCTCTTAGGGACAATCAGTACCACACTGGGAGCAGAAAGCAAAGAGCATAGAGCGAAACACACTGCAAGAACAAGCCGTGAATATCTTCTTTCATCAGTTGCTTTCAAGGAAACTTCCAGATGGAATTTCCACAGCCGTGACAGCCCCTGGAGCAGTACAACAGAACCTCCCTGAGTGCGCTGAGTTACGAATTCAGCTCTGATGACCCCAACTTTTCTGCGTTGATAGCCTGGTAGGGAACCCAAACCCTCATGGAACTCATCCCTATGCTACCTTTTATTAAACCCTTTTTCCTAACCCAGCCTTCCCTGCTTGCCACCATGGAAACAACTTCAGAAAATTCAACTTCTTGTGTCTGAGGTAACAGGAAACTTGCACTAGCACTGTCATGTTGTAGAGCTCCCAAGTCCCACCAATGAGCAGATGAAGATACCATCCTGTTTTCCCTCTACCCTGAATCCCTTGGTACTACTGGCACATGAGAAATGCCACCGAGCTGCAGCTGGAACAGCAACTGTATGGGAACGTGCAGCTACAGAAGGAACCATGAATGGAAGAAGCTGCACAGCAGAGGTTCAAAGCACAACTGCAGCCACTGGAAATGAGTTGCATGACCAACAGTAGGTACAGAACTTCTCCTTGCTGCTCTGCTGAGAAGAGCTGACTTGAGGAAGACCGACTCCAGATCCTACAGGGGCAACAGCAAGGACTCCACAAGTTAAGCACTGAAGATTTAAAGCCAACGGGCGGAACCTGAAGTTACACAATGCAACCTGCTGTAGAAATGTCACGTTCCCTTCAGATGGCACTATTTACAGAGCAACACAAGCAGAGGTGTCCACGGTGGTCACAAGGTAACACAGACCCACAGAACTGTAGGGGTTGGAAGGGGGCTTTACAGATCATCAAGTCCAGCCCAGGTTGCACAGGTAGGAGACCAGGTGGGTCTTGAATGTCTCCAGAGATGGAGATCCAGCACCTCTCTGTGCAGCTCCAGTGCTCCGTCACTGCACCGTGAAGAAGTTCCCATGCACATTTGTGCAGAACTTCCCATGCTTCAGTTTGTGGCCATTTCCCCTCGTCCTATCACCACACACTGCTGAGAAGAGCCCAGCCTCGTCCCTTTGCCTCCTGCTCCTCAGATATTTATAGACATGGATCAGATCCCCTCTGAGTCTTCTTCTGTCAAGGCTGAACAGCCCCAGGTCTCTCAGCCTCTCCTCATAAGAGAGGTGCTCCACACCCTTTATCATCTTTGGAGCCCTCTGCTGCACTCCTTCCAGGAGATCCCTGTCTTTTGTGCACTGAGGAGCCCAGAACTGGACACGATAACATATGACATAAAATTTTGTGAGAAAAGTCCATAACTGCCATCGGGGAAAAACAGAAGAAAGCTTTAAATTGCACCAGCTACTCTTAAAAGCTACATCCATAAGCAGCTGCCGGGCCCTTGTGGATCCTCACCCTTCCAGCAGGAAGGGCAGAAAGCTGTGCTCCAACTGGAACAAGAAGCAAACACGAGGAATACCTGCTCATGTAATGCTCTGAGACTTCAGCAGCCGCCGTCACACTACATATGCATCCACTGCACCTCCACCAGGGGAAGGCCACCTGTACTGGGCCTGTGCCCTGTCCACCTTCAGCCTCACTTTGCTTCTTGAAGAGTGATGGTGATCGACGCCTTACAGATAACAGAACACTAAAACACACCAGAGATCCAACCAAACAAAAACGTGCAGCCACAACTTCACTTCTAATTAGATTTTTTTTTTTAATCTTGTTGACAACCGTGTGATTCATTGATCCCCAAAATACATTTGGCTGCAACTGCTGAACGGGTGCAAAAGCTAAAAGAAGATATTAAAATCTCAGAAAATAAAAAAAAGAAAGAGGTAATTTCCAGAAGCTGTGCGGAAGAAGACAGATGGACAGACAAAACAAAACAGTGTGTATGCTCCTGCTGGTTGAAGGAACACAGTGAGTTGTACCCTCTGTAAATGCCAGCAACCTACACAGGAGAGACGTTAGGAATGCCTGAGCCACGGGAATGTTTTCAGCCTGAGCTCATATCTCATATTCTTTCTCCAGTCGGAGTTTATTTCCTATGTGCGTTCCGTGGCACTTATTACTCTCTTCAGATTTAGTATTGTTAATAGGAAAAAAAAATAATAATCAATCGCAAGATGCAAATTCGCAGAAATTTAAGTTTAATTAGCTCTAATACTTGGGGAATCATACCAAGTCAACAACGTGGTCCCAGGAAGGCAATATCTGAGCTCTTCCCAAGAATGGGGAGGCACCGAGCTTTGGCGTGTTCCAAACGGTTGGACTGCGTGGGCTCCCAAATTACCAGATCTCCCCAGATCAAACTGTAAAATGCACCAAGAAAATACCAATGGAAAGGCTCCCGAGATATTACCTAACCCATCCTCAGACCTTAAATAACCACACTGAGTTGCACCAAAGATCCATCCAGCGCAGCGTCCCATCTCACCAGCGGCCAAAAGCAGATGCCTATGGCATGGAGTAAGATCAAGGCAAGCAAACCCTTAGTGTGTGCCCAGCCTTCAGCTGCTGTTGTTCTTGGAGATGGAGTTTCCACGTATTCTGTAACCCTCCAGATGCTCTCCAAAGGCTTGTCTCACCTCCTCCTGAGCTACGTCACACGTTATCTGTCCCAGTAGGCTTTGACAAGAAGCTCCCTGGTCAGTTACTGTACTGAGCATGACTTTTGTTTCGAACCATTACATCTGCTAGTTTCATTGGATAATCTGTGCTGCTTGTGCTGGAAGAGCTGAGCCCTGCCCCTACCTGCGCCAGCTCCTGGTTTTACAGCCACCTATCACACATCCCCCATGCTGTCTCCTTCCCAGACTGGGAAACCTATACAGCTTTATGCAGTGCCATAACAAACTCCACCATCATTCACAATTTTTAACGTAGGTTTTACTTCTGATTGATACTCAGCTCTGAGATTGTATTTCCGCAGTTTTTCATTGACAGATGTGACTTCTGCCTGGCAGCCATCAGTGCAGCATCATTTATACATGCACAGAAACTCTTAAAGATATAAAACGACATGTTCTGAGAAGTAATATTTTTCTCCATCTTTATCACTCAGCATTTATCTGAGCTAAACTTCAAGTGCCATTTTATTGTGCAGTCGCTCCTCCCCCTAAGATCCTGCCATGCTTCTCAACACAGACCTTCATTTATTCTACTTGAAATAACTCGGTAGTGCTAAACTTCAGCTCAGCCCCTTTTCTTCTTACAGTGCCTCCAGTAAGAGGCTTCAAATTGCCCTGAACAGCATCAGCTCTTGACTTCCCTACTCTCAGAAGGGTTTACCAGGCATCTGCTTTAATGTGAGCACTTACACTTAGTGGGCAGGATACACAGAGAAGAGACCTTTAATATATTATTTACAGAACCTCGTGGCTGTCCTGGAAAGCTGTTGCCGGGAGGGAGGTCATTTAAAACCCCAAGGAACACTTCCTATGGAGTTCCTTAATGAGTGTTACTCCACGGCTGCAGGAAGAAGGGACGCGTCTGCAAACCCTATCTCACAGACCTTGGGAGAAGGAGAATGGGGCACAACATGATCATTAGGTGCATGTATCCAGCAAATGTGCTCCTTCCCTTTTTAGCCTCCATGAACAAAGGCAGAAAAGGAGGTTCACTCTCAGCACATAAAACTGCTCTGATGCCCCTGGAAAGGCCTATTGGAACATTACATATTGCCTTCTTAAGGGCCCAAGCTTCTAAGACAAACGTAAGCATTATATGCTAACTTGACAGAGCAAACTAGGAAAAAAATCAAGTCCAGTTCTGCTACAAGTATAAAGAAATGTATCTTTGGGGTTAATCTCAAATATCTGTCAATACCTTTAATATCTCTTGCACAGCAAGCAAGTGGCAGCTCAATAGCCACAGCCCTCTGCTGCCTTCTCTGTACCTGACTGAGGCAGTCTGGCTGCTACACAGCACTGAAGTGGGATCAGCACTGTGAAGGCACAAAGGAAGGTACACAGGGACGCTCCAACCAGCCAGGCTTTTAACGTTTAACATTACAATGACCGTGGTGGTGATGGCAGCGTGTTCAAGCTCTGTAATAAACAGGCTTGACAAAGGCAATTAAAGATAAATAAATTCCCCTTTTCGACCACCCAGAATAAATTTTCCACCCTGCCTTCCAAGAGCCGAGAGGTTTCAAATGGCAGTGTTAACATTTCTGCTACGAGTAAAAGATGAATTTGTTTTTACACAGTTTAAGCGCTCAAAAGAATGACAACATACTTCTACGCTTTCAGGTCTATTTAACTGTATCTATCACATTCTCTGAGCACACAAGATGTAATGAAAACTATTTTCTCCCCACTCCAAAAAACAATTCTCACTTGTCAAACTCCAGCATAGAGCTCCAGAGGCTCTGCTCGCTGCAGGGGAGTTGGATTACATGGCCCTCAGAGGTCCTTTCCAACCCAAAGGATTCCAAGTCCATGCTTTGAAGCAGCAGCAAGAGCTGCTGTGACCACTGGGCTCAGGAGATGGAGGCTAACAAATTATATCATGGAAGGACTTCAAAGTGAATTCCTTTCTAGAAGCTGGAAAATTCTAACTATCTGGGAAACCCGGCGCTCAATGTGCTTTGCATTATTTCTCAAGTTATACATAAATGTAAAGAAACTTTCTTGGCCTCACACAACTCCAACGTAATATCAAGCAACTCCTTCCTGCAGTTACTCAAGCTGATCTGTAATCATAACCCAGTAAGAAAACAAACTAAAGAAATCTGTGTTTGGACTCATCCACGGATCTGGGTCATTAAGATGTTCCCAGAAAGGTGCCTGTTGGAAACACATTAACTTGTCTCTAAACTGTGTGAAACACAGTTAGCTTGGTCACTATCCTCATCTCCCACTGCCTCAGTGAGAAACACACAGCTCAGCTCACACGGGAAGGCAATACTGTGACTCTGCTTTGCTCTTCGGAAGCCCGGCACCACCCCGATCTCAGCGTGGAAACCACAGGCACTCCTCCTACCACGTCTCTCAATTCTGTGTTAAGATTGGAGTATTTTTAGTTTAGAAACTGATCTAAATTCAACGGGTACAACCTTGTGCTGTCAACACACATGCAGTACAATGCAGACAGCCTTGAAAAAGCAGTTCTGCCAAGAGTCACGTGCAGGATTTCAAACAGGAAACAGTGAATTTAAGAGAGGCGGTTCAAGAGGAAGAGAAATCAACCAAGCTCCTGGCTAAACATTGGTGCACTCAGAGAACTGCCAACACGTGATGGCTGGCTGATAGTTTTCATGAGTTGAAATAGAGAAAAGAAGAAAATATCAATAGAAAACACCTGGAAAATATGCACCAAATCCACACTTCTTTCAAACACAAAAGGGAACTGTGACCTGGCAGCCCAGATCGTGAATCAGCCTTCACTTTCCTCAACGGAAGGGGAATGGACAAAGAATGAGAAGTGCGCTCAATGTTTCCATCACAAAAATCAAACGTTCCTTCTCACTTCAGATCTCTGATATCCACACTGGGCTCACATCCACAGAAGAAAGTCCAATGTCATGCACGTAACTAAGCCTTTCAGGAGTGGGACTGTGTTCCTTCTCCCTTTCCTCTATGACTGGAAATAGGATTTTCTGGAAATATTAAATCTAAGTTTCACATAGCAATCTGTGAAGAGCATCCCCTAAACGCTGCATACCTCAGACTGTCTCAGTACCACCAGAGAATTCAAACTTTGGTTGCTCTAGAATTATAACTCACTTGCATCCCACTAGTTTCTAGAAGCTTCTTCCCTTAGATATTTGTAGAAATTGCCATTGCGAACGTCTGAAGAAACAGTAGTGTCTGAAAGGTCTAATTCACCACTTCCTGGTGGCAAAGCATAGCCAAAGGTCACAAATTCCACTCGGGTCCATACCAGCACTGCTGAGAGCTGAAAACGGGCTGGAGGAGGTCCCACTAGGGGATGGGAAAAGCAGTCAGACCTGCAGAAGCAATGGGGAATCAGCTCAGTGTGGGCCAAGGAAGGAAGAAGCCACCAGCACGGACAAGACGAAAGAGAGATGCGTGTTCACACAACCCAATGTGTCCCCAGCTCTGGAGAACTCCCACACCTGGCTAGCTGGATGAATTCACTAAGTGTCAACTTCTACCTCCAGTATAAAAGGTGTCAACAACTATGCTGACGCAGGGTGGGAACAACATCCCTACAGTGACATCAAACAGAAGAAAAAAGAGTTGATGTAACCCTTCTGTCTTTAAATGCATGCCATTTCCCACGCTTGGAGGTTGCATCCGTAACTCTCCTTTACCATTCAGCCTTTAAACCTCCGGCCAAGATTCTCCAAGAGCCATCTCAACACAGCCACCGAGCTGTGCGAGATGCTGCTCAGTACTATCACACTGTCTCTTTGTTCCTTGCCACTCCTTAATCTCTTGGAAGCCACACGCTGTCTCACATCCCATTACTTGGATTACAGGATGTTTAAGACAAGAGCTATATTCTTACCCCGTGTTCCCACCGTGCAGACTAACTCTGGGTTCCCGGCCACGCGTTCCTCTTGAGCCATGCAACCTTTCCAGTCCTTTTACATTCTAAAGCAGCAATAATCTTTCAGGTATTTTCTAAATGTTCAACAGAGGTTCTGGGGCGAAGTCCTCCACCGACAGAAAGAAGCCAAATGATCGGGTGAGAATCTCCTACAAACATTTTAACCACGGTTCAAGACCATCAGCACAGCAAAGCCAACTGAAGCTCTGAATGACTTGAAGAAACCTACACAGTATTCGAAACAGAGAGAGTCGCTTTTAAGATTTGTAGCTCAGATAAGCAGTATTTTTAAAACACAAAGATTTGTTGCATAAACCCTGCTAGGCTATTTTTAAACGGCACGTGGTATTAGCATGCAATTTAATAACAATCACGTTAGTCCGGAGACTGAAACACAGATTTCACGTCCTCAAAACACTTTGTGACTAGAGCACGCTCGGAGTACTTATTCTATCCAAAATCTCTAGGAAATGCTGCCTCGCACAGCCCTCAAACAGGACGAAGCATCACCTGCAGCACCAGCTGCGAAGCCACCACACTGAGTCCTAGGAGCACACACACACAGTGCTGTGCCATCGCCGCGAGTTAACCTTTCCAACCCACCGGGAAAGGCAGAGACCTCCAGTGCACTCGGAGCAGATCGAGTTGACCAATTTATAATTGCCAGTGCGACTTCACGATCAGATGAGAAGCAAACCAGCTGGCCTGAATCCAGCGCGTTGAGCAAGCAGTGAAAGCACAACCACATCAGCTGGTGTCTGTAGCTGTCACACCTAAAACCAATTCTGTCCCGCTAAATGGACAATCTTGACTGCAGAATGAACACCTACAGAATAACAAAGCCTAGCAGGACGCACTCACAGAGATTAAGTGCTGATGCCGATGACAAGAGGAGTGCTAATTTGGGCAGTGATCTCCCAGAGGAAGCGCTGTGGGATTTTAACAACTTCATACACTGATAACCCATGCAGCATTCCTCTAACAAAGAACCATCCTTAGACATTTACAGCCCATACTTCATTTCACTAAAGTCCGACCAGGAAGGGAACCACACACTGAGTGCTCTGTGTTCCTGAATCCATACGCAGATATTTGGATCTCACAGTCTACAGACACAGATGGGAAAAAAGAAGCATCTGAAAAACTTCAACAGTTTTGGTGGGCAAAACACCCACTGTTTTACCATGGCACCTCACAGTGTAATCTCTGCCTCAGCACTTAAACTTTACCTCTTAAAACACCGTGTGAGATGTAAAAGGCTCTGCTAGCTTGACAAAGGCACACAGAAGATAGGCTTTGAGTGGTCTTACATACACAGGAAGCACAGTTAGCTGTTTGCACACGTGTATACAAGAGGCAAAACGTATTTTGAAAATATCACAGCAGGGTCAGAGAGATGAAGAGGCACCAGTGTTCACCCATGTCAGAAGCAAACGAGAATCAAAGAAGGTCAATTTGCCTTCACCAGTGTGAGCTGAAGCCTTGTGACTGCTGGTCAGCGTCAGAAGGGGCAGTTTTGCGTTGGCCAGGAGCACTCTCCCGTGACTAACAGCCCACAGGCTCAGAAAGACACCTGACTGACCGTGCAGGACAGAAACTGCGTGTTATTACATGGGTGCACAGCACTCAGCCTCATAAAGAACCCGGGATTCACAGGGGCTCCACATCTACCAGCCCGCTACCAGAAGTCCAGACACCAAGACAACGCTGGGGAACCCCTCGTAGGCAACATCTTTGAAACCAAGAGCAGCTACGCTTATCTGAAAGTTTGCTGCAGCACAGAAAAAGAAGGCCAAGCAGCAACCTTACAATTCAAAGACAACAGGAGTTGGAGAGAGGATGCGGAGCCACCACGAAGCAGCGGGTAAGTCAGAACATCTGTGGATGCTCTACAACCTGAAAGTGCCAGAAAAGCCACGCAAGAAATGCTAGAGAGGGGAAAGGGAGCTTGGGGGTTCGGGCAGGGACATATTAAAGACAGGCAATCTCAATAACACAGAGTGCAAAAGCAATACCACAGAAGGGCAGTAAGGAAAGAAGTCAAGGCAAGGAGAGGAAAGAACGCATTTCAGAGGAGCAGTTTGAACGTGGAAAGTTCAGACAGCACAGATACTAACAGAGGGACTGCGTTAAGACAAATTCTGACAAATACAACGTTCAGCCAAAAGCCATCAGATAATTGAGCAAAAGCTGTCACCATTCATGGGGAGAGACACAGGTAGAGGTATGAAGTAACAGAACTGAAGGCGACGCGCAGGAGACAAAGAGCAGAGTCGCGTTCATATTGACACCAGAGTTCCACGAGGAGAAAAAAACACTTGGGCAAATTATCTCAGGAAATGACGCCGCAGCCAGCCTGGGAACGGGCTCCCTCCTTCCCCGCACAAACCGATCTCTATTTTCTAAGACTTTAAATGGGAGGAGCTACTGCTACAGGATGGGAAGCCTCCACGACTCGTTTAACAGCCCCGACGGCGGCTGTAAATAAATAAAATGGCTAACTTTGCGCACCCCGCTAATGCAACTAAACCTCGACGCGACCGCACACCGGCACAGATAAACAGAAGCAACCGGAGGGGCCAGGAGCCCGGGCTGCCAGGAGATGCGAGCGCCCGGCAGCAGGGCTCAGGGCTCCCCGGGCGGAGCACAGGAGCGGGCAGCAGCTGACAGCTCGCCCTGGGCTCCGCGGCCGGCCCCCGCCGCTCCGGGTGCCCCCACCAAACGCAGCCGGCCGTCTTTTCGGTAGGAATGAAGCAGGGGAAGGCTGGCAGCTCCCGGCCCGGCTCGCTTTTCGTGCCGCGCACAAAAGCAACCCGAAACGCTGTTCCTGGGCGCTCACAATTCCCGGCTCTCAATCTAAATGCCGCTCTTTTTAATTATTATTTTTGTTTTTTCCTTGCAACGCGAAGCCACAAGTTCTCCCTGCCCCTACGCCGCGCGTATTGTCTCCGGCACCGTTCCCAACGCTCGCCCTCAGCCGCCTCTCCTAACGATTAACTGTTCCGCATCGGGCCGTTCCCGCAGCCGCTAATGACGGCCGGGCCGCCCGCAGCGCTCGGGGAAGCACGGCTCGGCTCGGCTCGGCTCGGCTCGGCCCGCACCCCCGCCCCGCTCCGGATCCGGCTTTGCTCCGCGCCGAGGCCCGGGGCCGCATTGTGCAGGGAACAAAAGAAAGGTCCTCACCGCACACGCAGCAGGAGAGGGACTGCCTGAAGTAGGGCAGGAGCTTGTTAATCTCGGTGAAGGACTGCGGATCCCCCGGGTCGTAGTTGAGCACCAGGCGGCTCGCGGAAACGTAGAGAGCAGTGGCATTCACCGGGTTCATCGCAGCCGCTCGCACGCCGCCGCCTCCGGGGTGAGAAGAACGCGCGGCGCCGAGTCCGTGCGGGCGGCGGGCGGCCCCGGCCCGGGGGCGTCGCTTCGCTGCGGGGCCACGCGGAGCCGCGCGGCGGAGGCCCGGCGGCCTCGGCCGTGTCACGGGGCCCGCGCTGGCTGCCGCTCCGCCTCCCGCGGGGCCTCGCTCCCAGCGGCGGCCTCGGCCCGCCCGCGGCGCAGGGAGGCGGCGGCGCTACGCCGGGCTGCGGGCCATGCTCCGCCGGGCCCTGCTGCTCTCCCCGCGGGCGCGGCCTCAGCGGCGGCCCCGCATGGCGGCGGCCGCAGGGAGGAACCGCGAAGGCAGCTCAGGGCGGCGGCGGGCCGGGCCGCGCTGCCCCGCTCCGGCGGCGGGGGAGGGAGGGAGAGAGGGAGGGAGGGAGGCGGATGCACCTGGGCCTCAGCGCGGCCGCATCGCCGCGGCCTTCCCCGCGGGGCCGGTGGCTGCAGGCTGCGCGGCCGCGGGCCGGGCGCCGCTCGCGGGGTGAGGGTCCGCCGCCCGATCCGCGCCGCAATGTCAATAGCAACCGTTAGATCCAACCGTCACTGCGGAGCCATCGCCGCTGCCGTCTAGCGCCCAGCACCGCGCATGCGCGCCCGGCGCGCTTCCCTCCCGCAGCGGGGGCCCATCCCGCGGGTGGGGGGAGGAGGGGAGGGGGAGCGCGGCGCCCTCTGGCGGGGCCCGGCAGCGCCGCCCGCAACGGCAGCGGGGAACGGGGAGCGGGGAGCGGGGAGCGGGGGCCGCCCCCGGCCTGGGCGCGGCAGCGAGCGCGCCTCCACGGCCGCCTCCCTTCGGCTCCGCCGCTCCGCGGGCGGGGTCGGCCGCCGCCGGCGCTCCGAGCGCTGGGGCCTTGCCGCGCGCAGGGCCTCCGCCTCGCGGGGCGGCGGTGCCGTGCGGCCGCGAGCGGCCGTGCTGCGTCATGGCGGGCGCCTCCCCGCAGCGGCTGCGCCCCGCCTCTGCCCTCCGCGGCCCGGCGCTGCTCCGGCTCGTTTCCAGCCGCAGCGGTGCTGTGCTCCTATGGCCGCCCCTGTGCTCGCAGCTCTGCTCTTTCCCACGGCTCCCCCTGCACGCTCACGCACTGCTGTCCGTACCGAGACAGCCGAGGGCTTCCCGACGCCTTTCCGCTCCCTGGCGTTGCCGTGCGCGCCCTACGCACAGCCCTCGGTGCGCTCACACAACACCGTGTGTACATACAGCACCCCAATCTCGTGCCCCCCAGCAGCAGCCGGAGCTGCCCGCATACGGTCAGTCCCTACGTTTCGTGCTGTGGCATCTCTGCTCTGCCCACGTAGCCTGCCAAGCTCCAGCTCCCTTGGGTACACATCCCCTGCGCTGAACCAAGCCAACAAACTGAAATAGCATCCAGCACCAAGTGTACAGACCTCCCTGTATCCCACGCTGCCGCACTCCTCAAAACGCGTGCATACGGACGCAGGAGGTCCCTGGCAGCAGATGTGTGTGCCAGGGATGGGGCACCAGCACTTCTCTGGGCAGTAGTGCCAGGGCCTCGGTGCCCCGGGGCTCCCTGCCGTCACTGTGGATGTCTGGCAGCTGCTTTGCTCACTCTTGTTGCTGTCTCTGGACCTGCTCTGCGTTTTGTTGTTCAGGTACCACGGTGCTGTGTTCCCTGTCAGTGACAACACTGCTCCTGTCTGCCCTGGTGCCAGCCTCTGTTCCGGACTCACCTGCCCCTGTGGAGCAGCTATTTTGGTAGCTCTCAGATACTACTGGCCTTGGGCACAAGTATCTGCTTATCTGACTCTTCTGCCAGTGGTGTGTGCTCAGTACTGAATAAGCCCCCAAACACTCACGCTATCTCATACACCAGTGGAAAAAGACTTCACCTTTCCTCTTCTGGGAGAGGGACAAAGAGTGAGGTATAGTGCGTGACGCTGCTCACATTTTCAGCTGCTGTGGTTTTACTTCTAATTTTGTGCTGCATCTTTCACCTCCATCAATCCATCTGCCTCAGGAGACTTTGAGACCTGTGCAGCAAGCAGACTGTAGCCCCTATTGGTATAAAAAAACCCCAAACTACTATTTACAGAGACCTAGGAGAGGGAGTGAAGAGGACAGACTAGGGCCTTATTTAGAAAATGTATTGAGAATAGTACTTCAGAAAGAGCGGAGGAAAAAAAGACAAGTAAAAAGTTCTTGTGTGTTTTACTGGTCTCTGAAAATCAGCTCAAAATGTTTGAAGCTGGTGCCGTTTGTACATAGCGAATTCCTTGGCCCTGGACAACGAACAAGTGCCGTGTGTTCACGAGTGAGGTGACCCGCTGTCTGTCCCTGCTGCTCAGCAGAGCTGCCCAACTGACCAGCCCTCAGCCTGTGGTCGTGGATCAGAGCGTTATTCAGTCACTTACAGCCTGAGCCTGAGTGCTGATCTTCTGACTTGTGGCACTGCTTCGGTGGAAGATGAATCCCTATTATAGGGATGTTATTTCATTTTCCAGTTCCTAGCAAAATTCTGCCCACAGCTGCATTTGGGAAGAACGAGGCACTTAATTTAGATTAAGTCAGAATATAGCCTGTGAACTCCATCAGACTCAGAGATCTGAACTAACGGCCTAAGTTCTTGAGTTTTAGTTTTAAGCTTTGGCTTTTGATACAGCACTTGAACAGAATAACTATTTAGATCTCAATGGATGGTTCATCATATATATATGATGTTATATGAAGCACGAGGTGATGAAGGAGCTGCCTGTGCCAAGAGATGGTGTATTATAAAGCATATAATTATGCTAGCACCCCATCCTTACAGGAAACTAAACGTACAGGAAACAGTAAATCACCTGGAAAGAGAAAATAATGATAACAAAATATAACAGTAATAAAAGCAGTCACCACATACATATACTGCTTCTGAAAGCCTGGGCATGAAGAAACAGGTGTATTTCAGACAAATAGGAGACCAATGGCAAACTCACTTGCTTGTTTGATATCCGTGTCATTGCATCCTAGATATCGTGAGGAGTGGATAAGACTGCAGTGACTGGGATAGTCACGGCCTGGCACAGGGGTGCTTGTGTTTTCTGAGCTGTTATTAATGAATGAACAAACCAAAGCAAACAGGAATAAATACTGAATCACAGTAACTATGTGAGAAAGAAACAATGGCAAACCTACCAGCTTCTAAGAGGGACTAAGACTGGATTCTGCCCCAAAGCAATCAGAAGGAACTGAAGATATCCCATTGTTTTCTCCTCATCTTACATTCCTGAATGAATGGTATGCTTTCCCATTGTAACAATTTTTTCCTTCTGTCTTCCTGTTCTTCCTGTGTGGTCACATTTCCTGAGGCGTATTCCAGTTGCTTACTAGTCTAGCCTCAAGATTTCTCTCTAGGAATTTTTATCTTTGCTTTGAGAAGTTCATACACATGATGCCATGTCTAGGGACATCCTGTCTCTCTGAACCACAGGAGGTGCTGTGGTGCCCCTTTCTTTCAAGTGCCATTCACTTACGGGGAAGCCGATCCCTGCTTTTTTTTATTAGTGTCTGTACTTGCAAGAAGCCTTCTAAAAAGAGCATTTATATCACGAGCTCAGGAGCAGTGCAGTACTCTTTGTACCTTTGCTGGTATGGAGGGATTCCCTGTTCTAAGCCAGAAAGCTTTTTATTTTTAGTTGTTGAACGCTGAGATATGCGGCACTCAGTGGTTTTATAAGAGTGTTTGCAACTGTGGCTACTTTTTTAATCTACATGCTGCTTTACAGAAACACCCAGCAAACAAACAGGAATCTATTTCTGGTTTGGATTCACCAGAACCTGACAAATATTCCCTGACAATTTTAAGGTGCTGGTGTTCTCACTATAAAACCACCTGCTATTGCTATGATTTTTGCCTGCTGTTGCCTCCGAAGCAGTCACCCACAATTCACTAACTTTCTTGATGTGTTAAAAGGAATTTTCAGTCTGAATTCACAGGACGTGTTCCCCAGCACTTATTATTCAGCACAACTTTCCTCCTATAGTGGATGGCCGTTCTCCCAGCGCTTCACAAATCTAAAACCAGATGACTGCATGGAACTGCAGCAGCTCCTCTCCAGGTATGTGAGCATGCCTGGCCTAGGAACTGTCCTATCTGAACTGGCATCAGTATCCTTTTTGGTTATTTTTTGCATGGTATTCAAATGAGCTGCATGTGTAGACAGTACATCGCGGCTGATGTAAAAGATAAATCTGTTTACACATCTTTAAAAAATGTCACAAAACAGATTTCCAACATACGTATTAGATGCAGAACAGTATTCATAGAGCTAGCAGCTGTCAAGCTCCTCACTGAGGCAGTCTCCTTTCTTTATGCTGTTGCCAAACAAAGGATTACAAGTTCTCTGCTCTCCTCTGGCAAACACAGTACCACAAATCCAAACTCAGCTGTCACTGCTCTAGGCTCAGAGTTTTTGTTGTTTTCTGTGAATGACAGAAAAATCTCAGCTCTTCTTTCAATTCAGACCAAGTGCCACTTTATCCCTGTTCTAGCTTTTACGTGTACTGGCCAGTTTGGGATGGTCACTCTTTTCAAATCGCATGGCAGGAGCTTGAAACCAAAAATGCATCTGGACGGCTGCGCTTGTTCCTCCTTGGTCATCCTCCCAGCTGGTCACTGAGCTGTGGTGTTGAAAAGCCCTATAGAAGCTCACACAAGATTGTTATTTTTAACTTGGTGGTGGCTATTATTATTATTAAAGCAAGATATTCTGACTTCTCTCCTTCAGATCCTGGTTGCTGGGAAACCCTGGTTTTACTTGTCCTCTTGACTGCTTTAATTTCAGCCAAATGCATACTACTCCAAAAGGTGACTTCTTAGATCTTCTTATGGCCTTGGTGCAGCTTTTCTTTCACCAACATATTCCTGACCTTTTGGACCTAATGAAAAATCCTCTGCCTGCTGACAGTTGGGTTGCTAACGGCCTTGATACTTTTTCTTATTTTTGAACTTGGAAGGCTGCAACTGTCTGTTTCAATAGAGACTTTGTAGTTACACCCAGACAAACACTTTTCCAAGGTCTTTTAACAGAGTCTTTAAGAAACCAGTACAGACTCATTATTTTACCACATCTGAAAAAGAATATCAAGTTCTTGGTTTTAAACAATGTTAATAGCAGTATTTGATAGTGATAAAACATACAACTGAGACAATCTTGTGTTGTACAGCGTGTCTGACATTGATCACAGCAGTTGCTTCTGGCTTTAATACTCCTGAATCTGGTTTTGGGGTTCTGTGTTGCCTGAGGCCTGTTGATATTTGTGCACCCCAATCTCATCTCTGCTATGAGCTGGCTCAGCACCTGGGCTTCAGGAGTGCAGGGTTTTGTCAGAAGGGGACTTTCTCTTCAGCCTGGTTTGGAACAGTGCGTAGCATGTAAAGACGTTCTGGGATTAGCACTAAATATTCAAGCTGATTCTGAGCCAAACTTCTAATGCAGAAATACTTGTCCAGCTCTGCGTATATTCCATGGCTTCATTTGGGTTTAATGAGAGTGCCGCTGTACATCCTTCCTTGGGAATAACGATTTGCCTCTTACTCACCTGTGTTACTCTCTCAGTTAATAAATCAACTGACATTCATGACTTTGGGTTGTTTCTACAAACTGATGATGGAGCTGGGTTTTATGGAATAGCAAGGGCCTGCTTTCTCATGGTGCAAAGCCCTCTTGCAACTGGATGTGGCCTTGAGATCCTTTCACCTCTGTCACCAAATTACACTTCAGGGGATTCCTGAGAAACTGCCTGCATGAGAAACTGACAGTCCTGCCACATCTCTGAGAACACGGGGAAGGTAAAGGTATTCCAACCATTCAGGACCGTAAGAACGACCGTGTCAGAACAAAGTCTGCTATCCTGCTTCCAAAAGCAGCCAGCAACAAATACACAGAGAACAGTAATGATACCATGAGCATATAGCTTTATTTGTCTGACTGACTTCCAGCAGTTTGTGTCTTGGATACAAGACGGGATGGGTGCTGGGCAGGTCAGTCCTTCTGTGCCATGTGTGGTCCCTATGGGGCTTGTCCTACCTCAGCATCCCTCTCCTGCACAGAGGCCTGCTGCCTGCTTCTCTTACATGAATTACTGTGCTCACTTTTTTTCTATATTCTGATGCCGAAAAATTCGACAAAGTAACTTGACACACCAATGCAATATGTCAAGTAGGTATTCCCTTTATTACAGCGCTGGGTAAATGGGGGATCTCTCCACCAAACACGCACACCAAAGAGAGAAATGAATACGTATTTAAAGGTATAGCACATGCATATTCATCACATCCCAAAGATACAGACAGAAATTCCAAAGCGAGTGACATCTCCGGTGGTCATAATAGATTTCCAGATGTGAAGGGGATTACTTTATGTTGTTTTGCCTTCTTATCCTCACAGACTTCCTTCACTGAGTTGCAGACAGCAATTTCTCAGGACCGTCCACTATGTTGTCAATAACCACAGCTTCTTGTGTTCATTGTCCTTAACCCTTGTATTGAGCTGCAAATAGCAGCTCTACCTGTTTACACAAGCGATGATTTATGTCATGAGTTGTTTTTACTATGGATAAGCTGCTCTCATGATTCAGTTCTCTCTGTCTGGGTTGTACGTGTGTGTGTATATAAGCACTAGAGAGCTGCCTCAGCGCATCTCACTTTCAGGAGTGGGGCACTAAGAATGCCAGAGCAGAAGTGCACGCATTACAGAGGAACCACTGCTCCGTCCCACAACACACGGCCGCTCTGACGCGGCTATTCCTGACCGCTCTCGCGGAGTGCAGCCGGGAGCCGCCTCACGGCGCGCAGGCGCAGTGGCGGCAGGAGCGTCGCGACATGGCGGCGCTGGCGGTGCTGCGGCGGGCGGCGCTGTGCCGGGCCGCCCCGCTGGGGCTCCGCGCCGCCTCGGGGCGCTCCGTGCCGCAGCGCATCGAGGAGAAGCGGCGCGCCGCGCTGCTGGGCGGCGGTCAGAGCCGCATCGACGCGCAGCACAGGCGGGTGAGCCGCGGGCGGAGGGAGGAGAGCCCCGGTCCCCCCCACAGCCCCCCCGGCCTGGGGGGGCCCTGGTTGCTCGGGCTGCTCGGGCCCTGGTTGCTGCTCGGTATGCGTGGTGCTGAGGAAGCTGTGCTCCACCCTTGGCCCGTCCTGCACTGGGGCCGCGTTGGTGCCGTGCAGAAGCAGCTGAGCACTGTGGCAGAGGTTCCCGCAGGCTGCTGCCGTGTGCTTTCCTTTCCTTTGCTACGCTCAGGTATCACAGAATGCCTCGTTCAGGGCTGGTTGGGTTTGAAAGGGCTCTCCTTTCATAGGCCATAACAGCGTAGCAGCGTTCAAACGTGTGAGCAGAAATACCTGAGGTACCACTCCATCTCGCTGAGAGCACTCTGTTTCCTCTTACCCTGTTGCTCCAGCAGTCAGCCTTCCTTCCACAGTCCCCTCGCGTTGTGTTTGCTTCTGAGGTGGCTACTTCCAGCTTTGGGGGGGTACACAAAAGTGGGGCAAACAGAGGAACCAGTGAGGGAATGTAGGATGAAACCACGCACTGGCAGCTGGTAGAGCCAGCAGTAAGTGCGGCTTGCTCCTTTCCAGGGGAAGCTGACTGCCAGAGAACGGATTCTTCTGCTGCTGGACCCCGACAGCTTTGATGAGTATGACATGTTTGTGGAGCACAGGTGTTCTGACTTTGGGATGGACTCCAGCAAGAATAAGGTATTTTTGTTTCACGTAACTCTTCTTTGCTGTTTAGCCAACCGCGTGATTGAGAAGAGGTTCTCCCGTTCACCCACAGTTATTTGTTTGGGGTTTGGAAAGTGTTTGCAGATTTCCTTTTGTTGCTCGTAATTGCCATGTAACAGTTCATGTGGTTTATTTTTACGTTGTTTAAATGTGATGATGATGATGATTTTTTGTTTTAGAAGATTACCTGCTTGTTTTGAGTACTTCCTTGGCTGCTGTCTTAGATTTGTCAAGTCAGAGATATGTACAGTGCAAATGCATTTGGTACAAATGCACAATATGCACAAACTTCTGTATGTGCATATATAGTGTATATTGTACAAACACAGATACTTCTGCCTGTGTGCAGATGCAATTGGAGTTATAGGCTGAAATTATCCAGATCTGTACTTAAACTTACCAAACTGCAGTTGCTAAATCCTTCAGGGTCTGAAAAGTTGATGTGTCTGCACGTCCAAGCAATTATACTGGTCTGCTGGCAAGCTGCAATCTGCCTCACTTACACAGTTTTTGATGCATGGCCATGTAACCTAAACCAACGACGTACATGAGGTTTATCCTATAGAGCAAAAGTCTGTGGCTCCCTGATGTCCTTCACAGCGATGTTGATGCCTGGTGATAAATTACTACCTGCAGAAGTGACTGGTGAACATGTTGGGCTGTGAGTGTGGCTAGTGCAGATCAGCCTGTTGAGGGTGAACCTTCCTGTAGGTTCCTCTGTTTTGGGATGTGTGTGATACCTGGCTGTGCCAGGTATGTCGGTGCTGCATGCTGAATGCAGTTTCAGTTTCTACAGTTGCTGAACTAGCTGATCGTTTTGGAGTCCTCCTAGTTGCCAGGCTGTGGGTGAAGGAGGGCTCACTAGGTGTCTGCCCTGAGAAGCTGGGGCATGGGAGACCAGGGAAGCAGAAGGGCTTTTCATTTCTCGTGGCCAGGCTGCTGCCAGGCCCTGATGCTGGAAGGATGGCACTCGCTGAGCGTCGAAGGAAACATCTTTTCTTTTATGAGTAATTTCTTACTTTGTTCCCCCAGCAAATTGAATTAACTCCTGTGTTGCCTTTCATCATAGTACACAATGCTGCACCCCGCAGCGCTGTTAACAAGGTGCTGTTCCTGGAGATAAAAGGAGCAGTGAAGTCCTGAGAGTGAGAGCCGGGTTAATTTTTGCCTTGTCCTTCAGAATTCCCCTTCCAGTGTGCTGCAGGTTGTGTTTACAGAGCGCAGTTTCACAACAGATGACCTCATTAGTGGGCAGTGAGCTGGAGTATTAGTTCAGCATTGAATTTCTCTGGGTTCTTGGAAGTTTCCAAAGGTGGAGTGAAACTTGTACTCTGTTCTGGATGCTGTATGGCTGTTAGGAGCCATCTTAGCAGTAGGGTGGCTGGAGCTGAGGTGGTGTTTATTGCTTTTCTGCATGCCAAGAGGTGGTAGCAGTGCTGTCTGTGCAGCTTGAGAAAAGTCCCCAAAGGATGTGGCCTCCCTGATCACTTTAGGTATCAATGGGCCTTCAAGTGGAGAAGTGTGGGTTTTTTGTTCATTTGTTTTTTCTCCTCCTCCCAGGCTGCCAAAAGCGTTGACATACTTGGAATTCCTTTATGGCAGCACAGCTCCTTTGCTGTTTGGAAAAACATCTGTATACTTCCTTAAAAGTGAGACAACAGTCAATAAGGAAACTTTAGGATTCATGCGCTGTATCTACTCTTCCATCTTTTTCCTTTACTTACAGGGTGAAAAACAGGACAGGTCAAGTTAGAAAGTGTTTTGGATTGCTGTATTTTATGACTTTCACAAGCAAGGTTTGTGTTTGGTGTCCGTTCTTTTAAGAACATCTGATTCTAATAAAACGTGCGTCCTGTCTCTGAGGACATATTTCAGACATGCTGAAATTTGAGGGGAAAGTGCAAGATTCATCAATCTTTACATTCATATACAACTTCTCTGTGATATTACCTCCAGTCGTCTTTTCCAGTGCTGAAGCAAGTCTTTATGGAGCCTCCACTGCAAAAATAAAGACCAGTCCTTCCACGGTGTCAGTCTTTACCTTGACGTAGTACTCAGTGCTTTTTAATGGACATCTGTTGGTTGGATTGCAATCCATTGATTGCTGTTTGAGGTATATATATGTATAGTTATTCTTTTTAATTAATTTCTTTTTTCTAATACAGTACCCTGGAGACAGTGTGGTGACCGGCCGTGGACGGATTAATGGTAGACTAGCTTATGTTTTCAGCCAGGTATGTTTCTGCTTTTTGTTCTGGTAAATAGCACAAACTTCTCCTTTGGCATAAATTCACTGCATTTCAGCATGACTGTTGTAGTGTACCTGGTTACCACCTGCCAGCAAGAGTAAGATAAGCATAACATCCTGTGGGAAGAAGCAGTGTGCTTTCAGACAAGAGGAGGCAAAAGAAACCTTTTCAAAACCATTTTTTGGGTGAGAGATGCAGTTGTATTTAAGTTTGAGATGAAGTGATGGATGCAGAGTTTATTTGGTAAATGAAGAATGAGTTAATGGAGAAATCTCTGAGCAAAGTGTGTTGCCTTTGTTCCACTTGCTGCCATGGCCAGAGTGGTTGTTGCCATCTTGCTTGCAGTCAGGCATGCACTGTGCCTGTGTTATCTTGGGGATGTCATTCTTCCAGGGGAGGGCACCCTTGTTGTGTGGGCCTGAGTGTAAGAGAGGAGCCAACCAGGTGCTTTGTTCAAATAACACAAGGCAGTTCTTATATTGAAAGTTTTTCAATGCGTCCCTTCATCATATGCTATTTTTTTTTAATTGTTCTTTAAAAAGACTTTATGCATCTCCAAGTTCAGCTGCCACCCGAGATGTTACTTCCTTTTTGCTTCAGCTACTAGTCATGCTGTTCTCTGCCAGATGAGTTTTTAGGATTTCTTTTTCCAGAAGCTGCCCCTGGGTGCCAGGTGTACCATCCTGCTTCCCTTCTGGATCAGCCCCAGGGCTTTTTGTTGCTCATGCATCCCACAGGCAGTCCCAGAGGTAGCACCAGCTGTCGATTTTTGGCTGGCGTTGTTGCTGCAGCACCCATAAAAAAATGATAAACTCTTGGAGCATAACTCACACACACAGAACAGTGGCAGGTTTTCACTTGTGATATCTGCCTTGTGTGCAGCTTTATCTTACTGCCACCCTTTGCAGTGGGATTCTACTTCAGTGAAATTTCCCAGGCTTACTCCAGTCTACTTCAGTATTGGTGATGTCTGAATGAGTATCATATGTTTGTAGAAAAAGAATGTTTGTTGGAAGAATAATAAAAGCAAATGAGACGTGGTGAGCTTGTGATTTCAACCTAAAATCTACTGGCAAATGTATAAAGGATTTTTTTACATGTAAACAAGGTTGGATTGTTCAAGATTGATCTGCAGGCTGCTGTGCAGTCAGGTTGCCTTGGAACAGTATGCTAAATGTGGAGCACTGCAGGATTATACTGTTTACTTGACACATTTTTCATCAGGGTCAGTTATTGGGATTCATTTGGCTGTTTGTTATTGAAACGATTCTTTCCATAATCTCAGAATTTGTTTTGTTTCCAGGATTTTACTGTATTTGGAGGTAGTTTATCCGGAGCTCACGCCCAGAAGATCTGCAAGGTAATGTTTCACAGTAGAAAACAGCAACAGAAAATTGCCAGGTTCCTTTTTCCAAGCTGTTGTGCTAATAATTTTGGAGGAAACAATTTGTGAGTGACTTTAGTGGGCTGTGTGAACTCTTCTGGCAGTCTCAGAATGCCTGTGTCCAGCTGAGCAGAGAGCTGCTTTCTGGGACCTCTTTGAGCTTTTGTAAGTAACATATACTTTAAGTTGACTTTCCTATTGTGACCAGAGGGACGTGCAAACATGAGTACAGATTAACTAGCCTTTGTCTGCGGGAGAAATATGAAAGGACTTGGAAGTTATGTTATGTGGAAATGTGGTATTTATTAAAAAGAAATGCAACAAATAAACAATCTGAAGACAAATAACAACTTAGAGGTCACCTTGACAGTGAGCTTCTGTTATCAGGCACGTGCAGCTGTTTATCCTCATTTGCCCTCCGGTCACACTGGAAAAGCTGGTGTTTGTATCCCAGGGGTGTGGAGGGCAAGAACTGTTTCTTGCATAAGTATACCTTGGCCTTGGCTGATGAAAACTTCCAGGATTTTTGCTGTGGAGTTGGGTATACGGAGCTCAGGGCATTTTCTCCTGCTGGAAGTAACTGATCTTTGGCATAACCTCCTACTCAGTGAGGAGATGTAAAGACACGAAGACTTTGGGCTGGGTGACAACTACTTGGCTTTACCAACTCTTGATATCAGCAGAGGCATTTGTGTTACCCTTTTTCAGCGGAGCTTTGAAATGTCTCTATGTGACAGGGGAGTACAGTGATGGTACTGGGATTCCTTCTGTTTTGTTTGCTCAGGCTGAGGCTGTACCTTGGGCAGTGGAGAGCTGGGTGGTGTGGTGTCTGCCTCACTGCTTTTGGTTCTTAACTGGGCTGAGTTCTGGGAAGCAGAAATCTGTTCTGGGAGACAGCCTTGGCTCTTGCAGACCCTGTGAGTTGCTTGAGGTGTGTAAAATATCACGGAACATGGAAGTGAAGTTGCTAACCCTCAACGGGACTTTTCTCTTTGGTTGTAGTTGTTCTGCACATGGATGCTTTTCCTATAGTCAGGCTATTAGGCATCTTGCAGCAAAACTCCAGGGCGGGTAGGTCTGGGCTACAGGCTGTGTATTCCTTCTGCAGAAGAGCTGTCTGTATGGTCTTTCAGACCACATTGAATGCCTGTGGTTTCCCTGAAGCAGCAGAGATTTAACGTGGCTCTTGAGTGTAATGTGTGTTGGCTTGTGGGGAGCACTTCACAGCCTGTGCACTTAGCGTGCACCTGAGATGCTGTATTGCAAACATGCAAGGCATGCCAGTAGATTCATTTCCCTAACCTGACCTGGTAGGATAACAGGCTTCTCTGGGAAGAGGCAGTAAATGTTGTCCTGTTCCGATAGGACATTTGATCATGCTGTGTGTAACATCCCTGTAAGCAAACAAGGCCTCTGTCTGCAGCCCACACGGATGCTTTTAAAATGCAGGACTGCATTTACATTGCAAAGTCTTTCTCCACGTCTGCCACAGTGATGGTCCAACTATTAAATGATCATCCAGGCCCAAAATTTGGAGGATCCCTGTTTTACATGCAGTGACTGCAATTAGGAACCGTGCCCATTGAAAGCTCTGAGTGGTTATCAAGCTGCAATTTTGGTACTGCTGGAGTATAGTGATTTGAATGTGATAATATCCTGTCTGTTTTTCTAGGCCATAGACATCTTGCTTTCTATTGTTGATGCTATGAGCACTTGGAAGGACAGGGCTGAAGATTTAGAAATCTTACAAAGTTAAAAGATTGTTTAAAATAAGATATGATTGGGTAAAAACGATGGCAAGGGCAGGAAAAAATATCAAAGTAGAGCTCGTGTAGTTCTGCAGGATAATGATGTAAGAACTACAGCAGATCTTACCACAGTGTATCAGTGCTGTAATGTTATGAAAATGTCAAACTCCTCTGCTTGTGACACTGTAGCAAAGGGTTTGGTGGTACAGTGTGGGTATGGAGGTGCACAGCTGGTGAGGCAGGTAAAGGACATGGAATGAGTCAGATGCGTGCCTCGTAGCCTCCAGTCTGAGAGTCAAAATGCAATGTGTCAGCAAGCAGTTAATGGCTATGTTAATTAATGCAAGAAAAAGAGAAGCTAAGTGCTGTATAAGCAGTTCAGAGTCTGTCACGTGGATTTTTTTCTAGGGGGTGTACACTTTGCTGGGAAAGGGCTGTCCTGGAGTTGTAGCTTAGCTGGGTAAGTGAGGGAGCATCTCTGTGTTCATCACCAGGTCATGGATCAGGCTGCCATGGTCGGAGCACCTGTGATTGGGCTGAACGACTCAGGAGGAGCCCGCATCCAGGAAGGGGTGGAGTCGCTGGCCGGCTATGCAGACATCTTCTTGGTAAGTAGCCTGCTGGTGGCACACACACAGCTTGCCATCTGTGGGAAGGGCAAAGCCTGCCTTTCTTTAAGGCAGTGTTTCTCAGGAAACTTGTAGGGTATCGTAGTCCTATTTCATCCAGTATTACCTGGTGGGTAAAGCAGTTTGTGAGACTCCTGCTGTCCTTTTGGTTCTGATTTAGGGAAATTCCTCTTAGTTCCATTACTTGTCTGTTAGGCAAGGACAGTGCTGAACATTGTGGAGCACTGTGGTCTGATGAAGAGCTCTGCAGGAGTTGCATTATAGCATGGGCTCTGTCAGAAGGAAAGAAAAGTAGGCAATTTGCTTAATTAGAAAAAACATAAATATTTTTAGTTACTTCAGTGGATAACTGATTCACACTGAGTTGTAGCTCGTGTGTGTTGGGGTGTAACTTTCAAAATGCTTTTGTGTTTTTGCCTGAGATGAGTGGGCACGCTCTACTTTGGAGTGTTTTGTTTGGTGAGTGATGGCTGTGACCTGCCACGAGCTGCCCCTGTGGCTGCTCAGGAATACACACCTGTGAAGAATTTCACAGAGCAGATTTGCTTTCTATAGGGCTGATAAACTATGAAACTTTTCTGCAGCAGAAACAGAGACTTAAGTAAATCCATCACTGTGTACTTGAAGATAACCTGAGAACTTGCATCAGAAGCACTGAGTGTCCTATTGAGGTGGGAGGTCAGTGAGGGGAGGGAAAGAAATGCAAAAAGGAGGTTTCTGTGCAGAGAATTTGGAATACAGTGGAACGTGTTAATCTTACCACTTGCAGATGTCCAGGACTGGTTGGACTGGTGAAAGTTTTGTGTTATACAGTATTGCTGTGGCTAAAGCAAAGGTTTTCCTCTACGCACACTGATGATCTTTTTTTTTTTTTTTTTTTTTTTTTTTAACTGAAATGACATTACCCAGTGGAGGGCCACAATGATAATAAAGGGCATGGAGCACTTCCCTTATGAGGAGAGGCTGAGTGACCTGGGGCTCTTCAGCCTTGAGAGAAGAAGACTCAGAGGGGATCTGATTCGTGTCTATAAATATCTGAGGAGTGGGAGGCAAAGGGATGAGGCCGGACTCTTTCTCAGCAGTGTGTGGTGATAGGATGAGGGGAAATGGCCACAAACTGAAGCATAGGAAGTTCTGCACAAATGTGCATGGGAACTTCTTCACAGTGCAGTGATGGAGCACTGGAACTGCACAGAGAGGTGGTGGATCTCCTTCTCTCGAGCTGCTCAAGACCCACCTGGATGCTGAGCTGTGCAACCTGGGCTGGGAGCTGCCTTGGCAGGGGGTTGGACTTGATGATCTCTGGAGGTCCCTTTCAACCCCCACAATTCTGTGATTCTGTGGCCTTTTTCCTTCAGAGCAGGCTGGCAGTGATGGACAGAAAGATCCAATTCATTGTCACTTGGCAAACGTGGCAAGTGAATTCCTTGTTTAGACATTTCCTTTCAGCATTGTGCAGTGGGTTTGCATTCAATATGAGGTGTGATGTCTCCTTCTCTAATTAGAGCAGATGAATGAGGTTGCAGTTCAGTTGTGGGAAGTAAATGCACTTAATTTACTTCTGTTATTATTTTAAGCAGGTAGAGAGGATTTAGTGCAAGAATATGTGAGGCTGAGGTGGTGACTAAAACAGTACAGTTTGTGTGCTGTTGTGACATCTCTTGCCTGTTGATAGCTTCTACTTTTGTGCTGTGGAACAGAAAGCAGCAGAAGAATAGAAACTAAATTATTTGGCTTTTATTTGCATCAGAGCATTCTGTCCTACAGTTTGTCTCCCAGCAATTAAAACTGTCTTCCCCTGTTTGACACTGTGAATTCTTGCAGAATCTCTGACTGGATTTCAAGATGCAGATACTGTTTTTTTTTTTCCTCTAAACTAAATGTCTTGGGTTTTCTCTTGCAGAGAAATGTTCTGTGTTCTGGGCTGGTTCCTCAGATTTCTCTCATCATGGGGCCCTGTGCTGGTGGGGCCGTGTATTCTCCTGCATTAACTGACTTCACGTTCATGGTGAAGGTAAGGGTGGAGCAGATCCTGCCTTGCTGCTGGGAGTGTGGGTCAGTCACAGGCAGAGCCCATCTCAGGGCTTTGTTTGGAGATGGGCTCCTGCTTCACAACAGTAAAGGCGTGGAAACTGCTGCAGGAGTACCATTAATGTCACTGTAATGTTACCATTGTTCATGTCATGGGTAGCAGGGCTGAAGTTGTCCTGTTCCGTTGTTCTGTAGGACAGATGAAGAGATGATTAATCTGTTAAAAAGCGCTTTTGTTCGGGATCATTTCTGAAAAGAAAAGCTGCATTGTTTTGTTTAAACTTCGGTTTTAAACAAAGTCAGCCTGAAGCATTTAACGCTTGATAGATTTTCAAACTGGATGGAATGGCAAGGTAACAAATTTGGTAGGATCAGACTGCACAACGAGTGTGTGAGCAGATTTGGAAACGTGGTGTGGTGTTGGCAGGTGTGGATTGCAGGTAGGTTGTGGTTACTGCTTGAGGCATGGTTAGGGGATGCTGAAAAAGATTGACTCGGTGTTTGTAGAAGAAGAGTTGGTCATGCCTGTGAAGAGTTTCAGAAGGGTTTTTGTTAATGAATGTCATAATATCTGAAATCAGTGTTTCTTGGTGGCATAGGACAAACATTTCACCCCTACTTCACTTTTTTAACACTTCATGCTAATACTTTAACTGGCAGACCCAGAATGATACTTCCTTACTCACTTTAAACTTAGAATCATGGAATCATTCTGTGTTCAGTTGTTCCAAGTTCTGTGGATACTCAGTGGAAAAGTCCTTCCATCCACCTTCCTTCAGATGTCTCTTAGCACTAACAGGTCTCCTTTTTGTCCTAAGAAATGGCTGCACTGTTGATGCTGTTGTCTTTACCTCACGATGTTTGTCTCGGGTTGTTCTTCTGCATAAGCTAACAATGTGTGTAGGGACTGGTACAGAAATTGAAAATGAAAGGTGTGCAGGAACTGCAGAATGCACCTCCTGTTGAGGCTGGGTTAATGCTTCGTGGAAAGTCAAGAATAAATTCCCAGAGTAACCTATAGGTAACTGTTTTCTGTGGTAGTGTAATGGATCAGGGATTTTTTTGTGAAATTCTTTCCAACGTTAAACAGTTTTCTTATTTTGAGGACGGTCTCTCGGGGCTGTGGCTTTTCCTTAGGTCTTTTGCAGCTTGGCTCTGGCGGTTATGGACTGGTTTTGCTTTATTCCCTCCCCTAGGATACGTCCTATCTGTTCATCACTGGCCCAGATGTCGTGAAGTCTGTTACCAATGAAGATGTCACACAAGAGCAGCTCGGAGGAGCGAAGACACACACGGCTGTGTCTGGTGAGAGCTGGGTAGTTTTACCTCGTGCTGATTTTCTTTAATATAACATGGCTGTTGTGGCTGCTGTTTCACCTCACACTGATTTCTGTGGTCATGGCTGTCACCTGAGGTGAAGGTGCTGCTGAAGCATGGGATCGTGCCACGTGCAGGGCTCTGACCAATCCCTTTGAGTGATGAAAGACAGTAGGAAAAGTGGGAGTGTGGCAGAGTTCTTGATATTTTTTTTTTAGGAGAAATTTTGAGGAGAAAGCAGCAAATCCCCAAAAGATGATGGAATTGGAAAGGGCATAGAGCTCACCAGGAAAGTTTGCGATGATGGCTTTTATGTGTTTGTTTGTTTGTTTTTCCACAAAATGTACATGGGTTGAAAGATCCTTAGCAGTGCCTTGTTGGCCTAGTAACAGTCTTTCCCTTTGGCCTAGTGTGTGTATATATATATTTTAAATTTTCTTTTCCTCTGGAGAGGCTTGCTGACTCATTAATCTTCATGAGGCTCAAAATGGCTGTGGGATTTCGAACTCTATGTGAGCTGGACTGATGCAAACCAAAGCAACACGTGCATGCACCCCTCCCTCCTCCCTCACATCCTGCCTGTGTGGGAGAACATGCAGTGTAAAGCTTGAGCCCAGCTGGGTTGCACTGTGCAAGGCTGGGATCCAGCTAGGCCTGTGACAGCTGATGAGCCAGTTTACGTTACTGTAAGTATAAAATCAGCAATCCAGAGCTCTTGTGGAAGAAGGCTGATGCAGCCACACGTTTTCTAGGTATTTTTGACTTGTTAGATTTGGTTGCTTGAAATTCCAGATTAAACTTAAAGCATCTTGCTGTTCCTTCCCTGTCTTTATGGATGCATACTTGAAAATAAAACATTGCAAAATAATTTCAGTAACTGCTTCTTTCCAGGAGTGGCACACAGGGCCTTTGAGAATGACATAGATGCCTTGCTTAACCTCCGAGAGTTCTTTAATTATTTACCTCTCAGTAACCGTGATCCTGCTCCGGTCTGCGAGTGCCACGATCCCAGGTAAGAGGAGGCTGGCTGAGCTCCCTGCTCTCTGACTGCTGAATTTCATGGCTTCTCAGGCTCAAGGTATATGAAGAGATGTGTTCTGGTAATTCTGTTATACTGTGGGAATGTGGAAACTGTCTACATATGTGTGTAGGAATAACATACGTGCTCACTCTTAGATTTAGTTTTCATAAAGTAATGTTAACGCTGTGTACAGGATATGGGGAAATGTAATCTCTGTTCAGGTTCACAGCTCTTCAGACAAGTGCAGTGAGGCTGAAGATTGCACAGTAAGGTGCAGAGGGGAGGGCCCTGCTCTGCTCTTGGGTGAGCTTTGGTCATCAGACGTGGAGGTTGGGATGGAGTGATGGACTAAAGGAGGCATCAGGCAGCTGCCTGGAAGGCTCGTTGTGTAGCTGATGACAAAAGGAGGACTCGAATCACTTCAAGACTGGAAGTCAGAAAAATGTCGAAAAGTGTCAGGATTTTCATCTTGGAATTTTTCCAAGGGATGGAGGGATGGCCTGAGAATCAGAACAGCACTGGTTCAGTGGGACAGAACGTCAGTGGAATAAAAAGCCATTTAACTGCAGCCATGGTCCAGCTGCAGCCGTAATTCAGCCCTCACTGTATGCATCCCCTAAAAGGTCAGCACCCTCTCCTGGATGGGATCTGCTCCTAACTTTGTTCATCCTTTCAGTTCTGCAGATGCCTGTGGTTTATGTCTTGTGGTTTCTTGTACACTTGAAGATTTTAACATGGGTGTTGGGAAGGTTGTCCTCTCTGCTCTCTGAGGCAGTTTTTTTCAGATCAGTGTTACAGATCACTGCTGTGGTAACATTGCTCGGTGTTGAGAGAAATCAGTGTGCCAACTGCTGTTAAGAGAATGGTCAGACAAATTGGTTACTGGTCCTAATGCTTCCTGCAGTGTTCATTAAACTGGAAGGCTTTTCTTACAGTGACGAACCACAGTGGATCTGTGATGGTGCTGGGTGAATATGGGGCAGTGCTGCTCAGGTGGGCACTTTCTTTCTAAGCGTTCAACACGTTGTACTGAGATAAATGAAATAAGATTTCACACTACAGAAGCAACAGTCCACTAATGATGTAAATGAAACTACATCTTCACTGCTAAGTCCAACCATGTTGTTTTTTCCCCTCTGCAGACAGGTTCTTTGTGGTGCTGATGACGTCAGGTTTGGTAGCTGAAGCCCCTGTTGGCTAGAGTTGTTTTTGTTTTTTTTTGATTCTGTAAACAATTAGGATGTTCCTATGGTGATGATGTCCTCTGCCTTTGAGGGCAGGTACATCCCATTTGTGTGATGTGATTTATTTTTATGTCTTCAACTGTAAACAAGTTCTGTTTCCTCCGAAGCCTGAAGGTTGTGTATGTGTTCTGGAGGAAGCACGGAGCCATTCCTGGGAACCTTGCCCAGGTCCATTTTTGCATTTAACAAAAACCACCACTGACCTGGGTGAGAGCTTCTTGGGCTGTCCCAGCCTTCGGATGACTGCTCTGATGATGAGCAACAAATCCTTTCAGATAAATGGGGTTTCAGGCAGATACATGAGATCTCAGCCTTGTGAGTCCAGGGACTCTACTGGCGAGCCCCAGATGTCCTTCATCTGTGACAGTTTGAGATTTTGTTTGTCTCTGAGATATTCTGTGTAATGTCTGTATTTGCCAGTGGTTGTTCATTTTAATGCCACTATGATTTCCATCTCTGCCTTTTAGCTCTGTGAATTTATGGGAGCAGTACTTCCATTTTTCCATTTTCCTTATCCTTTGGGATAGCTGAGAATACAGTCTGTAGGTAACAGGCAGACTGTAAAGCACATTCATAGCTACTCCATGGGAAAGTAGAAGTTTCAGAATCCATTGTAACTTGGGGTTTAACATATCAACATCGATTGCTTTCATCAAATTAAGATTTAATTATATCATCCAATGAAAGTATTTGCATGGCAGACTCCTGATGGTAGGAATACTCTGGAAGTGTTGGTGTTTGCACGTGAGTGCAGAGCAGCAGTGGGGCTGGTGTTCCTACTCCTTGCCTGATTTTGACAAACTGCAGTTTGAAACTGAATGTCTAGAATCTTCTGTTGTGCTGTTTCAAAGATACCAAACCATGGCATTGTTAGAACTAGAAAAGTACAGTGGTGACTCACAGCAGCTGAGTACACACAGCCCCTCCACCCTGGGACTGTGAGTGAGTCCAAAGACTGCCAACACCTGTAAGTCCTTAATGAAACTATTGAAGACAGCGTGAGCTGCTAACAGGGTGTTAAATGTCGAGCTATGAAGTGCAGAGATGTTGTGATACACAGAGCAATGGTAAGATTTCTTTAAACCCAGTGCTTGAACTGAAGAAGCTGTGAATGGACCTTCTGCCCTCCCATGAGTTTCTCTACCTGTCTGGTGGTTGGGGAGAGAAGTACAGAAGTGTGGAGGTTCCCAGCTGTTATGTCTGTTCAGATCACAAGCGTACAGTGGCACAGCAGGCTGCTGTGCTTCTGCAGTGCTTGGCACTTGTTCTGCCTGATCGTTTCCCCATTGCTGAGCTGTGCCCCAGCCCTGCACACGTGTCTGCAGTGCCACTGCAGCTGTGGAGCATTTGGGTGCCTCCCCACAAACCCTTCTGGTGTCCCCTTGTGTCATGGACCCCTCCAGTCAGAGGAGGAGCAGTGTTTCCAGGAGATGATTTCATAGTCAAAAATACATCTCTAAAACAGATGTGTCTTTCACAAGAGATGGATCAGGCTTTTGTCCTCCAGGAGGAGCTCAGAGCAGCAGGTAACCCTGTGGGTGAGCCCTCAGTGGCCCGAAGCACAGCTGGCTGCTGCAGAGGACTGTTTCTTTTCCCATGTTTGAGTAGCAGTTCCCGTGATGTTTCAGAGAGATGGCATTGTGTGCCTGAGCTTTTGGTCCTGGTGTTCACCTGATCTGTAAACACTGCTGCTTGCATTTATGTTCTGCAGTGACCGTTTGGTTCCTGAGCTGGACACGATTGTCCCCATTGAGTCCACCAAAGCCTACGATATGCTGGATATCATACACTCTGTAAGTCTGCCAGTCTGAGCCCTGCTGGGAGGGATGTGAATATATCACACTGTGTGTGTATATAGTTGTAAACAATGGAACAAAACCAATATGGTGCCATTGCAGATCTGTTTTTCAGTCTTTGCAGGTTACTGTTTTTCCCCTGTTCAGCAGCCATGCATCAAGGGACAGCAGCAGTGGAGGAAGTAAGATGTTAGCAGGGGAAAGGGTCTTAGTGCTTGTCTGCAGCATCGGTCTTAGCATGCTGCATGCACTGCTGTACAGAGAGAGAGGCCTGGATGACAGACCTGGGAAGAGCAGCCTCATAGGCAGAGAATGCAAATGGTGGCTGGGCTCATGGCATCATTCCAGACTGTTCCCTTTTGTTATTTTGACTGCCTCTCCCCACATACATGTTCAGCCAATGCTTTTCAGTTTGCCACTGGCTGCATTTAGATCTGTATTGGTGGATGGAGAAAAGCTCAGAATATGTTTTTAATGTACGGATTCTGCCTCTCTGAACATCAGTGCTCTCTGTTCCGCATCAGAAGGTGGGGCTTAAAAATGCTAAAGTGAATGTAGGAAAAAAAAGCCCCATGCACAGACTTTGGGAAGTATTAAGAAAAGAAATAAAACTGCTTTAAATAATATTTGAAACTTCCCATCCCCATCCATTGGAAGGGACCAACACACTGTGGTGTGTACAGGCACAGTTGCCATCAGGAGCTGGGAAGGCGTTAGAGAGGACGCAGTGGAGCAGACACAGCCGTGTATAGGTGTCGCTACTGCTCCATCTGTAATTATCATCTTTTTTGTACATGTGAATATTAATACTGCTTTCTGTGCCAGTGGCTGTCACTTTGCAGAGCACACGTGGGGACTTGAAGCGCAGAGAAGTGCAGCTGCAAGGGTTTGGGTGTGCAGTGAGATCTCTTCAGCAGTGTCCTCCCGCTGTGCAGAGCAGTGCTCCACTCCCCTCTGTTGTACAGCAGCAGCGCTGCTGGTCAGCACGCAGGTTGTCATCTGCAGCAGCGTGATGTGTTCTCTAGTGAGAAAGTGCTCTGAACTTGTAAAGATAAGGCGAAGTCCCTGAGAAGTAATGATCTGCCTTTTATCTGTGGAAGCTGTCAGTGCCAGTGGTACGCTGAGGGTAGGAACAGTTAGCATCTGGTGTGGGGATCCTGTGGTAAGTTAGGAGAACAGGTTTACTACAGAGGAGATGCCACAAAGATGACTTTCTCTGCTGGAATGCTTAATGGGACATTCTCATTGTAAATGCAGCGCTAATTACGTCCTGCAAAGAGAAAAAAATGTCTTCCTTTTTAATTGGGTTCTACAAGTTTTGAAACAGTACCATTTCTGATACTTAACAGTGGGTGTGTTTGTATATGTGAATGATACAGATGTCATTCTAAGAGCTCTACCTCTCCTTACAGATCGTTGATGAAAGGGAGTTCTTTGAGATCATGCCATCCTATGCCAGGAACATCATTGTGGGGTTTGCCAGGATGAACGGAAGAACGGTTGGCATAGTGGGCAACCAACCCAAAGTAGCGTCAGGTCAGGGACGGCCGTGTGCTTCTGATGTGCTCCCTCCTCTCGGTTGTGTTTTGTTTGATTGTTGCCCTCGGTGTAAGGCTGACTGCCACACCATGGTTTGTGTGGCCTGCTGCTACTTCACACTGCTTTCCTTTTTTGTCTGAAGTCTGTTGTGTACTTTCATGACTTGCCTGTTGCAGTGTTACAAGAAGGCCTGAAAAACGAGTGAATCTCTTTGTCAGTGTGATGATGTGGCTCTTGGGTAATGGAGGACTGCTGTATCCAGCACAGGAGACTGCCAGTGGTGTGGCAGTGGCTGTAATTCAGTGATGAAGCAGGATCTGGAGCCTACACACTTACTTCCACAGTGTTAGAATGCCCCATCTGTTCTTATTGCTCTTCTGAAAACACGAAGCGTTCATGCATACACGTGTGTGGAGCACACACGTAATTACGACACAGTACACGTGTAGCTGTAGCTTAGATCACCCTTTTTGAACTGTGGAAGGGATTTTGCTCAGACAGCAAACCTTGATGATAATCTCTGCGTTACTGCAGGCAGGATTTTTCACTTGGCTTTCTTTTGAAGAAGACAATACTTAAACACAGTGCGTCTGTGGTGCTGCCTTGAGTTACTGCCGATAGTGCATCACTAACAGCTCACCCTTTTCTTACCCCCAGGGTGCTTAGATATAAATTCTTCTGTCAAGGGAGCCCGCTTTGTTCGCTTCTGCGATGCGTTCAACATCCCGCTCATTACTTTCGTGGACGTTCCTGGGTTTTTGCCAGGTATGCTGTGTCCCTGTGTTCCTGTTGGTTGTGGGGTGGGGGGAGCAGCAGGAGGTGGCGGTGCTAAAACCTGTTTTAAAAGCTCCGTAAGAAGAGATATTTGCTGTACCCAAGCATAAATAAGCCAGGTTTTCAAATGCTGCTCTGTAAGTACAGCACTCATAACAATAAGATATCGAAATAAGGGAATTATGCTCCAGAAAAATGAGTACCTACGTAAAGCAAAACTGTTGTTTGTGTGTGCTCTGACAGAGCTTGGCTGAGGAGAGGGCCGACCCGCAGCACAGCAGTGCTGAGGTCAGCAGAAGGGCTGGAGGCAGTGGGATGATCAGCTGGGGCTGAGTGGGTGGGAAACGCTCAGCCCCAAAAGGCCGTGCCCTGCTCTGTGGGGCTCCAGCTCAGCTGCACAGCTGGCCATGTGGCAGCAAACCCTGCGCTCACTGGAGATGTCCCTTCCATATGGAAGTAACTTTTTTCTCCTTTACTATGATGAGACTCCATTTTGAAAGCTCAGGTTCATGCTCCAAGCGTTGTTCAGATCAGAACATCCATGACACGCTCTCCTCTTCCTGTCTGGAGCACAAAGCAACTTGGTTCTCCTTTAGATCTTCAGGGCCTGCTATGTGGACATGTACAGTCCAAGAACTCCCTTGTCACCAATTAGAAATATTCATGTGCTGTGTTCTCATAGAATGACATAAAGGGAAGACAGATAAAAATAAAGCTGAAGAAGACCAGGCTTTATACTGATTCTGAACTGTTATATTTTACAGTTTGGAAAGATTATTACATTGCAATTAAAATACGAAGTCAAGTAACATTATTCTGAGTGTGGTGGTCACTTCTCTGTTCAGCAGAGTAAGAGAGAATCTTCACTGAGGTGTACAAAACAATTTAGGCAGTGTGTGCAGACAGCATTTAAGGATAAAAAGAGAACAAGTTTGGGACCAGACTGATGTCCAGAGTTCATATTAACTTGCAATGTGTGACAGTGTAAATGGTTCCAGGAACGGCTGGATTGAGCTGATATAGAAGCACTTGAAGCAACTGGGCTGCACTCAGAGTGAGTTAAGTACTGCCTGGATTGCAGGATCTGTGCTTGCCACCTTCTGGGTGAGGGCTGAGGATCTCAGCTGTGTTCAGGCTGCTTCCTGTGGCAAGACCTGGTTGTTCGGATGTCTGCTGCTGGGAGGTGCTCGCAGGCCTGGTGTGTCCAATGGTCTGCAGGGAAACACAGGAATCCAAAGTGAAATTGCAGTTAAGAAGGGACATTTGTAAGTGCAAGCATGCAGTATTAGGCATTCAAAGTTACACTTGGAATCAAGCTACTAAGTTTTAAAAGATGTCACAAAATGAACTTAAAATACATATTTTTAAAGCTTTTATTGAAAAGATCCCAATTATTGTAAGAAGATAGATGAACTACCAGGCAGTGACTGCACGGTTATGTGCACACTGCTCTGAAATTCAGAAGTCCTGGAAATGGCAACCACAGGCATGTCAGAGACCAAGATCCCGAGACTGAGACAAGAAAGGTTAGGAGAGCACCCCAAAAGCTCAGGTCAGGTGCAGCCCAAGAAATTGTTTCAAGTTACCCTCAAAGGTCTGACTGAACCGAAGTTTTGATGCTGATTTACCCATTTCCATTGTTTTAATCTACATACCTCAGGTTGTGCCCATTGTGTGTTTTTTGTTTTGCAATCTTCAGTGTTCTCACTTTCTCATTGTTAGGACTTTTGGCTTGATCCCTTCCTTATGTGAATTCAGTAGTGTAAGCACCAAGCTTTTCCCTCTGCCATGGCTCTCACAGGTAGAAATCTGAGCCTCATTACTGCATTAACATAAATTTTGGCTTTAATATGATTTTTTACACCAAAAATGTCCAAGGTAGCGTGTGCTACTTATTAGTTTTTAAGGTAATGATTTGCCTCAGTAAAAATGTACAGCTGCTGGATACTCTCATAGGATCCTTAGAGAAGTCATGATCCTAACCCTGTGTCTGGGACAGAACTTTGTAGGACATGCTCTCAAACACATGACTTGTGTTCCCGTTTGCTGTGTACAGTCACTCTCTGGAATTGCTAGCTGTGAGATTCCGTGTAGAAGACTTCGTGCTCTGCCCTTTAAGGGCCACGGACTTGGGCTTGCTTGAAGGAAGATGGGCATGGGTGTTTGGTGTGTGACAGCCAAGCTGCCTTTCCTTATGGACTAGAAAAAAGGGTTTTGGAAGAGTGCTGCTTTCTGGAAGCGAATCTAGGCTGCATATCTGCTCATTGTATTTGGAGTACTGAGAATTCTGGAGTATTTTTTTGCTCCTATGAAGATACCATCTGGTGAGCATTGGGTTTCTGTGGCCTTACACTCAGACCTGTACTTCATGCTGCTTTAGGCAAGGTATTTTTAATCTTGCTGCTCAGCATCTGATGGAGAACATCACTGGAGCCGTTACCTGCTATTAGCAAGGCTGTAGCTGTTGGTTTGCTGCTGGTAATGACAAGATGGAGACACTTGCCCAACTGCATATAAGGTTTTTGTGAACTTCCTAGAAATATTATTTCTGTCATTTGCAGGTACAGCTCAGGAGTACGGCGGGATCATACGGCACGGAGCAAAACTACTGTTTGCCTTTGCAGAAGCAACTGTGCCTAAAATTACTGTCATCACCAGAAAAGTAAGTTGGTATTAGTTCTGTGGTGTTGCTTTATAAAATGAGCTCCTGTTTTCACTACTAGCAGTTCTGGTTATGTGAAGTGTTGTACGTCTGTCCCACTTCTGCCTTCTGTAGTTGTCATGTCTTGGTTTGTCCCATTTGGTAGCACCTCTTTGTGCCAATTTACAAGTGGACATTTCTTTTGCTCTCAGGATATTTTCGCAGTTCATTTTGTCTCTGTGCTCCTCCAAACCCATGTTTCTGCCCCTTGCTTTCTCCCTAAAAAGCCTTCAGTCAAGTATTTGTGCTCTGTCACCTGTTGGAGTCATCCCTCTGCAAGTGGCCATCTTTGTGATCTCTGTTCTTAGAGCTTCAGGCTCCAGTTCCAGAAGCAGTGCTGACTGTGTCTCTTTCCTGCATTCTTTGAAGGTTTAATGGTTCTGTGGCTTTCCTTCTTCCATGTACTTTCTCTATATCCTCCTTCCTTTCTTTTTCTTTTTTTTTTTTTGTAAGGTACATGATGCTTTGGTTTTCTGAGTTCCTAAAAGGCTGAGCTAAACATCTCTCAGCATCCTCCTTTCCTGGTCTGGCTCCTGTTGTGTGTTTTTGTTCTCTGGTGGTTATTTGTTTGTTTGCTGTCATCACCCTATCACAAATGAATAAAACTAAAAGAGCTGCTCGGGTTTCTGTTCCTTTGCCATGCTTGTTTCCTCTGAATATTCTGCCATTCTTTTCTTGCCAAGCTTGCATCCTTGCTGTTGTTTTAAGGAGTGCTCAAACGCATTGCTGCAGGTTGCTCCACAGTTCTGCAGTATTTGTTTACCATTGCTGTCTGGACCACTTCCAGTCCCAGAGTGGGGATGCAGCACTCAGATCCTGCAGTGCTCGTGGCCAGGAGCTCCCGGCAGCACACGCTAGCTTGTTAATTTGAACGCATTGCAGGGTGAGGCCTCGTGCTGCAGACAGGCACCAGCTCCTCTTTTCTGCCATCAGGAAGGTTATATTCCAGCAGCTCCCTTCCTGCTTTTACGTGGTTTCAGGTTTGTGATTTCTAGTTTTAGTAGATGGCTGGAGGCAAGTTCTTAACAGTTCTTCCTTGTTTTTATGAGCAGAAATGTCTTGAATGCGTGTTTGCATGTGCCACCACACTACTAGTATGCTGATGGCCCAAATAACAGCCATTGGTAGGCTCTGTAGCCTCTCTTACAGGTAAAAATCTAGCTCCACTTGCTTGTTGTTGGAACACTGAAAGTTGCAAGGGGAAAGTAAATGATTGCTGCAGTGAGGTCATGAAGCACTAACAAATCCCTGGGGCTTTGTTCCAGGCCTATGGCGGCGCCTATGACGTGATGAGCTCCAAGCATTTAAGAGGAGATGCGAACTACGCCTGGCCCACTGCAGAGGTGGCAGTGATGGGGGCAAAGGTAAACGAGTGCAGGCTGCCTCGTGCTGGCGGGCAGCAGCTGTCCCTGCACGCTGGCACAAAGGCTGCTCAGCGAGGTGAACACTTCTGAAGTGATTTACCCACACTGCATGGGGTGGTAAAGCAGACAGCTCTCCCCTGTGTGGGTTGAGTACCTGTGGACTTCATCTTCCTAGGGTGCTGTGCAGATCATTTTCAGAGGAAAGGAGACAGACGCCGAGGCAGAATATGTGGATAAGTTCGCAAACCCTTTTCCTGCAGCTATGAGAGGTATTGTTATCACACGGGTTGTGTCCTTTGTTTTGAGTTTGCTGTTGGGTGTAGTTAAATTTTAAGCACTGGGTGCACATTTGCTGTACATTATTTAGCCAAGAAATCTGTATCCACGTCAGAAACGTCGCTGTAACTTGTGCATGAAAAGGAAAAGCACATCTAGACCAAAAAACCAAAGCAGCCATCTGAATGGCTTCCGATGGGAAGAGGCTGGTGCAACGTGGGCACTGCAGTGGAAGGCATGTTTTCAGTGTTGCAATCACCTGAAGCACCTCAGAACTGTATAATGAAAATTATAGGTGCTTTGGCAATCTGCTTCATGGCTCTAGGTGCTGACCAGTGGCCTTCAGAAAAGGGTCTGGTTCAGTTCGGTGGCTTTGCCCAGGTCTCCTGGGTGTGAGTTTTGCTCTTCTCATAAAAGGACTTCTGCTTGTGCTTTGAAGCACTACCTGTGCTCTAGAAGGCAGTTCTCTAGGCTCTGTAGCCAGCCCTACATCTTTCCAGTTTTGCCCAACTAATAAGCTTCATACTTCACTTAAATCTTCATAGTGCCCCAGGGCTGGGAGGATTTACGCAAGCTCGTTACCACTGCTGCTATGTTCAGGATCCCTCCTTTGGGTTTGCAGGAAACTATTACTGTTGTTAGAGCCAGGGAAAAAAAAAAGACTCATAAACATGCAAAGTTCAGGGATTCTTCTAATCAACAATTGTGAAGCTCTAATTCAAACTAATTAAAAGTAGAGATGGTATATCTAAGACTTTGCAGTAACAGGTGGAGCATTGAGTGAGTAAAGCCCACTCCCTCCCCAAGTTATCATTATGGTTGGCTAACTCTTTTTTTGGGGAAAAAAAAAAAAAGATCATTGTAACACTTGCCACAGGAGTATTTTCTCTTCAGGCTGTTTTAAATTCTTAAGTTAATTTGTAACTCATGAACAGTCCCAAGCATTATTTTAGTTCTGTGAATGTAAATCACAACCTAGACACAAAACGTTAAGAGGCAGACTCATAGAGGTTGGTTTGTTTTTTTTACAGGGTTTGTTGATGATATCATCCAACCTTCCACCACCCGCATACGCATCTGCCACGACCTCGATGTGCTGGCAAGTAAAACACAGTCCAATCCCTGGAAGAAACATGCTAATATCCCACTGTGAGTGTGAGGAGGGACCCGGCCCTGGCAGCACTCTGAATGCAAATACTTTCTGTCACGTGGAAGTCTACTCTGCAATAGAAGCATTTCATTTTGACCTTGCTAATGCTTATCAATAAATCATAGTACGTACCTCATTTCATTTGGGATCTTCCCAGTTCATCTTCATAAACCTTTCTTTGTTGGTTAATAAGCAACACGATCTGCAGTGCCTGGTACTGTGTGTTCATGGCTGAATGCTCCTTTGGAGCCTTCGTTCCAGGCAGAGGTGGCTGCGTTAGGCAGAGCTGCACTGACTGCTCACTGCTGAGACATCACAACTTTGTGCAGTTAAAGAAAATTCCAATGGACATAAAAAAAACCCTCTCCCATGGCAGAGGGTTGAAACAGAGACTTCCAGGCTGGACTTTCAGCCTGTTTCTTTTTTCTGTGATTATCTGTCCGACTTGCAAGTGACAGATGCTACTATCATCGGGTCTGTGCTCACTCTCCTCATTAGAAGCTGCAAACTACAGCCCCAGAAGTTAGTGAGTGATGGCTGCCATCATGTTCAGCACTACTGCAAACACCTCCCATCCAGTGAGGTCCCGTGATGACCTGTGTGCTGTGAGTATCCTCAGTAATTAACGGTAAATTTGTTACAGGATATAGAATTACTGTACCTGCGTATCACTGCTGCTTCTATCTGCTCCCCAGGCCTCTGAATTTGAGGAAAGAGGTAAGAGAGCAACTTCCCTGGTAGGCATTATTCTTGGGTAAGTGCAAGCTGGTGTCTTCAGCCGTGGAGCCTGGAAGAAAAAAAAAAAGGGAAAAAAGCAGTCACTAAAAAAAAATGACATAAAAAGATAGCACAGAAAGACTGTTTCAACTATGATCCCAGCTTTTTAATAACTAGAGGTGATGCTTTCAGATTATGGAAATGCATTTACTCTGCCTGGATGTACCTGGCTGTATCTCAGTAGCCACATGCTGAATGAGCAGGTGCCTGCTCCTATTGCCCCAGGAGACAGCATGCAGCAAGGCAAGGTAAGGAGGAATGTGAATGCATCAGGGGTCCTTGCAATGAGCACGTTTTTCAGTTTGTTGTGAGATGTGATCGGGAGTCTGTAGGAGTTACTCACATAGGAGCAAGAGGATTTTTAAAGGCACAAGATAGTGGCTGTTCCAAGTTTAGAGAAAGAAGCTGTCATTAAAGCAATACATACAGTTTCTCAGCAGATGATGCTAACCGTGTCATGTCACAAAGGCAGAAGCACTACTTCTGTTCCCATTTCCTAACCTCATTAGTTATATAGACTCCAGCCTCTCTTCTCCCCTGTGCCAGTAAAAGAATGTGGCTCTTACGTGCTGTTGACTTCTGAGCACTTCATTGCTCTGTCATCACAACGCTTTGGAAGCATGCTGGAGAGCTGCTGTGGCCACACTTCTCAAGCTTCTCATGCCACCTAGTCCCCTGCAGAAACAACAGATATAAGATAACAGACAGAATAAAATAACAAACAGAAGTCCTTGAACTTAAAAGCCTGCCAAGCGTGACACACGTCAGTGAGTGTGACTTACAGGCAGCTGGAGGGAGGCTCAGGCTGTGTTTGAGGAGTAGACCCAGAGTGCAGTTCATACCTTGAATCGTGCCCTGTTCCTCACCTGCTTCATCCTGTTACTCTTCCTCTCAGGAGATCTTTCTTTAGGAGGCATGCCAGATGACAGGTGGCTTCCTTTAGCTCTGCAGAGGTGAATGGGTTGGAGAAAAATGGCTCTTTGTCTGAGATGTGGGTGTCACAGAAGGTATTTCATGTGGTGAATCTGTGAAACTTCATCTTGCCCAGGCCATGGTTCGCCCTTCCAGGCCTTCACTGCTCCGTTCTTCCCATTTGAGGTGGAAATGACAGCAGAGTGAAACTGTTCTCAGACCTTTTGGCAGTTCTTACAGTGTGGCAGGGAACTTCTCTCAGCAGTGAGCCTTCCCAAGGTGTGTGATGAGTTACCAAATGTACCGCAGCCTCACAACAAAACCCCACTGTCAACCAAAGCCACACCACCATAGAGAGAAAGGGGGGAAAAAAAAGGGAAAAGGTGGGGGTTGGGGAAGACCAGACAGCATTTTCCTTTCCTCTAAGGCTGAATGGTTAAGGTAGGTGTAACAAACTTGGTTTTGAAGCCTGGACTATATGAGAACTACCGTTCCGTACTTCATTTGGCTGCTAATTAATGGGATGATAAGATGCGATGGCCCAAACCAGTATTTAAAACAGTTATAGTGACGAGGGTGCTCATCATACTCATGATTTTGAATAGTTTATTAAATGAAAGGTGAAGCATCAGTTTTAAATTGTACAAAAGGAAAAAAAAAAAAAAAACCTCATATTGTAAATGTACAATTTACAGAATTACTAGCAAAACCAATCAAGGAGACACTCATAATACAAAAACCTATTGACTGCAAACTGAACTGGAAACCCATTGCAGGTACCGTGATAATAAATGTTTGTTATACAGTATTCTACAATGTTAAATTAGGAATCAGTTTTCCACACAGAGGACTGTGAAGCACAAGGTTGGTCTGAGGCTCTCACTCAGCCCGGGCAGCATTTATCGTGCTGCTATGCTCACAGAATGACCATGGTGACACGTCATGCAGCCATCCCAGCCCAGCTGGGCAGAAGGGAGGTCATGCTATTCCATCAAGTTCCAGCCACTTCTCCCATGTCATGTACGACCCCACTGTCAGCAGAGGAATGGCTGGATTTCCTAGTCCAACATTTTTGGCAACCGTGTCTGTTTGAGAACTGCACATGTGAAAAAAAAAAACAAACCTCAGCTCTGGGCAATGCTGGTTTGTTCTTTATAGATGGTTTTTTTTCCCCTCCCAGCAAATAAGCACTGGGTACTGATGATGACTGATTTTTAAATAAGCTCATTAAAAAGAATTTAAAAAAAAAATCCATGAGTATTTTGCTGTTGCTTAAAAATAATAATAAAAAAAAGCACCTCTAGAACTGCTGTGCTCCAGGTGGGTCAGCCTGCCCTGTATATCCAGTGCAGGAAGGAAGGGAACGTGTGGGGCTGATGCCCAGAGCTGCTGGTCAGCACGAGCTGTGGCGGCTCCGGCAGCATCCCCTTCCAGCTAAGCAGCAGCTACTGAGCAGAGGCATCAAACCCAAGCATAATGATATTCCAGATCAGTGAAGAGAATCTCTCATTACAATGACTTAGCTGAGGAAGTTTGGGGTTTGTCTGTGTTCTTTTTTTTTTTTTTAATTGTTTTTTCTTTTTTGAAAAATCGTATTTTTCCTCTCCAAATAATTACTCTTAATATGCACAGTTAACACTGAAAATGTAGCTGTATTCCATTGTAAGCTTAAGAACTTCACCATCTAAGCACAAATTTCTATGCAGCACATACGTACTCCTAACTGGCAAAATTAATTTACAAAAATAGCGCAGAAGGGTATTCACGGCGTGGAAAGTAGCTTCCTATGGTACAGTTAAAATTGCTTTTAGTATGCTAAAGCAGTTCCTTTCCCCCACCCTTGAATTATCGTTTTCTTTAAATAGGAAAGTTGCTGTTTATGTACCTCGGGTTGGCAGGGCTTGAAGTAGGTAGTAAAAACAGCAAAGTGATTACTTGAGAACCATTCGTGTGTTTTACTGAGAATACTTTATTTGCTGGTATAAGTTGCTAAAAATGCACAGAGCAAGTACCAATAGAAAACTTACTGCTTTTGTGTCCCCGTGTGCTATATAAAATGAATGTTACACAGCGTCTGTTGGAAAAGTGGCTTCATGGACATCTCTTACTTTATGTCCCGTTATAAATAAAAATAAATCTTCTCAAGAGTATAAAATCTGGGTTTATCATATCAGAATCTGAATTTTTTTCTTTTTTTTTTGGCAGAGATGCACGTCATTAGAATTCTAACCTCTTCTAGAAGAGTGTTCTTCTCAATGCCTACGAGAGGATATAAGCGTACCACAACGTTACTCAGATCCAGTGTGTTCAAAGACACGTTTCTGTCGCCAGGACGACCTGCTCACAGCGTCACTGCTAGTCAATGGCTGATAGGCATAGGTTCCATAAAAATGGCTAGCTCTTAAAACATAAAAAGGCAAATGTTAAAACCGTTTTAAATTGTACAGCAGAAAAATAAAGTTAAAAAGTTCTGTTATCACTCCATGTTTTCAGAAAACATATGTAGAACAGTGTTTATTTTGACAGCTGTCTTAACAATTTAAAACTTCCTCCTCAACCAGGAAAAAAACAAAAACAAAAAAGTCTGTATTAGGACAGTCAAGAACAAGGGATACAAATGATTTTTTAGGTCAGCCTTTCTGAGGTGACGGGATCGGCCAACATTCCTTTGTGTCATTAAGAAGTTCCTCTTCTTTCTGCCACTACAAAAAGGGATTGACCTTAATCATTTGGTTAGAAATCAAACCGTATCACATCAAAAATGTGGTTTTCATACAAGCTATCACAGTATATAGGCCTCTAGCTCTAAACAATAGAGTTCCAAATTTGTAAAACGTCTCCAGCAGACTTCAGAACATAGGCATCCCAAATCCCTAGAAAAACGACGTAAAAGAGAGTAATTAATGAAGTGCACCAGGAAGCAAAACAAGACCGTCCGACAGAGAGCAGGCAGCGCGAGTAAAGGCTTACTGAATCGTCCTCAATGATCGCTGCGGAGTCGAAGAAGTCTGGCCTCAGCTCGGCCCGCTCCCGCCGGTTTCTTGAAGGTGGCTGTGAAGAGGGGCAGGCCGTCAGTACAGCGCGTGGCTGACTGCCCACCTGCGCCTCGCAATTCGGACGTGGAAGGAGGAATACAGAAGCACAGAAACCAGCAAAGTGTGTAACACAGTAACGGTGGGAAATCCTGCCTGAATTCCATCGGGTTACTGTGAGAGAATCTGAGGCTGCGGTCTGACGACACAGCCTGGTTAGGAGCAGCACAGTGTGTGCCCACCTCTCTACTGCCTGCTGTGCCAGCACAGCTCTGAGCGTGGCTATAACCTGGATGAGGAAACAGAATGAACTCTGCTCGAGCACGGTGAGCCTGCACAAAGTCCTGTGCCAGCATATGAGTTAGTGATGGTTGTGAAAGTGACACAAGGAAGCTTGTATAACTTTAGTTTCCAAACTCTTTGTAACGTCAAACACCAAATCAAACATCGCTATGCATGTCAGACAGTCTGAGTGCCATGATGCTGAGCAGGCAGCTTCATGGAGCGTTCAGTGGGACAGAATGAGCTGCTCTCACCTCTGTTCCCTCAGCAGCACTCCAACCCTTGGCTGGATCTGCAGGGCAAGTCAGATCAGTGATTTGCTCAGCACTCCTCTAACAGGTCTGCATGGCTACAAATCATATTTTCATAGGTGGACAAGTCAGAGGTGCAGAGGCAATGCTTCTTGTGTTTCTATGAATAAAATCACTTGGGACTGTAGGTTTCAGGGAGTATTCAGATTATTTCCACTCTTTAGTGCTCAGACCAAAGGAAATAAAGGTCAAAATTTTGGACACTGTCATTTGTACTCATGAAATTCCTTTTAAATTATCCTTCAACCACTTTAAACTCAATGTTAATAAGATTTACTGACCAGATCAATGACCATTGTGTCCTCGAATTCTTCATTCATGTCCTCTAGCTGTCCTCGTGAGGACATCATTACATCTTCAAAGATGGGCTCAGCGTCATCTTCCATTAGACCGCGTCTGATTAAACAGAAAGAAAGAGTTGATTTCAGGCACTGTAATTCCCCAACCACGAACACTGTCATTAAGAACAATGCTAAATCCAGTCCCCTAATGCCTTCTCAACACTACACTGAGAATAAAGCCAGCAAGTTCACTCATTATTAGCTGGAAGAAAATTCTATGTAGAAAACCACTCACTCGCAGAGGCTAAAGCAGAGAGTCCAGTGTAATATCATTATGATCACTAATTAAATTTGTCCTTAAGTAGAAAAGGGCAATTACCTCGTTAGGTTTGCTTGCCCTGTTATAAAAAGGAGTTACAGTGTTTGCCAAGATCACTGCTAAGTGCCTGGGAATCCACCAGTGAGCAGTCTGTAATGCTTTAAGGATGTGATCCTGCAAAAGACCCCGGCCCCCATCCCGAAAAGTAACTTAGCTTTGCCATCTACGATGGTTCTGATGTGGAGATGAAGATGCTCTGAGGACTTACACTGCATGCCTTACACCAGTTCTCCCTTTCATGTAGTTCATTCCTGTTCTGTCCTTTCGATTTAAATCTTCTAGCTTCTGTTGGCCCAACCACGATATCTGCATCTGGGGACTAACAAACACAGAGCAGCGTTATGGCTGAGAACACTAATGATCCTGAGTTGGCTATTCTTAGACAGCATTTCCTCAAGTTTTGTGTCTGGGTATGCTTCAGATTTAGCTACTAAAATTACATCCATTGTTGTGCAAGTCTTCTGGATTCCCTTCTGCAATCTGTGTCCTCCCACTGTGCGTGCACAGAACAATCCATTCACTGTTACAATAGAGACAGCTACATAAAATGCTAACATTACTCGTTCATCAACGTAGCATGAACCTGAAGTGAAAATCTAATTTACAACCTCAGATCAGGCAAAATGTAAGAATAGGTCCAAATTAACAACACGAACACATTTTAAGGCAAAAAAATCACACAAAGTGAAAAACAAACTGCTTTCAAATACGTACTCCCAATCAACTTTAGCATCCAGTAACTTATCCACATAGAAACTCCTGTAACGCTGTACTTGGCACCAACTACATCCAGCAGTGCACAGCAATGCATTCTATGTTCTGTGCATTGCAGTTAGAGACAGTAGTAGAATAAATGCAGATCATAAAAGCAACACCAGTTTTTAATTATGTAATCTCATACCCTAGGAAGACTGACACAATAAAAGGGACAAACCATGTGAACACAACCGAGAAGGAAATGGTGCTCTGGGCATGACTGACTGCTGCTGTTCAGTGACTGACTGCTCTGTATTTACTTTTGACCCTCATCTTCTATAGAATTACTGAGGCTGGAAAAGACCTTTAAGGTCATCAACTCCAACCAGCAGTTTAATTATCCAGTGTTAGATATCTGTGTGCAGCTATTATGCAAATAGAATGCATTAAATTGTACCCGTATACATTCATATTTTAAGTGACTCTGCATGGAATGCACAGGATGTTTGGGATCAAGAGGATTAGGGATCAGCAGGATCCAATATAAGGTATGTTGTGGCACATCAGAGGCCCCATGTTAAGTGGGAAGATGAGCTGACCTGCAGGATATGCGTGGAAGAGCAGCTAACTCCAGGCTGAAAGGAAACCATTCTCTACTTTCAGTTCACTCTGTAAACTCCTGTGTGAGATCCAAGGAGAGCAATGCTGCCTGTCTTTGCTCAATAGTTCTCTGCCTGCAGCATTCAGCTCAGACAGGAGAAACAGAGGTTCAAGCACAGAGTGAAAAGCCTGGTGCAGCTTCTCCCCTGAAAAGGCAAGAGTTCTCCCACACCTTAAGGCAGTTCCCATTCACTGGGCTGAGGAAGGTGATGCACAGCGAGTGGAAGCTGTCACACTTTCTGTAACTGATTAAACATTCACAGAGATAGAGGCAGCTTGGTGTTCACACTGGTGCCTGCTTCACCAAGTTGCTGGGGTTTTTCATTTTGTTTTAATTGAGGACTAGAAAAAAAGGAGAAATGGTTGAGCTACAAAGTCTTTTTTATAATCTGGAAATTATGGCAACATTTGGTGATTTCAAATCATGCTGAAATCCATGTTCTGAGCCCAGGAAGCAAGAGACATCAACCTAGATCTCAGTACCACAGGAGTAACATGAAAAGATACTTTGGTTTGGATGCTAACAGCTCAAAGCTGTGTTTTCATGCCCATCTCCTTTGTACAGGTGAGAAAACCCATGCCCTCACTTGCCTTGTATCTTTATGTGCCAACTCTCATTCCCAGAAGCAGGAGCTATGAGTTCAGCAGCTGACTTGGACTGAAGAGTTAATTGTTAAGAAATCAGTAAAGATGTGTGGAGAGCATTTACTATACAATGACACAGGATAGAAGGAAGAAAAAACCAAAAAAGAATATCTAATCGTCTTTATAAAAACAGTTCAATCCAACCTAGGCCCGCAAACACTATGACTTATCCATAATCCCATGATTATGGATATAAGATAGTTTTCATGTAAAGAACTTCTACCGTGACTTCATTATAACGTTGTTTTGTTGTTTTTCTGGGAATTTAAACTATCCAAGGATTGCTGAGCCACAGCCAAGGCCCTTCCAGTTGTTTTTGCAAAGAAACATCTGTGGAGCCACAACCACCTGTATGAAGTTCACACAGCTCCTTTACCCGGATCTTACTGTGTTTGGTACGGACGTTCCAACACTTACTTGTGTAAAAAATCTTGTTCAGATCCCTGCTCCGACTCGTGCTCCTGGATCTGCTCCCCCATTTGTCTAGTGTTCTCTCTCAAGACAGTTGAGGTGAGCTGTGGTGCTTGCAGTGCCCCTGGAGTATGTATGTTTTCATTCCTGTTCAGCCAAGAGCCTTCCAGACTCTCATCTAGAAAAGGAACATTTGGAATTACTGATGCATTAGTGACAGTGTAAGATGCAGTATCACTGCCTTTGGAGTCCTCTCAGCCAACTCACTGAACCTTATGGTAGCAATTAAAGCCCTCCATGGATGATGAACTTCAATACAGAGTTCTTTTTAGAGGCAGCACCTTCTGCACATTTATGTTTTCAGTGGTTAGTGCCCACTGAAATAGGCGTGCCTTTAAGAGATCAGCTGGATAAGTACTCAAAATGATAGATAGCACTGCCTAAACTGTTGGGTGGCTTGTACACATTTCACAAAGACCATCCCTAAGTACCAATTCTGCAATCTAAATATAAGACTGATAGTCTTGTACATATACATCAAACGGGATACAACTGAACACCGCAGTGAGGGTGGAGGAAAAAAAAAACCCTCATCTGGTCAGCATAGGCCTTTAGAAACTTCACTGAGAACCACTCCAGTGAAGTGCAGAGGGGATATTTTGAATAAGGAGAGGTCTGGCTGGTGCAAACTCTGGCGATTTCAGGTGGCACATTTAGAGTTTAGAGCTGATGGGAGGATGGAGGTGGGAGGCTGAAGGAAAAAGCATGTGGGATGCTGGGCTTGTACTGAGAAGGCAGCAAACTGGAGAAGAAGGGCTGGTGGGACCTGAGAAAAATGTGTGAGAGCACACAGCTGTGCAGATGAGATATGTAAAAGTTGCTGCTGCAAGTGAAAGAGGAGAGGCTACAAAAGAGGAGAAGACAAGACCATAGGTTTACTAACAGACAGAAACTGTATTGAGAAGGCAGCTGGAAACCTCAACAGGTCTCTTCACTATTTCTATACCTTTCGTTACCCTTTGAGCTTAAAGGCTGCCTAAGAAGTTGCCTATTTATTCTTGAAATTTCCTTCTACAACACTAGGGTTTTCTTAAACCCTATTTATGTTTCATTTCCTTAAGGTATTACGAAGAAATGTCAAAACCACCTATAGAGACAGCAGTTCTACTTCCAGTAACAACGGAGGATATTCTCCAGCAGGACAGCCTGCTGAACCCAGCACACACTGGACTGAGGGCAGGAAGGAGCTATAGAGGTCTGCCTTTGGTTCTTAGATGTCACAATAGTTTCTGCACGTCCTTCCTTTAGAGTGGGATTTAAAGAAAAAAGACCTTAGCAGGTCCACATTTGTGATTCTAATGCCGATTAGAATTAAAGCTAGGACTTCTGGAAGGGCTATAATGATATGTAAAGATAAAAAAACAACAAAGGCACGCATACATGCCAAATTTAGACTATTTGTAGGCAACCAGCTGTTCATCAGACTGGTTCTTCACAGCTCAACTTCTACAGTCCAGTGAACAGTAAAAATGTATTCCTAAGAAGAGGATTCAGTTTCAGGTTATTTCCTCAGCTTGTAATTTGCACATACAAGACGAGCCCCTTCCTTGTGCAGCAGACTATGTCTGCCCACAAAAAACACAGGCAAACTGGCTCCAGGTTTTCTTGGCTGCCCTTTTTCCAGGATTCAAAAGGAAGTTTACCTAGGCTATAACACAGCTGGTTATAACTTCTGCTCATCGAGATTTAACCAAGAATTACATACGTGATGCCCTTTCAACTGATTATATTATTTATTTTTTTTAACATTTGATATCAATTATCCTTTCCTGGTACATGTCTAAATCAAAGCCTTAGTGCTTGCATTGCATATCCTTTAATGTACAGAAATGCCACAGATCTTGTGTTGCTACTTTTCTAAGGGTGCATGTGCTGTAACTTTCCAGATCTATCACCTAATAAAGGCACAATAAAGGCATTAATCAATGAAAAGGCACTGAAGTTCTTCTGGGTTAAAAGAATGGTGAACTATATATACATCATCCCTGGATCTGTATGCTTAGCTTGTATAGAAAAGCCTTAATAAGTAATAAAGGATCACAAAGAGAACTTTGAATTTAAGGTCTATTGAGTTTCACACAGAAGAAAGAAGGGAACTGCTTCCTAAGCAGTTTTCTTCCATGTGCTATTCTGACATGTTATACTGTAACCAGAGCTGTACATACAATATTCAAAGGACATGCACACAGCCCATCCACGGGAGCACTCCAGGAGAGGCAGTGCTTATCTACCCTCTTTCTGGCCTAAATTACTAATGGGGGAATGCCAGGTTACTGCAGTGAACAGTAGTGACATTAGACCAACGTCAGCCATGGCTTGCAGCATTTTAAGTCAGTGATGTTTTTGGAAAATTCAATTCAGGATTCCAGATCTTGCAAAGAGAGGCAATATTCAAGAGGAAGGTGTTGCAAGTCAATTCTTCCTCCTATTGCTCACTGAACAAGGCAGGCAAGAAAGAGAGTGGGGCAAACAATGTCATAAAACCTATGCTCTAAGAATAAGACTCGCCTTATAGGAAAGCAGAGATGTTGCTACACTTGCTGGGAAAAATAAGGACATCAGTAGAATAAACAAAAGAAAATAAAAGCAGTTACAGAAAGAAGAAAAAATAAAGATACCAACTGAACCCTGTGTAAGCCATGGCAACCTGAAGGAAGCAAAACAATGTCTGAAGAAAGCAAGCTGTACTTTTATCTACCTAGACTCTAGGTTGGCTATTAGAAACTGGAAGACTTAGCTCATGCACTGCTCAGCATAAGCTGTAGGGCAGAATGGACCTGACTACAGGAGAGCATAGATATTAACATTTAAGGAATGGAGTGCCTTTGGAAAGTGGCTGTATATTCAGGGGAACTGGCACTAGATTCTTCAGTGAGGGGTTCCTATGGTAGATAACAACCTTGGAAATAAAAAAGGAACATGGAATTGCAAGGCTATTGCTCACACAGAAATGCTGAAGCTTGACAGGAATTTGCAGAACAAGTGTTTTGTTTTCACTACACACAAAATATAGGAAAGCTGTAACGTATGTACTAAACTGAGAAATGCCTCTACTCGGCAAGGTAAAACCATACAAACCTTCCACTCTCTTTTTGTGCAGCGGTGGCCGTCCCTTCTTATTTCTCACTGAAGAGGTTTTGCTGCTGCTGCTTCCACTGTTCACAGACATTCTGTCATCTTCACCGCCCGTAACTAGCGAGTTTCTATAGGAGATCAGTGGAAGCCATACGTCTTCTCTTCTCTCCATCATCTGTTCTGTCAGAAACTTTTCTAAGTAGGTGTGACTGAAAACAGAAGACAATGAGTGCAGAGGCTCTGTGATTCACGTGCAGGTCCTCTTCACACTGCTGAGAGCTTAACAGAAATCTGTCACAGTGTTTCCTTATTTTAATTGGATAACATATGTTGATAAGGCATTGTACCCTGAACTGATGAAGAACTCACGGCATTCCCCCAAAACAACATAACAGTTAATTGAGTATAGGTTACTCAGACAAACAGTTTGAAGTTTTCTCTCCCCAACATCTTCCCATATTTGCCTGCAATCATTCACAGCACACTCTACTTGAATTCCCCTTCTATTTATCATAGCAAGAAAGTAGCTTCTCTACATTGCTAGCACGTTAACAGACAATCCAAATTAGTAGACTGAAGATGTAAGTTTGCATCTTTGGAATAGGAAAAGAAGAGTTTTCTCAAATACAAGCAGATATTTTTCAGTAAAGAAACTGAAGATCTGTTCTGCTGCTATGGAGAAATCCAGTGAGTACTTGTTAACTTATGGGAGGAACCAACCAACTTCTGTCCCGGAGGGCACGTGTGTTTTCCATTGAATGTTTAATTAGGTTGGTCCATAAAATGAGCAAGAAAAGCCACACAAAAGTGATTCCAATGAGTTCCAAACTAAAGAACCAGGCATTCAGAGTTAAGGCAAGAGAAGTCAGTGTACGTCAACTACTACCTCACTCCATTAAAAAAACATGTTATGATGCACTCTATAATCACAATCTCAAAGAATCATAGAATGGCCTGGGTTGAAAAGGACCTCAAAGATCATGTAGTTTCAACCCCCTGCCATGGGCAGGGTCACCAACCATTAGACCAGGCTGCCCACAGCCACATGCAGCCTTGCCTTGAATTCCTGCATGGATGGGGCAGCCACAGCCTCTCTGGGCAACCTGTTCCAGTGCCTCACCACCCTCTGAGTGAAGAACTTCACCCTAACTTCCAATCTGAATCTCCCCTGTCTTAGTTTAAAACCATTCTCCCTTGTCCTGTCACTATTAACCCACGAACCCATTCAACACCACACTGCCAAGTGGCAATAACAGTAATGGTAACAACAGTAATAGTAACAAGAAGAAGAAGTAAAAAAAGTCTTAAGAATAACACAAATAATACCAAATATAATAATAATAAGGAAGTAAATAAAAAAGGAACTAGAAGCCTAGCAAAATAGTAGTGTTCTCTGAACACCTTGCACCAAGGGCAGGTGACAGACAGACATACTGAACTGGTAGTTTTTGTTTAATTGTTTTTGAGGTAGTAAAGGCAATCTTGAGGGTGAGATGCCCTGCAGATTGCTCCCATATCTGCAGACAGTCCGATAAGTTGATGAGACCTTCAGGGTTATTCTAGAGCACATTAACCTCCAGACTAACAGCCCGTTGCTGAGCTTACAGTCAGTTGGCAGGAGATCAAGCCAGCAGGGAGGTAAGTGATCCTGTACACAGGACTCCTCCACCAGATGGTGGTCATGTTCCTTCCTGCTTGCAGGCTGCTGCCCCTTCGCAGGGCGGGGGAGAGGTCCCTCTGGATTGGAGGAGCCATGCTACAGAGAAGGGCAAAATCAACTACCCAGAGTATAGCTGAGAATGTAATGTCAGCAAAACACTGTGGGGCAATCCACCCATTGCCTGCCGGGTGCAGGACAGATCTCTCAAGTGAAGGAATACAGAGATGTCCAAAAAGCTTCTCTACATACAAGCTAGTTATCTTGACTCTCTCCATAGTCACAGCTGCCAATGGATTCTGAACCAATCTATTCTCCTGAACTTATCTTAAAGCTGTAATTTGGAACAGGTCAGGTGAATCATGCCCTAAATATCCATATTTCTTTTCATCAAACTTCAAATGCAGCTAAAAGTAAATAGCTCAGATACAGAAGGCTACAAGAAAGACAGCTAAAATCAGGAGAAACAGATTCCACCACAGCAATCTTTGAGAAAAATGTGGGAAACATAATTGGTAACAACAAATGAAAGAGAAACACTGAACTTTGTACAAAAAGCCAGGTCTGATTTAATCTGTCAGCTATGCTGTGTACAGTTAAAATGACTTCGAATTTTCAAAACTGGAGAAAATTTTGGGAGTACCGACCAGTGAGCAGGAAGAATAAGCTTCAGTAAAGTCAACTGGTGTTAGGCTAATAACACTTAAGCTAACAAATGCAGAGAACCTACGGTTCAGCTGGAAAGGCAGCCAGAAATCCCTGTATCCTTAGGTCCTGCTCTGAAGAACAGAACAGAGGCTGACAAAATTCAAGGATATAACAATGAGGAGCAGTTTAGAAAGCCTAAGTGCCAAGCTAGCCTAGATGAATAGCCTAATTCCCAAGCTAGTTCAACCATTTCTTCTATTACATTTGCTGAACTGGACAAATATTTATACAATTGAAAAAAAAATACAGAGAAGCTTGACTGAAAGAGTCAGTTCAGGTGGTTATAGAAACAGGACTTTATACAGACTTGTAGAATGACTTAAATACACTGTGGCCAGAAAACTGACTAGAAAGATATTTACAACCATAAATGAGAAGATCTGGCAATTACATATTTGAATTGTCATGAAGTTACTCAAAGAACTCAGCTGGCACACAGTGCTACGATGGTGCTTTACACACTTTGTTTTTCCCTCACTGCTCCTACGCTGCAGCCAAACCTTGGACACTTGTTACAGAACACATTAGAAACGTACACTCTTACCTCTGCAGTGATGATGACAACACATCTTTACTATGAATTTGCCTTTGCTAATGCAGTTCTCTCTTTATCAATTCTCTTAAGATCCACAGCTGCCTTTGATGGTTTTTTAAATGTTGGTTATTTCTCACTTTACATTCAGCTCTTATCAACAATAGCTCTGATTTATTTCATTCTTGGTATTTCACCTGCAGCCATTGATGGCCATACCAAATACAGATTGCTTGTTTTAGCCTGAGGTCTCCATAACCCTGCTCTTCCCTAACCAACAGCAGTTGTTGTCTCTCACCCTACCTTTCTATATCCTATTGTGCCAGTAACAGAAGCCTTGACAACTTGATTGCTCACTTCAACTCAGTATATTAAAATAAACAAAACTGTACTTCTCATGCAAATATCTAACAGGACTGGATGTTACTGCAATGTTTAGAGGCCTATATGTTTCCCATACTGCTTACAGTTCATTCCTTTTTCTGCTTGTCAGAGAAATGAGTTGTTATTTTCAGTGCTCTATGGGAAATTTTAAGCAATGCTGTTTCATAAGGTCTCAAGTTCACCTTGTCAGTGAATCCGATTTATTTCTATTACTTCAAAATATAAATTAATTCATAACTATGAAAAGCCACTGGGCCTCCCTAAAACCCCCATTAGACAGTGAAAACCTCAAAGCAGAGAAGTTAAACAAACAATTCAACTATTAACACAACTCAGCAAACCCACCAAAGAAGATAAGGCTGGTACTTACACAGTCTTTTTGTCCTGCCGCAGGAGTTTAGAAGAAAATTCACTAAGCACTTCAAGGAAAGCAAGGTTGGGAGGTGGATAGTCTTGTCCTTTTTGATTCTGATATTTGAAGGCAAACTCTATTCCATCTCTACAGTAAAGAAATTTCAAAATGTTCAGGTGTGTAAGAAATTAATTTAAAAAAAATCAATATAATCTCATCACCTTTAAATGCTGCCTCAAATCCAAACTAATCATCCTGTTTTACTTTACTTTTCATTACTAGCAAATAACAAATTTTAGACCTAGGGGGAATCAAACACTCTCTTTGAATGTGACCAGGTTTGAAGTCAAAGACAAAATATTGCAAACCTCCTGGTCAGAAGGAACTCACGGCAATGTAAGGAACTTGGCAGCTGTGGAAAGCCACTGCCTTAGCAGCAATAGCCAACTGGCTCTTACTTTTTTCAGCTTTAAGCAGATGTTTGCAGTAATAATTGCAGATGAGGTTTAACAAGACATAATTTACACATCTAGAGTAAGAGAATTTACTTACCATCACAATGATCCACGTACATCTACCTTGTTTTTGCTTTATCATTTGAGACTATTGGAAAACTAGTTTTACATGACCCAATATGACAAATGCATGCCTGGACATCTCTCCTCCTTGTCACAGGAAGTGTTTAGCAGCATACTGATTTCCTTTCGGGTCAGGGGAAACCCAGAAAGGAGTGCAGGAGGAAGGGAAATACAGATTGACTACAAATTAAAAAAACCCACTGCTGTTACAGGTAGATTTGAGCCTAAAACACCCAAGTCCATTCATACTGCAGACATCCTCAAAGTAGAATCACAAGACCCTGGCCTGGGACTGGGCCTGAGATGCCTTTTACACAAACAGTAAGCACTACGGTGAGAGCTGTAACAGTAAGGATGGCTCCTTTCCTAAGATATCAGGAACAGGCACCTTTCTCAGGGACACGCACGGGGCATCAGCAGCTCTGGTGCTCCTGGCAGTAGTGTTGTAGTGACCACGGCAGAGAAGTGGATGCTGTGCCACTGCAGTCTGCTCACCTGCTTTCTCACATTTTTCTAGCTCGAAAGGTTCTTTGAACACAGGGTATATATGCTATGAAATAAGCCTTCATGATAGCATAAAGGATGCCTGAAAATGGACAAGATTCTTGGCCTCACGATTACATCTATTTCATCCTCCTTAGTCACCCTGCTTCAATTGTTTTAAACCCTTTAGTACAGCTAAAGGAAAGTTTTTTCTTCTCAATGGGATATAGGTTTACTGTGTACAACTGAATTTCCCTTCTGGAAAAGGGCTGACAGCATGGGTAAGCTGCTTGTGTGCCTACAGAACACCAAATGGCTCAGGAATTCAAACCCAAGGAATACAGCTGATGTTGAAAGGCTCCCATCAGAAGCAGGCAATGTTTGTGTTTCAGCAACCTGTAGCTGATACAAAATGAATACACTTCCACGAGTTATGCCTTGGTGCATACTGTCCTTATCTGAAGGGAATTCATGAGATACTGAAGAACAGAGAAATTTGAGGATCATCACTTATTGCCAGATCTCCCCCAGTGAAGCAGAATAGCTAGGCTGATCCCAGGGAGACATCCTTGACAGGCTGCTCAACTCTCTCTCAGTAATCCTGGGATTACTGTGCAGGGCTAAGGGCAAGATCAGACAGACCACCAAAATCTCTTTCTGGCTCTCTGTTCTTTCACTGGAGGTCTTCACTAGTAGTGATGACAACACTGCTAGTTGATAGCTGAGTGGAAGAAGCTGCCTCCTCACACTGAGAGCTGCTTTAGAAAATAAATGATGCAGACAGCCTCAGATCTGCATGTTTGAGGAAGCAGTAAAATAAACGATGGTGGGACTGACCATGACAGAAAATGTGTATTACCACACATGCACCACAGAATGGCTTGGGCTGGAAGGGACATTAAAGACCATGCAGTTCTAACCCCCTGGTGTGGGCTGGTTGCCATCCACCAGACCAGCCTGCCCAGGGCCCCATCCAGCATGGCCTTGATTTCTCCCAGGGATGGGGCACCCACAGATTCTCTGGGCAGCAGAGGTCATACCACCCTCTGAGTGAAGAGCTTCCTCCTCACAACTAATCTAAAATTCCTATCTTTTAGGTTAAAACAATTCCTCCTTGTCCTATCACTATCTGCCCACGCAGATGTCTCCTGTCTGTCTCCCTAATGTTTATAAGCTCCTTTTAAATACAGGAAGGCTGCAATGAGGTCTCCCAGGAGCCTCCTTTTCTCTGAACTGAACACTCCCAGCTCCCTCAACCTTTCTTCATAGGAGAGGTGCTCCAGGCTTTGCTCATCTTCATGGCTCCCCTCTGGACCTGCTCCAAAAGCTCTGCACCCTTCTTGTGGGACACTGCACAGCAAAAGGGACAATCCCCTCTCACGGTGCAGCCCACGATACTGTTGGCCTTTCAGCCAACTCTATCACGATGACAAATTATCAGCAGTGACCAGTCTGAAGGTAGAACAAAAAATATGCCATCTTCAATGCAAAACAACAGCACACTCAGCTCAAGATATGAAGGAGCTCACATTACTTTTCCCATGCTATACAGCAGCATGACTGGAGCTCTCACACTCACCACCTACACTTGCACCCTCTGGACAAAAAGATATCACCTTTTATTTGGACAAGCATTAGGACTTTCCAAGAGCTCCCCAGATATTTGCTGAAAGCTTAAGATGGGCATGAAGGAGAATCTGGAGTTTCTATCCAAACTTAGGAGGGAAATGTAAACCAGCAGGTACAGATTCATCTGTTATCCATTCCCAAATATGATTTATTTTTCATCTCCTCCAATCTTCTGCATCACTCATGCCTTTTTCCTGGCCAAATTCATTCCATCATTTGCATTCTTTCAGAATATGAAGACACAATCGTGTTTTGCTCATCTTAGTCTTAATGCTCTGAGACAGCAGACATTAATATTTTAACCTTTTATGACACAGAGAAGTCATAATTCAAACTCAGCAATGCCTGCCTATGCAGTTACATAAAAAGGTTCAATCCACTTAAAAAATAAAATAGATCTCCAAATCATTGTTGGCGTACCTTTTCATAAATCCCTGGGTACCCACAGAGTACACAGTAGTGTGCTACAAAGAACTACCTACAGTTGTTAGATACAGTCCTCACAAGTGCACATAATACCTGTGACTTCACCTTAGATAAAAATGGCCATTCCAATTGCACAAATTAATAGACAGCAGCTATTTTTTCTTCTTTCCTTTCTTACATCCATACATTTAAACCCTGCATCATTTTTCTACAGAAATTAGAATTAAATAATTATTCCAGGACCTGGTTAAAATATATTCCTACAGAAGGGTATACTGAGTAAAAATGTTAAGGTGAAGTGATATAAAAATCTAGTTTATTTACCACCACTCACTTGTGTAGTGTGGCCACAGCCTCTCTTGTCTTGATCTGATCCAAGCCAAAAGTGAGGGCGAACCGACGAGCCAGTTCCTTAATTCCACTAACGTGGGCAGATGTCCTGTCCAGATTAGGACCTTGCTCCTGAACAAGCTCATTGAACAGCTAGAGAAACAATTCAGTTGTTAAAATCTGTGTGCTAGAAAACACATTCATTGACAAAGGCTTTTATTTTTAACCTGTTAGGGCAGGGTGGACATTACATTCATTTTTTTGTTTGTTTTTTGTTTTACATAGATAGGACAGATTTCACTTATCTTCTAATCCACCTCAGCTCCCAGACCACCTTCTGTGTAAATGCTGTTTGACAACTGTGCCCCACCTCGTACTTGTGCAGACCACACCTCATAAGCAGTACCTGGCACTTACCTTCACTGGATTCTATCTACTGTTTTCCAAAATCATCAAGGTGATGCTGCATTCTTTTGCTGCTTTCTAAAATACCTGTGTCACCCATCACATCAGCACCAGCTAGAAAATTAGGAAGCAAAACTTCTATTCCATCACTCAAGACTTAATGAATATCTGAAGAGCATTATGGGGTAAATGCCTTAAAACTTGCCTGGTAATGCTATTTCAACACAATCATTAACAACTCAGTAGTTTTCTAAGCAGTTCTTTATCTTTTTGTATTATCTTATTATGGTACTGCCATTTAGACCACACTTTACTAACTTGCTAGTGACAGCATCAGAGGAGACACTGTCAACAACTGCATTAAATTTACCATTTCTCTCCTATTCACAAGCTCTTTACCATGTAACTCATGAAAGCAGCTTCCTCTGATGTGATTTCTCCTTGACAAATTCATACTGACTGTTACCTATCACTTAGGAACTCGCAAATAGCTTGTTTATATATATTTTATTTGTGATACTAGGCTGGTAGACCTCTGGCATCCAGATTCTTCCTTACTCCAAGTCTTAAGGACAGGAATTACTTTGACACTTGCCTGTTCCTCTGGAATTTCTTCAGTTTTTATCAGGTTTTCACACACCTCTCTCTGCTTGCATATTGCTACAGGAAAGTCTCTAGTTGTCCAGAATGAATTCTGGAAGGCCCAGCTGATTCAAAAACATCTAATTTATGTAAGAATTTTCTCTATGTAATGGATACATCAAGTACTTTAAGGGGCTAAACAGTGTTTAGGGAAGCACACACTTTGTGCTGCCAGCAGAACAAAGATGGCTTTCATCATCAAGCCAATAATTTATGGTTGCTATAAAGCAAATTGTACATGGAAGAAACATGATCAATAATGTTGGAGGACTTCAACTCATCAGCTCAAGTTCGTAAAATCTATCAAAATTAAAGGAGAGAAGGTAATTCTAACTCCTTTGTTCACTGGGTATCAGTAAACAAACACTATAAATCGTCTTGGATCAAACTGCACTCAATGCTCCTTCCTCCTGTTCTTCCATTTTAACCTGACCAAAACTTTGCCTGTTGTTGGCTTCTTGACACAGAGACAAATCAATGGTGACAGCCTGAATCGAGGAGCAACACAGGCTCTTAACAGAAGCACAGGCTTTTTTTTTGCTTCACTGTAAACGGTGTCGGAGTAAAGTGCTGCCCAGGAATTTTTGCAATGTAGGATTTCTAACAAAAATCAATATCCTTACCTGTTGTAAACTGAGAATGAGTGTCTTTGCACACTGGATTTTATCAATTTGCCTTGTTTTGCTCAGGGTTTCCTTAATGATATCTCCATAGTCATTGTAGTACTAGGAAACAAATGTAGGGAAAAATCCTCTTTAACAGAAATTCTTACACAATATTTCAGTTTTTCTGATTCTAGTTCTTCTTTTGAAAAGGCAGTAGTTTCAAAAAAACCACAACAAAACCACAACAGTCTCAAACCCATATTTTAGGAGTGAGAGGCAATGTTTCAGTATGAAAATTCAAGCTGACTAGTAGCCTGCACTTGGTGATAAGGGACTTCTTTATTTGTTATCATCTTTGTAATAATCACATTGAAAAACAAACAAAAGAGCATTCCCTATCCCAAACTAGATGTTAGATGAAGTGAGCTGTGGCTAAAATTTTAAGTGGCAATAATGCACTGAACCTATACGTTATTCGACAGGTAGTTACAAACAGAAGGTCCGTGGTGAGTCAGATGGCCAAGAATGGAATTCACCGAAGCCAGAAAACTGAATCAGGAATTAGTCTGTACGATGCACTGGTTCATTCTCTGCACTGAATGAGGAACGACTGCTGAGAGCCACAGCCTGCATAATTATTAATTAAAACTTCGGGCTGGGAATCTAAAACGTTTTTTTTCTCCTGGATTCTTTCAGCTTGATTAATCTTTAGGTATTTACAACCACTTGTTTTCATCGCCTCTCAAACATTGTTCCTGACTTCTTTTCTACAGAAATCATCCTGGTTTGCACTCTACTTTAAACTCAGTTTCTCTCACTCATCCCTTATTTCAAGAGAAAGAGGGAAAAAGAGAGAGAAAAAAAGAAACCAGCCTGGAGTGTGATAGCTTCATCTTGGAAGTGTGGCTCTGTCTTCTTTGGAATGCCTAATCTCTTACAGAGAGACACATAGGGTACACCTGGCAATGTGATATAAGCTGAGGGACTCTGCATAGCTTTGCAGTGTCAGGAGTGCTACGTGCACGCTTTCTGGCAGGTACACTTGCAAGTACAGGGTAAAGTGGCAGCTATGTAGCAAGTCTTCCTGAATTTCTTTACGGTTAAATACTGTATATAAGCCGTGTATGTTGATAAAACATTCAAGTAACACATACCCATTTACAGCAGTACTACACTGTTTTTTTTTTACTGCACTCCTGTTTTTTAAAGCAGTCTCTTCCCACAGAAAAAAAAGTCTGTTTCCCTGCTATGGCAAACACCAAGACTGGGAGACTCCCAGTGAAGTATGACACTGACAAACAACTGCTATTGTGGATTCTAAGGATTAATTTGAGGAGCAGGATAAGAAATGCTCTGTAAATGTAAGCCTCTCTGAAAATACTCAAGAAACTCATAGGATCAAGTTTTGCCTTTAGTAAGATTCTCCTTACATAGGACGGCTAGTTCAGATCTTACAGTTTCTCAGTGAAAGGTGCAATTTAAAAAGAAAAAAAGTACAGAAATCAAATAAGGCTTGGGGAAAACTTTCAAGAGGTCAGTCTTTAACTACCGCACTACAAGGGAGAGAAGCAAATAACCTGACACTACAATCTGTGTTCACTTAGGAGGAGCAGAATACACAGAGCTGTACCTTCATATAGTGTTTGAAGATATCAGCTGCTGCATGCATGTCCACAATGTCATAAATTATCAGCTTGCTAAAGGCAGCCAGAAGGTTTCTTCTCTTATGTAAAGCTTCTATTTTGTTAGCTTCATCTTCTTCATCTCCCTCTGAAAGCATCAACAGTAAAGTTATTATAACTGCCTATTATTTTCTAGAGCAACATTATTTAAGAGTAGTGTTCAAGAAAAAAAGTCAGTTATTTAAAATGGAAGCAAGGATTGTTGTAGGAGAACAATCTACAACAAAAGATGATTATTCTTGTACATTAGGACTTTCGGGGAATTTGGGAATTTCAGGAAGATGACACCATTCACCATGGATTCTGTAGTTCTGAATAATACTGAACATAGTCCACATGGAACTGAATCACTTATTTTCTTTACCATGTGAAAGGCCACAAGGAAGAGTGATTGAATGCTTTATGCTTAACTTCTGAAATCAAAGGACAGTTGGGGATACTTATTTAAAATGACTAATCTCTAAAAGATTCACATGAGAAGAATTAAAAACCCATACTTCTACAGCATGCCTTGGATTTGTAGGCATGAAATCCACAGCTCTAAAGCAGGAGAAAACAACAGGAAATAAAATCTAGTTGTAAGAGATGTTGAGTGCTGATGTCTTAAGTATTACATCCTCATGTAGGATTCCACTCTGAATGAAAACAGAAACTATACATATAACATGAAATCATTCTCATGTAGTAAAACCATATTACACAAGAAGAAAATGCAATTAGCTGTAACAAATATCGTGTGTTTAATAGAGAGGTTTTTTTTTTTTTTAAGGGAAATGTCCTAACCAGCTTGAGGAAAAACAGACCTGTGTAGGAGCCAGAAGGGACACAGCAGCACTGAGACTCTTCTGCTTCACTCCTACTTTATTTTTCACAAAGCCACAGGGTATAAATCATGTATTTCATAGTAGGAAATCTCTCGTGGAGTTGACTGTATGTACACTTCAATCCTTAGAACTGAAGCCCAACAACATCCCCTCATTTTACTTCATTTCTTCTTATAGTTATGAAATATTCTGAATACCAAAAACTGTAAATTGTTAGACTGACTTCATGGAGTGAAGAGTAGCATTTGGGGACACAAAGATATTCATCCACCTTTTTGCTGTCTTCCCAGTCCCATTACAGGACATTAAAAAGCACTAATGTAGCTCAAGAGAAAAATAAATAATGTCCTCTTAAAAGTTACACTTGATTAATTATTCTGAACACTGAGCTCATAAGGTACAATTAACTTGCACTGCGCACTTGTGGTGAAGGTGTGTTTTAAAAAGCAGCCTTTTCTGGCTACTGTAATCCTTAAAGAGATGCTCAAAAAGATGCAAACTAGTGGGGAGCTAGTGAGCTACAAGACTGGAAGCATCTCTAAAGCAAGAATAAATCCTCTGAGACCTTAGCTCTATTCACAACTGTCTGAAAACATCAAAACCAGCACCTATGTGCCATGCTAACATACAAGTAACTCAATGCAAATTCAGAAAATGTGCCAAAAAAAGAATTACAGTTTGCATTCAGCAGGTGTATCATGGTTGAGTTTTGTTTGTTTTTTTTTACCCTCTGGGATTCCTTCTCCTGTCCAAAGTTGTTTAGGATTCAGAAGCTGGGTACCTCTCTGTATGGATGTAGGCATTTGTAACACACCGTAGCGGCAATGAGATACTTAAAAGCAGATCTCAGTAACAATCTGTTCTTCCTTGACTGAAAGCAAATGATCTCATCATCCTTCTGAGGAAGCAGAGATGCCTTACCTACTACCTCGCAAAGCACAGCCACACACAGATGCCTAAGAGATAACAAGGACGCAAGCAAGCATACATGATACTTCCCCAACTAGCCTAAGTCTATCTAGATCTCCATTGACTAACAAATCAAGAATCCTAAGCTTTATTTTGAAAATTTTACTATTTTAGTACTTCAGTATTTTGAAAATAAATACTACGAAAAAGATTAAAAAAAAGAACAGCTTTGTACACATTAATAGCATGTAGTTTACAGGCTGTTCCCATGTCATCTGCAGACACGTGGTCTCACAAAGCGAACTTCATAACTACTTTTTAACACACACAGGACTGAATACATCACATGCATGCTTATTCCTTGCCCTCCCACACTAAGGAAGGGACAATTTTGAAAACATTTTTGAGTAAACTGATCTGAAAATTCTATTTTCCTCTTTCTTCTGCATCCGTTATGAAAGAAAAGCTAAGCGGAAAACATGAAAGCTAAACATACCCATGCTCTGGTTTTCATCATCTTGGTCGATGAAGACGTGGTCCATCACAAAACTGAGAAGTTCTGACTGGAGGCCTGAGTCTGGATTAAACACCAATGGCTGAAGACCTTCACGACCTCCAGTCATCAGCTGGTGACTAAAAATCATCAAGAGATCACAGAGCAGCATGAAGGCCTGAAAGGCAAAAGAGATGTAAGAAGACTAAGAAACATAAGTAAGTAAAAACCAAAACACCATTTATGTAATTCCAAGATATTCTCTCTCTATTAACAAATGTCCTTTAACCAAATAGAGTTGTGTATGTCTCTGTGCTGTTCACTGGGGGTTCCCTTAGTTTTACAATACTAATCTCTTATTTGTATGTAGGGAACTCTGTTTACTGATGTTCCACATCCAGGATGAATGCATTACATTTCCATTTCTTCTTTCTGGGAAGAAATGTAAATCTTTCTTCTCCAAGGACTGCAGTAAAGAAAAAACACCTCTTTTGATAAATAGTTAAAGAAGAGGAAAACCATGGCTTTTTACACAGGTGGCAGGACTTGAGATTCTTCTCTACAGTACCTGAAAATTTAGCATTTGTTTCAGTGATGATTTGGCTGTACTGAACTGCTTTAACACTCAGTGGAATTTAAGCTAATCCTGATGTAGACCTCTAAAAAAGTAAAATATTCCTCTACGAAGAAAAACTCATGCAGTAAAGTGCTTTTTATTTTTATTTTTCCTGTCCAAGACGAAGACAGCAGGGGGCTCAGATACAGATGATGACGTATTGTAGATATGTCTAGTCAGAGATTTATTTCAGTCTAAGAAAATTTGGGATGTTTCAGTTCCATTTCTCAACTTTACACTTTCTTCCCTCCTTTAAGATGTCTATGTTCTTCTCAGAGATCAGTTAAATTAAGGAGGAAATATACTAGAGAGAAAATATAACATGAAAAAATCTCAAAAAAATCAGTAAAATCAACAAGTTCCTGCCCTTGCAAAAACAGACTTTTTAAGAAACAAAATCAAAAAGATCACAGATGAGTTAGATGGAAGGGACCTCTGGAGTCTCAAGGCCAACCCACCCTGACTGGGGCTCTATGTCTGTGTCTATGACTGGCTGGTCAAGGCTTTGCCTAGCAGAGTCTTGAAAACTACCACAGAATGGTGAACTGAAAAGGAGTTTCTAAGAGAAGCTGAGATTATCAATTAAAAAAAAAACAAAAAACAAACACAAAAGAGAATAAGAGAATTAAAACATTTTAAAATATATTGAGAACAAAACCAGTGCAGAAATGGTAAGGATCATTTACCATTTGTTGATGGAGAAGCAATATTAGAGCTAGCTTATGCTAGAATGGTTGGCATTTTCAGGAAGCTAGATGTTATTCTCACATTATACAATGTTAATAAAAATGTTCTATGTCAAGAGTTAACTGTTCAGAATACTAAAAATTATTATTAAAGTTGATCTGCTGGAAGACAGTGATACCTCACAGCCTCTTAAAAATACATAAGGAAGGTCTCTGAGCCTTTATTATTTATATCTACTTGCAGATGACAGTTTGAAGCCAAACAGAGCTGACCTTAAAAAATAATAATAATAAATAAAAAAACCAAAGCAGTATCTGCTAAAAAGTATTATCTTTTAAAAAACACAAGTACCTGTGTGCCATTTCTTTGAAAGTCCGCCAGATCTTGATATTTATATGACTATGTAACCACATATTTTGCTATGATTTACTAAGGAGGCATAACTATTTGTCAAGTAACTATTTTTGCACAGTGTGAAAATAAATTTGTAGTGTAATTCAGAGTATTTTTGTACAATTAATTAACATTCTTTTCCTGCTAGGAAGCATACACAAGAATGACCTGTACTGGTAGAAGTCTCAATTTTCTCCAATTAGGCACCATGGGAAACAGAGACATACTAATTAGCATTTACTGCTACATTTAATGGAATTATCAAGATGACAAAATAAATATTGAGGCTTAGACTTTTTTTCCCCAATCTAACATCAGGCATTTGACTTGAGTAGGAAGGCAGTTGCTCTAGATTCCCTTAATGCAAGGGAAAAAAAATATTCAGAAATACAGGAAGAAAGATTCAGCCAATCTGAGGTGTGAATCATCCTCTAAAAGTGCCTGTTTACAGCTGTTAATACACTAGTTAAGAAAAGGAACGGACTTCAATTTTAGGTGATTTAGCTAGATACCTACAGTTAAGACAGCTGAACGTGGGCCTAAGCAACTATTGTTATGTTCTATCAGAAATGAATTTGATATTAGCTGTACTTTGGAGCTGATTTCAACAGTTTTTGAGTGTTTGGTCAGTTTCACTTGCAGGAACAATCATTTGAGTCTTCTAAGTTTGGTGCAACGTCGTCCTGAGTTTCACTGCAGTTTTCAACATTCACACTTCAGTAAGAGCACATGACAGACACTTCCCTTACCTGCTCTTTAACTGGGGTGTTGACGTTTGATAGACACTGCTGACAGACAGCCAGAAAAGATTTCACAGTTTTCCTCAATACCAGCAAGTCTTCCTGGAATAAATATTAAAAGAAGGGATAATATGTAAATGTTAATGAAAGGTTGCTAAGAAAAAAGCAGCGTAAGGAGATGGTGGTAATTTCACACATTCGACCCTACGTGCTAGCAAAGCAAAGGGAGGCTGTGAAAATGAATGCACAGAGTAAAACAAGTCATTAGTTTTCAGATGAATGGCACAAGGTTCCCTGTAATAAGTACTATTAATAAAACAAGACATCTCTGGGTTCATAAAAATGCATATGAAATACATCTGTATTTTATACTGAATGTAAATTATAAACGTTTCAGAAGAAAAAGATCTATCCATGGAGGTCAGCCCACCTGGTGGTTTAAAAATAATCTGTATGAAGATAAATTAACATGAACAAAAAATATCAATGAGGAATCTCAAATTCAAGAAAAACGTTATCTTAACTGCCTGCACACATGGAAAACGTGAAGGCACACTGCAGAAATTTAATGACATGGGGAAGAAGGAGGGAGGTTTGTTCATCTAGAGAAAGGCAGATCTGTGGGTAGAAAAATAAATATGAAAAAATACATAACTTGGCTCCTATTTAAATAGTTATTCTGTTCATATTAACACAGAGAGGAAATCAGAACTTAGTTTTGTCAAAAGGACCAGTTTTGTTAGCACTGACTCATAGATTCTGCTACTCTGCATTGCTCAGGTGACACAAGCAAAGCTCCTGCTTTGTCTGCCACCTGCCTGGCAGTGCTTCTGCATCATGCATCTGCAACTGCTTAAGGATCTTTCACCTCCATGTTTTCACCAGAGATTCTGTGTAAAGAAGATCCCTAAATTATAGCCATTGGACTATTACTGCTGCTGACATGTTCTGCGTGGTATCTGCCTGCACCAGCTTTCAGGTAGAAGATGTCCTACAGAACATCCCGACAAAACCTAAACATTCCACATAGTGCACATGCCACATTTTCCTTACCAAAAGTTCTAATTTTTTATTTTGCTGGCTCTGCAGTCCAAGTGTCTCATTTCTAGGTTTAGCTTCTTTTACTGCATCCTATCATAAGATCTCATTACTCCTTGTTTACTGAACAACCTTTCTGTGGCCACATGCTCTTTCTGTACTGAACTCACAGCAGAAGGCAGGTATGCAAATGCACCTAAGCAGTCCACGGGTTCCTAGATCTCTGAATCTCTTCATTTTCAATGGAGTGAGAGTGGCTTTCTGATCTAAAGATCTATAAGCTACATCACCTTTTTACTACTGATCATTTTTCTCTCTTAATATAGGCAAAGATCCCTTTCTGCAACTGCATTACACTACGGTTACATGATCCGTAAGGCACCTTGGTCTCTTCATGTGATCAATTCCTTCTTGTTCCCAGACATCTTCTATTTGTCTGCCTCAGAAGCTATTACCTTAAAATGCTTTCCCAATTTCAATTTTTATCGAATACTTTAACCACTTCTTAGCTACTGAATAAGGATTACATTAAATACACATATTCACCTGCAACGCGACGTGATATTAACGTCTTAAAGAAACTGGTATTATAGAATAGTGTTTTTATTAGTCTAAAGTGCAGCTTTCTCAAGTTTACTTGTTCCTTCTGGTCTTTTTTGTTGTCCATATTTGTTCAGCCTTGTACTGACTGTTTTCCATCACCCATGCCAAGAGTTTACCTAGCTCTGACAGCAGGCTTAACAGTTTGCTGTGACATGATCATCTGGTTCACACTTTTAAACATAGTTATTACAATCACTTTCATTTCAGTCTATTTATAGAAACTACTTTCTAACATAATTATCTTCATTTAAATGCTAATGATTCAAAAGAGTAACTAAAACCTACATAAAAATCCTATGTAAAAATTTAGAAATGGAACGTCTCCCATTTTTCTTCCTGTCAAAGCCTGAGTAACACCTAGCATACACTATTTATTATCCTCACTTTACAGCATGACAAATATTCAACTTGAAAAGTACAGACAGCAAAAGAAAGTGTCCCTGAACAGCGCAACAAAGCCATCTGGAACTTTCTAAAATTGGAGAAGTCCCCAGACTACTGTAGAGTGATAATGTGGTTGTTGGTTTGTTTTTTTTAAAACAGAAAATGGTAAAGAAGAAAACAAATTCTATTTTCAAGTCTTCTACCATTCTAAGGCACACAGCCAAGGTTCTTGAGGAGTGATTACAACAGATGCTGGCTTCAGCAGAAAAAGAGGGATAAACTACGTTCTGTCCTTTTGGTTCCTTTTGGCTGAAACCATGAAGTCACACTGTGAACTGGATTACTGAAGTGACCCGTGTCAAAAATAACCCACTCCTGAGCTACACAAGTAATACCTTAAAATGTAACTAGTACATGGAACAAGAACGAGCCTCTAAGATTGAGGACTTGAACCGGTTTTGCCACCAACTGTAACTGAACAACTGTTAGCAGGACTTATCTGAAAGTTGTCTGTTATTTCCTAGCTTTAAACTGAAAGCTTCTTTCTTCCCAGTGAAATCATTGAGAAATGCTGTAGTTTTGCTAGCTAGTGTTTTCACTCTTATTTTCCCATTGTCTTTCCTACTTCTGTGGAGTATTAACTTCTTCCAAACCCAACTCTTTACCTTTAGCACCTCGTGACACTGCAGCACTCTGTGCTTTCTTTCACTGTGTCCATAGTAATATGAAAAGCCTCCAAGTCACTATGTTCTTCTTTAAATCCTTTTAATCCTTTCTACTAATTCGTCTGCCTACTAATCACTTAGCAATAGCACTGCATTTGGCTGGTCTGGCTGCAGCTCATTCAGAACTGTTTCACCTTTGACTTGCCCATGAATGTTTGCTCTATTCTTGCTTCTTTTCTGTTTTTCAAGCTGTTCTAAGATTTTGGACTCTATTCTTCTGCAGATATTTCCTTTTTGTTGCATACATGTACAGCGCATAATTCAGTGGTCCCAGGCACCTGATTTGTTGAATACGTGCAGAAATCCAGATGGAAAGAACAGCTGTATAGCCTAATACTTCCAAACACTTGTTCCCCAAGATCTACACATCAGAGAATTTGCAACTGATTTCCCCTTGAAACTGCCTTGAAGTCCCTTTTCATCTGAAGAACAGTTTTTCTCTAGGGCATCACAGACTTCCCACAAACACCACAATATAAATCTCTTCCCCTCTGCTTCCTATCACTGCTCTGCTTAGCGACAGCCCCCAGTCATTCTCTCAGCCTCCTCTGAGCTCGACAAGAGCAAGGCCAGTGATAAGAACACTGGTCTGAGGACGCTTCAAGGCTTATGCTTGCCATCCTCACCCATTGCCACCTTTCTTTTACTCATCAGTGATTCCTGTAAGATTTTAGACACGGAGATGATCCCACTGGATGCCTTCCTTTTCAACAGATGCCATTCCTTCACCCTCCTCACCCCTCTCCCAGGCCACCTTGAAAAAAGTGATTTAAAATAACTCTGCCTTGCCTCTATTGTGTCTTTAGTTAATTAGAGGAATTGTATTTGGCAGAGGATTTGGACTTTCTTATTAGTTCAAATTATCAATAGTTACAACTCTGCCATTCAAACGTCCTGAAAACATTTTACACTGGTACCACTTTCATAAGCCACAGTGATTAAAACTGCAGTGTGAAAACAGTATTACACAGTACGAGGGAACCTGCAGAGTCCTCCTGGTAACGTGGTCTGGATAAACAACAGCTGATGGGATGAGAACATGAGCGCAGCTGTGCGTGTGAACAGAACAACCAACGTTAATGGTTCTGCGGGGGTGTCTGTCTAAAAAAAATGATAATGCTGGGAGGAAAGCTAACAGCGAAGTCTGCCTAAAATCACCACATTAAACAGCAGCCAGACTACTAAGAAACTTCTGAGAAAAGGGGAAGTCAATTTGAAAAGAAGTATAACAGAATCATGAAACCTTGTGATTATGGGATCACCGTGGTGTGGAGCGGTGGCACCAATACTGTCATCACAGCCTGGGCCTGGCTGTGCCCCCTCCCTGCTGGCAGCTGTGAGCAGCCTGCACTCAGCTGAAGGACTCTCAGCCTGGGGTGTCACACAGAACCCTCAGCTTCAGTGAGTACAGATGACTTGGCAGATGCTTTGCAGTGGCACGTGAATTAACAGACTGTATTAAGTGGCATGGACACCCATGAAGATGGAGCCACATGTAGGTAGAGGATCTCATAGTCCCAAAAGAAAGGCAGTGGACTTGTACCTTCCTCTTGTACATGTCTAACTATATGTGTGTGTTGGGGAGCAGATTAGAATCAACTGCAAATAGTTACAGGACACTTCACGTGTTTAAAAGCATGTGTCAAGTGTCTAGTACTGTGATTTACCTGCTATATTGGTGATACTGATCCTGGAGGTTTATTTCATTGACTGCATGCTAATTATGTTTCTTTAATGAACCAATAAACTACCACAACCCCAATTTGATTTAGATCACATGAGTCAAACAGGTTTTCCCTGCCACACATACAAAGCCTACAGACTAGCACACCTAGCCTCACACAGCCAGCCAGCATCCAAGACATGCCCAGTAGCTGTAGCACAGAAAATCCCTCAGGAGGCAATGACTGTGTCCCAGGCTTAGGCACAATGCCCACCACAGTAATCAAAACAGAGCATTCCTTTAGGGAGAGAGGCTGCATGTCTGGAAGAACTGTCTGAATAACAACTTCGTTCTACAAAAGACTCTATTCCCAGTTGTATCTCCCTGGTTGCTATGGAATGGTCTGGGTTGGAAGGGACCTTAGAGATCATCTAGCTTCAATCCCCCCATGACAGGCAGGGACATCTCCCACTAGACCAGGTCGTTTAAAGCCCCATCTACGTTCAACCTTACCCTGAGACAAAATTAGAAACACAATTATTTCCAATTTTGAGCTCTGCTCAAAGAACTCACTTTGAAAGAGCAACTGCTATTTGTGAGCATGAATTCACACAAATGATCCAGCTGGTAGGGGATGAACTTTTCTTAAAAGTCTATCTCTCTGAGTACTGATTCTCAAGAGAAACCTTAAAAAAGTCTTCTGAAGTGGCCTAGCAATAAAAATTCATAAAGCTGCTAGGTGCAGAACAGAGGACTCAGACAAATTAGTTTTACAGTCTATTATAAATTTCTCATTTTTGCAACAATTATAAGTCTCTCCCCACTACCCTTATCAACACTCACCTATCTTCTCTCCCATTAGCACTATTCAGCTCCTACTTCACTCCTGGAAACTGTCCTATCACCTCTCCTTATGTTGCTCCCACCCTCCTATAGGTATCAATGACCCTCCTCTTTTCTTTCAGAGACAACTTAGTGATCTGTATCCATGCAGAAAGCATGAAAATGTTCTCACTTTGTATTGTAATCTTCCATTACTTCAAACCTGAAGGGCTTATGTGCCCCAAATCCTTTCTATCACAGCTCTTACCATGGCTCTACCAAAGACACCACTTCAGCCTACAAATCATCACCTTTGTGTGTCCTTAGATCATTACAGCTACAGCAAAGTATGACTAGAAATCTGAACGGACCTGCATACTAAAATACTGTGTCAGAAATATACCTTTAAGAGCCTAGATAACTAAAAAATGCTAATGAAATACACCATCCCTCATTCTAATGCGTTTCCTATTAAAGCCTTTGTCCTCCCATACATCTTAATTCCAAAGTGATTCCCTTTAATGTCTGCTAACTCATAAGCCTAAATCATGGCAAATAGCCATGGGCAAAATGATCTCATAATGCCTTAATGGACAGATATACTGCACCTGGATTTATTTTTAACATCAAGAAATGAAAATTCAGTTTGATAGGAAAAAAAACTTAGGAAAAAAATGCTCCAACTACATCAGGTTTGTGGATTTCTCCTTAACTTGTTTATGCTGTGGGCAGGAAAGTACACTTATTACTATAGATTTCATACTTTATTTTGGTGTTTTACTTCTGAAAACGCCCTGAAAGATCAGACAGTGACCTCTGATTGAGAAATTACTAAGGACAGGTTCTGAAAATACTAAGTATAATGATCAAACTGCATGTAACATTGACCTTACTGCATTACATTTGCATGCATTTGCTTTTTATTAGTAATTGTCACTGCTAGCAAGCCTATATTCAGCAACATGAAAGATGTACCTAAAGGGTAAAGAAGTTAAACCCACATAAATATTAAGCTATACGTGACGTACAGACCACTAGTATTGCTTGCAATTATTAGATAGGTAAAGTTAACAATGCTCATCTGTTCATACTAGCTGTTACATTCAAATTAAGTATGTTAAACAATAAACCTATAAAAGTTAACTAGTGTCAAGTCCTGATAAAGACAAGCCTCTGCTTTTCATACCGTTTACTCAGACATATGTATGATACTAAATATATCTTAAAATAAGTCAAAATGAAAACATTTTCTATCAGCTTCACAATGGTATAAAATGACAGTACGCTGGGTGAAGTTTCAGAGAATCAGATCTGATGCCTGTTAAGGTAAGTTCTGTATCTTCAGCAAAATTTGTATGATCAAACGTCTACTTACTTTGGAAGGGGAACCTTCAGTGATTTTCACCAGCTGCCAGAGGATAGAGTAATGGGAACACTGCAGTGCCTGAACAACTATCTGCAACACAGGCAACACAAAGAATCTAAGCATGCTGGAAGTAACAAACAGGAAAGTGTACGTAAAATGTATAACATAGTTTGGGGACAAAAAAATTAAGAGCAGCTCTTAGGAAGTGTTCTCGATTTTTCTGGACATTGTTCTCCTTGTTCAGCTTAGTGCAATAACAAACTATTATGAAGTTATGAATATAAAACTGTTGTGAATGAAACATTTGCTGTGGTTTGCTGGGACACAAAAGAGAAAAGAAAATCGTGCATTAGAGCACAGTAAAGGGTGTAACCACAGCACGACAGAAGTAGAACCCAACACCTACATACACCAGCCCAAAATATTGGTTTAAATATCTCTAAATCTTACTTCATGAGTAATACTGTCTAGAACATGTAGCCCAATTATAAAAAAAAAAAAAAAAAGAGGAGGAAAGAATTATTTCATCATGGACAACACAGGATGAGTATTTGTCATGTCCACAAAAGCATCAATATCTTCTTAAAATTTCAGTTCCATAATAGGTGCTAAAAATTCCAAAACCTTTTCAGCATGAAGGGACTTCCAACCATTTGCAGTTCTGTGCACAGTAAATCATGTCTGTAACAGCACTTAGCTGCTTCACAAAATACTTTCCTGAAGGATATTACTAAAGGTGCCAAACTATTCCTTTTCAGAAAACTCCATCTACTTTCATCAAACTTGGCTGTGAGAAAAGCCTCAGATCTCCCAATACTTCCTACCTAGAAAAGGCTTCTAAAAATAGAACAGAAATTTTTTTCTCATGATTTTTTTCTAATTAGCAACTGTCTTCCAACTGAAATGAAAATACAGCTTAAATACTCCAGTAGGGAGTCTGCAGTTGAAGCTGAACTAGCATTCTGGCAGAATGTGAAATGTCTCCGTGCTCAGTGGTCCCTTGATTCAGAACACTAAGAAAACAAAGCCCAAACCACATCAACTGAAAGAACCTCACTGGAAAGGTTGGCCAGCATCCTTGTTAAGTGTTTTTCTGGTTTTCATAAGCACTCATCTCACTTTCAATGCACAATAATTGCAATAATTTGAATCACAGCCAAGGTTTACAAATGATGAGTTCCTGGGTAAAAATCATGACGTATATGGTGCTCGTCACTGCCAGGGACATGAGTTACTCCTTGCTTGACAAATGAGAAAGGTGAAGCAAGTTGCTCAAAATCACACTGAGTGTAAAAGAAACAAGATCAGATTTTCCCCCTCCTGAAAAATGTCTAACTACAAGAGTAACTTCATTTATGGTTCCATGATTTTCCTAAATAACTGATGTCTAATGTATTAATTTCTTGACCATCTCCATCATGAGACTCTTATAAACACTGAATCCCCAAATGATGTAATGCAGGTGTTGCTAACAGTACCTGTTCTGGCATAGCTCCGTGTTCAATTCCAGTTCTTAATAATCTGTAGCAGTTACTGAACAGATCCCATTTTGTGAGATCATGAGCACTAGAACAAGACATAATAAAGAGAGAGAGATTAGTTGCACGCCTCAAAACTCCATACTGCATATTGAATATGGTCTGACCTGCCAGCTCAGAGAGCAGTTTGGTATTTTTGCAAAGCAGAGACAATATAGCACGCTGACAAGGCAGCTGCACAACTAGTTCACACCATGTTAAAACCAGAAGTTAGGCTTTTGGATGATAAGAGGAAAAGAAAACGTTTACCAGATTGGATTTTTGCAGGTAAGAGATAAATTTGATGCATACCATGCAGCTTTAAATATTGCTTAAGTGTAGCTATGAGCTCCTTCTCAGTGTTGCCCTCTAAGTTCTCTTTCTTAGACAGAACTTCAGAAGGCACTTCTCTGGCTTTGCAGCAGAAGCTATGGCCAAACTGCAGCGATACTGAATGACTAATTGCTTAACTTACATAATCTTCTGCCTTATCATTTGGCAAATAATTGCATATATTATCGTTAAATATTGAACCTTCTGAAATATCTAAACTAAGACAGAACATGATGCATATAAACAAGACTGAGGTTGTACTAATCATTCCTTCCATTCAGTGTATCATGTTTCAGTTGTATAAACCTGATATGCTGGCAAGAGAAATACAGATGAGATTAGCAACAAAAGTTCTAGTCTTACACAACTCAACTGCTGATGTTATAGGTTCTTAATAAAGAACTGAGAAATACTAAATAAAGAAACACACAGTCACCTGGAAGACAAGAATTATTTTTCACAACAGATGTAGATTTCACAGTCGAGAGAAACTGAGAAAATTTGAAACCACATATAAAACATTCATAAAAGTGCAAGTCACCTCAGAATAATAAAAGGAAGGCTTGATAATTAAAATACTCACCTGGAAGATGGGATGCCCAGACTAAATTGGCAGGTCTAAATTAGATAAAGCAGTCTCATCCATCTGGCTTCCTTTCATCTTAACCAGCAAGATATGCTCACTTTTCCCACCTCTTTGCTTCTGCCCTGTGTTGGAGCTGCCTGACTTTGTTTAAATAATTAACTATCCTGCTCAGTGAGAAAGAATATTTCTCTGGTTCTGAGATGAACAGAGGCTGAACCAAGAGCTTTGAGATTCTGCTGAGAACCCAAGTATGAAATCCTTTCCTAGTCTGGACTGTGTTGGTCCCACAACATGGAAAACCTCTCTGATAAAAGTTTCACAGAAATCTTAACATCCTTCCACTGAGAATAAGTGCTCTAGAGTTGTGCCATTGAGCCAAGGTGCAACTTAATTTCTATTTAAGATCCATTAGTAGAAGGAAAACAATAAGAAAATCTAAAACAAAGCAAAACAGCACCCTCCCCCCAAAATGAAATGAAGGAGCAAAAATATACTCCCCACCCAGATTCTGGAGTGTCTTGGAAGTAAGGAAATAAAATGTTTTACAGACAAATTATAGACTGTCAGAGAACTGCCTCTGACAAGTGATATTAAGCACAAAAATTCTGCTTCAGCAAATCACAAGGTTGCTACTAAGGCAGAATTATCCCTCCTTAATTACAATATTGTAATTAAAGCAGTAAAATCTCCCTGGTCTGCAGAGGTTGGTATCTGCATAGATTATTCTACAGAGAATACAAAAGGAAAGCAGCTGGTGTCGTGCCTGCCTTCCTATTGCAGAGCCCTTCCAGGCAGGGACAGGCACAGCGGGCACTCCTCACTGCCCTGACAGCTGGGGGCACCTCGGCCCTTTGCTCAGAGCTTGGTCTTACAACTGTCCTCCCGAGGAGCTTTCCAGAATCCAAAGCTGAAAACTACCAGCTAATAGAGATTATCACTGCAAGCTTCTGTTAAGAAAAGCTTCCACATTAAATTTAGGCATGTTCTAGTACATTTATCTGTTTTGAACTACTCAGAAATCAGAACCATAGCAAAGAAGATAACTTGGACACAAGCCCATCCTTCACAGAGGTTCAGATCGCGTGGCATTAAGGTTCCAAGAATGAAAATTCATATGACACAGAATTTTCTCTAACTTAATCATTTCCATGTCTTCTTGGACTACAGAAAACAAGGCCCAAAAAAACAAGTTTCTTTTCACCTCCATGGTAGCACTGTCTACTGAGGTACATCTCTACTAGAAACGAGTCAGATGAAGTGAAGGAATCACTTCCACAACGTTTCGTAAAGTGTGGAAAGAAACAGCCTACAAGAATTCCTGTTAATAAAGGTGATCTGTCCACCCTCAGAACTCCTCTCTTTTTAAAGCAGCACAAAGCAAAAGAAGCAATGCTGTGGGTTAGAACAGCTCTGCAAGATGCAGTCTCACTTCTCTAACAGAGGTTTCATTTATCATCATTTCTTCTTTTTCCAGAGATAATAAACTACTGAATAGTTTAGTCTGAAGGAGTCTGATATGATATATGGTCAACTACTGGAGAGTTACTATAGCCATTGCCAGGCATATTTTATCAAGTCAGCATGATAGCAGGAAACAAATTCTGTATTATATTTGATGACTACTGGGCAGTGATATCAACAATCCTCATTTCTAAATGTGAAACAGTGTTTTGTACACAAGACAGCATGATAACAGAACAACCAGAGAAATGTAGCTGATGTCTGAGTTTCATGTATCGTGTAGAATTACCAGGAGCAATTAAATTACAAATGCTGATACACAAATTGCTACAGAACTGATAAATAAAGTGTGAAAGCTCAGCTGAATTAAGCCAGAGTCGGAGTGGGAAGATCGTGTTCTTATATACATACACAAAAAAATGCTAGAAACATCAGTGAGAGCCTGGCTAAGAAAAGAAACTTTGATGTTTATTCAGAAATCCTCAACAATTTATTATTTCATTTTGAAAACTTGAAAGGAAACATTGTAATGATAAATTTTATTTGTACTGAAACGCTGATGTCACTACTTGATGAAAAGACATCAGTAAAAAAGTATGCTGCAAGCCTTTTGCCAAGAAGCTTTCTGGCCTTTCCAAAACATCCATCTCCCACTGAATCTGTTTCACTGTTCCAGCATGTAGAGACAGATGATTTCTAGTACTAACTTCACTAACAGATTTGATTTAAATTACTTTAGGTGGAAGAAAATTGGGCAGCAAGTATGAGCTATAGAACATCTGTCCGGATCTTCTAAGCTAATTCATTCTCACATGAAAACTCACACTAAAATGACCCTCTCAGAAAGAGGATTAGCTCAGCCTTGGGAAATCTCAGTACAGAAGCTTTTTTTGGTCTGGAAGGCTTTTCTGATAATCCCTGTCATGGCTTTTCCCACTTGCTGAGTTTCCTAGAACATGAAGAAGCAGCAATGATGGTAAATTTCTCTCATTGGAAGAAGAGAGGGACTTGTTTCTATTCAAATTCCCAGCAAATGCTTTGCTTTGTTTGTGCAGTTTGATAAGATCTGAAAGGTATCCTAGCTGCTGATGGAAAATGACAGTATCAGGCAAGACCCAATCAAGATCAGAACACTCAATGCAAGTTTTGAATTAAAGATCTTAGCCTCATAACTGATGCTTTGGCAAAAAGCTTAAGACTTGTGTTGTTTTCTTCAGTGTGAACTACAGCTTTCACCAGTCCTCTCAGGGATGGCAGAAATGGCTCCACCGTGTTACCAAGGAGACTGAAAACCTAATTTGCACGTCAGCCTGCTGCACTATAGAAATTAGTAACGATTTAATGATCTCTGTAGGACTCCTGTTGAACAGAAACAAAGAGCAGATATTCCTAAATTATCTCATACCTTGATCCGATACAATAGATGAATACTAAGTGCTGAAAGCAAAACGAACCAAAACTGCAAATCCAAATACACTAATTAGTGTACAAGAGGTGGCAGAAGCAAGATCCTCTCTAATACTGTGATAAGAAATAAATTATTTGTGGTCTCAGTCATCTGCATATGAAGCTTCCCTACATGATGGCCAGAAGCAATTACTTTCTTCAGCTGGTATAAGGGGAAGATTAGGTCTTTTTGCTATATTCAGCAGAAGTCAGACAACTGAAGTGGAATTTTCCAGATTGCTCCACAAATCATCAGGGTGCCAATAGGTCCCACTGAGAGCAGCAGAACCCTAGGAAGATGCTGGCTGATTCACCTTACACTGAATGAAGGAGTTTCTGTGCAACTCAGGTAGTTAAAACTTCGTAAGCCATGCAGGAGAGTATGACTTCTGTAATAGAACACTCTCAAGTAAAAAAAATTATTCTGTGCCAGGGAGGCTGTGCCAGTTGCAAGTTAAATTTAAAAAAGCAGTCTAACCAACACCACCAACGAATCTGAAGAGTAGTTTGGATGGCACTGAGAAGTGCCACTGGTCATTCATCAAATTGTTTTTTATTTTAGACCATGTTGTCACTTCTTAACACTAGATATCAACTGATACTTGTTGAAGTGACCATAAATTTTCAAGGGAATAGACACATACTTGTGAAAAGAGGTTAATCTCTTCAATGTGGAGAGCACATTGTATATGTCATCATCATCAGCCTCTTCTCCCTGAAAATGAGAGAAAAACCATGAAGACAGTTCAGCAAACCAACTGAGAGAACATCACTGAATAGGAAGGAACAGATTTCTTTCAGGTTTTATGTTGATCACAAAACACGGTCCAAACTTTACAATGAAATTTATCTAGATTCCACAGTACAACTTAAATAACTACTGCATAGCATTAGGAAGTAAGTAAGGTCATCCAAAAATACGCAGCAGTAAATGAGCAGTTAATGCTAGAGCAAGTATCTTTCGGAAGTAGAAATGACTCCCAAGATAAAAATCCGAGTTTTATCTTACTTTACAGAAAAGTCTGAACTGCAGTCTAACCACAGGCTGAAGAATGTGCCACGAGAGCATAGTCAAATGCTTGTCTTCAGACGTTAACAGCAAGCATCTTCAAATGATCAGTGGGAAAATCCCTTTGTTTTCTTATTTTCCGTTGCTATTCACTGTTACACACTGTAACGCATGACAACCACACTGTATAGAACGACAGTCAGCACTGCATGGAAGTTTTTCTGTTGCTGTTATTTGTTTTTAAGGCTAACATTTTAAAATACAATCATTCCAATATTAAACTGAAAATCAAGTGGAACTGAGGTACTTCTGAAACTTAATTTTTCCAGCAATTTTCTGAAAGAGTAAATTCATGTAAAGCTATTCTGCTCCATTTTGTTTTGATCAATCAATTGCTTTCCACTGACGGGCCAACAATTAAATCATTTCCCTGCATTTAGATGCAAGTGCCAGTCAATGTTTCTCTCATTATCAATCTAGTGGGAAGCTATAAAACCATGTTACACTTGCTTCACTACAAGCATATGAATTTGCAAATAAAACAGTATCTTTGAAATAAGGAAATAAGCTTAACTAAAATAAATTATTCTGCATCAGTCGTTCAGTAGAGAATATCACAAAGGTCAGAGTTTTTACATCTTTTTCCACATCATACATACATTTTTATTTTTATTTACTCTGCAAATAATAATTAACTCAGTTTTTATTTACTTCTAAATGACCAGTCAGTATGCATGTGCCATATCACCCGCAGACAGAAAAAGGCTTAATTTCTTTAATACACAGTTCTAAATCAAAGGCTGCAGCACTGTAGCTTAACTTTCCATAAATGTACAATGCAATTAAGTCCATATGCCACAATGCACGACTTTATGAAATGTAGAGGGAGAACTACAATAATTTCAGTGGTGCTATATAAAGTTAAATTTATGTAAAGAAAGAAAATATAAACCAGATCTCTATCCTTATTTAATGTATTCTGTCTTATCCATCCATATCTTGTAAGTAAATCCCAGACATCTCCAGGTTTCATACTTGTATCTTTATTTCCTTCCTTCCAGAGCTGTTTCAATATGCCACAATAAATATTTGACTAAACCCTCTCTTCCATTCAAGACACGATGCAATTTTCTCTCTGCGGTCAGCATATCCATCTGGGACTACTGGAATTACCCCAAGCACTAATGTAAATGCACTTTTCTTTGTATTTTTCTTCAGCTTTCATCAAATTCATTTCACGTGTGAACTGTTTAAATAATGCACTGAATTTTCAGAAACAGGACTGTGCCACACTCTTTGTTTTACAGCATCAGATTTAATGTTAGTCTAGGGGATTATCTACATGGAGAAAGGGCTCCAAACAATTATGATAGAGTTGCTGCTGCACTACCTCTTCACATGGATAATTTCATGACTTAGAAAGAATGTTTTTCTGCAGTCTATCCTAGTGTATTTCAGGTAGTCTAACTAAATTCAATTTAAGGAAACAAACCTCCTGCAGCAGATCCTCTACAGAATGGTTGAACCGATCCACAAATTCATCAATAAGTTGGCTGTGTGCTATGTCAACTCTGTTCTGGATTGTATATTCTTCACTACAGAGTATGCTGTAGGTTTTGCTGCAGGCTTCAAGAACATCCGATTCCACATGCTTTTCCACAACAAACTTAATTTGTTTCAGTAAGGCATCCAGATGCTGTAGATCAGAAAAGAAGTTCAGCTCTTACCTTGTCAAACAATAAATCTCAAAAGAAAAGAAAGTCAAAGAATACACCAGGTTATATTACTGATAAGCCTAATGAAGGCACAGCACTGTACAACTACAACAGTTGTCAGAAACTTGAAAGTAGCCAGCATTACTGCCCAATGTACTATACCTTTTCCATTCTGCCAGTGCTATAGATTTCCAGATCAAAATACTGAGGGATTTGCAGGAGATTTGCAACCTTCTCTGCGTCAGCGGAATACTAAAACATCATTGAAACAAAACAAGACAATGTGGTAAAAAATAAACATCTACATCAGAGAAGGAAAGTTTAAAGACAGTTGCAAATACCAGAGCAAATTATTTTGTAGAAAAATATACCTTAGATAGCAACATAGGAAGTGCAATAATGAAATGCTCAGTCAATTTATTTCTGTCATCTATCTGCGTTTTTCTTTCTTTTGCTGTCAAGACCTGCAAGCGATCAAAGATAACTACAGTAAATACAATATCTGCATATAGCATTCATTCGTTTCTCTGAAGTTGGCATTTTCAAGAAAAACTCATTCAGGTGCATTTTTAATAAATCAAAAGAAGAGGGAAAGACATTCAAAAACATTTGGAGTGAGGAGTGATTAAATGGGAGGACCACACATCCTAAGAAGCCATAATTGAAAAGGAAAATATCACTTAATCCAGCCTTACACTGTTGTTCCACATCCACATATTTTTAGGATTGAACTTTAAATATAACCCAAGGCAGTGGAAGTTTTGCTATTGTTTCAAAATAAACTAAGCTCTAGCTTTCACTCATTAAACAATGTGTTAATGTATGGCCTCAGGGCAAAATGAATTATAATTCAGGGAATCAAAATCATACCACACTGTAACAGTGATTTTCATTAGCAGATTAATGGCCTCATCTCTCAACTGGAATGTAATTCTCAGTGAGAACACACATCCAAGCTCACAGAATTCATTTACACATTTCAGTGACACTTACATTGAGGCTACAAATGCTGTCAGAGCAAAACCACCTTAAAATAATAAACCCATAGATAATAACCAACAAAGCTCACTTCATAGAAGCTTAAAGCTGGCCTCTTGGCTTCAAAAAAGGAGAGTGGACATAAAGAATACTTTTGAAAACAAGTAATAAAATATTTATACTATCTAAAGATTTACATTTTCCAAAGCTGCTAGACTGCACAGTAAGGGTTACAAGCTGAACACAGAGTGAAAACTATTTCACAAGAATGTGAGTGCACGATTAAAAATCCCATTTCAGTTCAGAAAATTATGCTAGTGAGATCATAAGAACACAACAAAGCCCTGCTGACGAGTCAAAAGAAACTTGCAGCTACCATCTCAAAACTCATAATCTAACTGAAAAGTAGGAAAAGTTAAATGTTATACCTGCATCTCTCTCTAAGTGAGAGGGAATGGCTGGAAACAAAATGTGCTTAGAGGACAGGCAGCCTATTGTGTAAGCAGCCAAGACAGCCATGGAAATGAAGGGAGCACCTAAAGATTCGTCAGCAGGGTAAGAAATCTCTTCCACAGTATGTATGAGATGGATGGATGCACGTGCCAGCAACCACAGCTCCCGTACCAACTCACAGAGCAGCATCACCCATGCCTGCAAAAGCTGCTAGCTCATCAGGAGGCAATGCAAATGCAGCTAGCAACTCTTTCACCACTCTTCAACAAGCCAGTCATATTCTGATGGCCAAATACTGCTATTCAGTGGTGCTATTAATTAAGCTGAATCCCTAGGAATGATCTTGATGCTATTTCAGTAATTGAAGTTTACTTTTTACCTTTGTAAAACTGTTGACAGGTAAAATCTCACTAATCAATTTGCTGAATTTAAGCCAACAGAAATGTAGATCTGACAGAGAAAAACTACCCAGACAGCTCACAGGACCATTATTTACTGCTACAAGCAGAAAATACAAATGCGAAAATGTCCTTCAATTTAAAGATTATTTGTCTACTAGACTGGCTTACAGCTGGAGAGAAATCAGAAAGTTAAGTTGGACTTAATGCTTGTGCTAACATGGCAGATGTTTACATACACATCTAAACCTGAGTAAGTGCTTTTGTAGACTGCCCTCTCATCTCTGTAATGTTTTAATAAATCAGGAATTTCTCAGAGTATTCTTTATAATATAAGGTACAAAAAGCATGTTTAAATTGATGTCTTCCTGGAAATTTTCCTGGGATCTGTTTCAGGACATGAAGCTTATCTATTTTTAGTACATAAAAATTAAGAAGCTAAGTAATTGTATTTAGTTTAGCAATAGAGAGTGCCAAGTGTGTCTCTAGATTTCATCTTAAATAGATCTGTGTCCTTCTTTATTAGTTATGACTATTCAGAAGAAAACCTAGCAGAAGTACCAAACGTTCACATGGTTTATTTCATTACAGTCTAACCTAAGAGGAGGACTAAGAAAAGCAGATAAATATGTTTGGGAAGATGAAACTCTTTTGGAATGTGAATGCTGTATTTATAGAGAATAAAAATGAAAGCCTGTTCATCCCCCTGACCTTGTGACTTATGCTGAAATGCTTAAAAGAGCATACATAGCCTTAGCAATGGAACTCAACTGATGGAGAGCCCCAGAGTCATCGCATGATAAATAAAAATGGTATCTAGATGGCAACATAAACATTCTTTCAAATTTCAAAAATTCATGAGCACCTGAGAAAAAAAGTGAAAGTGGATGGATGAATAAAATACCAGAAGCATTCAGGCAGGAAAGGACCTTGCAAAGTCCCTGTCCCACCTCTATAGAGTCAGCTCTGTCCATCAAAAGATAAATCCAACTAAAAAAAAACCCAAACCAAAAACCAGACATTTCCATAAACAGAATATAGAATCATATAATGGTTTTGGTTGGAAGGGATATTTAGGACCATTTATTCCAACCCTCCTGCTATGGGCAGGGACATTTAGAAGTGTCAAAATATGGTTTTACAAAAAAGTTTCAAGTTAATGTATTAACACAGATAGTTCTGAGCTACCCATTACAGCACTACTTACTCTTTTGCCAGTGCCTCTGCCAACGGGAGGGTGTGCTTCAGCAGCTTGTCTGATTGTACACACCATCAGTTCAATCAGAGCACTCTCCTGACGGTCAGACATGGCTATGGAGAAAAAAAGAACAAGGATCAGCTTTGATGATGTCTGAAAGAAATCTTACAGAAAACAAATCTGTGAACGCAGTTGTAAAATATGGGGCAGACAACAAAAGAGACAACATAATTTGTTAAGTTTATAAAACCAAGGCTTTCTTACTCACTCTCTCAGTTACCTCACATTGAATATGGCAAAACTGAAGTAAGACAGGCAAAAGGCAGTCTGGAGAAATGATGAAGGGGAATATAACTAAGATCTAACAGTGGCATGGAGGACAGAGAGGGACTGCCTGTTCACTGTCACCTCTTATGAAACACTCTCACCATCATGAAGTATTAAATACTTCCAGTCACATCTTGAGGGCCAAACCCAACTCAGCTACACAGAAATCTAAATGAACCAAAGTGCCAGTTCCATTCCTAAGGAAATTACCATACACATAGAAGGTACACAAGAGTAACAGAGGAATACCAAAAAGTCAGATGTTGAAATACAGAGATGACTAGCACACCATGCAAGGAAGCAGTAAGAGCACACTGTTCTTTCTGACCACCTAACAGTTGTGAAGGTTCCTGGAGAAGACTCCTGAAAGATTATAAAGACCTCGAATGACACACATTATCACTGGGAAACCTGCCACCAACTTCCCTGGCTACCTGACAAAGGAGATACAGAATTAATTGCAAAAAAATTCCCTTGATTTTTTTTAATTTTAAGAATTCAAGGGGGTTTAAAATTGTCTGCAAAAGCCCCATATTTAACACCACCTGAAGTTCTTGTTTACTTAAAACTATGTTACTTAATTTACTAAAACATTCATGTATACACTAGTTATTCAAATGTTCAGACAAGAATCTTAGCCTTTCTTATTAAGCAACACTACAGCAGACTTCATGAGATGAAAAATGCAATATCAAACTTCTTTTGAAGCAGAGTGCATTAAAAATGGATTAAACTAAAATCTAAGTTGCACTTTCTCAAATATACTTCGTAAACAAACCACAGCATAAGCACTTCCATCTGCCTCAGCGAAACACCTTTTTAAGGCATAACAAACAATAACGTGCAATATCAGTACAGCAGAGAGGTTAAACAAATACCTTCTTCTCCTTGGACTGGTTCCTCCAAGAGCAATTCTGTCATGCATTCCCAGTCTTTCAACAGTTCTTGAGAGCTCTCCCACAAACTATCCACCAAATAGGCTGCATGTTCATGCAACTGCAAAATTGAAAGCACTGGTCAGTACAGTGTTCTGGTACAAAGTTGTTCCTCAACTGTCACAACCATTAAGGCACGGACAGTGTCCATGGGCATGTATTCTTATTAAACAAGTGGGAAAGAAAATTCAGTTTTAAACTAATTCTGGAAGGCCTTCTTTCACCTGAATGATACAATTGAATGACAAGGTGGATATGTTTTACTGGAAAATGGATAAAAACAAACGGAGCTTATCTTTCAATAAAGCTACTTGTTTGTGAAAAATCTCTCAATTCTGATCTAGAAGACCAATTTCCAGTTTATCATATTCCTACTGTGTTATAAGAAAAAGAGATGGTGAGACATGATACTAGGAGGATGCTGTAGGACATTCTTTCTGAACAGGCATTTATTTTTCAGTGCAGAACATGGATACGAAATTATTTTTCATTTTAGTATAATATCCACTGTTAGCGTGAATGGGACAGACAACAAAATGAAAATGTGTGCAGTGCTGTTCATATTGCAACTAATTGCTGAAACAGGAAAACACACTATAAGTAGAATAGAATCATCAAGTTTGGAAAAGACTTCCAAGATGATCTAGTCCAACTGTCCACCTACCACCAATATTTCCCCACTAAACCATTTCCCTTAGCACCGTATCTAAATGTTTCTTGAACACCTGCAGGGACAGTGACTCCACCTCCCTGGGCAGTCTGTTTCAGTGCATGACTGCTCTCTCAGAGAAGCATTTCCTAATGTCCAAGCTGAATCTCCTCTACACCACTTGAGGACGTTCCCTCTTGTCTTACTGGTAATCATGTGGAAGAAGAGGCCAACCCCACCTCACTGCAACCTCCTTTCAGGGAGTTGCAGAGAGTGATAAGGTCCCCCCTTAGCCTCCTCTTCTCCAGACAGATCCACCCCAGCTCTGCTGCCCTCTGAACACACTCCAGGGTCTCCATGTCCATTAACCACGTTCATTAATCCATGATTACTCCATGATTCTAAATATAAATTTGGTTCCTTTCTGGTTTAAATAATTTCACTTTCCAAAGAGTAAAACTCCAGAAGTATAATCAAGTTGTTTATCTAAAAAAAATCCCAACCAAACAAGTAACATTTCTACATAGCAATGACACCTGGGAACGACTGTACTACCAGCAGTGCAGTACTGAGCACTTTGGAGATATGGAAGAGCATAATAAAACATGAGAACAGTTTCAGATTGAATTGCTTGGCTGACAGTGAGATGGGGGACAGTGTAAAAGGCATACAGTATTTCAGAAATTATTACAAAACAACTTATTAACAGGTGTTGGTGTGTCACTACTTACATTCCAGGTTCTATTAAACATGTAAATATTAAATATAGATATTTTTACCTCGCTTTCAAGAAAGAATAGAACCAACATTCTAATGAGGTTTCCATTTGGACTATTTCGTCCTCTCCTCTTTGCTAGAGCCTCTTCAGCTTGGGGATCATGTCTGCTGAACAGCCTAAAAATAAGCAAAAGGAGCTAACGTGTTTATCAAAACAAATCTCATTTATTCCATAACATGATGAACATTCATTCTTGATACAGCACATGTGTTCATAAAATGAAGTACGTCAAGCTACCGTTTTTTCAACAGAAAGAGGACATGACCTGGCTGAAGAGATGAATTTGTCTTCTGAGTCCTCAAGCTCTTAGGACTGGAGGAATTTTATACAGGAAAAAGCCCTCTAGAACATATTTATATAGAAGAATTCTGCATAGCTTTATATATTTGAATAAGGTATATATTTTTTTCCATTTTTAAGCTATCAAATAGATTCATAGATTCAAAAGTGGAAAAAAAATATAACTTTATATATATAATATAAATCTTACAATCTTCCACTAGTGCCTTAAGAACTAAGGTTGTATCTTTACTGCTATGTTGACTAGGATGTGGTATAAGCAAACTTGACAAACCTCAAGGATCAGAGGCAGCAGAAATGATAAAGCAAGCTAACTGACAAGTTACTTGTTTTTTTCTTTTTAAACGTGCATTATACATTCTGCAGCAAACTCCAAAGTACTCTCAACACTCATATTTCGTATCTTACAGAGATCTCAGATGCGCCTACATTTCAGTTACAGTGATTGTTTTACTTTGTAAAGTTTGCAAACTGCTCCTTGTTCTCACAGTGAAGCTGCATCTACAAAGCACATTCCAAACGCGAAAAAAAGATCCAGATTTTGCTACTAGAATTAGATCAAAACAGAAGGATTTACACAACTTTGTATTTCAGTTGAAGACATCATGTTTTTCTTCCTGCTCATCCTAACAGGTACGAGACAAGCACCTCAGCAGGTGCTGAAATATCTTAAACATTCAACTCAAGGCCAACTCATGATTTTCTGTGTCATTTGCTTTCATTTGCAAACTACACAGGGAGAAACTACTGACTAGCTCACACTCAGAAAGTAGTACTAAAATGCATAAAATTAATCAAGCTAAATCCCATCCCTAATGCTTCAAGTAGAGATTCTAACACATTTAAAATGGAACATCAGCTCTTAGATGTTAGAAGAAACCAACAGAAAAGGAATATTAAAAATAAGATACTTTTTCCTCAAGGCTATTTCCTTTGAGACATGTATCTGTAAAACACAGCACACTATCTCACTGTAAAGGAAAGTTGGGATGAAGTTTTTTGTCTTGATGTTCACATACAGATATGGCTTCAGACAAAGTCATTTACCTACTAGGTATATTTCAGAATTATTTTTCACATATTAGTTTATAAAGGAATCTCAGTATGTAATTTTACAAACAAAACAATAAAAGAAACCCTAGCCATTTTCCTGTAAAACATTACGAAGGACATTAAATGTAATTGAATTTTGTAAATTCATTCCCTGAAACAAATGTCTCCTTCAGAGATGGGATTCCAGAAATCCATTAACAGGAGCTTAGAGTTACAACATGGATTTCTAAATCACAATAAACTGCTGTGAATTAAAAGAACGCTGTAGCAAAGGAAAAAAGATATTTTTAACTGACTTCTTCTGTCATGGCAAAAAAAAAATTACATTTTGGTAGAAATACCCTGTAAGTATACTAAAGAATATTTTGAAAAAGAAAATCACTGCTAAAAGATCTGAGTGCAAACACTAACATCAGAAGGTTGACAACCATGATGTGGTAATGTCCTGCCCACAGTCACCAGTACAGTGTGATTCACTTCCATGGAAACACTAGCTCATTTCCCTTGGCACAGTGGTTATACAAAGATGAAATAAAGGTGTAACATGTTTTTAGAGGATGTTGGCGAGTTTAGAAACGATTTTATTAGTCATTAATACAATGAAGCCTCTCAAGTTTGCAATTTTGAAATAAACTGGTTTAAAATTCTGTAAAAATGATGACTGCATACCAGGTGGGTTGTCAGGTTGGATATATATATAATGACAGTCATCCAGTAAGAGCTGCAGGATTTAAAATAACTTTTAATACAGAGAGTTAAGTGCAGCACTTTGCATGTAGGCTTTGAGGAGTTAGTATGGGTACCTGGATCTTAGAGTAAGATAAAAGTAAATCCAGTTCCCTTGAATATTTAGGTTTTTATTTTAAACAAGAGTGTAAGTCTGTGTTTCAAATTAAACAACATGATAATATTGATGTATGTTGACCAACTGCTTGTTTTCCTTTTGAAATTGCCACTACCAGGAAACAAAGAAGCATTTATGAATCTGTCTTCTTCCAGGTGAATGGATAACTTACTTTTTGTGAAGGAATTCTCCAGCTGCTACTGCAACAGGCCGATGTGCGGAATACACTAAGTGATAAACATTCTCACAGTCTTCATTTGACAGAGCTTCTTCGCTTCCACTGAAATAGGCAGAAAGTAACACTGAACTGATAGAGCTGTTTAGTTTTAATCCCATCACCTCCCATAACTTACTTTTGACAGTTACAGGACCGTTTCCTTTGTACAAAATCCTAGGCGGAGGAACACTGACTTCAAAGCTCTTTGGTTTGATTTCAAATACAGAAACTTTTAAAGGGATTGTAAGACTAAAAATTTGCCTGATGTTCTTCTCTCAGCTGTATCAACGCATGCAATAATTAATGCAAAAAAATTCATCACTGCTTACAAGTCTTGCCAACTTAATTACCATCACACTATATATGCTAAAAGACACCAAACACCTACTGCTATTCCCTGTTCCTGCTGAGAGGGCCAAGCAATGGTAGGTGGTAAAACTGCCTCAGCTATAGGAGAAGTCACAGAAATTGCCCGGACAAAGGCAGCAGAAAACTAAATCACAGACTGTATCACAGAGTGGGACACATAACTAGCACTGTGTGTATAGCAATAAAATCAACATGTAATCATTTCAGGATTGAATCATGATGTGGGTTCAGAAGTACAATAATGCTGATAAAATGAAATGTCCATCACTCTCACAGCAGTTACTGTGCTGACTAGATATACATACTCAGTTTCAACATCAAGGAGAGGAATCTAATCATCCCATGCTGTGCTGGAACAAAGATGATGAAAAGTTGATTTTCTGTAGTTATTTATTAACAACAAGAAGTCAACTTTTACTCTTCTCTTGGGGAAACAACATAGCTGGAGCTTCTGCAACTTCTGAACTTAAGGCTGTTTTGGAGCGTGTGTTTTTATGAAATTCAGGAAAATTTCCCCTCTTCAGCAGTACTCTTGAAAATGCTATGGGTAATGGAACTGTACATACATTCTATCAATGATACCACTGGCACTGCATATAGGAATAGTATTACTTCTCTTCCTGTTCAGTCAGCATTCACCAGAAACATTTTCACATCTGGACTCTATAAACCTCATTTGTTTTTGTTGGTTTTTTTACAATGATTTTTTAAGTGGTCATTCCTCATCACTTGTTCATAACATTTTTTCAGAGCTCTTCCTTGCCACAATTCTGCCCTGTGCCATTTGACTCATACCCTTCTGCTCCTATGTGCATCAGCTTGCACTTAGCTGTGTTTTAATCACGCAACCAAAGAAGAACCAGGGCAGGAAAAAGAGTGCACTGGACACATTTTGCCTTAAAAATCTTACTGTATTCCCAAATGACTCTAATAATGAAGGAGAAAGATACGTTCTATATCTTGTTTGTGAGTGTATTTGTTATATTTGCTTTATAAACATAAGAGATTATCCTTCCTAACATTACAAGTCTAATATTACAGTATCTGCAAAGCAGTGTTACCCCTAAGTAAAAAATGAAGCCTAGACTTATTATTATTATAATTTTACCATGAGGAAATGCAAATCTTTCATCTAAATCCTGCATGTCCAGAAGCTTCTTCAAAGTGGAGTCAATGAGCGTAAAGTATGATGTGTAGGCAAGGGATGATTACACAAAGAATGGAACTTTGTATCAGGGATGCCACTGCACCTCTGTAAGAAAAAGCTGGCACCTGGAAGCACGTATCCTGCATGGCCAAGTGTTTTAAACTGCAGATCACCAGCACCTCCTCTCCATAACCCAAACCAGGGTGCTAGAGATAGCATCTTCTCTCTGTCAATGTACTTGCTAGATGACTCTCTTTTCAGCCATGCCACATAATCAAATCTCGTAATACAAGATCATTTCTTAGCTACTACTGAAGTTCTGCAGATTCAGTTATTCCGCAGATACTGCAGGAAAGACAACAATTTTGCTCCCAGCAAATGGTATAAAAGTCCACTGGCCTTTTTCCTCAACAATGAATGCACAAAAAAATAGCCTCAATAAATCAATATGTTTTTACACTTCACTTATTTTATTTCCAGGAGATCAAGTATTTTATTTTAGCTTCATGACTATAACACTACATATTCAGTTCAACTTAATAGTAAATGTAATAGAGTGAATTCATTACACAAGTGAAGAAATAAAGTGGACTACAAATTGCTGGCTTAGGTAACTTCCAGAGGGAATACAGTTATTTAAAAAAATACTCACTGAAGTATTAGCGTGACTAATCGAATGGCTTCCACAGCAACATCGTACTCCTTATCAAGTGTCATTGATACAATGCGATCCTGGAAAGGAGCGTTATTACAGGGATAAAACAATAACACACAAAGAGCTATCTGATTTTGGAGTCCCTAGGCAGAAATACTCCTGGGGAGAAAGATCTTTCAACAGGACTCACGAAAATCATACCATTCAATCATTAAATGTGCATCTTAGAAAGCTGTGCACCACATGCAAAATGGAACAACAGGCTTGAATGCATGAATGGAATACAATACTGAAGGAAACAGTCCTTATTCTTGTATGTTTTACAAGAAACAAGCAAGAAACAACCAACTTTGCCACTGGAATGATGTTCTGGACCGATCTTACTTTAACAGTGCTCTCCTCAAAAGAAACATGCTTGGTTTGGTGAAAGAAAAACTGCCCCACTTCATTCCCACACAACAAATAATTTTAGATAATGTTATACATATGCAGCAATGTAGCAAGTATGCAAATTGGGAAATACTGTGCAGAAAATCACACATGAAAATATGCACTTGCATACTGCCTATGAAGCTGTGGCGTTTATGACTGGCAACACTGTGATGCTTTGAGCTGACCCCAACTACACTACAGAGCTTTCACAAGAAAACGTGAAATTCCACAGTGTGTTTTTATGCTTTCCTATACTTTTCCCAGTTCAGAAAAACCACCACTTGCCAATTAAATACGATAATTTTATACCTGCTAAGAGCCCTGTAGTTATGAGGAGGTCTTCTAAATGTTAATTTCTGCTAAGTTTCAGTTTGCTCACTGTTGACCTAAAATAGATGTGATTAGGGAAAGCTATCCTCCTGATCTAGTGATAATTTCTATTCACCTCAGAAACACAGTATGTCTTGATCTTTGTTCAACTGATCAAGTTAATGAGAAGAAATTGGGCCATGTGAAACAAAACATGACTTCTGTCGCTTGACCTGCTTCAAACGGACTATGTAATATCTTATAATTGGGGATGTGAAGAACAGAAAGCAAGAACCAGAAAAGAAGTATCAGGAAGCAACAGTAAGTCGCTAAGAGCAAATCAGAACAGAACAAAGGTGTCTACCTCTTTTTTACTCTTCCAGGAATTCAGAGACTGAATGTATGTGCAAAGCAACAGATACTTATTTCAGTAGAGAAATTTGGATATAGTATGTTAAGAACGCATTGTGGCTGCCTCAAGTGTTTGCTCTCTCTCAACAAAACCAAGTCTTTGTGCCACTATGCCTGAATAAACCTTTGTCACCAAGTCACCAAGGAGAACTGATGCATTTAACTGTTATATCTAGACAGTTTAGAGACTGCAAGAAGTCCACAAAGAGACTCAAGCAGCAAAATAACTTTGAAAACACAAAATCCTGCGTGTGGACAAGACAAAAAAATTGCTTCCCATTTTCCCTAGTTTGTGGGTATGGAACCACAACTAAATGAGTCCTGAGACTCCTTCACAGTCTGTCTTAAACTCCAGGAACCATAGGGAGAGAAAAAGAGCAAGTACACAAGCATAAAACTCCTTTTACATCTCTAATGAAGGCCTGGAAGGGAAGGGCTCCTCTTGCCTGCCTACAGAGCAAGGGGTACTCCCTAATCCTGGAAAATGAACTGATGTGACAGTATTTTCTTATCCAAGAAGACTGTTCGATTCTACCAAGAACATCAGGCCAAGAATCAACAGCATGGACATGACATTTTTTATTTTCTGTCACACTGCCAGAACCTCTCTGTACTGGAACCTGTCAGACATACTACAACCTTTGAAAATGAGATCTTAGCACCTAATGCCTCTGGAAGAAGAAATTTCAGAGGTGTAGCAAGTTACCAAACCCAACTGTTCAATCCTCTTCAACATAAATTTTCCATGCTGCTGTACAGCAGTGGAATAGGACACATCTGCATTTATAACATGAAATATTAATTTATTCTGTGAAGATCATTTTGCATTATGCATTACTACTATGAACAAGATATGCTGAAGTGCAAATCCACCTCCTGTCATTCAAGACACGGGGACAGCTTTCTCCTGCAAAGGTCAGGGATGAGGGGCAGCAGTTAAGTGGCTGCAGCTAAATCTGCTGATGCTGACTTTGTTACTGACTTATGTAAAAGACTTAATTCACATCTTTCCTATCTAGAAATTATTGTTTCCATCAAACCAGACTCCTTGATGGAAAACAAAAGTCTCTTTGATGGATGAACATGGACAAAGCCAATTTGTTTTCTTTCAGGACAAAGCTTATTTTTGAGCTTATCAACTATGCCTAGCAACACAAACAGAAATGCCATAAAGAATATATATCTTCCCTCTGTTTGAGAAGTGACGTTATCAAATCATTCTCACAGATATCTGGAATGTGCTCCAATATTAACAACTCAATGCAAGTAATTCTGGAACAAATTAACTTATGCCAGAAGACCTCTAGAGAGATTCCTATCAACGGTTTGAATGGATTGAGCTGAATCTCAGCTGAACTGTGCAGCTCAATTCAATTTTGATGAGGAAACACATGGAACTGAGAATGGTATTCAGCATTTCTCTGGGAGCTATCTAGTATTTCTGGTTGCCCTGAGATTTTAAGCAAACAAGATTTATAGAGGCATTACAAAATTAAGTCTGAGGTTTGCAGCTTCTACTGTCTGTTTGTCAGGTAAGTCATCTATGAAAGGAAATTTTGTCTATACTGCAATAGTCACAGAAACGAATTTTATAAAAATTTGAGAATACAAGCATTGAAGTGAACTCACAAAATGAGCTCATTGGATGGATATTTATTTAACTTGCCCTTAGAAGCCTCAAATGAAGGAGATTCTATCACTTTCCAAGTAGTCTGATCCATTATATCAGTGCACTGAAAAAGTCTTTCTTAAAATCCAAGACTTAACTGCAGTGTATTTTCTTCTCCATCTCCCAAATCAATGTGGCAAAAGGCAGATTACCATCGTGTTTTCATCAAGTGTTTGTGTAGAATAAAGACATGGCAAATTTTCTCTATTTTGTGCCTTTCTAGATCCAACTGAAGGATTTAACAGCAAGTGCAATGACAAACACAACCAGAGAAGCAGTATAAAATCTACAGGAAGAAGTTTTTTAGTCTGCTGCACAGTCCTTATTTGTGAATATTTAAATATCCACTTCTCTCTTAAATGGGATTTTTCATCAGCATAATAATAACTTAAAAAGAAATTCCATTAGTCTTTCCTTTACCACAGTTTTCTGTTCTCCAAAACACAGAAGTGATGGTAAAAGGTGCCTACTGACATGCTGACTGCTCAGAAGCTTTCCTCACAGAGCATCCAAACAGAAGCAGTGACAGCAGTCCTACACTCATCTCTCCAGTGCAATAAAGCAGTTACGCTAAAAAATGAATTCACATCCACATTCTCATTAAGATATTAAGCAAAAATCAAGTGAGTTTGTGCTAGCTTAAATTAAAAAAGAAAAAAGGGGAAAAAAAAGGAAACATTCCTGCAGTACGTATCTCCTATGCAGGTTAATTACTGCAAGATAATTGACTAAAAATGCAACGCAAACTCCCATTACAGAGGTTCTATTAAGCTCTGCAGTGTATTGTGGTGCAGATCAAATTATCTCTTCCTCCAAACACAAGCACAAATTGAACTAAAAAGCTGTCCATCTGACTGCTTTTTTAAGTTTGTTACTTTCGGATTTACTGTAGGTGTAGAACACTCTGTACAAATCCTTGAAATTCAACAAATCTAATACTAAAATAGCACAGGAAGATTAAATAATGACAATGAATAAACAACAGTAATACAGTAAAACAACAGTATTTACAGATAAATAATCACCTTGGCCAGACAGATCTTAGAAGATAAACACTGTAAAATTAATTTGTCTTCATCTCAGCATTTTACAGTTTAGCATTTAATAGATGAGTCAACACCACAACACAATGAGACAGATGATATGCTTATTTAAGTACTCCTTCCAAAAACTGCATCTCCTCTTACCTTGAATCTATTAGTGAACAGCTCCAGTTTTGGAAATAACTCTCTGTTGGTATACAGACTTTGAAGAGCTTTCAAACACTTCAACCTCACTTCACCTTGCTAAATAAAACACATTAAGATTAGCTGATAAAATATCCTAATCAAATGCACATGAATTCTAAATAATATCATTTTGTAATTTGTTTAATGTTCATTTACAATTTTATGCTAATGTTTACCAAAGCCAATTTGCAATTCAGCTAAAAACCAAAAACCACATGTGCAGCTGCCTACAAAGTTAATTTTTCTCTTTGCATACACAAAGAATTTAATGTGCCATCACTTCAACTTCTGCTTCTGTTTCCCTTTCAAGTAATTCCACAGTTCAAAAACATAAAAAAGGCTGTAAGCAAATATAAAATGAAGACATCTGACTTCAATGTGGCTGGTGAGAAGAAAGTGCAGCAATTTACCTTTAAGAACTGCAAATGTTTTCTTCCTGATACCTGTTGTTTAAAATTGATGTACAAGAGTTCAGAATGACTGAGCAGAGTATACACGTGGCTCACAAAAACAACTCAAGTCATCCTAAGCCATGGTCTGTCTAAACAAGAGGCATAAGGAACATACTCTGGATTTCTTTTTCTGCAACTTTCTTTCATCACAGGCCATGCACAGGAAGGATGAATGGGCTGAGGGAGCCTCCAGCGGGAGCAGGCTGCCACCACAAAGACAATGCATCTAAGCCACAGCCTGAGGACCACCAGGAAGAACAGCAGCTCAGGTCTGAGGAGTTCTGTGGGCAGCAGCTCACTCCTAGCAACTCTATAGATAGGGATTGGTTTGATCTGGTCAGGCAGGAAATGCAGGCATCAGAAGGCTGTGTCTATGGATCGAGGTTTGTCACCTATAGGAATGCTGGTGATAAAGGAAAGGGCTGGATCCCCTGGGCACATCCATGTTATCTGCCTGGCAGCAAACACAGCTCAGCTCATCTGTAAAGTCCTGGCAAATGACGTGTTCTTGTCAAAAAACATTTGGAGGTAGCCAAAAGGTTTGAAACACACAACTGCCCTTCGTTTCTGAGCCTATTCTATAATCAAGTCTGTATTTAAAACACCGCTCAGGCTAAAACCTGAGTGAACATTCAGACACAGAAGTACAACCAGAAGCTAAAAATCCATTTATTCAGTTTCCGTGGATTTCAAACATTGCAACTGAAGAGGGATAAAAGTTGAAAGGAGGATTTGCAGAAGAACTTTTCCTTGAAGAACCACTGTTCCTGACAAATCATCTCTATTTCTGTGAACAGTTTCTGAGCACTCATGCTCTACTAAAGATCTTTTTGACTGCAAAGGAAGTCAATGGGATGACAGTTCTATCTATATGATCTACTGTAAAATCTGTCAAGGTTCAGAAAATATTTTTCTTGAAGAAGAAAGTTTATGTGGATGTCATCAACTGATAAGTAAACACAGAGAAATACTGCTTGTCATTCTTTTCTTTAATAGTACTTACTGCCAAGGTACCAGAATTGGTGTTTCCTCAGCTGTGAAATCCTGGCATTTTGAAAGGTCAGGATCTCTGGAGTCATCACTAATCATTATAAGAGGATGCAAGCTTCTTAAAGCCTTAGCTTACTTAGCAGGAGAGGATCTGTATCAGTTTTGGCATGTAATAAACATTACAGAGTAAGAGTGAGGCAGCCAGTCTAGTTACAGCTGTGCTGCTTGTGAGCAGATGTCCTGATGTTCAGTGAGTGCTGGAGTCTCAGAATGCAAAGCTCTAAACAGGTCAAAGACAGAAAAAAATCAGTGCCAACAGCACCACGTCTTGTGACGTGCAGTGTAGCCAGTGGCACAGCCAGCAGTGAAGTGCTTGCTGCTTCACCCAGCAACACAGACCAGGGCTCTCAGATTAGGCTTTATACAGAGAACACCTTTATGACTTAGGGGAGCAGACTAACCAAGGTAGATAGGAAGTGCAACAGTGAACATTTGCATGGCCTGCCAGGAGACCAAAGCCAAGATGTTAACAAAGGCACACTGAACCCAGCTAATCTACTCCTGCAGCTAAACAAATCCAAGGAAGAAGACAAGTGACTGCAAGGCTAGGGGAGCACAAGTGGAAGAGAGAAAGGTAATGTTACACATGGTCCTTTATGCTGAATAAAGGCACAGGATACACAGAGGCAACTTCAGGAGATGACTGAAGTTCAGGCAAACTGTGAGACTGACAGTGTTTGTAAACTGGTGATCAAGGTTGGAATTCATCACTCTGAGGAAAGAAAAGCACAACGGCTTGCTAATTCTGTTACAAAGGTTTTAAAGTAGTCGTGGAGATTGGAGACAGAAACCCACGATTAAGCATAAACAGTAGTGACATGAACAAGAATCTAAGAAAGGCAAAGGTATGTGGAAAAATGCAGTATGTGGAAATACTGCATTGAAGTCCACAGTGAAAGAAGGGAAATGTTCCACCAGTGTGTCTGACAGAAGATGCTTAAAGTGTAGCTACGAGAATCATTCAAAGTACAGAAAGTGAGCATTCATTTGGACTTCTAACACGCCAAATATTTTTTGGGAAAAAAAAACAACAAAAAAAACAGAGCAGGAACCTCCTGCCTAGGAAGGGTGGAAATATTCATGTTCAAATAATTTGTAAGAATTAGAATTTGAAGGAAAGGTGCAAACACACCGAAGCAGGACAAGGACAGGTCTTACGTAACCAAGGGATCAACTTATTTAATTAAACAAGTCATTAGGAGGTCAAGCACAAGAGAGATAAATTTAAAATATATATATATATATAAATAAAACAAAAAAAGGCCTAGGCCTTTTTAGACAGAAATGGCAATAAAAAAAACCATTCTGTAAACACCTTCACTACATAACTAAGAAAAATTACTTTCCTTTGAAAGAAATAGTCACTTTTTTTTTTTTAATGTGTGCAGTGAGTAGAAAAAGAAATAGTATAATTATACTCAGAATGTTTAGCTTATTCAACGAAAACCACTTAGTGACAAACACAGCCAAGCATTCAAATAAGCTGCCACAGAAAGATGTAGAAAAAACAGCAGTCTGGGCATATTAGGAAACTTTCAGAGGAAAACTACATATATATTGCAGACTCCCCCTTAAGTAGGAGAAGAGTAAATGAGAATATTTCCCAATTCTGAGTTGAAGGTTATATCAACCTAAGAAGGCAAGTATTTGCAACCATGCAATACCTGTAAATTCCACTAAGTAAAATGAGCATCAGTTTCCCAACTACTTTTGTGCAGTAACATCCATGCTTTAAATATAGTAAAAACAGGTCTGGAAGGAAAGCCATTTCCTAAGTAAACAAGGGACAAAACAGCTGCATCATCAGCATCTAGACTGCTATGATCTTTCTTTCCTCAGTTTCCTCTTCCTGAAAAACTGCTGTATTTCCCTCTCCTTCAGTTTCTGGGACACTTGATCGTTGCAGAATCCTGACTTCAGTCATGCTGCCATCAGCTCTATGCTCGTCTCTTTCTCCAGTGGGACTATCCCTGTAATCCCCCTTCTCTCAAAGCAATTTAATATAAGAAGGATAATAGATAAACAGTTATCTACAATTATCTTTCATGAACATCTTCACATTAGTAATTGTTAATTCTTTAATTTGTAATCTCAAGTTAGAACACGAAGGAAAAACATCACAAGTTCATCAACAATACTAGATAACAAACATTTCTCATATTTTCCCTATTTTTTAAAAAATAACCCTCTAGATGCTTGTAATAGTAAAGCAGTACTGCTACATTGCTAATGAACTGAAAAGCAATACATCCACCTTTCATGCCAGCATTTGGGATAATCCACACATCTCCGGGTGAGTCATGCTCTAGTCAACATTTTCTTTCCAACAACCAGGGCTATCTAAGTATCCAGAGACACAATTATGGTTTCAAAACAGCACCGTGCATCAATTCAGCAGAAGCAAATTAAGACTGCACAGTTGAACTCCTTTTTATTTTTGAAGTGATTTTTTTTATGCAGTTGTATTCCAGGTTAATCTATTTTTTAACTCATGGTACCAGGTCCACAGCAAGGAAGAAGTCACTTAAAAGGAGCGAATGGCAGAATTAGAAACCTCCTACAGACGCTCATTTGAAATCCAGGAAAAGAAGAGGATTAACACTGACAAAATTTTCCAAATTAGAACTAAGTCTTTCAGGCAGTGACAATGAAAACCAGGCTAGGCTATGAGAGATCTTGCACTTCCAGAGGGCTTGCGTTTTTAATTGGTTCCAATTCAATCTTATTTAATAAGTGCTTCCCTTTGCACTTCCCCCCTCAAATGTCTCCTCCTCTCCACTCTCCACTTCCTTTTTATCCCTGGTACCTTTGACACTTCCACGCTGCTCACTATCTGTTTCATCCTGTATAATAATCATACACTACATCAATAAAAAACACCACAAAGCACATTAGGATACTGAACAGTGTGAGTAGCTAGAACAAAACCCAAGCCACTTCGGAGGCCTGCAACCATAACTAATGCAAAACAGTAGGGACAGAAGAGTAGTTGGGTGATGCTCCTCTGTGTGCAGTCCAGATGGACATGCCTTCCTACCTTTTTTGTTTTAAACTGAACATTATGAAACAACGTACTAATTTTAGGATAGCTGAGATAGAATACATGTTAGTGTTTCAGACACATGTCTAGATCCTGGCCCGAGGAAAATTAACTAGAGAACTTGAGATCTATTGGACACAACATGAGAAATTGCTGGATGCAGTGGATCACACTCTGAGAACTTAACACAAGTCACAGATAGTGCCTGGAGGAATGGCTAGATTTCACAGAGGGTTAAAGGAAATTATGTGAGAAATAGCTGGACTTCACAGACACTAAAAGGGATTGAGAGCTGTGAAGTGCAGCACTACCATTGGAAGTGCTACTTTGTGAAAATGTTTTGCTCAGATTCGAGTGTGCTCCAAAAATGTCACTGCTGATTTTAGGCGTGCAGACTTAAATGCTTGTATAGTGTCTCTAGAGTAAAGTTTGGAAATAACAGGTTTAGAGGGGAAAGTCACTGCCTGTCTGGTGTCTCCAAAGCATAAGGTATGCTGCTGGTCCAAGCTGAGAGGAGATGCAGATCCTTGTCAGCTACAGCTAAAGCAAAAGAATAATCAGTTGCACAAACTCTTTACCTTATTCAAAAAGCAAAAAGAATGCTGAAGTCATATCCTTAACGTTAATAATCTGTACAGAGTTATTGAAGAAATCACCTTTTTAATGAAACATATCAACTACTTGCTATGAGAGTCATCAGATGAAATCTGCAAACTCTGAATTTTTCCAGCAGCTCTACTAGGCAAAAATAAGAGTAGTAGTCCAAACCACGATGACAGTATTTAATGAGCATTTCAACACTATATGTACGTCTCATCTGTTTTTCTTGGACACTGCAAGCAAAACAGCTTAGAGTAAAACAAGCACTTCTAGTGGTTTGAGTGAGAGTGGGAAGATGTCTAGTCCCATTTGCAGCCTGGTGTAGGAAAAGAACAATGAGCAGTGCAAAGCCCTGTTCTACTAGCATTAGGAAAGTGCTACTCTTGCAGGCATCAGGAGGTACCTAGGCCTTGTACGTTCAAGTTGGCACCAAGAGGTAGACTTGAAAAAGTCTTGTAAGGTAGAATTGAAGAATGCTTCAAGAAGGGTAGAAAAATGTCCTTTAAAGGTGGCTGCAGCTGAAATGCCTAAAAACCTAAAATAGTAAACCATAAGAGATTTACTAGGAATTCCACTGGTTGTGGAGCCAATGAGGCCTGCTGGGTTAATTCTGGGACCCCGAGATTTCTGTTTCTTTTCTCAAACTATTGGTTAATGTCAATGGAAGAGTCATCTGGAAATTCCTTTTCGATTTTGCTTCAGATACAAAGGTTTTCAGGGATGATCTGACGACTTCTCTTTTAATAAGAAAAGCAGCCCAGAAAAAATCTATTAAGATAGTCTAACACAGACCAAAAAATAAAAACTAAACAAACAAGCATGCGATTCAGGATGACTGTATCCCAATTTCAGTGAGTATATTAAAAGATGCTGGCAGAAAGGTAAATGGTCAACAACAAAAATTAGTTACCCTTTAATAAATCAAAGGTGATATACTAAATATGTCTTAGGCAGTAAAAGACAGTACAGTATGCTGTGTGCAGCAATACAAAACACTTACCCTGTCATGTAGTGTCCAACCAACATATTTTAAATAACTATCATTCAGGAAGGCATCACTGTACATTTTCATCCAGACACCAATTTCTTCAATACAGACAGCTCTAATCTCAGCAATAGCATCACTAGTAAGAAAAAAACAAGCAATCAGATTACAAACATTCCATTTATGTTTCATTCCCACTGCTCCAGATATATTTTGCTTTTACTTAGGTTGAACAAACTTCACTAGGTAGAGATTTTCACCGTCCTTACACACTGACCTATCTAATCACCTCAATATCTTTACATTCAGGTTATGTTTCCATTATCTCAAAAAATTCTCACTCTAGTTTAGTTTTTAGTCTATTAATCTTTTTCCTCCTTCTCTTCAAGCAAAATTATGAATCCAAGTGCTATAAACCTCTTCTTAAAAATAATTTCTGCAACATTATCACCCTGATTTGCTAAACAGGCTCGACTCTCTCCAGTTAGAGAACCAGAGTGTCAGGCAGGAAAAGTTATGAGGTGTAACCAAAGGAGCCTGGCAAAGAGGGAGAATGGAATCTGATCACTTGTTTCATTTAGCATATAAAAGCCCTTCTAAGAAAATCTAGGAGAACTGTACATACTTTAATCTCGATTTCTGCCTTTTTTTTTCTTGATTTTTCTACATTCTCACTGTGGCAAGTGATGGAAGAGGCAAAGACACATCTCAGACAGATTTATCAGCTGCTTATTGAGGTAGGGCAGCAGGAAACTGTCTGGAGAGATCACCTAAAGAGTTTAGGGATGGAAATGACTTCAGTCTGATTGGCACTTTCCTGCCTGATTGACACAGAGCATGGCATATTTACTAATAATGAACGACAGCCAAACAACGGGAAAAGGGATTGGGGCCATCTGGCCCCTTGGTAATTTCATCTTTCAGACATCTGTTACTATGAGAAATTGCTTGTGCCATTCCAGCTGGCACTGTTTCACAGTTCCAAATTTCGGCTATAATAAAAGAGCGTACAGAGCCACTGTGCTGAAGAAGGGAGTGCTGGTGCTTTGCAAACACTGGCCTCGCTCATAACTGAGATCCTCATTCCGTGTTTGTTTTGCCTTTTTAAAAATCTTTTTGGAAAAGCAATAAGCATTGATTTTATTCTAAAGCAGCACCAGAACCCAAGATCAAAATGTAATTTACGAAAGCGATGTTTCAAGCTTCAAGCAAGAGAATAATTGCCACATAAGAGCAATTGTATTATTCCTGAAGTCTTCAATTTCATGAAATGTGAATAACGTGTTCTCAAACTTGTGCCCAAGGTACTTATTGCCTAAATTCACACAGTACAGAGTAACAAAACTGCTGTACTACCCATACTGTAGCACCCTATGTACTTCCAATCTTCACAGTGCTCTGTATCAATAGGTGTCGTACTTCATATGATCCTCCAGGCACCAAGGTGAAAACCATTCATTCGGACTGACATGTCAAACAATGGCAGTACCACACACAACTAGAGGATACATTTCAACTGTCAAGTGTGTGTTTTTCTCATTATATTTCATATCACTGGGAGGAGACTGTACTGAAATAACAGCATACAGCATGCATTTAAAGATGACATGAGTGCCATTAGCAAATCTCTAGGCACACCACCAGATCACTATCATTGTCCAATGTGAAACACACTGCTTCTACCAGCTCCCAAACAGAATCACTGTAACTGATCCATCTAAGCTCCCTGAAGACAATTGTGCTATAAGCGTAGACACTGGAAGGTAACTGTCAATCCACAGTGTAGATCAGCTGCACTACAAGCAGAATAAGTCATTAAATAAGCTGTTCCTACCAGGGAATTCTCAAGCAGATTTTAAACGCTGTAAGAGTGAATTTACTAAATAAATTATTACATCCAAGGCTTTGCACTATGAAAATCGCATTTGTTACGGGGAATGCAGTGACAATGAAGATAAGTTATTTCAGCACCTTATAAATTTGATAACTGAAACATTTTGGAAGGATTTTATGGCAACCTCAGGAAGAATTGAAGTGTCAACAGCTATTTAATCATGCAGCACAGCCAGTCAAAATCAGGAAAATTTATCTTTTTCTTAAGAATGCATTGGAGCCTCCCTAGGCAGACAGTGAAAAACTGATCCTCCATTCAAACGGTCCTCAGGGGGTCCTAGGCACTATAAATTTTCACCCCAAGAAAGAAACAAAACAGACAGACTGACAAGAAGACAGAATAAAGCAATTCAAGTAATTATAGATTTATCATAATAAAAAATTCAAGTCTTCAGTATAATAGTATATGAGAAAAAATTCACATGTGAGGCATGGAAGACCATCAGAACAGTGCCAAGCAGCTGGAGAGGCAGGACAACTCAACACACACTACCCACCACCTTTCAGGTAACAGTATTACCAGAAAGAAACTTCCACCTCTTTGTAGGAATCCCTGACACAGATATTCCTACTCTTAATTACACTGTCCCCATGATGCAACTTGGTTTGTCAAGGCAGGCCCATTCAGTTCAGGACAAACCATGGCAAACACTATCAGGAATAGGTTGTACTAGCTGTCGAATAACGATATTCAGAGAAAAAGTCAATGAAAATGCCACCTGAGCACATATATTTCATGCTAAATCACACCAAAGTATTTTGATTAATGTCAAGAGCATTTAGATCACTGAAACAAGAGCAGAAATTAGGGTATGTCAAGTAGAGGCAGGTATGCTCCTCAGGCTCTTGCTGGAGCTGCTGCTCACTGCACCTACTGGCTTTCTCAGTCCATCTGGTCAGCAACTGAGGCTAACGAAGACCAAAGCGGAGAGTAATTTAAGCTAAAGTGGTTGAACTGCACTGATTTGAAGAGATTCCACTGTGCTGCTCAGCTACACATTTCTCAGGACAGGCCTCTTCTAGGTTTCCTGCACACTTTCCTTCATAATTACAATTATCCATCTGCCCACCTTAATTATATGTTCCTCTTTGCATGCTAAACCTCTTCTCATTTACTTCTGTCTTGCTTTCCGCATTTTGTCTAAAAGTTTTCACAGTTGATAGTTCAAACCAGAATTTAAATCTAAAAGGTTAACTGCGTAGTTAAGCATTGTTGAATTTTATCTTTCGACTGCAATAAGCCAATTAACATTTAAAAAGCTGGTTTCATCAATACCCTGCAGATGCAAAACAACACTAAATCTATCCTGAAAGACTAATGTGCTCTGATAAACCATACCCTAAAACGGCACAGAACAGTCCATATCTACTGGTTTGTTAGGTGCTAGAATGAACAGAAGTGCACATGTGTACATGAATATATACCTCACCGTGCCTTGCTATTCACAAGGCAGAGCATTTAACTACTGAAAGAAAATGTGATGTGCCAACATTACAATTACTTGTTAACGTTCTTTTTACAAACATCCAAATCAATTAATAAGCAAGAACTACATGCTAATTGGAATTAAGGCTTTTCAGTGCCTTAATGTAGTTTTTAAAGAGGGAAAAAAGTGATAGCTGTGGGTAATGCATATATTATGAAAATGTCAGAAAATTGCTGCTTACACTTAACATACACAAAAGGAAATGCAACACAGAGGAACCCGACAATGAAATCTGCTGTTTTGATACACAGCGATCATGATTTTTATTTTTTTTTAAGATGCATAATGTTTATACTCCCAACGTGGACTTTTCCTTTTAGGAAACAAGTAGTCCAATCACTTGCCTTCCCCAACTCCTTAAAGCTGTCCTACTGAATTAAAATAAAGTTGTGTGGACAGATCCACTGTGCAATTACTAGACGATAACACTTAAGATTTTCTTCCGGGACTTCAGTTATTATGATACTGCTTCTGTGACATCTAGAACTTCACATGAGTAGAAAAAACAGCACAGAAATTGTCCTTGGCATTAATTATGATTACACTTTGCTAGCAAAGCATGCTGTAGGATGCATTTTCTTACCGGTATCTATGAACAAATATGCCCTTAAAAATAGAGTTCATCATATTTTCGATTTCATCTTGGTTTTCTTGTAGCTGTAAAAATAAACAAATAAATAAAAGATCACTCCTCATTATAATTTAATATTCTACAATCACTTATTGGGAAGCATTAGAAGACCACAAAAAAGCACTTAAAGATATTAGCAGATTCACCATTTTCAACATTTCCAGTTTACACTGTGTGCATTCACATACGTATGTACAGTTCCTTAATGGAAGAAAGTTAACATTCACTACAAATATCAATGAATTTAGTTTCTAATTAGTCCTTTGAGGTCATCACTCTTTTTTTCCTTTTCTTTTGCTACAGGAATCCTGGCTGCAGACACTATGTGTTCAGTTATATTGCCAGTACAGCAGTCAAACAGATAGAACTATGCAAGAATGGCAGCTCAAAAATGAAGCTAGTTACTGAGCAGAGCAGATGTGGACCTGGAAGCCCCCGACAAAAACTGGATGCCCTACTTAAGGGAAGTGGTGAAACACATGCTCAGTGTCAAGCATGTGTGTAAGCTGCTTTAACTTCATTGCCCACAACAATCCCATTTCCAGAGTCAGAGTATGAGCACTTAACACTGCTGACACCCGGTCTTAAATCTTAGAGCACAACACAACCAAACCAAAAAAAAGCACCAAAATAAACCAAAGCAGCATTCTGAGTGGTTAAAATTAAGGAATTAAAAAAAATAACAACTCCTCTTTAATATGAATACACTTAAATACTACAGAAAGATTTCTCCGTGTCAGCGGATCTGTTAACAAATCCCTAAAGATCATCTTGGAATCAACTCAAGTATTCTCATACCGTCAGCTTTTGTGCTAACCTATGTAAGGATGACTCGATTACACCAAAATGCAGTCTTTTTAAATGAGATTATGCCAATTTTACACAATCAACTTCTGGAGTAGAACTGCTATAACACTCAAAGCCACCTTTTTTTCCACCAAGGTGTACCTTAATGTCAAAGCATAATATATAACAACAAATGTTAACATAAAATCTTCATATTTTCAGTATAAAAACCACAACTGAACCGTGGTAGTACAGACTGCATATACACACAAAATAATAGAAACTGTGTAATCATGGGTGCATACATTTAACACAGAAAATACCTTAAATCCAGAAGCAGTTACTATCAGCAGTTCTGGTTTCCTGTACAGCATGAGCTCAGAAACACTTTCCCCTAGGGGTTTATATTTTTCAAGCATGTTTATAAATATTTCTACACTACCTTCCAGATAAGATCTTGCAGTATTCAGTAAATGAAGCCTCAAAGGTTTCTAAAACACAGGGCGGTGCAGACTCAATTTTGCAAATGGGAAGACTGAAGCATGGGAAGGTGCTTGACTAAACTATCAAATACCTGAGAAATAAATTAATCTTATACTAAAAGGTTTACATAAAACTAAGGCACAACTGTAAACAAAGGAGAGTCAGCATCAGCATTAATAATGTCTACTTTTGTATGCTCACCTACAAACGTGTTAACTTACCACTAAGATAATGTTAACTTCAACACAATCAGGACTGCGATGGTCAAGAGAAGATTCCCAACCTGCCCAATTTCTGCAGAATCTTTTGTTTCAAATATTAAACAGACACAATGCCCAAGTGTATTTCTGCATCAATAACATATTAAAAACTCCTTCACAAATGTGGATTTTCTCCATAGCTACAATTGTTTTTTATAATTTCAGCTTTCCTAGATGACGCACCTGAATCTGAATGCTTAGTTTCAAACATCTTGAGAGAGAACTGCCTTACAGTTCCTGCTCTTACCAATGTAAAAGTAATTTAACACTATCCCTCTCAAATCTAAACCAAAATGAGGGAAACATTCTCCTGTTGACTCTGCAAGCACTTCGGGAGACTCAAAAAGACACGTATGAGATGTATAAATTTGAATTACTACTGGCAGCAACTGAAGCACAACTTTTTCTGTTTTGTGGCAGTTTATATTACAAACCTCACCCAGTTTGAAAATCTCATTGACAAGGAGAGATCTTTAAGCCATTCTTTCACATCAGATATGTAGAAGATGATACGAGAAAGAACACACCAAAGAAAGCATTCCATCTTTTCTACTTCTAATTAATTTCCCACACTGAGATTACAAACTGCCCCTGTATAACTTCAGGAGGATAAACATATGCTGATGAAGGTGCTTATGAGCTTTTATTATGATGGCACTGCATCAAAGGAATCAACTGAGAAGGTGCTGGCACAGAATGCTCTGTAAATTCAGCACATTTAAGCACAGGAAATAAACAGCACTATGCTGTGAATTCTCACACGGGGCCATTATGCCATCTAAACCTAATAATTCCTTTTCATTCTGTTTCCTCTCCTACATTTATTACCAAGCATATTCAGTCATCACCACATCTCTCTGGCTTACTCTTATGCAGTATTTTTATTAGATTTCAGGAGCAGTGAAAAGAGAGAGATGCATCAAGAGGTAAATTTTGCCAAATGTTTAACCTTATTCTTTATTCAGGGTTTTGCTGTCCTGTTCATCAACGCTCCAAGATCTCCCCAGAGCAGTTACACACTGCATCTCCAAAAATCATCATCAAAAAAAAGTTGATGATCAAGTACAAAGGATGTCCACAGGCACCAAGGTAGATACTGAACTGAGTTCATGGGCCTAAATAGCTGTCCACTGGAAAATTCAAGCAACAATCATCAAATGTGGGATAAACACTGTTCCCCAGCTGTTTCAGCAAAGCAACTAAGCTTCTTGAGATGCTGTAAGACTGACACGCTTCACTTCAAATGTTTCCTTTCAGTTTCAGCAAAAATGATTCCTGCTTTGTGCATTAATTATTTTTAATAACTATAAAATCAAGAGAAAATTGTGGAGTGGATCACAGAGTTAAAATACAACTAAAAATTTGCAATTGTAATTATCTCCCAGACTAAGACTGTAAAGTCATGCAATTTAAAGTCAAAAGTTATATGTAAAAGAATCCAAGGTATACACAGGTAAGGAACCCAGACATCCTTCATTTCATGCTGAGTAAAACTGTGGAGAAAATGCATTCAAAACTAATATATTAAAAATAATAAATTTAAATCTATGTCATATATGCTCATGAGTTTTACACAGCACCTTTACAGATTTTGGCTGTTTCCATGTCCACATCCTGATTCTTATCATCTCTAGACAAATATTTTTTAAAATATAACTCTAAAACTGAATTTCCTAGGATGTATTTTATTTAGGGATGATTACAGCATCCTTCTAATGGCTTTTGTCACCTAGTGGCTGTGTGATATTGGCTAAAGGTGACTTTAATGCCTCCCTAGCTTCTCCCTGAGTCCTGGGTGCTACAGCCCTGACTGGTGTTTTTTGAAAGTAGCTACAAAAAGAAGGGCTAAGAAGACACCACATAACAATACCAGTGCTTAATGGGGGAAATGGACAGCACTGCGATGGACTACAAGAGGCATTTCTCAAAACCATTTTGCATAACTGCAATAGGTTACTACATACAACCTGAGATGAGTTTTCTCCCTGCCTGGTCACATACACAAAACAGAGGACAAAGATTATCTTGTGTAAGTAGAACAGTGCATAAACTGCACATGGAGATACAAACTTTAGAAGTGCAGCCCTTGTAGCTTGCTTCAGATCACACAAACACCACAGCAGAACTAATCCCTCATTTCTCACAACTGAAGTCACGAACCATCCCAGACTTTCTGTTGGAAGGAGTGCTCATGAGCCAGGAAACAAAACATCTTTTCACTTGCCTCTTTTCTTTTCTGAAGCAGCAGCTCCAATCTTTCATTAGCTCTTTTGCCAATCATTTTGTTTCTCTCAGCTTCGTACTGCCTCTGTGTATTATCCTGATGAATGCTCAGGTTTAAGGCAACATTCACAAGAGCAGTCATAAGCTTCATAGCTGCAAAAGCAAAAGACAGAATATGACTCTTAACCTGCAGTCGGAGCTCAAAAATATTGCCTCAAGCAGATCCATACTCACAGAAAATAACCATCCTGACCCTGATACAGAACCATCTGGATAGGCACTTCCCACCCAAGCAATACCCGGGTCACTCGGCTGACCTAAAGATCAGAAATCAGAGTATATGTACCAAATTGAGCTCCAAGCAATGTTATTTACCCTTTCTGCAAGTTCTAAGTGCATAACGTCATAGGGCAAGCATTTGAATCCATGGGTTCAGTGTACATCGTGAAGCCAGCTACCGTGAGATACAGGCATTTCTCTACCGAGAAATATAATTACAGATGCCTCCACATTAAGTGTAACTCTAAACCAGTGAGTAAATCTTAACGACTGAAAATTAATGAATTTACAAGGGATCACAACAACGCATCTCTGAAAGTTAATCTGACCCTGCTTTAAAGCCAAGTGTATGATTGTACAAACAGACAATTAGAATTTCATGTACCCCTTCATACACATTTGTAAACCTGGATACAATATTGTTAAGGCATATTTAATTCAGTTTGAAAGAAAAAAACATTAGTAAGTGTCTTTCCCAAGTTCTGTGTTGTTACATGGCAACATCACAGTTTACAACACTGAAAACAGAAAAAAAAAATTAATCACATTCTCTCTGGCTGAATAGGCAGCACTGTCCTGTATAATAAGCAATTATACAAATGGAGAGGGGAAACTGTTCTTATCATAACTCTCTTATCAATTGCTTAAAGCCTGTAAGTCTAGAAGTACCCACATAAACTTCTTACCTTAGTTTCTTGCTATAATGAATCATTTCTCATTCAAATTGGCTAGCATAAGGAAAATTGAAAACAAAGACCTCAGAAAGAATAAATGAAATTCTAAGAGATTTTCATTATTTCTTATCAAGATTGAGTTTCACAGCATCGTGATGACCTTTGCTTTGCAGGATAGCAATATAATCTAAAGCGCAAAATCTAAACTAGCCTAAGGGAAGTTTGCAGAATCAAAACAAAGCTCCCATAGCTTGTTAATGCATAAAAATAATAAGTGTATGGCATAGTAATTGAATATACCTCTCATGCAAGAAACCAGCAGTGCCTTAAAAACTGAAGCTAGTTGTGACAAATGCAGGCCTTGGCATCTGCTCATCCTCACCTGCAGTTTCTAGTTACAGGACAGCATCTATTTCTTCTACATAGCATGGTTTTTGGGTAACATTTCTCACGTATGCTGCCATTTCCTGTTTCCAATCAAACTTCTCAAATATTTGCTGACACAAGGATACGACAATCCATTTAAGGGACCAAATCTATAAGAGCTGCTTTGAAAGTAATGCCTTGCTTTATTATGTTGGCCCATGGCATCTGAGGTGGATGTTGGTGGGATGGCAGGAGAAGCTGAACCTTCCTGCCAATATCCCACTGCACGTTGTTGCTGTGTGACAGACAGCACAGAAGGGCAGTCTGACAAAATAGCATCTGATACTGAAGTGTGTGGGAAATAAATGGGTGGAAATGAATTTCTCCATGAGGAAAAAGTAGTGCCCAGTGACATACAATCAATGCTTGCTGAACATTTCTGGAGACTAAACAGTGAAGTGGTGGGTGGTGTGTTCCAGCAACGGCCACAGTGACAACCACCTTCATGCTGCACATTTGTATGAGAGTGGTATGCAGGCTCCTGCTCATCACTGGCAAAAATGCATAGCTAATGGTGGTGACTACGCTGAAAAGCAGTGCTTTGTAGCTGATAATTTGCCCTACCACTAGTGTTATCACGCTCTTTGTATCTGTTGTGGTTTCCTCAGAAATTCTTGGGAGGCATTACTTTCAGAGCATACTGTAAATATATCCAGCATATATTAGCATTATTCTCGCCCATGATCTCACTCTTATAAAACACCCAACCATAATATAAGCAAATAGCAAGTCAAAATCACTTGGAATTTAAGATCAACATCCACCATCAGCTGGAAATGAATACAGTCTCCATCTCAGATGAAGTAACTGGCACAGGTTTTCAGCAGCAATCCAAGAAGATGCATTTCAGCATGAGACCAGTAGAAAGATGTCACCTGATGGATCTAGTTTTAGACACATGCATCTAAGCTAGGAATCATATTATTAATTTATAATTGGAGAAATATAGCTACTTCCACAGAACAATTCATCCATGTTAACAGAGAGCTCTAATACAGGCCAGGTGAAATACACTCTACAAAGCCTATTTCTGTTTAATGATAAAACCAGTCTGACTCAGATGTAGGCAGGTGTGTTGAAAAGTGCACCACGGCCAGAGGTAGAAAACAGTGAGATATAGAATTTTGGTCCAATGTTTCTAACATTGTGCTTCTCAAGAGTGAAGGCACAGAATTTTATTGACACAGTAAGTTTTTGCTCTGAACTGCAGCATTGCAAAGGCATACAAAAATGAACAATTAATAAATACAAGACACAAGTATGCCACTTTCGATTCACTAGAATCCCTTCGGTGTGACAGTGATCTGTGAGGTTGATATATTCTCTTACAAAAGGAGAAGTGTTCACTAAGTACAGCTAGTTAAACTGAGCATAGTACTTAGATTTGATCAAGCTTTCAGAGTTGTCAGTGCTTGTCAAGTTCTACCTATACCAATATTAGCAGTAATAATTGATTTATATATTTACTTATAACTAAACAGTTCTAACTCCTTTGAAAACACCCCTTTGCACTCTTTTACTTACCAGCTAATGTACTGGTGTGCCTGAAAGCCCGGACCTGGGAATCTGACAAACCAGTCAGAAGAGAGATCACCGTGTCCATCATGTACTCATCATAGATGATGCTGTACTGACACTGTCGTATGAGCACTCCAATGAACTCACAAAAATTGGATCGAAACTTCTTCCACTGTGGCCCAGGCATGGTAAGGGGGTAATCACCACTGTCCTGAGGAATGAGAAAATGAATACACTCAATGAACGCGGATCAAGTTCCTAAGATAAACATTTTTTTTCTCCACCAATGCAGAAACAACAATGAATTCTTCAATAAGCAAAGAACCTAGTAGGCATGAAACCACTTCTCAAGGGATGTGATTATAACTATTCTACGCTCGTATTATTAGCTATGCATAGTCCAAAATATGCATCCAGACTCAATTCTTTTCCTTATGTCCTGGGTTAGGAAATAGAGGTAAAAGATGACAAGAAAATGTCAAAGTATTTAACATCAAAATCTAAAGAAAATCTTGCGTGACTGAACGTTTGAATCATTCTCCACCCCATGTTAATATTCTAATCATCTGGCTGCCTTTCCCCACAAGATATGCTTTACTTAATTTTGCAACTGAGATCTTATCAGAAAGTAAATACTGCCCTTTTTTGATCTTATAAACTTTTCCTTTTTCTTGTGGCTAAGCCTAACTTCTGAAGAGATGCAATGGACTTTTTTCATGTTTAACAACTTTCCAAGATTAATTTTGCACTATTCTCCCTTCGAGCAATACTGCATCTCAGTGAGACTGCTCCCTCCTACTAGAACATTCATAAACTCCTTGGTCACCTGATTTGTAAGTCAATTCCAGATTTATTCAAAACATGAAGGCACCAACGTTCCACCCTGAATCCCTCCCCAAAGATACAAAGTCAGCTGTGTCAAAGTGAAAGCCATCTCTACATAACAACTCCATGTTTTCACAAAGAACGAGCATTTCTATTATCCTGGGGCTTGTCTTATTGCACAGACTGAGCCACATAAAGCCAGCAACTTAAGCAGAGAGGACTTGTAATCAAATACCCTTTAACTTGAACTTAACAGAAGACGCTCAACTGCAGCAAAAAAAAAAACAAAAACCAAACCATGAAGTGAACTCAAACTCAATAACGTAATATTAAAATCATACTAAAATGATTAAAATTGCAATGCAAAAAGCATGCATGCATTAGAAAAAGACAAGTGCAAGGTAGTCTTAATGACCCTAGTTTCTCTATCATTACAGTGCTAAGTGACATTATCTTAACAAGTAGTACTTGAATGCCTAATTTAAGAGAAACAAGAGTTCTGTTTCAAAAACAGAGATCTCACACCCTCAAATTTGAAAATTTCAAAGCTCAAAATCATTAAGATTCTGAACATTTTTATTTTGACAGAAGATTTGTTTCAAACGAAAAGCTCAGAACATCTGAAAGACAATTTCTTTGCATAACACTGTTCCAAAACATAATTTTGGAATGTCAACTTACTGCAACTGCCCTTTTAAATTATTTTACCACTTTCTGCTTTTCCTGTACTATTCTTTCTAAAGCTAATATTGGCTCGCCAATCCTCATCTTGCAGTTTAAATTGCTGCTTTGCTTGTTGGTGTGATTTCTGATACAGAAACATTGCTTACCACTGGTTTCCTGCCCACGGCATTTTTATTTTACAAACACAACGTACTGTAATGTACTTCATAATGTTTAAAGCTACCGTATGTTTGTATGCTATCTGTAGTATAGTATACAATAGTTTTAGTATATAACTGCATACCATACCTCATCAAATTCTTCTGTCATTTTCCTTATTATTTCTGCATTTTGCATGTTCCTGAACATTTCAATTCTTACAGTACCTGCGGTGTAATAAAGGAACAAAAGAAATTAACACACGTTTTTATATCAAAACATATTGAAGCCTTTCTGCTGCTGAACATACAGCTCAATAACACATGGAAGACATATAATGCAATGATGGTAGAAACACTCTGAAGAAGTGCGCATTTTGAAGAAATGGGTAAAACGATCTGAATAGACATTAGTAAAATTTACTCTTCATAATAGAGCAAGCACAATACAGAAGCAACTAAAAAGTAATGCAAGACTCATACTATGCCTGCAGTCACCAAACGGTTTTAATTCTGTCTGCAAAATAAAATGAAGTCTGTCTTTCAGTTCCATGGCCATTGCTTGTAATTCTTCCCTTTCCATCTTTAAAGATATACCAAGCACTCTACTTGGAGACATAACAGTGATTTTCAAACTGCTTAACTGTGTACCAGTATGGTTTATTGCTCAGACACAACACTGTGAATGGAGCTAGCACCAGAGCTAGCAGAACTGCATCCCGTGGCACTGCAGTCAGCGAGGTTCTCGAAAACCAAAGGCTTCAAGGGGTCAGTCAAGGTGTGAGCCAGCTCAGGACTAGAAACAGTATTTGCATCTATGTTACTCCTTCATGTGGATTATGTCATTCCCCCATTAACTGAATCATTAAATTGATAGCACCGACTTTATGTTGTAAACTGATACCAAAATCTGGAAATATGACAACACAATAGCAATTAATGGAAATTCTTGTGACTTGACGCTAAATTCTATCAGAATAAAGAAATAAAATACATTTACATCCTATTATTGCCTTAGTAGCTAAATATTGTCTGAATTTCCAACCATGTAAGACAAGTGAACATGTGAAACTTTTTTTTTTTGGTTACTATGTGATATATTTTATTTTCAATTCATCATCATCTTTTTGCCACTTGACAATCTTCTTCTGCTAATGGAAGAAATGCATAAAACTTATGTAAACCACAGAGCTACAGCCAACCTTGTTAGCATTAAAAAGGCTAAGTCTTGCTACTACTACAGAAAATTCAATTGGATTAACAGCCCACACTGCATGGCTCCAAAAATTCAAACCAGAATAACAGCTACCAGCATTAATTCCTGTACAAAGACAAGATAAAGACAAGCTAATAACCAACTCTTATGGGAATATTTAAATTCCACTATTTTTTTCCTTGAAAACCAAGCATTAGAGACACACACATTCCAAAATACGCAAGCACAGTTAGAGCTCACCCATCTTCCACATCTTTGCAAGGAAACTTTCAGAACACAGTTTAAATCTTCATTTCTTGTAATGGCAGTGTTTCTCCACGAAGTAATATTTACTTGTTATCTATTTCATGCTAGGTAACACTGCCAGCCTCAGTTCTAAAAGCAGTGATCTATGTTTGCGCATGGCAATTTCCATATTTTTAATAACCAATTAACAATGTGGTATATTAATATAAAACAAAAACCCAAAAGAATACTGCTGCATGACAGAATGCTGTAGTATCAGCTTCAAATTCATCTCAAAGTACAGTTATATTATAAATGTTTCCCCCAATACTGTAACAGTTTCAGTATGTCTCAGTGTGTTGAGCAGTAAATCCACCTCAGCTGCATTTATACCTCTCACAGCACGCTGTCATCTGCTCTTATTTTGATCAGTAACATAAGCCCCACTGAGTACATAACTTACCGACTGCTGTTTCTTTTTATTTCTCATAGTCCCGATTCAAATTTTATCCATTCCATTTATTTATGACCTCTGTTAATAACCTTAAATAGCTTCCATAAAATATGTAATCACATTACTTTGTTGGAAAAAAGTAAACATACTATAACAAAACCTCTTTGCTAATGCATTTCACTCCATTCAAATCTCCCTTCAATTTAGTCTAATTCTGATGTAGTTCTCTGTATCTTTTCTCCCTGAGGGTATGGAATGTAATTATACTGTGGTCACTATTACTTAGGACTTCAGATATTTTTAGCTTATAAATGACCTCCTGTTACTTAACACTCAAGTATAGTTTTTCCTCGAATAATTTCTTCAGAGCAATTGATTTCAGGACTAACTACTTTAAACACTGATTTTTTATTTTTTAATTGCACTGATGCAACGTAATACATTTATGACTCGGACTGTTTATCCCTGCTTCTTTAATTGGACAACTCTGCAGATGCAGTAACAGTGCCCAGAGAAAGTTCCCGTGTCACTATCAGACAACAAATTGTATATACTGTACGACAAGTGCAGAAACCTGTAAGCTGCCCACTACACTGGCCCAGGGGAGAAGCTGCAAGCACAGGACTGCAGGTCACAGGCAGTCTCTTTTTAATTTCCATCTTCCTCCTGGGCACACGAGGATTCCTACTGATCACCATGCACAGGTACCACAGAAGAAAAGTAACAACAACAAAAATAAAGTGAAAAATGGCAATTCTGATACTTAGACAAGAAAGGGAAGTTTATACAATAGAAATAAAGCTGTGGCAGGAGTGGTGCTCCACCTCCAGCAGCCTACAGTCATTTACACACTAATGAAAACAAATTGCTCACTACTAAATGGACTACTGAAATCCAAACTCCTGACAGCTGGCAACAAATTACATCCCATGAACCAGAGTGAGGTTTCATCTCTTCTACCTCCATTCAGGGAAGCTACAAAGCCAGCACCATCTCTTCTCCTTTAGACCACCTGCCCGAACTCAGAAAGCTGCTACAAAGTGCTAAGAAAATTGCAGCTCAAGACTGAAAAGTCAATGGATACAAAGCAAGTCCACTCTGTCTCCTCAAAGAAAGATGAACTGCGGGGGCCTCACATTCAGGGTGAGTGCTTATTATCTCTCAGCCACAGTAGCTGGAAACACAATAACCGAAAGAAAGATTTATAAAGGCTTCACGTTGAGGACACCAGGAGATTTGAGCTGAAAAGTATAATATGAAAAAAGAAATGTACTATTTTGCATTAGCAAAAAGTCAATAGTGATCAGAGCACAGTGAAACTGTAAAGAAAGGTAAGTTTAATCAAAATCTTGCAAGGATGAATGATGATTATGGAATACCTGGGTGGGCAATATTTCTTTCCCCCAATATCATTCACTGTGCATTTCCTACACTTTTCTCCCCACTTACATTATAAGACAGAAATAATCCACTTCCAGTGTCCTTAAAGTGCAGTTTTTAAATCATCTCAAAAGCTTTAATGACAAACCTCTGTATGAAAGATGATAAACAAGGACTGATGTCAAACCATACATTACTTCTGATGACTCAACTTAGGTCATGTGTACTTCTGGAACGTTTCATTTACTGTTCCCAGAAAAGAACAGCCTGAAACTAACCAGAAATTGCACACTTTTGTTTTGACTTCTATTTTCTGCGAGTTGTGTACCATCCCATAGGAATATTAACATAGATCTTACCCGATTGGAATAAATATGCATTAATCATTAATCTAAACTGAAAGAGCACTGGGCCTGCTGAAGTACATCCAAGTAGATGTTAAGCATCCTAAATCCAAACTTTCCATTCATTTCCGAGCTTGAATACTGAAACACTTCACTCAAATCAATAATCTGGGTTCAGGAAAGAAGACAGCCTAAATAGGTGGATTTTAACCTTTGTGGCACACCCAAGGAGAGAAGATGCTTTTACTGACGTATTCCTCAATTAGTCGTGCTGCATTCTCTCTACATTGCCCAGCTTCTCCTGCCAATGAAGCAGTATTAAAAAGCCATTATTGTCCTAAAGGACACTGACCTAAATCATCCCTAGAACAGCTTCAGATCATGAACATGTATTGAAATAAACAGCAAGAATCACAGTGGAAAAAAATAAATCACAGCCTCACACAACTGAAACCTTTTCAAGCAGAGAATCAGAGGCAATTACTAGAAAGAATTCTAACAGCTCATTTATGTTTATCATCCCAATACAAAACAGATACCAAGTTATCTACTGTATCAATTCCCAAATCAAATTCAAATGTGTTCTTTGAAATTTCCCTGCCAAGTTAAGACCTTACCATTCAACTGAAACACACAAGGAAGGTCTATTCTCTTGAGGTCAAATTCTTGGTTTGATCTTCCACTTATCTTGTTGCTTAGCAAAGGATAACAAAAGTTGTACTTCATTTTGTTTATCTCATTGTATGTATCACCCTACAGTTCTATTTACTTTTAATTATTTATCACTCCTCATTTTGATTTTCAGACCATTGTATAGTGTATGAATCAAATATGTTGTTCACTTACAACATTCTCTATTCTTTTGCTTTAAGCCATTCTGTACTTGACTGTTAAGTATCCTTTTTAGGAGCATCCATTCTTTCCTCTTGGTAGTGTTTCTCATGTAGACTTGCCTATCCGTGTTCTCAATACGTTCTTGGCCTCTTTTAAAGACCATCACCATTATTTTACTCTTCACTCTCGTAGAACTGGGAGTATTATTTTAATGACTTAGCCCATTTAAGTTGTCATTCCAATAATTAAATTTACCTCTCAGAGAAAACATTTTTCATTTGCGTTCTTTATCTTCTGTATCTCACAACAGTCACCACCACGTTATACAAACTAACTGCATGACTCTTGACTTACTATCTTCTACTCCTTGATGACACCTCACTAGTTTAAGACTCCCCACCTCACCAGTTATTGTATGGCATGTAATCATATACCAGATAAAAACAACAGCACCTGTTTTGGTGGCTATAAACCTCTACACAAGAAACTCCTACCTTCTCTCCCCTTCCGTCATTACCCAGACATTCTCCAGAGACATATACTAGATTTCAGATCAAATAAAAACATTGATCTTATACAGGAAAATGATTTACGGGCAAGCTGCTGCTTCTAAATTTTCAGATCTTGATTTTTGCTAAAAATTCTTTCAAATAGTTATTTCTTTGAATTAAAAAAATAAGAAAAGATAAAGACCAGAAATGCCATTATAGAGAACTATACTAAACCCACTACGGTATGAGAAATGTATGAAAAGAATAGACTTCCACCTGACAGAAGAGACAGTAACTAATCTACTAATTTTTCAATCGTCGTTGTGAAGAAATACTTGAGTAAGAGACATTTTTCTATAGCAATATGATGTTAAATCCAGTTTCTGGAACAGAGGGAACTTTGGTCACTATGGTCCTTTCCATTTGTATGGCCATTTTGTGCTCTCTCCTCCCAAAGCCTGACTGACACCTACTCCGCGCTCGTTACACAGCCAATAAAGGCATGTATGTGTAATGTACAAGGTAACTGAGACAGTGAGAGGAGTATTCAAAGGGACCACTACTAAAGCATTTCTAATTCTGCATCCTCCATAATACCAGGCTCAGAAATCTGCAACTGTTCTGGTTTACGTAACTTTAGCATAGGCAAGAATTAGTTCAACTGTCTCTGCTGATATTCCAAAACCAAATTTGGCCTTCAAAGAAAATATTCAGTATGGAAACCAAATTGGAAACTGAATTAAACCAACCAGTAACATCAGTAGTGATGTTACTGATGTTAGCTAGTAGTGATGTTAGCTATGAACAGCCTCAATACAGAAGGTCAAAAGTGCTAATAAAGTTGGGAGGACTTATTAATCTTCTGACTGATGGGGGGTTCTCTGCACTGCACTAGAAGCAGAATTTCAGTACGAAATCCTTGCTGTTTCTGGTATCAAGGATGGTTGTTTGATGGTTAGAGTGAACAATTCTATCGTACATGTTAAAGTTCAAAGTTCTGAATAAGATTCAGAAGCTGACAAATTCATGCATACAACTCATGATTCATATTTCAGTTGTTCAACTCTTCATATAAGTTATATTGACACATCGGTGAAGATAACAATTATCTTATACAGATACAGAAAGATACAGACCAAACACTGTGTGAAAATGCTACGAAGAGGAGAGTGATAGGCATCAATTCAGCCACTTTGTCTTTAGTGAAAAATAAATGTATTCTTATTGTAAAAAGTGTCAGAAATGTCTGTTGTAAAGAAACTAAATCCTATGAAATTCCCAATCTCCTACGCATGCTAATCAGTTATTTGCTTAAATTAATTGTCTGAAGAAGGAAAGAGTAAGAATACAGAATGCAGCCCTGATCCAGAGAACTACCTACCATCAAATGAAACTGTTCTGCCAACCTAGAAGGTTTGGAGCTTCCTAAGCATTAACAAGCAGCTGAAAGTCATGCATTTATGCAACACACATCCATTTTCAAAACTTTGTAATGGAACTTCCTTATTTTAGTTTTTAAATAGGCTGTTATACAATAACAGAGAAAGGCTGTTTTTTTTGTTTTGTTTTGTTTCTTTAGATTAAAAGAAAATAAAAGGAAAGATTAACAAAAATGGTCAGTTTTCAGAATGGAATATATCTTTATAAACAAGGATTTTGATAGAAATATGCTAACCAGCAGATATAAATGCTTTGAAAAGAAGGATGAATAATGGAGCAGGCAAAGTTTGCCAGTAACAAAATTATTTAGAACAGCTAGAATTAAAGCTGACAGACAGAGCTGCAAAATAATTTCATAGTAACAAAATTGATAAAATGGTAAATAAATGCATTTCAGAAAAAAGCACACTAATTCCACAAGCTGCTACTTGAAAAAGGGGCAGCCCTGCATAATTTAATGTGTCCAGAAATAGCATGCTTCACGTATTCAAATCTTAACATTTTATAAATGAAACCTCTTCAGAGAGTTTAAGTCAGATAATGTTGTTTTGGCATAATTTTACAGTATTTGCCTTTGGAAATGGTAAGCTGCTTTTCATCTCGATGTTAATGTCACTGGCTTTGAATAACAGAAGCCACATAATTAATAACTAAAGCCACAAAACTTGAAATGCAGTGTTTGTACTGAATGCCTTAACAAAATGGATCCTTTCATGCTTTGATGGCCTGAAGTAATAATTCTCAGAAGGCATCCACCTTTTTGTCAGATCACAGCACAACTGAACAACAGTAAATGGCATGAACATGAGCAAAAGCTCTGGAGTCTTTGCTACCCCAAAGGCAGTGCTTTGTTCCCAATAATGTCTGCATGCCTTTGCATTTGGTGGAAGCACCCTCAGCTACAGGCCAGCAGCTGTATCCTGCCCTGCCTCACCTCACTGTGGTTGAGAAAATAACGTAAGGACTTCTGGACTCAGTAATCAGCACTAGGTGTTAGTAGGTGTGCACAGACAGGCACATGTATAAATCAAGTCCTGCACTGAGCAGTATCTCAGGCTTACCTCAACCTTAGCAGGTTGCTATGCCACACTGTGAATGTTGTATTCCGTGCTGCTGGGGGATCTACTGCCTCTGAATTCTTCCATACTTATCAGAGCAGAGAACTGCAGTTCACCTCTACGTTCTCTAAGAAAGTAACTCATCTGTTTTCAGAAATGCTGCCTGATCATTTCGCTGGATAAGCATGCGATCTTTTTCACAAGAAACTGAATAATTGCTCCTCTATCTGTCATCCCTTTCCCTGGTGCTCAGGTCTTTCTCTACATTCTTTTGGAAGTGACGTGGTCTGAAATGCATTCAACACTCAAGATTTTTTTTTGCAATGCAATTCCACGATAGACACCTTTATTTTTAATACATACTCATCTTTAATTTCTGATCTTAATTTCACCTCTCAAGACATCACCAAGCAGAGAAGTTATATTTCCGAATTATTCATAACAACAACAGACTCAAGGAGCAACAATTTATCGCTTCATACATGAAACCAAACTTTGATTTCACACTGTCAGAAGTTACATAAATCCAGCAACAGAAAGATCAGTAGCCTGGAGGAAGGGCTGAAAGTCCTGGTATAACTACTGGAGTACTTTTATCAGGCTGTTTTCACACCTAGGAGTCACCCATCAGCTGCACAGCTAGCAAGCCCTCGAGCTTCCCTCGGGAAAAAGAGAGGCTTTCTCACCTCCTGGGTGGGGATCTTATCAGCAAATACACATACCTGTTTGGAGGGCATAAAGACAATGGAGACAGACACCTCCTAGCAGTGCCTGGGGACAGAAGACTCAGACAATCCAAACACAAGCATATTAGTAGAGCTTAACTGCATAAACACTTCTTGTAGCAGAGGGCTGAGTAAAAACATTACCCCAACTGCTAAAAAGACTACAGACACAACCATGCCCACATTCACTACACAAGTCCCAAGATGCTAGGCTGGTTATCAAGGTGTTGTAAGTTCCTGCTGTGTGAACTGAAGTTTGGTAGCAGATGTCTCTCATTACAATGCACAGCTGATGCATGGGATAAAAATAGCAAAGGTCTTGAAAACACTGAATCTGCTTGATAAACCAATTTCAGCTACAACAAACTGCTTTGTACCAGTCTTTGTGCTTACAATGAACCAGCATACCCTCTTTGTGCCACCTACAATATTTTGTAGCAATTACAATAAACCCCAGTGGTTTTAAAAGCACTGAATTTTCTGTAAGGTAAAAATCAGGGATCTCTGTTCCACCATTAGTGGAAGAGGTTTCATATATTACTGATCCCTCACTGTGCATTCTTTTGTATAGCTAAGCATTAATCCACTAATTCTGAAAACAATAAATAAGAGACAACTGTTTTTCCTGTGATTTCTACCAAAAGTTTCTCCATGCAAGAACAAACCTGCATATGCTTATTTCCCTTAGAAACTTAGAACAGTAGAATAATCTCAGTTGGCAGGATTCTGAGGCAGCAGCTAGTTCAAGCCCTTCCCTATGCAGGGCCAACTGGACCAGGATGCATAACTGAGCAAGTCCAAGGATAGGGATCCCACAGCCCCTCCATTAATGCATCCAGTACTTGGAGGCATGGCAAAAAACGTTTTGCCTTATCTCAAACTGAAAGCATCCACATTTCAATTTGTATCAGTGGACTGTCAATCTCTTACTACAGGTGTGCAAACAGCACCTGGCTCCACCACCTCTGCAGTCTCTCACCATCTGAAGAAAGCATTAAGGTCTCCCTCTTTAACCTTCTCAAGACTGAGCAACTCAGTTAACCCATTTGTTTCAGCTACTCCTCACTCAGGACAGTAAGAACTTCATTGAGGGCCTTCTGGAAACCCAGGCAATCTTTCAGTCATGTCACAGTTATTCATACCTAGTGTGTGTGAGTCCGGAGCATCTTCTAAGAAAGAACTGAAAAGCAAAAACAAAAACAAAGAAACCAAAACAAAGGAGAGAAAGGGACTCCCTTCCAACACACTTCTTTCCTTAAAGCCACAGGCCAAGCTTTTCTGTGGAGTGTGCCATCCATGAGTGTTACCAAAGAACTGTCAGCAGGCCAAAATGAAACCTCAGCAGCTGAGAAAAGACCACCACACTCCACTTATCACTGACCTCCCTATTATCCTTTGAGACAAATGGTTTTGCTTCATTTAGCTCAAGGAAGCCATTGTTAACTGCATGAGAACTTTCTAAATACGGTTCTGAAGAAACAAATGCCCTTAGTACACATTCTCTACAGTTTTGCTTAAACTTTTGCATGGAGAGATAAGGAAAATAACTCAGTATTTTATTTGCAGCACGCACATGGTGGCAGGTTGTACTGCCAACAGCACCACCCAACAGACTACAAAACCTCCCAACTCCCCAGATCCAATCCATGCTTTTCAGAATTCCCTATTCATCCCTCTGAATGTTACCAGGGAGTCAAACACTGTCTGATATCTTCCCACATAGAACAAAATTAATACTGTGTAACCAGCAGAAAGCTAACAAACTTTAGCAGTCCATTTGATCAAAGCTGTAGTGCTTCACAAAATGAGTCTGGAGACATAGAAATGTGTTTGACTCAACTGAAGTCTAAAATATTTGTTTCTGCTGATTATATGAAAGCCATCAGCTTCCTGAAAAAGGTTATCTGCTTTTTTACTAATCTGAAAAAAGGAAATGAGACTTGTGTGCATTTCTATCCTTAATTACATTCTGCATAATAACATCTGAATTGTTTCTTTCAACCCAATCTGACAGATATAAAAAGTTGCAGTGAATTTTACAAAAGCAGGTAGTTTAATAAAAGACAAAGTCAATCTAAATCATTACCTCAGTCTGCTACGACCAAAAAGCCCTAAGGCTAGAGCCAGACAGGGATGCTCACATGGGGAATGCCACTACTTCTCAAGAAAAGCTTCCTCTGGAGCACAACAACCTCTTCTGCAGCTTTATTTGTCTATACAGATGATCTGGTTTCCAAAAATGTATAAGCTTCTACTAAAACACTTTTAGAGGATCACAAGGCACTCAGAACACCATCTCTCATAAAGAGTATCTGCCACTTGATCAGCATGCTCAGTAGCTTTTGTACCACTTAGTAAAGAAGACAAGCACTGCAGATACTCTAGGTATGCCTCCTCATTAGTTCTGCTTCTCAGGAAATTACTTGTTTCAAGTAGAGATGAAAAGCATTTACTAGCCATTATCTATGAAAAGTCAATGCAAAAGGTTTCCAGAGCTGGCTGACAGCAACACCTTTATCTTCACCATTCCCCATTTACAAGTACATAAGATGAGAGAAATTCTCCTTTTTATACATAGCTGTTTTTTCTTACCTTGCTAAGACAAAACTCAATTTTCTCTTATCTGTTTGTTCACTCCAACTCTTTTTGAATATATGAGCACACGTATAGGGGCTTTTCTTTGTTTAAGGTAATGGATGAATTTGAGAAACTGTCTGCAAAAAATACATAATATGTGCACTTAGCAGAAATTAAGTGCCAAACTTCAGATGCTTTCTGCAATCCTCATTTGGTCTCTTCTGTGTACACTGTGACGTGTCAGTCAACTCACATGGCTGCCTACAAATCTGTTGAGCTTCATTTGAACAGAGAATAGGCCTGGAAGCAAACAGGGGTTGCGCTGGTGAAATTATTCCATTTTGGAAGTGTGCAGCTCTTGCTACAGCCAATGAACTTGGCAGGTAAATGGAGGAAGAAAGAGGGTGGTGGTACAAGAGGAACTGATGAGGATGCTGCACACTGCTATTTTCTTTCACTTCAGTGTTCCTATGAGAGTCTGGACAACTACATCAAAGATTGTCCATAACTGCACATTCTTCATTTTTCAAGCATCTTCATTGGGCTGTCATGGATCAATTCAGAAAAGTACAGCATACAAACAACAGAATCTGCAAGTACACTGCCTCTACTACCTTCCTTTGGTATGTAAAAAAAATTAAGAGGAAAAGGAAGAGCTTGCATTAGCGTTTTACTGGAGAGGATTCCATTCTCTTAGCCTAGGCTGGAATCTTGCCTTTTTCTTATTGCAAATACTATTATACACAACTAAGAACTTCAAGTTTCCATTTCATGAACTTCATGAACTGTTTAAGGTACTCTGAGCCCAGCCACTAAGTAAACTGAAAATAAGGAGCAGGAAGGCAGTAACAGCCGTGCTTTAAACATTAAGAGTTATCTGAACAGAAGTCCTCCCCATAGGGAGTGGCACAAGTACTGTATCTGCTGTCTCAAAAACATTTTTATCCATGAAGCTGTGCATGGGCTACCCAACTACACAATGGAGGCAGTATCTTTATTTACAAGGCACTGAAGACAAATTAGCTGAAACCCCATGCAAAAAAGCCCACAAGAATATTTATTACCTGGATTTGGGTAGTATAAAAAAAAATTAAGAAGAATTATCGTATTAATTTTCACTTCTAATCTTAACAACAGCTGTTCAAAATGCTTTGGCAGAGGTAAGAGAACACGAGAGCCTACACTAGAGCCTAAATCAGTAAAAGCCTGTACATGCTTATAATAAATATAATACAAATGGGAACTGTCACCTCACAATTAAGAAAAGAAAAAGTGCAGGCAGCTTCTATGAGAAGGCTGAAGAAAGAACCTTTCTAGGGCAGCTCTGAGGCCATCTAAGGCTGCAAAGAATGGCAACTGGAGATGCAAACTAAGGAAAGATGAGAGAACCCACAGAGATCATGACAGCGTTGACAAAAATTGTAAGTGGGAATGAGGAAAAAGCTGCAAAAAGCTGAGAAAGGTCAATAAATCCCTTGCTCCTCAACAGTGGATGTCTAGGATTCCCTGTGCATTTGAGAGTAAAGACAAAGGTACACCTATACAAACTTGCGTGCAGTTTTGAAGTGATAAAGCGGTGAATACTAGAAAGAGTGCTGAAAGACCAATAGCAATAAATAGAGGATGAACACAAGAAGAAATTAAGAGCTTGAGTGAAAAAATAAACAACACTAATTAAAGCAAAGATAGTGGACTTCAGAGAAAAAAAAAATCAAATACCATTAAGAAAAAATAGAAAAACAGAGGAACATTGAAGTATGGCAGGCTCAATCTGGAAAATGGTTTAAATTCTAATTTAGTTTCCTCCCAGATTGCTTTGGACACTACACCTAGCAAAAAATAATATAATTAGTTGAAACTGTGTGTTTGGCATAAATCAGAAACTGTGCTTAAAATACATCATGTATTACTATGCTGCTAATATAGTTCTCTGTAGACTACCAAATGCAAGACACCATGCATGCAGACACTGAATAAAGCAGTCACACACTCTCTGGTTCCACTTCTCAGTGCTCCCTCTCCCACACTATCAGTTTAAGATATCTGGGAGCCTTAATGGGATCCTTAATGTAAGGATTTCTTCACTACAATTTTTAAGATGATTAGTAATGCTTAATTTTCTGTACAGTACCAATTTTTTGGCATTACTCTCAGCTGTAACCACCTGACTACACAGACTCTTGTCTAGTAATTGCTTTGCAGTCCTTCCTACATAGAATTTTTCTTGATATTCGTAACAGAAATACCAAAAGGTATTATATCATGGGTCATCTGCTTGATGAATGCTCAAAAATTGAGTTACATTTTTAACTGATGGCCCTGTACAGCAGTATATCATGGCTGTATCACTGTGCAGCATCCTGGAGCAGCCGCACAACATACACATCAGACGAAACAAATACACAGACATTTTGGCCAATGAAGCAGAGCTAAACTACTAGGATGTATGCCAATCTGCTGCTTCTGCTTCCTAAGCTCACCAGTAAAAATCTGCCCTCATAGAACACATACTTTTCCTGTAACTTTTAGAGTCCATTCTTCCTTTTGCTTTACACATGCCACAAGTTTACCTCTCCATCCTTCATTCCAGTTACATGAAAGTACAAAACAAATGTTTCAGTTTCTTCTTCTTGAGTTTTCCCTATTAATGAGATCTCACACATGTAATTACTTTTTTTTTTCCCCTAGGATTTTTATCAATATTTTTGCTGCCATTACAGGCTGATAAGAAGAAAAGGAAACGCATAAAGTATTTCTCATTTTCAAAATGCCTGCGACGTTATGTTGTTTCCATGAGATCAAAGTCTCAGTGTACCTAAGGGTTAAAAGCATTTTCCAAAACACTGCAATATCTCTCACTGTTTCTAATCACAACTGCAAGCTTTGTTTGGTGGAATCAAGCAGGGAAGAACACTACCAGGGAGTGAGGAGCACAGACACTTGTGTTTCCCAAAAGCAGCTTGTTGCTCAGTCTCCCTTCAGAGCACTGGGAAACATAAGCCACTTAGTAAGATTAATTCTTTATTTCCCTGAAAGAAAACTACAGAATATCCTTCTGTGCAATCATTTGTGGAAGTTAAACCTAGATATAAGCCCTGCAGTTTATCTGAACCCGATCCCTGGAGTGTCTCTATTTTATAACCTACCTTGGTTGGAGCAAAGCAAATATGAGTGAGCTCGACTCCTATTAATTCTGTAAGTTAGAATAAACATGCTTTACTATTAAAATGCTAATACTAACATGCATTACTTTACACTGCCCTATACTAATCTAGTACATAGTTAAGATCAGTTAACTAATTTTGAATGTGCTGCAATTTCTGACTGTATTTTTATCTGTTCTCTCTAGAAAGTATTATTAAATGTGTCTGTTATCAAGTAGTTAAGTTTACCAACCTACCATTCTTGCAAAAAAGCATTACGTCAAAACTACATCAAATTTAATTTTATATCTCAATTAAGGAGGGAAAACAAACAATCGCGGTGTTATGTATGCAATACGCAAAGTAACAGTATAAAGTAATACTGGCTGAAGTATCAGATAATCAGGGCAATAAAGCAATACACCTTAGTAGACCAGCTGACAGTTTTAACAGGCAGCCTTTCCTTCTCAAGGCCAACAGATATGAAAGTAGTCTGGAAATGCCTCGTGAACTGCTGAACCCAGCACTGCTCCTTATCAGCACCGGTCACACCTAAGCTTTATTTGCACGTGGATATCCCAGAAACTTAGGGCAAAAGCTGGCTGATCCCTAAAAAGAAAAATAATAATAATCCCGAGGAACTAGTCAGTGAAGTATTAGAAAGACAAATAGTGATTTTTTCTAATCATCATGAAGCTGAAAGTACAACACCTTCTGTTACAGGCTACCATGGAAACCAGAAATAAAAATGGATTGAAAATTAGGTACCAGACAAATCTGAGTAGGAACGCTCTTCACTGCTATTAGACAAAACGAGGCAGTATGGGCCTGCACTGCTATCCTTCCTGTTTGCATGTTTCTTATATTCTTCTGTAAGCCACTCCTAGTGGCCCAAACAAAGCATGACTGTAAATCTTAACAGCTCAAATATATGCTTTCAAAAAAAAACAAAAGTTAACGTAACTACACGTGCACACTGTAAATTAAACACTGGACACGCGAGTTAAGTTGGTAGAGAATAAGTTGTATTTTGCATACATCATCAAGAATTCAAATCTCCAGACCAATTATAAGCCTTCACTGTGTTGGTTCCAATACCAGCACTGCACGATTGGTGGGTCAAGTAACAACAACAACAACAGAAAGAACAAACCCAAAGCAAGAACAAGATTAATAACTTGAGAACAAAGAGCAAATTAACTCATGCAGGTTTCCTGCACAATCATAGAGCATTAAGATTAAATTATTTTTAACTAAAGTAAAGAATTCAAGTTTGAATGTCTCGTGGTTCCTTTGTTAATCTGGACATAGAAGTCCAGTCCATTAAGAGAACTCATAAGTGGCACCAGGAAGTGACTAGCGTATATTTCCTTCTGTATATATCATGGAAAGGACTTCATCTTCTGGATGTAATGGCAGTGGTAACTGCAGGAAAAGAATTACAGTCCAACAGCTGCCTGGAAAACTACAAATCAAAGCACTCTCCATCCATAAATGGATCTTCTCATAATTCAAAACTAAAAGCTATTCTATCACTTGTCATTTATCCATTGGACAAATAATACAGCAAGACAGGAACACAAATATAATGAGGGTGGCTCCAAAAGCAATGCCTCCTATTTTATGAGGTCAGCCCATGACACCAGAGGCAGATGTTGGTGGGATGGCAGGAGAGGCTGAACCCTCCCACCAATACCCCACTGCATGTTATTGCCATATGACAGATGGCAGCAGAGGAGCAGTTTGAAATGGAAGTGTGGATGAAGCAAAAGTGTGTCACTGAATTCCTCCATGTGGAAATAAATGGCTCCCAGTGATATTCAGCAACGCTTGCTGAATGTTTCTGGAGACCAGTGAACACAGTGAGGAGGTGAGTGGTGCATTTCTGCAGTGACAAAAGTGTTCACCTCCTCTAATGTGGATTACAATGAGCACAGCCATTGCTGGCAAAACTGCATAGCTAAAGGTGGTCACTATGTTGAAAAACAGTGTTTTGTAGCTGAGAATTTGCTCTATCTAATGGTTTTATGGTGCTTATTGTTGTAGTTTCCATGGAAATAAATAGGAGGTATTACTTTTGGAGTGACCTACTTACTTATTTTCTGAAGCTGAAAACACTGTTTGCTGTTCCTCTAGCAGCAGTGACCAAGCACTATGAAACAATTCCCAGACAGGCACAATAGTTGAATTTGTACACTTCTCTCTTCAAAAACAAATGTTAGTGCATGTGCTTTTCTATTCTGAATTACAAAAAAGAGATTTTTTCTTTTTGTGAGATCACAGTTTTATAAATGTCACCTCACTGCAGATCTGAAGTAATTTGTTTTCAAAGACTTGAAAGAAGGGATTTTAATGAATTCCACTACGTTCTTCACCTGTGTTTGCTTCACAGGAACTGAGAATCTTCAGCTGGCTCTATTCTCTAAGTGAATCTTTAAAATAGGATGTTCACATTCCAAAATTTGGTGTTAGGGTAGAAAGAATGCTTAGCAACTTGACTTGTCCAGCAAATGTAAGCTCCAGAATATTCAATAACTCACTAAATTTCAGGGCATTTTGTTGTAGAAAAAGTCTGAAGGGACTACTTTGAGGACTCAGGTTAAATCTACTTCAAACAAAAGTCATAACCATACCTGGGGTATCAGAGAATCTCCCTACAAATATACTAGTACCCTCAATGCAGTATGAATTAAAGGAGAAACTCCATTTCTTTATGTTCATGAATTAAGAAAGAAAAAAAGATTCAATGAATCCACCTCTAATTGGAATAAACGACTCAGGATATCACAAGAAGCTGTGGAAACATATTTGACCTCAAGAGTGCTGAATTTTGCCTTCTTATTCTTCTTAGCGATCAGGAAAAAATTGCTCAAAGGTATTCAGTAAGAACACAGAAGAAACAACAATCTTGTTAATCCCAAAAGCTGCTCTTCCTCTTCTTGATTAACGACTCACCCTGAATGCCTTATTAATTAAAACTGATTTGAAAAATACAGGTTGAAAATTGTGGGTCAAAACTGGTTTGAATCAACACAACAGAAACTTGTCACACACTTACTTCACCAAAAACTAAAGTTCCTCTACTGCCACAAAATCCACTGAACTATTCTCAGCTGAATTATATATATAAAAAAGCAGTATTTATTTCCACCATCAAACAGGTGTATAACAGTGAATTTAATAAAAGAAAGGCTACTTAACAGCACTGTTAGGTCCCTCTGAAATTTCCTCATTATACAGTAGCATAATTAAAAGGACTTGTATGATTTTCCACTGCTATAATATACCACATGAGGTACTTACTAATCAGCTTTGGTCTCCTGAAATGAAAATGTATCCCTTTCTTTTAATAGTTGGCCATAAACTATTTTCCTTAACAGCTTTTTTGCAGAACTGCTTTTTCACATTACTTTGTTCATATACGTAAGGGATTCCAGTACAATAAATAACGTGAATATACTATCTTCCATTTTCTTCTAGATATCTTACTTCATTCATTAATTTTACTGCTACCCACTGCCCTGAGCTCTGAAGTATTACTATGACTTCTGTTCCCAGATGTAAATTACACCTATGTAAAACCCCAATCTGCCATCTCTGGAAGAATAACTGTCTTTAATGAAGACTTGCACACTTCTGCTAGTAGGAATTTTTAGTACCTCAGTTGATGAGTCGATTCTATCTAACTGGATGATACAGAAACCTAAGAGGTGCTCTGTGGTGATCCAACCTACCACCTTGCCCAGCTGTACAAACAGAACCCCAATGCTGCCTCTGAAACAAGATTTTAATTTGTTTGAGCTGTAACATTTAAGTCACAAAACATTCACAACTACCCAGGCAAACTTTTTTAGAACCATCACTCCACAATGTCAATAATTTTTTTGAACTACTAAAACACCGTCGAGGAGTGATAGTAAAGTATCACCTCTACTCCTTCCAAGGAACGACTTGCATTACTTAATGGTTCAATTCATACAGTTGGCTCCGTATTCTTCATTCAGAGTCTGAGGTGGGAATAAACATGTCAGCAGCAAATGTATTCTTGTTATACTGAATTCTATTTGAAGCAGAGTTTGTTTTAGTAGGTTGATCCTACAAGAAATCTGATCATTTATAGAGTCTAATAAGAGCATATTTCAAATAACATTATTGGCTGTATCTACATACGGTCAACAAGAACTTTACTGACTGTACCTATATAACTAAATATCTACAATGAATTTTCATTCCCAAAAGTTTCTGAAACTTCTAGGCCCTTTTTCCAAGATCATAGTTTCCTAAGTCACAACAATTTGCAAGCAATCTAGATTAATTTCAATAATAAACAAATAACAGGGGTTGTGATAAATCCGATGACTACATTAAAGGTATTTCAAAAGATGATGTTATGACTTTGCAGGGATTTGTTTCCGCAACAGGTGGTGCCTATTAAACTCAGCAGGCTGTTCCTGACAGAAAAGATTTTCTCATCAGCCAAAGGTGTTTTAACTTTCTAACTCTCAAATCCAACCCTTTATGAAATTGAGTAGTTTCAAATCAAAATGTTATGGATGGTATGAATATCAGTTTTTCTAAGTTAAATGTAATGGAATGGTACTAACTGAAAGATGAGACAACATTTCTGCTGATGTACCCACTTCTCACTTGATGACAAGTTATCCAAGAACTGGGATCACCGTTGATTATTTAAGCAAAGGCACAGAGAGTGCTGGAAAGGTTGCTCCTCAGTGCTCCTGCAAAAAAGTAATGACTAAACTCTACAGCTTCCCCAGTGCAAGAGGGAGAGAATCAAAATCACAGTGTTAGATGAGAGAAAAGTCATCTTTTGAACTTAATTCCTACCCTTTGTCTGCAGTCAGGCTCCAGCTACAGTACAAAGTGTACGTTTGGAAGACAAGAGATGTGAGAAGCCTTCCTTTGTATTTGTCATCTGTTAAGAAAGCACTGAGATCTAGCGACACTTGATGACCTTTTATAATTAGTACTTTCTGTTAAGACAGAAAGTACCTCTGAAGTCATTAAAAAACAAAAAATCTAGCAAATGTATTTAAAACATAGGTAAAGATGAACTCACACAGGCAGAGTTCGCTCATACATATCTTAGAGGAGTACTGTCCAAAAAAAAACAACCCTACACTGATCTGGGTTTTCAATTTTTTAAGAACTGCTTAACACAGAAAACAAAGCATAAATACAGAGAAAATTATACAGATCTGACCAATAAGACAACTATTCTGAATCCTTAACATCAAGAGGTATTTATTGGTCATGCAGTTGTAGCACTGAAGCATCACTGCATATCTGTAAGACTTCTCACATAGTGACTTCATAATCACATAAGAACTACCATTTCCCAGGTTGATATGTATGTAATTAAATGAATATGGTAGTAAACAAGTGGTAACATCAGAAAGCCGTGCACAATTTATCCTCAGTGAGCACTACCAAAAATGTAGTGAAAGAATTCTATGAGTTTAGGAAGTGGTACACAAGGGTAGAATGTAAACTTTGTTCCACACTTACACGGAGCAGTTTCATCTTCATCAGAGATTTGAACACATGATATAGCACTGGCAGAGCAGAACTTGCTTTTGGACTCTAACTACAAAGGTAATTTGTCCTTCCCTACATTATATGTTTGACTGCTCTAAAATATTCCAGTATTTAATGTCCTGCCAGTTAACTGAATAAAATTCTTTTAAATAATCTGAAATTTTAAATTAATTCACATGAATAAATCAGCTACTATCTTGATTTTAAGCCAGCTTATTTCTGGTTTGTCACTGTACTTGATATATGAACAGTTGAACATATTTGTGAGAAAGTAATAAATTTTTAAAAAGTACTTTCATTAAATTACTACTGCTCCTGTCACCAGTTCCTAGGGTGAAATCCCAGACTGAAGACAGACCTCAAGCCAGTGATTCTGAAACCACAGCATGGTTCTACAACAAAAACCAGCATGGCCCTCATTTACATCTCCTTAATGCACACTCAGCACATTTCTCCAGTTTTTGCCCACTAAATTCTGAAAGCAGGATGCACCTCTGGGGAAGAAGAGGGCATCAGCTCCCAGGTACTAATCAAAACATGATGTACTACTTCAGACCTTCATATTTCCACAGCTGAATTATTTTACTTTCAATTTTTCAAGGCTTCCCATCCCCAGAATCACAGAAACGTCAAGGAAATGCAAAACTGAAACAAGCCCAGAGTTCTGCAGCTATTCTTTCTGTGGCCAAAGAAATTTTGAAGAGCAAAAGAACATAAAAAACAGCAAAGAAATAGAACATGAGATAAAAAATACAGATACCATTCTCCACAAAAATTGGAAAAAAGATGGAAAAGCGTTATGAACTAAGAGTCACCAGCAGTGAAACTAAGGTTTGAGCTTCACGAAATTCAATAAAAATCAGCCATTTGCAAATTTTCACACACACAAAAAAGATATCTAGACATCACCATATTACCTGTCAAGTATTTCATGTGGACATTTTAACCTTACTTATCTTCATTTACAGAAATGAGAGATTTAATGCAGCTCTGGTAATCCTACCTACATTCCACCCAAGCCAGGTTTATTATTTGCATCTTATTTTCACTTTGAATTTTGTAAGCTTTCATTTCATGATAAACACACTTTAGAAAGGACCCTGAGGCTCAGAATCAAGAACTATTAAGTTCAGATCTGGTTTATCTACACCACACATAAAATTAAGAAGAAAATAAAGTCATTCCCATTCTTCAGTCCTGCCTGCCTGTTCTTAAATGTGGTTAGTAGAATCTTTATAATGCCTAATGTAGGTAACTAGGAGTGTATTTTTTATCTGTGTACACTATGAATAAAAAATGTTTTATAAAACCTTGACATCAGCAGAACTTGAATCATATGCAGGTCAATATCTTCTTTTTTGATGTGCACTACTCTTCTACTTTGTAACTTCTCCCCTATACCGACACACTAATAAGGAATTTTACTAAAATAAAATTAAAGAAACAAACAAACAAAAAACAGACAAAGCATATTTTATACCCTTCATAAAAATGCAAACTCCAACATAATGAATAACCTCACTTTCTCATATTTTAAATACATTAAATACATTTAGGATATTAATTTCTTAATAATACATGAACGACTGAAGAGAGAAAGTGTTTTACCACATGCCAAAGCCAATAACATTTCCCACAAACAATTCTGCAATTCCTAATGTAAAGAACACTTGCAGGAAATTATGCTTATCATTCAGCCTTCCTTCAACACTCAGTAGCATCCATCTGTAAGAGCAATGTAATTCCAGTGATCACAAAACAAAATTCTGTGCAAGTAACTGACAGATGACTGATTCTTTTTAAACCAAAACATTATTCTGCTTTCAACATCATATGCCTATTAAAACATTATTATTCAAAGCAAATGTTACTATTTCCCAGCTAATCTGCTTTCTGAAATCCTGCTCAAGAGCAAAGTGAGCTGTTGCCTCTTCATTTGTTTTGCCAGATTACACAATGGACACATCAACTTGTTCTTAGCATTCAATTTCCTCTAGCGAAACATAAATCTATTACCTTGCCCCATGGCCTTAATTAAGAGCACAGAACATTAATAAAAATCAAAATGAGCATGCATCTTAGACTCATGCGAGCTAGCTCCTATATCCTGCACTTGCTGATTCTGTTTCTATTTCTACAATATTTTCTATTCTATTTCTACAAAATTTTTCAGAGCATCTTACAGGAATGTGTGAGGAACAACTAGAGATGAAAAGCTCCAAGCAAAAGGGTGTGGACCTCTAAATGCCCGATTCACAAGGAAAATGTCAGCAATAAACATCCTGCTGTGCACAAACTTCTTACCCGGATTCCTGCTTGCTTGCAATTACAAAAAGACAACTCTAAAACCCACTCGCAGCCAGGGCTGACAGGTGGCAGTATGAACATTTTTCATTAACATCTGATTCCACAAAAAGATTTTGAGGGGAGAAATAAGACACAGTTCAAAAGAAGGAAACCCACTGATTTCCCTGACCAATAGTACCACTCCTACAGTAAACTTCAGTGTGCCACATCACACAACTTTTTCTAATGGCGAGACATGTAAAATCAAGACAAGGCCTCCTCACTAAGAACAGTGAGGTCACTGCATCAGGTTTGTGCCTCCTGTAATAGTGTCTTGAAGCTGTTCAGCACTGGGTAAAGCTGGCACAGGATGAAATGCTCACATCACTTTGTACAACCCTGTCAAGAATTTGCAGGTTTCTGGCTTCCCTATCAGAAAAGAAATGAGAGGGTGAAAATGAATTTCAGCAGTAATTTTGCTACGTATCTGAAAGCAGTCAAGAGGCTCTCCTCTTCAACATGTGAGTGACCTTTCTTCCTTCAAAAGAAAGCTTTTCTTACATGAGCTTGATAGGTCGGTTTGTCCTTCACAGCTTAAGAGGGGGATTCAGGCTTCAGGTTAGGAAAGATTATGTATTTATTCCACAAGCATGGCTCTCAGCCTCTAAAATCCAGAAAGGTCAGAGTGCTTATAGGGTTTTCCATTTGTTTTGTATCAATAACAGAAGGCAAAGGCAGACAGCAATGCAGATACGCAAATCAGCTCCAAATCCACAGAGCTCCAGAAATGGAAACAGCCTGGTTGTCATAGCAGCAGAGCATGCTACCTGAGCTAATTACTCAGTCTGAGAGGCAGAGCTAATTAGCCCAGAAGCAGCATCACAGTGACACAGATCCTTCTGGGACCTGGGTACACATACTGCTGATGAGGCACTTCAGCTTACTTGCAGCTAGCGCAGGAGAAAAAATAAGTTCCTTCAAATAAGAAAGCAATTGAGCTCTAGAACAAACACAGAAAACTAACACTAAGCAGCAACTTCATGGCAGAGAAGGACAGCTGTACCCACACTGCTACAGACCACACTTCAAAATCTGAAATGGAAAACTCAGTTGCTCGGAGGTACTTTCTCCCTCCAGTCAAGTGGAAGTGACTTGAGCAACCAGTTTATCACTGCGACAACCTTAACTCTACAAGTTAAGAATGCAAACCACTAAACTTAGTTTCTGGCAGACCTGGCAGAAGGCAAATACAACACCTGGAGTGTGAAAATAGATGTTACCAAACAAACAAATCTTCTTCCTAGGACTGGAAACAGCATTGATCTATGGTTTTTCCAAATGTAACAGCTTCTAAACTGAACACTAACTTCTTCATCTTTCTAAGATACTATCTAATAAAAGATCTTCCCTCTAGCAAATGAAAAGCATTTTGAAGTGGTAGGAAACAAGAAAATGCATTTATCAATTTGCCAGTCCTGGTCAGCCATTCTTCTTTCACAGAAATAGCGTAAAGCATCACAAAGACAGCTATATCAGCAAAGTGTAAAGGCAGGGATTTTTGTTGGAATTCTTTGAGAGAAAGGAAAACTTAGGAACTGGTTTCATTTTTTTTTTCTAATCAAAATCAGCAAAGGCAATAATCATAAATGCTGAGTGTGAAAACTAATGGGAAAATGATGTAAAAAATGACTTTAGCCCCTCTGAAAATTCAGTTATTGAATGGAGATGCATTTGCCAGCTTATCAGGACAAACATTTCATTCATACACAGTCAACTTTACAAAATGAGAAAGATAACTGAAGTCATGCTGAAAATAATTCTCTCATGTTTTAATTGTCATTATTGCACAAACCAGAACACATAACACAGAAAGTATTAAATACTCTAAAGTGCTGACAAAGGATACACAGACCCTTGACTACTTGGTTAGTATTTATTGAAAGTTACACATATCTTGCATGTTAGCCTACAGAATACATAACATTTCCCATTTTTAAATAATTTATGTAACGTGACTGCTTACTCCTATTTACACGAGATCAGTTCTTATTTCAGGAAAATCTCTAAGCAAAACTGAAGGATGCCGAAAAACTCATTCAAGCGTATGTGATGCCCAATAGAATGGAATAAATGGGTAAAAATCACTATTTCTCTAATTATAAATATTTTTGGCCACTTTCAGTACTATTGCTAAATAATGCTATCAAGTTTGGTACTTAAACAATCTGTAATTGAAGTCAGAACAGGCACATACTCTTCAACTACATACAGCTTTTGAAATAAATGTCAAGTTAAGTGTATTTTACATATATTTAGATACCAAATGTTTCTGTTTGTTAAACTCAGTGCCACTTTCAAAGCTCCCTCCCAAGTTAGTTGTTGCTCTTCTTCGCTCAGTTTAATACAAAGTTAGATCTGTTAGTGGTTAGCATTTAAATCAGATTTATATTATAGATTAGAAATTAAAATGTCATTATAGAGCATGTATTCTTCCAATGAGAAAGAAACTTGGGTCTTCCTCAGACAAACACAGGAAATGGTGACTTCCATATCTCATTTTATTTAAGAGTAGTTATTAAGAAGTTATAAGTTATTTATTGACGAGTAGTATTTAGAGTATTACGCATCTTACCCTAAGTGGTCTATCGAGGAAATCCACTGCCCTGTGGTACAGCTTTTACTTACTGCAATGGGCAAGCATGCTTACAGGACAGTGGGAAAAGGCAGAGCTGGGAATGGGAAAGAATAGAGCTGTCTGCCAGGGTTTTAACCCTCATATAACAGCTGTGACTGTACCCACTACAAAAACTCCAGCACAGAAACAGATCCCTCCACCACACTATAAAGTCAAGGGACAAGTCATTTTTGCTTCCTGCCATCGCTGTTTGAAACCGGAGGGCCACTAAAGCAAACTCAGCAGAGAGAAATCCCTGCGAGCACAAAACAGAATACCAAAAACTGATACAATTTTACCATAAATCCATCCATCAAACAAAGATATAAAACACAGCAGCAGAATAAAAATTAAATGACATCAGCCACTTGAAGTGCCGTGCTTCACAGCCAATAATGGAAAGCTTTTCTGGGAAGCAGTTGCTCCAGTAGCATATGGTTGACAGCGGGCATTCAGCCTGCGTCAGTCAGTAACTAGATGTCTGAAAAATGTCATTCTTCAGAGATTTTAAGTGCTGCACTCTCTAATAAGGAAATGTAGGAATTAGGGAAGAGCAGCCAAGGGAATGAAGGTATAGTAGTTTGGCCTTTTTTCACATTCACCTTTGAAGGAGAGTGGTAAAAAAAAAAAAAAAAAGCAAAAGAGAGTTCAACTACTTTCATATAAGCAGCCAAACAAGTCTGGAAAATACTATAGGCAGTCTGTATGAAGAGCACAGCCACAGGCTGGCAACCTAAAGCCCAAGTTCAGTCCTTCCATAGCTCCTGTCTTTCCTACCATCCATAAATAGGTATCTTTTGTTAAGCTACAAAAGAAGTTTGTTGAAGCTACCGTTGGCTTACATTTCTTCTTCTCTGATGCTTTTAACTTTACCTGGAACTTCTCCTTATAACTTAAGAAGGAAGGAAATGGACTTCTGACTAAATCATTGGAGGGTCTGAAAACACGTCCATACAAAATAAAGGAAAAGCATTTTTCGGTTATATGTTGTTTTTAATAATACTCAAGGCAAATAATATGAAACATTATTAAACAATTAATAGTTTGGTTCTGGGTGCTACAGACAGTGAAGTTTTGTCTTTCACTCTTTTCAAGGTTGAGTGACAATACATGAGAAATCGATTAGAAAGGGCAATGTAGCAACAGAATACTAGAAAGAGCAGCCCACGTTAGACAAATGGAGACTGATTAAATAGGGTATAAGACTATTCACTGGCTGCTGACTCGGTACAGTATTACAGAAGAAGAAATAAGACTGGTGCTTCATGGAAAACAAACAAACACACAAAACCAAAAAGCCAAGAACAGCTTCTTGCTTCCTAATCGAAGGCAACCAAAGCCTGACTCCCTCCTCTTCAGTTAAAAACGTCCTATTTTCCTATGGAAAGAGAAAAAAAGGCAGGTGAAGTATAGTTACACCTACTAATTCTTGTAATAAAAAAATTAGGAAGAAAGAGAAAGGGGAAGTAAAGATACGCCTACCTTGATTAACAGATCTTTTGTCTCCTTTTGGTGATGAGTAGGATGTCTCTGTGAGGATTTGTACACTTCAGGATGATGACAGGAAAGTGAGAAAAAGAAAGGGTATGCCCTTGACAAACAAGCTTTAATAAAATTATTTCTGAGCGTAGACAATATTTCTGTATAAACCATGCATACACGGAATATGTCCATGTGCCTCCCACAACTGTATCAGCATTTTCACTAGTACACACTTGCATGACTGTCAGATTCATTCTATACAACTTGTTCCCAACGTTCTGTACCTCGACATCCTGAACACTGGATAAAGAAGTTGATTAAATCCAGAAGGGCTATGTCCCTGTCTTGTTTATATGATTCAATCCAGTCGTCCACCACAGACTGTCAAGAAAAAAAGAATACTTATCAGACACTCTCAAAAAGCATTTTATTAAAGGCAAATCATTTATTCTTTTCAGAATATCATTTCATAACTGAGAATTTCTTTTACATAACTATAGGTGTGTACAAATGCAGAAATCTATACACCTTCTCTCAGGGTGGAGACAGAACAAATATTGTTAGAGAACAGAACTATATGCACTGTTGTATGTATTATAATCATATAAAACACAGATTCAGATTTAATTCCTCACCATTCTATCTGCAGTATTTATCCAGTTTCACACTTGTCTTAAAAAAACAAAAAACAGAAAGTACAAGTACGTACAGAATGACCAACATGCATGGCCAGAAAACTAACAAGTACAAATCATTCAGGGATTAAAAAAAAAAAAAAGAATATACACTGCATAACAAACATCTCAATATTTATAAAGCTCTAAATGTTATATCAGTCATTCATAAACACTGTACATAGTTCAAAAAGATTGAATTAAATGAAGAATATTTTGTAAACTACCACAAATATACAAAAGTTGGTCTCATAGCATTTGGAAATCATTAAGTCACCTGAGTCACAGTATATGAAGTGGAGTCAGATTCAAACTGCACTGAGAATATATACAGTCAGGAGATATTTTTATAATCACAGATAAGCAGGCACAGCACACGGCCATTATTATGAATAATAGCAAGGAGGAGGACAGAAAGCACACAGGTGTCAAGGTTTGTCATCTGTCATGTATCCAACTCTGGGGACACTATGTGCTTCAGTGGGCTGACGCAAACACCCAACAAATGAATTTGGCCACTCAACATAAAAGTGCAATCACAGAACCGGGGAGAGTTAATGGCAGAGTGACATCAGCCGAAACGAATGCAGAGGCATACAATGAATGGCACAACCTATAGCTGCTTCCCATACACTTTCCCTTATAGTGCTGACTACAGAACTACAGGTGCTGGGCAGACCCATGATTTTAAAACCTCCCAGTGTCACTAAAATGAAGCAATGTGGATGAAAATCTCTACACATCCAAACTGCCAGGAAACTAAAGTTTTGAAGGTTTTCTATGCCAACACACACACAAACACAGTAGAAGAAACCTCCAGAAGTATTGTCTTATCTGCTCCTCAAAAGGAAACAAGCAAGGAAGACTTGGATCAAATTAAACTTGTAGAGAAAAAACAAAGCACTAGCACAAAGCTATTCAGAATGCTTCACTACCATTTCATCATGCATTTACACCTGTAAGTACCAATCAGCTGCAGAATTCTCCCCAGTAGAACTAAATATAGTCTAGTGTAAATTTTTTTTTACTAACCAAATATTGACAAAGCTTAATGACCAGCCTGCTGATGGACTAACAAAACATTTGCTTGAACAGCTTAATTAGTCTAACTATCAGAACAATGTGTAATTGCTAGCTTAAAAACCAACATCTAGGCTGAGTCAGCCCACAGGTTCAGCTGCCCAGGGCTTCATGCAGGGAAAAAACTAACAGTTGGGTAAGAACTTACTGATACTTCCAGTCACTCTTCCAGACCCTTAACCTATAGCTCAGAAGTTTCCTGGTCTTCCTGGTTCCACACACTTCATTTTTAATTTAAGGAATGACTCTACACCAGAAAACTTCACCATCTACACCAGTTTGTTGTAGTGTTCCTCAAAGGTCAATTATTCGTCCCCCAAAAAAGAGTAACGTCTATTTTAAATTAGCCAAGAGCTAGTTCTATTTGGTGCCACCTAATTCTCACAGAAGAAAACTCAAGCCTCCAGCCCCAGTTTACATTTTCCACGCTTCCACCACATTCTCCAGTTGCCAGCTCTTGGGAGGAAGAACCCTACCCAGTGCTGCTGTGACTTACACAGAACCACTTCCATGTTTTTATCTTTGCTCATAACATGCTCTGAAGTTTACTATCTTCCTCTTTCAGCTTGGGAAATCTCAGGTGTTTTTTACCTGTTAGTATCCAGTTCTCAGCCAGTGCGTATGTGTGTATTACGCAATGGCTGCTCCAAAAGCAATACCTCCTATTGTATGAGGCTGGCCCTTGATAACCAGAGGCAGATATTGGTGGGATGGCAGCAGAGGCTGAACCTTCCCAACACTATTCTGTTGTATCTTGTTGCTGCGTGACAGATGGCAGCAAAGGGGCAGTCTGAGAAATGGTGCCTGACACAGAAGTGCAGATGAAACAAAGATGTGTCACTGAATTTCTCCACGTGGAAAAAATAGCAGCCAGTGATATTCACTGACTCTTGCTGAATGTTTCTGGATACCAAACAGTGAACGTAGCACACTGAAGGGTGGGTGGTGCTATTAAGCAGAGGCAACAACAGTCAACTCTGCTGGTACATACCCACCTGGTTGCCTACCTGTGCAACCTGGCTTAGGGAGCTGCTTTGGCGTGGGGGCTGGACTTGATGATCTCTAGAGGTCCCTTCCAACCCCTACAACTCTGTGATTATGTGTGCAGCACATAGGCTCTTGTTCATTGCTGGCAAAAAAGGCTGATGGTGGTGGTTATGTTGAAAAATAGTGTTTTGTGGCTGATACTTTGCTCTATCCAATGGTCCTGTGGTTCTCATTGTTTTAGTTTCCACATAAATAAATAAGAGGCGTTACTTTTGGAGCAACCTACAGACTTACATTTACATATATAATCAGTATTGGGTAGAATCAACAGTATGATCAACCTGTCCAGAACAGGAACACACTGAAGCAGGGTAACTGCTGCTTAAGGCTGACTGCCTGGGGAGATTGGGTGTGACAAGGGGCACCTCACCCCTCGGTGCTGTTACACAGCCACACAGACTGTGCTCACTAACCCCTGAACATGAGGAGGGCAGGTACTTCCAGTGTATCAACATGGAAGTAGCACCCGTACATCTACACAATTCAACCCCTCATGTACATTTGGCATGCTTATTGGTAGGGTGGTTGTTTTTTTTTTTAGAGATTACAGTTTAAGGCAACAGGAGATAATGAAGCCAGACTACATATGCTACAACAGTTGGAACCCAATCAAACTGTTAACTTTTGATGTAACAGAAAAGAACTATAAACCAGAAAACACTTGGATGAAAAAAAAAAAAAAAAGATACACACCAGACCCAAAATAGAGACAACTGAACCAAGAAAAAACAGCAGTAATCCAAAAACTGGGAAAAGAGGATGAATGGGAGAAAAACAAATTGGGCAGGCAATAGTGCAGCAATGGGCGCAACAACGAATCAGTGCCAGAAAAGGAATTTCTTTTTGCTAAACATGCATAGAGGGAAAGACTCCTATTAAAAACAAGGACTTCTCACTGACAGTCCACAAGTTAAAACCAACCCTTCCAGTCATAACTGATCTTGTCATTACTCTCCTTCCAATCCTCCCATATTCAAGGGCTTCTCAGACATAAGCAAGCAACAAACCACATGAACAATTCTCATAGCAACAACCTGGCCCCTTCCCTGTCATCTCTCTCAGACACAGGATTGATGCTGGAGTGAAGGAACCATGGGAAGGAAGGCTCAGAGAGCTCTTTCGAAAAGAGGCAGCTGCAAGTCAGCTTCACCCACCAGAAGAATTCACCCCACAGCCTTGCTGCCTAATTCAGCAAAACACTCAGGAAAGGTGCACAAACAGACTGCACGACTTCTTCTGGTGGTACCTGTCTGCTGCCAGATGCTGTTACTTTCAGATGCAGCAGAGAGTGGTGATCTACCACACGGAAAACGGCACCTAGCAAGATAAATCCAGCATTCCCAGGAAGCATGAGATCTACAGTACAAGTTCTCCAGGTGCAGGAAACCAACGCTTTCTGGATTCACCAAACACTGTGAATGTACACAACAAAGAAAAGGCCCCTGGCAACATTATGATGGACAACAAATGAGAAAGTAGATGAAAAACTCTTTAGCTTCTCATTTTCACTAGCAGACCGGAGTAAGCAATCACTCCAGCAACACCCACACGAGCCCTTCTAGTTCTCTGCCCTAAGAAAGCAGCTATATATGCACACACAGTACATCCATATATATATATGCTACAGATATACATATATACACACACAGATGCACCACAACTCAGCCACTGTTAATGAGTCCATGCTATAGAAATTAATTCTTTCAGTATTTTTTTAATTGAAAAATGCTTCTATTCTTATGAGAATTGAGTGAAGAATCAAGATGATAGATGATATATCACGAACAGGGTGGTCAGGACAGAGATTTTAAGCATTCTGTAACTGCTTTTCACAGGATCTCACAGATGACTCTGCTTAAAAACCTGCCAGGTAGCATTGAAAGACAGAATTTAACAAGGCTATTAAGTAAAAAAATCAGAAGCATGAAGAAAGTTAAGGAAGTAACAAAACAGATCCACAATCTGAATAAATAACTTAGAATCAATCATGGAATCTTTACAGATATACTGACCTTCACATCTCAGTCTGCCCAAAGATAAATGAGAACGCTTTTTATAACTGAAGGGAAATAACAGGTTCAAATGCCAGTAAAACCAAAAGTCTGAGGCAGTGAATGAAAAAAATGAAGCTCATTATCTTATTACCTCCTGGAGGCTTTTCAGCTATGAATCAATTTCATATTCCTGCAGTGCAAGAACATTACAACACTCAGAAGCATTACATGCTGAAGGAACCGCAGGGACTAACTGCCGACGATACTTTGCTAACTCATGTAAATTAGCACAGTCTCTCTAAATATTAATGAGGGTTCATTTCATAAAGCTATTTCACAATTCAAATTAAGCAACAATTTGGCAGCAGTGCTACCAACAGAAAGCAAACACTATATCCAAAGAGGATGCTCAAGTGAAAGATCTGAGTCCACTGCTCACTACGGGAAATCAGCAATAAGGAACAATTCAATAATTCAGCTGACCATGGACACGCTTCACTTACACTGAATGCAACAGACAAAATATGACTTGGGGATGGGTGCCCAGTGTGTTGGTACTGAAGGCTCAAAAAATAAAATGAAAGCATACAACATGGCATATACTAAGGTCTTCTGCCAATGAGCTGTTAATAAAAGAAATTCTAAGCTTATTGAAACAGAAAGCACAGTGAAATTATGACTTCAATGATCTGTATAAAGAACAGCCTAAAAAAGACAAAAGCTAGAAAATGCTTTTAACAGGTGGTGAGAATAACTTAAAAGAACAGTTAAAATAAGAATACAGGGAAAGAAACTGAAGTACAAATGACCTGTGATGTTCTGTATAAAGTTCTTGAAGTAAGCCTACATCTCTTTTTCCTTATTATTTTTTTTTAATAGTCTTTTAGGGTCAAATTTTGTGAAGACAGAGGTAATTACAGAGTTAGCAGGGAGAAGGTAGCGCCTGGCATGTCAAACTACACGCAATTTAAGACTGTGCACTAGACTTCCAGATGACTGATTGCATTCCTAATGGCAGGCAGAAACAAACACCCACAGAAAGAACTAATGTAAGGTTAATAAAACAGAGCTGTAGATCGAAAAGCTGCAATTTATCGTTTTTCCTCTAAAAATGGTTATTTTAAATTAAGAGAGTTCCTGGTTCACTAACTCCTAGAGAGCATTTTCCAACAAGCCAAAATGATTATTTTAAATCTTGTTTTAATGTAATGCTGATTCTTGTTCTCTAGCAGTAAAGTCAAGAAAATCTGTTTATGCAGAGCTTATCTACGTAACATTTCTTTTTTCCTTGAAGCATGGAGAGTAAAGGAATAAAATCCTCAAGTGGTTTCTTTCCAATAAAACAAAAGGACTCACGCTCTCCATGCAGAGGCATCTGTGTTTGGCATTTTGCAGAGCAGTGGGCTCTAACTGTCATTATGTGGGGCAAGTACCCTAACATGTTATATGGAAAAATTCAGTTGGAAACATAACCACTTCTGAAAGACAAATATTTAATTCCCTAAGAGTATTACAATGGCATGATTTAGGTGGCATTACTCTTTTACGCATAATAGGTACTGGAAAAATCATTCTTGCAGATGGATTAAAATTACAGGAACCACCAAGGACGCATACCCTTGCTACAGCACGTCTACACCACTCAGAATGGGACCTCCTCACTTCAATCTTCAGCAAACAAGGGCAGACTGCAGCAGCCTCATACCAAGTCCATTTTCTACAATGGTACAGACTTTGTGTAGTTGCTCATCCCTCACAGTTTACATATTACACAATTTCTAAAGGGCTCTGTCTATTTAAATTGGGCCTATCGTGGGCACAAATGGTTCTGAGATGCTACAAAGCACAAAAAAGTCATATGCATTGTACATGAGATTTGAAAATCACTAGAGGAGACCAGAAACAAAATCAGCTATTCCAATAAGAAAATCGTCAATTTATTAAAAACCACATTTCAACTTCTTTAGCTAATGCTATCTAGAAAGAATTCACGTATCATCTCAGATACTCAAAAAAAAAGGCCAACATTCCAGAGTAAAAAATGTATCTGGCTTTAACTATAGTGGGTATTTTCAGGTATAAATGGCACACTGCACTGTTCACCCCAGTTGCAAAATCATCAACTGTGAATTACACGTGGGAAAGGAAGTACTGTGTGACGACTACAGAAATTTATTTGGTATTAAGGGATGCATCTTCAATTAATGTTTAATTTGGCAGCTAAACTGCTGCTAGTACAAGCATGAGAGCATGTACCTGGTTCTGATTTTTCCTTTTTAAACCAGCACCATATAACTAACAGCAAACCAAGACGAGGTTGAAGAAAAATCCATCTACCAGTATCAAAACTAAATACTAATAAAAAATGCAATAATAGTTGCAGTTATTTTATTCTGTAAACTTTAGAGAATACATATTTAAAACTCCTTGTGAGTTTCTGAGACAGTCTGGTAAAATCCCATGTCATTATCCATTCATTATTCAGCGCTGTTACAATACATTAAAGGACAAATAAGCTATGCCTTCAACATAAAAAAAAAGGAATGATACTTACTATCCTTAAGTTTGTACACTGTTAAGTCTTTAGCAAGGACCTTGACTTCCTGAAATAGACAAGGTAGATGCAGAGACACTATCCATTGAAGAGAATATGGAGAACAGACAAAGTCAGGGAGAAAAAAGCCATTAAGGCTACTGTAAACACAGAAAGGACATTCACTCTGAGCTGCAAACAATCTGAGGTAGGGAGAATTCCCAAAATATATCTTTCTTATTTGCCTTTGCCAGTGATAGGATATTGGGCTTCCACGATGATCCAGTCAGAGCTAGAATGTTTATACTTTTAAGCTCAAGTAACAAGGAATATATGTAAAATACAATTCCTCCTAAATAAAGTAGATATGATCGTAGTTATACATTCATTTCAACCAAGAATAAGTCTGAGCTGCTGCCAGAGATGAGCTGAATCAGAGAGCTGATCCAGCTGAAAAATATCCATCCCAGTGCCATGTATCTCCTTCTGGGTATGACTACAAAATACACAAGAAAAGTGTAAAAAACACCAGCTGTAGGTGTGAGAGAAGGTGGGACCAAACTGATCCACAGCAGCCTTAGTTTATGCAAGAAGGAAGAAGGCAGGCAGCAACAGTTCTTAACTAGAGCCACTGAGAGGTCTAAGGATCACAGAGATTATACTGCACAATCATTACGCAATTAAAATAACTGTATGGCAAAGTTTCAGGGAGTTGAGAAGTAAGCAAAGCAAAGCCTAATCCAAGCTGAACGTGCTGGGAAGCAGCTGGCAATGCTGCACAGGCTCTGGGACTCAGCATGCTGTCAGCCTCCTTCGCTAGGAGATAACACACCTGAGCAGCAGCTTTGTCCTCTAGGGTGTGTTGTGTGTGTGTGTGTGTGTGTTGTGTGTGTGTGTGTGTGTGTGTGTGTGTGTGTGTGTGTATGGGGTGGGGGAGAAGACAGCCTCCCCAAGGCCAGTGCCCCTCCTGCACCAGCCAAGGGTCCTGTGAACACCAGGTGTGCAAAAAGCTTCTGCAGCAAGACCGGAGGGGGAACTATAAAGGTTCAGACTTAGGATTCTCTACAGTTGTTCAGGTTAGCACACCCTAACTGAAACTAAAATCATTATTACTATACAAAAGGGGCTGGCAAAGGTGTTGGCTCAGTACAGGAATGGGTGCAATTCTATGGCCTGACCTATGCAAGGGAGTAGTGTACAGACCATAATAGCTTATTTCTGCCCTAAATGCCATGCAAATCCAAAAACCATTTCAGCAGAACAGGATATGCCATATCAACAAGATATGTAAACTCTATCCAATACAAGTGACACCTCCAAGTGACACAAGAAGATTCAGCAGGAACTGGGAATTTCCATCAACAAAGAATATTGGCGTCATGGTTCTATACAGATCTTGGAGGCTAAACTCAGTCTAAAAGGAATATGATAATAGGAACTTGCAGTAAGATGCTAATGCATTGAAAAAAAAAGAAAAAAAGGCATTGCTCCAAGCGGTCGAATACCTGCTCTTCCTTTTTTACATTTCCAGCAGTACAAATGTAATTACAAGGGATGTGTACCCTTCATTTTTGCAGGTACTAATTTCAAACTCCACGGTCCACAACGAGGACAAGTGGATAAACACTGAAACCAGTACAGTACTGAAAGCATTGCTAACGTTTCAGAAATATTTTACACCGCTATTAATTAGTGTTCCTGCTCTGATATGTGAACTTCCCAGACAAAGAAGAAATAACTGCATGGAACGGAAACACAAGAAACAAAGAAAACTTCCTCTCATGACAAGGTAAGCAGTGCTGCAAAGGTACCTGCACTTGAATAGGGAGGGAACTTCACAGCACACAAAACTACGTGTGCCTAAGTGGGTGGATAAGAAAAGTAAAGAACAAGCTATGTTCCTGACTTCTGGGGAGACAAAAAAGAACTAGTAGAACAATGCCAAATTCCACTTCAACCTAAAAATACTCTCTTAGGATAAATAGCCTAAAATGCACGTTGGCATATAATGTGGATGCTTTTACTCTGAACCATGACTGCTCAACACTGACGTATATTTTATTAGCTGAGCATAAGCAGAGGGGTCAAAAATGAACATTGAAACTGATGTTTGCAGTTCACTACAGATAAGGGTAAATGGCAGTGCACATAATGCAATCTCAGCACAGACCTGTTTATGTTTCAGTACCAAATGTCTTGTATGATTACTGATGATTATCTCTGGTTTTCTGGGAGAGGCACAAATCTCCTTTGTATACATGAAAGCAAAACGCTTCCACAACTGGCTGGACCAACACAGAAGCATAAACTTTATTACCTCTAACTGGACATAAGTGACCCATAAGAAATGTTCAGCTTGCAGCCTAAACAAAACAGCAGATCAGCACGTGCTCTTCAGTGCTGACTTAATGCTGGGGTCAGAGAGCAGTGCAGAAGGGCCCTTGAAATCCTCAGCTACAGCCTGTGTACCAGGGGCTCAGCTGTGGTGCTGGTGGGTGGGCATTAATCCACATCCTTCACTCCCACCAATGTCAGCTCAGGCAGTTTAGCACAACATGAGAAATGATGATAGTCTTATCTGTCTACAGAACTTAAAGAGGGGAAATATACTGGGTATACCTGCATCCAGCATTCAAGGTAAAGAAAAGAGACAAATGGTGAAAAGGAGAAGAGCGTCACATCTGCAAAAGAAAAACATGTGCCTAAATAGGGCTATGGACAGTCTTACTGGATTAAAGGAATGTAGCATCAGAAAACAGTAAGATCATCCTGCACTGCATACAAAGAGAACTGCCAACTTCTGAAGCAATTAACCATACAAAAGGTTAAAAAACAAATTGAAACCAAAACCAACAACCCAGTACTGGGCTAATGTGAGCATCAGATTGATTTACAGAGTTCAAATGAGACTTAACATAATGGATACAGCTAACACTTCATAAAAATGGCAAAGATCTATAGGCAAAAAGCATCTCTGAAATCATACATACTCAAAAAAAAACAATATTAACACAACTTTGCTTCCCTGGAAGAACTGAACAGCAGTAAGCTTGCAGTGTGAACCAAAACAGAGGAGAAAAAATTAAGTGAGAACTGAATACAACTACTCAGCTAGACTTCCAGGAGCTGGCAACACTAAGCCAGAAAAAATCTACCAACTAAAATGTGTCCTGAGAGCAAACAGCTGGAGTAGGCAGATCAGAAATGAAAGCACATGAAATAAATTTCCCATGTAATTTGAAACTATATAATTGAATTTTTCTGTTTTTCATTGCTGGAAGCAAACTGAAGAGCATTACAACGAAAGCAGGCTCATATTACAGAAAAATAACTAAATATCAGAAAATAATAGGTTCTGACACGCAAATACATGTCATTTCTCTGAAAATTGACAATACTGACAAATTGCTAAAAAAAAGCCACAACAAAAAACTGCATCAAATCTATGAGCTAAAAAAGAAAAAAAGAAAGCCAAGCATTCCTAATTGTTTTATAAAACCCCTAGACTATCACCTTTGTTTCATGTGGCATTATCATCCAGACATTCAAAGTAACAATAATTTAACCACGTTATAACTGCATCCTCTTCCCCACTACAGCATTAGTGCATACTACTACTACTGCATAGTTCCTAAATGCAGCCCTGAAATGTGGGGCATTTATGCTCCAGCCTTCAGCTGAACCTGCCTACTCCTCTCCTTTTTGTTTACTTCTTAGGAACAGCTTCAAATGCGCTATCTACTTTTTTCTCATGTGTATGAGATACAGGCTGAGCATGTTTTAAGCATGCCAGCACATGCATATAAACACACCCCTTGTATATTTTTACATAACTATTACATTTCTTAAAACAACTCCTCTTTATTTGAATTCCAAAGGTTTCTTAATACAAACATGCAGATTATTTCTTTCCAGAATTTAATTTGAGGAAGACTTCAGTTGGCATAGCCTTTGAAATAGATAAAATATATCATTCAATTCCACACACACACACGCACACACACACAGTCATCAAATATCAAAGCAATCACTCACTACTTCTCATCTGGCTTCTGCAAATATCAGTAACTCTAAGACAAACATACTACGTAAAGCATAATATATGTTCAGTGCTGCAGTAAAACCAGAAAATAGACTCCAGATGTTTCCTCAAATCCTGCCAAAAATGAAATTTGAAAAAGCATTGAAATCCAGGCAAGTTGGAAGCCTCGACGTAAGACACGTAGAGAGGAGAGGCTCACAGAACCTGTCGTTTTGTTAGGAGTACATTTGTTCTGTCTTCACCTACTAGATAAGAAGGGACAATCCTGCACAATGGTAAACACAGCAAATACGAAGAACAACATCCTACAGCACAGACTCGAAATTCAGAGAAAACATTCTATAGCTTTCATGCATGTGGAGGACTATATCAGACTTGAGTTATAAGGTTTGCTAAAATTAATGAAAACGAGATTTTGACCGTGATTCTCCTAGTTTATAATTTTTCTCACGTCAGCCCCACGAAATCAAAACGCACGAACTGATGCTGATGCTGCACGAGGCCAGTTTTGTTGAAATACAAAATAAAGGAGGCCTTCCTCCACAGTCCTTCAGCAGTAACCACTGTCAGCTTTTAACAGCAATGGGTTATCAGTATTCTGAGCCCACCATTCCTCCTTTGTGTGCCAAAAAGGAATAGCTGAAGCACAGCGACTTACTAGAAGCATACAAACACTGTCAAAAGTAATCACCTATTGAGGTTCTTCAGACGGGCCTCATCTGGACTAACAGATAACTTTAAGACCTCAGTATGAGATCAAAACAGAGAAATAAGAAACATTTCCAGAGGCATTTCAATGGAGCTATCTTAGATATTCATCTTACAATGGAAAATTTGCCTTCAGGGTGTGTCGATCTTTGCTCCTCGGTTAGAGAGGAAGTCTGGGCAACTAGTTTAGTTTTATTCTGTAGTTGTGGTGGAGACAGCAAGAAGGATGCAAGTAGAAAGTATTTCAAAAGTGTGCCAGCAGCTATTTGGAAAAAAAAAAGCAGGAAAACAAAAAGCTCTGTATCCAATAATAGTATCATTTTATACTTTGCCTTCCTGTAAAACTTACTACAGGTTACTGTTTAATGGACTGCTTGATACCAACATGCACTTTCAGCTGAAAAACAATCATCAAAATACTTGTCAATTCAACTGAACTAGTGACTTTCTGAACTGCTGCATGCCTCTGAGATGTGTAACAGCCCCCAGCTGGAACACAGCACACTCTGTGCCTTATCATATACAGACTAAGATAACATTAAATGTGAAAGTTTATTGGACCAATACAGCTTATGAAAAAAATCCAAGCATTTACAAAAGCATAGCTTAGATTGGACTCCTACAGCCGGGATACCCTGCAATCTGAAGGTGTAACACAGTTAGGTATTTTACCTGCATAGCACTCTTTCCCAGCTTAACCACCTCAAACAAAGTGACGGGATCCCCTTCTCCATTCTGCTGAGGGTGGCCATTAGCTCTTCCACGACTCGCTCCTCTAGCTCCAGATTCAGAACGACCTTTGTCTCCTGGAGACTTCCGAGGTTTCTTAGTGGCAGACTGGGCAAAGAAAACCAGCAGAACGAAAAATTTATTATAGCTATGAGATCTGACATCACACAACGTATACTTATACATCATAAATAGATATTACACACATTTATGCACTCACGCACATAAATATACACAAACATCACAGAATAAGCCAGGCTAAAAGGGATCTCTGGTCTCCAGTCTCATCTCCTGCAAGGTCAAAGCAAAGTCAGCTATAAAAATGAACCACGCTGATTAGGGCATTATCCAGACAGGTATGTATATTTTCCATTATCAACAGTTGTTGAGAAATAACTTAAAAGCCACCATCAAGCCAAGGAATTCAGAATCACTGAATTCCCACTTTTTAAGCATCAGTTCACGTCAACATCCATATTAGTCTTAATCAAAACAAACAGACAGTTGACAGTATAACTCAAAGTTGATAAATGGCAGCAAATTATAGACAGGACAGTAGAAGTGTTTTATGCTGGCATACGAAGTAAACTTTCAACAACAAATAATTTATTACACATATACTTGTCATGTTAACAGTCACTTTCTGAAAGCAGTTATGCACCTGTAATGAGAAACTATGTACACAAAGACACAACACTTCTACTCCAGTAAAATTAAACGACTACTTTTACAGTCAGATTTAGCAGATCACCATCATAGCCCCTTTCTTGCCTTAGACTTCTGAGTAAAACTTTTTCCCTGTAAACCTAAATTGTTTAATATATTTTGAGCTGATAATCAGCTGCTGTAGATTCTACTTGTAATGATTCACTTAGTGAACTGTTTGAATTTAAGTCATCTTATGCAGAAATACAGCTTCTAGAGGGGGAGGAGGGGAGTAAGATTCCTGCTACAATCTTATGCCCAAAATCTTTTCTTTCTCCCTATTGCAAGGCAGGCAAAAGCAGAAACTGCCATCTGCCACAGAACAATGAAGCTGTTTTGAGGAACACTGTAACAGAAAACAACATGCAAGCAATTCTAAAATTGTACTGAGGAGAACATCCTCACAGTGCCATTTACCTTGAAGATACAGGCACCCAGTTTCCAGTAATGATTTTAGTAAAGAGTATGAAGTCAGCATTTTTAGTTGCACCCTCCTGGATGAAAGGAAAGGAATCTCATTTCTGGAATAGAGCTGGTAGAAGACAGAACTGCAGTCTAGCCATCTCCTTTAAAAGGAATCACCACTGGTGGGGACAGAGAAATAAAGAAAAGGGCGAGGAATAGTGCAGCTGTCTCTTGCAAAGTCAGTTAAGGACTTGCATACAAATGCAGGATGAAAAGCTTAAATAATGGCAGAACATCTATGAAAAGCTTCTCAGGTAACATCTGCATCTGTGACTAGAAGAATATGAGCTCTCTCCCAGTTCATTTTTTCTGGCAAAGCTTCCTTTATCAGCAAGAAAGCTATAAATACACTAAATGTTTGAGATCTACCAAGCTCTGAAGAGACTATCACTATTTAATAAAAGAGTGAAGAAGTAAAAGCAGTCCAACTTAGATACTGATAAGATATCCTGAAGAAATAATTTTTTATGAGTGGTGAGGCCCTGGCACAGGTTGCCTGCAGCAGTGGATGCCCCAGCCCTGGAGGCATTCATTCAAGGTCAAGCTGGAAGGGGCATCGGGCAACTTGATCTAGATGGAGCTGTCTCTGCTTGTGACAGGCATTTGGAAATGGGTGGTCTTTAAGGTCCCTCCCAAACTAAAGCATTCTGTGACTCCATTCCAGAATGTACAATCCATGTGCTTACTCAGTCCAGGTGACGGAAAGCCATAAGCACAGGAACTAGCTAAAGGTACTGCTAAAGGAAAACAGTAAGGCAAGTTGATGCCCTCCACTGATACTAATGTAAGCCAGAATGTGCCCCCTATATACTCAGTTCCCCTCAACATAAAATTCATAAGGGTGACATTAAGTACTTCAAGTAGGAGACGGATGTGAAATGCACACACCAAGAATGTGAAGCACAAGTAGTACTGCACGTCACAAGACAGAAGTGTTTTCACAGGTAAGGATGGCCCTTCGGCTCAACCCAAGAAACAACGTCCTCAAAATGCTGTGAAGAGCTTCCACACAGCACCAGCCCCCCCAAGGATAAATTGGGCTCCAGAAAACCTGTCTGATTAACACTTACAAAGATAAAATATGACATACCATAAGATCTGACAGAAATAAACCCAAGGATCCACCAAATTCTCATCAAGGCACAGGAAAATCAGAATCCTGTGATTTCTAATGGGAGCAACAATGATGGTTACTGCATGCCCACTCCCATCTACCCTTCCAGCCTCCTTGAGATGCCCCAAACTGATAACTTTTACCTAATGCCTCCTTAATTTGACAGTAACCCATGGTGGCTTGTTCGTTTTTCATTTAAGCATCAATCCAGCAGAATTCTGAAGTAGCTAAGATCTGACTGTTTTCCACACTCAGAAAGACTGACTTTTCTTCTGTTAACGAGAGGGAATCCTGAAAAGTCATGGAAAAGGCAAGCTGGTTAGCTGCACTGTATCTAAACACATTAATAATCCTTCATAATGCAGGCATCTGCAGCGAGGGCAAAGCAGGACACTGCTGAAGTGAATTAGGGCTTTCAGAGGGAGACACAAAGAAGTAATGCATGGCAAGGAAGCTTGAGGCTTCTTAGTCACATAAAGGAGCTGCGTGGTGGCACAAATCTGTAACAGCAAATTCTGTGCCTTCACTTTGAGACCTGGCTGCATGGAGTCAGACTGGTGGTGGTGTCAAAATGGACTGCATTGTCTGAGATGGGGACCAGGGTCACCCCAAGATGACCAAAAGTACCTCTAGATATTTTTCCCTATCTTTTTCTTTTCTAAACTACTCTAAGACCAAGTTCTAAGTTCAATCTATACACAAAATACTTTACATTGTAATGTCATTATTCTACAAAATTAATCACTAGAAATGTGGACATCAGTTTTGTTCTACAGAATTCAGTAGAAGTGACTCTGTTCCTGTTCAAAACCAGAAAAATGTTCTGAGTGAACTACTGTCACAGAGATCAGTCTCAAATACGTGAAGGCCCCAAATTACAGTCATACAAAAACAGAAGCTATTAATTACTCTTTTTGGATTTGTTCATTTGGCTAAACTGACAGCAAAGAAGGCTTGACCTTTTCCATTAACACTGTCCAAACTGATGGGAGGTATTTCAAGAAGAAATAGATGGTGGAAGAATTACAGGTCATTAATTCCACCTGCCCCTCAGTGACAGCCTATATGTGCACTCACACCATAAGTAATTTAAAGTAACACCCAATTTCTTAAGACAGAAGAAGCTTTCTAACCCTCCACTTGAGTAAGACAAAAGAACTTGCCTCTTGAAGGCATTATCTCAAGGAACTTCATTATAACAATGAAACAGAGGAGTATCTGGTTTGAGCTCTTTCTGAATGCATCCTCATAAAAAGAAGCTGCCTATTTCCTAACACTGTCATGGCTATCCAGACAGAAGTTATTGGACTCAGTCTGTTGAACTTCATCACAGAAACAAACAAGGCGCTCTTGTTTGAAAAACCTCACCCTGCAAATAAAGACAAGACTACTGAGACCCACTTCATGTAGAGCTGCTTCAGACACACACAAAAACTTATTCAACTCCAGTTTTAAGGGACAGTCTTAAAATATCAGGTAAGGAAGCTGAAGCAGGACAGCGATGTATGTCACACAGAACCACAAAATTTGACTACTATTAAAATAAATTCTTCCAAGAGAATTTCTTCCTACTGTGAACTGGGATGCGTGTGATTTTGAGCTAGGAGAAAAACTCAATCCCCTGGAGTACTTACCATCCAGATATGAGACTAAATAAAGCTAAGGGTCTGCTGCAAACTTAAAATCTCACATATGATAACAAATATAAGCTACTGTGGACTGTCTCCTCCACACCAAAAGAAATAAATACAAAAATACCTGAAAGCAAAACTGTACATCCTGTGCTGGGGACAAAAGCATCGAAAATGCTTTGCTTCATATTGCCTTAAAAAGAAACATGAGGAGAGAAGCTGGAGAAAGGCATGCAGCAGCTTCCATAACTATGAGATGAGAAACACTCCAGCAGAGATCTCAGAATTGCCACCCCTGGAACAGACTGACTTTCTTCTTATCCTCCAAACTTGCCAATCTCTAGCTATTCCTATTTCAAAATACAATAGCTAAAATATTACCACAAACCCCTCATTCCCTTAGACCTCCAAGAACTGAGGTTTAAGCCAAGCAATTCAGAGATCCTGGGGAGGTAAGGCCAGGTAGGTTAATATAAAACATGGGAACTAAAATTAAACAACTCTGTAAGAGATCTCTAATGCGAGAGAGGAGGCAAAAACAAAGGATAAATGAATAACTGATCTAAGCCTGAGCTCACTAATGTGAAAGCTGCACTGGGGTTTCAAATCCCCTACCTAGATGAGAGCATCCAATTTCAATAACGCAGCATACAGAAAAGGCATCCTTTAGCTAATGTTACTCAGCAACTCCAACCAGAGGACTGTCACAGACCACTCCTTACATACACAGCACACAATTTACTAAACATACATCTAGCTGAGTACGCTCACTTGCAGCTTTACGTAAACACATACACCAGCGTATACCCAGTGACTGGACAGATTCACCTGACCCAGCTGACTGCTCCATGGACATCTTTAGAACTGTCTCTAGAGAACTGGGGGAGCAACATGGAAAGTAGCACTTTCAGGAGGGAAAGGTTTCCCAAAATAGTAAGGTTCTCTACTGAATCAAAAAGATCTCTGTCACAAATGGTAGATTTTTAAATGAGTGCTATTGCTTACAGAAGTGCCCCAGCTGCAATGAGAAAACATTTGTTTCTGGAAAAAGAAGGCTGGAAATAAAACACCAGTCTGTCTCCCTGATAAAATGTGAAATCAATTCCACAACATCACAGCAGAAACCTTATTAAATACATATATACGTACATATATATATATATTAATGGAGTACATTGTGTACAGCTCTGTAACAGAGCAGCACAGAAGAGTAAAGTCTCCTTCTAGAGGAGGTCGGATATGTTTATGGCAGATGTGCCACTGTAGCTGCAATGACCTAAGGACATAAGCAAGTAAGCATTTCTGAGCAGAGATTAAATCTTATCAGACCATAATACTTCAGAGAAAAAAAAAATACTGAAACATTAAGTACATTTGGGCACAAAGCTTTTCTTCAAGTCCATAAGAGAAATTAAAAACAAAATATCTAAGCATCTCTTGAGCACAGTAAGCTCTAAATATCACAATCTGTTACACCAAAGACCAAAGACAGGTAGTAGTGATGGAGGAAACAAAAGTGATGTTAGCAGACAAGGTGTGGGGGAGTCACACCCCTTGTGTCAAGACGTCTCAGCTGTGGAATCTGGTCAGGGATGAGTGTGCAGTGTGGAGGAGGAGGAAAGTGAACATGCTACGTTGGTAAAACCAATGCCTCAATTACTATGGCCATGATCCTCAATATCAAATTATGTTATAAATTTAAATGCCTAGAACAAGTCTTTCAATGGCGTCTGCATTTCTCCTTATGGGTATCAGACACTGAGTGGGTTTTCCCTTTTCAGTCATTTTTTGTAGAAGGTGCTGATTTATTCCTTTCCATTGCTGCAGTATGAACTACGCAGGCAAGGTGCTGCTGTGGATCCAAACGTACACATTTTGTGCCAAACCATGCAAAAACTAAGAAAATTTGTGCTGAGGGAAAAGCAGTGAATGTTATTTATCAATTTTAGCCATGGTTTCAACAATCTCTCACAATACTCTTCCAAACAAGTTTGGAAGCTGTGATCTAGATGGGCAGGCAACAGAAGTAGAAGGGTGGACAAATGGTCAAACTGCTGGGCTCGGAGGACAGTGGCTAACATCAGTCTCCACTTGAAGACTGGCAGTAAGTGAGTACTACAGAAGATTACACTGGAACATGTCCCATTCTACATCTTTATCAGATAGCCAAAGCAGGCAGAAAATGGGTTCCTGACAAGTGTGCAGATGACATGAGATTGGCATGGAGATCACTCACTGATATCAAGGGCAAGACTGCTGTTGGTGGCGTGGAAGACTAGGCTAACAGGACACTCATATTTCAAAATGGACAGATGTGTGCCAAGGCAGAGTAATAAATCCTTGCACCCACAGGCTGTGGACTGGCTAGCTGGGGAGCAACCCTGGGGAAAATAACATCAGATTCACGTTAGAAAGAAGCATGACCCTGTAGACATCAGCAGCTGGGGCATGAATGGAACACAGCCAGCACACCAAGGAAGTGGATTATCCTCTTCCACTCAGTGCTTGTTAGCCTGTATCTGGAACACCGTGACCAGTTCTGGCCCAGTACAGTCAGGGGCAGGGAACACTTTCCCAGTGAGGCTCTTATTGTAGCAGAATATGGCAGGAGGACGAGTGACAACAGTTAAGAACTGAAACAAGAAAGGCTCTGATTAAGGAAAAAGTTTTTCAGCTCTAGAAAATATAAGCAATGAAACAAATTGCTCAGAGAAGCTGTACAGTATCCAGCCCTCGAGGTTTTCAGAACCAGACTGGAAAAGCCCTGAGTAATGCGCTCTGATCCCAGAGCTGACCCCGCTTTGAGCAGGTTGGAACAGAACCTCACAAAGTCCCTTTTACTCCAAGTGATTCCATGATTGACCTTCACTACTGTTCTGCTCTGAACCCCTTCCAGGTCCAGTATATCTTTCTTGTGACTTTGGGTTATTGTATTCCTTGGTTTTGAACACTAGATTTGCTTTTTTTTATTTCTAACAAACATTAAGATGAAGCTTTCGCAGCATCTTGGTCCTCAGCAGAAAGACAGCCCATCGTTTTCAGGGAGTAATGACTGCTTCCCCAGTATTATCAACACTTGACAACCATGTACACTTAAAGAACCTGGAGCTGTTCTACAGATAAGCAAATGCTCCTGTAGAAACTCGATAGCAGGACAGAGTGCTTCAGTAACTATTCTCATAGGAGCTACTAATATGCTCAAACTGAGGGATGAGGAACACATTTTATAACATTCATCTATCTTTTCCAGTCAATATGAAAGAGGTATATAATGATACCAATGCTCTTTTACCTTAAATTCACAGGCTGACAGCCACCTGGGTCAGCAATCAGGCTGCACCATCCATTCTTTTTTTTTTTTTCAATTGGACATCTAAAAACTGGTACATTTACTGCTGAAATATTAACAACTTCTCATTTTGCCTTTTGCTTACAGGCTGTGTAAACAGACGATTTCTTCTCCTTACATCTTTCTTGTAAAGATAAGGTAAGCTTATCTATCTGATGAAAAAGACACGGTCTCACAGAAGACAGTATCCAAAAACTTTCAGGAAGGAATTAAGACTTGCCAAGAAAAACCCAAGATGTAAAATCTTGGCTCACAAACTGTGATGCAAATTGAAAGCCAGTATCCTTTGTCTGCATGTAAGAGAGAGAAACACTTGCTTTTGTCCATTCCCACAGCCTCACTAGCCTGTCCTTAAGGAATGAGATTTAGGGTGGTTGCTCTTAGGATAAAAAAAAAGGGAAAAAAATGCACAGCATCTCAATCCATCAGTGCTATGTATTTAGGCATTCATACTGGGGGTGTACCTGCAGACAAACACTAAGAGGAGAATCAAAACAATTAATAGCAAACAGAACTTCCCACCAAAAATCTTACTCCACATCGTGTACTTTAAGTGATACAATCAAGCAAGAACTGCATCACATGGCCTTCACTTAAAAAGAGCACAAGACACAACAGAACTTCAGAATTTTCTAATAATTTGGGTAGTAATTTGTAAAATAAATCAAAATACAAGACTGTGTAATAGAGAATTGCTTCTGCATTCCCATTTATGGGCCAGAAATGGGCAAACACAATGAAGAAAAGCAGCCTGTTAACAGATCTTGCACAGCAGACAGCAAAATCACAGGTTAACTTCTGTTAGTCAGAGCTCCCTATCTATATGTAGAACATCAGGTATGCCAATTATATGATTTTTTATGACGTGTTAATTATCTTCTAAGACACTGTTAGTACTATGCTGAAACTATTCCATTTACATTAAGAGATTATCATTTACTAAGAAGATGGCTCAGCTGTCATTTGCCACTTGAAGAAAAAAAAAATCATTAAAACTTTCTAGACAAAAGTGGTTGTGTTCAGTTGGATTCTTCTCAAGCCCGGAAGAATGTTGTAATATGACAACAACAAAACATAGTACATATCTAGTCAATTTTAAAAAGCTAAACAAACTCGTTTTTATGTCCCTTTTTAATTACTTCAAACACTTCTATTTCAATCTGATAAATATTTCATACTACAGGTCTTCATACTTTGACATAGGGCTCATTGAAAGCCTATTTATGTGACCACAAGACGATTAGATGAAAAACAGTTTGCAGTCAAATTTAGATAGATGCATAACAAAATAAAACTAAATTACACATACTGGAGGCCTGCCAGGACGGCCCCTTTTTCTTTTTCCTTTGACTTCTGTTTCTTCAAGCTCACTGCCAGCATCTGAATGTGCAGTAGTTTCATTTGTAGAATCCCTAGGGGGGAAAAATACTAGATAAATGAAAATGATTTGAAATCAACAAGTAATCTATAACTGACTGATTAAATTTTTAGTCCTAAATCAGGAAAAAAAAAAAAAAAAAAAAAAGGTCAGCATTAAAAGACTTGCCACATTTATTCTCCAAACTAAGGAACCAAGCAATGCCACCCCTGTCCTTACCTTTTTATGGTCTGGAATGTCATTTTATAGACTGAAACTTATTTAAATTAACAGCTTCTTCTGTAATGAAGTTGCACTTCAGAAACTCACTATATTAAGGAGCACATCATCAACATACCCATCCTACACAGTGTACTTATTAGTATCAGCTTTCTTTTATAGGTACTTTGAGCTGCTTTTAAGGTCAGAGAGAAAGCTGGGCATCTGATCTGGCTACCACATCATTAGGATAGTTGCACAAGTTCCCACTAGGGATAAATCATGTTTTTAGTCACACTTGAAGACAACGCCATTGTGCAGCTGTTAATAAAAAAAGGATTAACAGTGACCATGAGGCACAAACCAGAAGACTCACTTCAGTCTTAAACAATTTAAGACCCTTGTAGCTAGGAAGATGCTTTAACTTGTGCAATAATAAAAAAACAAACAAACCTCACAAAGCTCAGATTATTGGCAGAGAAGCCCATAATAATTTTAGTAATTCCTGGTTTAGACTAAGGGCATGCTCAACAGGGAAAAAACATTCATTACCTCCAAGTCCTCTTCTTTCCCCCTACAAGCCAGGTCCACAGGTACCTGCCTTCAAAACTTGGCTGCTTTCATGCCATGTTCTGATGCATCACATTTTGCCCAAGAAAAACCCACAACCAAAACCATTTGTTAATGATGTGCATTGTTCTTAGTTTGCAAGAGCAGCAGTGCATGACATCTCCACAAATGGAAGAACATCTGTAGCAATGTCCTAGGTTATTCAAAGTTAGGTCAAGTCTAGTTCTAATCGCAGACTTCCTTAAAGGCAGTATAATTTTCTTGAAGTGAAGGCAGTAAATCTTGAATGGGGAGGGGGGGAGGAAAGGGAAAAAAAATCACACCTATTCCATAACATTATAAACCCTCCAACATAGAAGGCAACAGTGATCTGGTGGAAAATGAGAAGCATCAGCAAGCTGAGACTACACAGATCTTCCACCCTGTCTGTGATTTTTGTTCATTCCTTTTGTTTCCTGTTTGATCAGGAATACCTCACAAATTTGCTGCATCACCAAGAAAGCTATTTAGTAAAACAGAAAGGTGCAAATATCATTATACCAGTCAAAGATCTTCTGACACTTGTTGTGACTGAAATTAGTCTATTCCCCTATATTGGTGTATTCCTCCTCTAACGCAGATGATTTTGTGGAACTATGGTGAAATGCTAGTATTTCAAGGATTTTTTTCTGACCTTTTCCAGTTTACAAGCACAAGAACACCACGTGGTGTATGTAACCCTTTACACAAGTTAGAACACAGAAGAAGACACAGCAATCTGCTTTCCTGATGGTAACAGGGATGGACTACCCCACAATACTCAGTACGTCCCAGAAATGCATGCACCCAGATTCAGCATTCAAGCACACTCGAGTTTTCAGACTGTGTGCTTTTATGGCAGTATTTCTCCAACTTAAACTGGAGTTCAGGTGATAAAACCAGAGAATTAACTTTTCTGCTCCTTGAACAGGAAATTTGAAAAACTCAACATCGAGATAAGAGTTTGAAAAATAAATGAAACTAAATGCAGAAAAAAACCAACCAATGAAACCCAACAACAGTTCAAAATGACTTGATTAAACAGCCTCACAATGATAAAAACCCAGACAGCAAACAGAGGCGAAAACAGTGCCTATATGGATGGATGCATCCAGGCCCTGCACACACCACAACTCTATGTGCAAAACATGCATTTCCCTCACAATGACTGCTTTTCTTTTTTAACAACTTATGGATACAGAAGTGAGGAACATGCATAAAAATATCTGCTGCATTCTGTTGCTGCAGATAAATTAAAGCCATTCACTCTTGCTCTCTGTAGAAAAACCAGCTGCTCTCTCACCCACACAGACCCTAACAAAGAAGTTTCAGGCACAGGGAGGCCCAAACAATACCACATTTCTGTGGAAATGCTGTAGCTCTGTTAGCTTATAAAACCGCACACCTAATGTCATCAAGACAAATATTTTTCTCTATTAAAACCAGATTCAGCAGCCTGCCATGACAAATGGCTCTAATGCTTTCCTGAAATGCTGAGTTATGGAAAGAAATCAATCAAACAGTGCTACCATTTTGCATGCACCTAGTCCATGGACAACTTCATTTTGCTACACTCGGTGTCTGGGCCAAACTCAATCTGTTGAGGTCTGTATGTTTTGTGATTGAAATTTCAATTGCTTCAGAGCTCTACATATGAAATGAATAATTACCAATCTTTTCACTGTCTTAAGCAAAGCGCTGTATTAAGCCTGATAAGCACGCTGCCTGATTCTCCTGTTGAAACACCTCTCATTTGCTGGAAGTGTTTTTGGAGAGGCTCAGGAAATCAGCGAGGTAAGATTCATCTCATCTTACTTTTAGATGTATACAATACACACACAGAAAATCTGCAATACACCTCACATTACAGTCGCAGTCCAGGTTAGGCAGTCTGTAAGTTTTCTTCCCCGCACTGATGGTAACGTGATCTAGATGAGCAACTCAAATAGAAACGTTCAAAATTAAAAATGATCAATCTCACCCTAACAATTAAGTGAGGAAGAGAGAACATTTCTTCCTACTAAGAGCATAAGCCTGTAACAGGGAACAAATTAATAAGCCAATTATGTGTACAGAGCGGGGTGACAAGCTAAGGACAACCCACAGTCCTTGCCTAACTTAACATGAAACCAAACACCGCAGCACCTCCAGAAGCAGAGGGCTCAGGTGGAACCATGCAGCTGGACAGAAAGGTGCTCACACTGAGCCCTACAGCAGCTTCAGTGTGGGAGGAAGTGCTTCTTGCTCCCACCAGAGCCTTACAGCTGCTCTGAATACACACATGCATGCCCCTTTCTTCTTAGTTATGAACTCCGGGGAGGAGTAAAGCATCTCAGAACTGCTCGCAGTTCTGTCAGGTTTTTAACACTTACTGAGGGGAGCATCTGGCCGGCATCCATCTCCCTCGTTCCCCACACATCTTGCAGAGCTGCTAGGAAGCAATTTTTCATGTGGCAGTCACCCGCAACTTAATAGACAAGAATTACCCTATCCTTATATTTCATGTGTGTGTGATTCATCACCTGAGAGAAAAACTTAGGCTTCGCTATCATTTACCGTTTACCCTTCCTGAAGCTGTTGGGATGGAATGTAAAGCGGGCCTAAGGAGACCTGCAGCATGAGAGGAAAGGCAGCAGTGCTGAAGGTGAAGCTCCAGGACACCCTGAACATGGCAGAGACTTGAGAGAGCCTGGCAGAGCATGGGCAGCCCTACAAGACCAGGCTGAACAAAGTAAGGAAGAGAAGTCATGATCTCTTTAAGGATTTTAAGTATACTCTGCCTTACTTTTTGGTTTCTGTGGTGGCACAGGCATTCTAGAAAACCTGGTAGTACTCCAGAATGCCTCCTAAAAACTGCAGATTTCATTCTGAAGTTGAAAATCCAGGCCAACAAAACTATGTGGTAACGAAGAATTAAGGGGTTACTCGTCAGCCCTTTGCTATCTCATGCTTCTAGAGAAAATATTTCCATTGACACAGTGCATTTGAAATCTCTGTAAAATAAATCAACTGAATTAAATGTACCTTCCTCATACTACTACCAATGCCTTAGCTATGCAACTCATACCATGCCCTTTAAATAAAACTAAAGAAACGACCACATCAAAAACCTACGTTGACATCAGTTTTGCTAAGTAAAAACACTTCTGTAGACTTTGTCAGTGCTGTTGAGGTGGCTCAGGGTTCTGGCAGACAAATTCAGTAATTGCTACCACCAGCCTCAGCCTGGTGAAGAAAAGCATTCACAAAGAAAAATGGCTAAATGCTTAGGCTCATGAATCATGGATGAATTGGCTCCCATGGTTGATCTTCAAAATCTGAGAGCATGCCTCACAGCAAACATGACTCATCCCACCGAGGCACGGCTTCCAACAGTCACCTAGGTCACGTAAACCAGGCAGAGCACTGTGCTACGTCTGAGACACGGGTACGTAGCACTCTGCCTTCATGGCATCCTGAAGCCGTTTCAGTGAATCCAGAAAAATTAAAAGATCCCTTTTTGTGTGCCCTCCAAGGGAAGAATTTTGAGAGGGAAAAATTAACACTGCTCTAAGTAAAGAATATCAACGTAACAAATTGACTTTAAGACTCTCTGTTGAAAAGGGACAGCCTTAAGAGGTTAGTTTGGTTGTTTTAAGTTGCACAGCTCACCGTCACCTCAATCATCTCTGGGTCGAACAGAACTGCAGTATCAAATGTCCGTCACGCTGAATTATGGAATCTATTACTACGCATTGTATAATCTTACATTCTACTCTCTTTCACTCACTTCTTAAGGCCATGCAGACCTGTGAACTGGGAATGGGAATATCCCTTTCCCATCACTTCAGTGACAAATGCCAATCAGTGAGCCCGGCAGCACTGCTGGGGGGGTGGGTTTTAAAAATGGTGGGAAAAGGACTGTGAGGAAACAGTGCTGCAGGGCTGGCGTGGACCAGAACACACAAACACCGCCTGCCCCATCAACTAGAGAAGCCAAAGGCTTTGTGCACAATAAACACTGCTCACTGCAAGAAAGACTACGCACCTGGAATACACAGAAGTGCTCAGTGATGACAAAATTCCTGCTTTTGAAATCTTACAACGTTAAGAAGCGTAAAAGCAGTGCATATTTGCTTTTGCTTTCCACATCAAAGTAAAATCTCCATATAAAGAACCACCCTTAAGAGGAAATTCTTAGGTTTTATAGTCTTTCAGCCTACGACAACACAGGAGGTCTGGAAGACTGATCTGCTCCCTGCTTGCTTCTGCATTTTGAAAACTGAGAAATTCAAGTACATAAAGAAAGGCATACTCACTGTAGTACTGGCAAATCTGAAGTAATCATTTTTGCAGCACTCTCGAAAGAGCTACATAGAACTTCTTCTCAAAGTTATAACAAGACAACTACTTGGAAACCTCTTTCATGAAAAGAGTGTCAAAGTCCAGTCTGTAAAAAAGAGAAAAAAAGTGTTAGTTGTGATTCCAGGACAGCGAAACATTGAAAGCCACTGTAAGCAGAAGTTCTGCATTCAGTTTGAATCCCGATCACTGTGAGTCCAGCTGAAGCTCAGAATCAACATCCCCAGGACAGTATAACTGTATTCTTGCATTCTGTGGCTCCATTTCTGCTCAGGGTTTTGCTTCAGGTGATGCTTCATGGCTTTGTATTGTGTAATCGAAACAACATACTTTCTATTACCTCTCATATTTACTTACTGTAACAACTATAAAACGCAAACAGAACTGAGAAAATTTTAATAAACAAGGTAAATATGTGAACATGAGCAAGATTTAAGCAATCTACTCTCTTTGCAGAAAACCAGAATAAACTTTATCTTTCAAGTGTGCTTTCATGAGAAATAGCATTTTTTAGTTATGGATAAGAACACCAAAAATCATACAAATTCTGATTCAGGCATGACAACAAGTGTCTAGATGCAACAGGAAGTATTCCAACTCAATGCAACCAAAGTGTAAGCAACAAATTAGACTGTATGCATGGCACTGCTAGACCCACTAGTAAAATCCCTCTATGCAGAAGAGTGACCAAGGTGTTCACTAGTGGCTGCAGCAGTGACTGAGTAATGGGGCAGTGTGGCAGATGTGCTAAATCAAGGCAGAAAGAGCGAATATGACTACCATCAACCTACCTAAATAAAACTGCACCAGTGTAAGCGAAACAGAACAATGTGTAAAGTACGATTTGTATCCTACTACACCAATATTCATTTCACAAAATTTTAACTGTACAATGTGAACATATTTCTTTGCCTCTAGTTATTACAGCCCTAATTAGGCTCACAGATGCATACAGCTATTTCTGCCAGTGCTTCTTACTTTGTGCTATCAACAGTTTTACTTACAGCATCTCGTCACCATGTCATGTACACCACGAGGTATACACATTTTTCACTGGAATATCAGCCTTGTTTAGTGATACATTCCCTTTATCTTAAACACAAGAAGCATTTTTAGTGCACACATGAGCACTCGTACACACATTCCTTCATATGCTAACTATTCTTCAAAGGAAATCTATCCATCATGGATCGTCAGCATGCTTTTATCTAATTCTAGAAGGACATAGTGCATCAATCTCACAGAGATTTCAAAAGAAGTTCAAGAAAATTGATGTGTATTTCATCTGCAGCATTCTCTGCAGACATATATGGCATTCTGGACATCTGTTACATAGAGGTGGGTTTTTTTTAAATTATTATGATTTGATTTTTTTTTTTTTAATTTAGCTATCACCCTCAATAACTGCAATGCCATATGCAGTCAGATGTACTAACTAGGAGTGCTTTCTCACAAGGGATTGTATCCTTGCTCAGATACAACTTATTAAAAAAAAGCACAGCATTTGGTTATAGAAAGTCCAAGGGAGAAGAGGTGAGCTCTTAAGTCAGAAGAGACTGAAGTACCAAGGAAGTTGGACCCACAGCCTTGACACAGTATTAAAGGGAGGACAACCTGACACAAACTGTGGGGTCCTGTGGTTTATTCCCCAGGCCTCTGTGCCGAACAGGAAACTGCAAAACAATGCTGGAAAAAATCCAGCTGTATGCGGTTAGGTCCAGACTCATACATCTAGAAGACAATGAAGTTGCCCTTCGACTGCCTCGTGCGTATTTAAACACAGTTAACAAGGATTAAGCCAAGGAGCGCTAAATATAAGAGCTGTCAGCGCTGGCAAGCTGGAAAAGGCACAATGCACAGCTAGGAGCCCACATGAAGAAGTCACAGTCCCGCTTGCTTCATGGGACTGACCAGCAGTGGTATCTTACACTGCATGGAACACCACCACCCCTTACATGGTCCAAGCCAGCGGTATCCTTCACCTATATCCAACACAGTTCTGCTGGCTGTTGTTCTGGATGTTAAGTCTTTCTTCCTCACTTGAAGCTAGGAAACCCTTACAAGCCTTGGGATAACTGCCTCACAACTTCACACAATGGTAGAACCGCTAAGCTCAAAGAAACACCATTCCCTGTTTCCAAAATTCAATCTTAAATGATCACCCACGTTGCTCTGGCTTAGTTTGGAAATGAAATTTAAGTTACTACAGGGACTGATGAAAAGCCCTACGCGCTTGGAACAGAGTTCTCAATCGAGTCCCACAATTAAAGCAAGTTTGACAACTGCAGAGAAATCATTGATCACTGTGGTCTGGTTTTAACAAAAGCAATACCCATGTCCTAAAGAGGATGCTTTTATAAAATGAAAAAATGAAACTCCACCCCTCCCCTTTCTGTCTCCTTTGGTCACAGAAAGGCAATCACCTACACACTTGAAAGCTTGAGACAGATTCCCATTTTGTCACTTTTTTCCCATCACGTTGCATGGGGAAGGAGAGGAAGAGTATGGGGTTATTTATTTACACTGTTACAAACATGACACAATTGATCAAGTCCTTATAAATTAAAGCCAACTGCTTCTATTTTAGGAGGGTGGGTTGTTTGTGGTTGTTTTTTAATGTGCTGCTTTCTCTTAACCCCCATTTTAATCATGGTTGCTGCTTTTTAAATGCGTGTATCTGTATTCAAATGTGACATCAATTTATGCTGGAATAGTTAAAAATGACCAATAACAGAGCATGAAAGCAGGCAGTGAGAGACCATTCAGCTGAAACATACACTGGGAGGAAAGCAAGTAAATGCTTTCAGTTCTAGTTTGGTTTTCAAACAATGCACAATAACCATTCGTAAAAGGTTCATTTTTACAATGAACGTTTTTAAACAGTTCATATGAAAAAGTACCTTTTCCTGTAAATGGTCAGCTTTGTGGTAGTTTTTCTTCAATACGTATCTCACCATGAGCTTACCTTTAAGAATGAAGTCATTTAATTTGACAGCAGCAAACCTGACACGTGCATTTCATCAGTGTTTTCTCTAGTTCCTACTAATGTTAAAAATGACTTATTTTTTGCAAAGTCTTCAGATGATCCGCCTCTCTGGGGCTGAAGTAAAATACCATTTCAGCCAAGCTACACAAACCAACAGCTGAACCTGACCTGAACTTTGAAAGTAGACAGATTTGGTTGCTGCCTGAAGCAATACGAGGTTCAACTGACCTTATTACACACAATGTACCTACACGTTATAGAGCTCAAGCCAAAGACTAAAACTAAAACACATGCAAATAAAATAGTAATGAGTTGCATCATTACTAACTCCACTGCCTAGAAGATAAGCAAAATAAAAGATAACAGGTATTTGATTTAGTCCTGTTTTCAAAACCCTTTCCTTGCTGACCAAGGGACTTAGTCCCAACTAGGTGGAAAAGATATTCCAACAGTGGCTCATTCTAATCTTCAGCTACTGAATGGGTAACATCCACACACAAGAACTGCCTTTTCCATTTGCAATGACTCTGCTTCCTCCCTCAGAGCTCGTATCTTTTCTCACAAGTTAGAAGTCAATAAAGCAGCACACTTCACCATCCCATTAAGGCTCAAAGGAAGCTCAGAAGCTCCCAACTTTCTGCTCGTGAGGACGAGTTGCTATATATGACGCTCAGCTGTGACGCAGCACCAGTGAAACATGAGCCTTCCATATTCAGTTTAGAGATAACATTTGTCCCCTCAGTAATGCCACCCAACAGCAGATTCTGACAGCCAGGAACAGCAGCAAAGGGCAGTGCTGCTAGACAGGAATGTGCTACCCGCCCATGGAGCACCAAAAGCTTTCATTAGCAAGGTGAGAGAGAAGGATGCTCTGGCGGGCAGGCAGATAAATCCTGTCCTTTTACTGCTCTATCCAACCTCAGGCACAGCCTTCAGCATGCCGCTTAAATCCCTCCTGCTCAGCTGTCCTATTTGCAAAGTGATGATAGCATTTAGGAATTTGAAGTATAAATTTTAAATCCTCAAGAACTAAAAAAAAATTGTTGTCAGGAACTAATGATATAACAAATTCACCACATGCTGCGATGTGCTCTTCATTATTCATGGCTATTGATCTTGCAGAGGGCTTTTAAGTTTGCTTTGGACTATCTATTTCTAAAAGCGTAAGCTGTATTTCTGCTCCAGGTTTGGAGCTTGCAGCAATAATGTGTTAACCCCGCAGCCACTTATGCTGAAATCTACGCTCAAGGACCTCTTCCAGCCCTAACTTTGAATACGAGCATTATAATTTAAGGCCAACCAACATAATGCTTAGTTAGCTTATCTTTAAGATAATTTCACTCGAGTTTTTTTTACACAAAAAACGCATTTTGCTTTTAATGTACCAATTACATTAGCGAAGCACTGCTAGCACTCACAGGCCGTGACCCTCCTGCTCTGCCCAGAGCTCAGGCGATGTGTTTGGAGTGCTGGGCTGAGCTCCCCAGCAGGAGAGAGACACATGCTTTGTTTGGCTATGGAGGAATGGTTTTGAAGTGCGTGGCATCTGGTTGAGGATAATTTGTCTTTTCCTCAATTCTTCAATAAGAAGTTAATAAGTAAAATGAAAAAAAAGGAAGTGGGCTCCCAGAGCGGGTGGGCAGATGAGAAGTGAGAAGCCAAGAACAACAAAGTGCTTAGCAGACGTCCATTTCCATGGGCTAAGGCTTCATACCCCAACTGTTTAAAGGTATTTCCAGATGTGTTGCATATAAAACATGGGAACAAAAATTACGTACGGACAACCCCTCGCAGTCTCTTTAATTTTGCTTTTGATTTCACTTGTCTCCTCAGTTTATCTGCGGTTGCACCAGCTCACAGAACTGACTCTAAACAACACATGGGACAGCTGTTGCTGCTTCCTCTCACCAAATGCTTCTAGCAGGGAGATGTCCTGCCCGGCCAGCCAGAAAAAATAAGACTCACTTTCCATCGTGCAATATTCTGCACACTTCACAATTATGAATGCAAGACCTCACACTGAAAGGTTACACAAATCACTTCTTTGCAGAGCTGGGGATAAAACTCTTAAACGACAAAGACCTCCAAGCATTAAGTCATACTACTACACTTCCCTACTCGGTTTTCTGTCTCTAAAAATGTGCCAACTGCCAAAAGCAATCCGTTTCTCTGTATATCCTGCTGGCATTTCCAGAAGGGAGCAGCTAATGCCTGCACTACGAAAGGCCTGTGCTACTGAGATTCCACTGGAAAGATGACACAACAGCTTAGTTCAGGACACGCTTCACTCAGTTTTGTCTGATCACCCCCAGTGTTTGTTTCAATAGCTTTCAATTATGTTCATTTATCATCTTGCAACACCCACAACAGCTGATGTTAAAGAAATGAATCGGGCGATTTGCTGCAAATGTTTTCTTGCAGGATGCAGCTTTCTGACGAGCAGAACTGTCCTGTCTTTGTCAACTGCTGGGTTATTCTTAATATTTCAAAACCCAAGTAAACCTGACGTTCTGAAGACACGAAAAGCAGCCTGCTTTCCTCTTGTTATTCCTGCAGACTCCTCATCCGCTCCTGGCTCTGCGGACACCCGGCGCGACACTTGACCTGATTTTCTGCAGCGCTGAGCATTCACAACTGTGCCTGAGCTCACTGGGGGCTACAGGCATGCTGCCACTCACATGGCAAATGATGCTCTGATTGCACAAGACTTAGAGATAGGGCACAAAATTCTTATGCCAACACACGGGTTAAGGTCTAAATTAATCATTTTCTTCTTGTCGTCAATCCACTAGGATTATTTAATCTACCTGCTAAACATAACAAAAAAGGGCTGTAAAGAAATTAGGTTCTACTGTCCTCAGATTGTGAGGATAAAAGACAGTCTGAAGTCTTTCTCTGCACTGATATTTCCATGACTCAGATGGAGACTTAAGATAAACTCCATGTTATTATTAGGGGACTGAGAGTTACAAAGAAGCCCATAGGACAAAAATTCTCTCTCTAGAGAATTTGCCTAGCATACAGAAATGAAAGCAAAGTCATCTTTCAAACAAAAGAATGAGGAATGAGAACTCGGAAGAAGACTGAATGACCATATGGACAGCCTACGTGTTCACTGTACTCTGAGTTAAGGTTTTAGAATATGGCTGAGTTAACCCAACAACATGCTTTGCAAAAAGTGATATTGGCTTGTTTGCTTTCGCAGTAAGTCAGCTCAGCATACTAAAATGGCATTCAAGTTCCCAGGTTTTGCATAGGTAGCTGTAGGGAGCCAAGCCAGGGCTGCAGGAGGTGCAGTATTAGGAGGCACATTTACCGGGACAGTAAAAATGGACACAGACAAAACTGAAGAAGGATGACGTCCTCCTCAGCGCATACAAACGGCCACAAACAGGAAGGCAAGGGGGGAATAAATGCTTTTTTCTCTGAGAAGTAAGACATTGAGAAAAACTTGGTAAGAACAAGTTGAAGCACTCTGATAGTTTGCTTGAAGGAATGAGGATCTACCACTGAAGATTTTCTCTTTCCCAGATAAATGCATCACTCCCGTCAGGTAAAGATTAAGGAAAGTTTAAGGAAAAAGCTTATTCCTAAAGGACTGATACTGTTGGAAAACTGGACAAGGCTTTGGGTCTGATAACATGGCACAACTCTAACTGCCTGCTGGAGGGGAAAGGGCAAGAACTAGACCAACTCAATGCCCTTTCTTACCTCCCCTGCCCCCCATTTATTTTAATGTCTCTGTGAGTTTATCCTCATTGAAATCCACGTGTGACAATAATAAAAATTAAACGCAGTGATTAAATCCTCAGTCAAGCACATCACTGAATAAGTACTTATTACTGCAAAATAATCCACGTCTTGGGGACAGCAGGAGTCCCTCGTGTAGTCAGACATGTTCAGAGGGACACAAAAGCTTTGAGTTTTCATCTGTGAATGGCACAAAGCACAACGGGCCACGTTTGTAGACAGTGTACAGGCACACCAGAAGCAGCATCAATAGATTTTTATGCTACCTCCAAAGAGTGTTTACCCATCTGTAATTTTCTCTGTGCTGCTGTGGACATCTGGCATTCTATTGTGCACTGCATCTGGAGCACTGCCAGCAATTGTCACAAAGAGAAGTGGAGCTGGACATGCATAACACTGGAGAAAGGAAGAAAACTCACAACGATTTGGAGTCTCATTCTTAGGGCGTTTTTGTCCTGCCTCTTCTCAGATGGCACTAGTGAGAAAAGCTAAGAGGAGCTGCTGAACTGTTTGTGCAGATCAGCAAACAAACATTTCAGTGTCTCGTGTGGATGAAGAACTCTGGGAGTGGTTAATGCTAGACTTCTTCATCGTTTGTGGGGTGTGCACGGAGGGTCAAGGCAAATATTCACTAAGAAAACTAAGTTCACATAGCTGCTAACAGAAGCAGCATTAAAATTCCTCAATTACAAACACCTGAAATTCCTAAAACAAGTTTGTGAAAACTGAACAAGAGCTAAAATGTGTAGCAGGGGTAGACAAGATAAACTTGGCCAATAAGCTATTAAAAAAAAACAACAAAAACCAAATACAGAATCACACCTTACCTCCCATCCTAACAATTTCCTAAGAAAACCCAACCTCATGTCAGACCACACACCTTCACCCCACGTGTACCACTACAATTCTGAAGCAATCCAAAGCTACAGCCTTCCATGGAAAAGCTCCCCAACCTTCCATCCTGCCATGCACCATGAATCAACAAAGCAGCTCCAGGAACCCCTAAACCTGGCAATCAGCAAAACACCGCTGTAGCTCTGATCTGACTCCTCTACACCACAAATCTTCTTCGAACTTTTCACCCTGACAGACTGAACAACCCTATTCTATGTCCCAAGAACTACCTCAAGACAGACAAGCAAGAAACCTGGCAGGTGTATAAACCAAGATGGTTTAACAGCAGCGGAGCAAACCCACTAATACACTGAGATCCTCATAGATTCATAGATTCATTAGGTTGGAAAGGGCCTATTAAGAGATTCTAAAGATACAACCAGTCTTTATTTTCTTAAAACATGCAGATGACATCTATTCTGTAGCCTGAAAATCCATATTCAGCCATCCAACACATGCTGCTGGCTGCTCCTCTCTGCGACTGCTCCTAGAGCCTGCCCTGCTATTGCTCCCTGCACGCCCAGACCAACTCCCTTCGTCCCAAAGCCAACAGCTACCTGAAATTCAAACAAGTGATAACGTCCAGGCAGCATATCAACAACTGCTGCGTTTGCTGCCAGAGCACTCAGCACTGCTTTGTTTCACTGATCAATCCAGAACTTTCCCTACAGCCACTGCTTCACAAAAGGGTATTGGCATTTTGACTGATCAGACACCTCCTGCAAGTCTCTGCCGCAGGTTGTGCCTTCGGGTTTTACAAATGCCAAAGCTCACCACTTCTATCAGAGTGCTGCTAAAACCTCCACTGGAAAAGTATACCTCAAAATACTTTCCTCTCCCACTCTTAAAACAATCCAAACATCACAAATTGGTTAGCAAAAGCGTATTTTTCCACAGACACATGAAACCGTTTTGGAGCTAAAAAGAGAAACACAAAACATCATGCACACACACACACACACACCCTGACCAATAACAACAACAAACAAAGAATCCCAACAACAACAGATCCTGCAAGCACATTGCCAGTGACGTTATTAAATTCAACCCCAATTTAAACACAAATGTTGAGTCCTTGCAGAGACATATTCCGGACTAACATCGTTCCAAGTCCAATGATGACTTCCCCAAAACCATACGGGTGAAAAACAGCAGGACCAGCAGCAGGAACTCAAAAGTAATTACTAAGCAGCAGAACAATCCAGAGCACAGGACCATTCCACCTCTCAGATGTTGCTCGTGATCCAAAACTCACAGTAAAATCAATCTGGAAATTAAAAATTCACAACCACTTTAAATGATGAATTTAACAGGGAAAGTTGCTTTATTACACAGCAGTTTCCTCTGCCTCCAAAGTTCCACGGTTAAGATAACTTTTCTCTCTGCCCCACAGGGAATATCAGCATTCTCCCCCCCTCCTCACAACAAGCACTTACCACCTTTACTGAGGGCTAAGACTTTATTTCAGGTTAAAGGTGTTTGGTACACATTCTGGTCAGCTTTTTCGCAGTGCTGTCAGCTGACCTCCATATCACTCCACCTGCACCAAAGAGTCTTTGCACTCCTACATATAAAGATGCTCTGCGGAAAAAGAGGAATCTGTAAGGACTGAAGACATTAAAGACAAGCTACCCACCAGCATTCCCTAATGAGCACTCCGACACACCTGGTGCAGGGAATCAATGAAAAGGTAACAGAAATACGGGAGAAGTTATTAACAAATACTAAGTAAAACTCAAAATAGTTCTGGAATATTCCAAAGCACTAGTAAACCCAGGGAACAGACAAATCAGCACCTGGAGGCAAGATTTATTTTAGCTCACTACATAATCTAGAAGAAGTGCTCCTATCGTTTGGTGATGAAATGAATCTCAGTTAGTCAGCAACCCTGGGAAGGATCAGTAGGGGGTGAAACTGCATATTCATTGCTGTTCAAAACTATCTTCCACAAAGCAATAAATCCATTCAAAGGAAAACTTTATTGGGAAATTATGCTTCCAAATACTACTTATTTCACTGCTCGTTCAATGGACCAGCTGAGGAATGATGACGGCAGAACCAGCAGAGACCCCAGTTCCAAACTGGTCTCTAAAACCAGACAGGTTTTATCTGAAACACAGGGAGGAAAGGCAAGAACAGAGAAGTAGACACACACATACCAGACAAGAAACGCCTTTTCCCCAGGACTTCATACACCACATGGCTATCTGCCCTTCACCTCTATGATTTTCTGATGTGTTGGCAAATTCCAAAACCATACTTGACAGGACAGGTACTCCAGAGATAACTTCTGGAAAGATGCTGAAGGTGCAGACAGGAGGTCAGCTCAGCAGTGCCACTCCTCCATCCTGTTACTGGGAGCCACCCATGTGTCCTGCTTACCCAGTAAGGCATGGCATGGCAGAGCCCAGGCTGCAGCCTTCACACAAGCAGGCAGCCTGCAAGGGCAGCAGGAAAGCACTGTGTTAACTGCAGCAAGGAATGTACCAGCAAAACTACCAAAACAGGTTTCAACAATTCCACTGGCCGCAGAAGAACACATTCAGTGTTTCTCACCTTCTTCCTCTTCGCCTTTTTCTATGGTTGCTTTTCCTCTTGGCTCAGTACAAACACAGGGGGCTTTTCTGGCAACCCAAACAGTAAGCCTTTGCGTTTCTATGGGAAAAAAAATCCCAATCCTGATCTCTAAGGATTATTAAATGAGACTGTGAACTGAGGTGGACAATACAGTACTAACTACCAGTAGCCTCCAAACAGAGCAGCAGCTGCCTTACAGAAGACAAGCTAACAAATTACTCAAGAATGGATTCAAGCTGTGCTGCACAAACCAACATTTCTGGAAGACCCACAACAGGGAAGAAGTGCACCCCAGAATCCTGAAGCTATACTGACACAAAGAAAACATGTTAAAAATAAATAAATCTGGGCATTGGGGATCTAGTGCTATCTGGTTGGTTTCAGAGGCAGCAGAAGGTCACAGCTTCATTTAGGAGAAATTAAGGTCAGCATTCTGAGTACAGATCACGTAATCTTCAACAACTTAAACAGAAGAATACTTGCCCCTCACAGATTTCTGTTAGTTATGAAGATGGTCGCTAACAGGCCTGCTGGTATCAAACCTGCTTACATGCATCCTCCCAGTGAATGAGAAACTAAGGTAAGAAGAAAAAGTAATGGATGAGGGGAAGAAAAGGGAATCATCATGCCTCTACTATCAAATGCAAGATGCCGAAAATGAAAAGTTCAAGTTCTCCAAGCACTGCTGGTAAAACAGAGTGAAATATAACAGAAGCCCTGGACAAGAGAAACTGCCATTACCAGAAGCTCAGGATCTCCAGGGAGAGAGGAAATTCCAGCAGCTGATCCACACGAGAGGTTATTTTTCCCCTGGAAAACTTCTTGTTTTTTTGCAGAGAAGCTTCTGTACTTTGCGCAGATAGGAATTTTCAGTATCTTTTACACAGCTACACAAAACAAAAATACATACACTAATTGACATTTGAAAGTGTCAGGCTGTAAGAGCAAGAGTGGGAATGTTTTGAAGCATTTCTTTGAACAGATTCTCAACTCCCATGAGATAAGAGTAAGTTCAAACTGAAAGCTGTAACCCTGGGAGTTAAACAAGGGAACACTTCCTTTAAGAATGATTCCTACAGAAGGTACACAAAAGACATAAAGTTTCCTTTCCTCTTCTCCCTGCTCCTTCCTCCACTTCCCATAAAAATATCCAAATTTAAACATTAATCTCTAAGCACCGCCTTCACCCCTGAGGCTAAAGTAAATCAAGCTCTTCCAGAGTAAACAGTATACACAATGGGATCATTTAATAAAGCATTCAACAACCATTTGAATAATTAAAAATGTTGGGGAAGATTTTTTCAGAAGTTAAATCAACACTCTGCACCAGCAGCAACCAAGTTCTTAAAGCACAGAGAACATGATTACATGTTTTCAATACCCTTGGGATGAGGTTTCATGCAACGGTTGAACCCAACTGTTGGGTTGGTGCTGCTGAAAAGCAGTCTCTGCTCCTTCCTCCCACTCCTGGCCTCCTGATCCTGCTTCTGCCATTACAACTGCCCTGATTCTGCTCTGAGCCCCCATGAACCAGTGAATGGAAAGAGAGGAAAATGGGCATAAAGCAGAAGGTGGCAACAGCTCATCCCTACCGCCCTCCCTACCATCATCTGCCACCACCTCCACTCAGCCAACAGACCTGTTCTACCTTGCTGGCTCAACTGTAAATCAAGTGGGACTTGTTCATGTCTTTTGGAAAACGGTAAGAGTCAACTCACAGCAAAACTCAGTTCTTACACATTTGTTTGGTCTTTAATCGGCACTACAATTTGACAGAAATGGATTACAGTATCATAAAATACTTGCTACACTCATCATTGTTTTTACTTATTACTGGAATGTGTTACTTGAAACGAAACTTTTTCAAGTATCTTAATAAATTGTTAATTCGGGACTGAAAACACTACCCTGGCTATAAGCTGATCTCTCTAAAGGACATATGAACAACCTCTACTTAAATCAGTATAATACTATTCCAAAAACACCCAAACCCACATCTGCGCAAGGAACAGAATTGCTCCCATTCGAGATCTATTTCGAAGAAGAATACCAATGCAAAAAAATGGCATTTGCACAGTACTATCAGTTACACTTCAGAGCAACCTGTAACGGGAGGTCAGCGAGGAGCAGCATCTTCAGCCCCGGTGAACACCCCCAACCTCTCCTGCACACGCTGACCTGGCCTGCAGCTGCCACAGTTCCCTCCTGCACTGTACCTGCACTAGCATTTGTCTTTCTGCCCATTTACATAACCCATGAAGTCATCTTGCAGTTCCTAAACTTGTTTCCATGTTGCTGGTGTTGGTACCAGCTCCTTGAAGCAGCTCATCCCCTGTTCCACCAGCGCACCACGGGTCCTCACCAGCACTGCACTGCAAATGCACCGCACTGAAGTGCCTTAAAGATGAGGAAGAAAAATGGCTTTCCAAAATTTCCACTTCTAGTGTCCCATGAAGCTTTTTGTCCCTAAAAATAGATCCTTCTGCTCAACAGCGGGCACTGTTTTCTGATAATTCAACACAAATTCCTTTTCTAAACGAACACCAAAGATGTCAAAAGAAAAACAGAATGAGATTAAGGCAATTTGCCCCTCATAATCTTTGCAAAAATAGAACAAAAGCATCTCATTATGACAGATGACAGTCAATTTCTTGCCAATGCATGCAATATCTTAACTAAACATTACCAAAATTATCATGGCCTTTTTTGGAGGGGGTTGAAGGAAGAGGGGGGGGGGGGGGGGGGAAGGGCTACCTTCTCATTCTTACATTTCTCATTTTTCAATCAGTATTAGCCTGCATTAACAGCCACATCATACACACACACGCACACAACACTGCCAGTGACCTACTAGAAAGTTGCTATAGCAACGACTGCCTTCAGAAATACATGTTGTGCATTTTAAGTGCCATCATAGCGTAACTCATCTGTCAATTAATAACCAGGGCTCAGAATAACGTATCAGATGCACCCAAAAAAAAAGAAAAGATAAGGATAGCACAGCTTTAGTTCTACAAAATGAAATATCTGGAAACCAATTCCAAGTTTAGACTCACACAAAGAAAAAAAAAAATGATCTGCTTACATCTTCAGCTCCAAAACATAACTCTTGCATTTCTATTTAAGTGCAATAAACTCAGTAAGTATGGAAGACAAAAAAACCCTGCAATCACAAGGGGAAAATCACTCACAGGGATCATTGTGAATCATTACATGGTCTAAGCAACTTGTAAAATCAAGATGGAGGAACCTACCTAAAGTAATTTCATTTTCTATTATTTGCTTTGACTAAAATTCCCATAATAAGAAAAAAGAACATCGTATTTCAGAACATATGAAGTGGGAACCAAGTATAGAGTACACTGTTCAGGATGGAGTATAAAGTTTCAGCCTCGCCAGACTTCACAAAATCAGCTGGCAAAGCCTGCCTGAATTAGCAACCGAGCTCAAGGAATAACACTGACTTTCTCCAGACTGGGACACCTACCAGCTTCTGGCCGCATGTCTTTCAGCTCGCTTGGTGATGACCATCATTCATGATGTCTAACAACAGTAAAGAAATGCATACCCCAAACACCCCTGGGACAGACGACCTCAGGAAAACTCAGCTGCCACAACTGACAGCCGTGACAACACCACAGGACTACTCGCTCAGCTCCTTGCAGGTCTTCATGGAAGTGCACATACTCAGTGCCAAGTCCTGCCTTACCATCTCAGCTGGGACATATCTCCTGTTCTCAGATTGTCCTTTCTGGCCTTTTCAGAGCTAAGTTGAAACGAAGAGTATTCTCTGTGTAAAAGACAAAGTTTTGTCTGAGAGTTTTGCACGGACTCAGGAGAACCAGGAGCTGCCTCTGGCAATGACACTGAAAGAAACACTGCAGTGACTTCTCAGCTGCAACGTGACCTTGAGAAGCACTTCAGTTTCCTTTCTCACATCCTCCAAACCCAGTTCAAATCCATTTCTCACATGAAAAAGACAAGGGCAAAACAAAAAAAAATAAAAACCCCAACAAACAGCGGTGCATTGTTTTCAACTTGGGAACACAGAGCAGCTGGCAGCAGGTGAAGGCCGAGTGCTGCTGGTGTGGCATAGCAAGGCATAGGCCCAGGGCAGGAGCTGAGCACAGCAAGGCTGTGATCAACATCTCACTTCTACTTACACACCACCTAACGCTCCTCGCCGAGAAAAGCCCTGTATTAAGAAGCCTGTTTTTGCAAGACGAAAGCCTGGACAGCTTGTTCACAGTTAAACTTTTACACACGCGCGTAAATAAATTTATAATAATAAAAATAGCATGCTGGGCAGATCTGTAAAGACCAGTGTTCCTGCCCAGGCTGAGAGCAAGGCACCTACATGCACCGAGCCATACTCCCCTGGAACAATCTGAAAATCCAGCTCACCCTGACTGCTCCTATTCGCATACATTAGATTCTGTATCAACATAACACTGCAACTCAATTCCTTCTCACTCCCTGCAGTCGATTTTGAAGAAAAATACCCTTTAGTCACATTCTTTCTTACCTCCCATAAAACCCTCAAGAATTAAGCCATTGTCCCTAAACATGCAAGTCCAAGCAATTCTTGGGTTCTCCCTGCATCCCAAACGAGTCTACACATTTTATCAGGTATGCTGCTTCTGCCTTTGTGTTTGGAGGAGCCTAAGCACTGCCATTCAAAGAAACAAAATGCGTTCTACAAAATTCCACTGTCTTCTTTCTACATAAATTTGCTCCTAAAAATAAATATCTGAACTGTGATGCTTATCTGTGAAAATACAAGACATCTTTCAGTTCACAATTTTCTTCAGATTGAGCTCTAAAGCTCACATCAATACTAGCTTTGTTAACGGAATGCCATGATAGTCATCTTACTAAATTAATATGTTAGCACAGTCAGGACAAACTGATTGTTTAAATGAAGCCCACATGGCTTGTTTCCAGTAACCTATTCTCACATCTTCTGCTTCATACTTAAAATGCATCTGCAATAAGCCTGTGGGACTCACCAGGCTTTCTGTTATCTTAAGGTTATGTTTTCTTCTTCCTTAAAAATATTTAACAGTACAGTGATATTTACCAGCAACCTAACTGTAACTCGATTGCTCATGGTCAACGCATAATACTCAGTTTGTGCTGCAGAGTACCAGTGTCCAATTTGACATCCCATCTCAAACAAGCTGAATTTTACCCCAGTTGACTGATAGAAAGAAAGCAGATAAAGCGCTTCTTAAAATATTTCTCCATAGTATTTCACACAATTTATTATGGGTGAAGTAGAATAGAAGTTTGTTCCCTGTTGCACTGTTCAGTGAGCATTCCCCTCCTGCAGCCACTTGCTACCTGAGTGCGACAGGATGAGCACATCAGCTTTTTCCTTAGAGAATTATCTTAAGAACTAATGACAAAGAGTGAGCAGGGAAACTATCTTCTCCCCCTCAACAACAGAAACAAATCTCACCTAACAGTATTTTGCTCAATTACGAGGATCTTCCCTGTCAATGCCCTAAGTGGATCGTGTGGATTTGGAAAAGGCAAGCACAGGTGTATTCATAAAAATGGCCATTTGCAAGGAGAGAGCCATCAGCCATCAAATATGATCCTCAACCCGATTACTGCTTCACGGTGCTGGCTGAGGAGGTACTGATGTATTGGTGCATTCTGCTGTTCTTTCTGCTGTCTTTTCAGAGAACCTACTCTCTCTATATTAACCTGTTTTCAAGATTTCCTTCCAGAATAAGAACACTGTTAACGTTTTCAGGAATCATGAACTTGCAGATCGCCATTCTGACTTGAGCTTTTTTTAGTGTTAGGTCCAACTGAGACTGCTGCGCACTTCTGCATTCCTTCTGTTTGTTTTTTCCAGCAGTCTCATAAGCAGTGGAGACGACAGCACCTGCTTCCCCACGGACTGCTGTCCCACAGCTCTGCATGGGCTCTCTAACACGCAGCAATTTAAATCTTGCTGCTGCTTTCGTCGGAGATGGAGGGGCATGGGTGTAGGAGCAGGACAGGAAGGTAGGAAGATACTAACAAAAACCATGAGGCATTTCTCCCTCTGACAACTCCCTCATGCCACCCTTTCAAATCTCATCATAACTGGCCATTATTTTCAAAAGATGCGCACAGCATCTCAGTCTTTCTGACGTATTTACATAACATGTGATGTCTTACAATAAAGAGTTTTGCCCTATTTCAAAATAACTGAAGACCAACAATTAACAATATAGAAACCCATCCCAAACAGTGACACTCGTTCCCCTGCAGTAACAGCACCTCAGCACCTCCACTGCTGCCCCTCTGTCCTCCACGGCACATCATCAGCTGCAAAGCCTCGCTGCTGTAGAAAACCAAACACGGTAACACAGAAACATAGAAAGGCAAAGCATGATTCTTCAAAAAGCGGTATCAAACAGCCTGCATGGATACAAAGAGACCAAGGGAAACCAAGAAATCCCCCAGGAAAAGTGGTTACAATAGTTGTTTTTCCATCCAAGCAACATAGTACTTGCCAAAAATCTTTAGACTCCTTTGCTATCCCACAAGTATTTGGAATACACGTGGATGATGAGCTGTGTACTGAAGGGCTGTTTGAAAGCATTTGCTCATTTTCTGAACACTTTCATGTTCCTTACTTCAGATGCCTGATTCAATGGCACCCAGAAGTCAATGCAGACCCAAAAAGTAATTTCCAATACTTGAGAGTAGCACAGAATTTAGTGCTTATCACTTCATCCTTCTACATTATGAGCATTTTCTGATTTTAATGGCAGAGAAAAAGGGCTCAGAAATGAAGGAAAGGAGATGCTACAAACCCCTGTTTCCAGTTGACAAGTATTTTTCCTATAGGTCTTCCTGCATCTCAGGAAGAGCTGCATTCAGTTATAGGATTATAGGTTACAAAATAAATTGTGATAATCCTTCAAAACATTTAAGAAGCACTTCACTATCTCAGCTGGCATCAATTCAAACTGAAACTGATAAATCTAAAGACCTGACAGCAGACAAAACTAATATCCAGGAAGGACTGGATGTTTTGTTGAAGCGCAGCTTGCTAGGTAACATGCAACCTCACAAAACTACCCTCCCTGAAGGACAGGCAGTTAGAAAGTTACTGTAAATGTTTCATATACTGTTTTAATCACTGGGACATTGCTGAGTGAAGAAGTGCCTCCTAATAAAAGAATAAATAACAATGTATTATCTGACAAATGGAATTGTTCATCCCAATGACAGAGTTTAACTCAGCTTGCCTGCTTCCCAACACTTGTGAGACCACTTACAAGGAAGAGCCTGGACTTGCCTCTGGGACAGCACAGCTCAACAAATAGGTTTGAAGAGACACTCATTGCCCACAGTGATGCTAATGGCAGCTGTGGAAGCAGAGAACACCTCACCCTGCTCTATTCAGCATGGTTACCTTCAGATATTTCCCAGCTGACCTTCCATATCCCAGACGTTCACAACTGTTTTGCTGTGTAAATAAAACTCTGACTGATAAGTGGCTTTTAAGAAATGATAAAGTAATCTCAGGGCAAAGGAACTTATTTATGGCTTCCCTAATAACCTGGAAAGCACTGCTATGAACAGACAACAACGAATGCAGATAGTTTAATGACTGACTATATGGATGTGGTCTGGTAAAAGCTGGTGTTGTCTTCTGAAGGAGATAGCAGCATCATAACTACCAAAGAAAAAGCTTCATTTAAAAACAAACAAACAGCTTTCACATACTGACACACACTCTGTGTCAATCTGACTCCATGCTGAAAAATCATGAATTGCTCTATTGATTACATTCCTCCCAAGAGAAGCACTAAATGGCACATCAATGCAATCCTGCACACACACACACACACACAGGTGCTCTCAGAGCTCTAGCTACTATTTTATGGGGAATTTGAGTAGTCCAGGCAAAAACCATTCACTCACATGGCTACATGTAACAACAAAAGGCACTTTCCCATACTTTGAGGGAAAGCCAACTAAATTAATACCCTTATTTCTGAGAAATACTTACTGAGGAAAATGCAGTGAGTACTTAAGAGTGACTGAGAGCAAATTAAAGCATTTCCAGTGTGATTTGTTCAATGACAAAACATTTATTTTCCTGCTTCAGGTTTCAACAAGAGCAAATGGGAGCACTCAAACTCCGTAAGAGAACGCACACTAACAGTGAGCTAGGACCGCTCAGAATTTGATATACAACTTTATTATTGGAAAAAGGCAGCAGTGCTTATACAAACTACCCAGCTAAACGTGGCTACTGCCTTAGCCGTACACTACAAACCTGCTTACCCATCAGTGTCTCCTGCAGCAGCCCCAGTTCTCAATGGTGCACATGCTGCAGGAAAAGCACCCACATTTTTTAGCAGGAAGGGGCACATCCTGGTAAGAAGTAAATGAAAAACCCTGATTGCAATCAATGGAACAGTGAAAAGCAGCTAGGAAAAGAAGCTGGTGGTAAATCTGAAAGGTGCTGTCCTGCTTATCTAATTCAACTCATCACCACACAAAAGACAAATAATTACCTTAGTGCACGGAGTGAGGTTGATGGCTCAGAAGCAGATATGAAATGCTTTCTGGAAAAATGTATTTCCAGGTGACATAATGCAACTCATTTCCCAAAATAGCCCACTACAGGATCTGAACTACTGAAGAAATTGCAGGGAACTCCTGGCCAGCTTTCCTTGTTTCCCTGTGGCTGCTCAGCTACTGCTGGGGCTGATCCAAAGGTGTGCAGGTTGATCAGAGTGGAGGGATATTCTGGACCTTCTCCTCCAGCTCGGCTGAGCAGCTCCAGGCACCAGAAAGGACCCCTGGAGTCGGACCCTACCAACACTGTGCTTCTCTTCACCTCCTGCAGGGAGCTGCCGCTCTCTGGGCAGCAGCAAGCTGACAGCCACAGCAAGGAGAGCTCGAGAGCAGGGTGCCAAACTGCTTTCACCAGCTGACCACAAGGAAGCTGCTTCAACGGTTAGAAAAGCCTAACTTTCATCTCAACCATGATGCCAGAAGCTCAAAAACAGAAAAAAATCTCAAAAGATACATAACAAACAATAATTTTTTAATCCCTCATCAACAGAAGTACACAAGGAAAGAAAAGTACCAAGGATTATCTTCTCCAGTTTTAGGAAGGACATGAGAATACCACCAACGATACCACGCATGAAACTAGCCCAGTTTCATGTTTCATAGCTATTTAACTGAATCCAACGGAGAGACGTTACCAAGAATTTCAAAGCAGATTCTCCTTTTGCACTTCCTCTCACAGGCTGCAGCAGGATTTCTCCGCACACAACTTTATGGATGATACAAAAGAGAGTCCTTAGTCAGTGCTTAGAGCTTTTATAAACTTCCAAAGAATCAGATTTTTATTGAGGCTATTTTAACATTTGGCTCATTCAAAAGTTTTTCTGCTTAATATTCTGAATTTGAGTACTCTGCCGCTGCAGATAATTCCAATACCAGAACAGCTTTGTAATATTACAGATGTGACAGGTCCTCCCATTTAATGTGGTTGAGCTCACCTCCCTACTTCATTATACAGCTCGTGTTCAATACTACCCAAATTGCTTGTGGGCCTTTTCATCATTCATTAATTACGTAGTTCAAATCCAATACTGCTCTAATCAATTCCGAGTCTCTGGCTGGGAGAAACGCCAAGAGGAATCTCACCTTTTATTCTTTAACTCAGCAGCATCTCTTCCAACCATTATAACATTCTTCCCTTGCTTTCTAAATGTTTTTCAACATGGATATACTGTAATGTGTGGCTGTAAAATCTCTAACAAAACATGTTACAGATGGAACCAATACCTCTGGGCACCTCCAGACACAAACAGGCATGACAGCCTGCCCGCTGGCCTCCTGCTGCCTGCGAGAGGCAGTGAGAAAAAGGCGTGCTTTGAAAGCTGGGCAGCTCTACAGCCATTTCCATCACTGGCTTTGAGCTATACTGGCTCCTGATACTGCTAAAGAGACCCTAAAAGGGTTCATCCTTTTGGAATTAACCCCTTTAGGATTACTGCTCATCCTGGGCACCTTCCTTACCTGCAGGGTAAAACCCAGCTTTGCTCTGTGCTCAGAGCGACTGCGGTGTTTTAAGATACAAGTGTTGAAAACAGCACACCTCCCTAAGCACTGGGAACTCCTGAATATCAAACTCCCACAGAATTTGGGGTTAACTGCCCATTTAGAGAAAACAAACAAACAAACAAACCACAATTCTCTACTAGGTTTTACCACATTTGAGCTCCCATGGCTTTTTTTTTTTTCTCCTCTTGATATCTTTTCAGTGAGAAAAAAATGGTATGAAACTGATTTCCGAAACTCTCTATTTTTGGCACATACCATGCAAACCAGAACGGACTTAACTTTGCAGGGAAGAGTACCATCAGCAGATCTGACACAACATGCCATCTCAGCACCGTGCCTGCCTTCTCCAGGGGCTTGCTCACCATTTAGGTGGGGCTAGTCTTGTTCTTTCCTCAATCTGGTTTGTTTCACTAACACATGTAACTAGTTCTCTCATTGGTTTTATACTACTCAGGAAGAGCCCAAGCCCTCCCAGTAACACAGTTCGCATTACACCAGCTAACAAACAGACAACTGGTCAAGAAGAAGGACACTAATATGGCACACTTTATATGCATTTCTATCACGTTCACCACTTCACATCAAGGCGATGTAATTAAGTTGCCACTCTCCTGTAGTAAGACTGAAAGGCCTTCTCCACTTGCAGATGATGCAGGCAGTCACCACAGGGATAGAGCACAGATCAATACTTCCAAAGGCTCATGTCCGTGTGCTAGAGCTGCAGCTTTTAATGAAAAATCTGTTTTAATGCCAACCATCCCAACAACGCCAGCAAACCCCAGCCATGCTGAGCACTCAGCCCTCCCCTGCAGCCAGAATTCAGGGAGTTCTTCAGCACTTCAGTCCTCGTGTTTTATTCAGAAATTAACTGCAGTCAGTATAGCCATCTTCCCGTTCTGGATACGCTGGACAGATCAAGAGAAAGCCAAGTCAGGCAGTCATTAGTTACATCAACGTTTCCCATGCTGAAGCTGAGAACATCTCACCAGCATTCAGGGAGCAAAACTAAGGAACTCATGTTCTGAGCTTAACAAGCGTCAGTACCAATGGGTACAAAAGCCTTCACCCATCAGTTTTTGGTTATTCCACAAAGGAGGGAGAGAGCAGTGATTCATTCCACCAGCAAGCAGGTGGAAGCATTGCTGCAGCAGGAGCACCCATGTGTTCCTTGAAGCCAGAAGAATACTTGAACATGAGAATGCAATTTGGGCAGACACAATTGACAAAGGTTGTCACTGTAAGTAGGCACTGACCTCCTTCACACGACAACAGAAACATGTGGGAGAAGTGGATTATCAGATGAAATGCTAAAGGAAAAAAAGCTCTGAATGTAATTCATCAGAAAAAGGAGAACCTGAACACGCGGACAGTACAGCTCTCTACTAGGAGAATTTGAAATACTTCTTTTTATTTGTACAGGAACATTTAAAAGGGTGTTTATTATTGACTGTTCTCTAACACAATATTTCATTTTTAATCTACATGCCAATGCCCAGACTTGCTAAAATTAGCCTGCCTTACAAGGAGATGGAGGAGAAGATGATTACTGTGGTAAATTTCAGCTTCCAAGTATAAAACGGCCTCCTGAAATCAACAAACTGGTGTCGTGACAAGCCCAAGGTAATACCAAAAGGAACATCTGAAGTCTGACTGCTTTTCTGAGCAGAGTATTGGTGCCTTTGTCATACAGCTCACAGGGGAGAATGGATCCTTAGAATCACAAGGACAACACCAGTTGGCCCAGAAGGGACCTGGGGCAGAGCAGTTGGTTGGCAAGCTGGTGAGATTCTTGCTCCCCGCACCAGAACATCCACTTCTCTGCTGTCAAGGCAAGAAGTTCTATTCAAGCTGCCATTCCCCATGCTTGCTCTTCCAGCTGCTGCTTCCAGCTGGCTGCTGTTCCACTCCACTCTGCCTTTCTTTTTCTTAAACATCTTTCTTCCCAGTGAGAAGCTTCAAGTTAGGGACACACAAGCACCAGCTTTCTTTCTTTCTTTTTTTTTCTGAAGGTGGGAATTTGCCAATTATTAGGACTGACTTACCGATCAATGGACTCACCAAGCCTATTGATTGATTACTCAGACACAGCCACTGGGAAAACCCTTTGGAGGAGCAGGAAACAGTTCTGGAGCTTGAACAGGGAACAGATTCTCTTCAGTCGAAACAGAACAGAGCAGAAGATGCACTGGCAGTGGAATTGTGCACTGTGTTCATGAAAGCAGAGCAAAAGATGAATGGCTTTTGAAGCAAACACATGAAGGTACAGCGTAACATACAACTCTGTCAAGGAGTCAGAGGGCATCTGACTTTTCCTTTTTGCCTTGGGTAACTGAGGGCTCTGAGAAGGGAAAGTAAAATAGAGGTTGATTAATCTTCTTGATTGTTCTTCTGACTATCTATTAAACGTGTTGGAAAGGTAAGTGACATAATATGAGCTGTACTTCAGAAGAATAAAGTACCACTGGCCTCCGAGTTGCAGCAAATAAAGAAATTCAGATTCTCAGGAGAACAGCCAGGTGAATGGAGAAGCCTTTTGCTCCTGTACCACATGCTGCTGCACCTAGGAAAACGCTCACTTACAGAACAAAGCCCCATTACACTGAAGCCACAGTAGAGGAGCACAAAGCCAGCTGCTTTCCCACCTCCAGACAAACCTCACTATCACAATTATTACACATCTGACCACAAACTGCTCTTTAACTCACAGAGGTACCTGTCTTCCAACATGCCTTTACTAACAACCACCCCTGAACACACAGAGTGAAACGCTGCTGGGAGCCGCCGCGTAACAAAGAGCACAGATGGAGGAAAGGAAGCTGCTTCAATCACTGTCACCTCGGATTTTTCACTACTGAAAGGCTCCTTCATCTGCTGTCAATCCGACTGCTAAGGAAATCCAAATTCATCCAGAAAAAACCAGAGCAGCTGCAGAGGCTGGTGATGATTCTGCATAGGCAGACAGCGTCACAACAGCCAGGGGAACCCTATAACATCCACCCCTGTTACATGAGAGCTGCACAGAGGTGCTTCCCCACCAGAGGCCAGGCCTGCAGCAGCCCTTGTGCTCCTAGGCAGAGGGACAGGGCTAATCCGTCACAGGATGACACACGGGTGACAGGAGGGCAGCAAAGGTGACAGCACCGATTGCCACCCAGTAAGATAAAGAGGTGGGAAAACCCCAACCCAGAACAAACATGCTCTAAAAGACCATCGGGCACGGTCATCAGTATAAATCTACAACATGAACAGAAGCCAGGAGAGCCTAAAAAGCACCAAACAGTATCACTGTAAATCTAACTTTTCATCTCCATCAGTAGCCCAAAGAAAACGTATCTTGTAGACACATTAAGAGACAATTTCAAAATAAAGATGAACGAAATCTAAGTACCAGCTCATCCTACATGCACCATTACACAGTACCAATTCTAAACTGCATCTGAACTAATTCATTTAAGATTACACATGGATGGGAAACAAATAGTGTTATTTGAAGAAGCTGGGACCCGAATAGTTATTAAATAAACGTTCTTAATTAAGACATAACTGAAAGATTTGCTTTGAGGCTCAGGACATACCCACTGGTATGAAGGCAGGCCTCCAGCATGAAAGAGATAAGAGCTGCACACACTCAGTGCTGGAAGACAGCTGCTTCCCAGGCACATTTTAGAGGAAGACCTTAAAACTGGAGACTATATTCCCATTAAATGTTCCCATTAAAACCCCTTTCACACTTTTTTTGCATATATATTTTCTTTCACTTTCCCATTTTTTTTTCCTCCTGTTAAAGGCGCTATTATACTTTCGCCACAATAAAGTAAATCCTCTTTCTGTGTTGTCAGAGGTAGTCATAGGGATTTGCACCAATTTATAGTAACAAAAAAAAAACAAAAACAGCATTTGAAATCAAAGGATGCAGAGAAGCCAACGTTCCATATATGCCTTCAGAAGCTTAACTCTGAGCAAACAGGGCAGCCTCTCTTCACTCCTCATGAATATTGAAGGATGTGGCTAACCAAACAACAGACAACTGCGTCAGGCAACAGCATCCAAATGGAAGCAGTGAAAATATAAAGCACTGGAATAATCTGCTCAAGAAATGCAGTGGAATTCCCAGCAATTAAGAGATTAGACAATCACCTGTCAAGAACATGGCCAGTGACCTTCCCCCAGGACACAGCAAGAGGCTAACCCAAGGTCTCCCCTTTCGTGTTGGTGCTCAGTACTGTCCCAGAACAAAGAATGCCCAGGAAGAGCCATGAAGTAGAAGTAAATGAAGAACCACTCCATACAGCCTGTCCTTACAATAAGGGCATGGCACTAGATAGATCTCAGGATGCTGCAGTTTCCACATCTCCTAGCAGCTGTAAGCACAACGCGCATTTGGCAATGCCAGCAACATGGACAACCAGTGAGAATATTAAAAAGCAGAATAACTGGACAGGAACAGATGTTAATAGTCTCCCCAGTCACTGTTCTCTCATTAGATAAAGCTTCAAAGATACAGAGAAAAAAAAGCTTCCAATCTGCATGGAATATCCTTCTCATTGGAGCATACTCTGGTCTGAGAATGGAGTTGTGTCTGATAAGTGTTCTGCAACACTCTGAAAGCAAACTAAGGCTTCTGGAGGGAAACAACTGCAAAACAAAACAGGAGCCTAGGTCTCTGCTTGCAAGCAGGCTGCTAGAGGATTGCATGTTACATGAAACCGTTAACCACTTCAACACCCTGAGTAGGGATCTTCACGAAAACATACTGCAAGGTTAAACCTGCCTTGGCAAACAGGGAAATTCTGATGAAATGGGCAGTAAGGCAAGAGGTTGTAAAGAAATGAACGTGGGGAAGGCAGGGTGGCCTCCATTTTTCTCATCACATACAATCAGGATATTCAGACTGAAAGAATTAAACAGCACTAGAGCCACCAACAACCGGCATCACCCGGCTGCTCCCCGGCCACGCTGACATTCAGCACAGCAAAGCAGACAAGTTCTATGCACGGTCACTTCTGCTTGCCTTTTAAGCACACCCTGAAGCACTAACAGCTCTGATCCTCGCACCAGCCCTCAGCAAGGCTGCAAGCAGTGCGTGCTGCTCTTGCATGTCCCACTCCACTGGAGTGCTGCACAGCAGTGCCCTGCTGCGTATGTTCACTGCACCGTGCTGCTGGTAGCCCAAGCTCCTCTGGAAGACTTCAGCCAAAACAAACGCTCTCCCCCAAACAAAGTTGGGAAAAACTATTTGTGTTTGCACGCTTAGGAAGCAATGTGAATACAGCAGATACCTGACTGGTGGTGAGAACTTAAGTCAGAGAGCTCAGAGCCTTGCTTCCCAACCCTGGAGCTTATGTTTAAGACAGTGCAGTGCGGTGCTCAGGGGATGCCTTGCGTTTACAGCACAGCAGACTGGTGTGTGTCATGGCCCCATCCTTCCTGACAACACTGGAAGGATACAGTTTAGTTACTCTCAGGAGGCAGGCACAAGCTGTTCTTTCTGTAAAAGCCGCACAAAGATGAAATCTGCTAAGCAAAGATCTGCTCTGAAGAACCTATCTCATGGCCTCTACCAAGCTAGCACTCACTATTTTGCAGGTGCTTATACTCTGGTCACTTCAGGGATGCATTTACTGGCAGTAACAATTTGCACCTATCACGTGAAAGCCACACAGTGGAGCAGCTCCTGTCTCCAAAGCAGGGAAACTCAGCAGAATTTTCCCAGTGAAACACTTAAATTAAAAAAAAAAAAAAAAAGTGGCAAATAAAAGCGCCTTTATCTCATATTGAGGGATTAATTTGAATATTTTCTGTAGTAACATAATCAGCCTGCAGCTCCGAGCCTGATGCAGGGATGTGCAGTGCCTGTGAGAGCAGGGCTCTCACACCTTTCACCACAAGTGGTAAAAAAAAAAAAACAACAAAAACTAACGACCAGCAGCTAATTCCCTACTGCAGAATCTACACTGAATGGAGAGCAAAAATAACAGAGCTGTTCCCTAAGTGTTAACGTTTTGGCCTTGGTTGCTGTAGGAAAGCTTGGCGAAAAAAACGATATCCAGATCATTTCTGACCTTCCGCCGGCGTGCTCTTCGTCTTGGTCTACTCAACCCAAGGCTCCATTCAGGCAGCTCTGCCATATCATCAGAGCAGGAGCTCACAGGCACAGAATGGCTCTCAGAACACAGCTGTGCCTTGTATCATCGAGCAAAGGCTGCGTGCTGTTCAGCAGTCTGTAGGTAAAGAGATCACAACTGGGGAACTACACATCAGTTCCGTTTGTCCCACACAATGAATGCTTTTTGTGATGACCGTCACTGAGGGTCATTATCTTGTGTCAGGAGCTTGAATGCAAACAGGGCTTACAAAGGAGCAACACGTTGCCTTCAGGACAAAGGCAGATACAATGGTTAAGCTGCAGACATGGGTGTTACCAAAGCATGACTTCAGGTCAAGGAAGCTGTTTGAGGGAGATGCAACAAAGGAGTTGTCTGCTGAAAACATTTATGACCAAGTGAGAGTTGAAAGGGTTATTCTCAGCTGCTGGTTTTACAATAAAATCAACATCAGTGACATAACCAAGCAGTGCCTCAGAATCTAGCGAGGGAAATGCAGGTGGTGTATCCAAGCAGACTCCAAGCTCTGCACAAAGGCAATGGACATCTCCAGCGAGTGACAGCATTCCCACAGGAGGTCTGGTGATCCTCACGGATGAGGCCCTGGCAGAAGCCTCGAAGAAAACACTCTGAAGGTTTTAACAGGAGCCTTCAAACTTCAGCAGCTTCATAAAAACTCATTTACCGAGAGAACACAAAGTGTCCATGAGGTAAAGCAGCTACAGCTGACGCACATTTGTGGTGGTATAGGGTTTTTGCCTCCTTGGATTCTCTCTCCTCACTGATATCCTTGTCTCCTCCTTCCGAATGCTCTACCTGGTCACCGACAGACCAAATCCACAGACAGTAACGAGAAATCAGAAAAGCATGACATACCAACGAACGCAGTGTGTTCCACCAGCTTTAATGGCTGTGGCAGTAACGGATGCTGCGACTCAAAGACAAGGCGTTCCCAACTCCACAGCCACCCCAAAGTACAGAGTGCACACAGCAGCCACCCAGCAGGGCTTTCATTCCGTGACACCAGAGCTCTACCCTTCAAAGCACCAACAGAAATCCCAGAATATATGCTCTCGTTACTTCCTAAAGGACATTCTTCAATTCCCTTTCCCACGTATCCTTCCACTAAAGCAAGGCTGCAGGGAAACAAAGTTACATGATGAGACACCAAAGAAGCCACGCAGGGATAGGGGAAGAGGAAGAGTGTAGGGGAAGGAGAAAGGGGAAGGGGTAAGGGAAGGTATAGGGAAGGGAAAGGGGAAGGAAGAAAACAAGCTATGGCATCCTGGCTGCCCAACTTGTCTCCCGTCCAAGCTCCAAGCAGGCGCTGCCCTACAGCTCCCACTGTTCCCCAGGGGTCTCCCTTCCAAGTTCTAAACCCACCCCCCACCTGCTTAGCTAGAGAAGAGAGACAAGATGGCACCTTGGAATGGTAGGATGGCCATAGGCACCAATGGAACGCGCACCGGCTCTCTTAGGAGCACCGCTGCGGCCACATGGGAATGAAGGCACAACACAGACACACAGCCTCATGGGGGGAAGGGGCCTCCTGGAGCTGCAGCAGGCTGTCACGTCAGCTCGACCATCTTGTGCAATTCCACCCACACCAGCAGTTCCCGTAGCCCTGGTGAGCACAGCTAGGAACAGCGGTGCAAAGCCTGCATGCTTCTTACTCACTTAGGTTGGAATTCATCAGTCATTTGCAGATGAAGTTTTAGTTTCCACTCTTAAACGCTAACACATGGGTATCTTCCCGCTCCTACGGGATTCCTGCCCTATAAAGGAGAAGGAAACCCCCACGGGAGGGGGGAGGGGTTTACAAAACCCATAACACATGCTACTCTCTACCATTAAAAAAACAACAACATCATGCATCCAAGATGGATAGTTATTATTTTATTTTATTGCAGAAATTACCCGACGTTTAGGAACGCGTCTGACACACAGATCTCATCCTGCACACCTCCGCAAAGAATGCTTTTCTCTTAAGAGCCAAAGCAGTGCTGTTTCCCCTCAGCTAACCCGCCAGCACTGCACCAGCGTGCCATGTGGTCGCAGAACACAGGCTCATTTATTCACAGAATAAATGGCACTTACTGTGGTGAACTCCTGCTCAGCAAGGCACGCAGCTGCCTGCATGCTGCCCCGTGCTGCTAACAGAGCACTGGTTTGGGGAGCCACCAAAACAACTCTCCTTCCAGCTGGCCCAGGGGATGCTGAGCAGCACACCCTCTTTGCCTGTCCCTCGTAAGGGAACGTTTTCTTCCAGTACAAAAGTGCTCCTGAGATCTCATAATCAAAACGGACAAAGTTTATACTGAAGCATGTTTCAATCTGGGATAGGTGATACAGCCTGGACTCAGCAAGGATGTCTTGGCAAAGAATGTCTATTTCAAGCACACTGTTACTATTAAAAAGCATTTTACAAGACTTCCTACAGAGATGCAAACAAAACAGCTTGCCAAATTGTCACAACCAGAGGTCCTCGTGACATCAACTAAGGACCTCAGTTACTGGCTGCTCTCTCATACACACAAGCTGGCAAGTGGTGAAACCATCATCTGCACTGAGGCATCCAGCAAGGCTCATCAGGAACTGGGAGGAAGCTACAAAATCAGAGCTAAGTCTGAAGATGGACAGAAGTGCCCCTCTGCAGCTCCTCCTCAGCTCTCTCAAGCTGCAAGGGGTGCTCACCTTATCCTGAAGGCAAGGAGGGATCTCCCTGAACCAATGCTTGCCTCAGGGAGCACATTTTCACACTGAAAAGTTGCAATGTATGGTCACAGTGTTCTCTAAAGCTCTTGGAGGAACAAAGGGAGGTTTCTGCATTCTGATCACCTACTGCACACCAAAAGTAACCAAGTGTTTGGAAAAGAAAGAAACTGTGTATCGCTATAACCAGAACAGAATCAACAGGAGAATTGTGTGTTTGCTGCTCTCAGCGTGCCTTGTGTTACCTACAGAATTTCCTGATCTTCAGGGGGGTGTCTGAGTCTTTTTGCATCTCTCTAGAACACCATTTACAAATGTTACGATGAAGGTATGTTCTTATCCCAGCAATAGGACTTCCCTTAGTAAGTCATCACAATTGTTTCTCTCCCACCAGGCTCAGCTGCCTACTAAAATTGTATTTGAAACGTCAGCAAACCTCATAGTGCAGTGAGCCTGTGCAACAAAGGGAACGAGCAGGAAAACAAATCTGAGGTGCATATTCTCCCTCAGGAAAGGGGACTTTCCAATCAGAAATATTCACCCCTAAACATCCTGAGCTTCTCATTTTGACGAGGCATCAAATATTTAATGTTCATAAACCTCCCCAGCTCTCAGGAGGTGCGCTGTGGACTCAGCAGGCGTGCTATAAAATGTATGCAACATGAAGGACAGGCTACAGAGACAGCAGCTTATCTCCTGTGCAGTGTGGAGACCTCTGCCACAGGGCTCTGGATACCAGCTGCTCTGGGAACCATCACATGGATGCACACGGAGGCTTGGCCACATCAATGGGATACATGGAAGCAGTGGAGACCAGGAGCTGCCACGTGCTGGGGAGATGCTCTGCACCCCCACCGCTACCTCCTGCTGCAGTAAACCCATCAGAGAGTCCATTGCTTGAGCAACCCTGCCAGTCGCACCCTGCCTGCTGCAGCACAGCCCCGGATCCAGCTCCCCACTCCTGTTCCCCACTGTCGCCATGCCGCAGGGTGGCTGTGCTGCAGAGCCTGGCCCAACGAGCAGCGCTTCCTTGCAGTGCCCACCAACAACTCAACACAGCACTGCCAGGGAGAGAAAACCAAGGGGCCTCTGGTTCCACAGGAACTTCTTGACACGGCCTTGGGATCCAGTGGTTTCTTCCAACCGCCCGATGGATCGCACCACAGAAACGCACTGGATAACTTTGTCGCCTGCGGATGGATGGAAACTCGCTACACGAGGAGAAAGCTGCTCGGGGCGCAGGGGGACGGGAGAGGCCCTCCAGCACCGCAGGTGCGGCAACACGGGAAAGCCGGGCGAGCACCGCTGGCCCCGCCACGACAGCCGCCGTCGTGCCGAGATCGGAGGGAGCTTTTGTCCGCCGGCGAATCGCGGACGGGATGAACCCTCCGGCACCGGAAGCACCGAACATCGGTACTTACAAAGCGGCCCCGCGCAGCAACGTGACATTCACACAGCCGCCGGAGACGGCATTCGCCAACGCCGCCGCGAGAAGCGCGGGGCTCATCCCGCCGCCACCGCCGAGCAACTCCGGGAGCTCCGGGCCGCGCCCCCCCTCCCCCCCCCCCCTCCCCCCCCCCCCCCCCCCGCGCCCCGCCCCGGCCCTGGCCGCCCTCCAGCCGCCCCGCCGCCCTCCCGCGGGCCGGGCCCAGGCTCCTCGCCGCCGGCCCCCGCGCTTTTCCCTCCCCGCCGCCGCCGTTCCCGCTCCGCCGCCCCGGGGCGCCGCGCGGCGGAAGCGCCACCCCCCGCTCCGCCCGAGCGTCCCCCGCCGCCCCCCGCGGGCCCGGGCCGCGGGAACGCCGCCGCCGCCGCCGCCCTCGGAGGGGCCGGGCCCGTCGGCGGGAGAGGGCCGCCGCGCTCGGCCCCGCGGCCCCGGCGGCCCCGGCGGGGACAATGAGATGGCGGCGAAGAGCGCCGCGCCCGGGGGACCCGCCGCTCCGGCAGGAGCCGCCCCGCCCCGCGCCGCCTCCTCTTCCCTCCCCTCCCCTTCTCCTCTCTCCTCGCACGGGCAGCGCCCGCTCCCGGCCCGGCCGCCGCGGAGACCGAGCGAGCGAGCGAGCGGCCCCGGCCCGCTGCCCCCGCCCCTCGCGCCTCCATCTTGGATCGGCGCCTCCAGCGCCCTCCCTCCCCCGCGCCCGCTCACCTCGGGCCGCGCCGCGCCGCGCCGGGCGGCGCCCCGGGAGCCTGCGGAGCGGCTGGCGCGCGGGGTCCGGGCGGGTGCGGGCCGGGGCCGGGGCGGCGGCGCCGGCGGGGGCCGCGCTCACCGGAGCCGCAATCCTAAACCGCCATCTGGCGGCATTTCCGACCGCCAATGGCGCAGCCGCCGCCGCGCGCCGGACCCCCGGCGCCCCCTGGTGGCCGCGCGCCGCCACTGCCCCGCGCCGCCGCCGCCGCCGGGAGGGGAGGGGAGGGGCGCGGAGGGGTGGGGCGGCCCCGCCCGGCACGCGAGAGCCGCGGGCCGCGAACGTCTTTCGCGCGAAAACGCCGCGCATGCGCAGCGCCCGCGCAGCGCCGCGGCGGCAGAGGGGGCGGGGCGTCGTCAGGGAGACGGGACACGGGCGTCGCCGCGGCGGGGCGGGATCCAGCCCGGGGCCGCGATGCCGCCCGCGGGGGACGGGCGCTGCCGGCCGGGCGGGGACGCGAGGCCGCCGCCGGGAGCGGGCCGTGAGCGCGGCGCGGCGGTAAGCGGCGTGGAGCCGAGCGGGGAGCGGCGGGCGGGCAGCGGCTCGTTTCGGAGGAGGCGTGCGGAGGGGGCCCTGCGTTCCCGTTATATACAGGTGCTCCAAGTGCGCGCAGGACGGCCGGCAGCGCTCGGGGCGCGCGCCCAGCTCGCTTCCCGCTGCCCGCACACGGACAGCCCGTGTGAGTGGCTGCGGGCCGTGTGCCGGGCCCCACAGCCCGGGTTGTGCGACCTTGCTTTAAGCGCTCGGGTTCCCGTTCCCGCCCGCTGCTGCCCGCGCGGGACTGCCATCTTGAGCCCCGTGCCCGCCGCCTCTTGTCTCCCGTCACAGAGCGCCCTCAGCGCGCCCCGCGGCTCCGCTGCCGCCTTTACAAACGCGTTTCGTCTCTTTTCTGCTGCGGGATGCTGGTAGCGAAATCCATTTCTTTGGGGGGGGGGTTGCTATTCGTTATCTGCTTCAGGATGAGAGGGCTGCATCTGCTGTTGCTCCAGTAGCAGCACCTCTTGTGTGCTGCTTGCGTCGCTGTCCTTGTGCTTTCCCCACACGCTGTGGAGATGGAGGTGTTCGCGTGGGGCCGCTCCCAGCGACTCACCCTGCGTCTAACCTTAGCAAGGGGCTAAGAATCCTCAGCCTGACCATTTTAGCAAGGTTACTCTTGATTGCTTTTTCCCTTTTTTTCCTCCCTAACGATGCCCCAGCGCTGCTGTTCCGGAGGAGCACGGCCCCGCAGCACATCTCGTCCCATTCTGAACAAAAATCAGAAGGTCTCGCGCCTGTGCTGAGTGTCGCTTTCTCTGCTCAGATCGCTCTAACCTGTTCTGTTTGCATTTACAGTTCCTGTTTAGATAACTGGACAAAGATGTAGCTGACAGGCAAGCGTTCTCCCCTTCTGGCTTGGAATCAGACCTCTCAAGAGCAGGTAGAGCCTGCGTGCCTGTTTACTTGGTGGGGCAGCGGTGCCTTCTACAGGAAGGCCGGGAAGGTGACATTTCCCTGCTGCTGCCTCATTTGGAAGGGCTCTTTGCACAGATGGTGCAGGGAGCTGTGCACAGCAAACTGAATTAGGCTTAGAGCAGATCTGTCTGCAAAATCGGCTACTGGAAATACGATGTGAAAAGAAGAAGGTATTTGAACGCTGTCAGTTAGTGTTAAAAAATGTGTTGTTTACTCACAAGCTAGCTGTGCTCAGGGATATTCTGCCTTGCCTGTGTTGTTCTCTGGGCCTTTATAAATGAGGCTGCCATCTCCTGCCAAACTTCTGTAATCTTTTAAAATTAGCAAGCAATTAGCACGTATCATTCATTACAGGGTATTTACTGTCCAAAAAGCTTTACAGAGAGAACTCCCTCAGAATACAGATAAAGCAGGATGTTATACAACCTGTACGTAACGAGAATGCATGTCATTTTCAAAATGTGGCAAATAAAATGCAGTTAAAGCAGAACCAGGAACAATCCACAAGTGCTTGGATGTGGCCCATAGAAAGAGCTTGTAAACACCGTCAGAATTTGCATATTAATGAACCTCTCAGTGTTTGTGAAATAACGGTGCATCCCTGTTTTTTCCTTCAGAGCAGGACATTTCTCTGAGGAAATGGATTCGACTTCCCAAAAATATCCAGTCAAAAAGCGAGTGAAGATTCATCCCAACGCCGTAACAGTGAAATACACATCTCATTATCCCCAGCCAGGAGAGGAGGGATATGAGGACGGGAACGAAGACACGGGTGTATTTATGGAGGACAGTCCAAGGACAAGACTGCTGAATGCTGGCAAGAAAAGGGAAAGGACCTTTTTTGGTACGATAGACACGCAGCTTCAGCCAGCACAGCCGCCCAAACCCAGCGAAATGGGGCATCTCCAGAACTTCCCTGAAGGAAATACTCTGCAGTCAAGGAAGATGTGGATAGTCCTTTTTGGATCTGCCGTGGCTCACGGCTGCGTGGCTCTAATTACACGGCTAATTTCTGATCGCTCCAAAGTGCCATCACTAGAACTGATTTTCATCCGTTCCGTCTTACAGGTGCTGTCCATTACCGCTGTGTGTCACTACCACGAGCCACCCTTTGGCCCCAAAGGGTACAGGCTCCGGCTCTTCTTCTACGGGGTCTGCAATGTTATCTCCATTACCTGTGCTTACACGTCTTTCTCTATAGTTCCCCCTAGTAACGGGACCATTATGTGGAGGGCTACCACGACAGTGTTCAGTGCCATTTTGGCTTTTTTGCTAGTAGATGAAGGAATGGCTTACGTAGACATGGTTACGGTGGTGGGCAGTGTGTTTGGCGTTTGTCTGGTCATGATCCCCAACATCGTCAAGGAGGAGAACTCCCTACTGAGCACCTGGAAGGAAGCTTTTGGCTATACCATGACCGTTATGGCAGGTTTGACCACCGCTCTCTCCATGATAGTCTACAGGTCAATCAAAGATAACATCAGCATGTGGACAGCGCTGTTCACCTTCAGTTGGACGGGAACGGTGTGGGGAGCATCCACCATGTTCTTACTTCAAGAGCCAATCGTCCCACTGGATGGAGAAACCTGGAGCTATCTCCTCGCCATCTGCCTGTGCTCCACAGCAGCCTTCCTGGGGGTCTACTACGCCTTGAGCAAGTTCCACCCTGCTCTGGTCAGCACTGTGCAGCACCTAGAGATAGTCATCGCCATGGTCCTGCAGCTCATCGTGCTGCGCATCCTGCCAGGTACTTATGATCTTGTTGGGGGAGCGGTTATTTTGGTTAGCGTTTTTTTCCTAGCGTGTTACAAACTGTCCTGGAAGAATTTAGGAAGACAAGATTATCAGGAGATCGTGGATTCTTCCATTAAGTGACCTGCAGGTTTGTTGTCCAGTTCTGGACAGTGTTATGTTGTATCTGTTATGTGTGTGACCACGTGAAAGTAACACATTCCAACTCTGTCGTGTTCTAGTGTACTGGTCAGGTCCTCTTTCTGCTCTGTAACTTCACAGCTGATGTAGCAACACTGGTACTTCCAGATTTCCATGACAGGTGAATTTGTTGTAGTGCATACAACCAGTGATGTTTGTCACATGAGGAAGGGTGTTCACCTCCAGCACAGAGGGTAGTGGAGCACAGGACAAGCTGCAGGCCTGTTCTGCCTCACTTTCCTGGACAAAGTAACGTAGAGAGAGAGGGATTCGTGAGCAACTGTCGTTACTGTGCACTGTGGTAGTAGGAAAATGAGCAGTAGGGACATTAAAATGGTCAACCAGGGTGTTCGTATCCTCTGTAACACTTCTTGTGCTTTGGATGTAACATTCCAAATGAAGTAATGCTAATGTTTCCGTGATCATCGCTCGTATTTCTGTTGTGCGTATAAACAAAAGAATGTTATCAGTAAAGCTTTTTGTGCTCTGTGGTTAAGCTTCTGTCTGAATGGACACAGGAAGCCCAGACCTCTAGAACTTCCTTCCCACGTGCCCTCGAGTGGATCTGCAGTTGTGCTATGACTGTGAAAGAGAGCCCCAGGAAGATTCAGGCTAATAGCAGATCTACTTTTGGAGCAGGGCAGTATTCCTTCTCTAGAACCACACTCTCCAAAAGAGGTTTCAAGCGTTAAGCAAGAGAGGGGAAAAATAGAGGCTGCAATTGGGACTGAGGTGTGAGCAATGGTGCTTACAAGGAACAGCCTGGCAGGCATCTAGTGACTGTAAAACCATTCCTGGAACAGTCAGCGCTAAACATTTTTCCACCCCAAAGAAATACTGCAAGCTTAGTGTCCTTTCAGCAGTTTTCTAAGTCAGCGTGTTTGGGTCCTAACAATTCAGTTAGAAATTAAATGGACGAAAAGCACTGGGGTGTAATGGGTACGTGGCATCCCTGGCCACGCTAACAGCACATTAAGAATCTGTGCCCACAGCTGTGCTTTCAGCAATTAATGCAGCCCAGTAATTGCATTAATCCCTACTGCACATCTTTCCTACTCTGTTGTGACCATCACTTAGAAATGTGAGGTCAGCCATTTGCTCTCATCTCTCTCATCCTTCTGGGAGCCCCTTGGAACTGCTGGGAGCCAGCTGAAAAGACACAGCAGGAGGAGCCTGAGCACACGAGGGCTTTGTTTTGTGCCCTGTGCCCACCAGGCAAGGAAGAAGCCATTGCTGCTTAGCAGAATGGCTTAGTTAGTATACACAATCTGGTGAACCTCAGCAGTGGTTGGCATAGACTGAACGTGGGTCTCTGAACAGGGAGAAAATAATTCTTCCTTGCTGGTAAACACAGTCTAACAAAGAACACCACAAGTCCATTGCCAGAGTAGCAAAGAAGACATACCACAGTATTGTTTCTGATGGAAAACCTGAGCCGCTGCAGCCTGGCCCTAGGAACCTCAGGCTCCTGAGACCACCAGGGTGGCAGGGAGGAATGGGGGCCAAGCCCACCCACTAGCAGGAGGTGTCAGCAGTCACTGATGCTGTTCCAGGTATCAAGGATATCTGGGAAGCAAGTGAAAGCAGGTGGTAGGCATGCTTTAGCACACATTCAGCACCCCCTGCCCAGCGTAGTGGCCTGAGTAATAACCCCCTCTGCACCCCCAGGTGGTCTCCCTGACAAAGGTGCAGCACTGGGTCATGGATTGGCATCTGTGTGGCAAGTCCAGTTGCTGTCTGGAGCTGAAAGAGGGACGTGAGAAGTGGTTTGGCTAAGGGCAGGCTGTGGCTGGCACCTGAAATACGAAGGAGCTCAAAGCTGAGAGCTAATCCACCACACAGGGGTGCAGCTGACCCCAGTGGAATAAGCCCAGAAGGAAACCAGAAGATGAGATGTGGAAGGCTTTGTTCTTACCGTAGTTCCTCTTAAGTCCCAGAACACTTCAGCCTCTGAAAATACGCCTGCGTTTATCCCATTATGTCACCGTTACTGCACTGTGCTTCCCTGCTCAAGGGCAACAGCAGCAGCAGGGAGTGACCAGGGCCCCCTGCTGCCCCTCCCTGCCCACCCCCGGCACTGCCATCCCTCCTGTGACCTCAACCAGTCCAGCTTCCCCCAAAACACCATGGAAAATATGTGTTACGTGGGAAAATGCCACAGCACTGGCAATCACTTTTATTCCTATGAATATCCAGAGATCAGATTCCCCAGCATCAGTCAGCCCAGCACCAGCACGTGAAACTTGTCCTCCTAATGTCAGTGATCAGAGCAACTGCCTTGGCCTTGCAGGGTGACACGTCTCCTCGGGCACTGGCACGCATTAGGGCACCTGCAACAGCCATTTATTTTCAGAGCACGTGGAGACAGCAACAGGAGCTCTGCCACTGTAGGAACAATGGGGAGCAAGTAATGCAATGCAGAGCTGGGAAAGCTATGCCCAACGCTTTCCCAGCTGAAAAAAAAGCTTTTGTGGCTTAGGGCTCTGGCAGGGGCAGTGCAGTGCCCAGCCCCAGCCTCTTGCTGCGCTGCTATAACTCATCTCTCTTTAGGACAGATGGTTTTTCTTCCTCTCAGTGATAAGACAGCAGGCAACCTTCCTTTGTGGAAAACGACCAGTGCAAAAGCCTTCAGCTCCTATGGCTTCCACGCCTGTTATGCTCTGGAGGGAGCCAAGCTTTGACTCTTTGAGAGACACGCAGAAATGTGCTGGCAAGCAAGGAGTGCCTGACAGCCGTGCTCCTGAAATGTCTGCACCATGCAATAGGGATGACAGAGTCCTCAGCAAGAGCTAGAGGAGCTGCCCCAGCCCCAGAGTCGCAAAGCCATCTCCTCAGCACAGCCCCCAGCTCCCTGCTGCCACCGGCACGCACCTGCAAGCTTTTCTGCTAAGGCACTAGCAGTTTGTCTCCATGCCGTGCAGACAGAGCAGCCACACTGCAGTTGCTGCGAGTGCAAGGCAGTAGGCAGCTAAGCAGAGCTGGCAGCACGCTGCTGCTGATGCAGAATATCTCACTTCCTCCTCCAGCCACTACTTCCACATTGCTGAATCGATCAGTCGGCTTGGCTGGGTTGTCAGGCAGAAGATTACTCCTGCCAAACCCTGATTCCAAATTGACTCAGTGTGCAGCCACTGAGAAGATTGGACATAAGAGCAGAGGGGCAAATCCTGTTTAGCAGTGGCTTGCAATCGGTTCGGTCACCATCCTGCCCCTGCACAACCAGCACCGTTGCCACAACCAGTGCCCAGGAGCAAAGCAGAGCACAATCCTACCCTGAAGACCTGGGTGACAGTGATTCCTGGGGGCTACGAGGCTTGGTCCTTGCCAAGCTGTGCCACAGCCTGCACGAGGTCCTGCACTACCAGATCCACGTCCGCACGCGTGGTGTCTCGGCCCACGCTCAGCCGCAGGGCGTTCTGTGCTATGTCACAGGGGATCCCACAGCTCAGCAGAATCGAGGAGGGCCTGAAACAACACAGGGATGAGCAGGTTTAATTGAAAAAAAACAAGAAAACTTATCACCAGGCAGCACTGCAGAGCCTTAACGAGGAGCACATCTGTACAGATGCACTCCAGGAGGACTGCTTGTGTTCCAAAGGCATCTGCTCCACCCAGCTCCTTTCCCGGTGGCAGATCTGGCTTTTCTCCTCCCAGAAAGAACCTCCCCTGTGTTTCTACTTGGCATTGCTCTAGATCAGCCCAAAAGGACTTGCTGTCCCCATATGCGACCAAAGGAGTCCCGTGGAGACCCAGTGTGGGCTCAAGTGGGAGACCCGGACTCACACAGACATAAGGCACATTCTGTTAGGGCAGTGCCAAGCACAGAGGAGCACTTCCAATCTCAGCTGCATCACCAGAGCCAGGAGGGACAAAGTCCTTCCCAGCAGCAGTCACGCATTCCAGCTGTGTTTCCTGACCTCCTTTGCTGCTCTTCAGCCCCTCCAGAAAGAACACTCCCTTTGCTCCAGGCAGCGATGCCTACAGACACCCACCACAGTCCCTTTCCCTGCCTTCTCTCCCTCCCTCCCACCCTCTCTCCCCTGAAAAGATGCCCTGCTCGGGCCAGCTGCTCACCGATCTCCTTTCTCAGAGTGGCAGGCAGCCCCAACACTGGCGAGAAGGGTTTTGCAGTGAGACAGCACTCTGCGCCCTGCAACACACACAAGTCTCTCAGTGCTGCCTCCCTCTGAGGCCCGCTGCCCAGCCAGTCTCTATGCCCGAGCCACAGCTGAGCTCCCCCATGTCTCAGGCATGCAGCACGTTGTGGCACAGTGGGCAAGTTAGACAAAGGAGACATGAACAGAGCTACCATGAAGGCCTGAGCCCAAGATGGAGACGTTGCAGGTATTGCAGAGTCGGTTGGAGCCTGTAAACTGGCTGTTGAAGTGGATCCTCAGCTTTCCAAAGGATGCCTAGAGAATTTAGAGGGCTGTGAGAACACAAGCAGTTCTGTCCTGGTGAGGAGGTGGCTGGGCCAGAAGGACATCGTCACTCCAGCTCAGGGCTCCACTCTGCAGGCTGAGATCCAGGAAGGGGAGAGACAACAGGAGCCAGATCTGCTCACCTCCAGCCTCGCCTCCAGGTAGTCCCGAACATCCCGCATGTGGGCCTCATAGGCCTCCCAGTTCCTGCTCACCAGCTCTGCAGCCTGAAAAGAGCCAGACAGGTTCTGTCAGTGACCTTCAAACAACTCCCTCTGCATGCAGCTGCAGCCCAGGAACAACCTCTGCAATTGCCAGAGCTCCTGCGTCTCCCAGCAGACAGTGCTCTGTGCAGCATTAGCTGTGACTGCCCCGCTGCTAGGGAGCATGCAGGGCAAAGTCTGCAGTGTGTACTTTGAAGCAGCTCCTTAGGCTGGCACCACAAACTCCTGTCTGCTTTTCTTGGGAGTTCCACTGTCCCCTCAAACTCAATTTGTGACTTTTAAAGACTGAGGTGTGCAGCAGGCTGTGTCCACGCTGGCTCTACCACGCAGCAGCCATGAGGAACCTCTCACCTATGTCCAACTCACCTTGCCAAGGCCAGCGATCATTGGGGTGTTCTCAGTGCTGGAAGAGAAGAGTGAGCAGTGACTTCTTTACCCAGACCTTCTGGTCCACCCTCCAGCCTCGTGGCACAAATGCTCCCCACACGGAGCCCCTCACCACTGCCAGGAAGCTCACTGACACAGCTGGGAAGGGACAGCTCACCCTGGGGGTGCAAAGCTAGTTCCCAGACACACACCCATTTCCCACCCCAGGACTGGAGGTGACAGTGCTGACACCTCAGCTCAGGCTGAGCAGCCCGGTGCAGTTTTGCCACCAAACAGCCACCTTACCCTGGCCGAAAATTCCTCTCCTGCCCGCCTCCAAAGAACATGGGGTGCAGTGGGGTGGTGGTCCCAGGACCACGCACATACAGCGTGCCGATCCTAGGGCCGTAGAACTACAGGTGAAAAGAAAAAGAAAACAACTCACACTGACTCCGCAACACAGTGCCAGGTGCCCCGGTGACAGACGGCGGCCTAGACCAAACTGAGTGCCCTGCAGAGCTGTCCTCAGCCCTCAGCCACCTCCTGCTGTCCCTTCCAGACAAGTCTTCCTCACTGGGAGGAGCTCCACCACCCAGCTTTGCAACCCCACAGCTGTGCCCCACAGCGCTCTCCCAGCAATGTTCTGCTAGTTGCCCTGGCCTGACCAAGCAGAGATGTCCACAAACACAGTGTCCAGGCCTCATACAGGGCTGTACCTTGTGTCCAACGATGGTGAGGTAATCCACCCCCAGCTCCTGCACATCCACACGCCCTTTGCCAATCATCTGCGCTGCATCCGTGTGCACCAGGATCCTGGGCAGCCCCTCCGCCACTCTCCTCTGGTTGAGGCCACGGATGCGCTGGCTCAGCTCTGCAACAGGCTGACAGGAAGGGAGTCTGCATCTGAGGAACCACGTCCTCCCTCTTATCAAGCACTTTTCTACAAGGATGTCTTCCGGACACCTTCCTGGCTGCGTCCCACCCCACGTGCTGCAAGACTCACCATGATGACCCCTGTCTCGTTGTTGGCCAGCATGATGGTAACCAGGCAGGTGGTCGGCCGCACCGCAGCGAGAACGTCGTCAACCTCAGCCCGCCCACTTCGTGGGGACACGGGCACGAAGGTGGTTTCTGCAAGATAAGAAACAAGTCCCCACGTGTGCTGGGAAGCCCCACGGTGCTGCCCTAACACTGCTGAACAGCGTGCCCACGCGCGCAGAGTCCTGCAGCGTTCGATGCCAGCCACACAGCACACCCAGCTTCCAGCAACGTGCCGTTTGAGGGCAGCCGGGGCCACATACCCGCATCCCAGCCCCGCTGCTTCCTCCCCAGCCCGCTCACCCGCCAGGCTCTCCTTGGCCAGCTGCTCCAGCGGCAGGCGGATGGAGTCGTGCTCCACGTTGGACGTCACGATGTGCGGCGCGGCCCGGCCCTGCCCGCGGCTGTCCCGGCAGTACCTGAGGGCGGTGTGGATGACCATGTTGTTAGCCTGGGGGGAGGAAGACACAGGGAAGAGTGAAGCCCCGCGGGGCACACAGCACCCGCTGACCCCACACGGCCCGCCCTCACCTCCGTGCCCCCCGAGGTGAAGATGATGTCCTCGGGCCGTGCCCCCACCAGCCTGGCCAGGCTCTCGCGGGCGCTCTCGATGAGCTCCTTGGCCTTCCTGCCTGCGGGACGCGGCTCGTCAGCCCCACCTGCCACGGCCCCGCGGCCTCGCACCCCGCCCCGCCTTACCCGCGGGGTGGGAGCTGCTGGGGTTGCCCCAGGCGTAGCGAGCCGCCTCGTCCATGGCCCGCGCGGCCTCGGGGGCCAGCGGGGTGGTGGCATTGTGGTCCAGGTACACGGTGCCGCGGCCCGCCGCCTCCTCCCGCCGCTCCATCCCGGCGCCCATGGCCGCCCGCCCCGGCACCGCGGGAACCGCCCCGCCCACCCCCCGCGGATGGCCCCCATTGGCCGAGGGCTCCCGGAGCTGCGGGGCTCCCATTGGTCCCCGGCAGGCCTGGCGGCCAATCGCGACGCCCGCCCTCTCCCGCCGTGGGCGGGGCGCTCGCTCCCACGCGTCCCGAGCGGAGAGGAAGGGGCGGGCGCCGCGCGCCGAGCGCTTCCGCCGGGAAGGGCGGGCCTTCCGGGAGAGGGCGGGCGGGAGCGGGCGCGGCGCTGCCCCTCTCCAAGATGGCGGCGGCCCCCTCGGCGCGCTCTCCCCGCTCTGTCGTGCGCAGGCTCCGCGGACCCCCCTCCAAGATGGCGGTGAGCCCCGGGGAGGGGAGGGGCCGGGCGGGCGGGGGCAGGGCGCGCCGGGCTCCGCGGGACCCCCGCGCGGGGCCGCGACGCGCGGAGGGGATCGGGCGGGACGGGGCCCGGCGGGGCGGCGGCGTTCGGGGAGCGCGCCGTGACTCAGCGCCGCGGGGCGGGGCCGGGGGGGGGGGAGGGGGGAGCGGGAGTTCCGGCCTCGTGCCCCCGCTGCGGCCGCCATCCGCCGGCCCCGGGCTGGGGGGGCCCCGCGGGGCGGCCTGGGCGTCGGGCGGGCGGGGCCCCGGGGCCGGGCCGGCTTCCTGCGCGGCCGGGAGACGCGGCGGGCACCGCGCGGGCCGAGGAGGAGCTGCCCGCCGCGGGCCCTGAGCGAACCCGGCGCCCCGGGCGGCCTGGGAGCGCCGCGATTTGTGAAGTCCGAAACGCCATTAAGCTTAATTGATGTAAACAAACGCGCCGCGTTAGGCTTTAAACGGCTGCGCAGGAGAGCGAGAGCCGCGACCAGCCGATAGCGGGGTGGGCTGGGCTACCGCGGCCACCGTCCAATGCGTCGGGCGCGTTGGAGAAGCCCGGATCCCATTGGCCTGGGCGCCTTTCCTCGGCTGTTGATCCGCGCTGCGGTTAGAAGTGCCCCGTCTCACGCTGTCGCCTTCAATTGCTGCCTTTCAGGTTATGTCGTAACCACGAGGCGAGCGAGCAGTGATGGAATCACTGGACACCGAGGTGAAAGCACGGAAGACTCTGGGAACTGTTGAGTACGTAGAGTCTTCGGGCTTCACCCAGGGAATCCTGCCGACGAAGAAGGATGTGGTTCAGAACATGCTGTACCTGCTGCAGCCCAAAAGAGCCGGGCAGGCCCAGCGCTCCAAGGAGAACGCGGCCCAGCTGCTCGCCGAGCACCTGCAGGAGCACTGGTTGGTTTGCAACCTGCACACCATCGGGACGCAGAACATAAAGAAACTTATCCTCAAAATGTACGAGGAGTTCACCAGATTGTACCAGACCAGGAAGCAGAGGCAGAACCAGGCGTACACGGAGAGAGCGGACAGGTTCAACGAGAGTTCTGAGAAGCTCTTCGACATCTTCTGTGCGGACACGCAGGTGAGAAATAAGCTGGAGGAATACAGCGGGATAAAAATGACTGGCATCGAGCTGAAGTTTCTTGAAGATCAAAGGAGCGAAAGGAAAATGTACTACGAAGATTTCACGGACAAGCAGGAACTGAAAATGATGGAGAGAAGACAAAAGATACAGTGCCTGGAACACTTCAGAAAGCTCGCCAGGGAAGAGAAGGAAAGAAACAAAGCGAAAGGAACGGCGTTCAAAACTGAGGAGCACAGTGAAGGCACGAGTGTGGATGAGGCCTATCCCGTGGACGAGGAGAACGGAGGGGCTCCAGCCTTCTCGCTCAGGGGCAGAAGGAAGCGCCGGTGCACCGCGTGGTCGGCCGGTGCCGCGACCCCTGCCAGCGATGCCATGCCCCTGGAGTGCCAGCATATACGGATGAGCATCAGGAGGGTTAGGCCTGGCTTCTACGAGACTGTGGAGAAGGCGGAAAACTGCTAGTGTATGCCGTGGTCAGCAGGCAGAGCTGCTGGAGTACAAGGTGGCAGTGCACACGTTAGGCAAGTTTGAGATCCCACAATCGAATTGGCAGCGTTTGTTTGAGATGCCCAGCCAGAGCTCAGGAACATCCTGCCTCCGGGGGACGACGCTGGGACGACGACAGCGGCAAGGACTAAAACACATGAACTTGGAAGGATAAGTAGTCATCAACTAACGATGCAAAGGCTCAAACCTAGCAGATGATCTAAGTTGATGTAGCCTATTAGCCTCTTCTTCCAAGGTCTTGTCTACATCAGTGGGTTTTTGAAAGTCTCTCACCATTTCTGAGCCAGCGGTGGCCTAACAGGACTCCGATTTACTGCAGGGAAATAACTTGGACTTGTTGCTGATAGAAAATTACCGTGCTGAAACGCCCTGAGCTCCTGCTGATGTCAGTGGGGGGGAAGGGTGCTCGGCCCCTTTCGGCAGAATTGGCGTTTCTTTGAGGAAGGAAACTAGTTTTCTCGTGTATGACCCAGTCCCAGAGAGGCGTGCTGTGACTTCACAAAGGGATTGCTCTCCTTCTTGCGGAGGAGAAGAGAGATCAGGAGCCGTCTTGAGTGCTTTGGTTGTAAAAACATTGACGGTTCTGAGTATTTTATTCCGGATTCTGTGTTGATGACGTCTCCTTGATCGGGATAAACCTTCCTGCGACCGAATGAGTTTTAATATAAAATCTTTTAAGCTAGGATCAGAGGTGTGAATCCTAAACGAACTGAGAGTTTTATCTTCCCGGGGAGAGGGGGTGGTATTAAGATAGAGGAAAGGATGCAAATTGCATTATTTAGTTATAAGATGGGAAAAACTTTATAAAATATTATCCTGTCGTCTTAGGATATAGGGAAGGAAGAAATCTTCCCGTGTGTAGCTGTGGTATTTGCAGCAAAAGGCTCCTTAATCTGGACTCGCTTCTCCACCCCCTGTAGGTACGTGCCGACCAGCAGAGTGGAAGTGGTAGTTTTCCACCTAGAGTTTCTTTGAGGAAAGTATAATCCCCTTGCCCACGTGTATCTTAAGCAGTGACATGTCTGTGGTTTTAGATATATGCAGTACGAGGGTGTCTGCCATTTTTTAGTTAAGATTGCTTTCCTGGTTTTTAAATACGAGTTGAACTTTCTACGAAACCCAGCGCTGGAGGTCTCCCTGGTGAGATTCCCAAACCTTGCCAGATTTTATCTAACAAACAGACAAAAAAAAGCAGCAAGTCTCTGTCCTCAAACACTGGCAGAAAGAGCTCCAACTTGCCTGGTTTTCAAATTTACCTTTCAGTGTGAACATTTCCCCACTCCAGTATCTCAGCTTCACCCCGTTTCTTTCCTCATTGTCCTGCATATCATTTTACTGATATTAACTCGCACTGTTTCATTCTTTAGCTTTTGCTTCCTTTAACAATAAATGCATGTACAAATAATTTTGACAGCTCCTGTTACTTTGATGCATCAGTTCTTGGACTGCTTTGAAGTCCTATGCCAAAGGAGGAACGGAAAGCAAGTTAGCTGCTGTTCAGATCGAGGTGCAGCAGAGCTAGGAAGCAGAGGAGGCGGCGGTGGCAGCCCTGGCCCCGCTGCTCAGTCAGGCTCAGCTGCATCCGCTTTGTCCCTCCTCCCGAGGACGGATCCGTCCGGCTCTGAGCGATACGTCGGCTCCCCAGCGAACCTGCTCATTAGTAATGGCCGGGATCCTTACTCTGTGTCTGACGAGTTCTTGGTAAGTTGCTCCAGAATACTCAGTGAGCTCAGCGTACTCCGCATCGCTCGTAGCGCCGTCGCAGGTTTGATAGCATGTTTGGTGCCCGCGTTCTGCAGCGCCCTTCAGCCTCCTCTGCTCCAGAGACCGCAGCCCTCTCCTCTCTGACGTGCTTCACTGACTTTCCCCTTGCAAATGATGTCACGTTGAAACTATTTGCCTTCCGGCCCTGAGATGCTGGACTCCGGCCTCTCGCTGGGCTCCTACACCAGCAGCTCTGTTTCAGCAGGGAATATAGCCAAGCTCGGACCTCGCAGAGTTAGAATTTTTTAAATAACTGCTGTAAACCCCCCCTTTGTACTACAGGTATAGCAGGTGGTAGAAGTGCTAATGTGTAAAGCAAACCCGCTGGGGCTGGACAGAGTACGGAACACAGCTCTGTAGTGCTTTACGATTTTCAGGGAATTTCAGGTGGTCGGATCCGACCTCCTGCATACCGCAGGGAACCGCGTTTCGTTCAGGAGCCCCGAGCTCAGCCCTCCCGTCCCAGCTCAGCTGGCGTCTCACAGAATGCCGAGCCGAAGGCGTTGGGACTCTGCCGCCTTCCTCGGTTATCCGCTTGTTTGTCACCGTTGCTGTTTTGGGGTTCAGAAAGATGGCGTTGTAGGCTGTGATTCGTTTCATGACATCTTGTACAGGCTGAGCGGTGTTATGACATTTAAATCATGTTTTGTTTCTTACCTGGGTTTGACTGTGGATAGAGCCAAAGCCTGGCTCTGCTTCTGCTGCGACAGGGGGGAAGATTTCTATAATGATGTATTCTGATTACTCTTCGTTGGGACCATGGTGCCTTTTTAATCAGGACAGTAAATCTTGTCCCAGGACTCTGTACTTTTGTACGTTAACGGTTGTTGACTTTCCTTTTTTGGTGTGTCCCAAATAAATTAATATAACATACTTCTGGGCTTTTGTTTCTTCTTTCTAAAGGGGGAGGAAAGAGGAAACCGAAGCTGAAATTAAACTCTGCTACGCTCTCCCTACCAGGCTCTTGCAGGAGCAGCTGCGAAGCGTGCAGGTGGACCTGCTCTCATCTGGACCACACAGGGCAGCAGTAGGACAGCCTCTAGGGATAGGAGGACAGTCTAGAAGCCCCATGTGGAGCCTTTTTCCCAAAGGCACTGGAGCCCCAGGGTGGCAGGAGGTAAGGGGAGGGCTGAAATCTGCGCCTGGTGGCAGGGTTTCGCTTTGGCTGCTGGTGTGCTTCAGGCACCGAGAGATCCACACCACAGTGCCTCTCCTTCCTGGTAGTGATCTCGTGGTCTTGCCCTCTGCAGGTTCCCCTTTCTGCCTGCTCTCTCCTGACTGTGGTTCAGGGATCGTAAGAGCTGAGCACAGGGCAGGCGTTGTCTGAGAGACGGCTTGGGAACGCGCTGTGGGACCTGGGTGGGAAGGAAGAAATGGTGAAAATGGTTCCTTTGCTTCACCAGCTTGTCAAGGGAGGAAGAGGGATTGGAGATGCAGCCAGGAGCTGCGAGGGGTCCGGGTGGATGTGGAGATGCTGATGTAAGCGGGTGTTTGTGGAAAACGCTTTCAGCAGCTGGATGGCACGTGGCAGTGCTGCTCCCCTACCTTGACACTTGTGCTTTGGTTTTTGCAGGAGGAGCGCTGCAAAAAGGACATCCTGAAACCTGAGTGTGGCCAGCCTCCAGCCCTCAGACCCAGGCAGGGCTGCTGCCAGCCCCCGGGACTGTCTGACTCCTCTCTGCAAGCAAGAGCTGACCTTTCATGGCCTTTGAACTGCCAAGGTCTGCTCTAAGCAAGGTACTACGGAAATAACCATCCGGACTCCCAGTATGTGCCCCTTCATCTGGCACCTGGCAGCCCCCGCTCTGCCTCCTGCCTAGCATCTCAGAGAGGGGAAGGACCACCACAAAAAGCACCTGAAATGCAAATTACTGCACTGCTGAACTGGCTGGGCATGGAAAACAATCTGTCCGTGATTCAAAGCACAGGTGCAGTCACAGAGTTGGTATTCAAAACAAGTCCAGTCAAGCCCAGCAAGCAAAGTGCCGTGGGCACACAGCTCTCAGCTGCTCTGGGCAGCACCCCTGCACCAGGGAGCACCCCTTTGTAGCCGTGGGCATGAGGGCTGCCCCTGCAGGGAGTGTCACAGCCTCCTCTAGGAGCTGCTGGACAGCTTAATAACCCAGGCTGAAGGCGACTGGCAGTGCAGCACAGGGTGGGGCCCTGTGCCTGACCCCCATACCACAGCTGCCAGGGCCTGCAAGGGGAAAAAAACCCACTTCAAATCCTGAGAAGAGCTCTGGGGAAGAGAGTTTTGTCGGACGAACGTGTTAATTGATTAACCAGAAATGGATGAGGGCATTTCCTGTCCTTGCAGAGGGTGTTGTCTTCTTGTTGTTGAGTTTCTGGACAGCAGCCACCACCTGCTGGCAGGGCTTTGCAGCCAGCGGAGCCACGCTCCAGCCCAGCCACATCCGACCCCGCTGTGCCACCACGGCTCTGCCAGCAAAAGTAGTGCTGTGGTAGCAAAGCTGATGGCAAACAAAACCATTGTGAGTTTATTGAGCAGTGCATCTGCTGTGCTTTCCTCACAATGTGACCTCATTAAAAAAAAAAAAAGCTCTCTCCAACGTCAGCTCATCCCACCTGCCTGCAGCCTGAAGAGACAGGAAAATCTGTCCAAGGAAAGCTGGAGAGCAAAGCTGCTGATTTCACGCCTTCTGCTTTGGCAACAGATAAAAGTAGTGATGCTACAGATAGGGCTCAGCTTGCCACTTTGATTCGAGGCACTGATAATGAATATCATTCACAGAAGTTATGGCTGCTTTGGTGCCACTGAAAGACACAGCTTCATCTCTTGGTTTGTAGGAACCAGTAGAAAGTTACATCAAAGCATTTCATTTTTGTCAGCATGGTCTGGTGTAGCTCCTGACAGTGCCCTGGCAGTGGTTGGTTAAAAAAAACCCACAACAATGGGGACTTCTACAATTAACTGGTGATAGAACCACTGCCAGCAGCTTGTGTTTGATGATATAGCACCACACTGCACATCAAGAAAACGTATAACAAAAAAATGGATAACATTGTGCAGATCGTCACAGAAGCTGTGAAGTCCGTAAAGCCCAAGGGGTGGAATCACTGCCAGTTCCAGGAGAGCTTTAGAAGAACGGGCACTGATGGTGGGAACATCAGTTGCTAAAAGGAAAATGACTTCATGGATTGTGAAATGAAACCTAATGCTTCAGGGAACCCAAAGGGGAATTTGTACCCGAACGTGAAGATGGTAATGGCTCCCAGATTCAGCACTTCTGTGGCTCTGACTGCTCATTTAAACGAGTTCAGTGTATGTCTTCAAGCTGAAACTGAACTCACCTGCACTGTTCTAGACAATAGCAGCATTGTAAATGACACCTACGTTATGGAAACCCGACTGATGGCGAATAATTTCACACATTGTGATCCGTTGGCCTGTGAGCAACAAGAAATACGCAGCCATGCTTTCCACTGCCACAGAGGGAGCTGGGAACAGGTTGCAAGAGTTCCCAAAAGACAATCTTTTTGTATTTCTGTACATTTGCCACTCGTTTCAGTTGACATAAATACATCACCTGTGAATTTTCAAATGGAATACGTAGAGTTGCAATCAGATGTTCAACTCAAAAGCTGTCGTGTCTCTTTGGCAGGCCATAAGCCCTCTGTTAACAGAGAGAAATAGGGAAATACCCTTCACAGCCACATCATCGCTTTTTGGCAGCGTGAATGTTTCTGAATGATTATTGTCAAGGATGAACACAGGAAGAGTAATATTTGGCCAAACATCTCTGCTGAGCACCGGCAGAGCTCGGCAGGAACGGCACGGGGCCGGCCTGAGGTGTCAGTTCCGCAGCTGTGAGGTCAGCCACCACTTTAGGTCTTTGTTGCTGTTTGTTGTGTTTTAATTAAGAACAACGCATTAAAATAGTTTTGCTACTTACACACATTAATATATATTTTATACGCAGCCCAAGGCAGTTCCTGTTAGCTCAGCGTGGCCCAAACAAGCTGTAAGGATGGACAGCCGTGCTGGACTTGCAGACATCTTTACAGTACCACTTCATAATGTGTGCAGCTCTGTGTTGGTCCCAGCTCTGGTCCTGGCTGCAGAAGTGCCATCAGACTCTGCCCTGCAGCGTGGGGATGGCTGTGCGACCCCGAGAGCTCTGAGTGCAGCTGGAAAGCTGTGCTGGGGCAGTCCCAGCTGCCTGGGAGGCAGGAGGGATCCTTGGAGCTTTCCTTTTCTGTCTCCTGGGCTGGAGCAACCAGGTGTATTACCTCACATCACCCCCAGGCTTTTTTATGCGAGGCACCCACAGAGTGCCAATTCCCCGCTCCTCTGCTCCCAGCATTTCCCATGAAGTTGCTTTCTTGCCCAATTTCCTATAGCAGGCAATTACAGCGCTGCAAAGCAGCCAGGTAATCCCCAGGTGCCTTCGTGACACCGCCTGTCATTTTGACAGCGCCGCATCACACCCAGACATGTCTGACGTTTCTTCAGCCTCAGCGTTTCTCCTGCAGGTGTTTGTCAGCTGCTGTGCGTGCAGGTGGAGGTGCGGTGTGCAGGGGGTGCAACTGCAGCGAGCACTCGTGTTTTCCCCCAGCTGCGGGGCACTGCTTCCCACGTGCGGCTGAGTTTCTGGATGAGAAGAGCAGGTGCTGTGGAAAGTCCAGAAATTTTGGGATGACGCCTGGCTGACCGCAGGGACGGCGAGGTGGGGGCTGCCTCTAACAGTGCTCTGCCTCATTCCCCCCCCCCTCCTCATTCTTCCTGGGGTGCTCACCACGATGCTGGGTGTCCCGCACCGTTAGTGGTGGCTGATGCCGTGCCAGCTGCCAGGCTGGTGCTGCCCGGAGATGGGGAGCGGTCATGGCACGGGGCAGCTGTGGGCAGGAGGTGTGATCTCGGGTTACGTGGCCTTGTACAGAAATGAGTGGGGCTGACGAGTTCCCAGCAAGCAGGGTGCGTATTAAAGAGCGTCAGGGCCGGCTGCAGGGCTGCAGCAGCATGGCCGGGCTGGGGGGGGACGGACACCTGCGGCACCTGCTGAAACTGCACCGCACCGAGATCGCCATGGCGGTGGATGATGTCTTCCCACTGCTGCACGGCCTCGCCGACCACGACATCGTCCCTGAGCACGTCTTCAAGGTGAGGCCGTGGGGGGCGGGGGTGGGAGAGCACCGTCCTGGCCCCGCTGCGAGGACGGGGGCTGCATGGTGGCACTCGCCTGCGTGTCCACGGGTGTCGGTGGCATCGGCAGGAGACGCTGAGCCAGACGGAGCGAGAGGGCTCCCACCGCGCGTTCCACGCACTGCTCACCTGGCTCCTGGGCCGTGATGCCACTGCTGTCCGGGACTTCTGGGCCGTCCTCTTCAAGGACTACAACCTGGAGCGGTACAGCCGGCTCCGGCCCCTCCGCACTGCCTTCCCCGCAGGTGGGAGGCCAGCATGGAAGGGGCAGCAGCCTGCGGGCTGCGCACGGGTGGAGGTGACACTCTGGTCTGACTGTGCCCGTCCCCATCTCTGTTACAGAGGTGGACCTTGGGCAGCAGCACTGCAGCAGACGCCCGTCCCCCAGCCCCATGGCACCGACCCCACACAGACCCCAAGGCAAGAGAAAAGCCCCCGAGGAGCGGGATGGGGCCCGGGGGGCACAACCCTCACCACGGCACACGGCCAGCCCCGGTACAGAGGCCTGGCGGGGGGTGTATGTGAGGAAGAGATGTGGGGGGCACTCGTGGTGTCAGCCATGGTGACAGCCCCCCCAACCCTGCTAGGGCTCCTGGCAAAGGCAAAACCTGTGAAGAAGCCTGAGAACGTGGACGCTCCACGCACACCCCGTACCAGCGGTGAGTGCTGATGTCCTCTGGCAGCCAGGGGGACAAGCACAGGCTCAGGTTTCCCCCCACAGTAATCCTAGTTGTGCGGTGACCGTCTGGGTGATGCCCCTGGGGCTGCAGAGCTGCCAGGCTGGGCAGAGGAGTGTGCTGGGCCAACCAGGGGCAGCAATGAGGCAGTGTTTGCCTGTGCAGCACGCTGGGCCACAGCAGGGGTCTCGGGGCTGGCTGAGCCCCCACCCCACAGGCCTCCAGGCTGCCTCGGTGCAGAGGGTGGTCATGGTGGCAGCCAGTGAGGTGTCTGTCACCTGCGGGGCTGCCGGGGGAAAGCACGTCCTCTTCAGGCACACACAGGAACTGGGTAAGTAAGTGCAGGCACCGGGCAGCCCCCAGCCTGCCAAATGCTAAGTTTCATCCCCCAGATCGGGAGCCCCCGTCCTTGGGAAGGCTCCCAGAGATGGACGGGGATGACAGAGACGGCACCTGCTGGAGCAGTGCTCCCCTCTCTTCCAGGCAGCACTAAGGCAGGCAGCAGAGCCAGGGATGAGCTCTGCATCCCAGCTGCCGGTGAGGAGCTGGGGGCCAGGAGCAGGAGCCACAGCCTGAAGCCTGCTGCTCGACACAGGGCACCCCAAAGTGTACGCTCCCCACGCACCAACACACACCCTTACAACTCTACGAGCCCGCCCGGCAGCGGGGGCCTTCCCTTTCCAGCTGCTGGCTCCCCAAAGCCCCTTGTCTCACAGAGCGGGGAGATGTGTGTGACCCCCCAGGGCCGTCTGCCAGTGCCCCCCGTGCACAGCCAGGACCTTGCACCCTACCAGGTGAGCTTGAAAGGCAAAGCGGGGCCATCAGGGTGTTCCTGGTATATCCCTCTGTACTGGCCCAGTCCAGGCAGCCTGGGGCTCAGCCACCACTGGGCTACAACAGCCTGGGAGCAGGAGATCCCCGTCCCAGATACAGTGTACTGTGTTTGTGACGGGAGATGCGGGGACAGTGGGTGGCAAGTTCCCTGCAGCCTGGGTGCATCCTGCTGCCGATGCGAGCCCCTGTATCCCTGCCCATGGCAGGACAACGAGGATGAGTGCGCGGTGTGCGGTGACGGCGGTGAGCTCATCTGCTGTGATGGCTGTCCCAGGGCCTTCCACCTCCCCTGCCTGGTGCCCCCGCTGCCTCGTGTCCCGAGGTGAGCCCCGGGTTGGGATGGGGCTCCAACTTACTTCACATCCCCACTGCCCCTCACCGCTGTGCTGGGGCTGTGCAGTGGGACGTGGCAATGCAGCTCATGTGTGGCCAAGCTGGGCCGGCTGCAGGACGCAGACACGGCTGCAGAGCAGCCCTCTGCCATCCCAGAAAAGGAGGAGCATGGTGCCCAGCTGGGTGGAAGCCACGGGAGCACCTGCGGCCGCTGTTTCTCCAGGATCTCTGCATCCCAACACTGCCCTACACGTGATGGGAACCATGGGTGAGTCCTCACTGCCTTTCCCAACCTCACACCCCAAACCTCTCCATTTGTTCATACTGCTCAGAGGGTTCATGAATACCTTGTTGGTTTGCAGAGGGCTGTGGCTTTGCAGCTCCTGTGTGGGCACCCCAGCAGCAGGCAGCCGGGAGAGCACCGCAGCTGCTGGAGATGTGCTTCAGGCAGCAAAGGTTGGTACAACCAGGGCCAGTACCGGTGCAGGGGGTACAGGTGCTGCTGGGTAAAGGCTGCAGGTGATGCTGAAACTGTGCTGGAGGGGAAGCGGCACAGCCCAGGCAGAGAAGGACGGAAATGAGCACACGATCAGAGGTGGGGGTGACACATCTCCTCCCACAGTTGGAGAATGGCTCAGCGAGCAGTGACCCCATGTCAAGCAGGGAAGAGCTCGATGCCCTCTTGAGCGAGGTAAGACACGGGGTACACACAGAGCATACCCACGGGGGACTACGAAGTACCCCAGAGTAGGTCCACAAACTGTGGGAAGGAAGATGAGAGGCAGGGTAACAAAGAGAGGATGAGAACAGAGTGAAAATGGAGAGTAACAACATGTGGGCTATCCCACAGGGAACCTGGGATGGGATCCTGCAGTGGGCAGTCCAGAGCATGGCACGGCCCCTTGCAGACACACACGGGCTCTACGACTAGTACATGCTCCACACATGGAAGCTGAAGTCAGACAAGATAACGGAGAGTACAAATAAAGAAAAAGTGTGCAAAATAAAAAAAGAACAATAAACAACCGAGAAAACAAATACAAGGAAGAGTGTACACTAACTCATTAACAATTACACACAACGATGGTGGCATGACATCCCTCAAAACAATGCACACGAACTCAAACAACCAACCCGACCACATGTGACAAGGGGAAAATACAGCACTGCAGCCCAATGAGAAAATGGAAGCAGCGTGCAGCAGCTGGCTGTCCCACGAGGTCTCCCATCCCAGTACTCACTAGCCCCAGCCCCGCTCAGCCTCTGAGATCCCATGAGAGCAGGCGTTATCACAGCACTGTGGCCGTACACACCTCCAGCTCCTGCTCCTGCACCCACACTCTTGGCAGCAACGCAGCCACCCGCCACAGAAGGAGAAAAAGGCCCCAGTGCCGCAAAGCCCCAACACAACAAACACAACTGTACGCAACCCAGCACTCCCTGCAGGTCTACAGCCCACACCGACACTGCTTACCTTACCCTATGACACCAGCACACAGCGAGCCGAGGCAAGGCAGCGGGAACGGGAAGGGAAAGGGGACGGGGAAGGGGAAGTAGAGGAAAGAGAAAGGGGTAGGAATGGAGAATGGGATGAGTAAGGGAAAGGGATGGGGAAGGAAGAAAACAAGCTATGGCATCCTGGCTGCCCAACTTGTCTCCCGTCCAAGCTCCAAGCAGGCGCTGCCCTACAGCTCCCACTGTTCCCCAGGGGTCTCCCTTCCAAGTTCTAAACCCACCCCCCACCTGCTTAGCTAGAGAAGAGAGACAAGATGGCACCTTGGAATGGTAGGATGGCCATAGGCACCAATGGAACGCGCACCGGCTCTCTTAGGAGCACCGCTGCGGCCACATGGGAATGAAGGCACAACACAGACACACAGCCTCATGGGGAGGGGACGCAGTGGGAGAGGGGAGTGGAGGGGAGGCGAGGGGAATACTCAGTTCAGAAATGACCTTAGAGATCACCTAGTCCAACCACGACCCAACCATACTGCCCTCACTCTAACAACCTTCTGCTAAATCACGTCCCTGAGCACCACAGCCAAACCATTGTGAAACACAGCCAGGGATGGTGACTCTACAACCTCCCTGCGGAGCCCATTCCAGTGCCTAACAACCCTGTCTGTAAAGAACTGCTTCCTCATATCCAGCCTAAACTTACCCTGCCTCAACTTAAGGCCTTTTCCCCTTATCGTGTTGCTGTCACCAGTGAGAAGAGACCAACCCTGCTCTCTCTGTGAGCACCATTCAGATATAGGTAGACAGCAATGAGGTGTACCTTCATCCCCTTCTTCCCAGACAAAACAGCCCCAGTTCCTTCAGTCTCTCCTCATAGGGCACACTCTCCAAGCCCTTCACAGCCTTGTTGCCCTACTTTGGACCTGCTCCAGCACCTCCATGTCCATTCTGTACTGAGTTGCCCAACACGGAACACAGAACTGAAGGTGAGGCCTCTCCACTACTGAGTACAGGGGCAGGATGACCTCCCCAGTGCTGCTCACCACCCCAGTCCTCATCCAGGCCAGGATGTCACAGTGCTTCCCAGCCACCCGGGCACACCGCTGGCTCATATTCAGCCCACTGTCCATCAGCACACCAACACCAACAGCCCTGCCCCTCAGGCAGATTTCCACACACATCTCCCCACCCTGGAGGGTTGCCTGCGGTCGTTGGGACCAAAATGATGCACCCGACACTCCGCCCTAATGAATCTCACACAGTTAACCTTGGCCCATCCATCCAGTCTGTCCATGTCCGTCTGTAGTGCCCTTCTCCCCTCACGCAGATCAACGCTCCCTCCCAACTCGGTGCCATCTGCAAACTTACTGAGGGTGCACTCCATGCCCTCACCAAGGTCGTTCATAAAGATGTTCAGCAGAAGTGGCCCCAGCACTGAGCCCTGGGGGACACCGCTCGTCAGCGGCCGCCAACGGGATGGGACTGCACTGAGCACAGCTCTTTGGGCCCGGCCACCCAGCACTGCTTCACCCAGCAGCGTACGGCCATCCCAACCATGGGCACACAGCTTCTGCACCTCAGCGTTGTGGGGGACACTGCCAAAGGCCTTACTGAAGGCCAGGTGCTCCGCACTGACAGCCTTACCTTCATCCACTACACCGGTCACCTTGTCAGAGAACAAATCAGGTTTCTGAGACAGGATCTGCCACTCGTCAACCCATGCTGACTGGGCCTGGTCCCCTGCTTGACCTTTAGCCGCTCCACGATGGCTCCTGACATTATCCCTTCCATAACCTTCCCGAGCACCAAGGTGAGACTGATGGACAGGAGGGAAAACAAAAAGAAAGAAAAAGAAGGAAAAGTAAAGAAAGGAAAAGGAAGCAGCGTGCAGCAGCTGGCTGACCCACGAGGTCTCCCATCCCGGTACTCACTAGCCCCAGCCCCGCTCAGCCTCTGAGATCCCATGAGAGCAGGCGTTATCACAGCACTGTGGCCGTACACACCTCCAGCTCCTGCTCCTGCACCCACACTCTTGGCAGCAACGCAGCCACCCGCCACAGAAGGAGAAAAAGGCCCCAGTGCCGCAAAGCCCCAACACAACAAACACAACTGTACACAACCCAGCACTCCCTGCAGGTCTACAGCCCACACCGACACTGCTTACCTTACCCTATGACACCAGCACACAGCGAGCCAAGGCAAGGCAGCGGGAACGGGAAGGGAAAGGGGACGGGGAAGGGGAAGTAGAGGAAAGAGAAAGGGGTAGGAATGGAGAATGGGATGAGTAAGGGAAAGGGATGGGGAAGGAAGAAAACAAGCTATGGCATCCTGGCTGCCCAACTTGTCTCCCGTCCAAGCTCCAAGCAGGTGCTGCCCTACAGCTCCCACTGTTCCCCAGGGGTCTCCCTTCCAAGTTCTAAACCCACCCCCCACCTGCTTAGCTAGAGAAGAGAGACAAGATGGCACCTTGGAATGGTAGGATGGCCATAGGCACCAATGGAACGCGCACCGGCTCTCTTAGGAGCACCGCTGCGGCCACATGGGAATGAAGGCACAACACAGACACACAGCCTCATGGGGAGGGGACGCAGTGGGAGAGGGGAGTGGAGGGGAATACTCAGTTCGGAAATGACCTTAGAGATCACCTAGTCCAACCACGACCCAACCATACTGCCCTCACTCTAACAACCCTCCGCTAAATCACGTCCCTGAGCACCACAGCCAAACCATTGTGAAACACAGCCAGGGATGGTGACTCTACAACCTCCCTGCGGAGCCCATTCCAGTGCCTAACAACCCTGTCTGTAAAGAACTGCTTCCTCATATCCAGCCTAAACTTACCCTGCCTCAACTTAAGGCCGTTTCCCCACATCCTGTTGCTGTCACCAGTGAGAAGAGACCAACCCTGCTCTCTCTGCGAGCACCATTCAGATATTGTTAGACAACCTAAACTTACCCTGGTGCAACTTCAGGCCATTCTTTAACTTAAGGACACCTGTGCTCCTGCAGCTGACTTCTTCCACCAGTGATCAAAACAACCGCACACCCACAGATAAAGTAAAGGCAAGGGAAGGGAAGGGGAACCTACAACTCAGCAGAGGTCTCTCTCAGAGGAGTATTCCGCACCGACCCTGGTTTTTTTAATCATTTTTCTTTGTAAGCAAGTGAGCTCTGTGCTCTTCTTGCTATTTACCTTTTATTTTTTACATATTTCTCCGTTTTTTTCATACATCCCTCTGCGGGATGTTTGCGTACACACAGTTCTTTATCCTTTTACAAACCTAGGCACGCGCTGTCAAGAAGAAAAGTCACTTCTTCAGCTACTGCTGTTATACCCCAGGCATTCGATCCAGCAGATGGCGACGTGGTTGTGCTGGAAGAGCTCCTGGCAGCTTACACACCCTCCACACCCCGCAGCACAGAAGTGCACAGACGCAGTATTTGTCTCCACCACGTGTTACTGAAGCCCAGGCTGCCAGGCCTGCTGTCTTTGCAGGTCCTGCCCTGTGCCACTCGTGGCACTGCCTCAGACCAAAGCTGCTCGAGCACGGCAGCCCCCATCACGCTTAGCACCGCGGCGTGAAGTGTCAGAAATAACTCATTCTGTAGAGCGAATCTCTTGTGACAAAGTTTTAACTCGCCACCGCCACAGTGGCAAAGAGCTCACGACCTAAAACACATCACGGCCTCAGATTCCCTATCCCCACACGCCCAGAACGTATCCCATTCCTGTGCTGATGGAGTACCGCAGGTCCGCAGTCTCTCACGTGTTACCTCGTTTATCACGTCTGTCCCATCCGTTTCCCTAACCCGAGCTCTGACCCGGGTTAATTTTAGCCCGGAGAGATGAGAGGGAGGCACGTGACAGGGCTTACGGGCCCCGCGGGGGAGGTGCCGGAGCCGCCCCGGCCGGCGCGGGCTCCTCACGGGCCGGGAGCGCGCACACGGCCGTACCCGAACGCGGGCTGCGGCAGCGCGGGGCGGCACGGCGGGCTCAGCCCGAGGGGCCGCACCGAGCGCCCGCCTCTCCCCGCCCCGCCTCTCCCCGCCCCGCCCCGCCGCCTCCGAGTGAGGGAATAAAGTTGAGGGCCGGGACAGGCGGTGCCGTGCGGGGCCATGGCCTCGGAGGAGCTGGCGCAGAAGTTGCAGCGGCGGCTGCTGCTGGAGGAGAGCGGGGCGGCGGCGGCGGAGGGCGATGAGGAGGAGGCGGCCGCCCCGTGCCCGGGCGAGGAGGAGCGGAGCTGCCTGGCGGCCAGCGCGGACGCGGAGCTGAGCGCCAAGCTGGCCCGGCGGCACGACATCAACGAGGGCGCGGCGCAGCCCCGCCGCGCGGCCGTCTTCAACCCCTACACCGAGTTCAAGGAGTTCAGCCGCCGGCAGATCAAGGACATGGAGCGCATGTTCCGCCTGTGAGTGCCGGGCTGCGGCTCGGCCGGGCCCCTCGCGCCGCTTTCCCGCCGCGGTGTTGGGGGGGGGTGAGGGTGCCGATCTGCCCCGGGGCCTCCTCTGTCCGGGTGCTTTTGCGGGGCTCGGGGCGGTGGGTGCTGTGGGGTGAGGAGGCAGAAGGGCCCCGTGTCAGGGGCGGGCGCTGCGTGCCGTGCGGCTCCAGGTACGGCTGACCTTTGCTTGGCCGCCTCCGGCAGCGCGGCGTCCCCGCTCCGCGCTGAGGCTCCACCTGCGGGCTCCTTGGCCGCGCTTTGTGTTCCCTCCCGTGCGCTCAGACGGAGCTTGAGCGTGGCTGCTTCTGCTCCTGGGATGGAGTTCCACTCCTGTCGGGAATGTTCGCGCGAAGCGATGCGGAGAGCTGCTTGTGTAAGCTTAACCAGGGCCACGTTTCAGCCCTGCTCTGTTCCCTTTGCTCCTGCGTTGTGAGTGCCTTTGTTGCCTGTTTCCTTTCAGTGCCCCAAATCTCCCTGGGACCGGTGTTCCAGGAGGGGGGCAGGGCTGGCGCTGAAGATGCTGGGCTGCAGAGGAGCCGTGTGGGCTGCGAGGAGCTGCTTCTGCTTACAGAGGTGTCTGCAGCAGGGGTTGTAACTTATCAGGTCTTTCTCCTGTCTAAAAGCTGCCTCGAGCATTTAGAGGTTGGGCCAAGAGACAGAGTTTGCTTGAATGGTTCTACTTTACAGCTCTGTGGGGTGTTGCTGGCCCCAGACAGGACTGTTGCTGCGGGAGACCTAGCTGTGTGCTTGTGGCGAGGCATTCATTTTTCTGTGTGTGGCAGAGGTCTTTGTTGTGTGGGCTGCTTTGCATCAGCAGCCGGGCATGGGGAGGGAGGTGTCTGGGCAGGAGTTCTGCTCTGCTCGTTCCTGTGCCCCTTCTGGCAGTTGGTAAAGGGGTTCTGTGCTGTGTAGAGGGCTGAGATGTGGGTCTGTGAGGGCAGCAGGGCGAACCATGCTGGCAGCCTGCTGTGATAGCTGCGGGTAGGAGCCTGGAGTGGGCAGGGATACTGACTCAGAAGGGGAAAAGAAAAGGAACGACTGCAATTGGGGAAATAAAAAGTGGAAGAGCTGAATTGCAGCTGAATGTTTAGACAATGAGCTCATTAAATGCAGGCCTTACAAGTGAGAAATCTAGGCTTTGCAGTTGAATGCTAATCAGCAGTTCGGTGGAGCTGGGAAATGTTGTGTGCCCTTTGAGGACCGCATACAGGACGGAGCTGGGCTGCGTGCTCCCCGGCCCCATGGGGTGGTGGGTGTCCTCCATGGACACTGCCCTGTGCTGGTGTCGGCTGTGCTGGGGGCAGCTGCAGTTGGCTGTGGAGGATCTGCTCTTTGCTCCATCTGGTCCCAGCAACCTGTTTTAAGTATTGGCCAACACCACGTGCTCCAGAAGGAGAGGAAATACTCCTCTTAATTCCTGCCAGTCAGAGCTAGAGTTAATGTGATTAAGGGTTTTACGCCTTGCATGGCTTATTGGCCCCAGCAACAACAACCTAGGATTTTTATTACTAATGTTAGAAAATAAGCATTTGACAGACAGTGGTGTTGTCTCGTTGCCACCAGATTCTGCCACCGAGTTTCTGATGTTGAACTTCCCATCCCTGGGGTGTGGGAGCCCCTGCACAAGGATTTGCTCTGGCTTGGCTTGCCATCCTGCTTGAGCTCATGTCCCTGCTCCCAGGTGCCAGCATCAGGGTGCTGCGGCTGTGCCACCCCAGGGGCCACGGTTTGAAGTGCAGATGTGCCTCAGGTGGCAACAGGAGCTCTTGGGGTGGGCTTTTATTTATTTATTTTGGCAGAAAGAACCAGGAAGTCTGCAGCTCAGGCTAATTATAATGCGACCTAATTAGTTGCCTGTTCTGACAACGTGTGGTGATGGAGGTAACCACAATAACCTCCCTTCCCAAAGTCTTGCAGGTGAGCTCTGGAGTCCTGCAGCTCACCTTGCTGTGATCTCATCCAGGCAGAGGCAGCTTGGGGGCAGGCGTGTGTGTGAGCAGCAGGCTGTGCCTGGGCTGAGTGACCTCTCTGAGGTATGCAGCGGGGGAGGAAGGCAGCCACCAGATTAGTCTGCAGGGTGGGAGGAAGTGCATGGATTCCAGCATCGCTGTTGCATTTAGGGAATTTCATGTGCTGCCCACTTATTTTGTGGTGAGCGAGGAAGGCTGTGGTCACCCCATGAACCCCTCAGGCATCCCAGGGGGCCTGGGCTGGCTGCTGACCGGTGCTGGGCACCCTCACGTGCCCTGGGATGGCTGTGCTCCTGCTGTGACCGGCTGTCCCTGATCTGCCACCAGCTGTGCCTGGAGGCCCAGCGGTCAGGGAGGTAATCCTGATGGGCTGCCCAAGGCCGTGCTGGTTGCTCCAGCTCCTCGGAGGAAATCTGCCCCAGTGTGGAGGAGTTATCAAAGCTCATGACATGTAAGGTGATACGCAGTGCTCAGAGGAAATCAAGTGCTACTTAGAAAGGATTTTGAAATATTTAAGAGGAGATTATTACCACTTTAGCACCATTGCTCTGGTTTGTTTCAGAGCCTGAGTTAGCCCATTGCAACATGCGGGAGTTGCAGATCAAAGTATGGTTGCCTGCAGTGTGTGCAGCAAGCTCAGGTATACTGAACGTGTACAGGAAGGGCAGGTTTTCTTTCCAGTCTTTCTAAATATTCACGCTCCTTGAGAAATGCTCTTTGATCCTCCAGTGTTTGGGATTTCTCATTCAACTATCCTTTTTTTGTTTGGTGGCTTTCTTGTGAAGACAGCTGGTGAGGTAACTGCCAAGTCAGTACTGGTAGTGCAGTGCTCAGCTTTTCCTTCTTCCCTTTCTTCCTTTCCCGGTCCTTTTATCTTCTGTGGTATAAACCTCCAGCTGTGCTGCATAACACCATCGTAACGATTATACTAGCACAATAATTGTGCATAATAAACTTCTTGCCCTTAAATAAGCCTTTTCAGTTAAGCATTGTCTCTTTCCTTCCTTGCCCCTATTTCTGCTGCTGCTTTCCTCCCTCAGTGCCCCAGCAGTGGGGATGTGCTGCAGCCTGAGTAGAAGCGAGCCAGCCTGGGAATCTGTGTGCATCCTTGTTGCAGCAGATTTTGGCAGCAGCTCAGTGTCTCATCTGCTGCCAGGATTGTTACTGTGGCTGTACTGCAAAGCCTTACTGTGTCGGCCACGGTGCTTGTAGCTGTGTGCAGTGTCCCAGCTCATCCATGGGGCCACAACTGCCCTGTTGCAGAAGGGGACCCGCCACGGCCCTGCTGCTGGAGCTGCCCTGTCTCTGTGTGCCTGAGATCTGAGATACTTCACCCGTCAGTGTCAGAGCCCCTCTGTAATGCTTGCGTGTTTGCTAGGGTAAGCCTTGGCTGGCAGCCCAGGGAGCTTTGAGCCTGAAGGGAGCAAAGCTCTGGTGTCATGGCAGGACAGAGGGTGATGGTGGGGCTGGTGAGGCAGCTGGGCATATAGGTGCTGCTGTAGGACAGGGTAGCTGTCAGGATGCTGGGGCCAAATTTGCTCTGGTGCTCTGCTGCAGCTCTGCTTGGTGCCTGTGCTATCCTTGCAGGGTCATCCTACAGGAGCAGGATTGCTGTGCAAGTAGGTGAGTGCTGTCCCAGGACGTGGCTGGAGCACAGGGTGCTGAAGGGGAGCTCCCAGATGGCAGTTGATGTGGTTTTGGGTAGGGCTGAGGAGTGCTGGGACCGATGCTCCCCTGGTTCAGCTGTATGACAAATGTGCTGTGTCCTGCTGTGCTGAGTGCCTGCACTCGTGGGGGTGCAGCAGGGAACGAATTACACCTTCTCTCATGCCCTATAAATATGTCTCTCCCTAAATAGTCTGGCTGTGCAGCTGTGTGGCGGTCGTGTGGCTGTGCCAAGGTCCTAAAATACTCGGGCTGCTCTGGGAGATGAGTGGGGGTGGGGAGGGAATGCAGCACTCTGCAGGGTGCTGCACTGCTCCATGGGTGGCACTGAGTGTCTGGGAGCTGTGGTGTCCTGCTGTCCCCAGCTGTGAGAGACTGGGAAGCTGACTTTGGGAGGGTATGTGCCTGCTGAGCCGCTGCCCCTTGCCGGTGTCCTGCCCTGTGTTGGAGAAGCGTTCCTGTGGGGCCGCCCGGCCCTGTGCACTGAACACCTATTGTGTGGCTGGGACAGCGTGCTGTTCTGCTGCCTGTTCCTCACAATCCTGGCTTTGTGCTGCTTCTATGCAGGATAGTTGAGCCCTGAAGCTGTGCCCAGTGGTGAGGCACCCAGTGTAGCTAGTTAACCCTTCTGGGGTGCTGTCTGCCCTTCAGGCTACTGCTGAGATGAAGACAGGCACTGAGGACCAGTGTGTGCATCACAAGGGTGAGATGAGCACGGTGTTGGCTGAGCACCTTCTTTCCTTCTGGCTTCATCTCCATTCCTGTCCTTCTCTGGGAATGGCAGCCCTTGTTTGAGGGGTCTGTGTAACTCTGCTTCCACAGCCAGCTAGAGAGCAGCATTAGCTTGTTTGGACAAAACAAACAAACGAGAAGAAAGCAAATCCCAAGAGACTCCCTGCCATGATTTACTGTGGTGCTTTATCTGATCAAAGGCACTGCCTGCCCTGCTGCCTCACTGTGGAGGAGCAGCACCATACCCTTTCTCCCGAACTTACAGGTGTGAGATTGTACTTAGTGCAATTGTGCATCTCAGAGCTCGGCTTGGTTGTGCTGCTTACACACGAATTGCTGATGCTCTCTTGCAGCGTGCCTGCTGTTTTTCTCTTTTCCTGACCTGCCAGCTCTGTGACCTGGTTTCTGCTCCAGCACAGGTTTCTCTCCTAGTTTTGCAGAAAGCTGTCCCATCTACAGGCCTTATGTTTGCTGGCTGCAAACGTGCGTGCAGGTTAGCAGCAGGGTCTGCAAGCCTGCCAGATGTGTCACTGCAGTTCTCCTGGGCTTGGGTGTAAGAACTGATATGGGAGGTGGTGGGGCTGTGTGAAAAGCAGCAGATACCACCCTGGCTCGAGGGATCCCCACCCGGTGCTGTGGTGGGGCGATGCTGCTGGCTGCAGCCCTGCCTTGCACTGCCCACGCCTGCACGCGGCTCAGCGCCAGCAGCTTTCTTCATGCTTTCCTCAGCCACAGCTTCCTCCGCAGCTGTGAGGTTTCCCAGCTGGAAAGGGCCTTCTTCCAGAGTAACCACAATTGTGCAGGTCTTGGTCTGGCATGGCTGCAGCTGTCGTGCTTTTTGGAAGTGAGCTAATAGTGAATGAGTGATGGGTGGAAGGATTTCACTGGCTCCTGCCGGGGAGGAGAGCTTCAGCCCAGTGTGTAGGGCTTCCTCTCTGAACAGCTGAGAAGATAGAGCTGCACTGGGATTGAGATGGTGGGGAAGGAGGCCTGGGCAGCAGCAGGCACTGCAGCAGGGCCTTTGGATTTTGAAACCCAGTAATGACTCTCATAGTTATAAAGTGCTGGGTGTTCCTCTCCTGCTGGCAGGGGATGTCAAGGGAGAAACTGGTGCGTAGTCTGAGAGCTGCGGGTCACTGCCTCCCTCCCCTGTTTCTACCCTCTTCTCCTTAAGGAGTTGTTTACGACCTTTTGTGCTCTTGTGGGAGCATGGTCCTTCTCCAGCCTTGCTCCCGGACCTGTCCCGAGGTGGGTGTAAATTTCTTCTCCTCCCACTGCTGTCTTGCAGCCATCAGGCACCAGCCAGGATTACAGTAATGCACTGTGCTTCCCCCAGCCTGCTTCTGTGCTCTGCCTCCGGGCACTGAATCAACAGCTGCCCTGAAGCAGAGTGCTTATGAAGTACAAAAGCATTTCAGAGAGAAGAGATCTTAGCAGCCAGGCGGGTTGTCTTTTGCTCCCAAAGGAAGATTGCCTCTTTCCAGTGGAGGTTCTGGTTGGTCTGTGCACCCTGTTTCTCCTCTAAATGAGCTTGAGAGCAGGTGGCAGCTGGCTCGGACATGTCTCTGCTAGTGCACAGTGTAAGCTGTGTGCTGGACACGTAAGTGGGTGAGATGGAAATCCCAAGATAAGCTGAGTTCCTCTTCTTTTTGTGTGGGGTGGTTTGGCTTGAGCTTATGAGTGCTTCCTTCTTAGGAGAGACAGTTCTGAAAGTGGCCTACCACTTCCCTGAGCTTAATATAATCTGTGTTGTACAGCTTCTCTCTACTGCTCTGTGTTTCCATTTGCTCAGTTCCCCTTCTAGGATGATGCTCCTGGATCTGGGAAATGACAAGGGCTGACCCTCTCCCCTTTCTACCCCACAGATATGACTCGGGACGGGATGGTTACATTGACTTGATGGAGCTGAAACTGATGATGGAAAAGCTGGGAGCCCCTCAGACCCACCTGGGCCTGAAGAACATGATCAAAGAGGTGGATGAAGACTTTGATGGGAAGCTCAGCTTCCGTGAGGTAAGGTGACATGAATGCAGCTGGGATGTGGCTGTAGGGTAGGAGGGAGGAGGCAGCCAGGCCCTGTTCTCCAGCTGTAGCCCTGTACCTTCCATACCCCTCCTGTTGTGGGGTGTGGTGGAGCAGCAGGTGATCTTCCTCATGCCATGAGCAGATCCAAGTCTGAAGCACTGTGAGTAAGCAGTGGTACCTGGTGCTGATACACTCCAGCCTCCCTTCTTGCTCTGGGAGCACATATGAGCCCGGCTGCCCAGGAGTGTTGGCAGGCCTTCCTGCTGTAGCTTGGGGTGGGGGGGGGGGGGGGTGCAGATCTGGCACATCCCCACAGTCATGAGGCATCTTTGGGTTTCTGCATTACAGTGGCTCAGACCTCGTTCCTGGTGCAGGGGAGGGGTTTTGCTCAAAGCAGACTGTTTCATGGTGCACAGACAGCTTCCTTTTTCAGTTCATTGTGGGTCCCTCTCCAGATCACAGCAAGCTTCAAGAGTCTGTGTCCTTGCATTGAGGAATAAACTGGGTGATGCTGCAATTGAGTGCTTCATACTGGCACAGGAGAGTCAGCAAACAGATCTGTTGTTGCTCTGCTGTGATACTACTGGACATCAGTTGTGCTGGGGGAGCTGAGAGCCCTGCTGTGGTCAGGAGCTGCTGCTGCTGGGTGAAAGAAGAGAGGGCATTTCAGCAGTGGCATGCATGCGGTCAAGGGTAGCCAGCCTTTATCACAGCAGTTATCAGAACCTCCTGTTGAATAATCTTCTAGACTTTGATTGCTGCCTGAATCTGTAGTGTGCTTAACAGTGTGGCTTTATACATTAACCAGCAGCTCCTCAGGCAGTACAATTACTTGGCTCCTGCAGCAATGGAAGGCTGTGTGGCCATCCTGCTGCTCCTTCCTCCAGGATGTGTTGGAGGGAGGGAAGCCTTGCTGCTCAGGACCTGTTTCTGGAGAGGGTGTGCTCTTGCCATGCTTCTAGGGCAGGTATTTTGTTGTGGCAGAGCTCCCCGTGCTTCAGGATGTTGTTCTTTATTTTGAAAATGCCATTTGTCTAGGTTTTCTTGAGAGGTGGGGAAAATGAGGATGCCTCTGTCCACTCTTTAGAGCTGTTGGGAATAACCACGTGTGCTCCTGTTTCTCATACAGCCTTGCATGTCCCTTTTCACACTGGCCCAGTATTGCTCTGAGGAATGCTCTCAACCAGTGGGAGCCTCACTGTTTACACTTGCCAGCTTCTAAACTGGTGGTTCCTCTGTGCAGGGAAGGGTACCTGCTCAGGCAGAGGTGAACTGGAGGTAGGAAAGAATCCAGTGGAGCAGGAAGAGCGCAGTGTCCTTGTTCCTAGGTCAGATAGGGGCAAGGTAAGAACTGGAGGCAGGACAGACACGTGCACCTGTGGTTGCCAAACCTCTGTGTGTACTGGAGAAGCCCTCTCTGTCTTGCTGTGTGCTGCCTGAGCTTGCCTTTGGACTAGGTGAAGAGATGGCTCCTGGGTTATGTGAGCAGTGCTGCAGGTGTTTTCTCCAGTGAAAGCCAAGTGCCTTTATCCCCCGGGGCTCTGGGAGGCCTCCTGTGATGTCCTGGCATTGGTGTTTCAGCACAAGTGGCGGTGTGGCTCCTCTTCTACTGCCACCTGTTTGGAGCTCAGCCCCTTGCGTGGCCACTCGTCAGCTGGCGTGTGTTGTGTGCTGCCAGTTCTTGGCACATGGCGGGCAGCAGCTGGTGCTGTTGTTGTAGTTTATCGCCAGATGCAGAAAGATGGACAAGCAAACAGAAGCCTGAGTGGTACACAGGCTGGAATGAGGCAGCGTTATTGGCAGAGCTCTGGGGACAAATTACACAGTTTTGGCAGGTATTCAAGTCTTCCAGTGGTAGAGAGGAGCTTCTTGTCGTGTTGCAGAAGCGCTGGGCAGAGGGCTGCCAGGAAGACAGGCTTCCCAGTGGGTGAGGAGGCCTAAACCAGCCCTGTGGCTCTGCCCTGCTCCGCTTCCAGCTCATGGTGACTAGCCAGCACATGGAGAGTGAGCTGACTGTTCTGATGACCCACGGAGAAGCCCTGTTCTAAATGCATGCCTGAACTCAGCAGCGTGCGACTCAGCTGCTGGAGGGCTCCTGTCTATCTTTCCAGAGGATGTTTCCTGACAAACCTGTCTGAAAATATGCTGCTTGGGGCCTGGCCAGAGGATTCCTAAGGTCCTCTTTCATTTGCAGCAGGTCACTGTTTTGTTGTTGCTCTGGGTAGTGCTGTGTCCTCCCATCCCATGTAAGCTGCTGTCTGGAAAGCAGGCCTGTGTTGCTCTGGCTTGCTGCTGACGGAGCTGTTGGCCCTATGCTGTTTGTACCGGTGACTTTGAGGGGTATGTCAGTTTATCAACTGCACAGGGCTCCCTCTGCAGCTTGAGCCAAGCAGTTGAGGCTTTGAAGGATCTGGTGCAGCGGAGGGGAGAAAAAAAATCATTTCCGTGTTTGTTTTTTTTATTACCACAGGAAAACCAGAGTTAATTGATATAATAATGTCTGATTCTGGCTGCTATCTACATCCTGCCAAAATCCACCCACCGTTCCTCACCTGCTGAAGGGCTGACCCACGTCATGTGTTTGCCAGCAGGGTTTGTGCAGACCGCAGCCTTGGGTGACAGCCCTTCTCTGGCAAGCAGCTCCAAGGGCACTGCTGCCAGTCAGTGCAGCACCTGCTCTCACGTCCTGGAGCTCAGCACAGTGTGCAGGGGCTGCATGTTCACAGCATTGCTCTGGGATTTGGCACTGATTTGGTCTTTGCTAATGAATGATGCACGGGGAAATTTATCTCTTGCTCCTTATGAAGCCTTTGGGGTAGGAAGAGTGTGTCCTGTTGTACGTACTTTTTGAGAACTAGGTTTTTTAAAAGTATTGTTCACTTTGGCTTCTCTTGACATTTCCTGGATGCTTAGCTGCATGTGATGTGTCCTGCACCTAGTGAGGATATAAATGAGTTAGTTTCCTGGTGAGCTCCTATTTCTAAAGGGAATATTTCTGATGCTGTTTGATGTTAAGTGAGGATCGATTCCTCAATAGGTGGTGCCCTATGGTGTGTGGTGTAGGGTGCTCAAAGGCTGGAGTTATGCTGAGTCTACTGCAGCTGGTTGCTTGCTCCTTGCTTTCCTTTTTAGCTTGCTTTCCTTGGCTGCAGCAGCCTGTATTCCTTCTGAGGATCGCTTCCCCATCTCCTGGTTTCAGGATGATTCATGCACACTTGTGACTGGGTGTTTCCAGTCCCTCCCTGGGCAGCAGCTGTGCCAGACCTCAGGATTGTGCTGCTTTTGCTGCACTTGTCCAATGCCAGGAAGTGGGACTTGCAGGGTGGAGCAGAAGCTGTGAGGAGGAACTATCAGCAGTGTGTGGGCCTAGCCCGCCTGCTGGCCCTCCATGCCGCTGTGCTCAGCAGTGGTGGGTGAAGAGAGGAACTAGCCCAAGCCTGGCGGATCTGAGCTGAGCGAGAGCGTGTCTTGGGAAGGATTTGGTTTCTGTTCAGCAGAGTATCATTTAATTTGTTGCATGTTTTTTTGGAGGGGTAATGAAGTTCCCCTCCAAGCACAGACTGCCTTCTGGCTGCTCTGTGCTGAGCACACAAGGGGTTACAAGGCCACTGCATGAAGCAATGCCTCTGCAAGAGGGCAGCCAGCGCTGCCGTCATCTCCACACCCCTCCCCATGGGGATCTTCTCAAACTCGCCCATCTCCGTTGGTTGCTGTGAAGGATTTGAAGCAGAAGAGTGGGGCTTTCTCAGTTCAGATGCTGGGACTCTGCTGCCCTCCTCTGGGATAACACAGGCACTTTCTGGAGGAGAAAGCCAAGTCCTGAAGTGTCAGGGATGTCAGGTGTGCCTGTGCGGGTGGACTTCACAGCAGTTCTGTGGGACTTGCAGCTCTCTCTCCTGGGCTGAAGTGCTGCAGTGTTACTGGACTCCTTTAGTAGCTGGGTGACTTGTCTCTGTTCCTTCAGTGCTGTACCAGGCAGGCACTGAGACACCTGGATCAAGGATAGCAGGGGGTTGGTTGTGTGCATTTGGGTGGCAGGTGATGCAGAGATCTTTATTTTTAAGCAGCTGTTCATATCCCTTCTGTGCCCTTTCCTGAAGGGTAACGTGGTTGATTCCTTCCCTTCTGCAATTCATCTGCCAGTTGGCACTTTGCTGCAGTGACTCCAGGTTTGTTAAATGTCTGCAGGTCAGTGTAGGACAAAGGTTTCAAAACCAGCTCTGTGGATACCTGTGTTCTTCAGAGTCATCTCTGACTCTCACAAGGGCACACCCCTGGCCTGACAGATACATTACAGAAGCTCTCCTTTGTGTTATTTAATGGGCACAAAAGAAATACATGGGTGTTGCTCATTATAGCTAAACCATTCAGGGTTTCCTGGAACACGCTGAGGCATTGCTCCAAGTACTGATTTAAGTAGTCTTTCCCGTGTCCTAGACAAGGAGCCAGTTGAAGTAACCATGTGTTATTGTTCTTGGTGCATTTGGCCTTAATTTTGTTTTTTTTCCTCCTATGCTGTGTGGACAATGAGGCTTGGGAAGTACTGAAGGCAGGGTTCATGGTGGCTGGGCTGTCCCCACACTGCTTCCAAGTGTGCATATCATTCCTCTGATATCCTCCCTGGGGGAACTGGACTGTCACCTCAGTGCGAAGGCACTGAGGTTCAGGTGTGAAGCAAGGCAGTCTTTGTTGTTCTGCTTTCATTCTTGTGGGATGTGATCTGAGACCCCACAAGGTAATATAGTGTTACCTTGCAGTTGAACCAGGCAGGTGGGGATGGTCCCCTTCCTCTTGCTGCGTAGGGGCCCCGTAGCTGTGCTTCATCATGGCTTTGTTCCACACAAACCCTCTTCTCCTAAGAAGTTTCTCTCTGTAGTGCAACAGAGCTGTGTCATAGAGCAAGGACATGAGAGCACAAATTGCCATTTGGTTTCTACAAAACTGGCTTTGTTTGCTCTGAAGTGCCAATTGTTGCCCCCTCCCCCCAGGTGGATGTCTGTGTTGGTTGCACTTTCAAGTTCTTCACTGAGAAAAATTAATGTTTCTTGTCTTGATAGTTCCTGCTGATTTTCCATAAAGCTGCTGCTGGGGAACTTGAGGAGGACAGTGGACTGCTGACTCTCGCGAAGCTCTCAGAGATCGATGTCTCCATTGAGGGAGTCAAAGGAGCCAAGAACTTCTTTGAAGCTAAGGTATGTTGTAGCAAACACTAACATGAAAAGACTGCACCTGACTGTCACTGAGATCCTAACCCTGCTTGCTTTTCAGTAGAAGATGCTGTCTGTTTTCTCTCTAGCTAAAAGAATATGTAATTTCATCTGGCCTTCATGACCTCAGTCACTGCTTTCTCCCTTCAGATATTACCTAGCTGATGTGTTCTCCTGCAAATTAATCAACACGAATGCCTTTGTTCCCAGCCTCTGCTGTGGATCTTTCTCTGGCAGAGCTGGCTGGTGGGCTCGTGTCCCTGTGGCTGGGAGCTGTACGTGACTAGCTGGCTGGCTTCTTTCAGAGGACAGAAGCATGCTGGAAACAAATGCATGGGGACTGACTTTCTCATTTTTCAGAACTTGACCGGAGAACTCGGTGGTGAATAGAGTTTTTTGGAGTATACATTTCAGGTGTCTTTCTTGAGCTGTGCTTTGTAACCTTTGGAATCAGAATTATTCCATGGGGTCCTGGTGTTGGCAGAAAGAGCTTTACACAATGAGAAGCTGACAAAGCACCCTTTTTTGCAAGTTCTCTTGGAGAGAGAATAATCCTGCTTGCTTACATAAGAAGTTTTGTCCTGAGAGTACAGCACAGCTATTGCACAGCAGATGTACTGAGATGAAAGCTGGAAAAACTGCCAGCAAAAAAAAAGTCTTTGATCTGCAGATTATCTGTGGTGTAGTATGATTATCTCAGATCTGGCTACGGTTCAGAGCTGTTTTCTGCCATAGCTTCTCCCAACGTTTACTCACAACTTATTTCTGTAAGCATGCAGTGCAACTTAATGCATTTGACCTAATGCTGATGGCATTGTTTTGGTTACTTGCTAGTGACTTCTTAGGAAATGACCTCTCTTTTACTGATGTCCAAGTCAAGCAAGCTAGCAAGTACTGGATGTAAATACCCGAGTAGTGCAGCTTAATACTTGACCCATCCTGACGGCTTCCCATTAAGCAATGAGAGGTGCAGTAAACAGTCTGGTATTGCTCACTTAAGAGCAATTCACATTTCTGTTCTGACTGATGCAAAGCATTTTGCTTTCTCTTTCATCAAGGTTCAAGCCCTTTCTTCAGCAAGTAAGTTTGAAGCAGAAATAAGAGCTGAGCAAGATGAGCGAAAGCGAGAAGAGGAGGAAAGGAAACACCGCCGGGCAGCTTTCAGGGAGTTAAAGTCTGCATTCACCCAGTAAGCAGCTCACCAGTATGCACTCTGAGATTGCACACGACTTGGCACGCTTTCCAGATCGGGGTTCTACCTGGAGAGTACGGCGTGGATCCTGCCAAGCAATGCTGTAACAGATTCTAGTCTTCCTCTCTCGAAGATCCTTCCGAGTTTAAAGGCACAACTCTTGCAGTTACTATGCACTCATAGCAATGTGAATCGTAAGAGCTGTGTGCATGCTGTTTGCTTTGAACTGTCAGGAGTACATCACCCTGAAGTAGAAACAGCAAGTAGCACATCATGGGTAAGCACTGACAAGTGTTTGCCTACTTCATTCTTTCCTTTTCTGTACGTTTTTCTCTTAACCTCCTTATTAATTCATTCCTTGCTTACGTTCAAGTAGTGAGGTCTCGTGTAAAGCAGAGTGCACCAAGTACAGAATCACTTCCTGTATGTTTGTACTGCTGTTGGGTGTTGTCGTGCATCCTTGACTTCATCAGTCTTCCTCAAAGCCCTGTGCTGCGGGCACTGAAAGCACTGTGAAGAGAGAGATAACTACTAGGGGCAGGGATCAAATTGTTTCCTGTAGCTTTTTTCTTCAGCCCAGCATGTTGGAGAGTCTTCCAGTTTTTCTTCTCTGAAGTGCCATACTAACCTTTCAGTAAGATGCGGGATTTCTGGGGACTTTGAAGGGAGGAAGCTGGCTCTCTTAAACAAGAGTAGAAAACTGAGTTGCCTAATCGATTATCTTCTATCACATTCCATCACGTTAGCGTACTGTATGGCTTCACTGTACTTTTCAGCCTTAGCTGTGTCTGTTTTTAAGGGATACTGCCAGCTGGATGACAAACTTGGATGGCACACAGGGTTGTTTTTTTTCCCAAGTTGGATACGTGTTTGTTCTGAATCATAAAGATAATGGTGGTGTTTGATTTCATCAGAGCCATAATGGATGAAACTAGCTCAGTGTCCTGAGCAATCCCTGCTCAAGAAGGGAAGACCAGAGAGGTTGGCATCTTCAGCTGAATTGGATTCAGAGGGGTTGCACTGTTCTTAGTTACTTCCTTCACCACACACACAGGAAACTCACCCACAAATGCTTAAAATACCTGATGCTTGTCTGGATATGTGCTGTGGGTCATGACAGAGGGAAGCTGTGTTCCCTTGGAGAGACCTCAGAATGCAAATTTGCTCAGATTCTGTCTTTGCTGTTGCCCCAGTTGGTGCATTTTTTTTTTCTCTCCAGACCAAAACTCAGCAGTCGTTTTCTCCTTTGTCTGTTTTGCTTCTTAAAGTATGAGCACTAAACTGTGAGCGTGGAATAATGAATAGAAAACCTCTACTCTTTAATGTCAGGTGAAAGAATTGCTAAACAATTAAACTGTGTATATATATCTTCACAGATTATATTTTATAAAATCACGCTTTTTTAGCTAAATATTTATAATTAAATGTTTTTATACTTTACAACAAAGCAAATAATTTCATCTTTGATTATTTCTCCTGTTGCTGAAATGTACGAATAAAGCCTCGTTATCTCCAGTCTTGCCTGTGGTTTATTTCAGGTCCCTGACTATGCTGTTTTGTTTACAAGCTGCTGTGGTGATGCCCGCTCCTGTCTGTGCTAGTATCTGAGCCCCAAGGCTTAGTGTCCTCATTTGGGTGGGTGAGGAGGTATTTGGGGCCTTCTTGATATGGTTTCCCCTTCTATACAGCAGCTCTGGGTTAGAAAGTTCTCATGTTTGCAGTTCCATGGAGAAGAACATGGCTGTGTAAATACTTGAAATGCCATCCACTGCTGAGTGTTGACAGCTGAACATTGTCAGCCTCCCCATATCTTAAAATAGGCACTGCATCCCAGCCCTGATCGTGCTCCAGCTGGGAACTGGGCAGGTCGCTTCAGTTCCATTTCACTTTGCCCTTCCTTCTGTTTTTTTTATGGAAGGGAAGGAATATACGTGAGAGTCTTTAAGTGTGTCCAAGCGTTTTGGTTCTGCTCCTGCTGATCTCCTAAACTTTGCTGGCAAGGCCAGCATGGAGGGCTCAGGAGGAGCTTCAGCTGCATCGCTGCAGGCACAACCCAGTGATGAAAGGGAAAGCATCAGTACTTTATCCAGCATGGATTTTTTTGTATGGGCAGCTGATGCATTTGCCACATCTGTGTGCCCTTGGATCTCTGAGATCAGGTAAAATTGGGATGGAGGCTCCTCAGTCTTCACTTTTGTGGGGAAAATGGTGGAACTGCAGCTCTTGAATTACTTTTTTTTCCTCAAGGGAGTTCAGTAAGCACTGCTGCCTTGTGTTAGTTTGCACTGCTGTGCAGTGCAGTAGCTCAGGAGGTTGGTAAGAAATCTATGCATTTTTTAGTAGATCTGAATGAGTTCTAGTGAGAAGTTTCCGTAAGGAAGTCAGTAGTGTCTGGCTCTAGCACAGCTCAGGCTGCAGAGCCTGGAAGGATGAGTTCTCCCTTCTGGTTGTGCTTCTGTAACAGGATGAGATAACCAGGTGAGTCAACATGAACTGGGAGAATGAGTTAACAGGGGTAAAAGGTTGCACTCCGAGAAGAGTATCAGCTGTAAAACTTGCCATCTGTGGCAAGCTGACTTTGCTCCTTGGGGTGCCAGTCTCCTGAGTTAACTGCATTCTGTCCCAGCCTGGCTTTTTTTTTTTTTATGAAGTCATCTTTGGCATGCTGAGGGCAAGAGCATCAGGTCCGTGAGCATTCAGTTTTCTGCCACGGGAGCTGTGTTCAGTTCAGATGGGTGCTGTTTGTCAGCGCTTTTACTCAGTGCAAGGAAGAGTAACTGTTTTTGGAATTACGTGTATTTTGAATCGCAATGTGAGTTTTGAAATAAGCTTTGCAGAAGTTGACACTGAGAAGCGAATTGCTCTTTAAATTGTTCTGTTTTGCTGGCAATTATTGGGCTAAATGACAGTATAATTAGGTCACTCAGAAATATTAAAAATGCGTGGCTGAATTTCTGAGCTGATACTTACTGGGTGACAATATGGACTTCGGTTCATTTATGTTTAATTAATACACTGTAGTTCTTGATGCTGTCCTCCCCTTATGCCTGATGTCACCACGAGCAGCTTTTAAAAACCCTGGTAATTCAAGTCTCTTTAGTGAAACATGCTGTTTTGGCACTGCTGGAGTGCCACGAGTGACTCTGAGTCCGCTAGTGAGGGTAAAAACAGATTTGTAATGAGTACTGCTGCAGATGCAGGTCTTTCCCAGGACGGGTGGAGACTTGTCCCCAGTCACTGAGTTCCTAGAACAGGAACTTCAGCTCATCTTCTATCCCTGGAGGATTTTTGTTTAAAGTTTCCCAGAGAAGGAGATGTACAGCTGAGAAGTCATGAGTACTTCAGCAAACACTGAGACTGAATTGTTAAACTGCGCTGCGTTTCTCACTGACCCTACTGTGATACTCGTTAGGACTGCAGCACGCACTGTGTGATGGCAGAAGCTCTTGCCTAAAAAGCTCAGTGTAGGCACAGTCAAGAGGGAAAGGGAAACAATACATTGTGTATCTTGCATCCAGGTTCTTTGTGGCTTAGAATTTAGGCTTTAGCTATGAAGATTAAGGCGACTAAATTGAATTGTATCCTTATGGAAGCGTCCGAATAAATCCTTGGCAAGAGGGATTGGAACAACCGGAGTGCTCCACTGTTGCTTTTCAAACTCAGCTTGCCAAATCTAAGAAACATGTCTTAAAATAATTGGGTGTGCAAAAGTAGCAGTGTTTGCATGGTACTCTTTCAGCACAAGCTATCTGAGGTGACAGATGCACTGAACTGACTGGCTTTAAAACCGCATTTGGATGTTCGTCTGCCTGCCTCGTCTGCTGTTCTTACCGTTATTTTTAGGGGCATGACAAATGATGATGGTTTTCCCCTCTCACGGAAGGCGGAGGCTTCTGAGGCTGCTGACTTCTCAGACAGAAAGCAGCAAACAGGGGAGCTGCTCTTCAAACAACTCAACTGCAGGTGTGAAAAGAGGGCAGGTGTGAAAGTCTGGCACATCTTTTGAGCTTCTTTACGGTGATTGTTACCATTTCAAAGCTGTGCTCCATGATCGTAGCTTCACAGCTGTACCCAGGGAGGTTCCATGCAAAGGTCAGGTGAAAACAACAGATCAATAGGGAATGCTGGTTTGTTAGGATGCCATTTCCTTGCACTTGGGTTTCTAACGGTGTGGATGAACTGATGCGGCAATCAAGAGGGCTCTGAGGTTTGTTATGCCCTCAGCACCGGAGAAAATCTCAGCCTAGCTGCTGGGGTCATTTCACACACAGACAACGTACAGTGCTCTAATTACACCACGTAGGAACTTCACCACACGGATACGGTTTTGAATTTTCAAGACAACTTTCCCGTCCTGCTCGAATGAGAGTTTTGGAGAACTTAAGAAGCACTTAGGATTACAATAATAATAATGATGATCTGAGATTCCTTGAGATATGTTAGAAAAAAGCAAGCTCTACAGATGAGGCACCTCTTAGACATTCTGTTCCTGATCCTTGCCACGGTAACATCGCTGTATTAGCCAGGTGTGGGGGGAATCGAGAGGAGCGCTGAACTTCTCCCAGCTCAGATAAAGCTTGCCTTAGAGCACAAAAGTGTTTTGGGTGCTCAGATACACGTTCAGTAAGTAGAACTACAAGGGACAGCCGCTTCTGTAGCGAAGCTGGATGTTCTTACAGTGCTGCCTCTCCCTTCCTCAGACCATTACTGTGTGACAACATAGAGAGGGCCAGCTCCTTGCTAGGCAGCTTTGCTTTAAGCGATCTGCTCCCTAAGGGAGGGATTTCACTCGGGCTTTGGGGTGAAGCGGTCCCTGCTGCTCTCAGCCAAAGCTAAGTGGTATGAATCTATGATCCTAAGAAGCGCAGGCTTGCTCGTGAGGAATCACTTGCAGCTGCTCCTGCATCATTTTTGGCTTCGGTTCGGTGCACAGTGACAAGTGCTTATTCGCCTGGCAGGGGGAGCCGGACTGTGGCTGAGGACACGGAGCGAAGCAGCTCCACGTGAAGGCAGTGCCGCCTGGAGCAGCGGGCTGTAAGCCGCGGGAGCCGCGCGTCATGCGCGAACGCGCGTTTCTGGTCTAAAAATAAACCAGTATTTTTAGCTGGAAGGGCTTTGCCTGCAGCTCCTCACGGCTCTTCCACCGCACCACAGGGCGGCCGCCCCGCCTGAGGGGAAGCGGGAGCCGCCCCACGCGGCTCGGGCTCCACACACTCCCGCGCCGCCGCTCCCCACACGGCCGCCAGGGGGCGCGCGCGCAGCCGCCGTGACGTCACACGGGCGGTGCCCCCGCGAGGGCGGGGGGAGGGGAGGGCCGTCGGCCATCCGGGTCCCGCGGCGGAGGCGGGGGGCGGGGCGCGCGCTCACGTGACGTTGCGTGGCGGCGCAACCGCCATCTTGTGTTGTTGGGGCCGAGCGGCGGCTGTGGCTGTGAGGGACTCTCCGTCCGGGAGCGCAGGTAACGCCGTCCCGCCGGCTCCCTGCCCTCGCCGCCCCTTCTGCCGCCGACACGCTCGCTCCGCCTCCGCGTTCTCCGCGCTCCGGAGCGGCTCCGTGCCCCCGCGGCTCCGGCCTGCCCCGCGGCTCCTGCCCGCTGCGGACCGGGGGGTGCCGCAGCCCCGCGGCCTACAGGGGAGCGGGGCTCTGGGCGCGCCCCTCGGGGCGTCCCTTCGCTCCGCCCGCGTTTGGGCCGTCGCCGAGCTCGGCCCCGCTCTCGCCGCGCTGCGGGCCTCGCCTTCTCCACGCGGCTGCCCGGCGGCGAGAGGCTGTGTGGCTGTCAGGCGGCGGAGGGGCGGCCGCGGCTCCGGTAACGTTGAGCTGTGTGAGCTCCCCCCCGCCCCTCCCGGCTCGGCCCGCTCGCTGATCGCAGCCTCTGCCCTGCTCGGAGCATGCCCGGCGCTGTCAGGTGCCGCGGGCCGAGGAAGGAAGGAGCTCGTGCAGCCCTGAGCCGCTGTCCGGCCCGCGGGGTGTTGGAAGCAGCCGTGAGCAGCAGGCCTTGGCAGCCCCACGAGTGCGTTGATCACGACCGTGTACGTTCGGTATTGATCCGAGACGAGTCGTTTCAGTGTCAACAAAAGGGTCTCTGTGTAATCCCGCTTGGGAGTGGGGCGAGTCGCAGGCTGAAAGGAGGCACTGACAAGTAGCGCTTTTGGAATAAAATGTCTGTTTTTCCCGGTATCCTGCAGCACGTTTTTATTTTTGCTGCTGCACTGCTTTACCTCTTGCTGTATTTCTTTTTGTGGGCTTGTTCTCTCGGGTGGGAGGGTAACGAACCTCTGAATTCTGTTTATATTCTAACTCCTTGCTGCTCATTCTATTTTCTTGCTTCAGGAGCTGACTTGGGCAAGTTCCTGGAAAGTACGTGTTATTTTTTTTCCCCCGCTTTTCCCATAAATCTGCTGGTTGCTCTTGTGTTTGTTACAGCGTTTCCTAAAAACAAACTCATTTGTTCATTTCTGAATAGCACATTCACGGCGTGATGTTTTGCGACCTTTATAAATGGAATTGGTTGCTGTAACTCTGCTAGTTTTGAGCCCTGTTATTGGGTGATGGCTCCAGGAGATGAGATCTTCAGTATTAACGAGGTATTGGTATTCCTGCCATTCACTTGGCTCTTCAGACAGCTAGCTGATGTTGAGGTGAAAATGGGTTTCCTAATCGGTCCTGGGAGAGCCGGCTGAACTGTTTGTGTCTGCTGTTGCTCCCCCTTCCCCCCACCAGGATCGTATAGGCATAAGTTCTGAAAGTTAATGTCAGAGGTCACACGTGTTGCTGTTAATTCCTGACGGTATGTGTTTACACAGACTGGTTAGTAGCGTACTCAGAAGTAGTTTTACACGTGGAAGTTCATTGTCAGCTCGTTCAGGTGGGACCCGTATCTCGTTCTGAGGCTTTGATATCCCCTTCCAACGTCTGGTGATGTTGTGGGTGCTTTCTTAATAACTTCAAGAGCTGCTTGGGGTCTCCCAGTACCTAGTGATGTGAAGGTGTGTGGGGGTGGTGGATCACAGTGTTTATTTTGGGACGTTTTCTGAGTGTTTTCTCAAGTGTGCTTTAGAATAAGAGTTTTGAACTACAGTGCAAAATAGACACTGGCAGTGATGCAGGGTACTCAACAGCACAGCAACTTAAACTCTTGCACATTCTTTCTGTCAGATCCTCTGTCAGATCCTCACGTCATCCTTTTGGTGTTTTTTCTTGCCATTCCTAAGCATGCAGTAAACCCAAAACGTGGTATTTATGTTGCTGTGGATGAAAACTGTTTGTAAGCAGTGAGTTGAGGTTTTTACAGCTTAATTTGTCAGGCTGCTTATGACTTGATCGGTGAAAAGATCTCGGCTGTCAAAAGTGAGGGAGCAAGGAAGGTTGCTTTAAGGAATTCAGACTAAGCACTACTGCATTTCTTCTGCTTTTGCTTTCTGTTAAGGCCAGTTGCCTAAACGGAGCTCTGTTGTTTACTGGGGGTTCTTAAACCTGAATGTAAACAAAATGTTGCTACCACTTCTAATATCTATAGCCACTTGCTTTGAAAGCAAGTTAGGTGCCTGTCTTCTGGCTGGGGTAGCCACACAGACTGGCTGGGGAGGTTGTTTGCTACTATGTGCCTCTGCTGAAAGGTCTTTGTAATTATTTAAGCGTGCAAGGAAAACATTAGCGCCCAGTAATTTGTGGAGGTGAGCCAGGCACCTGAGTCATTGTCTTTTCCTTCCCTTTTTCCCCACGTTTTAAAGTGGTTCAGGCCTCCAGCTCCGTAGATGTTCTTGTTAGAAGTAACAAGAGTATGAAATGTCCTTCTGCCTGCTGTTGTCTGAGTTTGTAAGTTCTAGCAACTGTCAGATGTATATTCATTCACTGGAGGTCTTGAAAACTCTGTCCTGGTGCTTGTTAAGTATGAAGTGAAGCCTTCTGCCAGTCGGTGTATCCTAGCTTGCTTTTCTCAGCGTAGCTTAAAGAAGAGTGGAAATGAACTGTCTGGTGTGTATGTGGGGTATGGTGTTTGATGAGAGTCAGGTCAGTTACCAGCACAGCTCAGCCCCTCTTTTCCTCTGCAGAGGTTGCAGGAGCGGTCTGCATTGAGAGCTGTCAGAACAGAAAGCCCAGCAAGTTTGTTCAGGATGTGCTGAACTTGTGGATGGAACTAAGAAGTATGAAGTGCTTGAAATTATAGGGTCTGTACCACACTGGCCCTCTTGTGGTTGGCTGGTGGTTTTGTTTGTGTGTATGTGTACGTGCATATATAAAAGCACGTTGTTCATTGTAGTGATGTTCAGTAACGTTATTTTTCAACCTTCAGCTCAGGTGGTGCTGGAGCACTGTAGAAGGCAAGGTCTTTACATATTGCTTTCTAAGTCAGAAAGGTTGCCTGGGTGTTGCTGATCACCTGTGCTCCGTTGTGTTTTTATTGCAGAGTTGATTCTAGCAGAGATTGACGCTCCATGAATACAGTAACACTTGTAGGTATCAAGCTATGGCTGCAGGAACTAGTCTGCCATGGAAGATGTCGTGGCCCACTTGAAATTATTTTCTTTTGTGTCAGAAGAATGCTTAGAGTTGTTTTGATGCACCTGAGGCTTTTGGCAAGGGTGAAATCCAAGCGTGTGCTATCAGGAATGAGCTACTAATACAATCCTTAAAGCCTCTAATAGCTAGAAGCTGGATTTCCAGGGCTGCTGGATTTTGGGTAATAGTGGGAGACACCAGGAGCTCTGCTGGCAGTGGTGGGGTCTGCAGGGCAGTGAGAAATGTTGGTGGTTGTTGGGACGACTTGTCTCAAGGTGCTGTTTTGTTGGTGGTGCCTTCTGGATCACGTTCTAGCCTTTGATTCCTCTGGTTAATTATTAGAGCTGTGCATGATGCTTTTCTATCTTTCTGGTTGTATGCTTTCAGAAATCTAGACAAGGAAGGCTGATTACTCCATGCCATTATAGGCAGGTAAGAGTTGCTGATGAGAACAAGTTGAACGTACAAACTGGCTTGTGTGTAATGATGGGAGTCTAAGCCAGCTGGAAAAATACCTACATTGAACAGCTGTTACTGTAGTGAAAGTCAGCACTGTACGTTGCACTTTGAGAAGTTACTGCTCTGTTACTGTTTGATCATTTTCATTTTGTAGAGAAATACCCCCCCCCCCCACCCACCTGGGCACCGACAGCAAAGTGAAATACTTTGGGTTCTGTTGATGGCCTTTAATGTTAAGGATATGTGACAGGGCAGTTCAGAGACTGCAATTTCACGTGTGTAGATTAGATTAGATGGAAGGTTTGTGGTCTGTATGTGATGGTGCATCAGTTCAGATTGGAAGAAACAGAGGGAAATTTCATATAGATTACAGTGCAGGAGGTTTTGTGATGATGAATAGGTGAATTTATGCGCCTTCAGACGTCAGTAATGTGTCGAAGAGTTGGTGTGGCTGGCAAGTAATTGACTTTATCAGCTGTGATTTGTGATCCACATCTGGTAGCACTGAAGGATGCAGGTTGGAGGAGGCAGCCCTTTGGTGGCTGTCTGCTCCAGCCCCTGCTCAAAGCAAGCCTGGTGTCAAGCATAAGGCTGTGAGTAATGTGGTGGACAGAAAGTGAGGCTGCTCGTGCTGGTTGCGTATAGTAAGGTTTTAAAGTCTGAGTAACTCGTGTCTTTATTTAATCAGTTAGGGGACTTCTTCAGCTGTCCTTGAAGAGGATAGATTTATGAGTTGTAGTTAATACTGGAATCATCTGTATGTATAATTTTCTCTATATGCGTTATACTAGATTGAGGTGGTTCTTAGGTACTCACTTGTTTCCAAGTGCACATAAAGAGAGGGAAATGGATCGTCTGTTAAAGGCTTATGTAGTAACACAATAATTTGTAGTTTCCTGGTTGGTGAATGTGTGCAGTGTACGCGTGCTAATTCTTTCTGAGAGTTTTGATTTGACACTTCCTTACTGTTGAATATTCTCAAATATAGGGCATGTCTGAACTGCGTGTGTAGGAAACCTTAAGGAGGAGACAGGGAGGAGCCCAGAGAAGCTGCTTGTATAAACAATATCAAAAGCAAAACCAGAAAACCACAGCGACCCAGGTCTGTTAATTCAGTGAATGTAGTTGGAAACTTTTTTCCTGCCATTTTGAATACACACATGGTTGGTACAACTGTGACAAGCACAGGAGAAATGCTGCAGTGACTTTCTGCTTGCTTTCCTGCAGTCTGGCTGCTGAGAGTGAAGAGCTGCTACCAGAAGCAGGTAGACAGACCCAGCATCCTGATCTGTGGCGTTCTGCGGGATGAAACAAGCTAAATAGTATCTACCTAGCAGAATTTTTCTGTGTACAAGGTAGAGACATGTGTGAAAGTGATTTTTCAGCTGGAAAACAGAGTGCTGGCAGGGTTTTGGGACAGGATTTGGAATGAGAAATGGTTCGCGTTCCAGCCAGTGGCAGGGCCAAGGGTGTGGTCCTCTGACTCCGCTTGGAGCTTAATCACTGCTCTGTGAAGCCCTGTAACAAAGGTGGAGGTCATCCTGCTTGCTGACTGACAAACCTGGGACAGCTTTCACGTTTTCTCATGCTCAGCTGAAGCAAGAGCTGGTAACTCCTTCTAAACTCAAGGCTCAGAATAAGAGGTAGGTAAGGAAAGTGTCCAAAAATTGCTATTTAACGTTACTTGATTTAATTCTGTTAGATGTGCACATCTCCTTAGCCTCTTGTCATTCTGTCTCAAAGTAGTTTTGGTGCCTGCGTTTTGCATTTGTTATCCTTGACTGTGGTGCTGCGTGGTAAAGCTGGGCATGGACATACAAGTGAGCAGGAGGTGCTCGGGCTGCTCCTGCTGTATGAGAATATTGTGGGCCATGCTTGTCCAGAGATCATGGGAAGGTAGGGATGCTGTGGCAGTGATTTGGGGCTTAGGAGTTGAAAAGAGGTCTGTAAATGTAGCTCGTATAGAGGCATATAGAAATAGATGGATTGGATGCAGTTCCTTCGGGAAAAACTTCCTCTTGGAGCGTGGGTAGATAGGGTTTGAAAAATTCACTGCCTTTATCAGCATGAAGACTTGGTAAGTCAGAAGGGACTGCTGTGACTCGTCTGGCATCTTGTGTAGTATGAGTAATGTATTTTCTGATTACGTTCTCGCTTAAGCAGAAAATTACCTTTTAGAAAGTCATCGATGTTGACCTGGAAACAGTTGAATCTGTTGCTTATCTCTGGTTCAGTTATTTTTCTGGTCAGTCTTGAGTCTTCTGCCTTTTTTTATTTTAAATGCGTGATCGTTCCCTGTCTGAGCAAGGTATTTCTTTATTTTCTCAAGGCTCAATAAATAGAACTTCGTTTTTTTCTCCTTTGCAAGAAGTATCTGTCATGCTTTATCCGTTTCGGAGCACTTTGTGATTTATCAGCCTTACTGAGGACAGAACTGAAAGCAGTATTCCTGCAGTGGGCAGATACCCAGTGAATTTAATCTGTATTTCTGTATTTATTCAGTGGTTTGTGTTAGGTTTTCTGCTCAGCGTTGTGTTGTTTTCCTTTTTCAGCTGATTGTTGCTATAAATCTGAGGTCGGTCTGAGGGCTGTGTTTTTCCAGCATGGCCTTGCATCTGTTGTGTATCGCTTACATTTTCTGCTTGTGAGTCTTTTGATGGGGTGCTTGGTCCTGTTAAATGCGACCTGCTATACTGGGCAGAGTAATTGAATAATTCATAATGGCTTTATTGATGATGTGTCACTTGCATTACCATACCTATTTTTGCAAACCTCAGTTTTAGAAGCTGTGTGAGCCCGTGTTAGAAATTCTGTAGAAGTTGAGGATAGCATATATATTTGTATCCTCTGTTTTGAGGATAATCTGTGTTCTGAGATCAATTTTAAATTCTTGTACCTGAGAAGGCTTAAAAGTAAAAAAAAGAAAAACAAAACACTGTAGGTCATGGAGATTTGAAACTTGACAGGCATTGGGAATGACTCGGTCTTTTTTAGTGTTCTTCTTAATTGAAGTGTCCAGGAGAAGTTAACATTTATTCCACCTACTGGAGCAATGAAATACCTGCTCCTAAAGCATGTTTTGTTTGAATGTCATCCATAAATCCATGTTGGTTGGCCTTAATTTTGTCAGCGTCTTTTAATCGGTGTTGCCTGCTGATGATTAATATCAGATTGATCGTGTAGCACCTGAGTCATCCTGTTTACCACTGCGCTGAAACTTTTAAAGCCTAGTTCGCACAGGGCTCGGGATTTTCTTCAGTGTATCAGGAATTCATGAAAATCAGTGTCATGGGAACTGGATATGTGTGCTTCTGGGTGAAGGGCAGTGAAATGAGCTCTCTCTGGCAGCTGCCTGTTGAATGCTCAGCCACTCTCTGAGGGTGAAGTTGTGTCATCTTGATGTAATGCAGCTGTTAAATTCCTGTTCCAGGTTTAAGGAAAACCTGGTTCCTTGCTCTTATCTGCTTGCATTAGACTTTCACTGTGTTCTTCAGCTCTCCAGGCTTTTTTTAGTCAGTTTCTCAGTGGAAAGGGCTGTTTGGAACCTGCAGATGCAGCAGAGCTACCTTGGAAGGATGGGATACTCTTCTTAAACGTCTCAGTGAGACAGTGATGGCAGAATAAAGTGGTGATGGGCTGGAAGGATGCTGTGTTTTTTTTGCCAGCTTAATGAAAACAAAAAAATTTTTTTGAAGCAAGCAAAGATGTAAATTGCAGTGAAGTCTGGATCTTGTTTGATTATTCTAATCATAGGAAGGATTGGATGGGTAGACCTGAGGGCAGTCATTGCTTATGGAATATGAAGAAGCAGTTGATGTGTACCTGAACCAGCCAAGCATCTTGGTGACACCGACTGCCACATAGTACAGAGTTCTGTCACGGGAATGTAGGCTGAAAATCTTAACTGCCCGTGAGTAATGGCCAAGCCTTAAAGTAGCAGTTTTCTGTAAGATCTTCAGGTTGTGGGAAGTCTCAAAAACGTGGTAGTTGAAATACCTCTGAGTTTCTGACAACCAACCTTTTGCCAAGGCAGCTATCAGCTGCTGGTATGCTTTAACAGGATAGGAGTTGGGGCCAACATGTGCCACAGTATTTATAAAACTGCCTTTAGGTTTTTGCAACTGAAATCTCATCTTCAGTGCTTGAACACACAGACTCAAGTTCCAGCTTGTCTGAAGCAGATACTTCTGTAAGCTTCAACACGGTTGTGAGATCCCAAATAGAAGTCATGAAACATAATGTACAAAATGACGGGCTCGCTCAGATATCGTACCTAAAGCAAAGCAGTGGGATTAGCGTTGCTGATAACAACTTGTCTGCCTATATTATTACCTGTTAATTGGGAGTGAAAGCCACTTAACGACTTAACGTTATTGGATTAGTGTTGTGTGTGCTCAGTGGATGAACTTCTGACTTTCAAAGTCCTAAGCTGCTGACAAATTAGGGTATTTTTTCCCTGGTTGAAGATGGGTTGGTGGATGTCCCTTTGCAGTCCTGTGTGCTGCCTGCAGGGCTGTGGCTGTGACACCACCCCAGGAGAATTGGAATTCTGGTTTATAGCTTTTTTTTTCCTCAAAACTGCTGTGGAAAGCTGCAACTGTTTGTAGGGTTGCACTGACATCTTGGTCAAGGATTGACCTGATTTGAAATGAGTCTCGGAGAAGAGGTTCCCCTTGGAAAGCATGTTGGGAAGTCTTTAGGTAGTATTGCCCAAGCAATGGTATTTAATCAAAGCGTGGCCTCAGATTTTTGCTTAAAGTTCTGTGTATGCTCTTGGCCCGTTTGTGGTTGTGCAGATTCCTCAGTCAGTAGCTGTTAAATGGGAGAAAACCTTCGTTTGCAAAACTATTGCAGTTTGAAAAGGGGACATACCCTCATCAAATTACATCAGGGAGGAACTGTGATCAGTTTATGCTCTTTTTTTTTTGTAATTTGTCACCCTTGATGAGTTAGGAGGCAGCATAAGTTTCTTTTTTAAAGACCAAAATTAACATTTTAATTATTAATATTTAAGTTTGGAGTCTTAAGAAGGTTAACTGGATATCAAAGACCTGATAAATTCATACCTTTTCCTTGGGCAAAATAATGAAAAGGGTATGAATGATCAGGTCATAAATTTTTTGTTGCTCACCCTGTCTTGCTCCACCCCGACTCCTCCATCTCAGTGAGTGCCTCATGCCCTGTCCCTACTTGCCTTTCCAGTTGGTGTGGCTTCTTGTTAACCTGCTCTGTGTGCTGCCTGCTGGAGGCTTCTCTCCACGTTGCTCTTCCTCTGTCCATGTGCTTTTTTGCTTGTAATTTCTTTGTCTGCATACACCTTATCAATGGGTGGTTTTATGTACCTGTTACAGCTTTTGCTGCCGTTCTCATTGTTTTTGCTGTGGGCTTTTGTCTTGTTCAGCTATGATTTCATCCACTTGCAGGTGCCTTGCTTTCAATTCAGAGTTAATGCAGTCTTAACTGTAGGGAGAAGGTAATCTCACTGAATGTGTCTGAGAAGGGGAAGCCAGTGAGGGGTTCCCAAATAAGTCCGGTGATCAGAATGGGGGACAGGACCAGGTTGTATCACAATGGGATGAGACCGGCAGGCTTTGAGGAGTCTGTTAGAGAGAGATGGAACAACAGCCTCTGTTTTTGAGGCTGAAGAAGGATCGAGGCCAGGGCAGCCTGTAACTGGTGAACTACTCCCTTAACCATTTCTTACTGCTTTCTTCTTTAGTGGATGCTCTTCAGCTGCATTTTCACTGCAGTTTGACATTCAGTGCATTCTGTTTTTTTGCTTCCTGCAAGGCCTGAAATCCTCCTGTTGGAGGCCAGGGAGTTCTGGAGAGGAGACTTGGGGCAGATAACCTATGTGGGCCACCAGAGAAGCTGAGATCATTAGCTTATGCTGAAGTTAGTGTGGTATCAGTAATACAAGAAAGGGCTGTTGTATGTGGCTTCTCCTTGGGGCACCTAGTTTAGCCTTTGTAGCTTGGTTTGTAGAACTGATGAGTGGATTTGGCTTCAGTATTCTCATGAGCTGTTGGCAGCTTAAAAGAAAAAAGGGCATCTCAAAGCAGACCAAAGTCATCTCAGATGAGACCTGTGACACTACCCGGATACTTGGATTTTCAACTGTCTTACTTTCTGGTGCGTGTTGTGGTGATAATCCCATTTCATTATGTAGTTTATTGGGAAAATAAACACACTGATGTGTACCTAAATTGTATTGAAAGGATGGGAAAAATTAATGTGGTATGTAGCAAAAATACGTGAAATGTTGCTTGGTAGGTTCAGACTGCAAGGATTTTTACAGCTGTAATGTATACACTCAGGAGATCTGGATGAGGCCCAAGCAGTTTTAGCATTTCTTGGTTTTGTAACTTTCAGACTATTATTTTTTGGCCTTTAGTATAATTACGTCAGTAGCATATACATTAAAAATTGCTTACGTTTGTTTTCTTTCTCTTCTTCAGTAGCTAATGACCTTTTCCTGCTTTTATCTGCCCATCTTTTTTTCTTTTCCATCATCTTTTCATGCTAAGTAAAGACAAACTTACCAAGCTCCTTATTTAATCCTTAGGTCTTTTAAGGAACAGAGTTCTGATACAGCCAAGCTCCCTCCCTACCATCTGTCTTTATGGTTCTTGAAGTCTAATCAGCCAGTTTCTGTAGGTAATGCTTCCAATCCTTTTTTGTTGTTGTGGGGAGGGACTTTGGCTACAGCGTGCTTGATGTTGAAATTAAAACAAAAACTTCCTCTTCATATTTGGGTTTGCTGTTGCTGGAAGGGAAGAGGAGCTGTTATTTTCTTCCTGCAGAAGCCACTTCTCTGGAGCCGTGGGGCCGGACTTGCTTCTCAGAGAACTTGGTAGCTTTCCATTGGTCTCATTCCTGCCTGTCCAGCGTGCCATTGTCTGCCCTTGTCCGTATGCCTGTGTTATATAGGAACTTTGACCTGACCTTCACTAGTGCCTGCAGCAACTTGGCTCACAGTGAGAGCAACCCATGTCCTACGTTGTGCTTTTTGTCTTCTTAATGAAGCTAAGAATGATAGAAGTCCTAGCACCTGCTGGCAGGTTTAGGAGAGTGTCATGGCACTGACTGTTCCCATTTGTTAGGATGGTTATTTTTGAAAAATGAGCAGTGGAAGTCGCTGGAATACTCTGACACTCGACTGGCAAGTCTTTCTTGCTGTAAATGTTCTTAAATCTTATTATTGTCAGGAAGCTGCAGTTCTGTTAATTAAGCATTACTGTTCTCACAGAAGAGGATTATGTGTCAAATTCTCCACGTTCGGTTGCCTTGTGGTAATCGCCAGTTTGCCAAGAGGCTGCTTGTACAAACAGTTTCCTCAGACCCTACTGATCCAGTGCCCTGTTGGAGCTGTGGAGTGGAATTGGGACCAAAGGATGCTACAGAAGCAACTGCATCAATTCTAGTAAATTAATCTGTGTTAGAGAGCTGAAATGGATGCCTTAAAAATAAGAGTTAAAGAAAAATCCCGTAGTCATTTTCTTCTGTTCTTTGCATGACCAGATGTGCTTTTGTTTGGAAGGAGACTTCTGGAGGACTGTATTAATCTACTTGTTTTCTTATTTTTCAGGTTCAAGCTTTTTTAAAAAGGAATAGAAGAAGAAACAATGGCAGCAGAAACCCAGACACTTAACTTCGGGCCTGAATGGTGAGTTGTTCTTAATTTAAAAAAGGTGTGAACTTTTGTCCTCTGGGACTGACTAGGTTCTAAGAGTGAATGGCACATAGTGCTGTTGTAGTTCCTTACTGCTTTGCTGCAGTCTCTGGCCAGTGACTGAAAGCAGGTATGATAAAGCTAGCCTTCGTTATTCTTTGATTGTCTATGAAATGAGTTGCTCCATGTCATGCTAGTGCATACAGTTCATGTTCTCAAATACTGAGAGAGGGATAATATGTATGGTCTCAGAGGGATACACCAAGTGTGGTAGACAGCGTTCTAGTTTGTTCCTCCCATGTGCTATGTACTAATAAGAAAATTGTTACCCTATCCTTAATGGAGTGAACTCTGTACTGGAGCTAGCTTTCTTTTCCCAGTATGAATATACATGAAAAAAAACTGTGCCTTTTGATCTCATCACCTCCTGTTTTTACGTATGGAAAAGAGTCAGGTACTCAACTGCTGCCTGAAAGGGAAATGCATCTGCAACGCTGTATAATTGTACTGATGTTCGTCTGACATGCATTGTCCTGGCCCAAGGCTAACTGCACAAGTGTGATTTAAAAACTGGAGCAAACAGTGAAAAATAAAATAATTCCAGACTGAAATTGCAGGTGACTTTAGCTGATCTGGTTTCTGAAGAGTAATAGGATCCATAAATGTATGAGTGTGGAGTGGTTACAGGAAACATAATTGCTGCATAGCACGTGGTAGGACTATTACTGCAACACTGCATTCATACTGACTGGCACATTTTATGTAAAAAAAAAAACAACAAAAAACAACACAAGTTGTAGGGTATTAAATAAAGACATTATTTGTGGCCCAAAAAGCAATGAGTTTAATTAGTTAGATTAAAGGGATACTAAAAAATGCCTATATCTGTACATATACCCACTGGGTAGGTGTTTTATGTTGGAGTGCTCTGAAGTATAACAGACAAACATTGTTAGATTCATTGATGGAAGAAAGCCGTGGCTATATGGGGAAAAAGAAGGGTGAGTGTAGAGGTTAACTCATTTAAAAACGAACCCTGAACTTTATTTTCCGCTTCATTTTAGAATAATTTAGGAACAGTGAAATAAAACTCTAATGATTATTTGTGCTGCTGTGTTCTCCAGTGTGTCACCTACACTACTGTATCACATCTTAGTAGTGAAACTCCAGGTCACGTTTAATCTGGATTGGCATTGGGCATTACACTGAGCCTTCTAATCCTCTGAATAATGCCCCCTCAGACGTTTCCCCTTTGGATGTGGTGTAAAGAAGCTGCCACTGGGTGGCACCAAACTAAAAAAAGTTGGATTTAGAAATTCTATTTCCCTTTCTGTGCAGTTTAGAAAATAATAATCCACAAAACACTTCATTGCTTAGCTGGAAAGTGTTGAATCAGTACATTAGTTTGGACAGCCTTTCTTTCCAAGGATTTTGAAACTGTTGAGAATGGTTTGTGGTGTTATACTTGATTAGGATGCAAGGAGGTCTGCTTCTTGACTTGTCCTTTTGTAAAACCTTCCTCAGGTTGGAAAGTGTGGGATGGTTGGCTAGCTGGGGAAATGAGCGTGCAGAATGTGACTAATTAATCGATGGATTGAGTATGATGTCACATAACCTCTTGCAGACAGTATCTCACTGTTGAGTAGCTTGCCTGTGTGAGATAGGACCAAATTCAGGAGTGAGTATATCTGGTGTAAGTAAGCTTGTGGCTTGAAATCTATCTGAAGGGAAGTATGGCTGTTTTGTACAGCTTGTGCATGGAAACACTGAAATGAGGTATACATGTTGAGAAATTACATTCATCTTAATTCCTGCAAAAGGAGTTCAGAGCATTGGGATTTGGACAGTGCAAGAAACTTCATTGTAAAATCGGTTGTCCTTTCATAAACAGTGAGCTTTGTTTCATGTCTAACCCTTTTTCCTTAAAATAGATGAATGGTTGCTGACAGTAGCATGGTAAGAATTTTAACTAGGAGCCAAAAAAACAAAACCAAAAAACACCTGTTTTCAGTGTTGTGAATGGAAGATAGGTAAACAAAATCCAATTGTATTATCTAGTGTAAGTAGTTCAGGGGTGTAGCTGCTTCACAGCGTAGTCAACACAGTTCTTCAGGGATAGAAGTGCTCAAGGAGGTGTTTGTGTGTATATGAATATGTACCTTATTATTGTTTTGCTTCTGACTGTCAGAAAATGTGAGGAAAGCTATTTCATTCTTCTTCAGCCACCAAGTTTGTGTTTTAAAGTTAGACTTGTAAATGTCTTTGCTTTACTTTTAGCACTGGATTTGCTTTGTGTCCGATTTCTGAAGAGTTTACTGCCACAGAGATGAAGCCACACTCAATTTCTCTTTCTCTGCCTGTTTTTAGGCTGCGAGCTTTGTCTAGTGGCGGGAGTGTGACATCCCCTCCTCTGTCTCCAGCTTTGCCAAAGTACAAACTAGCAGACTATCGCTATGGGAGAGAAGAAATGTTGGCACTTTTTCTAAAGGATAATAAGGTAAGCAGGAAGAGGAAGGAGGCCTGACCTGTGGATGTGGACAGTCTTGTGATTAGAGGGAGTTATTTGTATTGTGTGGTTAAGAACACACATTGTATATCCCTTGGCAGAGAACAGAAGAGATCTATGCGTTCATTTGATCCCATTTCTAATGCATTAATTGCTTAGTTCTTTTTGCCCCTGAAGGGAAATTCCTGTACTCCTTAGGTCAGCCCTCCCCCATCCCCCTCCTGGATTGTCTTAATCAAATCTATTGCCACAAGTGACTGAGAGTTAAAGTCCCTTTGCAGCCAAGCAGATTTGCTTGCCATGGTAGGATTTTATTAAATATAGTGATAAGAATTCATTGATTCAACTTGAAATTCAGACAATCAGTCATATTAACACACCACTTAAAAAAAAAAATGTAAGAGGGGCTCTTACCTGTTTATTCTCACTTAAGTCAGTTAAGTTTAGCAGATAATGAGCCCAGTCAGCAGTCCTCACCATTTCTCTGTGAGTTAAGTCACAAACACAGTCCAGCACATGTAATATAGCAATATAAATAAAAATAAACATTCACCTAATTGAATTACAAGTGAAGGTTCTTGTTGATAGCAGAGTCATATTTCCGAGGGCGTTTCAGGTAAAGGAGTCATTCCTACTGTGTTTGTAAACACGGGATAAACAAAGATTAGTGTATTGTTGCAGCAGACACACAGTGACTTGAAAGTCTGAATCCTTCCAGGAACTTTACCCACGAGCCAGGGAGGGACAGTGAGCACTTAGCTCAGTTTGCAGATTAGCTTTGTTGGTACAGATGGATGCACACCTCTTGTAAGAACTTACTGGTGTTTTTATGCAGTGCTGGGTTCTCTGGAGGTTGGGGGGGAGAGCACTTCAACTAAAATTTTCAGAAGTCTTTCTCTCTTCTGTTTTAAGCTAGATGTTCTTGAAGCACTGTTTTCTGTTGGCATGGTCAGAATTCACTTGGCAGTTGTAGCATGTTGTCTGCATACTCAAGGTCACACCTGCCATCAAAAAAATTGTGTTCTAATTCATTTATATTTAAATCGTGATTAGTGTTCATTGCTTAATTCTAATTTACTTTTTTTGTTCATCAGTTCACATTTCATTGTTCAGGTTTGGTTGGGCTTGTGTACAATTGGAAGCTGTGGTGTATACGGTCATGGTGCTTTACATGGTTTAGTTGTGAGTGGTGAATGCTTTGGATATGTTGTCTGGAAGCCTTTTTTTCTGGAGAATTAAATTCTTAGTGGAGTTGCACCCCTTATAATTATGTTATTGGAAGTCCTGCTGTACTGGGAGGAGAGAGAGTTGACAGGTTATGAATTTTTGTGTAAATTGATGTCTGTTGCATTTTCACTAAACTGTAATTACTTGGGCAAATCAAGTAACTGTGTATTTACTTCCATACAGATACCTTCAGACCTTCTGGATAAGGAGTTTCTGCCTATTTTACAAGAGGAGCCCCTGCCACCACTGGCACTTGTACCTTTTACAGAAGAAGAACAGGTTTGTATCCTTACAGAAAGAGGATTCTTGAAAATAAAAAAAAAAATGTAGACTGTCGTTAGAGCAGAAGGACAATGAAGGCTATGCCTCTGTTTTAAACAATAAGATTTGTTACAGCCCCACATCTGAGATTGGTAGACTTTTTTAATTACGCAACATTTTCAAGTAGGCAAAACTTTCTACTGTAATGGGCTACTGTCTTGTAATATCTAAGTTCTGGAAACTAACTTGTGGTCTTTGGAGAAGTGTTGAATTTTTTTTGCCTATTAACAGTGCTAAAAATTCCAAAGAATTGTTAACTGCTTCATACGTCAGCAGCTGCTTGATTATTTTCTTGTTTGGTTTCCTTAGTTATAAGTGAAAAATGTAAGGGTGAGAACAGGTAGTCCATAACAAGATCCTCTTTCAAGGTTGGCTGCTCTAAGTAGTATGAAATTCCTTACTTCCTGGCTGGTTCGTAACAAGGGAAGCAGTCTGCCACGCTCTGTCTCAGTGCCTCAGATTTCTGACTCTGAACTTATTCTCTCTTCATGATTTTTCAGAACTTCTGATTACACAGTTGCTGTCTGTGTTATTTCTTCACACTTTCCTTACTTTGCCATACTGTGGCTTGTGGTTGTTATTGTTTTCTACTGACTGGAGTGTAGTTTGTTTTTAGGTGGAGTTGGGAAGTGATGATATTCAGGATTTCAGAGCATCCTAATTCTTTTGCCCCATGCTGTCTTGTCTTTTTCTCCATCATCTTTGTGTCTCAGGATTCTGACACATCCTTTTCATCTTTTGTGAAGTTCCTTCCTCTTCAATGTTGGTTTGTATCTCTTGTCATTTTAATTGTCCTCTGACACAGTATGCTTGTAGTTTAGCCGTATTTATGTTTTTGTGAATGCATTGTAGGCACTTCTTATCAGAGTTGTCTTAAAAGGCGACTGAGATTTGAGGATATCCTTCCATTCTTTGGTAGAACCAGGGGGGATCCAGTCAGTGATCCCAGGAATTGGCCAGCCAGGCAGACAGTAGCACACCAGAACATTGAACCTCGGTGTTACATAAACCTTTGGATCTATATTTTTGTTCTGAATAACAGTGGAGTCATTTAGACATTGAACTACAAGCCTTTTGTGGTCAAAGGAAATGTTGACTTGTGCTAATTGTCACGATATTATCCAGGAGGAATAATAGGAGTTTCAGGCTGTGTTATTGGAGGTGTGCTGAGTAACCTCTTGGCACAGATTAAGATGACAAGTGGTATCTGAGCTTACAGTTTAAAGCCATTACCCCTTCTGTTGCTGTACTCCCTGTAGGGAGTTTCTCTGTGGCTTTCTTGTAGGCCTCCTTTAGGTGGAGCTCTGTGGCAGTCTAGCTTCCTCAAAACTCGAAGGACAGTGATTTTTAGAGTCCTAGAGAGGACAGAATAAGCAGAACATGAGCACAGTTGTGTTCAGTAGAAGCTGAAGCAGTCCAGCCATGGATTCACAGCAGCTCTTGCTTGCAACCTGTGAGCTGTGCACCTGACAGCATTGTAGTTGTGTATGTGGCATGACATTTCTCAAGTACATTTAAACGTGGTCTTTGGAGGCAAATGATAAATCGTATCAGTGGTATGAATTCGAGCTTGTATTTGTTCATGCCTATGGAATTTAACTGTAGTCAAATACTTGTGGCTGCAGTATCTGCTGTTAATGGATGTGGATATATTTCAAACAGAAACACTGGTCCATTGTATCCGTTATGCAGAACACCATTTGTGATGAGGGTGGTGAGCTAACATAGAATTAAATTGATTCATGTTATAGTAAGTTTTATTGCATGAGATTACTGATTTGTAGGAGGTCTGTTTCCAAGGAGTCTGTCTTTTGGAGAGAGGGTTTCAGCAGGTTGCTTTAGCAGGGGTTTCCAAGGCCACCACTGGCAGTATTGCAGCATATGATCCTTTGATTTGTTCTCCTTGTTCATGTTTGTATTAAGAAAGAATTCAGTTGTCTTAATCTGAAAATCTGCTTGTGGAGTGAGGCAGTCTCAGGATCTTAGTAAATATCTTTTCGTGTGTGTGTGTGTAGTTTGTGTTTTTTCTTTCTTGGGACATCCTACACTTACTAGGAAAGAATGCACTGAGACCCTCTGAGGGTTGTTATGCACTGTTCAGTGCCAGGAATGGACGCTGAAGTAATGTTCTCATCAGCAGGAAGGCATTTTGCTGTTTGGACTTAGCTTTTGTGTTACCTTTTGTGATGTTTCTTTGTAGATTATCATTGGGCATGTTCTGAATGTGGCATCTTCACCTCAGCAAGCCACAAGGAGTTAAACAGGGTGAATCTGTTCAGTGTTACAGTCAGGCTAGTCAGTTAAATGCTAATTTTTTTTTAAGTTTCATTGATCTTGTTCTGAATGGAGAAATAAGACGTGAAATCTCTTACACAGAGCAGTGAATCTGATTAACAGCTTAGTTTTTTCAGCAGTAAAATACTGGATGTGAACTAATGCGTGCTTTAGATGAGTAGGAGCTTGCACAGCTGAAGCACTTGTCAAAACTCATCCAGGTCTGAATGAAAGACAGAAGGCTGTATCTAAAACATCCAAGCTGATCTGTGTTTGTATTGGCATTCAGGCTTACAAGTAAAAAGGAAAAAAAAAAGATAATTGAAGATAACGGGTGAATAAAACAAAATCAGTTCTTATGAGACAGTCCATTGTAGAGATAATACGTAATGATTTTAAATTGACTGTAAAACAAAATTTGAGTTGGTCACTTTTTGACACTAGTTCGTACAAGTGTCAGTTTAAGCAGTCTCTTGATGGGTGTTTTTGTTTGTCTTTTAATTAAGAAAAATGGTAGTACTTTGTTTCCTTATCTTCCTTATCAGCTTTCAAGCTAAGCAGTTGACCAGCTGTTGTAAAAGGGCGTTTCTGAATGCTGTTTCTTGTCTCTCTGCTTCAAGCACAGCCATTCTGTTTGGCTGCTCCATGTGCTTTGCAGGGTGGGATGTCTTCTCATCAAGCAGAGCCCACAGTTGGCATATATTTCTTGAAGGAACTTAATTTGCGGTATTGTAGAACAATTCATTGATGTCCAGAGCTTTAAAAACAATATCAAATTAACAGTGGAAAAAAATTAAAGTTTAAAAATAAACCCTCAGAAGTATTCACAGCAGGAAAGGTAGCCATTTACTTGGGCAAATTTAGGTGACTCATTTTGCCTTGATGCTGAAGCAATTGCTATCAGTTTTAAGAGATAGCTGGGGAAATCAATCCGTGTTTACTGGTGGCTGACCTTGCTGTTATGCTATAGATTTTTTGCTGTGAATTTACTACTGGGTTTGTTTTTCAACTGTACTTAGTTACCATTTCTCTCTTGAAGGAAGATCTGATTCTAAAGAGAACATACCAAGCAATCAGATCTGATTCTGAAGCAGGCAGAAATTCCTTCAGATTCCTGCTGGTTTTGGTGTTAGCAGTGTAGATTTCAAATGTACTTTCTCGTCTCCTTGTTCTTTAAAGATCTTCAAATGTGTAGTAATATGAATTCATGCAAGCAATCTGCCTCTTCTATGTTCTATCAAGAACCCAGGGGCAGCTGTTGAGTCCTCTGTATGTTTCTTAAAGCTTGCATTTGGAAAGCACGTGAATTCAGGTTTGCTTGTTAATATTTCTTGATCTTGTTTTCAGGCCTGAACTATTACTCAGAGAATGGGGAAGGAGTTAAAATGATCTGTACTCCGTTGAAATGGCTTTTTCTTTAGCTATTGCTTATTCAGATTGTACCAGTGTTCATTGTCTTTCTGGAAATTAGTATCACTGGCATTTCAGAGACCTTTAACACATGTTACTACTGCATTGTTACTACTGTGATACCTACAGAGAAAAAAAGTACTTATTTCTTCAAAGGGAACAGAAGCAATGCATACAGTTGCATTCAGATCTTGTTGCTCTTTGCACATTATTGCTTTATACATCATCAATGAAGTATGAACAATTCTTGCAACTGAATGGCAGCGTTTAAAGCTGCTGGTGTTCTAATCAGCCTGACAATGTGATGAAGGAGCAGATGCTCACTTGGTACCTTTAGAGCGTGGAAGTGTCACGTAAGTAACCTCGGAGCAGTGATATTGGTAATGATGCTTTTATGGACCACGTGAGCTGTTAGTGGTTCTTTTACTTGTCAGTGTAAGTTGGTTGTAGAAATGGTGATGAACGTGAGGAAAGCAGAGCTGGTGTTGAGCAATATTTGTGAAACGGGAAGTGTTTTTAATCAAATCTCACCTTGCCTCTCTTTTTCTTGACAGAGAAATTTCTCGATGTCTGTAAACAGTGCTGCTGTCCTGCGGTTGACGGCACGTGGAGGAGGAACGGTGGTAGGGGCTCCTCGAGGTCGAAGTTCCTCCAGAGGTCGAGGTGAGCTGTTAGTGGGGTGTCCTGCAGTGTAGGTCATCCACGTTAATATTTCCAATTGGTGTTGGACGAAGCTTGGTAGCTTCAAAGAATGAAGGCTGTTCCCTCCTTGGTTTTACATCTTCTAGGTATTTGTAGGCTGTTGTATGTCCTCTTGTGCTTGTTTTTCAGCTAAGGCATATATGTCTAACTGTTGAGGTTGTCTTCTGATTCTGTCTTGCTTCCCCTTTACTTATCATTGGCTTTGCCCAAATTCCATAGGCTTACTGGAATGAAAAGTATTTGTGCGTATGTAGATGTGGGAAGAGACTTGTCTGAGCTTTATGTTTCTGTTACATTTGAACGCTGTTGCTTTTTTTTTCTGTGGCGTGCCTGAAATGTTCATCTTGCATTGCTACCACCTGTGCTTAGCTCTGCTTGGAATATGTGCTAGCTCTTTCTCTCCAGGTGCAGTAAGGCTTGATTCTGCAAATGTGATAATGCCGTTTAAAAGTTGGTGATGTGATATCGTATGACCATTTGTGTGCTCTCTAGTTTCAATCTCCAGATCTTAAGAACACTGGGCTGCTTGACTTCCTTTTCTTTTTGTCTGTTTTTTTTCTTTTATTTCTTTCACAATGAGTGCTTATCCTTATGCAGTGAGAGTGAGATGTTTTTTCATTGCCTTCAGTAGTGTCAGTGGGGTCATGAGGTTAAGTGTGGCAGAACATGACTCCTAACCCAGTAATGCCATTGCTTAATGTATATGGGTGGGAAACTTGGGCAGTTTAGTTATGCTTCTGTGAAAAGTATAAAATTGATGCAGTATTATTGAAAGCATTTGAGATCTTCTGCTGTGTGTAATCCTGTTTCCTTACTTCATTTTTGAATTAAGAAATGTTAGCTCTGGTTTTCTCACTTTTTTGCTTTCATTCCCGTTTCCTTTTCTCTTCATTTGTATGAATCTTCACGTGCTGTGCTTGTTAGGCTGCTCAGTCACTCTTACCTCCTGCTGAGTGACAGGACATGCCTTTTCACTTCTTACTCACTTATTTCTCATTCTCGATACAGATGAACACTGTGAATTACTGGGCTTCCCCTCTCGTTGATCCTGGCTGCAGCATGGTTCTTCTGCTCTGCCCTTTTGCTTTCTGGGGGCTGTTGGCCTTGAGCTCTATGCATGATGAGCCTTACCAAAGCTGCTCCAACTCAGCAAACAGATTCAGGGTTTCTGCCAGAACAAAAATCGTAGATTCTTAATTATTACACGCATAATGGTTTTGTATTTGGGGGCTTATTTTCTAATAGTTACTTCTGAAAGACTTAGCTTAGGACTAGTGACAAGCAACTTGTAAAAGTAGCTCTTGGCTTGCAGATAGCAGCTTTATATACAGTTGTTCTGTCAGAGTACTATGGAAAGGACTTGGAAATCTTTCTGTGCTTGTTCATTAAATGAGTTGCCTTGCTTAATAGTTGGAAAACGTTCTCCTTCATTGCCATGCAGAATTGTCTGGGTTCAAAGCAATACCTGGTGCTTTTTGTGAAGCTTGCATCACGTTCAGCATAGCTATTGCTGGTTGGTTTGCTGCTTCAGCTTCACCAAAACGAGATTTGTGTCTTGAAAGCCATAGCTTCGGGGGGAACAAGCATGTACCACGAGATTGGAGTTTCCTCACCGAGGCAGGGTGAAACACTGTTTGTTGTTTGTCAAAAACTAAGTGTTTGGGGACGTGTGACAAGGAATCTGCCACAAGGATGGGTGAAGAGAGGAACAGATAAACTGCCCTGAAGGCTGCTGGAGCTCTTTAAGTGTAACTTCACTTCCACTTCCACCTACTTAGAGCTACAACTAGTGCTTGGTAATACCTTCTCAGTAGTCACCTCATACTTTGAGGATTGTGTCTGGCTGATCTGAACAAGGTCGCTGTGTGACACTTGGTTTGTTGTGTAAATCTTTGACCACATGGTGAATTACAAGTCACTGTTGCTCATAAGAACCGTTTGCAGAGTGAAGCTGCCGTTGCCACTACTGCATGTGTCTTGTGTCAGAATATGAATCCGAAACTTGTAATTCAGTTCTGAAGTTGGATCATCTAAAGCAATTCAGGCACTTGCACGTGACCTTTTCCTGATTGACTTGTTTTCCTGGGAGCTCCCTGTGGTGTGTAGCTAAGCCTGTTCTTTGTGCAGTTGGACTGGAATGTCAGCGTTCATGAATAAGAGCTTCTGACCAGGAGAGATTTAAGTAGTCCCAGAAATAGGAAGAATGCTTTTCTTCTCATTGGATCTCTTTCCCCTTCTGTTCCCTTTCCCAGTTATCTGTCCTTTTTTTTAACTGGAAGCATGTAAGTGGTGTCAGATGGGCATTTCTCATAACTAAAAGCTGGAATTGACCTACAGCTGCTCTGCTCTTCCTGTGCAGTAGCAGTATGCTGTGATAGTTGCTCCTAAACTTGTCTTCCTCCAATTAAGTGAACTTGCTTGTTGCATTGCGTTTATAATGACAGTCAACATGATGCAAGTTTTAAAGGAATGACTGAACTCCAAGTGGCACAGCCGCTGTGTGTTTCATGACCTAGCATTTGATGCTTCCTCTGTTCAACAGCGCTTCCACATTTGGCTCTCTATATGCCATACTACTGCTTGGAAGTGGCACGCTAAGGAAATAGGCATGTGGTTCTGGATTTATTGGCATTAAAAGACAGTGTAGCAAACAGTGTGTTTGCATGTGTTTTTTACCATCACTACAAGCTTATGTTTAATTAAATATTTTCTGTTACGAGTGTTAGGTGTGTCCTAGTGTGCACTTTCTGGTTGGAGTCATTTACTTGGAGAAATCTGCTTACTGTGTAACTGACTTATCCACAGTTTACTTTATCTGCTTGCTCTTGTAGCTCGTACAATGGGTGTCAGTGCAGTGTGGTTCCCCTGCAGCAATCTGGTTGGCTTCTGTTGGAGGTGCACATGTCTAACCAAGCACACCCCTGAGCAGTGTCCCCTTGAGAACACACCAAAGGAGGGTGGCAATACCAGGTGACAGAGGTGACTTCAGCAGCTCCTTTCTAGTGCTGCGTGGTATTGGGATTGAAGTATAGCATGACCCCACAGACAGCTTTGGGGTGAATTGCTGAGATCAGTTGCTTTTGTCGGGATCTTTTTTTTGCAAGGTTATCTTTTCATTCCAACTATTTCACTTCCAGTACCTCAGAGATGTGAGGCAACTCAGTGTTAGCTTTGTCTGCCTCTGACTTTCTCTTGTGAGCTGTTCTCATTTTGTTATCTCGTACAAGAGGGGGGAAGAGAGCTCCTATGGCCAGTTTCTACTTTGCAGGAATGTTGTACGAGATGCTTAAAGCTTCCTGGGCTTTATCTCTGAAGATCTGTGGGATTTTAGGGAACCCATAATGCCTTGACATCATCCTGCTCTTGGTGTTATGCCATTTTTTTACTGTCCCTTGTGTTTGCAGCTTACCTTTGCACTTAGCTTTTGTCAGCCTTGTAGTATCGGGCCTCCTGTAGTGAAGGTATTCATGTTTCTGGTGCAGTCATTGTTGATCTGTTCTCTTGCCTCGACTGCTCAGTCAGCGTTCTTTGTCTCCACCTGCACTTACATAGAACAGCCGTGCTGAATCAGGGCTTCATTTTGCTCCGTAAATGTCTCTCATAATTTCCAAACAAGAAGGCTTAATAAGAGAGTTGGGTAGAGGCACGAAGGTGGAGTATTTCACAGATGTTTACCTTCCAGACATTTGCAACTTGATGCAATTCCTGAGCCAGATGTAATCATAGGATGGCCTGGGTTGGAAGGGGCCTTAGAGATCTTCCATCTCCCCTACCCTTGGCAGGCTTGAGCTCTACCACTACTAGATCAGACACTAGAGATCTGTGATTGTTCAGTCACGTCAGTGTTCAGTGTTAGCCTCTCTCTCTTTCAGAGTTGATTGAGTTTGTGAGCAAAACCGTGTGGTAAACAAGCCCACACCTCTGTGACAGGGAGCCCTCCTGCTGCTTTGCTGGTGTTCAGGAGTGGGTGGTTTTGTCAGTGGATGTATAAGACCCTGTTTCTAAAGCAGGAGAAACTTCACAGACTCCCTTTATTTGGTTTCTTCACGTATCTGAGCATCTCTTATTTTCTCACTGTCTGGGAAGGAACTTTTGGCAAGAGGTTTGGTGTGGAGTAGTAGTGAAGCAACTGTTATAACTGACAGAGTTCTTTCATTTCTTTACTTTTTTTTTTTATTTTAAGAGCTTTCTTCCATAAGATAAAAACATAGTTAAATTCCTCGATGGATCTTGGAGTCTCATGGTTTCAGATTTAACAGCTTGTTGTTATTACTTTATTTTGAAGACAGCAGAGTTTGGAGTCCATTCTTAAAGTTCTCTTTGTTTAGATTTCCTGCTTCATTTCCTCATTCTGTCTCATCGTATTCTCCACATACCTGGCCTGGTTTGCACATTGTCCTTAGAGGTGTGTTTTCTTTTAAGAGTGGAAATGTGGAAGGATAGAGGCTTACATTAACAATTACAATTCCTCTATAATGGAATAGCTAAGAGGTCCATTTGTCAGGTGGTTTTTTTAGGTCTTTGGACCAGGCTGTGCAGTGACTGCATGTGTATACAGGATGAAGTGATCCTGACGACCAGCAAATTGACTTATTTCATTTGTTTGTATTGTTTTCTTTCTATTGGATCCTTGAAATGGTAATGCTTAAAAACCTCCAGTTTTATCTGCCGTAGCACTTTGTGAAACAGAGTTTGTAACCTTTTGTAGACAGGAAGACTTTATTCTGTCCAGTTACCTAACCAGTGCTGGAAGGTACCACAGACTTGTCTTGCCTGTACGTCTTTTCTCCTGCTGCTCTTGGGGGATTTCTGCTGGGAATCACTGAAACTGAAGAATGGTGTGATGCTGAAGCTTCCTCCTCTCCTGTTAACCGTGACAGCAGTAGTTATAAGCACAGCTGCAGTGTGGTGCCCTTACACAGAATGCTGCTCTTTAAAGCAGCCTGATTTTTATGTGTGTAAAGCACACATGTACTGCGTGGATGTTGTGAGCAGTGCATCCTTGTTTGCTAGTTTTTCTTGGGTACGTATGCTTTGTGTTTTTCTGCACAGCACTAAATTGTTTGTTGCAGAATTGCTTGCCTGTTCTATCTGATCTTATGCTCTTTGGTAGCAGTTTTTATGAGACTTTTTTTTGAGTCTTTGATCCTTTTTTGTTCTTTTGCCCCAGATAATTGTGCTGGGGTTTAAGAATGCAAGATAAGTTCACAGGGATGACTGGAAAGGGCAACCTTCCTGACTAAACTTCTATTTTTATTTATTCAAACATTTGTGTTTTTTTGTCTTTTCAGGCAGAGGCCGAGGAGAAAGCGGTTTCTACCAAAGAAGTTTTGATGAAGTGGAGGGTGGATTTGGGCGAGGAGGGGGCAGGGAAATGCACAGATCACAGAGTTGGGAGGAAAGGTAACAGAAAACTCTAGCCCTTTCAAGTTCTCTATTTGCATCTGCTCAGCTTCCATTTTTGCCTTTTAGCTTCATAAAAATATTGTAGGAAAGTTGCTCAGGCCATACCTGTGAGTGCACCTCTGAATTCCTCGGATGAATCCAGCAATTATTTTTCTAGAAACTCAGGGAGCAACTAGAAGAGTACTTAAGCAAAGTATTTCTCTGAAACATTCCTGGGACGAGGGAGCTACTCAAAGAGAATATGAATGATGGACACTAAGATGGAAATCAGTGACTTGTTGATAAAGATACAGATTTCTCAAGGATTCACTTCATCTTTTAGTCTTGACACTATTGCACTGATAGGATTTAGAGCCACACTTAAATGTGCTTAGTTGCTAAAGGATGAATGGAAATTGGCTTCTCTGAAGATTTCAGTTGTCATTTGGGCCTGTAAAAATCCTATCCATTGAAGTCTGATTTAAAAACAAAAAATGCCAAACAGAATCTAAATACCCCAACATTAAGCCAACCCCTCCCACCTGAAATGAACGGAGTAGTTCTAAAACCTTATTTGAAACTTTTATTCTGCCTTTCTAGGGGAGACAGACGCTTTGAAAAACCAGGGCGAAAAGATCCAGGTATGGTTTCATTACTGTATGGGTAGAAGATGGGAGGGAGGAGCAAGGATGTGTTTTGGGGAAAGGGCTTATATGTACATAAAGCATTCTTACCTGCTTTGAGTTTATTGTTAACAGAAGGTTTGTGGTTCTGTGCTGCATTACTCTGAATGTGTTTTCAGTATTGCTTCTGCCCCAAGTACATTTTTACTTACCCAACTGCAGTGCATTGTCTGTAGTTGGAACAGAGCTCCTGTGCACCTGAGAGCCTTCACTGCTTTGATTAGCTCTGTGGGTACTCTGTGGAATATGCCATTTAAATACAGCTTTTAAACGTTCCTGGCATGTGTTACTTTGGTATCTAGAAATTGTGGACCATGTCAGCTGTTTTTTCTTGTATGCTCACTCGTGTGGCCACTTTAGGAAGAAGTCATTAACTTTGACCCAAGGTGTGTCTTTGATTATTCAGCTGAATTTGAGTTGGAGTGTGTTGCTGCCTGGGAAGTGGAACATACCCATTTTGGTAGATTGCATTGTGTGAGTGCTAAGAAGGAAGGTTCTCCTCTGTGCTCCGGTTGCTCTCTGATGTGACCTTGCCCTTTCTCTGTGGTATGTTTCCACATACGTGTACTGCAGCTGTTCAGTGGGAGCTCTTGGCAGGACTGGCAGCAAACTTTTACTGGACTTTTTAGTAGACTCTGGAGGAGTCTTGGCTGAGCAGCCTCCATAGTGAATGTACTAGAAAAGCAAAGGTCAGCAAATATGGTTGCAGGTTGCACCCAAAAGAGTAAATTGCAATTGGAAGTTGACAGAACTGTGTTTTAGAGCCTGAACAGCAGTCAGTATTTTTACTTATTTTGAGGGAGAGAATAGTATCAATTTCTATCTCAGTAATCCAGATTACCATGGTGGCCCATGCTTTCAGGAATCTTAGTGATGTTTCCTTTTAAAGCCTTCTAAATTCTCTCAATGCACATATTGGTTCTTTTTCATGTATTTTAAAGAATGCTTTTCATTTTCTTGTCTTTAAAATGAAATACGATTAACTGGGGTGGTTCTAGTTTGCTGCTGCTTCTCTATTCATTGAAAGGGCTTGCTCCTGAAAGAGTAACTTGGGATTTCTCTTAGATTGACCTTCTTTACACCTCCAGTAGTGGAAGTCTTTCACAGTGTGTTAATAGTCAGAGACCTTTGGGGAATGGGAAAAGAAAGAAGTACTGCTGAAGTTTGAGGACTCTTTTTTTAAAAACAAGAGACAAACGGATGTGGCAGCAGCAGGAATAGTATCTACTATCATTGGTTTTTTAGCCCCTCCCTGTTCCTCTGATAAAATCAAGCACTTCAAGATCCAGACTGAACTTTGTGCCACGTTTCTGATTAAGACTATTGGAACTATTGCCGGTCACTTTAGCATGAGGTGCGTTTCTCAACATAACTCAAACTTAATTTGTGCAAGGTGTTGTGACAGAAGTTGGCCTGGACCCAAACATGGGTGTTAGTGCTGCACCTACATCAGCATGTCCTACCTATAATAACTGGAAGTCATCAGGACTTCAGAGTGCATCTTCTGCAAATGATTTTCTGGAAAGCTGGTATCCCCTTGTGCTTTCTTAGAAGTTCATTTTAAAGGAGGAGGTGCTTCCTTTCTGGTTATTAAACTTTACCTAGTACCTGCTTGCTCCTCCTCTACCTCTCTTGCGTTTTGATGTCATTTGACCAAAACCACTATAGCACTATACAAAAGAGACAAGGGATGTAGAGTCTTTGTGACATCTTAATGTAAAATAATTAATTATGTTAGTTATTGCTCTGAGATTAATGGCCCCATAATGGGGAGGACCCTTTCTTTCCTCTTTATCTTCAGAGTGTTAAGGTGGAATGCGTAGGACATGACGATCTGTTTTGATTCAAGCCTTGATTAATAAACATTCAAAAGCATGTACATAATATTATTTAACAGAATACTTAGCTCATCAAGTAGGGATATGGATGTACTAAAAGAAGTCCCTTGTTAACTCCAGGCACTAGTGTATCACTCGCATAATAATTAAAGCAGGGGGTGGGGTGAGTTTACATGCAGCTTGCAATGTAGGCTAATGTGCTCTAGGAGGTGCATCTGTCTATTTGTTTTTCTGCTTGAAATTCCTAGTTTAGGGTTTTATTCTTTAATTTTACTGTGCTTCAGTTTTCCATTGCTTTTGGATAGGGCCCTAGATCAGCCTCAAATTACATAATCAACTTTTTCTTTGTTCAGAGTAATCACAGTACAAAATTAATAAAGGAGGGGAGGAAGCTTTTCCGAGCATTCATAATGGGTGACAAGGCAAGAACCTTTCAATTAAAAATCATGAGACCAAAGGGGAGAATCTAGCAGAGAAATACTTCTCAAATATTGAAGAATATACTGTTCTGCAGAGAGGTTTTATACTCGTAAGTTTGCAAGTTCACATTTAGCTCATTCTCAGCATGAATGGCTTCAGTTGCAAGTTAAAGATGCACAAAGTATTTGAGTTTCTCTTGTGAATTGCTGAAGTTTTGACAGACTTTATAGACAGCAAATTGCTTCTGGAAGGCTGAGGCCATTAGCAAAGAAAATGAGCAGGTTGTTTTCTGGATCACAGCTGTCTTAGAGTTGCACGAAAGCTGCTTAATTTTATGTGCAACCTCTTTACTAATGCCAGCTTAGTAGCTCAGGGGATTTGAGTAGTTACCAGCAATTACCACCGGTAAGAAATAATCGTGGATTAAACAAGACATTTAGAAAGTCAGTTGTGGAACCTGATTTAGTTCTGTTTAATGTGTGTTTATTGATTAAGGAGACTTGAATGTAAAAAGGCTGATCCTGTGAATATCACAAGGGTGTTGAATTTCTTTCATTTTGCCTGGCTTGTTTTTCTCCCCTAACTCACTAGAGTAGGTAGGTACATCCAAAGAAGGTTTGTCACAGTTTTGCTCTTGTGGTGTTATTAAAAGCCTGGAATGCAGTTTTGCACCCATGCTCATGAGCAGTGTTTTCTAGGCTTGTATTCTGATTTGCACCGTGGCCTGTTTGCAGTGCTTCTTGAGACCTCTCTGTGGTTCGCAGTTGCGCAGAATGGTGAATGTAACATGGATTTCTTCCTCTTGTTCTGCAGCTGTTCTCATTTGCTTCAGCCGTATTCTTCAGCTATGTTTTCCAAAATGTACCATTTGAAGATAGCATCTAGGGTGTACCAGATGTATTCTTTCTTCATACTTGCTTTTGTACCCCCTTTTAAACCACATCTCTATATAGTAAATGATTGTAAAGAGAAGGGACAACTTTCATGTCTCGAATCAATTTAGAAATTGGATGAAGCAACCCACAGTGATAAGATGTTAATTGAAATTAGAAATAGCTTTTTATAGCTTTGGCTCTAAAGGATGTGATTATAGTGCCACCCTGTTGAGATTATATGTGTGAATTTAGCAGTAATTTGTCTGACTGGAGTATGGGAGAGAGAGAAAATGCAGTACCTCACAGAAGGCTGCTCTTGGTTATTTCAGACTTGACACAGAAATCCAGTCTGTAGCTCTTGTACTGGTTCTTATTTTTGTCCGACTTTTCTCAGTACACTAGGTGGGAGAGGAGATGTAAAATAACGTGGTAGAGGGAGAAAATTGACTTTCCAAGTATGGACATATAACAGACATTGCTTTTGCTAAGAGCTGGTAAATAATTATTCAGCGTTCTGTTTATTCTCTGGCTTTTTAAATTATTTAGGAGCTTCAAATTTAAGTCTTAACTGCAATAGACTTGTGAAGCACTTAAATACAGACGTCTCATGCATAGTTTAATTTTTTATTTTAAAATTGATTCAAGTGTCTTTGTAAATATTTTTGTGCTGTATGTAGAGGCGAACATTGATGTTAAAAAGCATTAAATACAAATGGATGCAGTTCTACTTCTCATGCGAATGCAGTGTACTCCACAGTCAGACCTACTTGAGGAGCAGCACAAAGCTGAGGACACATGAAATGTGTTATCCTTTCAAAAAAGCACATTTGTTTAGAATGGTCTGTTTTCCACCGCTAAATAATTTATTTGTCATTTCCAAATATGAAAAAATTGCCCGGCAGCATTTGCCATATACATCAAGATTTTTTGATGGTGTCTTCATAGACCTATGAGGAGATAAGTTCTCCTCATTTGGTGGAAAGATAAAACTATAGATAGTATTTACAATTCTGCTTAATAAGCAAGCACAGCAGGGGTACTTCTCACTGCCGTGAGAGGTTGGCAATACTTCCTAAGAGTTCATCCCTCTGAAATCAGATATAACCCAGTATCTGCAAAGAGTGAAGATAGTAGAAAAATTAGGGTATTGAATCAACTAAATGACTTATCCGAGGTCTGATGAATGAGCCATTTCTGGCTTTGCATGAGATTTTTCTTATGTTTCTGCTGTCCAGGTTTGTCACAAGCTGGTTAATGAGGATTTCGATCAGCTTTAGAGGTCTCTCCTTTCAGAGTCTCACAACTTTAATTGTACTGCAGTGACTTCAGCAGGTAGCTCTTGTAATTTTGCAGGAGTAGTACTGTGAATCTTGTACCTGATGTTGCCCTAGGCAGTCCATCCAGCCTCTCCCAGGCCTACATGGGTGCACCAGTTCTCTTTACTCTGCTTTTGTGTTGTAATCAGAAGTAGGAGAATGAGAGGTCATTGGAAGGTGGCAGGGCAGGCAAGGAAGGAAGGTTGTTGATGGGACTTCAAAGTTTACCGTAATAATAATTAAAAAAAGCACAAAGTTCAAAGTCTGTTCCATCTATTCTGTGAGGCCAGTCTCGGAGAGCTGGAAGCTGTCGGTGTGCTGTCCGTTGATGCGGATCTCCTTGGCAGTCCTTCTTGGACTCACTGAGTCAGCTGCAGCTGGGAGCTCAGGAATTGTCTTGTCAAAATTCTCCATCTTGATCTGATATTCACCTTTGGCACTGCGGGCTAGCACAGGGGCAAAACGATGGTACAGCATGATCTCTGAGGGGAGGTAGGATGTCCTCCTCTGACACATTTCTCCTGTCCCTTCCTGCACCGCTGACAGAAAGACAACCAGCTCAAAATGGCGAGCAGCCTCTCTTTGGAGGAGAGCAGCCAGTGGGCTGGATGGGGTGATGGAATGGTAGTAGGTCAGTGGGAAGGTGAAGAAAGGACACTCGTTCAAAGTAATGCTGTCTAGGTGGAAGTCGATACTGGTTTGGTGCAGCTGACCGTTCTCCTGTTCTTGGTAAAGAATAGCAGAAATCTGGACGCTGGTCAGGGGGCTGGAGCGTGTGTTAGCCACCTGAAACATGAGGTATGGCTTCCCCTCCGTGTGTGTCACTATGGCAGACCGAGTGAAGCGGATGGAGAATGCCCGGTTCTTTGGTCGGGCGATCTTTGCCACAAAAGCACCTGTGTCGTGGAAAAAAAGAAGGTAATGAAAGTGAGGATCATGCCTCAGTTGTTTCCCTGCAGTTTCTGAGCTATGGAAAGCAGTCCAAAGGAACAGAAACTGCTGTGGATGTACAAGGTCCTTTGGAAGACCTGCAGAGCTGCCCACTTAGTGCCTCTACGTACTGTAATTAGCAATAGTTTTTAATCTTGATGAGCTACTGCTTGAGAGTGATCTTGCTTAATATGCAATAAACTGAATTTTTAAAGTCTGTTGAAATATCTTAAACCTGAGAAGTAACTTAAAGTATCTCTGAAAACTGCAACATCCTAGAAATTTCCACTACGTTAAGTGCTGAGGAATATGTAAGTACTGAGTTCCAGATTAATAAAACTCTCCACCTAGACAAATGTAAAACTGTTAAGTTGGCTTTAGAAATGCTAATCCCATTGCAAAGAATCTCTTTACATTGAGAAATAGATCATGGTATAAGAAGTGATTGAGAGTGGTAAGTGGGCTACTGCCACAAGTATCAACCAATGAATAGTGGTACTTTCTAATACGAATCTTGATCCTGCCTAATATTAACTTATTATTACATAGCTGAGATCTCATCATCCCTTAAGTTACTGAACTTAGTGCATCTTTCTCTCAGATATCAGTATGATCTGTATTTATTTCTGACTTAAATATCATTACACCTGTCGTATCTCAAGATTAAATGTGAGAGATTACCTGTGATGAAGGCTTCCAGCATGAGCCCTAGGACCATCTGTATTGCAAGCAGGGCAATGGCACTGGGGCAGTCCCCGCTTGGGAACATTGTACCGTAACCAATAGTGAGTTGTGTCTCCAGCGAGAAGGAGAATGCAGCTGTAAAACTGGTGATGTACTTGACACAAATAGTGTGGTTGTCAGGTGGGGAGTCGTGGTCCAGCTCCAGGTCCCCGTTCATCTCAGCCAGCACATACCAAAGCACGGCAAAGACAAGCCAGTGAATGACAAAAGAAGCAGAAAAGACCAGCATCATCCATCTCCAGCGCATGTCCATTAGTATTCCCCACGCATCTCGGAGGTATGCCAGACCTCGTCCTTGTGCTCCATCCATCTGCAGTGTGCTGTGTCCATCCTTTGTGACCATTCTCAGGTACCTTTGGGTGAGGAGGGGAGCGTTGGATTTGGTGTTATTGCTCTCGATCATATCTGTTCTCATGTTCTGGAAAAGACAGAAAAGAGTCTGATGCAGTGCAGCACATTTTTGTGTTTTGCCTAATGTTCACAGTTTTTGACACATCAGCAGGGGTTGAAATAGTGCAGCCAACAAAGGAGGGCTTATACATTGCAATCCAGAGAAGATTAAGGCAGGAGCCTGGGGTGGAATTTACCACTATTCGTGGTAATACTTAGCTAAAATAGTTAGATTTTTTAAAACTTAATCTATTTCTCACATTTTCCCTGCTTGGTCATTGAGTATAATTTGTATACTGTCCCAAATTTATATTTATCACATGCTTTAAGGAGGAGGGGAAGGTTTTAGGCACATTTTATCTGAAAAGTAATTTTGTTTTGCATCAGTTTGGTTTTGTAACTCTCACTTGAATGTTTGTAGCTAAAGCAGAGTATAATAGTTTATCTGTACTATTATGAATACTATTAACAATAGTACTGTGAAAATATTAGCTATTTTTCTATCTTGGTGCTGCAATTTATGGAATTTCCACCAAAATAGATGTATGTCATTTCAGGCCTTTCTAGCTTAGGAAATGTCTGCTGTCTGTACCTACTCTGTCTAGCTAAATGTTAAGAGTATTCAGAACATAGCTCTTTCTGAGTCTGTTTACAGATAGCTGTGGAGGATGTGTTTTTACAGGAGGAAGATTTTCCAAATACACATCTAATCTGCAAGCCATAATTATACATGCTGTTTCATCAGATTTGTCAGTTTTTCATCAATTTTTTGCCCTTTTTTCCTGAAATATGGCTATCTCAGCATGTAAAACAAGTGTATGTAGAAGCTGAAGGAATTGGATTCCCTCTGTGACCCAAGAATGCCATTGTAGTTTTGTGCTGAAATACACTGGATATAAGGATCCTGAAATTCAGAATGAATTGATAAAATGTTAAATGAAAAAAACAAAAAGTCTTTTGATGTCTGATCCTGTTCGTAAACAGCTTGTTTTCATGACTTTACTTGCTCTGGGTAATCAGAGACTCATTGAGTTGTAGGGATTGGAAGAGGAGATCAGGAGATCAGCTGGTCCACGCCTCCTGCTAAAGCACGTTCCCTACAGTAGGTTGCGCAGGAAAGCGTCCAGTTGGATTCTGAATATCTTCAGAGAAGGAGACTCCCCCACCTCTCTGGGCAGCCTGTCACCCTCACATTAAAGAAGTTCTGGCTAAGAGCCTGGCCTCATCCAGTTGATTTTTGCCCAGCAGATATTTATAAGCATTGGTAAGATCCCCTCTGTCTTTTCTTCTGACTGAACAGCCCTGGATCTCTCAGCCTTTCCTTGTAAGAGAGATACTCCAGATCCCTAATCATCTTTGTGGTCCTCTGCTGGATGTCTAGAAGCTCCTTGTCTGTCTTGAACTGGGGAGCTCAGAGCTGCATGCAGTACTCCAAGTGGTTGCTGCAGTTCCTTCCAACCCCTGCAATTCTGTGATTGTTTGAATAGAGAACACTCAGAGAACAGAATGCCTCTAGGTGGAATCCCAGTGCATTCTTGAAGAAAAAAGGACTTGTAAATTCTTATGGTATATTGGAGGGCAGCGTCTGCTTTATTGTTCCAAAGCTATTTGGGCCTGAAAAACATGCTGAGAAAGTGTGAATCTGGTTCTGACTGGTTGGTGACAATCCTCACCACAGTGTTAATAAGTACAATAAGGAAAAGGGAACGTAGTTTATACTTTTTTGGCTCTGTTTCAGACCTTCTTTGCACCTGTGTTGCAGAAACATCCTTAGGAGCAGACTAGCCAGTGCAAAGCGCTGTCAGTACTGTGGAATCTCTGTTCTCTTGATTAAGGAGCTTTCTGGGGTGGTGGTTGATCACTTAACCTTCAGCCAAAGCTCTGAAAAAATCCAGTCAGTCTTCATCGTCAGGCTGTTAGAATGTTCTCTGTGGAAGAGGTTCCCTTACAGACCATCTCAAGGGTACTTGGCAAAGGGAACCTCCGTTAGCCTCCAGCAGTGCGTTTCATAATGGCCCCTTCTTGGTGCTCCTTGAGACTCCCAGCAGGGAAATTGCTTGTGTGATTCACCAGGTAACTGCTCTGATCTCCTTTGATAGAGACTTCCAATTTTTGTCTAGCACTGCTAGAAACATTATGTAGCTGAGTAGATGGCAGCAGTAGCATTGGAAGCTTTGGCTGCGAGTCTAAACTGGGGAGGGAACAGTAGTGAAAGAGCTGCAAATAAGCTTCAAGAGCAATGCAGCTGTTTCTGTATAAAAGGTGAGAAAGTTAAGTGCCTTGTGGGAAAATAATTTGAGCAGGCTGCAGAATCTCTCAAAAGCAGAGTCAACTTGAGTAAATGTGACTTCACATTTGAAAATAATGATCTTCCGTATACTTCTTTACTCTGTGTAGTGAAAAGTTTAAACTTCATCTCTGTGTTAGTAATAAATAAAATAGTAAAGTACGTTTTAGACCACCTAGTCTGATTGTCATTGATGTCCCCACGTCAGTTCTGCTTTCACAGTAAGTTTTTAGAAAAGACATACAACCTTGACTTTTGTGTTTTATCGGGTAACAGGTCTCTAATGCTGAGTGGATTTGGTTCCTAGACCAGGTTTCTCTGTCATCTTTTAACTTCTGTAATATGCTTTTTGTCTAATTTTTGTTGTTCCTGGTTGTTGGCTTGTGAAACTAGCTTTGGGCATTTCTGCTGCCAGCTGATAACCCCCTGACTAGAAAGACAGGAACTGTCAGCTAAGATTTTCTTAAGCCTCTCTTTGCCTGCTGGCCAGTCTTTAATTTCCATTCACTGTTTCTAATCCTTCCTGTTTCCAGTCTATGGAAAATTCAGTGGTTATCACTAACGCTACTGGTTTTGTTTTGTTTTGTTTTTTAAACCTCTTGCTGTATTGCCTTTGTCCCTCGTTCTGACCTCCTTCTTTCTTACAATCTTGTAAGACAAGCCAAGGTAGGGTGAGTACCACAGTTTAACTTTTATTAGTGGTTGGACAGGTTCTAAGTTGACCTGACTTGCTAATAACCTGTGTAATGAAAGCTTGACCTTACAGTTCTAGAATACCACTTGCATTTCTGAAATTCATGATCCCGCACACCTACCCTCCCACACTTTGCTTTTTTATTGAGATTTTTGCTTTGTTGTATTGTGACAGCTCTTCGAAGTAGAGTTGTGCTCCATATCACTGTGGTGCTTTTCTCCATCTTTAAGGAATCCTTTAGTTGGAGGGGTCTTATTTGCAGTCTTCATGAAGGCATAGCAGTGTCTTCATGTTTCAGTTTGCCTTCCCAGTTGAAGGCACTGAAAAATGACACTTCAGTTTGCTTTGGCTTGATGGATTAATGCATCTGCAGCTCTTCTGGGAGCCTGAATGCCATTTTGTAGAGCTTTGACACAGAGAGACTTTAGAGTGCTGCCATACCTGCCCAACTTCACTCTTAAACTGCCTGTTGGTCTTAGAAAGGATTTGAGGCAGTTTATAGTGTACTGCGACAGCAAAGCAGGCAAAGAGGACTTGATATTTCATGAGAATACTACAAAAACTGCTTATAGCTGTAGCAGAACTTGAGGCTTTATTAGAGCCCGAGTGATGGTGTCGTGCCCCCTCATTACTGGACCTGAGTTCAGGTACATTTTTTACAGTTTACCTTTAAGTCACTTTTATGCTATTAAAATCTCAATATTGCTGCTCTTCCACGGGATGATAATCCTTAATGCTTTGATATTAACCTTAGGAATGAACTTTTCCAGAGTGGATGACATAACTGGATCGTATAATCTGCATTAGGGGATGGTCTTAGAAATATAGGAAATTCAGTCAGTATCATAACTTCTGAAATTGAAAGCTTATGCTACGGCCGTGAGTAGAATAGTTAGAGTTTCAAACATGTTTGTCCTTGAGATTTTGTAGGTAATTCCTCATTTAAACGGGTGGAAGAAGTTGGTGACAACTTTTTTTTTTTTCCAAGCAGTCTGCAGAATTAAGTTAAGTTTTCAAGACTTGGTACAAATACAAAGAAATTCTGTGAAAATGGGAATTTCTGCTGAGCCCAAGTCATAATTTTAAAGCAAACATCACAAAACAGGGTACCAGAGCTTTACTTTTTGCCTTCAGTGACTGTTCATTACAGAGCACACTTCAGAAAGGGGAAAAAAAAGGTGAAATGGGATAGAGTACATCTTATTACAGCACAGAAGAGTGACTTGTTTGAGGCTTGATTCGTGAAGACCTTGGTGTTTTTCAAGAGCAGTCCTGTACTATGTGATATAAACTTGGCAAAAGCTTGTCTAGAATGACCGATAGTTTTCTAGGTTGTGGCACTTGATGTTCACTAATGGATTCCTAAGCCAGTAGTGCTAGCTCACAGCAGTGCATCCGTAAGCAGTAAATCAGAATGCATTGATCAAAAGTGATTGAAGGCGTAACAGTAAGATAGAAATGGTAAAAGCGTGCCTGAACAAACAGAGCTTATTTTTTCATTTTTGGTGGAACTGAAATGAAATGCTGAGTTGACTGACTAAGCAAGAAGGTGAGGAGGACTTTCTTTTAGTACTCACGCATGTGACACCTTGTTAGGCTATGTGGTAGACTTGCAACACTCCTGTTTACAGAGCACTGCAAAGTCTTTCCCAAACTGTTGATCTTAAACTAGTTTTTCTGCAAGAACATTGCATGATGACTTTGGTTCTGCTCTGTGTGCTGTTGTGATTGAGGTCATTTGAGTGCTGCTTCTTTTTCAGCAATTTGGCAAGCTTTAGAAATAGAACATTGTGCCCTGAGAAACAACTTCAGTTTCTTTCATTACGGAATGACAGAATAATACAATAAGAAAAATTGTTTAGGGTACTTACCAGTCTTTGAAGGATTTGCTTGTCTGCGGGAGAAGGGGTGTACCTGGACTCTGGAAATGGGACTGGACCACCTGTGTATTGGTCCCAGCACTGGTAAGAAACTTCCCACAAGTGATTGGTACAGATCTCTCTTTCAAAAAAAAAAAAAAAAAAAAAAAAAGAATTAAAAACCAAAAAAAAATGGGTTTGTATGTCTCACTCCTGTGTTTATAGTGCAGGGGGGCTGGTTTTCATCTGAAGCTGATTCGATTGGTCACTTTGCCTGCAGGGGGGCCGGTTAGCTCTGATCATGTGGAAAAGAATGCTGGTTTGTTAGGAGCATTTTTCTTTACCCAACACAAACCCTTAGCAGGCAAGGAGAAATCCTCAAATGCCTACTTGGGGAAGGGGTGTGTTTTTCCCCTCCCCTCCTTCATCGAGGTTGTTATTTAGATTTGTTTAATCTTAAATTTTTACTTATAAGTTCAAAAGGCCAAAATTCCTTTGGAAAAACTGAATGGAAAAAGCTCTGAAACTGCTGCCGAGAAACAAGTGGTTCTCTGATGATACTTTCTTCCTAACCAGTGTAACTAGTTTGTTATATTAGAAAGGGAGATCTTGTATTCTTGCTGCTTTTCCTCATTAGGTCCTGGCCTTCTGAGTGACCCTACTGAAGAAGTGTGAACTGCAGCTGGTAGTGTAGCCTATGGTCCCTGCTCAGCTGTAGCTTAATTCTAGTCAGAAGATGTAAATCTGCTGGCCACTTCTCTGCATTGCTCCTTTGTGAAAACATGAAATTAGCCACAGGATTTTGCCAAAGCCGGGGAATGAAGCAATGCAGACTAGGTAAGCTGCTGCCTTTACAGGTGCAGTGAAACTGATTCCATGCTGGGAGTGAAACCATTTTCACTTAATATAGCAAACTGCGAGAGTTCTTGAAAGGAAAATCTTCATAGTGAAAGAATGCACAGAGCAACCATCGTGCTGCACGACTGAACTGAACTCTGAGGACAACTTTGTAATGCAGTTGTATTTCTCACTTTTTTTCCCCGTATGAGCTGCTGATCTGAGGGCTTTGGCTGAACGTCATATGTAAGAGGATCTGAGAAACAAAGGCTGTGGTTGTTTGCACTAAAACTACTGAAGGCCTGCTGGGAAAATTATTAATGTAGACTTTCCTGCTTAGGGAACAAAATCCTCCCTCTTTTTTTCTTTAACTTTCCCCCCAACACTAAATTGCAAAACATTAATTCTTTGCTTCATTAGTGTGGAACATTTTTAATACGTGTTCAGGCACGATGCCTAAAATGGCGGCAGGCATAGCGTGACCTTCAGAGCCGGTGCAAGTAATGTAGTGCTGCCATCTTGGTCAGCATGTAGGATAGCATATGACTTGCCCTCAGCTCTTCCCTGTATACTCCAGTGAAGTTAAGTCTCCTCTGAAGAAGGCCTTTTATTCACCAGTAGGATGGCATGAGTGTTTTGGTTTGTTTGTTTGTTTTTTTTAAGCAGGGTTTTCTTACAGAATGTTGGAAAGCTTATGGTGTCCAGTCACATGTCTTTAATCTGATTCAACTGGATGTCTTAAAACATACGATTGTATGGCAGATGAAGTAGCTACAGTATGTGATTTCCAGGTGTGTCTTACGGAATTCAACTCTTGTTCACAGACTTTTGCAGCCTTTAGTGACTCGCTCATGCTGTGGTGGGTTTAGTGGAGTATAGTAATGTTTAATAGCATGTTTAAGACTGACAATTGAGATTGAGAATTTAGGAAGGGTGAGAAAATGTAGAGATGGCAAATGTCACCAGAACTTTGGATTTCCATCACTGACTGTCTGTAGGTGAGTCACTTCACTGTGTGTGTGTGTTCTGTAGTTAAATGCTGTCCCACTGAGAAGGCAGCAGTTCTTTGGAAAAGTTACTTTAAGGCGACTTGTTCTATTCTTCTGTAAAGTGAGCTGCAAAATTACTTGTGTAGGCAAAGTTATTTGAAAGGCATTAAAAACCCGTGGAGGATTTTCTTTTTGTCCTCTTGGTGTGGAAAGTGCAGTTTGCAGCAGGAAAAATAGAACAAATGAAGGCACTTGGACTCTCCTGTGTTCCTCCCCTGTTCAGAGGAGGCGGTGTTGCTGTCAGTTTTGCTTTTGTGCTTATTCTCTCCAAGCACTGAGAGTCGTAGGAAACGTGGATGGGCAGCATGGAGAGCAACACTACTTGCTATGGTAGTAGTTAAGTTCTCTACGTGAACATGTTGCCATGGAGCCGTGTCCCAGAATCAGTCTTGCCCTTTGCAGTTAAGTCTCTCTTCAGCTCTGTGTTGCACAGCTGTAGGCTTTTTTTGGCTGAATACCACTGGACTCTATCTGAAGTTTTCTGTAAACACCGTTGCTGGCTTTGCGACAGACTTGAACAGAGGTGCCCTTTTTTCCTGCTCCTTCTCTTCAGGAAGTCCAGTCAATTAGTCCAAGGCAAAGCCATAGACTGCGTTTTTGTTTTTTCCTTCTTAAGATGTTGCTGAGTGCTGACTCTGCGAACTGGTCATTAAAGGAGCGTTCTCAGATCTAGGAACAGTTTGTGGTGTCAGTATACTCGGGCATCTTTCTTGGTTTATATGCCTAATGTTCAGCATCATGTAATGCCTGATCTGTTCTGCTTTACTGTCTTTGGGTATTGCTTGCTATGGTGGCTCAGTACCAGAAAATAGGTAACAGTGCCTTTTCTTCACTCCCACAGATCTGTGTTATCAGGTCAGGCACCTGGTGTGATGTGCTGGAGTGCTGGTTTTTTGGAAGTTTTTTTTTTTTTTTTCCAGCCATAGGTGATACCACTCTCAGATGAACTAGAACTGGCCTCTTCATTGCTTCTTATTGTGTCTTACATTGTTGTATGCTGTGGAACTTAGAATTATAGGAGAGATGGGATCTCTGTTCTTCTTGATCTTGGTGAACACTGATAAGTTATGTCACCCCACTGGAGCCGTGTATTACAAATTCCATGGTGGGCAGTGGAGATGCAGTTTCCTGCCCATGTGGAATACAGAACCTGACTTCCCTAGTTCCATTCTAGGGACCAAAACCAACTGTCATAAGCACTATGAACAGCACAGGCTGAATTGCCTCAAGCGTGCCTACGGTGTACTTGGCTGAAACAGAGTGATGCAGACATTCATTGCTGCAGTAGTCTTCACAATATTGTTTATGAAGCTCACTCTTTTTAAACCCCATGTCTTGCAGCAGCTTAAAGCCTGTGAGCTGATAGCTTGCTGGTGTTAGATCTGTCTTGAGCCTTCATAATAATGGAAAGAAATGTCATCTTTTTCTCTCAATCGATAGTACCTTTGTAACTTGAATGTTGCTGTTAAATGAGTGTCAGATATTAGCTGTGAATTCTTCTGAAAAGGACAGCTGTATTTCTTTTTAAGTTGAAGTTAGCTAATTGAGTAACACTTGGTAACTTCCTCTGAGGGGAAAAAAACAAGCTTGTGTGCTGTGTTTAAAAAAAGTGCATTTTGCTTTTTTTGAGCGAGTTCACAGAATGGCCATTTGTTTATCCTGTGTCCGAGGCTCATCTGGTCTGTTGCTTGGCAGTTCTCTCCTGGGTTAGACTACCAGTGGTCTTCAGAGTATTCACTCATGCCTTCAGGTGGCTTGGCTCTGTAGCTGTATTTTCTAGTTTTCTGCTGGATAAATACTTCCCAAAATATACTGTTTTAAAAAACTTTGCTCTCTAAATGCAGCAAGCATTAAAGTTTTCTTTAGTCATGTGTTTGTGTTAATGTAGTAAATGTGCATCTGGGTTGTATTCAGCTTCATATAGCTGAGACTGCCTGTTGATACTGATAACGTGCTTCATGTGCTTTGGCCTTTTTCTTATATAGAAACTAGAGAAGAATGTATTTTATGTTTACCTTTCTGAGATCATTGGGTGACAGTCAGGGTGGAAGAACTTCTGTCTTAAGCATGAAGGTGTTTTCTGACCCTCCTATCTACTTGCTTGGTCAAGGCCGTGGGGTTTTGAAAATATCTTTAGGAATTTGTTTGTGACAGCTGGGAAAGTATTTCACATAAACTTGGAGCACGGGAACCTGGAAACATCTTGCTTGTATGCCTTTCTCTGGTTTGATTTCTGCATATACCCTTCCAGTGTGGATCTAACACAATTTACTGTGGAAAATTTTGATACAGAGGTAGAAAACCATTCGGTCACTATTGTGAGGTAGTAGAGAGGGGGCATGGCTTGTTTTCAAGCAGTATACAAGCTCCAAATGTAATGTTGTATAAATTAGGAAATGAAACTACCCAGAATTTGATAGATTGTTCCTTAAGCTTGAGCATAGTTGCTTCTAACTCATACTGACTTCAGCTCTCCAGAAGATGGTAACATTAACACTGTTGTGTTTTTCTTACTTAGTCCTTAATCCTACTTTACGTTTTCAGTCTTCCCTAAAGTTTCGTATGAGTTTGCTGTACATCTCATAGGGTGTAATACATAGCTGACCTTTTTAATACGCAACTAGCAAATATCTTTAGTTTAAATCAAATTTGTATCATATTTTTAATTCTTACATTTTAAAATGAGGCTTTTTGTGATAGTGGTTTTTTTTCCTGCACACTGTGGATTCTTAACTTTCAGGTTTTATGTATCATAGCATCATCTTTTTCTCTCCTCTTTCCTATCCATGTTCCAATTTCTTGTATTCTTTTTCTTTTTATTTTTTTATATGCACTTGCCTCCCTCCAGTCCTTGCTCAGCCTTTTCATCCCAAGGTGCATAAGGGTGTGGAGGGGTTTCCTAAATGTCTCTCTCTGTCCTATGTTCCCTTCCATTCCTCTGCTAAGTTCCTACCACCTCTTGTGATGCATTCTTCTCTCTGGGAGAGCAGGATTACAGTCTTTGTGTTTCTAGGTACCTAAAGACTGGACTCACGTTGCTAGTGCATTTAGTTACTTGTTTCATTTTCCTGTTTTTTTTGTTTTGTTTTGTTTTTTTTTTTCAGTGAGACCAAACTTTGAGGAAGGTGGGACAGCAGCAACAGGGAGAAAGCATGAGTTTATACGCTCTGAGAGCGAGAACTGGCGCATCTTCAGGGAAGAGCAGAATGGGGAAGATGATGATGGAGGCTGGCGACTGGCTGGGTCACGCAGGGATGGTGAAAGGTGGCGTCCTCACAGTCCAGGTGAGATGAGGTCTTGAGAAGAATGCAGCCATGGCTGTAGGGAGAGTGGCAGTGGGTAAGTGGGGGATAAAGTAGAGGAAAGGAAGGTGGCATACTAAAATTTTCAGGTTACTGATCTCATTTTGGTTTTCAGAAGATGCTTGCAGTGACAACAGGCGTCCTTGAAAAATCTCTAAGTAAATTACTCTGTAAATCTCGTGGTTAGTTACAGGCTGTTCCCTCTCTTGCTGAATTTCAAGTGTTTGGTGTTACTGTCTCTCTTGCTGGTTTGCTTGACTTCCACCACTGATCTGTCAGAGTTACAGGAGAAAGGCAAAGCAAGGCTTTGTATTCAGTAACGTGGCTGAAACTGGATGACTTCTTTGTTATCTGGGAAAGAGCTGCTACCCAACCTTTCCTTTGGAACCAAGTTCCCATAATGTTTTTTCTGGTTATACAAGGCATCTGGGGTGCCAAGAGAGGGTTGTGGCTCCTCTGCTGTTTCACATTTGTAGGGATACCAAGGGAGGCATGGGACACTTCCATGGCTGAGGTGAACAATGGATTTATTTTTTTCCTAAAATCATTTAAATAGAAAAGTCACATTTGTTCTTGCAATGAGAATATCACTGTTACAGATGTCCCAAAAGACATTCAGTACTGCAGTGCAAGTGATTGCTTACTTCTGTTCCTAACCCTGTCCACAGCCACATGCTGCTCTGCCCTCAAACAGATGTTAGTTTGTACTAAAATGAAGCAGAGAGCCCAAGGGTAAATTTATTATCAGATGTTTTCTATTTAGATCAGGGCTAAAGGGCAAATTTTAAAGGAAGTGATTTTCTTTTTGCCAGTATTTGATCACTGTTATTCTTGAGACACTACTGCTTTGTTACATAGTTCAGATAACATCAAGCCAACTAAGATAGTACCTCATGATGATCAGATGCAGTGCGATACACAGGAGTGGAGTATTTTGAGAGTGCAAGCCTGCATGGTTTAGCTCAAAAGGAGGCACAGAAACCTTGAAGTTCAGAAGTTCAGTCATGTTTTGAACTCTTTTTTTTTTTTTTTTGGGAAGATGTTCTGAGGAAGGTTTTGAAAACATTCCCTCATAGGGAATATTACCAATTCTGAAGTTTTGCTGTAGTAAACAATTAACTTGTAATTTTAAGAGTTGTAATGACAAGCCAGTGGTAGAAATTTTGAGAATCTGCAGGGAAGATGCTTGTTTTGAGACAGAAGACTGAGAAGACAGCTGTATTACGCTGATCTAGTTTCCATCAGAGCTGTATTTGAGTTTTCCTTTTAGTAGTAGCCACAGGACCATCAACACAGTTCTAATTGCACCCTTGCATTAAACAGTGACTTTAATTCAGATTGGCATGGCTTATACTACTACTCTGCTCTTAGCCTGCTGTTAGCTTATAGTGCTCATCATGCAGCTTCTTGGTGGAGGGCTGTTGCCATTTGTTCAGCTGGACCTTCCTTCGACTTTGCTCTTCATATTCCCTAATCGACTGTGTGCTCTGTGATTATTTTGTAGACTTTCAGATGAGCACAGTTCAGAGGAACACAGCAGTTGTCCTGCCTGAGTTTGTCATCGTATTTTGTTAAGCAAAGAATCCCTAGATTCGCACAGACCACTGTTTTTTTTCCAGCTTTTGAATTCCTTCTGCTCTTTCAGCTGTGTTTACTGCAGGTTGGCTGACCTAAATCTTTGTGGGTTTTTTTTGTTAGGCACAAAGGATCAAGAGGATGGACTAAGGCTGCTTCAATGCAGTTGTGTCCTTATGCTTAATTTTTGTAGATTCTGTAGCTTGATTATATCTAAAGTTAATAAATCTGTTATTTGTCTGTGCTGTTGAAACTGTTCTCTTCTTATACTGTATTTAAGTGAGGACTCTTCTGAATACTGGTAGTAAAGAGAAGAAGCAAATCTATCCAACTTATGAAGATAGACAAGCTTAACCTCTCTGCTTCCTAAGACAGACAGATGTAAACCTGTATGTTTTTGCAGTGTGGAAACAGCCTGGATTTATTACCACGCTTTTACAGTGTGAGCTTATGGAATTTTGTGCTTTTTCCTGTTGCTGTCTGTGCAGTAAGACTAAGGAGTCTGGTGGGAGTTGTTCTTTCCTCCTTTTCCACAATTGAAAAGCTGCTTTGCTGGTTGTTCTGGGTAAATCTGGTACCACTCTTGTCCCGGATCTGAAACAGGGTTGTTAGACTGGATTTATTATCTATAAGAGGAATGTGGCCATAGCTTTAAAATGCATCATTATTTAATGATTTACAGTGATTGAATGACTGCCAACCTAAAATGCCCCTTTGTTTTGTTGCAGTTCTTGCATTTATACGTTGATTAACTTTTAAATTTTCAGAGCAAGTCTGTTTTATCAGATAAAGATGCAAACCCTTTTTGATCTTAAAACTAGTGAGTGAAGTGCTTGCATCTGTGGTTTTGTTATCACATAATCCTTCAGGAATACGCATCATCAGTTGCTTAGAATTTGTCTGGGGTTTTTGGCTGTCCTTGAGGTCTTCTTTTTCTTTTCCGAAGAAGCACTTTCAGAAGGAGTCCTTAATCTGTAATTTCATATCAGGACTTTTTTTCTGGTTTCTCCTCTTTCTGAAGGGGTTTTCTCAAGGTAGAGCTGCAAGTTTTCTTTTTTCTGAAGGCAGTGCAGGCCTTTCTTGTTCTCACGATTAAAATGTAATCTTAAAGTTCACAATAATTATAGGAGGCCATTGTATTACATCTTCTGAATTTGTGAGACAAAGATGGATTTGTGCATCGTTAACATTTCGGAGTATTAATGTGGAACCTTTCCTCATCCCTGTGAACTGAATGGAACAGAGGATATCGCTTGCTTCTCCTTACTTTGGTTTTCTCAATAACCATTTGATAAACACTGATTTCCACTGATTGCACAAATTTTGTGACAGATCTTTTTTTTCCTCCAGAAACTATCACAAGCCACCATTTTTAAAATATTGATAACTGTTTCATTTTTGTTTTCTGGTAATGACAGCTTCTGTTGGATGGAGAGCTTTGAAAGCTGTTTACAGTCATCCTGGTTCCATTTTGTTTTCCTTGGCTGAAAGGTTCTTCCCAGTTTCAGTAGTTAGCACTAATACAGTCAGAAATTTGGCTAAACAGAGATATCTTCTGAACATGTTAGAAAAATCGAATGAAAGCTGTACTTGAATTTGGAAAGCTTTCCCTTTCTGTTGCAAATTATTGTTCTAAGTTTCATTACTAGAAATTACCATTCAAGAGACTTATTTCCTTCAGGGGATCTTGAACAGTCATCTGTTTTTTGAGAATATGCTTAAGCCTCTGGGGGCAAGAGGAGGAAAACATGGGTGGTTAGTTCAGGTTGTGACTTCTGCAGATGGCTGTCTAAAAGAACATAAGATCTTAAACGTTTCTAAGTCAGTGATGGCTGGTAGGAGGAGGCTGGTAAATTCAATCAGTGTCTGGTATTGTAGGTTTGTCTCATTTTGATTTTCTGGCACATTTTTGCTGCCTTTCTTAGGCTTGTGGTTTCTTAATGCCCTTAACACATTTGATAAGGTGGGGGTGTATGATTAAAGATACATGAAAGTCTCCTCATCGGTAAGATGGTCCTTTTCTTTCAGTTGTCCTTTACAATGCTGCTTTATAGATGGATTGTGCCCTGTAGTGGCTCGCCAAATTTCTGTCGCTGTCATCTTTTAACTCATCCCTCCCAAGTAAGCTGCCACCCTCAGGACTGCCTTGTAAAGTTGCTTTCCCACCTGCCTTAGATGGCCCTCGTTCCACAGGCTGGCGAGAGCACATGGAACGACGACGGAGATTTGAGTTTGATTTCCGGGAACGAGACGATGAACGGGGTTATCGGCGAGTGCGCTGTGGGAGCGGCAGCATGGATGATGACAGGGACAGCCTCCCTGAGTGGTGCTTGGAAGATGCAGAAGAAGAAATGGGAACGTTTGACTCTTCTGGAGCGTTTCTCTCTTTAAAGGTGAAAAGCTGTCTTTTGCCTTTTATCTGTTTTTAGCAGACGTCCCGTTATGTCAGGTGGATTATGAATGCTTGTTTGTTTTTGTAGAAGGTGCAGAAGGAGCCAATTCCTGAGGAACAGGAGATGGACTTCCGACCTGTGGACGAAGGGGAGGAAAGATCTGACTCTGAAGGGAGCCACAGTGAAGATGCCAAAGATCATGAGAAGACTACCAAGAAAGAGGGGGAGAAAACAGATAGAGTAGTGTCAGGTAAGGTGGACTTGTCTTGCGTCAGTTGTATGCTACAGTTTAGAATTTCAGTTAATTCAGTTAAGTAGAACCATGCAATGTTACAGAAGCAGCAGAAGAAGCAGTCCAAACATCTTCACCGGCTACCAGGTCAGATAGCCCACCGAAATCCCAGCTTCAGGACTCGCTGCAGACAAGCCTTTTCGAAAGGAAAGAGGAGTCTGTCCCAGAAAGAACAGAAAAAACAGAAGATAAAGAAAGTCGAACAGAGAATACACCACCAGCCAAACTGCCCAACAGAGGGGAAGGTAATGGACTTAATACTCATTGTGATCTTAGAAGTCCTCTTTAAAGATTGGATTATGGTGATGAGAACCTAAAACTCACCAACCGGTCTATAAATAGAAATAAATTAGTGGAAATGTGGTCCTGAGTGCTTGCAGTGTACTTGGACTTCACACTGCAGTGCAGTTATGAGCTAATTGCCATGTGCCTTGTTGTGTTTGAGTAGATCAGTCTGGGCAAATGTATGTAGCCAGGGAACAGATGTTGATCTGTGCACGTACTGCACGGTTAGAACTGAACTGCTTGTCCCTTCAAGTTTGGTTGGGTGCCTGTGCTGTAAAGAGTGTGCAGTTGTGCATTGGAAGATCTGAAAGTACTTTGAAAGTTTTGGACTGTTAAATATTTTCTACAGTAAGCTCCTATAAGTTCTTTTCACTTATGTTAATGAGCTAATCTTAACACTTTTCTTTAGATTTGGCTTCTGCTGCTCAACCTTTGCCACAGATATCTGCGGACACAGCTTCTCCTGCTCATCTTTCTCCTCCTGTTTCCAATTCCAATCCTGCCCTGCGACCAGTTCAGACACCTATCACAGCTGCTCCAGGCATGGGCAGTGTTTCCACTGACCCAGATGATGAAGAGGGCCTCAAGCACCTAGAGCAGGTAAAAATTTGAAATTCCTTCGTTGTTAATGATCCTAAGAGTGTAGGAATATGTAGAATGCAGGGAATACTTGAAGCACATAAAAGCAAAACTGCAGCTAAAGGTTTACAGTTCATGGTATATTCTGGTGCTACATTTCTTCCCTCCATGATCTTCTTAGGGAATAATTCAAGTGTACTAGTACTTCAGTGAGGAAAGTGTTATAGAGCTGCAGATCCCAACGCTGCTGTCTGCTGTCAAGTAACTTTACCATTTGCACTGAGAAAACACAAAGTAGTGTGCCCAATATGTTTGTTTAAAAAAAGAACTGCAAACTTCATGGAACTTCAGTGACTACTGGGATGTAGAGTATGTCTTATATGATAGCTCTCATACCTATTTTATTCCTCACCATGTTGGTACATATAATGATGTGTGGGACCTCCTCAATAAGTAATTTTAAAGCTTTACTGAAGAATGCAGTCTGTTTATAGAATCACCACAGCTGGAAAAGACCTGCATGAGTCCAACCCTCCACCTGTCACCAGTAGTTCTCACTAAACCATATCCATACCATAAACATTCCTTTTACACCTGCAGTTTTGGTGATTCCCACTTCCCTGGGTAACCCATCCAATGCCTGACCATTCGTTCACGTTTCTAACAAAGGGTAAACTGAGCCCAGAGATTGTATTGCAGAAACACCAGTTATTGAGTTGCCTGTAGTTCTGCTCTTGAGCTCTAAGTTTGTTATATGTAGCACAGTCTGTCAGCAAACAGCTAACGCTTGTATTCCTTGGTGATTCTGATGTCTTCTGCAGCAAGCAGAGAAAATGGTGGCCTATCTGCAGGACAGTGCTGTTGATGATGAAAGGCTAGCAGCGAAAATTCAAGAGCACAGAGCAAAAGGTTCTTCTATGCCATTGTTCCATGAAGCCATGCAGAAGTGGTACTACAAAGACCCACAAGGAGAAATTCAGGGTAGGTCTGTGCCCTTTACACTTCCTCTTTTGTTTCACAGAACTGTTAAGGGCTGGAAGGAATTTACTACTCCCGAATTCGATCTTAAAAATTGATCCTTCTACCTATCACTGCTCCTATCAGCAAATTCGGTGTACAGAACTATATTTTATTATGGCTAAGGTTTGCCTTTAGTCCAGGTTTCTTAACTTGAGGTTACACTCAGACTTGTTTTTCTCCATGTCAGCAGATACTCAGATTTCCAGATAAGGGAAACAAAAAAATGTGACCATTCTGTAGCTTCTTGACAAATCTCTGAGGGACGTTGAAGTCATTTTTCTAGTCTCAGTCCAGTGACCTTAAATACTCAAAGATTCTTCTCTAGAGCAGAGTGAAAATTTTCACAAGCTTATACACAGTCTGAATTTTAGTAGTACTTGGCAGACAGTACATTATAAGTTCCTGTAACCGTGTTTCACGTTTGTGGTTGTCCCTTGAGTCATCTCAGGTTTTCTGTGATTACATTTGGAACAGGCCTTTCCTATTGGTACTTGCATGCTTGCTTTCAGAAAGTACCTCTGGGCTTGGGGTTCTGCTTTAGCAGGTGCTTAAGTGTCTCAGGAGAATGCAGTCAAAGAATAAGTGGTTTAGTTGCTGTATTTCACTATGTAGTAACTTTTTAATGTTGAATGTAATTGCCTTCCTCAGCTGTGATCTCTGTATAAGATTTGTAGGTGCTGTATGTGGCTCTGTGCCAGCCTCTTGCCTGTATGTATTACATGTCTTTAAACTTCAGGGGCTGAAGGAAAAGATGTGCAAGTGCTAAAGGTTTTTATTTGCTCAGTGTGCTTCAGTTAGTTGCTACTAGGTGTTCACTGCTGACTACCTATCTAACAACGTGTGGTGTCAAGTGCTTCCTTGAGTATGACCTCCAGAACTGAATGCTCACATGCAGGAATGCTCACATGCAGCTTTCTTTTGGGATACTGCTTGTGACTTCATATCTTCTACGAAGAGTTGTCTTCTGAAGATGCTTCGTATGGAGAATGCTAGAGTTAAGAAATATTTGTGCTTTTCAGATGTTCTTGCAACACTTATCTGTAGTTCTTACGCTGCTGAAGAATCTGGTTTTCTTAAACTGGCTGTATCTCCAGTTGGATGTGTTGAATTAGTATGAGGTTTACTCCTTTGCAGGGAGTGACTGCAGTCTTAAGAAAGAGGGGTGGAATTCTAAGTTTTTAAGGCTGGAAAGAGAAATTTTTATCACCTTTAAAAGTTTCATCTTGCAAGCAGACGTGGTTCTGCTCATTTGGTAAATTTGAAAAGTGAAGCTTGTTTAAAATGTAAGAATTCCTCTAAATGGAAGGCAAGGGTTGAAACTGGCTACGATAGCTTAATTATCTGTGCACTGTGGGGGATGTGGTGCTTATGATCTTAGCTCTAGCAGACACTGCTGAGATCTGGACTGGAAATTTAAACTGTTAGCCCAGTGCTGAGCCTGAAGATGAGCTCAGCTCCATGAGAAGGTGGGATATTCGTTGGCTGGATTGAGCTCTGCAGTGCTGGGACTGCTCAGCTGTTGCCTCAGAGCTGACATCTCCCTCCCTTGCACGGTGAAAGCCATCATACACTTCTCACAGAAGGCTGTTTGGAGGAACATCATGTCCACTGTAGAGATTCAGATAACACGTGTTAATGCTTTAGCTTTGAACATAGGCTGTCAATCCAGACAGGTGAATGAGAAGGACAAAAACCCTTGATGCTAGGTGCTCTTTTGTTTCCAGAAAGCTCAACTGGACCTTCCTTCTCCTTCCTCCTATGTGTATTGGTTGATATCATTTCAGGTCCTTTCAGTAATCAGGAGATGGCCGAGTGGTTCCAGGCTGGATATTTCACTATGTCACTGTTGGTTAAGAGAGCCTGCGATGAGACCTTCCAGCCACTTGGAGACATCATGAAAATGTGGGGCAGGGTTCCCTTCACTTCAGGTCCAGCACCACTTCCACATCTGGTAACTATGAGAGAGTTACTGTATTCAAATAGTCATGCAACAAATGGAAGTTTGGTTATGTGCATATCAAATAGCGTGCCTTGTAAATGCATGTACTCTGAGCACCAAAGTGGAACGCTGTGATAACCTCTTTAAGATGACAAAAGAGTTTCAGTATGACAGTTTTGCCACAGCTGTGTCTATGAGGCATGGTCCTGTTGTCCTGTAATACATGCAAGTGCTATATATTTCATGTTCACTGTACTACTGTTGATACTGTTTGATTGTTGGTTTCCCTGTTTTTCTATGTTTTCTCCCTTCAGTGCAGAACAATCATTTATATAGCTTGCATTTGTATTATAGTACTGTATGTTAGAATAATGTTTTATTCCTGTACGTAGGGTGAGCTGGACCAGGAGCGTCTGACAAGGCAGCAAGAGCTGGCCCTGATCCAAATGCAGCACCTCCAGTATCAGCACCTTCTGATACAGTAAGACCACCAGTCCCAGCAATCTTCCAGTGGCTGTGCTCTGCTTTGCATTTTTAATCGTTGTTCTTGTTATTGCTTCGTTGGGCAATGGGGGATGGTAGTGCTTCACCTCCAGCAGCAGTGACCTGCTTCTACATATACCAGGGGCCTCATAGTCTACAGGATTAGAGCAGGGAGTGGCTGCTAAAGGCACGTTTTTTGGTGTTGTTTTGTATGTCATAGCTACTTTGATGGGACCTGTCACCATAGGTAGCCATTAAAGGTCTAACTGAGTCACAGCTAACCTTGTAACGCAGTTCTGGTGTGTTGGAGTCAGGAGAGACTTCCCATCTTTTGAACTAGAGATGGAGAAAGCTGTAAACTTGTCTGTTTGCTCAACTTTTTTGAAGCTCAGCATAAGGTAGTTGCTGGAGAAGAGCAGGTTATCCCTTTTTGCCAGAGTTGCCAGCTTCAGTTCATTTCCAGCCAGTTCAACAATTTGTTTTGTTGGAGATTGGAGAAAAGAAAGTGATATGGCTACCTATTGAAGAGCTCCTGACAGAATTATTGTTCTTAAATACTGATTGTCAGCTTATGATTTGATAAGACGAGAAAACTGGCTGTGTACTAGGAGTTGGATGTCCTAGTGTTGGACATTAACAATCAGCTAAAAAGTCTGATTCTGTCCATGTGCCCCTGCTTGTTGTATTTTGGTACTTGGAGGCCTCCATTGTGTGGTTTTTCTCAAGCCTGTATGTTAGGTCAGTAGGCGTTAGTCACAGAGAATGCGTGCAGCTTCTGCAGCATGAGTGTCATGTAGATAAGAGGTGAATGAACGCCAGAGATCTTTTCTTCTCTTTTGTAGACAACAGTATGCACAGGTTCTGGCTCAGCAGCAGAAGGCAGCCCTCTCATCCCAGCAGCAGCAGCAGCTTGCTATTCTCTTGCAGCAGTTCCAGGCTCTGAAAATAAGGTGAGTTAGCCCAGACTTGAGCTGAATACGCTTCATCCTATATTCTGACTTCATGTTTAATAGCTGTAACCTTGTCAGTAGTCCAGTTTGCTCATATTTGAGCGTTGCATACTTTAAAGTTTGTATCAATATGAAACAGTTGCAGGATGTGGAATACTCCATACAGTTTTTACTTTGGAGTATGTGTAAAAAACAAAGAGGAAAATCTTATGGTTCAAATCAGACCCTTGTCAGATCTGTTCTGCTGATAACAGAATGGCTTTGCTAACTGAAAACTGTGGTCAGTACTGGATGATGGCTAGCCTGTGTACAGCAGATGCAAAGCTGCAGCAGTGGCTGTTTTAGTCCTTGAGTTGGCAGCAGGGATGAGTGAGCAAGAGCTCTGCAAGAAAGTACTATTTGCCACATCACATACTTGTTTTAAATAGAAATGCGGAAGAAAAAGATTGTGTTATGGGTTAGTGAATCTCGTGTGTATTCAGAGCACTTCCTCTTCCTGGAAGCAGCGCGTTGACTGTTCCTGTTGGTGTTACAGAATATCAGAACAGAACATGATGCCACCCGTTACAAGGTCTGTGTCAGTGCCGGACACTGGCTCAATATGGGAACTTCAGTCAGCTTCACAGCCTACAGGTAAGGTGCTCAGTGCCCATCAGATTCCTTGAGAAAAGGTCACACATCAAAGGCTGGCATCTTTGTTGAGGTGACTGCTTCCTCTTTTACATTAAGGGGAATTGTTTCTGCATCTGTATTTTGTAACTGGTTCAGGCTGCTTTGCCTTACAGTTTTAATTTGCATTTAAGAGCTGTGAAGAGTATGGTGGTTCTTCTGTGGTTGTGGGAAGCCTTGATTCAGAGGGATTGATTGTGATGTTATAGAGGTGTTTCCCTCTGATGGGAGAGGTTGTAATAGCTATGTTTTTTGTAGAATTTATTGGAAACCCAGCCTTGCTGGTTGAATAAGCCTTGTTCTACAGAGAGACAATGTAGCCCTCTAGTGACTAAAACTAATACATTAAGATTTTAATTCATAAAATATAATGGCATTCCAAGGATTTTCACCTTCTATTTGTTCTTTATTGATGTGCTTATTTTTGCTTGTAAATCCTCTTTTTTTTTTTTTTCACTGTCTAGTCTGGGAAGGAAGTAGTGTCTGGGATCTCCCCATCGATACTGCAGCTCAGGGACCAGCTCTAGAACAACTTCAGCAGCTTGAGAAGGCCAAAGCTGCAAAGGTCAGGAACTACTTTGTATTTTAACAAGTTAGCATTGCTGTTCTGCAGTGTAACCATGTTTCTTGAGTCCGTGGAAGTCTTCTAGTTCTTTAAACTTCATGCTGCTGTGTTCAATTTTTGATGAGATTTTCTTTGAAAACCCCGTGAAAATGAAATGCATTATAGAAACCTGTGGTTAAATCCATGTGAAATGCTGTTTTTAAGTGATTGCTGGGGAGGTACTACTGACCTCTAAAGTAGTGGTTGTATTTTTACACTTGTTAGAGATTTTGCTTGTTTTATGACAACTTTGCTAGCTGCTTTTGTTTTAAAATGGGTTCATCATGAGCGATCGTAGCAAACTGTGGGAAGGAGCATTTAGTCTTCCTCTTAATCCTGCCATATTTTAACCAGAATTGGTTTGAGGAATTGTTTACCTGTGTGGGCAAATAGGACTAAGTTTGATCTGTGCAATTCTGTTCATTCTCAGAAATGGTTTATTTTATGATGGCTGCAAAGCAACTCCCTAACAGCTTCTGAAGCCAGGAGTTATTTTAAGGAGCTAATGCTGAAAGAAATGATGTTTGATACTGAACCAGAATGGTCAGAAATTATACTAGACAGCATTGTAGGAATTTGGCGCCAGTAAGTAGTCAGTTCATAGGTAACCTTGCAATTAAGGAAGAGCATCTGCCAGAGGCTTCATCTGCTGTGTTGTTACTATAATCTCAACAGAGAAGCCCTAAGAATTGGTGTGGGAATATCTTACCTGCATCTGAGTGTAGTCTTATGTGAATTGTAGCTAGAGCAAGAGAGGAGAGAAGTGGAAATGAGGGCCAAACGGGAGGAAGAAGAGAGGAAAAGGCAGGAGGAGCTTCGGAGGCAACAAGAAGAGCTACTTAGGAGGCAGCAGGAAGATGAGAGGAAACGACGGGAAGAAGAAGAACTGGCCCGCAGGAAGCAAGTGAGTTTCCTCAATGTAGTTCATCTCTACTTTTAATACTTTATAAAACTCACTTTAAAAATCCTGTGGGATCTAGTTGATCTTTGATAGGTGTGTATGAAGACATAATATTTTTTGTGTGATTATATGTAGTTGTTCTTCTGTTCTTGATTTTTAAATCCAAGAGCCCAGATTATAATTTGAGTAATGGGCTCTAATGGTTCACTTTCAAGATAAACTTATTTTTTGTGAGCTGGGAGGCTTTATTCCATGTGGAATGTTTCTTCCTGATTTCTTAGTAGCAGTATTAGTCTTCAGTTAGTTGCCCAGTTATTGTATGTTTGATTTTTATTGACTAGTTATGCTGTCTTGTGTTTTGATATGGATATGTTCTGGAGTAGACTGCAGACTGAGTGTTTCAAATGAATAAAATGTAGAGGGGGGATATAGGAATAAAAAAAAAAGTAAAATTTATCTTATTTTTCCCCTCTTTTTTAATTTAGTAAAGCATTTTGCTGAAGAAATTATTTGGGGTATGTATTGGTGTCAGTACTATTTCCTTAAAGAGTTGGACAAGCAGATTTATTGAAAGGAGTTATATGGTCTGAGATTTAGAGAATGTATGTAGGATTTATGGCATGTTCTTAATTCTTAAGAATATGCTTTTTAGGTAAACTGCTAGCTTAAAGTTTCTGACAGTCACTTCTGAAATCTGCATAGAAGAGGAAATGTTTTTGAAGAGCAGTAGGAGGCAAGGACAATGAAGGTTAGTTTTCAGTGCACACGAAGGAGTATGGCAAGCACTTTTCTGAGCTTATTCATGAAGAAGTTAGTCAATGAATGCCCTGTAAAGTAGCACGTGCATCCTAGCAGAAAATAAAAAATGATTTTTTTCTCCATAGTATTGTGCATTTGCTGAAGTAGGTAGTTGTAAAAGAGCATTTTGCATTTTCTGATTTAAGGATCGTGTGTTTTCTAAGAAGTTTCTGGAATCCTCAGTTTTATTTGCAGCTTAGTTTGTAGACTTTTAATTCACTTAGCGTTTAGATTTTGTCACTGAAGAAGTAATTTAATATAATGCAGTGTGGTATATAGCTAGTTTTTATGATACCTTAAAGAACCAAGTCCATAAATAAATGGTTCCTTGCTTTAATATCTTTAATATAGCGATCAGAGGATATTTTCTGCTGTATATCATCATGACTTAAGTTCAGACTTGACTGGAAAATTCAGTCAGTATTCTCCAGAATTTAACTTTTGAATTAACTGTAGGTTGGTTTTAGCAATTGATTTTTGGTTGATCACCTGGTATGTTGATGTGTTTCATCCACTGTGGCTCTGGATGGACCTGGGATGTGTTCTTTTCAGACTAAGTTCTGCTCTTGTATGTAACTTCCTGGAAATGTCCATTAAATTCCAAACTTCTGGATTTGTACTGTAAGCAATCTGACTTTTCCTTCCTGAGATATCAGTGGAAAATAGTTATTTACAAAGAGGAAGCAGAATGGGTCTGAAAAGCAGTAATGAGAAGTTGCTTAGCTCATTACCAGTGAAATAATTACAATAATGCTAACATCTGAACAAGAATGTATTGAGGTAACGAAGTTGAAGCATTTATCTGGAAAGAGGAAAATATTATTCTTTATTTAAAGGGAAAAAAAAAAAAAAGCCTGATCTAATATTTGAATCTGACTTCTGTACTGGAAGGTATTGTAGAGTCAGGGATGAACTGATTTTTTAGCATGGATTATGCAGAGGAGATGATGCTTAACAAATTTGATTAACTTCTTTTGAGGAGATGACAGTGAGAGCTGAGAGGGGTGAAGCAGTAGACTTAATCTGCCTGGACATCAGGAAGGCTTTTGATGTAATACTGCATAAAAGACTAGTATATAAGGTTAGTAAATATACTGTTGATGGTGACTTCTAAATAAAAAAAAAAATAACTACTAGAAATTCAATTCTGTAGGTTGAAATGTCATAGCAAATGTTGAATCCGGTTTTGTTCTTAGTTTTCATCAATTACCTGCACTGTAAAATTACAAACAGTATTTCTCAGCTTGTGTAGCTCCTGTATTTTTTTGCTTCTGATTTCATATTTTCTATTTAGTAATGATTGATGAGCTTCAGGAACAAAATTTAAGGATAAATAGTTCCTCTGAATTATTTTTCATGTTCCGCTTCAGAGCATTGTCCCAACAATGAATGTCACAAAAATGAAAGAATTGTAATCCCTACTACTGTAGGAAAGCAGAACTGCAGGTGTTACCAACTGCAAAAATGCAAGAATATTTCATCTAAGAATCCAGAACCTGCTGAACTCAGAATTTCTGCTTAAGGATATTGAGTGACATTGCAGATAAATTACAAGATCTGAAGTCATTTATAAAGCAAGGTGAAAAAATGAAGAGATAAGAGGTGGTTAATGCTAGAGAATGTTGGGGTCCTCTTGGAGTCAGAAGCCATGAATATAGGAGCACTAAGAGCAAATGCAATGAGTGTGCACTTTATCTCATTCAAGTCAGCAGAAAGTTGGAAAGCTCTAAATGATTTTGGTCATGTGCTCAAACAAAAGCACTAAACAAGTAAAAAGATGCAGAAGTAAGTATTAAGAGTCTTTCCTTATAGCTGTGATGACTGGGTTAAGAAAGCAAATGCATCAGTCACAGTATTCCCAGCTTTTCATGACCTTGCAGGTTTTGTTTCATCTTGATACACTATTCATCTTCAGTTCTCTAGGGGGAGAGAAGTCTTTTTTTGTTAATTCCTGTCATTCACCAGTGTCTCTTCCATCACGGCTTAGGAAAAGATCCCTGTAACTTCGTTGATGTTTCTTTTAATTTCATTTCCAAGAAGGAGAGCAGAGATGTCAGAGAGCTGCTGTTAGGCAGGAGGATGTGGTGACTTTGTTCACCTCTCCTAGGTACTGCATGATACGGCAGTGTTTGGTGCTGCACGTCCCACCAGCATGGCCGGCAGCTCAGCATCCTGAGCTGAGCTCCTGGCGTGTGGTCTGCAGTCACAGGGAGCACTGGCACACCTCCAGCCCTCTGGGCAGACGTTTTAGTTAAAGAAACAAGCAGAAATTTCTCAGCACTTGCACTGGGACACTTGATTATTGTTACTTGACTGCATGTGTCCAATTAATTTAGTTGCGGGCCCAGGTTACAAACGTGGCCTAGACATGGAGTGTTGTGCTTGAAGCTTTTCTGAATGTCAGATCTGAAGCTTTTAATTGTTAACAGGAAGTGATTCACAGGCTATTTTGTATCCACCTAGTAGAAGAAAATCTTAGAGCAGGAAAATTCTGTAGTGCCTACCTCTAAGTTGCTTAAGTGAAAGTCATGAGGATGTATCGCAGCCTATGGTTCTTGGAATCATGGAACTGCCAACATTGGAAAAGACTTCCTAGGTCATCCAGTCCAACCACCCCCCTACCACCAATATTTCCCCACTAAAACATGCCCTTTAATAGCACATGTGAAGTGTTGAATGCCTCCTGGGACAAGGAGTCCACCACCTGGGCAGCCTGTTCCAGTGCATGACTGCCCTTTTGGAGAAGAAATGTTTCCTAATACCAACCTGAACCTCCCCAGGCACAACTTGAGGCCGTTCCCTCTAGTCCTATCACACTGCAGTGGCCTAGAATTAGTTAAGAAAAAATGCTTTGTATAGTGGATGTTGTAGACATCTGGAGTTAGCCACTGTCAGGAAAAAACCTGATTCAGTTGCTACTGCAATTTATGTATGCTGTGTGCATTTAAAGATTTGCTGCCTGATTTACTGTGAGGCTTTAACGTTTCAGAACTAACCTCCTGTTTCACCAGACTTCAAGATAATTATATCTGTGATGCACAATTAGTCTCACTTAGAGCTGTGAACAGTTTATTACACACAAAAGACCTTAGAGAATATTTGCACTGGACTAATTGATTAAGAAAACCCAAGTGTTTATGAGTAAAGCTTGAGAAAAGTTCTCATCTAAATTGTGGGTAGAAGAGATGAAAAGCAGGGTGCCCTTAGCACTGTTGCTGGATTCCAAAGATCAGAAAAGGCAGCAAAAAGCAAGGCTGTTTCGTGCAAGAGAAAGTCATGACTGGGGAAAAATTGCAGACATTCTCCTGTTCAGTGAGCAGAAAGCTGGTTGTGCTCTATTCCTTCAGAAAGAAATATGTTGTCTCTCTGGAAGTGATACCTCCTGTTTATTTCCATGGGAATTACAACAGGTAGAAGTAGCGCAATAACTCCATTTGATAGAGGAAATTCTTAGTTACAAAACACGTTTTTCAGCAGAGGCATCACCATTACCTCTGCATTTTCAGTGATGAACAAGAGCCTGTATGCCATACTCTTAGCAGTCTGCACCTGCAGAAGTGTCCACTGCCAGCACTGATGGAGTGCTCCACCTCACATCCACTGTTTGGTGTCTGTATGCATTCATCAGCAGTTGCTGAATGTCGCTGGGTGCCACTTTTTCCCACAGAGAGGAATTCAGTGATACACGTTTGCTCTGCACACACTTCCATGTCAGATCCCATTTGTCACACTGCCCCTCTGCTGCTATCCCACTGATATCTGACCTCATGAGCCAGCATAGTAAAACAGACTCCACAGCTTTGGGAGCAGCTCTCATAGCAGAACTGAAACAAAAATCTGTTTGTGTCAATCTTCAGAGCATTAGGAAAGGGCATTGATGTTATTTTTAATTAATTACTTAACTAATGGGAAAGCACAGTGTAATTTGTTGGAAACTATTTAAGTAACATATGGATAGCTCAAAATCAAATCCTTCAGGAGATCATTCATTGCCATTGATGTCTAAACAGTGTAGGAGTAGGCCAGTCAGAGCACGTTCATTGAGTTCCACAGGTCAGGGGCTTGCAGAGGTTACCATGTCCTTAACTGCACTGGGTTTCTTCAGCTTATTCCTAGTGCCTGGACATGTGGTTTGCGCTTTGACGTGCACTTACAGCCCGTGTTTAGAAATGTATCCAAGTGGGAAAAGTTTCCACTTGAAGCTGACACCCCAAAAAAGAGATTGCTGAGATGCTTACTTAATAAAATGCGTACGTGCCAGTGTAGTTAGTGTAGATTGGGAAGAGGAGTTGCACCCTCGTTCTATTGTTTTCATTTTCAGTGCCATTGTTTTTAAAACCAAAGTTAAAGCTCAATTCCCTATTTCTTTACTCATTAAAATCATTCATTTATGAGATGCATCAGAGAACTTGTTAGTTGGTTGGGTCTGTGGTGTTCACTATTCTGTTTTGCCAGGGCTTAGCTTCAAACTAAGGAAGCTTTCTTGAGACCATTCTTTTTTGGCCAGACCGTGTTGTAGACTGTTGTGATGCGGTTTGTCAGTGACATGGCAGTCATAAATTGACATTCGTTCCCACCTCCAGGAGGAAGCCTTGAGGCGACAACGAGAGCAGGAAATTGCACTAAGGCGGCAGCGGGAGGAGGAGGAAAGGCAACAGCAGGAGGAAGCACTTAGGAGATTGGAAGAGAGAAGAAGAGAAGAGGAAGAGAGGCGGCAGCGAGAAGAATTAATTCGGAAACAGGTGAAAAGCAGCAAACTTCCAGCCCCTGATTGATACTGTCACAGGCCCTAAGTTAAATTAATCTTAAAACATGATAACTTCATGATAACTTCTAGGTCCAATTTAGATTTGCTAGTTACTTCAAAATCAAAGCTTTCTGTCCCGTCATGCAGTCATCTTATCTGTTCGCAGAGGCATGTTCTTGCTTTTAGGTCTAACACTGAGCAGTAAACATCACTTTGTCAACTGCTTTTTTCTTTCATGTTAGAAAACCTTTTCTCCCATTCTTTCACATTTTATTCCACTTATAACGTATAGCACTGTTTGACTTAAGCTGATAAAAGAAGCTTAGACTGAGAGGTGCATAATTTCTAGAAGGAAAATGATATTCTCTGGTCTAGACTAGAGGCATGTCATTCTTTTCCAAGTCCCTTGGTGGAGCAAAGGGGAAACTTGTGCTCTGAGAGAACGTAGCTTATACTATTGGGCTTTCTTGCCTGAGAAATGTAAAAGTAAATGAAAAATCTAGATGTCACAGATTAAAGACCCATAGGGCTCTCTCTTCTGTCAGGATCTTAGCACCACAGAGTACAAGTAATTTAGTTTTTGAGTCTGCTTAGACTGTACTTTTCCTTATGTCCTGGGAAGGAAGAGGAGGCTGCCAAGTGGGCACGAGAGGAGGAGGAAGCTCAGCGGCGACTTGAGGAAAGTCGGCTACGGATGGAAGAAGAGGCAGCAAGACAACGGCTCGAGGAAGAGGAGCGAAAGCGCAAGGAGCTGGAACTCCAGCGCCAAAAAGAAATAATGAGGCAGAGGCAGCAGCAGCAGGAAGCTTTACGACGACTGCAACAGCAGCAGCAACAGCAGCAACTTGCCCAAATGAAGGTAACATTTTTGTGTGCTTCAAGTTCTTCCTTAGCCTGGTGTGCTGTGTAGAGCCACAGCAGGATTCAGGGTTTTTCATAGATTCATTAGATTGGAAAGGACCTAAAAGATCATCTAGTCCAACCATCCTCACACCACCATCCCTACCCACCAAGCTACTAAATCAAATCCCTTAGCACCTCATCTAAACGCTTCTTGAACAGCGCTGGGGACGGTGCCTCAGCCACCTCCCTAGGCAGGCCATTCCAGTGCCTGACCACTCTTAAAGAGAAAAAATTTTCCTCAAATCTAATCTAAATCTTCCCCGGCACAACTTGTGGCCATTCCCTCTCGTCCTTTCATTAGTTACCTGGGAGAATCTGGGAAAAATTCACTAGGGTTGTCTAACCTGAGCAGAACAGAGAGAGGGCAAAGGTGAATAGTTGACATGGAGAATGCTGGGAGATGCAGGAAGGAGGTAAGTTGCAAAATGAAAAATGTTCTCTCAGAAGGAGCTAATTGAAGAGCGATCTGATGATCAGTACCAATGTTTGCTCTTCTCCAATAAGAAGGGCCAGTGCAAAGTCTAAAGGCTTCAGTTTCAGAAGTCTTGGAATCAACACTGATTGCTGTTTTTCAGACAGCGATATGTTATGTTATTGTTCATGTGCTGCATCTTTGGCTCTGCAATTCATAGGAGGGCAGTTTGGAGAAACAGTTTATTCAAATATGTTGTATTATTTAATACTTCAAAATGTTTTGTTGAAACTTAAAAGTAACCTTTCTCTTCCCTGTGCTCTGAGCTTTTATTGTTTTTTTCACAGTTATGCTTCAGCAGTGTTCTGTAAAAGGTTTTTGCAATTTCTAGTGATGTTTTCTCTTGACCCAGCTCCCTTCGTCTTCAACATGGGGTCAGCAATCAAATTCAGGAGCCTGTCAATCCCAAACCACCCTGTCACTGGCAGAAATCCAGAAGCTAGAAGAAGAACGAGAACGGCAGCTTCGAGAAGAGGTAAACACTGGCACTGATGGAGTGTAACTTTTGCGAGGCAGACTCTGTGTGACTGCTTAACTGCTATTAGAAGAGATCTTAGGAAGGTAATAAAGAAAAAAAGTAATAGAAGAAGGTATTCCTCCAAGACCCCAAATGCCTAGCAGATTGCACTCATAATTAGATGAAATAATGCTGTTTGGGTTAATAAACCACTTGTATTTGCCAGTTACTTAGTGCATCCTTGTTAAGAAGAAACTGTAACAGCTCAAAAACCACACAACTTCAGAACTCACCAGAATAAACTGAATTCGATTAAAAAAAATGTATCTCAGCTAGAATTTAGAATAGCAATAATCTCTTGAAAGTGTGCACAAGTATTCTTTGTTATTGTTTGCAACAGCAAAGGCGTCAGCAGCGTGAACTAATGAAAGCTCTCCAGCAACAGCAGCAGCAACAGCAGCAGAAATTATCAGGCTGGGGTAATGTCACCAAACCAACAGGCACTACCAAGTCCCTGCTGGAGATACAGCAGGAAGAGGCAAGGCAAATGCAGAAACAGCAGCAACAGCAGCACCAGCAGCCGAACAGAGTCAGAAATACTACGGTATGTGCCCTGTTATCTTGTCCTTATGGAAGGCAACAGTACACGGTGATGTTCCTTGTCTGTTCATTGCTCTTCTGCCAGGTCTGGTGCTAATAACCAGGATCTCTTTGTTATGTTTCAACAGCACTCTAACCTGCACACCAGCATTGGGAATTCAGTGTGGGGCTCCCTAAACACTAATCCCAGCAACCAGTGGGCATCTGACCTAGTCAGTAGCATCTGGAGTAATGCTGATACCAAAAACTCAAACATGGGTTTCTGGGATGATGCAGTGAAGGAAGTGGGACCTCGTAACTCGACCAATAAAAACAAAAGCAATGCCAGCCTCAGGTAGGAATTGGGGAAGGAGCTTTTGCAAAGAAGCCCACCACTCCTGAGATGGTGACTTAGCAATTATAGCATCTTCATGTATTTTACCTTTCTCTTTGTCGCTCAGGATCTGTTTTAACAAAAGTAGCTAGTAGGTAACCCTTCACAATTTATTTTGGAATCTGTTTGAAAAATTACTTGATTCTTAAATGGTGCTTGCATTGTGTGAACCAGTGAGTGTTTAGCACTGTACTGTACACTGTACTGTTAGTAACTCTGACAATATATAATGTATTATGCGTTTTCTTTATCTCAGTAAATCTGTAGGTATTACAAGTAGACAGAACAAGAAGGTGGAAGAGGAGGAGAAGCTGTTGAAATTGTTCCAGGGTGTTAATAAAGCCCAAGATGGATTCACGCAGTGGTGTGAACAGATGCTTCATGCACTCAACACAGCCAACAACTTAGATGGTAAGAGGTGGGGAGGCTCTTTTCCACTCCACTGTGGAAAAACAGCATTCTATTTTCATTGAGCCAGATGTTCTGAGTAAGGTAATGACTTTAGTCAAAATAATGTTCTGAATGCAGTCAGCAAAACAATATCGTTAGCTTGAAATGGGGGTCTGAAGAAGTGCTGCATCATCTCTGCTAATATCATGCATCAGTGAGAACTTGGAAACCTGTAGTTCTAAAGTCTGCCACCTAGTGCTCTGCTGAGGACTTTTGGTGGTGGATGTATTATCAGGCAGATGAATGAGCATCCAATTAGTCATTTAGTGCAGGCCAAATTACTGTATGTCCCTGGGCAAAGCATTTTTTTAATTGTGAAATTGGATGGTTTTTAACTAATGCTGCTGCAGAGTGCATAGAGTAACTGTCAGTCTGAGATCAAACTAATACCTCCTTGTGGAAAACACTGCACACATCCTGCTGCTTTTAGTCTTGACCTTTGCAAATCCCTGTTCTCCAGCATCTGTACTCTATGGAATTGTGCTTCTGACTGGAGAACCAGTGCTGCCCCCAGGTGCCAGCATTAGCTCTCCCCGCTGCAGTGCCACAGCCTCCTCCTGGAGGGGGGAGGTACTAGAAGTAACTCGTTAGTTCCACATGCAGTAATCAGTTGGGTCTGGTGTCTGAAGAGAGGCTGTGGAGCAGTGGAATAACCAACAGGTAGATAGATGGAGGTGCTGGAGCTGAAGTGGCTCAGATAGATTTGGACTGGCAGAGGGAGGGTGAATTATTTCTAGCTTGTTGGGACCATGAAACTTCAGGCTGTCAGCGAAGAGTACAGTATGTAAGTGGGCTACAGACTGAGGGGTCGACTTAAACTATGGACACTATTGCACTGGGTGTTCATGAATGTGAAAGAAGTGCTGCAATTAAACAAGCCAAGAGGATGAAACCTCTCTGGGAGGAAGAGTGATGGAAAAAGTGTGTGGTGTTGCTGTGGGTCTCGTTTCCACAGTGAGATTCTGTGCTTTCAAGGGCGTTTTGTGTCATGGGTTGCAGTGCTATCTTAGAATCATAGAATCCTTAGCATAGGAAGGGACCTCTGAGGGCCATCTGGTCCAGCTCCCACGAAGTCCTATCTTCCAGCCTTGGGATTTGCTTTGTCCTTCTCCATGTTCAAAAACAAACAGTTAAACTCAATTCAATGTAAATATTTTAAAGGGGGAATAAAAAACACAGTAAAGGAGGCTTGCAAATGAGCTAGCTGGTAAACTCCAGTTACTTGCAGGTCTGGTGAACCACTTTTGGGTGTACTCACAGCATTCTTCAACCAAGAGGAGAAAGTACTAATGAGAGGAAAGAAATTATTTGCTATTTATTCCTGACATTGAATTTGAATGAGCTTCTAAGCTGGCAGTGTCTAAAGTTGGTGGGCTCACACATACCCTTCAGAATTTCAGTTTTTTCCTTGTCATCGCATTAGTTCCCTACCCTTGCTTTCCCTATTGAATGAATGAAACTTTATATTGTGAAACTTTGTTGTGTGGAACTTGCAAAGGCAGGCTGTTTGACGTGGCTACTACACTAGCAAATACTTGAAACAAAAATCCAAGGCTTGTGTTATTGCATGCACATATTCACTCATCTGCACACATCCTCTCATGGTCTGCCTTCTTCTTGCAGTTCCCACGTTTGTTTCTTTCCTGAAGGAAGTAGAATCTCCCTATGAGGTCCACGATTACATCAGAGCATATCTTGGAGATACTCCTGAGGCCAAGGAGTTTGCCAAGCAGTTTCTTGAGCGCCGTGCCAAACAGAAAGCCAGTCAGCAGAGGCAACAGCAGCAGCAACAGGTACATCTGTACAACTTGCTTGTTACAGCCTATAGGAGTACATCGTCTCTGTATTGCAGTCTGAGGAGTCAGCTTTTCTGACTGATGCATGAGCAGGACTTTACAAGTCATGTGAGTTGTGGAGAATAAAGCAGGTTTAACGTATTTACTGCAGAATCAGTTATCCTTTATAATTAACTATAATTAACAGCTGAGGACAGCTGTGGAGCAGAGAGTCCCTTAGCACGCTGGTGCACTCTAAGAAGATGGGGCAGATATATTGGATGGATGCCTCAGTGTCTTAATGCCACCATACATGATGTAGAAAGCAGTTTGGTTTAAGTATGGGTAAACAAAACCTCATTCCATTTCATAATGGTGTCTTTCTTTGTAGGATTCGGTGTGGGGAATGAACCACAGTTCGCTACATTCAGTCTTTCAAACCAATCAGAGTAACAACCAGCAATCGAATTTTGAAGCTGTACAGAGTGGGAAGAAAAAGAAGAAACAGAAAATGGTTCGAGCAGATCCCAGCTTGTTAGGTCAGTTTCTAAAACTAGGATTTTGTGCCAGGAAAAGCCTTGAGTAGCACAGAAGTGTTGGTAACCTAAATGGGAATACTGAATTCCAACAGGAAGGGTAGCTGTTGAAATCCTTAGTATTTGTTTCAGTATTGGAATGCTCTAAATAATGCATCAGTTTCATGGAAGGCTTGCTGAGTGTCTGTGCAGAGTAGGCCTTAAGAGACTGTGATACTCAGAGCACAAGGTAGTGATGTAAGTCAGTGATTACACTGCGTGATCAGAGGAGTTTCTCATGCGTTCTTTCTTTGCCCAGATACAGCCAGCAGATTAGGAACAGGAATCTTGAGGAGAACTTGTTTATCCTCTGTCAGCAACACTGTATGGACTGGGAATAAATTCAGAACGAGCTGAGAAGTCCCCTTTATTAAAAAAAGAAACAAAAGAGGAATGGACTTAATCCAATTGTATTTGGTTTCTTAAACATTAATATAGTCACTCTCATTAATTTATGAGATGAAAAATGTCTTGGAAGACTTTGAAGACCAGGTTTTCATGTGCTGCACGTGGTTGTTTTCTGAGACAAGAAGCTGCCTATCATGGACTGTGGCTATTCCTTTAGATATCGTGCACTTCCAAGGGTGCAGTGGAACAAATGTATTCCAGATGTATCTGAAATTTCTGTTACCATAGCAAGTACATGCTAGGTATTTGGTTTTAAGATGTATATTATTTAACACTTTCTTATTGCTGAGTACTAGTGAAGGTGAGTGCTAATGTGAAAGTTTACATTTCTGAAGCTCTAGGTCTGCTTATAAGAAGCTGTCTGCCTGCAGTGATCTGCTGTTCTAAAACAGGTAGTCATTAGAGCGTTATCAGTGATATCTTCCTTGTGCAAAGGCCTCTTCAATACCTTGGCCGTTATCAGGAGTTCAGTGTGGGCCACCAGTTCCACTTAAAAAAAAAAAACCACAAAACAGAAAAGCAGCAACAGACAAAATGTCTGCTCTTCTGATGTGATTTCCTTCTAACTAACTGCAGTTGTGAGATGTTTTGGCAGAGAGAACTAGCACGTGCAGCTTCCTACAGATGTCAAATTCCCAAACTTTCTAGGTGATGTTTTGCCACGAGAGGGAGCCAGAGCAGTTTGCTTGTGCATACTGAGCAGGGCACTTGGGGGGAGGGGGCGGCTGTGAAAAGCGGTTTGTTTTGTGGCGTGTAGGAGGTTATGTAGCAGATTCAGTGCTAGGTTTGTGTTAAGCAACCTCTAAACAGAAAAGATTTTTCTTCTTTCTCATGCTTCATATATAGAGAGTTTGAGTAGAGGTTCAGATGTATTTTGAGCCCTCTCTGTAGCCGTGTGTACATCTGTATGTGTTCATGTTGTCCTCCTGAGCTGGAGACTTAGTAACAAAACCATCAAAGCCGTGGAAATGCACGGAATTGCTGCACACACCTGTACTTTAAAAGCAAGGAGTAGGATTGCTCACTGCTCCTGAAGTGCTGAGCGTGAGCAGTGCTTCCCGAGTTCACAGAGCATCTTTTTCTACCTCTTCACTATGTAAGTGTTGTGAGAGGCACTTTCAAGTACCAGTTGACTCAAACACACTGCCTTCCCTGAGGCTGCCAGGCCACATCTGCACAGTGCCTGCATCTGGCACAGCTCTTCAGTGTCTTCTCCATGAAAGCTGTGACCACGCTTCTGCCTATTGTTTTTTAAAGACCAGGTGATACTTAGCTCAGTGTGCAGTTTACCTTTGGCTTTCTAAGGAGAAAAATAACAGCACTTGAGAGTAACTACATCTGCCCATAGTTAATTTTCCTTTGGGTTTTTATTTGCTATGTACTATTCACTTAAACTGCTTCCTGTACCAGATGCATTGCATCATATAAAATATGCCAGAGCCAGATTTAACTCTTCTTTGGTTTACAGGGTTTTCAGTGAATGCCTCATCAGAGCGGCTCAATATGGGAGAAATAGAGACTTTGGAAGACTACTGAGCATGTGCAAATCAACTGGCTTTTGCTGCATCTGTTAACCCTGGATTCTCCATTTTGGACACAGTACTCTCCACCATGCGTTCTTCACCTCGCAGTGAATCACAGAATTGGTCATCTCAGGCTGCTGCTTCTGGCTCCAGCAAACCCTTTCTGCCCAGGACTGCACAGGCCTTGTTCCTGCTGTCTTGAGAGTCTGCTCGGGAGTCAAGTGAACTATGTTCAGAGTCCTGGGAGGGTGGGAGATCCGATTTGTTCACAACAAAGCTCATTTGGGCAGCAAGCTTTCACTGTGCTGTGATTTCTTCTACTGACATACCTGGAAAAAAATCAGTTGGGATTCTGCAAAAACCGTTGCTTCTCTCTCCTGGTTACTCTTACCACATCCAACACTCGCAGTCGTGAAGAGAGAGTTTGTGGTTAACAGATGTTGGTCAAAAACAAAATGCCACACAGATACTGACTTCTGCGCTCCTTCAGGGCAAGAGGTGCTCTCCCAGCCAGGAGTTGCATTCATAAGCTAACCTTAGAACTGGCAACAGCAGGAGAGGGGTGGTGGCGGGCGCAGTTTAGCTTGGGTTGGTTTGAAGTTGCACACCCCCCTGCCAGCCCTTCTCAGCACATTATTTTTGGAGGGAACTCTCGAGTCTGTCTTCGTTAGGTGGTGGTGCTGAAGCTGTTGGAGTTTCCTGTCAGCATATCCAGCCTTCTTGGACAAGTGGGGACTTGTACTCTCGTGGGGAGGAAGAGGGGTGATATCTCTTCTTTCGGGTTGAATTTATCACTTAAATGGTACCTTCTGAGGGTTAGGACCAGTTTGAGCTCTTCTCCTGCAAATTTGTCTCGTTTAAGAGACAGTAGGATCTCTACCATGTGGATCTCTAGTCTTTGGTGAGAGTGAACACTGGCTTTCACGCCTGTACCCCGCAGTGTTAGCTAGCTGTCATCTCCAGCAGTGCTTTGGTTAACGAGCGGAGATGCCCTTTTGTAATGGAGAGAGACTGTGGAGGGCAGAGCTAAGTGCAGTGACAGCCCTGCTTATCTTCTGCACCTAAAACTGCATCACGCGCCTTCACTTGGATCCGTAATGTTTGAGTATGGAATCACAGCCTTCCTCTCTCACCAGAAGATTGCCACCGCCTTCCTTTCTCCACTTTACCCACCCACGTGCACACACCACACAGTGAATCTAAAGCTGCCAAATGCACTTAGTTTCAGCCCCCTGGTCCCATCTCCCGTCCCCAGAGGGGTGTGACCTGCACAGGGAGCTACGCTGCAAGGTTGGTGGAGGTGTACGAAGGTCCCTTTGTCATCACTGCCTAAAGAAAACAGTCTGAGTTGCTCAAGAGCAGTTTGGCTTTGAATTTTATTTTGTTTGGTTTATTCAATTTTTTTCTTTTGGGGTCACCTTCTCCTCCTCCTCTCTCTTCCCCCAGCCCCCAAACGTGTACAGTAACTATACAGAGACTGCTGCAGACTTGTATATAGTTTTTGGATCCAATAGCATGGAGAGACTTGGAACTGTCACAAATCTGGTCTCCCTGTCTCCTTTGCTTTGTAAATTCATAAAAGGGGGAAGAGGGGTAGTTAAAATGTTTACAAAAGTTTAAACTCCCTCTGAACTTTTGCCAGTGTGGGAGGGGGGGGGGAAAGAGAGAACTTAAATAAAACCTGGTTGTATTATATCTGAGAGCAAATTTTCTGCTTGCTTTTGTCAAAGCTGAGTTTTGAGGTAATTCCTGGTGCTAAAACTGACCCAAAAATTCAGCTCCCGTCAGCTTTCATCACGCAACGAGGAAACGCACAGGATGTGGAACAGCTGCTGCTTTATTTCTTCCCTGGTGGGGAACACCGGTGCTTTTTTCCTGCTTGATAATTTCAGAGTTCAAATAAACAGCAGTCGGTTGAGATTGGGCAGCTCTGACAAGGACGCTCTGATTTCTGTCCCTGTCTGTGGGTGTGTGCCCACCCATTACTGCAGGAGAGGTGAAGCCCTGGCTGCTTTGTTGCTGCACACCCTTGCTCCAGGAGCCTTCCTTCTGCCAGCTGGTAACCAGCCTGGCTCCAGTTCCCTTCTCTAAAGGAAAGCTTTTATTCCCCCTCCCCCTGGACACCACACAGGCTTCCCTTTTTAGACTAAATCTTGTTTTCTGCTGCTTGATTTTTGAGTGGAAAATGCCAGTGAAGGCTGGCAGTGACTGTTCTTCAGCCATTCATGTGACCACAAGAGATACCAAGTCGGTAGAGAACTGCCTTCCTTCCGTAGCAGTTTGGAGTAGTGACAGGGAGCAGTACGCGTCGAGGCCGATAACTTGCTTTGTTTTGAAGTTGTAATTCACCTTAGTGCGTTAAGCTGTCTGCTTCTTGAGTTTGTGGTGGCTTAATGGTGTGATCTTGTTTCTGCAAGCTGGTTCTGGAATGCTGCAATGGGCAGAAGCCTGTTACTTCCAGCTCAGGTGGAAAATGCAACCAGTGGGCCCGTGGCTAATGGAAGATGCAGCAGTGCAAGCAGGGAAAGTGTGCAATAACCCATCAAGCCCTGAGCACCTCGTGGGGCTCCAGAGAGCATGTGGGTAACGGTCTGTAGGGGAGAGAGCTTGTTCTCCAGTTCTCTGATATGCTGACTTGTATTTGTGCATGAAGGTAAGATGCTGTCGTGCTCAGGTTGTGTGCTCAGGTCACCCTATCCTGCCCCGTCACCCTCTGGGTCAGCAGGGGGCTGCTTCCATAGTGAAGGCCGTTGTTTCAGCAGAGCTGGGGAGACAGGAGCAGCAGCATTGCTCTGCAGCTGATGTTTGTACCCTTCAGTCTCCTTTCAGAAGAGGTGTGAGCCTGGATGGCCAACGGGGCTGCGCCCAGCTCTCAAAGCTGCTGTTGTGTTTGATGTGAGAGCTGTGGTTCCTGCTGGCTGCACGACACCGGGTTAGGATCCCAACGTGTTATTTTGCTGCAGGGACAGCATGCGTCCCCGGGCTTTCCTGCTTCCCCTTGCAGCAGAGCTCTGCCAGCAGAGCCGTTGCAGAGGGCAGCGGAGCTGGGGCTGCCTGCCTGTCACAAAGCCTGAGCTGGGATCCTTTATCAGAAAGCTCTGCATCAGAAATATAACGGTAAAGCCCTTACATTTTCAGAACAGAAGGAACTGATATCAGGGATGATCACTGCTTTAATTAAAACACCTGAACAGCAATGAAGTATTCCATCCCCATACCATCTCATAGGTTTTAAAAATACTCATGGAATTCCTCTGCTGCTCTTCATTCACTTTGGTTCTCTCCCATCTCCACCAGTGTGTGTGGAAAACAAACCTCACTCCAAAGATTGAGGCGCTCTCTCTGTGCCCACCTGGGACGGAGCACTGCTGCCATGCTCTCGCAGTGTGCTGTCTGTGCTGGGTGCTGCCTTCCCAGTGCCTCCCATTGCCAGGCACTACCCCGTGTGCTGGTGGTGGGGTCCCTGGGGCGGGCTGGCTGCCTATGGGCTCGGAGGCACAGGTCCTGGAGGGTGGAGCTGCCTTTGGAGGAGGTGTGCTCGGAGAGAGGCGGTCTGCTGAGCTGTGCCACTCTGTCCACTTGCTGTTGTGAAGGAATTTTGGACCTGACCGGACCCGGGTTTTATTATAGCGGTGACGTTTCCAAGTTCTTTCCTTCTTGGAGGAGTTTTAAGTGTTGCTGCCAGCACCTTTCTGAAGGAAGCCATGCCCTGCCACAGAGCCCTGCGCCTGCTGATGCTGTGCCTCCTGCTGCCCGCTGCGCTGGCAGGTAAGGGTCTGTGCTTGCATTTGAACTCCAGAAGCAGAGGAGATCCTCAGTGACTGCCCCTGCCCTCCTCCTGTCGCTCTGTCCTCCTTTCCCTCCCTACTAACAGCTGCGCGTGTTCATTGCCATAGAGCTGGGTGGTGGAAGTTGGTTTTGGAGTCGGTGGGTGGTGCTGAGTAAGTACTCTTCATCCTGAGTTAACGTTTCTGTTGGGGAGAACTGAGTAAGTCCTGTAAGTTCTGTTGGGCTGAGGAGCAGCGGTGCTACGTGAGTGCTGGGGACTGCAGGAGAGTCTGCCCTGCAGCTGGTGGGACTGCTGCTTGTCTGCTGTGCGTGGTGGGAAAGGGTGCTGTGAATACAGAGATGAAAGCACTGATGAAAACACTGAGCTCAGTCTGAGGCTGAGCTGGGCATGGTTTGGGTTTCCACCCGGAGCTGGCTTTGTGGCTGTGAGGGGAGCAGGGTCAGCGTGAGCCCCGCTCTGTCGGGCTCTCTTTGTTGAGGTTGTCAGCTTAGGCCCCATCTGCTCCTCTTAAGGCCGCAGAAACAGATGGGACCGAATGGGTGGCTCAGGCCAACGTGACAGCCGAGCACCGTGCTCGCTTCTGATGTCCAGGAGCTGGAGGAAGGCTGCAGCTCCTCGCAGCCTGTTCTTCACATCCTGCCCAGCGGGAGGGCCTGGCTGCCAGCTGCACGGGTTTCTTTCTGGACGAGCTGTCTTTCTGTTCTGGGAGCTGGCTGCTGCTCCCAGCTGTGGTGTCAGTGGGTCGGGAGTAGAAGCCCTGCCACTGCTGCTTCCCCACGTCCCGCTGCTTGAAGATGACTTCTTGCTGGGAAACCTTTTAAAGCAACTCCTAAATAAGCCCTAAAAAGTGGATATTTTCCTTCTCGAACACCAGGCTTTGGTTTTTCCATACTGCAGCATTAATCATTTAAGCACCAAGTTTCGGTTTGTTCCGTGCTTGTGCTCCCAGGAGCGGTGGCAGTGCTCCTTCCCTGGTCCAGGTGAGGTCTGCGTTTTAACTACTCATTTTTGCTCTGCAGACACCCAGCTGTTTTTCAGTGCAGCTCTGAGCTGACTGTATCTTTACCTGTATCTTGACTTCCCCACGTTGGCTCTCCCTGTGGGGCCGGAGTGTTGTGCTGATGGATGCGTGCTCGGGTGCTCAGGAGGGGCTCAGTGGCTTTCAGACGTGTGAGGGCTCAAGTTAGTTCTCTGCTACCTCCGAGCCTGGCCCTGGGGAACAAGCCAGGTTGTGAGCTGCCCCGGAGCAGAGCAGTTTGCAGTTAGACATCCCTGCCCTCTGCACGGGGTTTTTTAGTGCACAGTGGAATTTTTCTGCGCCTCACCCCGTTAGAAAAGGAAATTTCCTGCCTTGTGCTGACAACGAAGGGAAGAGCGTTCAGGCAGCCCTGCGCTCTCCGGCACACGCGCGCAGCCCAGCCTTTCTGGAAACAAGTTCCTTTCACATTCATCAGAACCGCAGCGCTGCACACCACAGGCTGCCCTTTGTGCTGCCATCAAGGCCTCCTTTCAGCCCTGCTGGCCCCGTGCCTGCTGCGGCTACCTGGGGCCGGCCAGCCCCTGCCCTCCATGGCAGCACAGCCTTCCCATCCTCGTGGATGCGGTCACCACGGTTGGGGCAGCAGAGCTCTGCCCCTGGAAGGGTTCAAGAAGAGGGATGTGGTGCAGGGCCGTGGGTCAGTGGTTGGACTCAGTGATGTGAGTGGTCCTCCCAGCCTTCGTGTTTCTGTGCTTGCCCCGTGGCTTGGGAAGGAAAGAAGCAGAGCAGAAGATGCCCTTTGTTACGCCAAAGGGAAAAGGAATGGGAGAAGGCCTCGTCCTCTTCTGTAGCAACGTGATTTTGTTCTCAACATTAATACGTTGAGGGTTATTAGGAAGTTTGTGATGTTTGAGCACTAGAATGTGAGAAGTAAACAGCTTGCCATGTAAACTTCCTACAGCTGCAGTCATTCCAGCAGGTCTGTCCAGGCTGAACGCAGCTCCTTGCACACACACTGCTCTGACTGATGCTCCTTACAAACAACTGACGCTGCTGTCATCTGGCTGAGGTTACTGGGCTGGAGGTGGAGGATTGCTCCAGAAGGCAGCGGGTCACCTCCTTGTAACCAGTGTAAAAAGACACCAACATCTGCAGCCAAGAGGAAAAGCCCTAAGGTCCTGAAAGGATGTGAGCTGTGGAATTTGGCATCAAGTCAACCTGGAAATGGCTGCGACTGGCGGAAGGGTGTGCGATGCTCAGGTTGCAGCAGGTGCCTTGCCTCTTGCTCAGGAATGAGCACCTGTCCTCCTGAAGCACTTGTGTTTCTGTCCCTGCAAGCGCTGCCCTGTAGAGGGGAGCATCTGGCTGTCATCTGTTGACATGGGGTCATGAGGTCCTGAGGTCAGCCTAGAAGTGGTGTTTGCTGGTGACCCTGCCTCTGCCGTGGGGCTGTGATGTGAGGGCACAGTGCTAGTTGCTGCTCTGCGGTGCTGCCCTGCGCGGGTCACTGTGGGGATGGCACAGACCTCAGCCCTGTGCTGCTGCTGCTGGTGCTCGCTGGGGATGTGAGATGCTGCTGCCATGTGCAGAGCAGTGCTCCTCCAGCACTCACCCTCCTGCAGCGCCGGCCCCACGAGGGCTCTGGGAGCCGTGCAGGCTGTCGCTGCGTGCTGCCAGGCGTCCCCATCCCTGCTGCACACAGTGGCTCTGACACTTCTGCCCTTTCCTTCCTGGCCCGGAGCACCTCTGTGTCGGTTCAGGTGGGCGCTGGATGCCGCTCGCTTTTTCCCCATCTCTCCCCACGGCGGTGTGACATTCCCGGCGGTTTCACGGGGAGCGGTGGAATGTCTCCTGCCGCCGCCAGGGCCCACCTGAACAAGCCGGGCATTGAGGGCGAGCCACATGCACACAGGGCGGGCTGTGCTGAGCTCCCCAACCCCACGGTGGGAAGGAGCAACAGGATGCGAATGGCAGCATCAGAGCACGGTGCTGCTTTCATCTCTCGGCACTGTGGGGTGGAGGGGGCTCCCAGCGGGGGCTGCGTGCTGTGCACCCGCAGTGCCCCGTGCTGTGTGAGCACACTGACTCTGGGCCCACCCGCAGCAGTGACCGCGGCCGTTCGTCTCCCAGCAGAGTACCCACGGGGCACGGTGCCCACGCTGTGGAACGAGCCGGCCGAGCTGCCCTCCGGCTCCGGCCCTTTCGATGCTGCCACCACCGCACGGCTCTCGGATGCCACCGCCTTTGCCCCGTACACCTCTGAGCTGGAGCCCGAGGACACCACCCACCTGCACCGGCTCGACGCCGGGGACGGTACGGGGCTGTTGTTGGGGAGATCTTTGCTGTGTGTTTGCTCCCACCTCCCAGGCAGGGTCTGGGGGTGGCCTGATGTCCCCAGTCCCTGCCAGCCCCAGAGCAGCCTCCTCCTGCCTCGGGTCTGCACTTAACACCACTGCAAGCACTTGGGCAGGAGCATGCCTGGATCCTGCTCTTGGAAATAGGGTGCGAGCACCTCCCCTGGCCCCTGAACTACAGCAGCCCACTGCTGTGCAACAAGCAGGCTCTTGGGGGGGGGGGGATGTAGCAGGGAAGCAGAGAGCTGAGCAGCCCCTGTTTGTGGTGGCTGCCCTTGTCCCCAGCAGCTGCCTCAGGGATGGGGCCATGCAGGAGCCCACAGCATGGGGCTGAGGCTCAGCTGTGGGGGATGTGGGTGCTGGGACACCTGGGGGGGGAAAGAAGAGTGAGCTGGGGTCCAAGCTGTGCAGGGCAAAAAGGGGGGGGGGGATCCCCACTGCTTTTCCCCTCAGTGCCCCCCCAGCCTCACCCCACTGTGGTTTCTGTCCCTGCAGGCTCGCTGGGGCCCGGAGCTATCGGTGCCATTGTCATCGCCTCCCTTCTGGGTACGTCTGTGCTCGTGGCCTTGGTTGTCATCACGCTGAGGAAGTTCTCTGCCTCCTGAACTCAATAAAGGATTTCTGTACCACAACCGCCCTCTGTGTGCTCCCCATCTGCCTCGAGCACCCCAGGCCCAGTATGGGGCAGCGGTGCTGCACCCGCATTGCTGCCCTCTCTGCTGGGAGCACTGAGCCCTGGCAGCTCCACCGCAGTGTTGGGTGGGCTACAGAGCTCATGATGTTGGGGATCCGCTGTGCACAGCATGCCTTGGTGGAAAAGGGTTGCTCAAGTGTTGTAAACCACCCCACTTCCCCTCTCTGTGTTTTGCCCTGCCCCCTGCTCTCATCCCTTCCCACTTACATCCCCCTGCCCGGGGGCCTGCGGCGCAGACGGGGAGGAAGGAGATGCTGGCACTGCTTTGGCGCTGGCTCACTCAGCTATATTTCATCACACGGAAAACGAGACGACGAGAAGTTCCTTCAGTGCCCCGCAGCAGCCTGGCAGGGGCTGGGGGCTGCAGCTGCGGGAAGGCGTGCGTGGCTGGGGGCTGAAGAAATAACACTGGATGCCACTCGGTGCCTGCGGTTTGAAGGCATAAGAAGTCACAACAGAGCTGCAGTGAGTCCAGGGGGTGAGGGGACAGCACAGGGCCGCTCTCCTTCCTGCATGCAGCGCAGCCTGGTGCTGGTATCCTGACACCTGGGCCCCTCCACTGGTGAGCAGCTGCTTCTGGTGGGGGTGGGAGCGTTTCTGTACTGAGAAGCAGCCCCTGTGGGGCTTCAGCGTGGGGCTGTGCTGGCTGTGGTTCTGCCAAACCAGAGGGGCTGTGATGTCCTCGCTTAAGTGGAAAACTTAGAGGACTGCCTGAGGCTGGAGCTCCCCTGGGGTTTGTGTTGGGGATTCTGTAGCTGCTGCAAGGTCTAAATGTGGATGTGGAGGTCTGCTTGTGCTCGGTGCCTGTGGGGTGCTCTTTTGGGGGCCTGACTTGGGGCATCCCCATCAGGTGAGCCCAGTGCATCAAGTGGAGGCTGCAGACTCGTCCCAGCCCTTTCTGGGGCCGTGTCTGTGTGGTGGCACAGAGCTGGCCCAAGGGAGGATCCCTTTCTGTGCTCCCTTTGTTGCTGCAGCTTCCACCAGCTGCATCCTGTGCAGGATTCAGGACCCTCCACCCCTCTCCATCCCCCTCTGCAATACAACCCAGACACCACTGCAGCACACGGCCATGCCCGGAGGACCCCTTGCAGCGCTACAGAAATGCCCAATGACCCCGGTTCCATAACAGGAGGTGCCCACAGCTCAGGAGCAGCTCATCCCACGCTGTATCCCGGCACCCACAGCTGCAGTCCCACGTGGGGCTGTTCAGAGCAGGGCTGCTTCGCATTGTGTTTGTGGCCGGCAGCTCCCAGCGCTGTGCCCTGGGCTTCATGCGATGCTCAGTGCTGGAGGAAGTGATGGTCTGGCACTGCCGGCGCCAGAGGACCGTGTATATACATGAACTGTACAGGGAAGCTGCGTGCAGCTGGAGGTGTGGGCTACAAGCATGCAAGCGTGTTGCTGGGCCTCCTTCTGCACGGCACAGCAGCTCCTGGGGTGCTGGCACTTTGCTGCACGGCGGCTTCACTGGGGAAAATGGGGTCCTGGGGACTTCTCCCAGGCCCGGTGCCCGTGGGCGGTGTGAAGGGATGTGAGACGGTTCCTCCGTTGGAATTCCCACCCCTGTGAGGTGCAGCTGTAAGACAGCCCCTAATTCAGAAGGAAGCGATGAGGTGCGAGCGCTCAAACCTGGCGGTGCTGATTGCTGAGTTCCATGTGCTGCCCCCAGCCTTCCCCAGGCAGCCGGAGATGGTACATCTGGCATGTGTGCAGGGAATTGGGGTCGGGGCACAACCCCACAACCCCAGGTTCCCCTGCTGGTCAGCTGGCCAGCACTCAGCACCTTCGTGAGGTGCCAGATTGGACTCGTGCTCTTTGGAGAAGGGTGATTTCAGCCAGCACGAAGCACTGCAGGGCTCAGCGCCGCAGAAAGCACGGCAGGCAGCCTGCAAACTGAAGTCCATGAGTTGAAGGGTGCACGTGCTTGGTGTGGCACACCAGGTCCTGTGCCACGGACCCCAGCACTGCCGCTGTGTCCCCCCAGCCAGCAGCCTCTGTCCTCTGCCCCTCTCCCAGGCGTGCTCCCCACAATCAGGGATGCCAGCAGTCATTGGCGGTTCCTGCTGCCCAGTTTCCTCCGCTGGCTGTCGTCTGACTTGTGCACCCGGAAACATTCCTTCAAGTTCTGGGCTCGGATTTTGGGGTTCAGGATCTCCTCCCCGATAGAACTGGGGAACCAGCCCCTCTCCTGGTCGTGAAGCCGCTCCCCAAATATCCAGCCTAAGCAGAGACAGAGACAGGGCTCAGCGGGGAAGGATGGGCCGTCACTTCCACTCTGGGACAGATGCTGTGGAAGGAGCCCACAGAGTTGGCAGTGCCTTCTGTTGGCTGCTCAGGGTAAGAACTGCTCTGGGTGGCTGCATCAGCCCCGTCCCCACCCAAGGCAGCCTGAATTTGCAGAGCATTAGGAGGAGGTGTTAGCACTCTGCTCTGCTGTCAGCTCTCAGCTGCAGTGCTGACACTGCCCTCTCTCTCTGTGGCCGAAGGACCCCTCCTGGCTGCTCAGCAGCAGCCTGCCCACCCTTCCACAGCTCCTGTCCCGTCCCCATACCGTCATCCGTCTTGTCCAGGATGTTGAGGATGTCAGCCAGCTCCAAGGACAGCTCATCCGGCTGCTGAGCCACGTAGGGGTGGACACACTGGATCTGCGGACAATCTGTGGGGGCACAGAGCGAGAGTGAGGGACGGAGTGAGGCAGGGGCAGCTCAGGTGGGTGTAACAGGGCGAGCTCTGCGAAGGATCCCTCTGATCTGGTGAGGAACATCACCGAGAACGTGGGGAGAGGGGAGGCACAACGGGGAGGAGTGCAGCAGGGAAGGGAGCCGGGCACAAGCTGAGCAGCTCACCGGGGTGGAGAGTGCAGTGCAGCACAGCCCGGGCTGGAGGGGAACGAGGTCAGGGCCAGGCCTGGGGACAAGTGGGAGTTGGTGGAAATGCAAGGGGAGCCCAGGCAGAAGCTGGCTTCCAGAGGGCTCCAGCCTGGGGCTGGATGGAGAGATCAATGCAGAAGGGGCCCTGGGGTAGGGGTGAGAAGGACACCGTGCAATAACTCTTACCAGAAAGTCTGGATGTAAATGAAACAAACTTGGTTCTCCGGTTTGGGGCCAGTGAAATCATCCAACGCTTCATCTCACTCCTGGCCAAGGGGGAGAATTGGAGACCACAATCATGAAAAAGTCCCAGAGACGGCACCTCTCCCACCCAGCCCCGAGCTCCTGATGATGCAGGCTGGCCTTGCAGCCTCGCACACAGCTCCTTGCAGGGCAAGTGCATAAACTCAAACCCCTCCCTGAGCAGAAGCAACCCTGGCCTGGTTTATCACCCTCTGCACAGCTCAGTCTCACAGACGTCAAACGTGCGTGTGCCCTGCATAACGTGACTGACATCTCTATTTTCAGTACAGCAGAGCTGCAGTCGCATGCCTTGGGAGGAAGGTGCAGCTCTCGCCGTGCTGGGGGCTCATCTCCCCTGATCCTGGTGCTGCACTGTGCTGAGGGGGCTGGCTGCAGGACAGCGGGGTCCCAGGTGGGGCTGCTGCCTGCCCAAGATGTCAAGAGCCGTCAAACAGCAAAGTAACATCAATCTGAGGGTGCACGACCTCCAGCAGCTGTGAAACTGGTGGTGCACGTTTACTTATGTAACACCTCTAATTGCACGGAGCTGTGTCAAGAAAACTGTGAGCCTGCTAAGACTCGGGTCAATGAGAAAGCCAGGCCCCGAGCTCCAAAACAATCATGCCTGTGTTAGTACAGCTGAATCATTTGCCCAGTACTGCCGGAGCCTGAAGCAAAAAATGTGCAAGACAAGAACATTGTACGCGGGGAGATGGGGAGACCTGGAGCAGCAGAGAGGCTGCTGCAAGACTGGGATCAGCTGCAGATGGTGCTGAGGAGCTCACACCCTCACCTACAACCAGGAGCTGGTCAGGCACGGCTCCCATCCTTGTGAGCGAGCCAGCTTCACCTGTGCCTTCAAGCTCTCCTTGTGCAGGTGCAAGGAGCAAACAGCACTGAGCCCCGTGCAGGGCTGGCACTGTACTCACTGCGACGATGCCTTCAGCATGTAACTGGCCTCCCGGTCATCGGCGTTCTCCAGCAGCCTCAAGATGAAGACGTTGGCCAAGCTCTGCCCCTGGTCTTCTAACTCCTCCACCCGAAGAAGCCCCCGCGGCGCTGAGTCGAACACCTGGTACTTGTCTCTGGGAGGGGTTAAAGAGGAGATGAGAAAAAACTGCAGTAATGGCAGGTCAGTTTGGCTTCACCCACCCAGAAATGTAGTTGGGTCAGACCAAGAACCTCTGCGTGGCAAGAGGAGAAGGGATGAGCGATGGCTATGAAAGCCCGCTGCAAGGCAAGGGGCCAGCTCCTTGCTCAGCTTTTGTTGTCCCACGTCCCTAAGTGCTTGCTCTGTCTGTGCAACCCATGCACAGAACACAGATGGCGCTCCTTCAAAGGGCTCTGAGAGGCTCAATTCATTCCTGTCTGTAAAATGCCTCTGTGTTTTTCAGATACGAGCTGCCACAGAAGCAAAAATATTTGCAGGCGTGCGGACACTGCAGTGACACGCTCATTAGAAACGCTGCCGAGGTGCTCCCTACCGGTGAGTGCAGTTAACAGCACAAAGAACACGCTGTTCTCCGGGACCTGCCTGTTTGTGCTGCTGCTTTTCGCCGGTCTCTAGCTGCACTAAACACAGTCCGAAGCACGGTGATGTTCCTGGGGCAGGTTACATCATGTCAGATAGAACTGCTAGCTGCAGGCATCCAGTGGCACCCCTCCCTGCTGCTCCTGCTTTCTGGACTCCACGAGCAGCCAGGGCTCAGTGCTGGTGCTTACAGAGTGCCCACGTGCTCCCTGGAGTTTGCACTCACCCCGGAATTTGCCGGCAGATGACCAGCAGGTCATTGAAAAGGAACAGGTAGATTTCTCTGAAGAGTTTCTTGGTGCGAAGCGTCCGTGATGTCTTCGGGCCGTTCATTTGCTGCAGTTCCCCCTGCTTCAGCAGCCAGCGGGAGTGAGAGATGATGGGCACGGACTAGGAGCGAGACAAGGACAGCCAAGATCAGAAGAGCAACAAACCCACGGGCTCCAGCAGTTAAGATGCTGAAAGCTGCAGGAGGGGCGAGCTCCCATCAGAATGACTTGCACTGCAGGAGATGGAGAGCTGCACAGGGTGCAGTGTGCTCTGCCACCCAGCCCACAGCCCGGCACAGGGCGTCACCGCGATGATGGGGACGTGGCAGGGGCCCAACAGCCAGCAAACAGTTGAGGACAGCGGTGCTGGAGTGCCAAGTGCTGGATTTAAACAGCGGGCTATGCCCTGCAAGCCCAGCCCTGTCTCTGGTGCATCCGATGTCTCATCACCTGGGCTGAGCCTTCCCGGCTAGAGAGGCTGTCTTTAAAAATAGCTGGCTTTTTGGCTACAAGAAAACAGGTTAAACAAGTTCTCACTGGTTGGGTCCCTCCCAGCCAGGAGGAGATACTGCCCAAGCAGCAACAACAGCACTTCTGTTAAGAGCTGTGCCACACACCAGGGCGGTGAGGCCCTGGCACTGCTGCCCAGAGGAGTGTGGGTGCCCCATCCCTGGAGGTGCTCAGGGCCAGGCTGGATGGGGCCCTGGGAGCCTGAGCTGAGGGGGACAGCCCACAGCAGGGGTTGGGGCTGGGTGGGCTATAAGGTTCCTTCCAACCCAACCATTCTTCAATTATCTCAAAAACAAGAAACCCAGGACCATGTCTTACATTAGAAGAATGCTATGTTTTCAGTCAGACAACTGAAATATTGGGAAATACCCTTTCTATCTTCACTCCTTCTCCATGCTCACCATACATGCTGCTTTGCAGCCTTTCTTTCCATGCCCTTGCACTGCTTATGCCCTGTGTCAGTGCCCAGGGCAGCCTGGCCCAGGGCTGAGCCAACCCTGCCTGGCATCACCACTGCAGCTGGGGAGGGATGAAGGCAGCCTCGTGGTGACCGCAGCCTGGCACTGTCCTGAAGACTGTGACCTCAGTGGACCCAGAACAGATCATCAGTAGGTAATTAGAGCCCATACTTAATGGACAAACACGAGGATGAATTATAAATTGGGAGGCAGCCTTCATTTTGGTATTTTCCCACTTTGAAGCGTTCTGCTTTATAGCTCTAATCTCCCTGCAATATCACTTGTAATTTAAACAATAGCTGAAAGATGACCCACATTTTGAAGAGAGGTGAGAGCCAGGAGGAGTGCTGGAGGAGGAGGCAGGCTGGTGCTAGCACATCACCCCTGCACAGGCACAGCATGCAGGCTCTCGTGCCCTGAGATCGCACACACCAAACCAAGGTGGCACTGAGTGGGATGTGACTGGATTACTGCTGCAGAAAATGCATGTGCAATATCTGGATGCTGCTGTCTCACTGCCTCCATGGGGTGTTTGCAGCCTGTGCCCGTACCTTGATCTTGAATTCCAGTTTCTTCTGGATGCTGATCATCTGCTCTGTCCGGCTCATCTTCCTGACGCCTTCGTTGCACGCTTTCACCACCTGGCAAAAAGAGAACAGAAAGGTTTGCCTTCGGTGGCCTAAGCAGCTAAGTGATGACAAGCACAGAAAGGCCTGACCCTGTGGGGGAAGAGCTTTGCTATGACAGGAACTGACCAAGGCGGGCTCTTTCATCAGCTATCTATTCACATGGGAAAGGAAAGGGAGAAATAAACCAACCAAACCAGACAACATCAAGCAGCTCTCCTGGTTGCAGCAAAGGGAACAGTTCGTTTACCAGATCCTGACACACCGTGCGTTTCCTCCCCCTCCCCAGAGCCTGAACATGGGGGTACACACACGGTATCATCTTCAAGAGAACAAAGCCAAAGATCCTCATTTCAAAGGTGGAAGTGCTGTGGTTCTGCCCAGCAGCACCAGGTGCCCAAGTTATGGGATGTCTCTGGGAGAGATGTTCATGACAGTCCGCCTGTGTTCCGAGTGCAAACTTTTAACAGGAAAAAAAGCCCCAAACACAGCATGCAGGCACTGCCCTGTTACAGGAGCTGTAACCTAGATGCCATTGCCCGTTTCATAAGGAACTGCTCTCTTGAGAACTGGCTGAGTAGAAAAATTATGTTGGAGAACATGCTCCGCTTTGTGCCCTGCTTCTTTTACTGCAAATCCACCAGAATATAAGCAACTGAAACCAGGATCTGCTTCTGCCCATCTAGTAAGATAATTATGGAGAAAACTAGGCATCAGATGGCTGCTGCTGTGATCCCTGCACCTAGCTAGGTGCACAGCATCTAAACTTAAACACCTACGGACGAGTAACTGTGTGAAGAGAGTTATGAAACTGACAACGAGTCACTGACAGACGAATACAAGAGGAGCATTCTTCCCCCAGCAACCCACACTAACAGCCCTCCTTGAGCTTTGGAACAGTGGACAACAACTGGCTGCCAGAGGCAAGGAGAGACTCTGGAAATACAAAGTACTCCACGCTAATTGGCATCGCTAAAGTCTCTGTTTTTATCCTCAGTGAACTGCAGAGTGTGTGCTTCCTAGGCTTCTTTAGAGCAAGTCCAATAGCCTACTTTATTTTAATATCTCAGTCATAAGCTGCAGCTGTATCCTCAGGTGGATGTTTTAATGCAATTTCTAGCTTCAAATACTTAAAGTGAACTGCAGGATTCAAAAGATAGCTCCAAGCTTCGGAGGGAAGGGAAGAGGAGGGAAGGGAAGGGAAGGGAAGGGAAGGGAAGGGAAGGGAAGGGAAGGGAAGGGAAGGGAAAGGAAGGGAAGGGAAGGGAAGGGAAGGGAAGGGAAGGGAAGGGAAGGGAAGGGAAGGGAAGGGAAGGGAAGGGAAGGGAAGGGAAGGGAAGGGAAGGGAAGGGAAGGGAAGGGAAGGGAAGGGAAGGGAAGGGAAGGGAAGGGAAGGGAAGGGAAGGGAAGGGAAGGGAAGGGAAGGGAAGGGAAGGGAAAAGGATTCTAACACCTCGGTCCCTGCAGTGCCCTGCTCCAGCCACACCACTGTCTGCAACTCCAGACCTCAAAAACATTAAATCCAAGGGTGGGATCAAGGTTAAAAAATACTCTTGAAACACAGTGTCAGGATTCAAAGGCACAACTTCATGAGTGAATGCAGTCTATGTTTTTTCTGGGGGGGAAACTAACAACAGTTTAATGTTAATGGCCTTCAGATAGGCTCATTCAAACTTACTGTTTCCAGCTCCTTATGTGCGTCCAGGGCAGTGGTTTCCCTCTCAGATTTCTCTTCCACTTTCTTCAAAATATTCTGCAGAGGAGCAAAAGCTGTGTTAACTCTGATCCCAGTCTGACAGCACAGAAAGGTCTTTGCTATCCCTGGAGTTGTTTCTGGCCATCAGGCTAATTGCAGGGAGGCTGACAGAGTACAGCCACTCTCATCTCTTCATTCCTGGTTTTCGTTCAAGCCTGTTCCCATCTGGATACTACTGAATACCTAAAAACTGATGCTGGCAGACTCCTGTTTTATAAAAGTGAAATAGCTAGACCTGCTGCTAACAGACAGTGCTATTGGCAAGCCAAGAGGTATAGGACTTTTTGTTGAGTTGTTTCCTCATCCCCAGACACATGTCCTCCAATGCAGTGTTTAGAGGAGCTAGCAAAGCACAGGGGAGGGTAGCTCTAGGGTTGATGGTGGCTGTATCTCATCTGCAACTGCTGAACAGAATGCCAGGAGTGATCCAGATGACCTCTGGGCGTCACAGAAGAACACAACTCTACCTGCACCAGTAGCTTGAGCCGAGTGATCCTTTGAAACGGCAGAATCAGGAAGGAAGAAAAGGACAGGCCTCTGCACATGGGATCCAGCTCCAGCTGTGTGATCAGCTCCCGGAAAGCTGGCTTTTCCTGGCTGAGGGGGACAGAGACGTGTGAGTGCTATCCTGCCTGCAACTCTGCTGAGTGGGTGGGGATCCAGGAGCACCTAGCCCCACAGACAGCATCTGCCTGGCTCCTGAGAGCAGAAAAGAAGGAAGGAGGAAACTGAATGCTTCTAGGTGTATTTTGGTTTAAATCCAGAACTATTTATAGCATTGAGGAATGGAAAAAAAAAAATAGACTTTTAATGTAGAAGCCACGGTAGTGCGTTCACATGTGTAGCACATCCAGCTCAGCAGCATACGCTGCGCTGCGTGCGTGGGTGCGTGTGAATGGGGTGTGTGTCCAAGTAGATGAGTCAGAGGAATAATTATATATCTTTACACAGTTGGAGCTCGGTGACAAGGTGGAATTCACACAGTCATACGAACAAGGCAAGCCAAAAAACTTGGCTACTCCTGGCTGCTTGGCAGGAGGATGGAAATCATTATCTGGCCTGAGAAGAGCACACGCCATCCCCAGACCTTCCCTGGGGGTGTTCACTGTAGGTGAGTTCAAGCAATCTCAACAGCTGCAGTGGGAGCAACTGTGAAACACCTCAGGCTTCAAGTTCAGCAAAGCACTGCAAAACGTTCTCCCTTTGCTTTGTGTTCTCCCTCAGACAAAAAATACTAACAAAATAAAAGCTTGCCTCTAAATTCCTCCGCCCCACAGGTCCTTTTCAAGCTCACATAATCCAGACTATGGCTCTTCCAGTTCCGAGTGTTTAGCTAATGACTCCGGACACAGAGTTTATATTGCTCACCTCTGACTCAAGGAAACCCTGCAGTACCCTTCTTTTGGGAAGAACAGTTGGCCAATCTCAGCAGAGGCAGCTTAGAGCACGTTGTTTTTTGGGTGGTTTTTTTTTTTTGCCTCAAAAGCTGGAGAGCAGAGAAAGGAAAGGATTATGGCTCATTACACTCCCCCGAAACAACTGCTGCTATGGGGAGGAAACACAGAGCAGCATGTGCAGCCGGCTGTCCTGAAGGAATCCAGGACATCATAACTGAAGAAAGATTAATTCTCCTGCTCAAAGACAAGCTTGTAGGGCAGACTTTGTTTTGAGACGATAGAAGAGAATTCCACCCGGACCAGAAGACTTACTGAACTTGAAAAATACTGCAAAAATATGTTGGATTATATCCTCAGGCCTAGATAACGCCTGTATTTATAACACCAGAATGTGATGAAAATGGCTTTTTTTTTTTTTTTTTTCAAGAAAATTTTGTTCTTCTGAAAAAAGTTTTCTCAAGTGTGGGAAGGTTCAGCCTCGTTGAGAAGCCTAGGAAAAGCAGAGGCTATTCTTGCTGTCAGGGAGCTGCATTGTAACCTCGGCCCCTCAATCTCTTGCCTCTACTTGCAGCTGAAGAATGTGTATGTTTCACAAGCGTGTGCTCCCACATCCATCACAACTATGTCCCACAGCTGGGAACTGCTGGCTCTGAACTCGCATGGTATGTCACTTGCCTCCTCTATCACCCCACCCTTACTCTTACTCTAAAGCCTTTTAATTGCATCAGTGAAGTGAGAAATCCTGTTTCTGTTGCATTTAGCACTCTCCACATTAGGAATATCCAACAGCTCAATCTACAGCCTACACCATTTTAATACAGCATCAAGCACGGGAACTCACAGAAGCTGCTTGTAAGTTCTCTCCTGGTAGGTCTGGTTAGAGACGTAGGTGATGTACACAGAGAAGTGATCAACTGTATGCTGGTAGACAATATCACACACATCCGAGATCACAATATTCTCCTCAACCCGTCGCTCCAGGTCCAGCAGGAAGCTAGGTAAGAAAACCAGCGCTCGTATTAATTATGACCTGCACGTCCAACATAATTCCCAGCTTCTGCCCCGGGGCTGAAAGCAGTGAATGTGTCATTAAGCTTTTGGAAAGGGCTGGGTAGCAGACTGCTCACAGTCAGCTCCAGCACACAGGTTCGGTTAACGAGGTGCCATTCAGCTTGCCAAAAATCCAGCAGCAGTTTGTCTTACCGCTCACTAACAGCCTTGACATCCAGGACATTGGAGAAAAGGATGTGCGCCTCGGATTGGTGTAAGATCTTCTTCAGGCGCTCATTCTCCATGAAATGAGACACCAGCAGATTCAGACTCTTGCAGTACGAGGCTTCGGAAGTAACCAGCTCAAACATTGCCTGGGGGGGAACCCAAAAGAGGACATCAGCAGGTCTGTTCTGCTGTTCATGCTCACAGAGAAGCACCTCCTAGGCTCTCCCCACCTCTTTGGTGTCACTCAGTCTGTCCGAAGGCTGCCTCAAGTCACTGTGTCCCCGTGCCCCTTGTCACCATGTGGCACATCCCTCTCCCCTTCGGGGAGCTCCCTTAGGCAGCCCCCATACACCCTCCTGTAACAGCACTGGCTTGTAGCTCTGCTTGCTGGGGCTTGTGCTATGCAGCAAGGTTTCCTTGCATCATCAGCGCTCTTGTTTCAGTAAAACCACAGTGTGGGGGTTGGCACACAGCAATCACAGCATGCCACATGCACTCCTTGGGGCAGAGCTAATACAAAAATACAGCTGTGGTGCTCCAAGCCCCTGTACACTGCCTGAACCGAGGGATATCCAGCTGCTGCCACCCAAGGGGTGCTCCCTGGTCAAGCCTGGCTGCACCATTTCTGACCCTCGCACAGGAGCTCCTAACGATTACTGTATGCTATAAACAATCTCTGAATTTCAGCACTTGCTTGCCTTCCTCAGGCCAGGGATGTAGACAGGGGAAGCAGAAGGAGAAATGGATGGTTTGATTCAGAGATAAATCTCAAGTTAATGAGCCGAGGATGTAAAGCCTTCTGCCTATAGCAGGTGCCACAGGGACAGTCCACTGTTAGCACACAGAGCTCATTTACTCCCCAGGCCGTGTGCAGCAGTAGATAAAGCAAATGATTATCGACACAAACACTGAATCCATTACTTTAAGTAAGATTAATTTGAGATTCTCGCGAGGGCTTTGATGCAGCAGAAGATCATTAGCTCCTTCAGACATTTCTTGATGAAGGTGCATCCTGGGGCTGGGCCGCACTCTCGTTATGGAAAGGTTAACCTGTTTGTAGCAAAGCCTTCCTTCCTTCCCCTTACAGCTGCTGTGCCAATGCAGTCCCTCTGCTGTGTGCTGGGGAGGGGGAGCGGGCCCTGAACCCCACCAGCTCTGGGGCTGCATGAGCAATGCAGAGCAAAGCAAGTCCAAGGGAATAGTGAGTACATACAGTATTTATTTTGCTGTATGTATGGAAAATATCTCCTAAATTAGCAGGGAGTATGTCCTGTGAACTGATTTCGGTTGGCTTTTTTTTTTTTTTTTTTATTACTTATTTTTAAAGAAATGATTTGAAACTTTCTGTTGATCAGATTTTGGTCTTTTCCTGGAGCTGCTGGCTATCCATCACAGAAGGACCTAAGGTACAGAGACCTGGATAATACTCCTGACACTGCTGCCGTGCAAGACCTGCAAGGATAGGAGCAGCAAAGAGCTATCTATAGGCCGAATTGGCATTTCCATTTGTGGAGTTAGCAGCCTAGGAAATAATCCCAGTGAGCAGAAAGTCCAGTGGAGCCCTAAGCAGGTGGCCCCATCCTGCACCAGGGAAGGAGGTTGTGACTGCACAGCTCCAGAAGGAGCAAATGGTGCAGGTAGAAATGAGTGCACTTGGTTGGTGTGTGTGGAGCAGCTGGTGTTTAAGGAATACAAAGACGTTTCAGTTTCTTCAAGAACAGATACCCAATGACACAAATGGATGATTGGGCAAGTCTCCTAAATATAAAGAAGAAACAGGTGAAGCCAACAAAGAATGGGACAGGATCATAGAATCACAGAGTGGCTTCTGCTGGAAAGAGCCTTATAGCCCCCCCAATCCTACCCCTGCTGTGGGCTGGCTGCCCCCCCAGCTCAGGTTGTCCAGGGCCCCAACCAGCTTGGCCCTGAGCACCCCCAGGGATGGAGCACTCACACTTCTCTGGGCAGCAGTGCCAGGGCCTCACCACCCTCTGAGAGAAGAATTTCCTTCCAACATCTAATCTAAATCTCCCCTCTTTTAGTTTAAAAACCATTCCCCCTCATCCTGTCACTATCTGCCTGTAAAAAATGTCAGCCTCCCTCCTGTTTCTAAGCTCCCTCTAAGCACTGGAAGGCCAAAATGAGGTCTTCCCAGAGTCTTCTGTTCTCCAGACTGGATGCATCGGGATTGCCATGTCCTTTGAATTATCCCAAGGGCTAGGATCAAGATGTGCCACTCTATTGCAGCCTTTCAACCCACTGACAACACGTGTGATCTCTAATCTTCTTTCTTGACCTGCAGAAAGACCCCACTCTGTAAGACCCACTCCGTATGACTGGAAAGGTCCATCTGTGTGTGTCTGCTGCCCAGCATGGTGCACATGTGAGACCTGCACTGGCACACGCAGAATGTAAGATACACCAAAGAAACACTGAAACCCATAGTGAAAGTATCAGTGCAGGTTCTGATTTAGAGTAGATTCCAGGGAAGTAAAGACTATCTCCAGTGATCAAGACAAGCTTCTGGACGTGTTTGCTACAGCACGTGCCAGGCACAGGTCTCCCAGGTTACTCTGGAGATCCAGCTGCTCCCCTGCAGGTCCAAAGATGCTGACTCTGAACAGCCCAGACTGCTATTTCTCACTGGAACAAACTCCTAAACTGTGGTATTACAAATTGATCTCTGCAACTGAACTCGGCTAGCTTGGAGCACTCGCTAGATAAAGCAGCACGAACTTCTGGCTGCAGAGCTGCAGAAATAATGAGAGAAAATCTGAACTAGATGTCAACGGATGTAATGCTATCCTCTAGAGTCTGAACCTTGGAAACATGACCAAAACTGTTCCATTAGTCCTCTGGGTCGTTAACTTCATGAAATCTACTAGTCATGCAAAAGCTGTACTAATTGTTTTCATTGCTTCTATTTTGGCACAGAGGCTCAGAAAGGAAACGGGAAGCCTAAGGAAGAAGGAAATATGGAAGACAAAAAAGAAGAAAAATTTAAAAGTCAACCAAAGACAAGAGTAAGTCATGCTGCAAACTAAATCCTTACTGCAACGATATGGTGTTATCTGTTGTATAGACTGAAAATAGCTGCTCCCAATAGCTCTGATCTTCCTGTAAACCACTAGTTAATACAGGGGGATTCTGATCTAGCTCATGAGGGATTTTGTTTCAAGCTGATGCCATCGTATTGGCTGTGACCAGCTCTCAAACCTGGCTGTCCTCACAGGGCCAGCGTTGCCTCCACCTGCTAGATGAGCAGCAAGGCTCTTTGGAAGAGGGTAGCTCTGTTCTATGGCAAATGTAGAGGCTTGAAACCTAAGGTTTGCTCTACGAAGAAAAGGAAAGAAAACCTTTTCTGGACACTTTCTGGAAATGAAATGCAAGAGAAAGACTGCCTCCCTGTCCAATGTGCTCCTCCATGGAGAGGGCACCTCACTGCTGCACACTGAAGGTTCAAATCCTTCTTTTGCTTAAGCACAGATTTTCACAGCAGTTGCTCTCTGATCTAAATCCACTCTGTGCCATGCAGGTGCAGGTTGGTCCGGCTACCAGACCCAAATGAGAAGAATCCCCTTAAAAAAAACCCAAAACATGTATCGAAGTTCATCTCAGCACAAATGATTCAGTTCTGCGATGGAGAATATCATCCTAATGTCTTGTTGTTGCTGTATTTTACTCTGTAAACTGTTTGGGCCAATCTCCCCCAGCTCAGAGTCTTCTACAGCACAAAGGATGAGCCCAGTGTAGGAAAGTCAACGCAGACAAAACAAATAACTGATATAGTAAGTCAAACAGGAACAAACTGAAAGGTAGAGATCTGACCTGGGATGGAGGAGTAAATCGGAGCCACTCCACAAAACAGGCAGTACCAATAAGTAATCTAAGGTTCTTGCTAAAAGAAGTCCCACACGCTTCTGCCCATTGCTACCTCTTCCAAGCCCTTGGGGCATAATATCTGTAACCTCCACTGTATGTAACACAAGGAACGTGTCCTCTCTTCAGCCACTTCTTCCCTCTGCTACAGACGTGTTGCCCGTCATTTTCTGCACGCTGACTCCATGTCAGAACCCAAGCAGTGCTCTGGGCTTGTCCCACTTTCTTGCATCACTCCATTTTCTATATAGTTAAAAGAAGGTCCTCGGTGATTCATGTTTTGCTGTGTTTGATGCTCAACAGATGTCTGGATAATTAAAGCTACCCTATGAATGATTTAATCATTTCTCCTAATTATTCTAGTAGCACATAGTTTTTGTATTTCCCTGACCCCTGCAGTCTGTAATTTCTTCTTTGTTTTTTTTTCCTCTGTTCTTCTTTTCGTGCATTTCCGCCCACATTTCTGTGACACTTCCAGTTGTTTTTTTTACGTCTCGTTACCCTGACACTGCCTTCAGATTAAAACAGTGCCAATGTGGTCGATGCCATCACTGCCTGACTTCTGTTTGAGTTCCCAGGGCTAATGGGCCGTACTGCAATTTTTCCTCCTGACACTGCTGGGGGGTGGGAGGTGGTTTTTTTTCCCCTGAAACTTCATTTTCTGGGTCATTTGTTCCAATGGGGACGATGACAAAGAGCCTTTCATGAGAACTTCCAAACATCCACTGCTCCTCCAGTCCAGGTTCCAGTTTTGATGCTCGAAAGACAAATGCCTTGCTTTTTACCTGGTGTTGTGTTGGGTTTTTTTACCTTGTTATTATCTCGTATTGTGAATTCAATGCTGAATTCACTATAATGTCTTTAACTGTCTCAGTGATTTCTCCCTCACTACTTGTTTTCCTTGCTTGACTTTCCCCAAAAAGCAAATTCTCTGCTCTGTCTGTTCAGTGTTCAGCCAATTTCACAGCTTTCTGGCTTGCAGCACTTTTATAATCTCTTACTGTGCTAATCCAGAACAAACAGGAAGAAAATCTCAGCTCTGATAAAGTAACACGAGGGGAAAGCACAGCACTTCTTTGAGGCAGCACTATCCCATCTCCATCTGCTTTACTTCTGTTGTTATTTAAAGAGAGAGACGAAAATGTAATGCTGGGGTATGGCAGTGCAGGTATTTTTCCATACAACACCTACAGGTGATGAACATAACTCCAAAGCAAAGGCTTTGAAGTTCTGAAATCTAAGATGCAAACCTTTAAGCAGATGTTCTTCTGTAAAAGACTCTATTTAGAAGCAGAAAGAAGAGCTTGTAGTTTTTCAGACACCAGATCGTGTTTGTTAACACTGGCAGTTTGAAGAACCGTGTTTTTCCCAGGTAAACAGAACAAATTAGATATGGAAATATCCATGGAAAAACAACAAACCACTTCAGCTGCCTTCAGCCATACCCCTAGCACACTGCCAGTCTGCTCTGTCAGCCTGAAATACCCTGCTGAAGCACTGAGGGTGTAACTAACAGCCCTGCACATCGTACCTTTCAGATTCAAGGGCTGAGCCTTCCCAAGTGCAACAGGGAAGCCACAGCTTCGGCCAGGACCAGGGTGGGACTGTGTGTACACAAGTGATTCATAATTCTTGACTGGGCAAATCCAAGTAAGCTCAGGGAGAACTGCTCACACCCTGGGATGTTCTTCAGCATTTTGGGTTCGATCACACGAGCCAGGGCAAACACACACAAAGATGGGTACTCTCCCCAGCAGAGATCCTGGCACAGCAGGGCTCAAGGGACCAAGCCTGCGAAGCTCTGTTGCTCGTATTACAACACAGAGCACACTGAACAAGTTTTGTTTATCTCTGCTGCTGGCTCCGAACGCAGAGCAACGCATTAACAAAGAGCACTTATGCTCCCCACGCTATCCAAAATAGCAACCAGTTGTAAACTGTTGTGTGACTGACGGTGTTGCTAACTGGGGCAGCTACTCTCACCCGCTCCTTGTTAGATGCAGCCCTACAAATCACCGCCGTACAGCTCTCAAACCGTGATGTCAGTGCAATGTATGGCTGAAATGCAAATATTCCTGCCAACGTTTTTCACTGTTTTGCATAAGACTCTGAGTAACGGCTTTCAAAAATAAGGAAGCTTATAAATCTCCATCTCTTCCCTTCCCAGTAATGCCATCACATTTAGAACAGATTGCAGTTCACTCTTGAATTCTTCTAAGATTTCTGGTGGATTAATGTGCACCAGAGACCCAAAGCTCTACGGCAAGAACCTCTTTGCTAGCTCTCCCTTCTTTGAAACAGGCTTCTAGCATGATCAGAAAAAGCAGAGGTTCTCTTTTGCTGAATACATACCCACCAACAACAGTGAAAAAGGACAATATCCTGCAATTTCATAAAAAGTGAGCGGTGCTAGCCAGCGTGACATAGGAAAACGCTTAGCCAAACAAGGCTCGTCTGTGACTGCTACAAAGTTCCTTGTTCTTACATCTCAATCATTTGATTTAATTCACTCCATCTCCTTTAAGCAGCAGCCCAGTTCGGAAACACTCCACTTTCCCCCAGTTTACCTCTTGCAGCTTGATCTCGTCTGGCTGGAGGATGCTGAGGATCCCGCTGCTCCGGATCTCTGGCAGGTCCTGCCATAAGTTGAACCTGGAGTTGGAGTTCCTCAGCAAATTGATCTGTGGTGCAGCTTTGCTCTCAGGTGTACTTGTAGGCTCTGTCTCAGGTGGGGTTTCCTCACTGGGTGAACTCTCCTCAGGGTCTGTCTGTGAATCCTGCAGCCGTCTGGTTTCTATCTCCTGGCGGGTCGATTTATCTCGATATTCCTGATACAAGAGCCCTAGGAGGCAATACCACAGGTCTGAGGGGTTACTGCTCAACAAAAGAACTGCAGGGCTGTCATGCACTCGTTCATCTCAGCAGGGATGAGGGATATCCCTTCGGCACTGAGAGAAGAAGTCATGCAGGGTGCTCCTATTTCAACCAGCGGCGCAAACCCCGTGTGGAAGCCATGCCTAGATCTGAAATGTTGCTAACCATCTTCTATCACAGTCAGAAGAACCCATGGCCAAGTGGGAGGCGTGAAAGAAGAGCGCTTTGTTATTTGCCAAGCTTTTAAATGTTTCTTTAAGACCTTGATATTCTCTGCAGTATTCTTATGCTACAAGCCAGGAGGCTGGGAGGAAAGGACTGCCATGCTGGCACTCTGGGGGTATATAGACAAGCTGTGTGGAATGAAAGGGGGAGGGGGTGTCTGAAAAAATAACAATGCATACACTAAAACTTCTTCAAAGGATCGATTTGAAGGCTATGGAAATCCCTAAGGAAAAAACAGTAAACTGTTGTTAAAGCACTTAATAGGTGAAGCACTGGGACTGTCACCAGCTTGTTTTGGTATTGACTTTGTGGTTAGTGATGGACACGTTGCTCAATTTCTTTCTGTTTTCCCTCTCAGTTTCTACAATGACTGAAGATATTAAGGTAAGGCTTGAAATTACCTGAGTGCCATGGTGCTAAAAAAAGGTGATGAATTCACAACACCTTGCTACACACCGATCACACATGGTGCCTTCCTGGCAATTGCTAGCTTCAGCATCAGGTGAAACTGCCCAGAGTTTGCACCAGCTCCCCATTTCAGCACTTAAAAAGGTAAGAATCCTAGAATTCCCTGGCTGCCTATAGAAGATCCTGTCTCTCTTCTAAGGCTTCCTCACGTCCATATCTCTAAGCCACCTGTAGGACTCAGAGTATTAACTGCTTGAATATGAAGTACAATTTAGAGGCTATGAGAAGGCAGGAGAACCCGAGCCTGCTCTGAATCACAATCCTCACTTACTCAGGACTTGCACACTTTACATCATCTCTCCTGGTTTATGCTTGAATCTCAGAAGTGTAAGATAAATGAATAAAGATTAAAATCCTTGATGTATTAAAAAAAAAAACCAGCAAAAACTGCATAATTTATTGAGTGAATCATTAGGGATAAAAATCCATCTGGTCACATGGACTCATCACACTGGATCTCGAAAGCAGATTCCATGCGTTGAGGGACAACTGGGTCAGGAGCTTGTCTAGGGAGGGCAGAAACATCGCTGTGACTGCCTGATACATCTCTGGAGCAGCTCTCCCAAGGCTCTGTTCCAGTCGCTGTTAACACTACTCCAGTAATAAGCTGGGGAGAGCAGTACTGCAGTCTGCGAGCGTATCCTGGTAGCTGTTCTCCCTGGAAAGACGTTCAATGCCAGATTAAAATAGCAGTAAGGGTAGCTGTGCCTAGGAAACCATACAGTCTTCTCTTAGCATCCTACACAGTAACCAGAGAGAGGAGACTTCTCCTAAGTTCTGCATCCTGCTGCTACTTATATAATTTCTCTCTGCGTCAAGCAGGCTTATATGGCTTTCCTAAGCATTTCTGCCTGTTAATCAGCCCCAGTGAGGGTGCTGAGCATGTGGAGGGGTGGAAAGGCTCCTTGAGGGATAGAGAGCCTGTTGAATCAGAGCCGTGTTTGGCCGTGCTGCTCTGTGAGCTCCCATGCAGTGGGGCATGGGGTGCTTGCTGCCACCCCACCAGAGCGAGACATAGGAGATAACACCCTGAAGTGATATGGCCAATGCTCATCAAGGGAAAACGTGCTTAGAAAATGGAGCATAATCTATTTTACTGCAGATAATTATACCTGATAGTACAACCATGTTGTGCTGGTGGCTCTGCACTGCAAGTCCAAGACAAGTAGGGATATTTTGTATTTGCACTAAGGGTGATTCAGTCTGCTTTGCACAGGGCTGGAGAGCAGTCCTTTTAAAAAAAAGATCATTGTGACTGTTTGTTTCACTTGCTTGTAAGGACATAAAATCCAGATGATGAATCCTGACCTTGTTTCCAGGTCCCCCATCTGAGCCACCAAGCAGACAAGGCCCACGGAGCCTTCAGCTGCAGGCGGTGTAGCTATGGACACTGGAAGATCTGACTGACTACAGGCATCTACCACCAAAACTCGCTTGGAAACACCACCGAGGCAGCACATGGACCTGAAAAGCTCCATCCACTGCTTAATGTCCCCACTGGCACTGGCTGAAGGGAAAGCACGTGGCCAGAGCCCAGGCGTGGTGCTGCCTGCTGACTCTAGTGGTCAAGGCTATTCTTCACAAGGGGCGTTTACATCGTTTGTGTGTATGCCATTAGACTTTCCCACTGTGTCCATTCTATCTCATTTCGCTGTCAGCCTCTCTTCCCAGCTCCCTCAAACACTGGGAAGGGAACTGAAATGCTAGTTACTAATTGTGGAAAATGCTCGCCTTGGAGAATTTGCAGTGCTCTTAAACTAAACGTTATTGCACTGAAAGCTATGTGAAATCTCAGGGGGTCCTGAGACATTTTCTGAAATTCTCTGCTCCAGTTTCAGGTGAAAAGTCCATTAGTGCCTCAAAGGCAGGAGGGAGGAAAGGCAGCAGCGTCCTGCAGCCATTGAAAATGACCTGTCTGCTGGGGATAAATGCAGCACCTCCGGCTGTCAGACCCTGTTTCCTTCCATCAAGGTGCAACAGAGCTACGTGCAGTTAAATGGACTCGTGCAGTGCTATCACACAGCATCCTCTGATGGGAGGCACACAAAAATGTACCTGAATTGAGCAACGAGGTTGCTCTGAAGTCCTGGGGGTGTCAGCATTTTTATCAAGCCTCTCAGCACCACGGTCCCTTACAATGAAGATACATCGGCAAATCTGCCTTGGGAGACCAGTACCTGCACAGCCACAGACAGTAACACATCTGGCAACGTGCAGGCAAACTGTTCACCGCTTTCCTCAGCCAGCTCAGCGCTCCTCCGCTCCGTCTGATCGCCCTACAGGTGCCGACGTCTTTCACTGCCGCTTCCAGAAATCAAACCGAGCCATCCTCTCCTCCGCAGCCTCCCACATAACCCCGCAGAGCAGAACGGCCAAGGCTGCCTCCCAGCCTGCCACCGGCGCACGGCCGCTCGCTAAGAAACGCGGTCTCACGCCTTTCCGAGCGTGCAAGAGCAGATCAGCAGCGTGGTGACTGCTAAGAGCGAGCCTAGCTGAGGAACGGAGCGAAAGCGTCCCGTCACCTGCGGTGCTGGAGGCACAGCTCCGTTCCTAACGCCGACGGCACGGACTTGGGGCTCCGACGCCGTCCCGGCGCTCGGCTCGGACGGCTCGAAGCGGGCAGGGCAGCGTGCGGGCGGGCCGGCCGCTTACCGATGTGCTCGATGAGGTTCCTCCACGAGTCGGCCGGCATGGGGTGGGCGGGCGGAGGCGCTTCGGCGGCGGTGGGGCTGTCCTCGGCGGCCGCGGGGGGGGTCCTGCGGGACGCGAGGGAACCTCAGGCGGGGCGGCGGCGTGGGGCGGCCCCTCCGCCCCGAGCCCGGACCCCCCTCCATCTCTCCCCACCGCTCCGCCCTCCCCGTCCGTCCCCTCCGTGCTCACCTGCCGGGCTGTCCCGCGGAGCCGTCCTGGTCGAGGGCGCAGGCAGCGCTGAGCGCCGCGGCCAGCAGCTCCATGGCCGGCGGCGGCAGGCGGCTGCTGAGCAGCTCCGGCGGTAGCGGCGGCGGTGCGGGGCTGGGGGAGCCCGGGAGGTTGCCACGGTAACGGGGGTAGGAAGGCAGCAGCCTGCGTGGGAAGGAGAGGGGAGCTGCGGCCGCCCCCGGGGCGCCCCCGCGGCCCCCGCCGCCCTCGGAGCCTCCCCCGGCCCCTCGGAGCCTCTGCTCGGACCCCCTCGGCTGTCCCCGGGGTCTCTACGCCCGAATCCCTTCCCGTCTCCCTCAGAGTCCCCCCCCCGACCCCCCCCCCCAGCTTTCCGTGGGGGTGCGCTCTCCAAAATCGGCTCAGAGCCCCTCGGGGTCCCCGCGGATTCTCCCCACGGAGCCCTCCCAGATCCCTCCCTGCCGGCTGCTAACAGCCCCTTCCGAGCACCGTCGCGGCCGCTCTTTGCGTTCCCGAACCCACCCCCCCCTCTCACCCCCGCAGGGACCCTCAGAGCCCCCGCGGCTCCTCCCTCGGAGCCCCCACACGACCCTCGGAGCCCCCCACGAAGAACCTCCGAGAGCCTCCAAAATCCCTCCAAAGCCCCCACAGACCCCTCTCGTTCTCCCCTTTTTCCCCCCGCAGCCCCGGCCGTGCCGTACCCCCAGGCTCCCTCCACCCTTCGCCCGCAGAGACCTCCTCGCCCTCCCGCCCCCCCGGCTCCGCTCCAGCGCAGGTCCCTCCTCCACCGGGAAGCTGCCTGCCTCCTCCCCAAGGGCCCCCCCAAAAGCTGTCCCTGCCCCGGGGGCTCTGCGGGCACCCCTACCTCCATCCCCTGCTCTCCCGCACGCTCCTCAGACGCAGGGATGCCCCATCTCCATCCCCTCGCTCCCAGCGAGCAGCCTCCCCCGCAGCTCTCACGCACCCCAGCCCACTCCATGCCCACGCGGTGCCCACCCCACGCAGCCCTGCCTGCCGCTGACCTCTCACCTCCCTGAAGCCGTCTGTGCCTATGTGCGGCCGGCGCCGGCTCGGAGGGAGGACAGGGAGTGGGAGAGGGGAGCTTCCCTGAACCGCTTCCAGCTCTGGAGCGGATGGTGCATTTCTTCTCTGGGAGTGACACCCCGATATGGAGGGATGTAACGTGGAGGCTCAGCCTAAGCCCTGCTGCCAAGCTGCCTCCCTGCTCTGCCTCTTGCCCTGCTTGTTTCCTCCGGCCGGCTTCACACCCCCCCGGTCATTCCCCCCATCTTAGCGTCGCTATTTCCGTAAGGATATATTTTCTCATTTAGGCAGCATCTCAGTAACGAGCTCTATCTCTGCGCTCAGGTAATTGTTTCTCCGCCTCGGGGATAAATCCTCTCGAGCTCTGAAGCTGCACCCTGGATCGCTCGCAGTGCTTGAGCGCAGCTCTGCCCTCCACCTCGGTAACCCCCCACCAAAAACGTCATCTGCACCACACTGCAACTGAGTTAACCGTCAGAAAGCCCTGTGCACTCACTTTCTCCCCTCTGAATATATAGCCATGCTTTATTCTGTAAGCAGCAGTTTTATGCAACGGCATAAAATCACTGTGCCGGGCTGTATAGGAGAAACGGTTTCCTTTTTATTGTTTTTATATTGTGTTTGTTAAGTGATGTATGCAGCCAGCACGTGACAGTACATTCAGGAAAACTCCCTCAGCTCGTGAGAACTAGATCTGGTGTGCTGGAAGCACTCTGTCCTTAGGTCCTTAAGGGGGAAGATGTGTCCGTGGGGGGAGCCGGGGCTCAGATAGCACTGTCAGCCCAGCCCTGAGGTCAGAAGGACCACACAACTGATGGGAAAAATCCGGGTCTTGACAGAGAGTACCTGAAGCTAATGACTGGTGTTTTGGGAGCTTGCTGCCAGGGAACATCGTCAGGGTTTTTGGGAAGTGGGTAGCATGCTAAAAGCTTCTTAGTCAAAGCTAGGCAGGACATTCACTGCGCTGATCTCCTTTGTCATCCCAAATTTTGGAAACATAGGGGTGCTATTTGCTAAAGAAGGATAGAGAGCAGTGAGGAGTTTCCTTGTATGCAAAGAGAAGTCAGTGCAGATGCTCTCACCGATGGTGCTGGAAGGAATACACGCCCCTGTACAAACCTTAGGTGTATCTACTAAAAAAACCAAAACATCTCAGAAACGTGCATTAAGAGGTTAACAAATTGTGCCCCCTCACTCAGCTCTGCTCTCTAGGGTTAAATCCACTGCAATTTGGAATGAAAAAAGAAAAGAAAAAGCGCCTGGGTCATGGCATGAAAAACATCAAAAAATAGAAAGTGCCTTCTAAGGATCCCTTGTAAGGATCCCTTGTAAGGATCCCTTCTAAGGATCCCTTGTAAGGATCCCTTCTAAGGATCCCGCCTGTCTTTTTCCTTCAGATTTTCCAAAATAATTTCATTTTTGGTCTAAGATGAAAACCTGGAAAACGTTGCTGAAAGGAATGGCGATAATAAGAACGCTGTGAGGAGGTGAGAGCACAGCCTGGAGGGAAATGCCCCCTGTGGCCATGAGAAGCCTCAGCTTCCCTCCTTCCATCAGAAATCTATTCCGCCGTGCAGCAGCAACTAATCACCTCCTTTCCTTCCCTTTAGGACTTTTCTTTCATAATTGCAGCTTGGGATTTGGAAAGCTTTGCTCTTTCTTTGTACCACAGTCTCACAACTTGGTGTTGATGTACAGAGACCGTCCATAAGCAGAGGAACACTTGTTCTCCCAAGTGTGGTGACAGAGTGCTCCCAGCACTCTGAGACTGGAGTTAAAAAAAAAAAAAAAAAAAAGATTAGTGAGAAGTGGATATTTTTGTCCTGTAAAATAACTGAGGTTCTCTGAAGCTTTCCAAATTTGTCGTGAAAAATGCAGGAAGGCAAACAAGTGATTCACTGCAGCCCATGGGAGTCCAAGTGAGAGCCGTTCCTTCACAGGCTGCGGCCTGCCCAGGGTGGGCCCGGCTCTGCTCCTTCAGGGGAATCCCTTTTTCACCATTAATCATGGACTAAGTCTGCTAAGCACAACAGCTCCAGTTCAGTTCCTCTTTCTCCCTCTCCTCTCCCACAGTCCTCGATGCAATTTAGGCTGATGTGCCTGTCCGATTGCTCTCTGCACTTGACTCCCCAAGGCAGACTGCTGCCTTTCCCCTTTGAGCCTGAGCTCGTGATTGTCTCATTTCTCGGTGAGCTGATTTGGGCACCTAAACTAGTGGAAAAACATACAATTATTTGTGTGTGTGTGTGTGTGTTTGACTGCTGAACTGTCTCACCACAGTGTCAGCTGTGCCAACACAACGGAGGTGGCAGATGCACGTGTAGATGGCAGGACCAAGGCAGAGCATCTTCCACTGCCATGGAACTGCAGGCTCAGGCAAAAATACCCTCTCCACCTGATCTTGACCATCCAGGTAGGATTTGGAAGAGGGTTTTTTTTTTTCTTTCTCACTGTATCAACAATGAATTTAATCCGTGACCTAAAAAGCTTTCCCTCAGACCATCAATACTTGCAACATCTCACGACCATTTTGATTTTCTGACCCAAATCCCTGTGCCTCCTACTAAAATCCCCTGTGTTGTTGTAGGGAAGGGAGGAAGAATCTGAGCAATAGAACAACACAAATTAAAGCAAGTAGGTAAAACTCCACCTCAGCATCACACGAATGGTGCTGTGTGCACTCTGCTCTTGTTGGTGACAATCATACTGCAGTACCACGACAGAACACAGCCCAGTTTTCTCTCAGGAATTCTTATGTTCCCAAAGCACTTGGGCACTGGAAATGATCCTCATGGCCTCGTAATGTTGGTCATGCTCTGGTGGCATGGAGCATGATCACTGTGAGTGAAGAAGAGTGGGTTTGGGCTTGCAAACATTCTGCAAGGGAAGGGGGATTGGGTGGTTCTGAGCTTCAGGTGCAGGCTGACCTGGTCCATTGCTGCATTAAAAAATGTGACAATTGGTGTGAGCTTATAATTAGATTGTTTATACAATTAATTTATGTAATGGCTTAAGTTACGGCTGGGGGGACGAAGTTCCAATCTCAGCCACAAATTAGCCTTTCCAATTAAGTTTTCTTAAGTTTGTCTGAATTCAAAAGCAATCCTTAGAATAAAGCTATGTAAAGAGTTGGTTTTCAGACGACATCAAGATGCAGGATTTTGTTTTAGTTGTCCTAAAGCAGGTTTTAGAAATCAAGTCTCATCTTTCCGAAACTAAAAATGAGAAGATGCGGCCCAGCATATCTTATTCATGAAAAATTCCCCAAACCCCTTAGGCAGTGGGAGTTTCACACCAAGAAAGGCCACGAAATGAAGGAATAAGCACTGTTTTAATCTTAGCTAACCAAATTTGCAGAGAAGTGTGAAGTTATTAATAGACTCGAATAACGTTATACCTCGTTGTGTGTTTTCATACGTAGGTTCTTTCAGGTTCTTTCTGCTCACGTGTGGTTTTTTAGTAGTATTTTTGACAACAAATTGCAAAAATTGCAGTTTTTAATCCTGTTTTTTTTTTTTTTTTAACCGAGAGATAAGTGGAACTCCTCATCCCTAATATTTTTAGATTATAAAGGCCAAGGGCACATCTGTTCTCCTGAGTCTCCTTAAGCTTTCACCAAAATACCTTAATTAAATCTGTTGGGGCTGGCAGTCTTACTGACAACTAAAAATGTTCAGAACTTCCTACGATGAGATCTTTACCTGCTGATAACCTTTTGATGCTCAGAATCACTAGGACTTCTTACTTCTTGGTGGCCTGCCATAGACTGCTGCTACTTTCTCTAAAAAAAAAAGGACTCAACAGCTTCTTAGGTTAAGAAAGATATTATGGGATGCCTATTAAAATTAAACAGAAATCTTGTTTTTCTAACCCTCTGAGAAGCTTTGGCTTCTCTTGAAACACGGGTTGAAATTTGGGCTTTTCCAGAGCTTCATCTTTGTCTGACCTGTGAAAAATCCATGGAGATGGCTGTTTTGCACTCTATCCAAAACACACAAACTCGAGACTTGGATTTTAGCATGTAAAATTCCCTGAGCTGCTGCCCATGGAGAGAACATGTGCCCTGGCCAGGGCTGAGAAAAACATTTCTGATACTTCAGCTGTAGAAATGGCCTGGTACGGTTCAAGGCGCTGCAAATAAAGGCTGCTTCTTCTCTACCCTCAGTGACCCTTGTGCTGAGTGTGAGGGGAATAACACATCTGGGAAACATCAGGCTGAGGAGATCAGGTGGAGAATCACAAGTTAGGGCTGATAGAAAAGGAGTGAAGCAACAGAGTTGTTTGAGGACCTGAGGACCAGGGTTTGCCCAGGTGAAGCAGATTGCACTGGGAGAGTTGCAGGGCAGAGCCTGAATGTTGCTGCATAATGAAATGATGATTGGGCTGAAAGACCTGAAGAGCAGACGTTGGGTGGAATAGGTGGGCAAACTGGGTTTAGGCTCTCCATTGGCTGAAGGCTGGGATTGTAAATGTTATTGCTTACTACGGTCCTGTGAAATCTGAGAATCAGATACTAATAGCATTTAACATCTAAAATGGCTACTTTTTGGAGATAAATGTTTGTTTTAAATTTTCTATCCCAACCCACCCCCTCTCCTGCAAATGCTGTTTCTCATAGGCTTCTTAAGGTTGTGACTGTATGGAAAGAAGGATATGAAAAGTATTTCTCTCCCTCTAAAAAGAAAAGAAAAAAAAAAACAGAAAAGAAAAAAAATCATGGGGTGACAAAGATTTGTTCAACATGTAAAGAGGTGACTGTAGGAAATTCGTTTCATAATTAGGAGGAAACTCGAGTACGACCTCTTGCAATGCAGGTTTCAGCCTCCCTAGGGGCTTTTCCCTCTTCTCTGGTTAAATCAGGCTATAAAAGCAGTGCCCTCTGCTGCCCAGGACAAACAGTGCTGTGCTGTGGGAAGCTAACCCACATTCACACAATCCTTCAGAGCCTGACACTGTTTTACATAAATAGTTGTTTCTTTCTGATATCCATTTTCAAGTGTATATCCCTTTAGATTCCCTCTCCCTGCTGAAGGTGGCTGTGTTCGCTGTTGTAGTGCTTCTTTTCTGTTAGCTCAGATAAATGTAATCCACTATTTTAGATGATTTTTTTTCTCTTTTCTTTCTTTTTCTCTGCATTGGAGGTTTCATAAAAGAAAACTGATTTCTCTGAACTGTTAAATCAATGACCTTGCAGTGAGCTTTGCGACATGAGATTTCACATTGAGTTTCTTCTCCATCGTTTCTAGTGGCCCACAATGAATATGTATCATTTCTGGCATCTGCCTCAGTGGGAAACGGTAGGTCAATAACACGCTCGTGCTGATAAAACATCTGTATTGTATTAGAAATGAAGAGAAGTCAACATCCTATTAGCTGATAATATAGGGTAGATACTGATTGGTGGATCTCATTTCTGGGGTTTGAAATGACTAATTTTCTGCTCTCTGTGGGAGCCGCTTTCAGCTGAGGCTGACAGTTATGGATGGACTCCCTGGGTGGGTGTTTTTCAGCAGTGGTTTTCTGTGATCTCAATCTGCACAATTGCTGCCACTGTGAAGCTGGAAGGACTGATGGCGGTATGAAAGGGAGGCTTTCTTGTGAGCTTAGTTCCTTCCAGGTCTTTGGCTGTGGTTACGCTGACAAACAGAAGTTGCTCTAGAAGCTCAGCACTGAGATGTGCAGGGAGGTTAACCTGATGGTTAAGGGAAAGGGATCATCAGGAGAGAGGTTTGGAGACTTGTACAGTGTGGAAGACTGGGAGGGAGCCACAGGATGCTGTGGAGAGCTCCAGAAGGCTTTGGGGGAGCTGGAGGTCACAGGGAAAAAGGTAACAAGGAAAGAATAATTTGCGAACAGTTAGGCATAGAAGTGCTCCACATAAGTGCCTTATGGAGGGTGTAGGGTAGATTTGGGATGACACCTAGTCACAAACCATTGGTGGGTTTGAAGGAGTCTGTAGTGCTACTTCTTATTCAGAGTGTTAAAATCCAAATCCCACCTGAGTTCATTTTAGTTAAATGTTCGTTTTCTTGAAACATTTGCTATGTTTCCCTGCTGTGGCAACTCCCTGCCCTAAGTTCTGTATCAGGGATATATGCGAAGTGACATCCCTACCTGTAAACACATCTTTGTTGGCATCTTCATGCAAGGAGAAGGGATCGAGCCTGCCCAGCCCTAGCATTTATACAGTGCAGTCAAGACACTAGTGAGTGTGAGGAGATGCAGCACTGATGTCCCACCTGCCCTCAGAACCATGGTGATTCACTCCTGAGAAACTGATGTTCTGGTTAGAAGTACTCCTACTCTCCTTTCTGCAGAACTATCTTCTGCTTTCAGAACTCTTTGCTGAGAGGTACTAGATTTTCTTTTTTCCTTTCAGGGAGAGACTAAATGAATTTCTTGAGATCCCTGACAAAATTTTGGATGTCTTCTCTGCACAATGGCCTGTTTTCTCCTGTAGAAGGAGGATAGTGATTATTGCAAATAATGGCAATGCCCTTAGATTCCTGCAGATTTTTCACAGTGCAAACTTCTGCTGGTTCTCTGACAAATTACAGCTGATCTTTTAGAGAAAGGAGGAGGAGGACATGAGCTCAGTTTGAGCCAGAACTCTGGTCTCATTCTCTGTCAAATTTCTTAGCTTGCTTTCAATGCAATGCCACTCAGCAGCACTGAATGCCTGCTTTTAGCAGACACACGACTTAGAACTTGCACTGACCTGTCAAGCACTGTGCACAGCAGCACCTTTGATAAAGACTGACTCCCAGCACAGACTCATTGTTTCCAGCTCCAGGGAGAATCAGACTGTGCATGTTTCAGAGCTGCCTAAGTGGCGGTGTCACGATGTCAGAGACTGACAGTGATGATTATGCCACAAGCAGAGGAAGACAGATGACTATGACATCTCAGCAGACTGTGACTGTCTAGTTTCTTATGCTCAGTTTAATGCCAAAGGGCAAACAATTTCAGCCAGGGCAATCAATTTATTTAAATCCAACTTGACAGTTTGGCTAAATTTTTTCACTGGCGTCTTCTCGATTAGGAAATGAACACTATGCACTGTGCCAAAACAGCTTGGCTCAGTAATTAAGACCCCTCTGTGCAGTATAATGCATGTGCCTTTAGAAGGCAAGTGTTAGAGCTGTCAACTGGATCTTCTATAGCACAGGTAGGGACCACTCTGTGGTTATACACTCATAATGAAGAGCCTGAGAGTGATTTGGGGAAAATATCTCACTTGTGTGTTAGAAAATGGAAGGCTCGATAGCTGCTCACCACTCTGCCTGGCTGCAGTGGCAAGAGAGCAAGGGATGCAGTTAAACTTTTTGTCACCCCCTTGAAATATAACACGTCTGAGACGCTGCAGGTGAGATTTCCATTCCGTTTGCAAATCTTGCTTGATTTGTCAGTTGTGTTTGGACCTGCTTGCAGTTCACCTTTGGCATGGAGCCATCAGGCTCCCTTGGCTCTGCTCCATACTGATGATGGAATCAGGGCCTTTTGCTTTTCTCTTTTTATTGAGGGATTTTGACCAGAAAAGACCCCTACTGGCTATCGATTCATGAAAGTAAACGACAAATACAAAACCAAAATGCCTCAGGAAACATTTTTGTAGCTATTTCTTCAAAGACAGAAACCTGTCTTCTGTATGAAGTTGTATGCCAACGTTCAGGAGAGCCCTCTGGGAATGCTGAGAATGGGATCACCCTTGTACTGGGATGTTCCATCACGCAACGCCTGCAGGGTCTCCTTACTCTCTCACCAAGCTTCTTAAGGTAGCATCCCCTCTTTGCTTATGCATTCTCCTTTTTGCATTTTTCCTCACTATCTTCTTGTTACTCCCCCACTGCTCCTTCACTTTTTTATCCAACTTCATGCCAGTAAGAACCTTTACACCGCAGCTCCAGTACTACACGATATATAACAACAAAACCCAAAACAGCACTACAAGCCAAGGTGAGAAGGCAGGGGCTGGTAGCTGCAGCTCAGTCCAACTGGTCTTCAAAAGCCATCATCTTTGTTCTGACACCACCCTGTATCTCCAGTGGAAGTGCAATGAATACCCTGAGCGTGCACTCCTTACCTTTGGATCAATAGTTCTTCTAAAGTTGGCTCATTAGAGTCTACTGGAGCTGGCGATCCCTTATGAGACAAAACGTTCAGGGGCTCTTTGACAGGCTCATTGTTTTTGAGTGAACCTGTGACGTAAGAGAAAGCCAAAAGGGTGTTAAAATAGTTGCTTTCTTAAGGGACATCTTCACTTATACTGTAGATAGTGATTTTCTTGCATCAAAGGCAATAGGAAGACCACAGACACGAAGCTACATTTTAGCTTGGCTTTTCAAGCCAGACTAGTCAATATCGTGTGTACTGCATGGTTGCACAACCTTTGGTACAGCTGCAAGTTGCAAGCAAGAAAAGATGATGTACTGTATCAGTTCTTACATTTCCAAGTGTCTGTCTGACCAGTGAATGCTGGGCCCCAGCATTCTCAGTGCAATTCTTTAAGGGAAAAAGGTTTAGCTGTGTGTGCCAGTTCTCGCTTGTATTTGTTTCTCGAGTCAGGGCTTCATTACTGCTCTGCTTTCAGGCACACAGTAGATGTTCAGTTTACTGGATAAATCAAGGCTAGATCTGGGTGAGACAGGAGCTTTACTTTTAATTGCTTCTCTACTTTTCCTCAGATGAACCTCCATTCCTTTCACAGGGAGCCAAAGTTGTGTTAAGTCCATGGCTTATTACTTCAGTACTTGGCAGGAGGTGATGCATCTCACTTTTCAAATGAAACCTCCTGTTGTTTGAGGCCTGCTGATAAATGGCCTTGTTGGTTTTTTGTGTTTTTTTTTTTAAGAAATATTTTGGTCTAAGTCATAATTCTGTTTGCATTTCAAACTGGTGACAGCACAGTCAGGTCAACACTAACTGAAGCTGGTTTCTGCCACACCCTTTTAATCAGTGCTATGGATTTTCAGATGGAAGGGGTGAAATCCAGACTCCTTAGCTGCCTCAAACAGCGCCAGAGGCTTACAAAAAGCTAGCTTCAGTTTTCTCTTTGCCTTTTGAATACTTGAAGCATTTCAGCCTCCTGTCAGAGGAGATTGCTTAAAAAAACACAAACTCATTTTCCATTTAAAGGAAAGAATCTATTCTATTTTACAACTCCTAGGCTGTAAGCCAAAGCTAGACTGGTGCAAAGGGAGCCTATATAAAAGCCTTTCTCTCTGCTGGATTTATATGCTTTTAGATTATTTTTCTTGTTCTCATTTCTTGGGTCTTTATTTCTCCTGTTTGGTGTCCTACCCCGTATTTTCCCCTGTACTTTAACCTCTCTTCCTTTCTTGTTTCCTTCCCCTCTCCTCCCCTCATTTCCTAAGTAAAATGAGAACAGGTTAGCATTTGAGATTGAGTCAGACTCATGGATAGCTGCTGTTCAAATGGGTTTGAAGTCAAGATAAAAGAGCTCACCCATCCCTTGTTTCCATGCACGTCAGCAAGTGCTGTCAGAAGAAGTTCCTGCTACAAGTGAGGCTGCTGTAAAAGCCCCCGCTGTCCAGTTTCTAGCAGAGGGGATGGTCAGTGGAGTAGAGGGAGAAGGCTGCTTACTCAATCCTAGCTGAGTTTAAAAGCTGGGCTTGCTACAGTCATACTGGAGAAAGATCTATAGCTCATAGCCCAAGTTCTGCTGTACGAACTGGAGAAAAGAAACGTTTCCAGTGTGTCTTGCTGATCAATTGCAGATATGGAAGAAAAAGCTGCAGATGTAACACAGGAAGGGAATATGTGGGAAAGAAACGCAGGTCGGCTCCTGTGGATGCTCTAATGAGCTGCTAAGAGATAAGCCTTTCTTTTAGTTTGTCCTTCCTCAATGACAATGCCTAGACAGGAGGGATGTCCTCCTGCGCTGCTGTCCTGATGCTGTGATGCTGCAGATGTATGAAGAAGCTGTGTCCTTGTGCTCCGGTCCTGCTGCAGCTAACAGGGCAGGGGACCTCCTCAGCAGCAGTCTGGATGCTGAGATGCTCAGAGATCCGGAGAGAGGGCGAGTCTCTTCTCGGCTTGCTTTGCAGCAGTGCTCTGGGGAAGCAGGGAGAGGATGGCTGTGCTCAGGTCCTGCTGCTGCACTGGCAGGGTGGAGAGCCGGTCTGCTCTGGCATTGGCAGTGCTCAGTTTATCCACAAACCTCATTGACAACAGTAGCAGAATATTAAACAGCTCTTTGCTCTGCTGCTGTCTGCTTGGAAACTTGGAGAAGGGAGGGAACTTTCCTTCTGTCCTTGCCACAGGGTTGAATGGGCCTTTATACTGCTGAAATAGCATGGCTCCCTTGGCAAGGCAGGCAGGAGACACCTATTTTCTTGGGGACATTTCCCAGGCCTCCTTCATTTTGAAGTGTAGGATTTCTGTTATTTGTTTTCTTAGAGAACTTGGTTTGCTTTCAGGGCCTGAACTGATGTGCTTTACTACTGCATAACAAAGTAACAGTCCTTGATGCCTTGCATAAAACTCAAATGTCAGAAATATTGTTTTAACTAACAACTCGTGCAGTTAGCCAAAGTTCAGAGGCCGGTGGATTATTTATAAGTTTGTAATCTCAAGATGGAATTGATATCTTCACTACATTCCCCTTTATTTACAAGAAGCTATCGAATTCAGCTTCTCTGAACACTGAGGTGACCAAGCAGAGCACGTGTTCTGTACTCACAGTTCCAGGTCTCTCTCACTGAGCGTTTGAATGACAACTGTTCTCAGCTTTTGCTTGCAGCCCTGGCTCCAGCACTTCTGAGTGTGTTGAGACAGCTCCTTTCCTGGCTCTCTTTTTGGCTTCCCAAAACTCATTTCTCTCACAGACAGCTGCTCAGACAACATGCCAGCTCAGTGAAAGTCTCATCTTGCAGCCATGCTCTGTACTGTTCATGGAACCACAGAGCATCCCGAGTTGGAAGGGACCCACAGGGATCATCAGGTCCAACTCCTGACTCTATGCAGGGCCAGCCACAATTCAATCCCCGTGTCTGAGAGAGGTGTCCCACTGCTCCCTGTGCTGTGGCATGCCCTGGAGCTGCTCCATGCCCACCATCCTCTGGGGCAGAGCCTTTCCCTGACCCCCCAGCCCTCCCTGGACGCAGCCCCGTGCTGTTCCCTCAGAAGCCTTTCAGCCAACCTGTTCATCTTATCCTCAGTGCACGCATGTGGTATTTCTCTTATTTCAGTCTCTTTGACCAAAGAGTTCAGAAGCGTTTTTTTAGAGCTATCTTCAGTGAGAGGTGACAGCACTTTTCAGAGGAGTCTCATTTCCTTTGCTGCAAATTCCACAGGCTTGGTCTTTAAGTGCACTGCTTTGTCTTTGCTGGCTATTTACTCCACGTGGCATTCAGCTTGCCATTCAATGCCTTGTGTAGATCCCACTTTTTCACTATATCCTTCTTATATTCTAAAGAAGTTCCTAATCTTTTTGACAGCTTTTTTGCACTGTTTAAACTATTACTCTCTTAGTAGGAGGGTGGAAGACCAGAGTCACAGATTTCTTTAGATTCTTCCCCATGAAGCTCATTTTAACAACAAACCAGTTTGCATCTCCAGGCTGACCACAGGATCTGCTCTCTGTTTCCACTATTGCTTTCCTAACCTCACTGACTCCCATAGTTCTTAATCTGAATGGAAAAAGGAAGCTTAATGTTGTTTGGGTCAGTACTCACCTGCAGCACGCGCTGCATGCATTGCCTCCCTTGCAGTCTTTCTCTTCGATCTGTTTGGCAGCCTCATGGACCGATAGTACTTGGAATTTCTTTGAATGGCAATGTAGTTCGTGTGCGAGTCCCCTTCGTGGGTTGCTGAGTCAGCATCTTTTGACTCCTCTTCACCTTCAGAGACTGAAAATGACCGAGAAATACTCTGCTGGAGCCCACCAGAGGCTTCTCCTCCATGCCCTTCCATGGCTTTCAGATCTCGTCTAAAGCAGCTGAGAGGATGGCCCAGCAGCTGAGCAGCAGCAGGCAGGTAGTGTCCACAACTCCATCAGCTTTACCTGAGTGAGAGCTGGAGACCTACAAACAAAACAGAGCAAAACATGAAAAGAGAAGAAAATATCCTAGCTAGCCCAGGGCTTGCATCATCTGTTTTGGGAAGGGGGGACTTTCCAGGATTTGTTATTGATATTGTGAGTAAGAAGACCTTGAGCACTGCTTTTATGTGTTCATCGCTGTCCTGTGTTTGCTCTACTGATGACCACTTTTGTCTCTTGTGAGCAGTAGATTGCTAGCTGATTTACAGCAGGTACTGCTAATGGCCAAGTTCTTGTTTGCCAGGATGAAAATGTTATGGAATATAAAGTAAAACCCAAAGAGATAGCTCTCTTAATCCGTCTATTATCTGTGTACCACACACTGTAATAGAAGAATGAATGTGTTTTACAGGGCTGAGTGGCTTCTTAACACTTACTAACAGTACTCGTTCCCGCAGTGCGTATAAGAATAAAAGTCCTTAACTGCTATGAAATGAAAGTAGAAGAGAGAAGTTAGCAATGGGGAGTGTGCAGACCATTTTATTTCCCAGAGTTTCTCTCCTATGCCGATGTTCCCTCTCGGTGACATGGACTGCTGTGCTGTGTGTCAGTGCATGGGCTGGGCCAGCACTCCCAGGCATTTCTACAACAGCAAGACAGCAGCAGAGCCTTTGGCCTTTCCAAAACCAGGTAAAATGTGGACTTCAGTGTTCATTGCTGGCTTTGCCTCATTGAATTCTTGCAGCTGTTAAAAACCTTTCTAAGTACATATGTGATTTTGTGACTGATGGAGCTAATGTGAATAGTAAAAAGAGATGCTGTATAGGAAAAGTGACCATAAAATTGACAGTTCAGTGGGAGAAAAGCATAAAATAGTGCTATAGATTAGTAATTACATGCTGTTTTAATGTTGTATGTGTCATTGGCTTGTTACAATACAGACAGGCCAATACTCTAGAAGGCATCTTATATACTGTTATCAGTTTTTGTTTTGGGTCAGTCTCAGTGAACCCATGTGCACCACAGACTTTCTTCTAACTGCAGTTATTCCAGACATCACCTGCAAATCCTCTGCTTTCCAGAATTCCCTTGTAAAGGATGGGTCACAATATGAAATGGTGCACTGGGCCTGAGTGCCCCATTTGCGATCTGCCTCTGCACATCAGAAAGTCTGCTTTTTCCCTTCGTAACCTAAACCACAGCATGCAGCTCATGGCTGCTAAATTTACATCCTGATTTCAGTTCTGCCATGACTCTGGGGCTGTTTGGAGCTGGTGGTTGCTCTGGGACTGCAGTCTTACTGGAAGTGCATGAAGGACTCATTTGTTGGTTGTGGTGTTAAGTTTGGTTTAAAAATTACACTCAGGTACAGAGATTCACTAAGTCTGTTTCTGTTTCTGTGGCTCAGTAGAACAGGAAAATAAAAACAGCTGCTGTTGGGAACAGCTTGTAAAGAAAAAAGAAGCTGTTTCTTTTTGCTTGCCTTTCTGACTGTGCTTCTTCCTGTCCCAGAGCTGAAGCCCCAAAGGCTTGATCCTTGTAACTGTAATGGAAGCATTTCAGTTCACTGGACCACAACTAATATTGCACGTATAATCTTTCCTAACGGTAAACTCTAACAACCACTTTTTTTTCATTCACTTCTCTTCCATAAACTGCCCAAGGAGTTGGATCTGTGATAATCTTCTCTATATCAAAGCTCCTGTATACTTCAGATGGCATAGATAGAGAGGTTTCTGACAGAGAAGGAGCTTTCTGTATGATTAAGTGAAACTCCCTCCGCTGGCTTACCCAAAGCCATAACAATGTGTTTAGTAGCACTGTCAAACCAGTGCAGTTGTCTAGTTGACTTCACCAGAATATCTTTTTTTGTCTGTCAGAGGAATGAAGTGCATCCATCCTGAACAGCAGGAGCACTGCTGGGCTACCAAGCAGTCCCTAACAAGCAAGGTGGTTGGCCAAAATTGATTATAAAAGTGGAGGAGGGAAAGACTTCCCTGTTTTCTAGGAGAGGTAGGAGCAAAAGGAGATTTGCTTATTATGGTTGTTATAAAGAATGGAAGTATTTTATCTTTCATTAATAAGAATGCAAGAAGAACGAAACTGATACTCTAAGAAATTGTTAGGAAACCACTTCATAATATATCACTCAAAAAGTCCTGGCTTGCAGTTGCTTTATGTGTGTTAAAACAGAGTCATGGTTTTAAAGGATACATTCAAAGTTAGATTATTTTGATAGCAGTCAAACTACTCAGTGCCACAGAAGGAATGAATCAAGCAGGTGTGGATAACAGCTATCCCTATCTGAGTGTTTGTGGATAATTTCTGACCAAGGCATTCGCCTCTGATAGTCACAGGCAGCTGAGTGCCAAGTCTTGTCATGGGAATAACCCATCCCAACTACGTTCACATCATATCCTGACATCACGTCTTGCTGCAGTGTCACCATCTAGCTGAATTCGCTTTGGAAGCAAACTTTCTATCCTGAAGTTCAAGAAGTAACAGAGTGCAGGGAGAAGGTTAGGGCAATGAAAGATGACAGCAGTGAAAAGCAGTAAGTGATGCTTGTTTAGCAATGTTGGAGATATGCATTTTGACTCACACAAAATTCAGCCTCCAGGAATGTGACTGTATAAAAATTTTACCTGCCAACTTTAAAAACTATGGCACTTTTCAATAAGCACAAAATCCCAGTTGTACAAGAACATTAGTGTGGCCCTGGACATGGGGAAGGTGATGTGAAACAAAGACCCACTGCTGTTCCTGAGAGGCTGGGGATAGAACCTGTCTTAACTACTGTGCTTTGTATATGCTTAGTTTATGCCCTGTGATTTCATTTACCAGTGTCCTACAGTGCTGTTGCCTAGTCTGGGAGGTTGCTTGATCAGTGATAGAGATAGCCTGAGGACTCCAGCTATGCAGTGCAGGGATGCTCTGAAGCAAGAACACGTATGAGCACAACTTGTCTGTACAGTTTCTCTGCACAGGGACATAGAGTCACAGAAGACAAATTGCCTTCATCTGACTGTTGAATGTATCCCTGCCACTAAGGACGAGATAAGAGCATTCATATGCCTGAGTAGGCACTCAAAACATGCAAGGATTGTGTCAGACCAGAAAGAAGGCAAGTGTTTTACCAAAGAGGGCAGGGAACCCCAGCAGTGAATTACGTAGCAATGCGTTCATTTTGCTGTGACCTTAACTTCTGACACAGAGAGTAGATGCCCGTTTAAACTATGTATCACTACATGGAAAACCTTGGGCTCAATGCAGATGTTACTGTCCTGGCTGGAGTGTATCTGTACTGCAGAAGGTCAAGAAAATGATATAATCTTTTCTTCCTTTTTACATGTGCAAACTTGTTTCAATTATTGACCTCACCTGGAAGGCTTTGCACATGGAATGTAGGGATGCAGCTTTCCTGCCTATCTGATGAGCCAGATGGAGCTCTTTTAGGACTGCCTTCAACCTCTCAGGATGTGGCTTCTTTAATATTTATTCTTTAAGTACACTTTGAGCACGCTTATTTTGCTACATCATATCAGATTCTTTCTAAAATGTTTTAAGTCTCTTGAAAGCCTTCTGCAAACTGAAAATGAGCCTCTGCCTCTCGCCGCTGCCAGTCCCCCATGGCATCCTTCCTCGTGTCTCAGACACTGATTTTTTTTTTTCCTCTCTTCCTCTGCTTTAAGAGCGGAGTGGAATGTCATCTCTAAAGTATTTCACGGTGCATCATAATGAGGCTAAAACAGGGATGGGGCACAGTCCAAAATCCAGCAGCAGGCCTTACTCATCTGCTGCCGTTCTTGCTCATGTGGGTGCCAATCCCTTAAGGAGTGCCACTCGCGGGTGGGCCCTGCTGAAGGACCGGGGCTCCACACAGGGCTCAGACCTGCGTTTGCATTGGGAGATATTTCTGTCAGAGTCAGGGGAATAGCAACGCCCACAGACTCAGCCCTGGGCTCTGGCAGATGAATTCATTTCGCCTCATCAGTGGTTTAAGCTAACGCACAGCCTTCAAAGTGCTGCCAGTCAGGTACTCTGGCATGTCCCATTTTGTGACACCCCTGCTGCAGGGGAACTGACTTCCAGCAGAAGGATGCAGAGGCAGCTGAGCTTGGCAATGCCTCAGCAGCCCCAGTTAAAGCCATCAGGGTCCTCACTGCCCAGCTATGCACATATTTATCTTTCTGTTGTTACGGGTTGGGGTAGCACTCCTTGGAACTGCCAGCAATCCCAACCCTTTCTTTTAAATGGCTGCAAGAGACAGTTAAGCACATGTGCCTGTCCAAAGCAAAGGTGCGTGACATTTCACAAAGGAATTTGAACTATTTAGGTACAAGGCCGAGGTAATGTTTGATTAAGGCATGGGAGTGGAGAAGCCGTGAGGAGCATGGGGACAGACTGACCATCAAGTGAGAAACAGGACAAAGATGTTCACAGCACAAGCCAGAGGAGAAAAAAAAAGTAGACAATAAATCTGGGGATGTTGGCTGAAATAATAGTACATTATTTGGCCCTACGTGTTTCCTAACTACAAATATTTTTGTATATCTCTTGTAAATAGAACTGTTGAATTCTGCCACCACTCCTAACAGCATCAAAATACGACCACTTGGATTTTGGGGTAGCCTTTCAGGAGAGAAGTGAAACAAAACGGTTTTGTTGCCATGATTTAGAGATGGTGCTGTATTTATAGCAAGCAAGACCAAGAGAAAATTATGCAGTTAATTACACGCTTGTGACAATAAAACCTTTATGTCTTGCACATATGCTACAGAGAACCTGTTTTAGAAGCACTTCAGACGCTAAAAATAAATATGTTGGATTCTTTTAATATAGCTTCCAAAGCCATGTGCATTAGACACCATGAGACCAAGCAAACGAGGCTTAGAGAGAGAAACCAGTACATTAAAAACAGCTAAAAATGAGTCACACGGCCTAGCTAGATATAAAAATGTCTCCAGAATTAAGGTTGGCACTGTGGGACCTTCTATGTGTAGAAGTATACATGTGTAAACATAGATACACAGTGAGTGTATCTTATAAATGGCTGCTTACATAAAACAGGAACAGATATGTCTTCACACAACTCCCTCTGCATGAAAAATCGAGTGTTTATAGCAGCTACTCTGTCTTAATTAACTTATATACATCAATATACACTTAATGAGTAACACTCTACATATTTTTCTGCTGTCAGTATGATTTATCTTTCCTGCTGTTAACTAATTCTTTTTGATTCAAAAGTGATGACTAAAAATATGCTCTTTTTTGTATGTAATCAGTAACTGTAGTTTCTGTTTCTGAGTATATTTGTTTGGTCCTTGTATCTCAGAGGAGACCAGCCCTATCCCATTGCATTCCATGCTTCATTTCGTGGTCTCCTGTGGCAGATACAGCTATGAGCTGTAGCTAAGATGTTTAAGTATTCCCCCTCTAAAGCTACTCTACATGTATGTGTATGTACGTATAAATATACATCTGTAAACATGCACACATTTTCTATCTGCGTAGGAAAGTTAACCTAATTTTTAAAGTATACCGAAAAGTAAAAGTGGAAATCTACAAGCCCTTCTGGTTTTCATTATAAGCTCTCAAAACTAATTAAACTAAAAGCTGACCTTCTTTTTATTCTTTTCCTTAAACAAGTGCACATGCAATGGCAGAAGTATATCTCTGCTTGAAGATTTCGAGAGCATCTTAAGAAGTAAAAGGTATAAAACTCATCTTGCTCTTCTGACATCACTGACATTTCTATATACACCTGTCTGTAGAGGAACCCCCCTTTCCTCCCCTTTTCCCTGCTGATTATGAAATGTTGTTGCCTCTGATGCCATGTCATCCCTTATTTCTGCCTAGAAGTGCAATTCCCACTAAGTAACTGTGGTTCTCCAGGCTTATTATCCCTGGAAGGTTAGGTGAATAATTAAAGCCAAATCACTGCTTCTCCTACAAGGGGAGGAGTACATGGGCACCAACACAGAGCTAGGTGCAAATCACAGGAAATGGTCTCAAAACACAAGGCAGCAGCGGGCTGGGCAAGTGTGTAAGGAGAACCCAGCATCCTTCCAGGCGCTCTCCTGTTTTACAGGGTTGTGAAAGGAAGTCGTGGGTTCTTGCTCCTTTTCATTTATTATCTTCTGTATGGACCATGTGAAGCCTTCTAGCCATGGAAAGAATATACAAATGCAGCTTAGTCCAGAAATGCCACAGCCTCTAAAAAACGAAACACTCTGCTTTAGGAAGTTTAGTCAGTGATGAAATGGTTTAGTGAAGTACATGGTATGAGAAATAATGTCCTGGGCAAAATGTCTCACTGGAAGCAGGGAGGGTTAGTAATGCCACTGTACATGGAGATGGGGTTGGCAGATGTCTTGGTTGAAGCTTTTCAAAACAGACTGGTTAGTAAGCAGACAAGCCCAGTTTCCCTGGGGCAGACAACACCCGTGCTGCTCTTCGGGAAAAAATAGTGTCATCCACTTCTATTTCTGGATGTGTTGTTGTGTATGAGACACATGTCAAGAACGAGCAAGGGTGGTTATTTGAACTGCAGAGGTAAGAACTCAAAGGGGTTTTTATTTATAAAGAAGCAGGGAAAGAAGAGGCTGATGTGTTGATCAGGGAATCATAGAGCTCTCAGTTCTTCCCCCAGCAGTTATTGGGTGGAGGGCCCAAGGAGTGTCTGTTGGGTGAGTCTGCTTGCAAATTTGTAGCTGCAAGCAAGCCTGAAGTCTGGACAGTCATCAGAATCTTGTTAGCCTGGTTTCTACTGGTTTGAAATGCTAGGTAGGTTTGGAGGGCTGCTGTGCCCTCCAAACTGGGCTGCTATCCTTGTCGGCTGCACCTAGCTGAATTCAAAGCTGGCACAAACTGATGCTATTCGTATGGCCTGTTACACTGATGGCACAAGTCCTCCGTACTCAGGAAAAAAATGCTCGATAGACAGCTCTGGAAATTGTGCAGCAAACAGCATCAGTAATGCAATCTTCTCCAGAATGTCTCTTTCTAGCCCTAAGGGATAGACCCTGGCAAGAGGGCATGTGCCAGAAGGACTGCTGCTCCCAGTACAGAGCAGTTTCTTCCGTCCTAGGACTGGGGTACCAGTTCTGGGCTTTGGCAATCACATCTGGAAGCCCAACATGCTTACCTCCAGTTTGCCAGCTACAGCACTAGGCAGTGGTGTGCTGCCAAAAAAACAGGCACCCCTGAGGCACTGTCTGGCTGCATGTGCATCTGCACTAAGTCTTCATTTCTTTTGTCCAGCAAGTGACATAGCACCCTCAGCCACAATTATGAGGCTCACTTTAGAGAGTGGAAGTGCTGGAAAAGATTGCCAGGGCTTCTCCTCTGAGACCTTTCCCACTAGCAGCAGTTGTTTCCCTCCTCTTAATCCCCAGTTGTAAGCATGGAAGGAGCAAGGCAGGGTTGAGTGAGGGAAATCCCATGGCTGTGGCACTGAATTAACTCCTGCGAGGACAGAGTTCATTTCTCAGCTCTGCTGCAATTCCCTGGGCCATCTGAACAAGCCAGGGATTTTCCTGGGTCTTAGTTCCATGTTGCTTGGAGCAACTATACCAAACTATATAAATCCTCCTACATTTCTCCCATGGTCTTTCCTTGGGAGCAACTTGAGCAGGAAGTCAGCAAAGAACTCGAGCAAGAGTATGGCGTAGAGAGAGTCTTATAGGTTCAAAAGAGTTCTGGGTAATACTGTAAGTAAAAGGAAAGCAAAACCTCTTTGGACATTATCTATTTTTTGTTCTATTCATGTGCTGTTTCCTACATTTCGAACCCAAGAGCAGGCATTTTGTCTGGAGTTGTCATTCCCTGTTGCTCTCTCGAAGTTTCCTTTGAGCTGAGGGGTCAGGAAGTGCCCCTTTTTTGGACATCAAGGTCCAGGTTTTGCAGATTAAGCTAGACCTGTCTTTTTGTGGCTATCTGATTCAGAGCTGATTTTGGCTTGGAAAGAGATGGCAGGAAGGAGCCAAGGTTCCTAGATCATTTTAGGTTTCACCGAATCTTGTCAGTTCTTATTTTATACCGAAGTATAAAATGGGGGTACTTCCATGGGTTGTTACTTGGGAAAATGAAACATTGCCTCCAGGCACTATTGTGGTAAAGATGGTGATATTATTGCTGACGGAACTCATAGAACGAGCTCCTGCCAAAAGCAGATTTGTAGTAAAAACCCCAGGCATTGCCAACACAGTCAGGGACAGATAATGGTAATTATACAGTTAAAGCATTTTACATTGTCTTGCAAATGTTCTCTCAAAATTAGGCAGTGTGGGACAATGCATTCTTTGTCTCCAGGCACTTCTTTTCTGTCAATTACTGTGGTGTTTCACACATACTCATATTTACAGCTGGTCTTAAAAGTGGATTGGATTTATCAGTCCTCATCGGAGTCTGGGGAAAATCAGTCCCGAGCAAGATTTCTGTCCATCTCCTGAGATGAATGCCATGTAATGAGTCCTGAGTTCAGTGAAACATTTTAAAAGATACATCTTTTTTTCAGTGCCATTTCCTACTTTCGACTAGGTCCGGAGCTGGCAGATCTACTGTAGCACTGAATCTGTGGGCAGGTTAATACCTCAAGAGCTAGCCTGTTCTTATGAGATTTGATTTCTGGTTTACTTGGCGCATTTAAAAATATACATCATTTCTGGGATGGCATTCACAGCTATAGTGGATGCACAGCAATTGGTCTCTTGAGAGTGAAAGGACAGCTCAGCTAAGGGGAAAGATCAGCCTGCCCTTAGGAGGAAAACAGGCTGGTTTTCATATTTCCTGTCTTTATTTTCTCTCTTACTCTTTTTTTTTTGCTTAAAGCAAGATCACACGCAAACATTTGCCAGGAAAAAATCACAGCTTGTCCCGGCCCTGGAAAAAGACGCACGGTTTGATTGATTGCTCAGGGGATGTTTGCTCTTTAGTTGGTCACGTTAATGCCCGTTTTGTGCAGCCTGAGCCTCCTTGCTGCCCGGACTCCCTCCCTGCAGTGGATGTGCAGCCTGCCAGGCTGTGCCAGCACTGCCTCCACTCCTCCAGCTGGCATTTCAGCAGTGCTATGGCTGCGCTCCCTCTGGGCTGCACAGGGTCCCGTCTTTGCTGAAGCAAAGCCACTTCTTTCTCAGGCACTGGACTCGTGCCTTTCTTTGTTTCTCTTCCAGCATCCCCCCAGAATAGGATTTTACTCACCTGACTGTCTGGGGCTGAACCAGGCTCTCATTTGCCATCGGGATTAGGTGTGTCCAACAAATCTGGACTAAACTCCCCCCCAGGTTGTTAGAAGTTTGCAGTTGAGCTCTGAATGCCAATGCCAGTGTGTCGCATTGAAGATCTCTGTCCTTCAGTCCTTGTACCTTCTGACAGTTCCACTTGGAAGTTTCCCTCTGACTTTGTTTGCTCAGTTTCCAGAGCCACAGCAAACAATTTAAAGGAACAGCTTTCCCTTTACCCAGGTAAGTCAGTACAAACATGCTCTGAATGTCCTTTGCACCGCTTGTGCCAAAGGTTTAATGACAGGGCTTTGTAAAACCTCCCATATAAAACTGGGTGAAACTTCACTTCAAATCTGCAAACTCAAATATGTGGAAACGGCAAATGGCATTTGCTTGCACTTTTCAGCCCCGCTGGCTGAGCTACTGCTCTTGCTTTACATTATTTACAGCCATTTGAGATGACAAAACCTGCACGTTTATGACTATTTTTGGCTTGTCAGTTTTTACATTTCGTGCGTGTTCCCACACCTGGGCACTGGGACACCTGGCACATAGCAGACCCAGCCTGGTTTTATTGTAAGGTCTTTTCTAACTGTTCGTCCGAATGCATTATAATTTTCTCCCCCAAAATAGTTTGATTTCCAGTTCAGGATGTGCTTACATGTGCTGTGCTTGCAAGTGGGCTTGCTTGCTGTTGTATGAACACCCTTCTTCTGCAAACAGCTTAGAGCCCGATGCTCCTAAGGAGGACCAAAAAAACTCAGCCCTTCGTGCTGACACCTGTGCAGTGCTATATAATTAGGAGACAGCTTTTCCTTCATCCTGGAACTCCTTCAACTCACCTGGTATTTGTAAGCCTGCAGATAGAATGGCATGAAGCATCATGCCGCCTGCTGAAGCTGATGCCTGTCTTTCCTATGATTTTTTTCTTTTTTAAAGTTCATCAGACTTGCCATTACCTTGTTGTTTTAATTGGTCATTGACATTACCCTGTTCCTCATAATAGCAACAGTATTTTGCCCACACCCAATCTACTCTGTGGAAATCCAAATATCCATTCAGTAAATTTCTGGTTAATCTGTGTCTGGTTGTCATAGCTTCTTGGCCACCAATGCCACAGTCCCTTTATATCAGCTGAGGGCCTGGCCTTGGCATACAGGGCTGTCAGCAATTAGTCTTGTAATGATTACTCAAAGTCATCGTCAGACTGTGCACTCCTGCTAGCGGGACATGAGCATGAGGGATGTGCTGTCGCAAGAGTCCCTCCCAGGTGGACCTGGCCTCATGCTTTAGACTTGTTTGTCAGTGTCCCCAGAACTGGGAGGGGACGTAAGGCAAGAGACTCCGGTTTTATTGCACTTTTCTGTCGTTACATTGCCCCAGTTCTCCCGAAGCAACTCCTCATCGCTTTGCTATTTTGAGAACTAGATAAATCCTGCTTCCACGATCCTCTTTTTGTATGTAAATCTCACCGGGGCCTTTTCTTGCTTTCTAAAAATCGCCCTCCGTTTTGCTACAAAAATAAAACGTTGTTCATTTTTTTCCAGTCCAAATGGGAAGAGGGAATGGCAGAAAGGTATATGGCGCATCATAGGCGGGCTGCTCCTCAGACATTGTCTTTCACAGGGGACAGAAGGCTCCCTGTGATGAGCACAAGGCTCAATGCGGAGGTCAGAAAGCAGACAGCCCCATCAGAGGGCCATGGTGGTGCTCTTTGGGTAGAGAAAGTAAATTTCTGTCATTTTGCTCAAGTCTTTCCACGAGGAGGGGAAAAGATTAGTAAGAGTTAGGCTGTGACTTACTGGGAAATCGAACACTCGCATGAGTTGTATTCAGCGTTATTGGGCTTTTTCTCAGTACTGTTTTTGCTAACAGGGCAGTCAGCCCCATGATGCCATATTGCCTAATATCTGGAGGGCAGCCCATAGTGTTGTAACTGAAAATTTGCAGAACGGTGTAATTCTCTCTCCTACGGCCTGACTCCACACACAGCACCTTGATTTTGATGTTAGCTGGCTGATGGCAGCTGCCACGCTCTGTACCTGAGCCATCACAGAGCTAGCTGAGTCTGCTGCCTTTCTTACAGTATAACAAACCAACAGATCTAGGTTTAAACATTTTGCAAGGGAAATAGACACCAATAGTTTTTAATAGACCACGTCTCACTCTTGTTAATTGCAACATCTCTTGTTTTCCTACTTGTTTTCACATTAGCTTCTGAATTCTCAGCCTTCGTTTGCAGCTTATTGCTATATCTTTCCTAAGTGGTGGCATCCAAAATTGAACGTGGTCCTCCAAATGCAAATGCTCCATTGTTCGGTATTCTTTCATTACATTATCTTCTGCATTATTTTTATATCCTCTTATTAATGCACCCACACACCCCATTTGCATTTTTTAACCTTTTTAAAAACGTTTTCATTACAACAGTCAGATACAAGGGCGATGAAGTAAGTGCGGAATAACAGAAATGACAAACTTGATAGTCCCCAGACTTATCTGAAACTTCGTTGCAGCACCGATTCTGATTTACAGCAAAAGGAAGCAGGGGAGATTGAGCCCAGCATGTCTACACTGACAGACCCACTTTGTACAGATGCCTGGGGAGGAAAGGTGAGGGCAGTGGGGACTGGGAGGTGACCAGAGGCACAGCCACCCTGCCACCCACCTGCTGCCACTGTAGAGCACAGAACGTTGCCACCATAGCATGTGCTGCAAGCTACATTTGGGATGGCCCTCTCTAAGGAGACACGGACAGCCAGTTTTAAGCCAGGGCCAAGCAAGGTGATTTCTATGAAACAAACAAGCATTTATGGGTAGTCTGACTGCAGAAGCAGCATGTGACTCAGAACGCCACTTGAGCAATGCAGCTGTTAGTCAGGGGGCAGAAAAAAAGGTGAAATCCATAAAGCAATCTTGCTTTCTGGCACTGTCTTAGCAGCCTTCCCAGCGTCCTTCCCTCTTAACTGTGTCTGTTTTGCTTGACTCTGGATTTTCTCCAGGACTCACTGTTAGACACTGTTATCTCATGGATATCTGGGTATCAATGCCTTTGTCTCTTGAGGAGTTTTCCCTTGCATTGACTTATCGTTTGATTCCGGATACAACAGAATACAAATGCCCTCAGGCTTCTTTTGTGTCTCTTGGTCAAGGCAATACCTTACTTGCCCAGCTAAGGTGAGGTTCATAAACATGGGGTGTGGTTTTATGACGCAGCTAATTTGCTGTAATGGCTAGCTGCCAGTCCAAGAGGTGAGTCTGCTCCTTGTGTCAACAGCTTCATGCTCCTACTCCCTCCCCTGCTGCAGTTCCTGCTGCTTGTCTGACTCCTGCTGACGTAGTCCAGGACAGTGACCCAGCAGAAAACTGTTCACTTTTTTCCTTTTCTTTTTTTTTTTTTTTTTCTTCCTGGATTAGTTTTCTGCCAGACTGACATCCTCTGATGGCTTGCCAAAGCAAGATGAGCATCAAGCGCTGGCACAGGAAAGGAGGCAGAGTTGTTGCTCAAGAGAGAGGGAAGATGGTAGTACAAAAGAATTTAATTAAGTTGGTTGGCCGTAAATCCACACCCTTGCAACTCTGTGTTTGGGTTGCACAGATCAAAACCACAACTGCTGTCAAGTGAGTAGGCCTTGCTTTCTCCTTTTACATTACTTGTAAGCAAGATCTGTTTACAGGATTATTGCTATTATCATTTTTTTATCCCAGTAAATTCCGAGACAAGAAGGATTAACGGCAGAAATGAAAACTCTAGAGAAGGGAGTAAATCAAGAGAGACAGCAAGGAAAGGGAAAGGCAAGGCCATCTCTGACAACAGCAGCAGAACACATTACAATGGCACAAGGTCGATCATGAAAGCATTTGCTTGGCTACTCCCAGCAGTAGAAGCTGCAGGTGCTGCCTCTAAGATAGGGAGTCCACACCTGAGAGAATCAATAGCATTATCCTTTTCTTCCTCACATCATGTGCTGGATCCTCAGGGTTATACTCTCTCCTGCTCGACTGCTCGTTGCTTCATTGGCTGCATAGGTTGGGGTGAAGCTTGGCACTGGTAACACCTCCACATAAGCTGCTGGGAGCTGCATCTGCATACACCAGCATGTTGTTCCTGTACTACTACTGCCTGGAGACTCCTGTGTTGGCCTATTTCTTCATCTGGAAATACTGTGCTGATGGATGGGAGGTGGGTAGAGCCACCAGAGGAATGCATCAGGTTGACACAGCAATTTCACAGCTGTTTTAACCCTTTTCTGAGTTCTTTCAGCAAACTTTCACAGTGCTCAGGAGCCCTATGAGAGGACACACTGCAAGTCTGCATGCAGGGACTGGAGGAACTTTTCCTCACCTCATCGTGAGGAGACAGGAAGACCAGGACATGACAGCACGCTGAATGGTGTAACTATCAGCAACATCTACTCCACGGCCCTGTCAATCCATGCAGGTAGAAACATGTTAATTACTATGAATGCTTAAAAATCTTTCCCTAGCATTTGTCCTGCTCGCATGGAACCTCCCCTTCTATGCAAAACAGGTTTGCTATTTAAATGTCAGCTTGTGTACATGCTAGCTGCTGGCTCTTCCCAAGGGATCCGAGACGGCTGACAGTGCTGCCAACATAAATACTCTTGCAGGTCGGAGACAAGTTGGTGAGAGTGTGGTGAACCTCCCTTTTCTTGTATTCAATAGGATTACTTTGCTTTTTTTTTTTTTTCTTTTCCTTTTCCTTTTACCTTTGAGGTGACTTCCAGGAGACACAAAGTGAAAGAGGTATTTCCTTTTGTTTTTGTTTTTTTTTCCTGTTTGTTTTCCTCCTCTTTATTCTCTGCGTAACAGTGGGTATTGCTGGGAGCTGAAAAGGTACATAGGACATTTTGGAGGTTCAGGTAGGAGTGTGTGTAGTCCTCTACCAAACAAACATATGCTAAGAAAAAACAAAGCTGCTTCATGTAATTCCTCTGAACTGCGGAGAAAATCTGTGTTTTAATGCACAGGAGCTGTTGCCAGGCTGAGCTACATTCTGAAAGCAGAACTTGATTGATTGTTTAGGAAAGCATCTTCTGAGGAGGCTAAAAATCCCCTTCTGAGTTTGGTATGAAGCTCACGCTCCAAGAAAAACTTTCTGTTTCTAGCACAGTTGAAAAGTTTTATCCTGTTGACGGCTGGATTAAAGTAACTCCTTAAAGTGCCTTTAAGTCTTGTATTCTGACGGTGTAAGCAGCCTTTTGTTTAGGATCTGTTGTTTGACTGGTCTTGCTGATAACACTCCCTTCTGACCTGATGTTGAGGCTGATGCATCGGTGCTGTCTGGCTTGTGAAGAAAACCCATGTCCTAGATTTAGTATTGGATCTGGTCTAAGGAGGAGACTGGAACTAGAGTTCTCCAGCACTGAATTTCAGTAGCAATAGGCACAGTCATCCCGTTTAACTGGGAGGGGAGGCTTCCACATACACTGTGTAGCAAGTATTTTAGAAGCAGGCTGGGTCTACCATTTCTTAGCCCTGTGCAACTGGAATGTGGCTTCTCCTGATCCCCATCTGTGCAGTATCCCAACTGAAGTGCTTTCTTCTTGTTTAAGTGAAACAAAAAATGTATTTCTGGATAGTGCTTGGCTGATTTCTATAAGGTTGGAAAACACTGAAAAGTCCAGGTCTTGATACTGAATGAAGAAGAACAGGGCTTTGCTTCCTGTGCCTGTCTCAAAAAGCAGAATTTTAATTGAGTTTTGAGCTTGATTCTCTCAGGTTCTTTTGTTGGAGTCCCTTGCCCCTTTCCCTAATCTCTCCCAGAAGGTATGTGTGTTTGTTTGGGACCTGTCCGGATTCCTGCAGGAGCAAACTGCAGCAGAGCACCCTGCTGGGGATCAGGGAATAGAACTCAACATACTGCCTTATTTCTGGTGGTTTGTTTTGAAAGACTGACTGCCATTTCTTCTTGGATCTGAACATGTTAAGGACAGGGTTTTACAGAACTTGAGGCCAGTGGAAATGTTATCCTTCTTAGTCACTTTTTTGGAGAGGGTTAAAGCAAATAAACACACGAGGGCCAATTCTCCTCGGTATTTAAAACAAATAAACCAAACAACAACAAACTACCACTGAGGAACCATGTGAGCTGCCTTGGGGGACCAAGCAGAAGGACAAGTGCCCGCTCCTGGGGACTGCCAGCACCTATTCCTTACTGCAGCTTGGGCTCCTTCCAGGCCTCACATCCATCACAGATTCATTTTGTTGCCCACTGCTGGCTATTTTGACTCTTCAGACACACAGGAACAAGCCTCTGCTTTGGAAATCATTACAGCTGTATAACTTGTGTGTTCTGACCAATGGTTCCCTCCAGTTTAACTGCCCTTTTTCTCAAGCATTCTCACCATACCCTTCTTTCTCCCTTTCTGCCCATATCTGCCTGGAGATGGGGTGCTCACTGCAGCAGCTTCCCTGGGGCCTTGGAGAGGAACTGCAGGTTGATGTCAGTGCCCTGAACAGAGCACTTCAGAAGGGTAAGCCTGGGAAGTATCTTCTGAATACCAGTGAATACCAAAAAACAAGAGGGAATACTGGTTTAATGGCTACCTTATACATTTCCCTTCTTCCCACTAGGTTCTCCCTCATCTATGAAGAGGCTATCTGATACCTCTTTTTACAAAAAAAATGAGTGTATCAGCTCCACTTCCCCCTGCTTGCCCCTTTACCTCATAAGAGAGCAGCTAGCCTTTCTCTCCAAGGCGATCAAGTTGACACAGGTCTGAGCAATTACTTTTATGTACTGCTCTTCAGTTTGCTGCTTGTGTCACTGTGTCTACAGACTTAGTCTCCCCTGTGTCCTCAGATCGTGCTGGCTGCAATGCTACCGCCCTCTTTTTTCTTCCAGGCCAAGTGGTGTTTCCATAGAGTTCAGAAGTAGAACAGCATAATGGATACCTGAATCCCTTGGCAATTTAATAGACTGGCCTGTCCAATGCGCACTACTGCAGTGGTGGAGTAGGAGGTTTTTGAGTGCACTTTGTGACTATCCTGATCATGATTTGATGTTCTGTTGATTATTTGCAAATCTTCTCTTATTTCAGACAAGTGTAACCGGTGGTCTTACCTTTCTCTTGACCCCTACCCATTTTCAAAGATCAGTTATTTTTCAGCTGGCTGGAAAGTAGCTAAAGCAGCACGAGTTTTTGTTGTTCTTGTATGTATACCAACAGCCTTAAGCTGTTTTAAGGTTCTGCATCTTTTAAATTCTGTGTAACTCAGGCTATTGTGACTTGACCTCTGCTTGAGGATCTCCCAGTGAAGAAGGCAGAAGAAACTTAATACTGAATTTTGAGTGCATTTAACAAAAAAGATGGAAGAGTTTCTCTGCAGGTGGATGCATTATATGTGTGTGTGTGTGTGCGTACAGACTTGATAAGCTCCCTATGTACAGGATGTGTGTATACAAATGCGTGTGTACACACACACACACACACCTGTTTAATCTCTGGATAGATGGACGAGTCATGCAATTCTCATATTTTCCTCAACTGCAGTTGTGAATGCTGTGTCCAGGAACCCTGGGCTTGTTTCTATGGCAGCCATTCACAGCCTTTTAACACCCCACCTTCCCTCACTCCCTGTTTGGCAATCAGAGGAAAAAGATGAATATTTCAACACCTCCACTGAGCATCTCTCAGCACAGAGGTGAAGGGCACGGGGCAGAGCTGCCCGCAGATGGCAGGACCATGCAGGTGGGACTTAGCTCCTGAAGGCTGCTCTGCTCCTGTGCTGCATACAGCACAGCCTCTGTGGCACTGGTCTCCCAGCTTTGCATCAAGAATTTATGGGTGTAGCCTAAATCTCTGTCACTGTTTATTTTTTATCCTTTTTTTTTTTTTTTTCCCCTCCCTCTCGCTGTGCCCTGCAAAAAGATTACGATATCAGAATAGCACCATGAGCAGGAATGTTATGGAACCTATGCTGCACTAGATAGGCTGACTAATATCTCTTGAAATAATCTCCCTTTAAATAGCCTGGAAGTGCTCTGGTGAGCTTCTGTTTCAGGAACCACAAGAACACAGCCATGGCTGTGATCTGGACGAGTAGCCAGACCCGTGCTGCTATGCAGTGAGCAACACAGTTACTTATCCTGGGAAGGTCTTCCTTCTTTATTTCATGTTGTTGGATGGAGAGCTGTGATCAGACCTGTGGAAATGTTTCTGTGTTGTAGCTGCTGTGCTGTATTGTAAGTGGCAGTGAGGAGGGAGTAGTTATTCCGTTGAGATAGTTCTCTCCCGCGTGGCTTTGCATCCGAGCAGCTATGGGGCTGTGGCTGGCTCCGGTCTGTACAGCTGGCTTTAGCTGAAACAGTGCAGTTCAGATCCTGAATTATCAAGACAGCCTTCAAAAACATGGGGATCTGATACACACCCAACAGCTACTACAGCGTTTTCCTATTTATCTGAAGTCTCAGAGAATCTTCAGTGCTCAAGACAGAATTGCAAGTCTTGCCTCAGCTGAGGTAGGAGGCATTTCAATTTCTTACTCATAGTGTATTGTCATCTTATCCCTGCCATCCTACCCACTCAATGCGTCAGAGATCTAAGGCCTGGTTTTTCTTTCCCTTTTCCTTTTTTTTTCTTTTTTTTTTTTTTTAATTTTTGTCTTTTTAATTTAGTTTTCATTTTATTCCCCATCCCTCTGACATCTCTGCTGAGCAGAGCATTATTCAGGCCTTCAGTTTCTGGTCCATCATATGAGAGACTTCTTTTATTTTTTTTTTCCTCTTTTTCTGCCCTCTACTTAAACATAATCCCTTTGTGCTAGCGGGTTTTTGGCAGGATGGATCAGTTCCCAAGAGATATTTGTTGCAACAGGACAGATGACTTTGTGGATCTAGAGGGAGGAAGAGGATGTTCAGAGAAGAGTTGGGTGCCATGTCCCTGGAGATACCCAGGGCCAGGCTGGGTGGTTCTGGGCAGCCTGAGCTGGCAGGGATAGGACTGGGTGATCTTTAAGGTCTCCTCCAACCTAAGCCATTCTATGATTGTCTTCCTCCCTAATGTCATTTCTAAGCCTCTGTATGGATAACGAATGTCTCACCTGACCAGAGCTCTATCCTGATGCATTGCAGTTGGTTGCTCCACACTGCTGATCACTTGGTTTCCAACTTCTGCAGAGCTCTTTTGAATCTGTATGTGGTCCCACAAGTCTCCAGGGCTGCTTCAGGCAGGCAGTGGCCCTTTCCCTTTCAATTAGAAACCTTCAGGACCCAGTCCATAAATCTAGTCATTCTGCCCTGGGCTTTGCCTGGCGCTCTCTGCTTAGATGCAGCTGGCTGATATCTTTCAGACTGTTTGTTATTTTTTGCTGGAGAGGATGTTTTCCTTCTTTTTTTCATTCTCAGTGTTTACCATCCTTAAATAGAGGCATAGCTAGAGCCAGAGATTGCTTCAGTGACTTGTTTTTGTAGGGCTCAAAGTTCACGTTCAATAAAGCAGAAGTTCTGTTCTGGGTTTTGGTAATACCACCAACAAAGGCAGAAATGCTTTTCTGAGGGGAAAATGCTAAAATGTCTGATCATCATCAGTCTTTTGAATTACAAAGCAAACCCACAAAGATCTCAGCCTGCAAATTTCATTAAGAAGAAACAAACCACAGGTGGTTTTTTCATTCTCTGCGTTTAGAGAACTTGCTTTACTCCAGTAAAATCTGCCAGGCTGTTTCTAGATGAAGTCTGGCCTGTGTTGCTGGCTGCTGTGCAACGTGTGGCTCCTTATTGAAGGAGCATGAGAAAGAGCTGAAACTGAAAGCAGCAGATCTGACATTTCAGCACGTGTCAGAACACACTGAGCACAGAGACCAAAGAGCAAGGAGGGCAGAAAGTGGTGGGATCTGTTCCTGTTTTACTTTGCTGGGCTGAGTATGGATTAAAATGCAGTGCTTTTCTGTCTTATTCCCCTAGCACGATGGCTTCCTTTCCCGTCCTCAAGCAAGAGATGTTGTTCCGGAATGGCACGTGGAGCTATCGGATTCCAGCCCTGCTCTACCTGCCGCGTTTCAGCATCATCCTGGCATTTGCTGAGGAGCGAGAGGATGTGGTGGATGAGCATGCCAAGCTCATAGCGATGCGCAGAGCCGTGTACAACCCAGCCACGCACCATGTTCAGGTACCAGTTGGTAAGGAAATGGAGGAGGCTGCCCTGTTCCAAAAGGACTCAAATACATCTGCCCTCTCCACTATAGTTGAACAGATCTTCTGCCCAGTTATTACCTATGAGTAATGCATTCGCCTTTATAGCTGCTGGGATTCAACCCTGCAGTTGCCCAATAGCTGGGGAAATAAATTGGGGCAGCTGTAATAGATTTCTCTGGGAGTGGCTTTCACCCATCTCTGAGGAAGCAGAGAGGGACACAGAACCCATGTCCTACTGCAGCAGCAAAGATGTGGAAAGGAAGCAGAAACGAGGAGTGTCACAGAGATAGGGAGCAGTGAATTAGCAATCACTGACTATTATTATTATTATTATTTTTAAATTCATCTTCCTAGAAGTCATTTCTGGTTTAAAAAACAATTGAGAACAGCTAGTCTCCCCACGCAAGAGAGTGTCATCTCATTTGCCTGTGCCAGCGAACTGGCTACTTTATTATTCTACCAGTTGTTATTATTATTAACAGTTATCTTGCTGGCTGACTGGATACTCTATTTATAATCATTTCTTGCATTTGCAAATGCATTGAAGTCTTTTTGAGGGTGAGGGGGGAGCAAATGTCTTTTTCCATCCCAGTCCTTTATCAGAGAACAGTAATCCTTTAATGGGGACCTCTTAAGAGCTGGAGTCTGTCTAGCAGAAGCATCCTCTAACTGCACCTGCAGTGTCATATCGTTTAGGAAACACTTAACAGGAGTCTGAAGGTAAATGGACTTATCAGTGTGCAGTATGCTTGAGAAGGGCTGAGTTATCTGACTGACTTCCTGAGAAACACTACCAGAGCACAGTGTCAGCAAGCATGTTTTAACCCCTGTGCTGTCTGTGTCATATCTATATCGATGAGAATTTCTTACAATTCAACCACTCTTTTTTAAAGTATCATCAGAGTATGCTGCATTGAGATGCAGTTCTCAGCTCCTCAGTGAACTGTAACTTAAAAATTTACCTGTTTGGTAAAGCGTATGAGCCCTGCATCATCCAGGTCATCTTAACTTCTTTTAATTTACATCTGGTGATGCTCATTTCCTACTCTGTCTGCAAACTTGCATCTCTGTTGTTCTCAAGCTCTTCTGTAACTTTATCTGAGCATCTGTGCACTGTAACCCGAATTTATTTGTTTCACTCTTGTCTCTCTTCACTCCGCCCTTGCAGTGGAGCGGCATGGAGACCATAGTCAATGCACGGCTGGAAGGTCATCGATCCATGAATCCCTGTCCTGTTTATGATGAGGTCTCGGGAAAACTGATCCTGTTCTTTATAGCTGTCCCAGGAAAGATCTCTGAGCACCACCAGCTCAGGACAAAGATCAACCTGGTACGTCTCTGCTACGTCACTAGCATGGACCAGGGACGCACATGGAGCCCTGCCCAGGATATCACCGAGAGTGCCATCAGCACGGAGTACAAGAACTGGGCCACTTTTGCAGTGGGACCAGGTCATGGATTGCAGCTCTCCAATGAGGCCCGGAGCCTTGTGATTCCTGCCTATGCCTATCGTATCCTTGACCATAAGCAACATCCCGTCCCTCAGGTTTTCTGCTTCCTCAGCTTTGACCGTGGGATGACGTGGGAGATGGGGAACTTTGTGGGAAGAGAGAGCGCGGGGGAGTGCCAGGTAGCTGAGATACACAGCTGTGGCACGAATGTGCTTTACTGCAATGCTAGGAGCAACAGGGGAGTGAGAATCCAGGCTGTCAGCTACGACTACGGGTTGGACTTTGAGGAAGGACAAAAGGTTGAAAAGCTTGTAGAACCTCCCTCTGGATGTCATGGAAGTATTGTTGCCTTCCCTCCTCCCCCTGATATCTGGTGCCAAGATAGCTGGTTGCTGTACGCTCATCCTGCAGACCCGAAGGGGCGAAGGGATTTAGGAATTTACCTCAACAAGAGCCCTTTAAATCCAGCACGCTGGACAAAGCCAAGCATCCTCTTCAAGGGCTTGTGTGCTTACTCAGATCTGCAGTACATGGGGATTGGGCCAGATGGCTCACCCTTGTTCTCCTGCCTCTTTGAATACGGGGTCCATCGACAATGTGAAGAGATAATCTTTGTCATGTTCACTCTGAAGCAAGCCTTCCCATCTGAGTACTGACTCTTGAGCCTCTTCATTGGGATTCTTCTGAAAACCACCTTTGCTGATGCTTCTTTTTACTATCACCTCTCATCTTTCAGCAGAAGAATTTTTGTATTCTTCCCACACCGTCAACTAGGTAGTAGCATGTGTAGATCACAAAGTCTATTAAACATGCTAAAACTAAACATGTCTGGTCTTGTTTTCTATTGCCTGTTCCCCTTCTTGCCCTTCCCCTTGGCTGCTATCTTAAAAATCACATGCTGAAGGCAAGCATGACCCTCATACAGGGGGTCTTGCCTTAAGGCCTCTGGTAGGCTTGAGTAGAGAGAGATGCACGTGCTGATAGCTCAGAGCCTGCGTGGGAACAGAGGGCAGCTATTTTATGCTGAGCTGTATTCATACTTTGTGGTGCAAGTGCTGGAGAGGACACTGGGCATACTGCCCTGTGTATGCCATTACCTTCAGAAAACTGTTTTCTCTCTTGTTAGGTGCATTCCTGCTTGCAGTTGCAGTACTTGCTGATGAGTCCATCCAGCCTTCTGTTGGCAGGGTTGGCTGCTTTCTGCTTTCAGAGAGGCCATGGGATGCCATCGTCTTGAAATGTTCCCAGTACTTCAGTACTGGATTTGGGGGTTGCTTGCTGAGCTCCCAGGCCCCTTAGGGACTTTGTAACTTTGCCTTCTCCTTACTTCCCATGCTGTATCTTCTTGCTTATTTGCCCTTTTGCTTACGCTGCAGTAAGTAGCTGCAGTTTCTCACGTGTACCAAAACCACAGCCTTGTGTGCTCCAGTGGTTCCCTTTGCACGCACAGTGGGAGCAGGGCCCAAGCAGGACCACTGGCCCCACATATAGGGACAGGGCAGGTGGCAGTCATGGCAAACTAACAGAACTGCAGGATCAGGACAGGTCTGCAGAGGGAGCTCCCAATTTATAGTCAGGAGGGGAAATACTTGCTGGTCTTTCTAATGCAAGTGCTAAGCTATGATCCGTGCAGCAGCTGCTCTTATCTCTGACAAGCCAGTGTCTTGCAAGCATGGCTGTTATTATTATAGAGTATTACCAGCAGTGGGACAGTGTGTTAAACAAATAACATTGCCATTTTCTGGAAGTGAGGCAAAGATATAAATGTCAGAGGAGCATGGGAGTGCTCGAGCTGGAAGGCTTTCAAAAATGGACAGATCTTCAGCGGGTTTTTTGGAAGGAAACAGCCCAAATTTTGGAGTGAGAGACTATTCTGAGACTACATTGAGATTTGAAAGGAGACAATATACTGTGAGTAGAGGAGTGACCAGCAACAAACAGGCCTGAAGGGCAGCGCGTGGAATCAGGACAGCTTTGCTCGTGCCTCTGGAAAAATTATTTACAAACCAGTCTGAGCATGTTTGCTGATTGCTGAGCTCTGTGAGTGTGCACGTGTGGAACAGCCCCAAAGAAAATGTTTGTTTGCTCTACTGTTACAGAAAAAGACCTCTCTTTTTCAGTATTCTCATCTCCTTTGGGGAGCTCTAGCAGGTCCTGTAGAGTCCTTTGGACTATCACTGCCTAGGCACACAAGTCTCTACTTTCTCAGCATCCCCCTTTGCTGTTCATTGCTTATAGGTTCCAGAGACAGAAAGAGAAGCTTTCCTGTTTTTTCTCATTTATCTAGGTTCATTTCAGGTTATCTGGAAGCTGCGAGTATCAAAGGAGTGAAGAGATCTCATGGCCCTCTCAAATATACCTGTAACATGTCGAGCCTTTCTCAAGCAGCAGGTCAGCAACGTGCCAGATTGGAGAAGCAGCAAAACACACAGTGGTTCAACAGACCAGTACTTAGTGGCAATTATTTGTGAGGTTTTTAGGTGTAGGCTGGAGCCTGAGTACACTTCCATGGCCAGGAGCCTGTTGGTGCCTGGTGAGGGAATGCTATAGTTGCAGTGTCTGAGAGAAAGCCCGGAACAGCATGCCAACATGGGGAAAATAATGTTTGCTCTGTCCGTAGGCTGCGGGCACTGTAATTTTTGATTAGCCAACATCATAGTGTGTCTCAGTGCTTTGGCTGTGGCCTCATTCTACGATGTAAGTTTAAGTGAAATACTGCTGCTGCAGTTATCATATAGCTGCTGTTGAGTCTGGGTTGGATTTACCTGACAGCTGTATCCATTATTCTTTTGTTTTACAAGGGGAGCTCTTACACGATGCTTTGTCCCAGCTGTGGGATGACAGCATAGCTATTTGAAGTGCGCTCTATCCCTTGTGGAAACCTGCAGGCTACACCTGTAGCATCACCATGTGCACTGTATTGCCTGGCATGGATGTCATCACTGCACTCTCCCTCTGTGGCAAACAGTTCTGCAAGAAGCTCTGCAAGGGTAGTGTCATTCTAGCTGTACTCATTCTGTGCACCAGCTCTGTCCACTGTGTGTCATATGGAGCCACTTCATGGTGAGCACTATGAGGTCAAGCAGCTGTTTGACGCTCAGAGCCATTCTGTTTCCCTAAGAGGCAGCATGGGCGAGGCTAGCAGCACACTGTGGCCAAACAGGACCATCAGAGGAGCTACACAATCTCTTTGCAATACACAGATACTCTTATCAGCAGGGAGAAAAGGTTTGCATCCACTCTGTCGCCTGCATTCACTGCGGGAGCACCGTGGGAGTGGCTCCCAAAGCCTGCATGGATCTGGGGAAGCTGCAGGGCAGGTCCTGCTGAACTAATTTTACTCTGCAGACAGTGCTTGCTCAGCGTGGACAGGAAGCCGTGCACATTGCAGTTCTGCCCACTTAGCTGAGTTGCACAGTTCTGAATTGCTAGCGCTCTCAGTTTAATCCCAAAGGCTGAGATTAAGCTGGGCACTGTAGAATCAATGTCTAGAAAACTGGAAGTGCCAGGAAGGCGGACAGGCCAGGTGCTGGGCTGTACTGCTTCCATCTCCCTCTCCGTGCACGCAAATACTGGTCTCTCCCAGTTTTGCCTAGACTGCTTTCTTCTGCCTGCTGTGTGGGAGGGCAGCACTCCTGTACGCTGCATGTGATCCACGGTCACAGCACTTCTGGCTCTGGGAGCTGGAGGCTGCACAGATCTGGGTGTGCTTTGCGTGGGGACTCTCCTGATGCACGGTTCCACTTGGTTGCTCTTTTGGATTACAGTGGATGTGCAGAAGCACTGCCTTCAAAGGCAGAGTAGCTGGAAGAGAGGTAACCTAAGTTGCCGTGCAAGGAGTGCTCCTGCAGCCACATTCTTGCTCGTAGCAGGCATGCCTTGTTGCATGCACTGAGCATGCCAGCCACACAGAGCCTAGACAAGGGACAGATGTACAGACCAAGAAAAGGGAAGTGAAAGTCCCAGTTCTCCTCTCTGACGCAGGTTGCCAAAAATTACTTTGCTCTGTCCCACCTTTGGGGATTTAGAGTTGGAAGGACCTTTATGTCTATCTCATGGTGGCTGACAGTTGGGTCAGTAGCTCCCAAAACAAATCCTCCTTTGCTTTTCTGCATGGAGAGGTATGAGGATAATTTATTATTCTTACCATTATTATTATTATCCAGTTCTTTCAAGTTCCTTGCTGAACCCCTAGCTAAATGTGAGGGCTAGACAATGCAGGAATGGTTGTTGCTAAGGATCCTAATGCATGGGTTGTTTTCAAGACAGTCTGGGATTTATTCGTTCCCCATGGAGACCTGTCATGGGTAGGACCAGCAGACAGGAAAAAGATGGAAACCCATAGGATCTGGCAAGAGACCATAAATAGGAAGGTGGACCCAACGCCTGTGGGACGGAATCAGTGGAGGAGCAGGAGGGATCCCCAGGTGGGGTTTTTGGTACAGAATATGGAGATGTGAAGGGAAAGACAGGGAACATGGGCTAGCTAGTCGCTTTTGTTGCAGCATGGAGAGAGAGCAGGGGCTGCAGGAACGTGTCATGCTCACTCTCTGAGCTGTTTGAGTTGAGGAAGTTCTCCGCGGCTGAGTTTCCTTTCCCTCTCTGTACTACTGAAACAGGAAGCTGGTGAGCTGGAGCTGCCTGATCGTTACACACAGACACAGAGGCAGCTCTGGCAGCTCCTGTACTGGCATTCAGGTTTCCTCCAGCTGCAGCGATGGATCAGTGCTGGTACCACGGCAACATCACTCGCTCCAGAGCCGAAGACCTGCTCTCCAAAGTAGGCAAGGATGGCAGCTTCCTTGTGCGGGCCAGTGAGTCCATTGCTTCGGCGTATGCGCTCTGCGTGCTGTAAGTACACTTTCAGCTTGGAGCTTCTCTGGACACTTCTGTCCCTGCCCCAGCATCCAAACAGCTGCTGTGCCCCTTGGAAGGTGCAGCCCAGCAATGCATGGCTGGTTTTCACCTGCTGGGCCGTAGAGGAAGGGTTGGGAGCTGGCTGAACAAGTGCAGGCTCTTCTATTGCTGTACTCTTTGCACCGCTCTTGTCCCCGATCCAAAAGGAGACAACAGGCAAAGGTACTGTGGCAGTGCTCTGAGATGAAAGAGTTGCTTCGCTTCTTACTGCTCCTGCTCTGGTTCAGTGTATGTTAACCCAGCACTCCATACAGTGCCACGTCCCATTCAGCAAACAGCATGAAAGAGCTCCTGGAGCGGAGCACGATGCACCCAGCACAGCAGTGAGTCCGCCTGCCCCAGTAACGTGGCTTGAGGGGTAAATACTGTCATATTTCCGTTGGGCTGGCAGCCCTGACCACTGCATTTGGGCTGGGGCTGAGCACCAGAGAGAGGTCCACCTGACCTGGGTTTGTAGGGCCAGAGGAAACTGAAGGCAGCAAGTAAAGTCTAAGTCACCGAACTTGGTGTTACAGGGGGATGAGGCAGTCACTCTCTGCCTGGGAGAGACCACGAGAGCCTCTGTGAGACCCTGTTCTGCCTGTCAGATCCTCATCACTGGATTAATAACAACTTCTTTCCCTGCTTCTGCCCGTGAAACTATGAGTAGGTTTCCCAGTATAGCTTCTTTCCGAATGCGTGTTTCTTGCAGCGCTGAAGGCGGTGCTGCCGTTTATAACTCTGGCCTAACTGCTCGTCTCTGAGGTCAGGCTTCTGCTGACAGCACATGCTGCTGCCGAGGGATGTCTCTGGCAGAAAGCATGGGGCTGGGCAGCTCCTCCGTGTCCAGGACATTCTGACAAGGGCTGAGGGCACAAGTTGCCACTCAGGGAACATTTTACTGCAATAGACTGCTGCTTCTGTGGAGCATTTTTAGTGCTGCTTTGAAACCAGCACACACACACAAAAGACGTCTTTACAAAGCGATGGTGGAGACTGCAGAAAGGGAAGGTGCTGTAAAAATGCTTGCTAACGTGCATTTGCATAAGTTTTTCCATTGTAAATGTTTTTGCAGTCAACTTTGAAAGCCTTTGTGGCTTGAGAGACATGGGATCAGGAAATAGGAACAATATAATGACCAGGATTTTCTGAGCCGGGAGCCAAAGGTTATGTTTTTAAATCCATTCTAAGGTGGCCGGCAGGAATGGTTTGATTAAAGAAACAGGGAGCACCCAGCTTTGTCAGCCAAGAGCAGCCAGGTCTGCATCTGAGAAAGGGCCCACAGGCTGCTGTCAGTAATGTCCTCTCAGCTTACGCTGGCCTGCAAGTAGTTTGTGGAGAGAAAGGGTTAAAGGTGGTGAATAAGTCTCTCCCTCTGAATGTCGTCCTGACGAAGCACACAGCTTTCCTGAAGCTGGAAACTTCCTCGGAGATGTGTGGGGTTCAGCTGTGTTATTGACTGGAAGGTGTTGGCAGTGCTTCGGTCACTCCTGTCTGAAAAATGGAGAGGAAAAGCGAGAGAAGGAGGTGGAGTGGAAGCCTGGCTGCAGGAGGTTGTCTCCAAAGGAGGATTATGCTGAAAGGGTCAACTGTGTATAGGTAAGGGAAATAAAACCCCATGAAATTTGGTTGGAAAAAGAAGTGTCGTGTTTTGCAAGACACTAATTTATCGGGCAGATCTGTTAAAATCCAACAAAATCACGATTATTATATCATAGATTGAAGTAGTGATTTTCCTGAAGAGCTGTTTTGTGTGGATCAGTAAGGCAGGAGTATCTGTGGGGCATTTTCAGAGCCCTTCTTAAATCGACTGAACTCAGCAGAGTGCTGAAGCAGCAGATAGCGGGGAACACTCCTCCCCCAGCTCTGCTGTCCTCTGCTCTCTCTGCTGGTCACACTGCCCCATAAAAGGCAAGAAGCAAGGGTACTTTCCTCCTCCTTTCTCTGAGCCTGCACTGTTAGTCTTGCCAGCTCATGGAGAAGAAATGGGCTAACTCAGAGAGGGGGAATGCGTGAGCAGCAGCGGTCCTGGAGAAGAGCTCACAGCCTTTGGTGCAGGTTTGAGTTCCTCGTGGAGGACTGTCCCATTTCCAGTGCCCGGAGGGAATGGCATCTCTTGTGGGATGCTTTAGGCAGACCTCTCTGTGATTATGATTTCTGAGTGCTTCCAGTATGAACATCATCACCTGAGCATGAGAGAGCAAGCACATCAGAAAGTACTTGGGGATGTGTTTAGGCTCAGGCAGGTGTTGTTTTTACACTCTCCCCCCACCCCCCACAGCCAAGATGAGCGGTTGTAGGGCTATTCTGAACTCATACCCAGTTTCTAGGGAAGATCTGAAATGAGAGAGCAACCGGGGCCGTGTGAACTGACAGTTAGGATGCTGAGGAGGCAAAAGCTGAGGGTAGAAAACGAAGTACACACCACATCCTTCTCCATCCACATGCACCATGCTAGGGGACTGCTAGAGGGGACCCATGCATTTGATCCTAGAAAGTGCTCCTCCTTGATCTTATCTTATCCCTTCTTGGCTTGTTATTACACTACTTCTACATTTCTTCAGCTTAATTCTCTTGGCAAGTATTGGGCCAGCTGCCTCTTAAGGCCCTGTGTGATGGAGAACTTTCATGGAGGGTCCTTCTGTGACACAAGAGCCTTTAAGCTGGTTTGTTTATCAGTCCTATGATCTCTGCTCACAAAAGTTTTCTCTCATCAGCTGCACGAGCAGTTCTGCTTAGCCCTGTTTGCATATCAGAAGGAGGAAATGGTGTAAGAGAACTGCATAGGCAGATAAAACCAAAACCTATACCCTTCCTGGGGGCATACACTCCTCTGGTGCTGGCTGCCCTGGGCTCAGCGAAACAAGCAGAGTTGTGGTTCAGAATCATGTCTGTGGCTTCCCCCAACTCCCTGGTACAGCAGCTCCTCAGCTGTGGATGAGCAGGTGCCTATGGGGTGGTATTGCACTGCTTACTGAAGCTCTGCGAGCAGTTCTGTGTCTTTGGCCATTGATGCCATCAAGAAGAGGTTCCTGTGGATCCGTGGCCAAATCCTCCAAACACCCAAGATAATTCAGTTCTGATTTATGAATAATTTCATTTCCAATTGCTTTTTTGTGACTCCCTAAGATCCCAGTGGTCTCCTTTTCTCTCCCCTGCCTGGGGCAATTCTGAAAAGTATATGATGAATGGGCTTACCATGTAATTGCAGAAGAGATGCAGTTGTTCCACTGATCTGCCCAGCTGGAGGACTGACCTCAGCCCACGTTTCACCATGATTCTGAGCGTAGTGCAGTGGCAGGCAAGAAGGCTCTGAGAATGGATTCCAGGTTTTCCTGTGAGAGGAAGGGGTTGAAACTGGCATTCTTCGTTGGCTTAAAGCCATATTGTGTGTTTTAACAGAACGCTTTGCAGGTAACTCGAAAGGTTTGATCAATCTGTTGTTCACTGAAGAAAAGGCAAAAATCTATTTTTCAGCCAGCTTTTCCTATGTAATCCCCCCAGAGCACGGCAGCTGCTGAGGAGGGTCATGCTTTCCACATTACAGCACTCCTGAGGCTTTCTTTCCTTGCCCCTGGGCTCTTGCACATTGATGTGGCACTCAACTGGGCAAAAGCCTCCTCTCTCCTCCCATAAATAAAAGTTTAATTGAGTGAAACTGGGACAAAACGTTACTTATAGCTCGATGTTACTTTGGGGGCTTGAGGGAAATGGAGAGAAATGTTTAAAACCTTGATGCTATCTGTCGGTCCAGGGGCCTTCCAGTACCTCCTCTCACAGGGAGGGGTGCTACGCAATTCATTTCCACCTGGAAGTGACCTAAGAGCATCTCCTCTGATCTGTTCCAGGTTTCGGAATTGTGTTTATACCTACCGGATTCTGCCTGATAAAGAAAAGAAGCTGATTGTCCAGGTAAGCCACGCTGTCAGTCATTCGGTCCCACAAGGATGTGCTTAGTATCGCTTGCTGTGCGTTTTTCACAGCAGTTCTGACACAAGGAGAATAGGACATTGGGATTGAAACTGGTGCCCCACACCAGCACAGTGCTGGTCTCCAGTCCAGTGGCACACACTGGAATGTTTTAGGTAACTGAAAACCTCGTCCCTTTTCCCCTGCAGCTGGCTTCTGCTCAATGCAGCAGGGATCCTTTCATCCCCAAATCACCACGCAATTTACTTGCATTCAGAAAATGCAAACTGAGTTGTAGGCTCAGGGTACAGAAGGTGCCAGGATTGAGGGCAGGGAGTTTCACATCTCCATTTTATTCCTGTTCTGCTGTAGGATTGCAAACGAGCCACTTTCCCTTCCCTATCACCTCTCAGGCCTTGTTTTCTCAGTCTAGACCGTGAAACAGTGAGGGGCGGGTATGGTCTCTTACAGTCCTGAGAAGGCAGCTTAAGAGCTGGTCAAGATTTACGAATGAGCTGAAGGTGTGATTTCATTCTGCTGCTGGTGGACACTAAATGTGACTTTACTCAAAGCTGGGTGAATCAAACTACTGTCAGTCAGCTCAGGCTCTCCCCGCTGCACACACTTGCTCATCACCCGACGGTTCTTTGTAGGGTATTGTTTGCAGTTAATCGTATCCTCATTGTTTCTAAGGAGGGATCATTGCACTGCCAATGGATCCAGACAGCAACAGTAGGTCTCCATTGGGCATTTGTGGTATGATTGTGAGGGATTTCTCTTGCGTGTAGCAGAGGATCTGTGGTGGAACCTTCTCGTACACGGCTTGTGGGGGCTCTAGGTTAAATATCAGGGGTAAGATAAAGAATAGGCATGGTTAACTCACGTTTGGGAGGCACAACACCTCCTGCTTTGTGCTGCACTACTGCAGGTTGGTGGGGGAGGCAGAGGAAAGGGGCTGGCTGCTTCTGCAAGAGAGAGACTTGGGTTGCAATTGAGGCTTACAAATCTCACGTTGTTGGCTGCTGTTCCTGGTAGGTTCCTGGGTTAGGTTACCAGTTTTGGGTTGCCTGTCTGTTGAGTTTTGTGAAAGGCAAAAACTGTTCTGTGCATATTACAGAAACTTGTTTTGGAAGAGTGGTTCTCCCGTGTAAGGATGTGGAAACTGATAAGTAGGAAAAGTTTAACGTTTTTCCCATTAAAAATAAAATCCTATTCAATTGTACCAGATAGTACAATAACACAGTAATCAAACACTTCAAATCAAACAAATACTTCTCATTTCTGGGTTTAAAATAGATCAATAATAATAAAGGTACAGGAGAGCTGCAGTACTAAACCCTGAGGTTAGCCTGGCTCCAAACAGGGGCTCTGATGGTGCAGTGTGACCTCTTTTGCTTGCACAGTGCTCCGTCCTGTCCACATCTGGGCTGGTGTCTGTCCGTTGTTCTTCATGCTGAGAGCAGGTTCAGAAGATGTATAAAATCACAGCTACATGTGCAGCACTTGTGACATGACAGCTCTCCCTCTGCCACTCTGTGGTGTCTTTTCAGCTTTAAAGCTGTAAGATATTTCAAGTTTCCTGTGTATTGGTGAATGGATTTCGGTTTTCTTTCCTTAATTAGAGCCTGGTCTGGCACTGGTGGAATGATGCTCCGTGCTATTGTTTGCATTGGTTGAATTAACTGTTCAGTACAGGTGGCAGAAGGGGAGGTGCACATTTTTGCATTCAGAGGTGTGTGGTTTTGCATTCGAATTGAGGAAAAAATATTTGCATGCGTCTCTCTGGCATTTTGTGACTTTCTGCACCACAGCAGCCATACAGCAGTCAGCATGGCCAGGTCTGGAACCCCTCTTGCCTGCCGTATCTGCAGTCAAACTGGTATCCCTCAAAAGCATATCAGTCTGTAGTGGTTACAGCCATCAAGTTTTTGTCCCCCTTCTTCTTTCCCCTCTTTCCCTGGGGCTGTTGAGTTTCTTCCTTCCATTACCTGAGATATCTAAATGTAGGCAAGCAGGTCCACAGCTTGGACAACTCCAACCTGCTTCCTGCCTAATTTAAGGAAGAGGGGGAGGGGGGACAAAAGTCCTTGCAGCAGAGGATCTGTAACAGTGAACAGAGATCTCTGTCCCAGTCTGAGAACAATTAGTCATCAAGATCTGTCTGCTAGCCTGCAGTGTCTCACCACACCACGAACAGGAAGAAGTCATACAGCAATTCAGCAGCCTGGGGGCAGGGATGTCAGGGTGGCAACCTGCTGCCCCTGGGTCAGTGTAGCTGCTCCCTGCCCATCTTTGGGAAGAACCCCTAGGGTGCTTTGTAGAGACAGATAGGAATTTCCCTTGCTCAAATGCGGAGGTATAGTTAATGCAGAATTGTTGGAAGTTTGGAAACTGGATGAGCATATTCGTAACTGTGCAGAGAGTGCTGGAGTAGCAAAGGAGCCCTTGGAAATGACGAGACCAAACTGACACCCAGCTCAGACACTCTAAAATAGGCATCAGTGGTCAGTTCTGGCCATCCAGATTCATTGAAGGTAATACTTCCTACCCCATGAGTCACAATGTCTCACGTATATCTCGAGCTAATTGTGCCAGTGGGACCCTCATCACTTCTCAACCTGAATTCCTTGGCAACTTAGCATCTCAACCAAGGAGAGTGCTACTGATCCCATGTTCCTAACAGGAAATTAAGTTCCAGTCTGTTAAGGAGGATTGGGCCATCAAAACTGATTTTAAACAGTGTCCTCTGCTGGCTTTCCTAGGTCCAGGAGGTGCATCAGCATTCCCTCTTTCAGCTGTGTGTTCAAAGCTGCATGTAGTGAAAGCTGACTTTATCGCTCTGTGGTCAGTGAGGAAGAAATAGGTTTCTGCCCTGTGTGGGCTGAATTGTCCTCAGCAGGTCATCTCTTTCTCTCGGCTTAAGAGAGAGAGGCTCTTCGGCTGCGAGCCCCACGATGGGCTGAGGTTGGGTCAGCTCACTCCTGTATGGTGTGGGAGGGCACTGAAGTCAAAGGCTGCCATTGGAAAATTACTACTTCTGCCTGATGCTTTACTCTGCACTGCTGTTAGATACTATAATTGTAAAGGGCCATTGGCAGAAGCGTAACCTTCATCCTAAGCGAGGAGAGAGCTATAACTGGCAAAGATCCTTATGAAAAGCAGCTACAGTGAGTGGTGTGAGAAGGGAGCTGGGGCTGGCTGGCAGGTGGACATGGGTTGGCACAGGGCACCGTGGGAGCATCGCTGAAGCACGTGGAGTTTGGGCCCTCTGGATTTCTGCTCCATCACTAGGTGATGAGATGGCGTTACCTGGTGGCAGCTCAGTGATCAGTCGGACGGATTGCATCTTGGTTTGTGCTCACATGTAACATCGCACTTGCTGGGCCAGGTCTGCAGGATCAGGTACTTACCTTGCAACACTCGGTGGGAAGGTTGGGGTGAGGATATCCTGGTGCACAGATGGCAACAATGCTAAAATAGGCTGCCACCAGAGACCTTGCTAAGGCAGGAGAGGCAGCCTGCTAGCTAAAGGAGCAGCTCTGGTCCCCTTGTTTCTTTTTTATTTTTGCCAGCTACAGGGCTTGGCAGTTTCCATGGAATACTTTGATGTCAGAAGGAGCCATAGCAAGCCGCTGTCTTCTCACATTGTGTAAGAGAAACACTCCTTTTCACTGCCTGTTTCTTTCCACCTCACCTTCCCACAGTGCCATAGGTTCCCAGCTCCCTGGCAGTGGGGATGCCCGCATCTTCCTGCACTCTGCTTTGTGTGTAAATGTGGAGATGTTTGTGGTACAGCTCTGGTGCCAGCTCGGCATTTTGTGTTCATTTCTGCTGCAGAGGTTTTCTGTACCATACTTAGTGCTTGCTGCAAAGGGAGGACCTGGCCCTGTTTGCTTGTCGATTTTGCTGACTTCAGTGAAAACAATAGGTGCCCCAGCAGCGCTGCTTCACACCGAGTGATCATCAAGCTTTCTTTTTTCTTTTTTTCTTTGCTGTAAATGTTCTCAGTGCTAAGAGGAGACTGTGTGCAACAGGAAACGAGCAGTGCAGTGCAAGCAGTGCGAGGCAGCCCAGGGCTGTGACTCACTGCCTCACTGCACAACTGACACTGAAGCCGTAGGTTACCACTGTCCTTGCAGCCTGGGCTCCCAGAAAGCAGGAGGGCCAATAAAGGGTTTCCTGTTAAACCCTCTCTCTCCAGCCCACCTCTAGAAACACGTTCTGGGGAAAATGCTTGAATGTGCATTCTGATGGTGTGGGGGTTGGACAGATATGCTACAAAGACCGAAATCCTCTGTCCCACACAGGCACAGGACACGCAGTGTGAGGGCTGCCAGTCTGCAGGGCTGTCCTGGCCTCTGGGGGGGAATTTGTCCTGGATTCTGTGTATGAGTCCTGCAGGGTGGAGCTCGGTGTAGGAGCTCCATCCGGCACGCTAACCTGCTCTCTGCAAGCAGACGTTCACACAGCTGCCCATCCTGCCAGCACAATCTGATAAGAGCATGAGTTGAGGTCAGTTCCTGGTGTCACCGCTGTTGTCACTAACGTCAGAAGCAGTTGTGGCTGTTGCGGCACGTGCAGCACAGCTCTCCTGCAGGGCTCTTGCAGAGAGGGCCGATGCTTTGGGGGTTTTTGTCCCTTTCTTTGATCCTGTGCTGTAAATTGGTGTGCTGCTCTGACACCTGAGGCCAAGAAAGGGTTTTCTGTGGTGAGGATTTTGTGGTTTGCTTTGGAGTTTGTTCATCTGTCTGTATCTGATCAAAACCCGTCTACTTGGAAACTGTACTTGAGCCGGTTTGAGTGGGAGATAATGCAAAGCATGATCCTTTGGGTGAAGGGAGCACCTTTGCAACTCTGCAACCTCTTAGAGCTTCTGCTGCCAGCTGTGTATCATACATATTCTTTCCAGTACTAGAGGGAAGCTTATAAGCAGGAGGGAGACTGGCTTTTTACACAGTCTGATAGTGATAGGACAAGGGGGAATGGCTTTAAACTAAAAGAGGGGAGATTTAGATTAGATGTGAGGAGGAAATGCTAATAAAGCATAATAAAGAGTGGTGGGGCCCTGGCACTGCTGCCCAGAGAAGTGTGGGTGCCCCATCCCTGGAGGTGCTCAGGGCCAGGCTGGATGGGGCCCCAGGCATCCTGAGCTGGGGGGGGCAATGGCAAAGGCTGGGGCTGGGTGATCTTTGAGAGCCCTTCCAGCTCAACCATTCTGTGATTCTACTTGTAGAAGACCTCACTCTGCACTTACTCAAATTGATGTCCAAGTTTTATGAGTTCCACTAAGGAAAGGCACCAGTCTGCCTACAGGCAGCAGATGTTAAGACTTTTGCTTGCATAGAAACAAGGGACAAGTGGACAACCAAAAAATAATTAGGAACAAGATCTTGAAACGCAAGGAAACGCATTTCTACTGTGCTCAAGTATGTAATTTAATGATGTTAATCTGTGTTTTATTGTTGAAAACGGTATAATTCCAATCTGAATATGTTCCAACATTGATTTAAAATCAATCTGTAGAACTCTTTACGCTGTTGAAACGCAGGACTGAAATTAATTGGCAGTCGGGGCTTAGCAGAATCTGTGCTCTTTGTCTCTGCAGTGAATCTAAATCTGTTTATACAAGGAAAACGTTCTTTCCGCCGTTGCATCTGAGGTTGGAATAAACATAATGCGTTTTGCAGGTTAAAAAAAAAAAATGGAAAGAAGCAGATTTAATAAGAAAACACAAGGTATTTCCTGAAACATGCACATTCCTGCTACTGATTCCCTCGTTCTACAAAATTCTTCATACAAACAAACCATATCCAGCTTTTGTTGAGTTTGAACCCTTTCAGAACACTTCCAGTTTCCTGAAAATGTATTAAAAAAAAAAAAGAAAAAGAAAGTGAGTTCAGAGAAGATGGTTTAAATCAGGTTAAAGTTATATACCTTTTCTGCAAGCCTGAAGAAGTAAAGCCAGGTATTAGAAGCTATTCTGTAGCGTGAAATTAAACCTTTTCTCTTTTCTCATGGATGTGATTTTAGATCAATTTTAACCCAATTTGACACCGAGGAATATTGTTCATGTTTGCCACAGCCTACCCTCCAATAATCTGGCACAATCTGCTCACTCGAGAGCCTTTATCATACTGAACTGAAAACTGCAAGTAGGCATTCCCAGAGCTGCAAAGCATTGAAAGCACTGAAGGTAAAGATGAGATCTGTTAAACAAGTCATCAGTTCAGCACTTTTTGTTTTGTAATTGTTTTACCTTATTTTCCTTTCAAAATTCTTCAGCCACCCATAACCACGCACCCAGCTGCTCTTTGCTACCCCATGGGATCTTTCAGGTCCTTCTGTGAACACATGAGCACACAAACACAAGTGCTTGTGTTTGCTGTTGGCACCAAAATGGGCCCAACACTTTGACTGGGGTTTGGGAGCAAGCGGCCCATCTCCAGTGTCACACAAACATCCTCCAGCATCATATCCTCTGTAGGAAGTTCTAGGAATCTCCCTGTAGATGTTTCCATCCCAAACCAACCACTTCTGTGAGCATGTTTGAAAGGAAGGGCAGTGATGGAGTGACAGCTCTAAGAAGGTGTCCAACTTCTGCCTTCAGGTCATCACTTCTGACAGTTTTCCATCTTGTTTCTCTGCTGAAAGTCAAAGTCAGCTTCCTTCCTCCAGATCCATTGCTCTAAAGCTTTATTTTTCCAGCATGTTAAAGTAACACCCAATGAAGTTGGGATCAGAAAACCTCATGGACAAATTACAGCCATGAGCTGGCATTGCTCTGTGTCCACAGGCTGAGCCTGAACTAAAATTCCCAGGTAACTAGATCAGACCTCCTGCTCCAAACTTGGCAGGGATGTGGCAATCTGATGTAGTCAGTAGAAGGGGTGCTTTGTGACTGAATGCAAGAGAAGCCATATGCAGTGAAAGTGCTGGTTTTCACAAAGGCATTGCATAACCTTTCCAGAAGTTCGTCTTCATTGTGTGCTACATCCCTGCGCATGCAAAAATAGAAACATTGGGTTGTGTCCAATCCTAGGGAGCAGAGCTTAAAAAAATTAGCTTCACATCCAGTTTTATTCCGGAGATGCTGTTTAGGGAGAGCATAGAAGATGAAGATTTGAGGGATTCTTGTTTGCGTTTAGTTTTCTGCTGGGTTTTGTTAAATAGGAGTGCTTCCTCAGGTTAGATTCACAGAATGGTTGGGTTGGAAGGGACCTTAAAGCTCACCCACTCCCAACCCCTGCCGTGGGCAGGGTGCCCCCCACCCAAGTGCAACACTCTTTGCACATGGCCATGTTGAAGCTCACTATGTTCACATGGGTCCATTTCTCAAGCTTACCATGTCCCCCTGCATGGCATCCCTTCTTCTGCTGTATCAGCTGCTCGGCTTGGTGGCATCAGCAAACTTGCTGTGCAGTTTTGCTGCAGTGTTGCTCTGTGAAGTGTTCAGGAGTTTTGTCTTACTCACAAAATAAGTAAACGTAACAAAAGGGTAATCTCTTGAAATAAAGAACAAGTGGTCAGCCCAAATGTCACAGAAGTAGAAAACAATTGCTGTAGTTAAAAGCCTGAGAAATTTTGCTGGCAGAAGACAGGAAATTGTAACACTAAGATGTTCATGCTTATCTGTGCATCACTGTCTGTTTTTTTATTATGCAATCCCAGAAAGTGATGCAGTATGACATGGAGAATGCAGCTGTTTTACACACATGTTCTGCCTCCAATGCTTTCTTGAGCAGTGCACTGTCAAGAAATGATGTTTTTAGTGTTACTTTAGATTTTCCACTTGATATTTTATATAGTTCAGTCCTATTTAGGTACTTGATGTCTGTTGAAACTGGGATCCATTCAGCACAGAAGACAACAGGGGAGGCAGAGAGCTGATAATGGATCTTCCACTGTCTGCCCACACAACTTAAGAGGGCACTCCAAAATGTAGGAGCAATCTGTGCAGGCACAGCTGGTGTAGGTAGCTGCACGTTCAGCTGCCTCAGGGAAAAGCTGCTTCTCATAGGACTTCCAACCCTGTTTACTGTCACTTATTGCCTTCCAGTGGGGAAAAAACTGAAGCCTTCGGAAATGGTGGTTGTTAAATTTGCTGCCTTTGGGTGCCTCTTGAGAACCTTTGTTTTCAGGCTTCTTTTGGCAACCACCGGGGCTGAGATAATTACTGAAGTACCGAAAATGGAAATTTTCATTTGACCCGAAGAGCTGATGCTTTTCAGTAGAAAACCAAAAAGCATGAGGCTCGTGTTAAAATTACACAGAAGTAGTGTACTCCAAAACTTTTGCTTAAATTCTACCCACGCACTTTCAGAAGCTCTAAAAATTGCTCTGGATCCCCATGGCTCTGCAGACTTGCACCCCGTAGCTAACTTTTAACGCTGGTCCCTCCTATTCCATTGTGGAGCCATACTGTTTGCTTGCTGTTGATGTAAATCTTCCTTACTATAACACAGAAAGGCTCAGTTGCTCAGGAGGGGTCTCTTGTTAATAACGAGTTGGATATGCTGTGTTGATATAATCCCTTCTGATAGCTTGAGTTTGAATGTTTGTTTGTGTGAAGTGTGAAGGTCCACCTCAAATATGTGGTGCTGGTGTACTTTATAACTAGCTCCAGGTTGAATGGGGCTGTGAACAACCTGGGCTGAGGGAAGGCGTCCCTGCCTGTAGCAGGGGATGGAACTAGGTGATCTTAAAGTTCTCTTCCAACACAAACCATTGTATGAACTACGTGGTGTTCCTAAAAGCTTGTACCTAAATATTTTAGTTAGGTATTTGGCAGTTGCCATACTTCTTGTGTGAACTGTGGAGTGCCAGAGCAGAATGGAAAGGGGATTTGAGTATGTTACTTCTGTGAATGATGTCTTTATTCTGTGTGGGATCGTGCAGGTTCAAGTAACTTCTGTGTGTCCTTTACTTTCCAGAACTTCTAATGTGCTTTTCTTTAGGATGCAGAATTTGTACTCTGCTGAAAACTCCTTTCTCTACAGCAGACTATTTCAATTTGCAAGCATCCCAGTCCTGCCACGGGAGCATTTTCTACCTGTGAACACGACCACTGGGCTGCCAGAATGAAGCCTGGGTGGAGTCACACAGGTGAAAACTCTTGCAGGGCCAGAGGAGATCAGAAGTGGCAGATGTGACAGGATCTTTTTAAGGTTAACTCAAACTGGGCTCATGTTCCTTACGTAGAATGTGTTAAACAGTTGACACAGCATGAGCAGAATGGAAAGACTGTCTCAAGTCCTTTCTGTGAAATTATGGATAGGAAAAGATGAAATAGCTATTGCAGCCAGAATTGGATTAGGAAAAAGTTGAGGTTTTAAACTAGATTTGCACTGTGTCATTATATGTCTCCACTTAGCAATGGAGGCAAGAATGCTTACTTGCTCCTGGCTGACTTGTTTACAGCTGGCACTGAGAGGATTTATAGCTCATGCACTTGTTTCATGTGAGCAACGAAGTAGATGCTGAGCTTTAGCAAATGTGCACTAGTATGAAAGAGTGAGAATCACTTAACGTTCCCATTTTTAATGCATATAATGAGAAAGAAATTGTGATGCGGTGCCAGTAATTCATAAGCAGTATCTCCTCAGTTGGTACTGTGTATAAATAGATGGAACCCATGGTAGAGGCAATATGCAGTGATGTCTTTCCATTTCATTTTAGTAACAGAAAGACAATTATAGTATTGACAAAGCAGCAATTTTCTTTTTTTGTTTTTCCTCCTTTTAACTTAAGGTTTTTCTGTTTGTAATGTTTCAGCCAGGAACACAATCTGGAAGTAATGCACAGTTCTTAGTAAATTGCAATTCTTTGTTTCTTTCCAACAATAGTCTGCTCTTTCAGAACTTCTGAAGCTCACTTCCCCAGATTTTTTTTTTTATTATTTCTGTGTTTTCACCCAAAATCTCAAATGTAAAAGGCCACTGTAACAAAAGTGACATGAGCGAGTGAACTCAAGCATGGGGACCAGGCCATATGCAAAACAGAAAGCTGTCTCAGAGGGGACAGCAGCTGTTCACCCCCAGGCCTTTCCAGCATCACTCAGGCTTTCTGTCTCCCAGGAGCTGTGCCATTCTCCCAGAATTCATACATTTTTGGGAGCTACCTGTCAGCATCCTTGCCCAGGCTCCTCGGCTTCCTGCCCTTATCTTTTCCCTCGTGCTCAGTCCCACACCAAGAGCCCTCTCACTGATCTCTGCCCAGTGTCTGCATGCCCCTGCCAGCCCACAGGGTCCCACTACTTACCAAAGCCCCTTCCTGGCCCTCCATGTCACAGGATCCCCGCTTTGCTCAGCTGCTCACTGCTCCTCTCACTTCCCACTCCCTTCCCAGACCCATGTTCTTCCTACCACCGCATGTTACATTCAAAATAGGGTACGTTTCTGGGCGGCTTGTATTTTGGGAAGTAGCTGTTTCTCCCAGCTGTGATTCCTATCCACTGTCTCGTTCCTGTGAAATGCTCCTTACATTGCTTAGCTCGAGGTTTAATCTATAAATAAGAAGGTTGGAAAAGACTTAGAGGTCTTTTCCAATCCAGTCCAACTGCTGACCCATGAGCACCAAGCCCATAACCAACATCTCTCAGTGCCACTGTTCCTGTGGCACAGCCTTTCTTTGATGTAAACAGCTATTTTTCTTCTCTGGCACAGTAACCAAATTTCTCCTTGAGAGCCAAAAGGAAATGTTAAGATGCCATGCAGGCTTCCTCTAGCTAGCAGACAGTCCATGACAACTGTTTGCTGAAACAGGAAACCTATGAATTTATATATATATTTTTTTTCATAATGGAAAAGGAAAGAAGTTTCTGCCAGCATTTAGCAGCCAAGGAGGAGTGACCTGATTTTCAGCTTCCACTTCATTTCGTGGGTTTTAGAGCAGTTTTATAACTTTGAAACCTCACAGAAATGCCTGCGTACGGGTTTAAGTACCTGGCGTAAGGCACTCTGTTAGAAAGGACTGGACTTAAGCAATGCAAGCAGATGACCAGTTTCCTAGTTCCTCCTTGTGCCTTGGCTCAGGAAAGGAAAACACTTCCTCTTCCTTCTGAGGGCCCCAGACTTCCTGTGCCATCTATTTATACGGTTGTTGTAATGAGCCCCAGCTTAACCACTTCCTTGCCTGCCTTCGTCGAGGCTTTGCATCCTTTCAATCTGTTTTCACTTTGCCTTCACAGTCCACCTGCAGCTTCTCCTGAAGTGACATGCTGCATCTCTGCCTTTGGAGCACGGTGTTGTTCTGTTGGCAATGTGACGTGGCTTGGAGATAATGAAGAAGAATAGACCTTAGCTGGGCCCTGGTGGTCCTTTTACAGCAGATATAGAGGAAGAAAAGATGATCAGCTATAAGGAGAGCTGTCAGAAAGTTTAGGTAGATGGAAAGGGGCCACAAGATGTAACCAAAGTGCAGTGATTAAAGGCTTTAGCCATGGGACATAATACTACCAGGGAAGGTGCACAGGAGGGCTATACAGATGGCGAAGGGTCTGAGGGCAAGGTGTGTGAGGTCCCCTGGGTTGTTGGGCACAGTGTAGAGGCTGAGAACTAGAGGAGAAGAGGCCTTGCGAGGAGTCCAGCATTTTGTTCAGGCTGGATCAGGACCAGGTGCTCCCTAAGCAGCTGTGAGGGATGCCTGGGTGCTCTGCTGCATTGCCTCCAGAGGCGTGGATGCTGTCTCTGAGTAGCCTGACCTCACTATGAGTGTCTGGCAAGTTTCTTTGAGATCTGCTGCACAGCCAACCAGCCACGTCTGCCATCCTTGTGGGACCTGCCCCACTGCTCATGGCCATCTTTATACGAGAATGTAAAGCTTACGGGACTGCTCTTGTGACCTCTGCAGGCTGTCCCTTTGCTGAACTCTACCAGGACTTGTCTTCCGAGCTTTTCTCGTAAACCACATTTTCCAGTTCTTCTGCCATCTTCATCATATTTGCCTAGAGACTCTCCCTTATTTTTACATGCCTCTTAAAAGATGGTGCCCAGGCTGGGTGCAACAGCCCAGATAAGGCAGTGCAGAATACAGCAAGACAGCTTCTTCCTGGCTCTCATATGACAGTCCCATTAATAGATCTCAAAAAGACACTGACTTTTTCTGATGCAGTTCCTCACTATAAAATAGCTTCACAGCCTCTGATTCGCAGTTACCCAGATTCCTCTGTGCAATTCTGTTTTACAAGCTGTTCCCTATATTGCATATGCTCTCTCAGTGCTTCCTTTCCATATGTTGTGGCTGTCATCGGTGCAGAGCAGTGGTGCTTGTGGCCACGCTGCAGAGCGTGGTGCCATGGAGCAGAGCTCCTGGGAGCTGCATGAGCTGCTGGGAATGTGGCGTGTTGCTGTGGAGATGACACTCGCCATCCACATTTCTAATGACTTGAAACAATTCACTCTGCAATTAAAACAAGATCTATCCCGTGATAACCCTGAGGAAATAGTTACTTGCTAAATGGAGGAGAGGGGGGGGGAAGTGGATTTCATTGTTGGGTGCTGCTTGGGTGGCTCCAGATTGTTCTGTGCTGCCCCATCCTGCTCGTTTGCTTTGCATTGCCCTGTGCAGCCTCTGCTCCCCATCTCAAGCACGAGAGCAGGTTTGCATGGAGGTAAGGCTCCATGCTGCCTTGCTGCTGTCATCCTCTGTGGACAAAGTTTATGCCCAGTGTACCATCAGTCCTATTTTTGCTAACGTTCTCTACAAGCTGCTGGCCAACACAATGCTGATATCATACTACCCCCCACTGCTTTTCCTCCCTAACCTGTGTACCTTTTCTGCTAATTCCAGTCTGAAGAAAGCGCATGTCCTAATTACATGCCGCTTTGCTTTGCTCGCTGGCAGGGAAAACGATCCGACCTGCCTTTGGGCAGGCCCACCTCGCAGCCCACACGCTGGCTGCAGCCCAGCTAGGCTCTCTGCACAGCACTGATGCTGCCCAGGCACCGTGCAGCTCTGTGCTCCCAGGTGCTGGCTGGGGACACACTGCTGTGGGAGGGCCCTGTCACCCCGTGCCTTGCAGGGCTGTCAGGGGCTCACACACGTGGTACCCAAACACCTTGCAACGTGCTGAGCAATGTGACGAGCATTTGTCACGCAAGGGGAGAGGCAAGTGCAGTGTGATCTTGCTTTCACTGTCAAACCATGATCAGTTTAAGCTGTGTCTCTGAGAGAGAGACTCAAGAAGAGCTCCTTTCACAGTGCAGGCAGCAGGCAGAGGGGGTTGTCGGGTGCTCCCGTGCCAGAGGGGCACAGCCCTTCCCGCGTGCTTCCTCCACGGAGGTCCTTGCAAATAATAACAATTATAATACAAAAGAAAGCGAGTGGGAACAATCCAGTGATCTTTGCTCTCAGATTCCTGCGGTGCGTGGCATGGCTGTGCTGCTGCTGCTGGGCTGGGATGGCACAGGTCCCCGCTGTCCCTGTGAGAGGAGATGGAAGGGTTCATGGTGGTGGCTGGAGCTTGCCCAAGCAGCCAGAAATGAGGGGGAACCTCTCTGCACGTGTGTCCCTGCATGTGAGCTGGGGTTTGTGGCCTGCCTGGGGGAACCTGGGCTGGACCACAGGCATTGGTTCACCCCTGAAATGCAAGGCAGCGAGTTAGAGGAAGGAGGTCCTATGCAAAATACTGCTTCTTCTGGTTACCGCAGAGACCAGGATGGTTTCAGAGGCTGAACTGTCCTCGGCAGCAAAAAGTGCTAATTCAGCCTTTCTTCTCCCTTCCAGTGAGCCTGGAGAGAGCTGCACAGGGCACGCTGTGCCTTGCAGGCACCCCTGGCAGCATTGGGACAGGAGGGACGTGGAGTGGGAGTGGGGTGCTCTCCCCATCCATCCCCACCCAGGGAAGCAGGCAGGCAGCGAGGTCTTTGGAAAGAGGAGTAGGAGTGTGAAGACAAGTTTGGAAAGAGGAGGAGCGGGGGCAGGGTGCAGGAGTTTGAGAGGTGGGGGAGAGCTCAGACAGCACAGCTTTCCTCCTGCAAAGATGCATGTGGCAAACCCTGGCTCTCTTTGCTCTCAACGTGCTTTAGGCTGCGAAGGACCTAATGCCCTTTTCCAGGCGCCCTTTGGGGCAGCTCGGGGCAAAACTGAAACAGAATCCAGTGTTTGCCTATGTGCTGCCTTAATGCTGAACTGTCTAGCACATGAGAATAATACATCTTAACAACTGCAGGAACACCTGGGAGACAGAGCAGGAGGCTGTGCAGGCACAGCTCTAAAGCATCGTGTGCATTTGTTATGGAAATGCTTCTTGCTGTGCCTTTAGAGACATGCAGGTGTTGTCAGAAAAGAGAGGTGTTTTGAGTACAGGCTTTGAGGGCGCTGAGGGCTTCAGACACGGCTGTGCATTGAAAGCTTTGTCCTAATTTCTGGTCTGAGATTTTTCTCTGTGGGAAGGACTAAAAAGGAATGCTGCTATTGTTGCTAGGACTCACTGGAGACGTTTTTTTTTTTCTTCCTGTGTTCAGCTCACTTATGAGATATGCCGATGTTTCTCCTCTTATTTTTAATACTTAACTAACTTTAAAGAAAAACGTTCACAGACAACGAGAGATTGGGCAAACCCAAACAACAGGTCAAGGAGCTTACTTGAAGATGGATTCGAGCTTTGTTTTTGCAAAGCTCACAGCAACTTCAGATGTATGGATGCAATTGCTCTGAAACTTCACCTGCGAAGAGGTCTAAGCCTTGTCTCTGTCTTTGCTCTCTGCAAGTATTATCCCTGTCTTGAGATCAGTGCTAGAAACAGGTTTGGTAATAGTTAGAATGCAGCTGGCAAGCGCAGCGTCGTTCTGATGCATTCAGTTCTCACTGTGTCCTCAGCTTCCTAGATCTTCACCCGAGCTTTTTTGACACGGCAGTGCCAAAACTACACTTGAATGTAGCTTCGAGCCTTTGAATCTGGAAGAGACAGGATGCCAGCATCTAGATTTAGATGTGTTTATCGTGCCATCTCACAGGAAAATACTGCCTGCACGTCACAAAGTGCTGCATAGTCCGGGGGGTTGTGCTCGGTGGAAGAGGGAATGCAAAAATTGATCTGGGAGAATTCATTGTTTTTAAGGAATCCCTCTGCTTTGAAGCCAAGCATCCCGAATGAAGGGAGAGAGCTCTTCCATTTGGCTTCACTGAGCCTTTGGGGCTGCCATTTTCACTGATGCTGGCTGGAATGTGTGTGCATTTCTGTTTCTGTTTGTACTGCAGAAGTCGTTCTGCACAGAGCCAGTGGTCAGAAGTGCGGGGAGAGCTGGGGTGCCTTTCTCTGGACAGCAGCCGTGGGTTTTTCTCTCCCTATGACTTTTCTCCTGTGAAGAGCAGCACTTCAGCACTGGGAAATCCCAGGCCATGGCAGCGTCTGTGTTCTGTTTCAGGCATCAGAGGGAGTTCCTGTGAAGTACTTTGATAACTTGGAGGAACTGATAGAATTTTACAAGAAGGAGAACATGGGTCTGGTGTGGCACCTCAAGTACCCAGTGCCGCGAGAAGAGGAGGAGGCTGCCGACGAACCAGAGGAGGATGCTGGTAAGAGACCCACGCTGTCGCTGGCTGAGGCCCAGCCCTGACACTTTCTCTAGTCTAGCTTTGCACAGAGGCAGATGCACAATGAAGAGGTGTGACGGGCATCATCCCATCTATTATAAATGAAATGTCACTTGGATCATTCCTGGGATTTCCTGGGTCATTCCTTGGATGTGTTGTTGTTTTCCATATCCCAGGGGCAGGTTGTGCCCACAGAGCCATCCTTCCTGTCCTTTCTGTTGTCCTTCTGGAAATGATGTGCACCACAACAAAACTTGTCTGACAGACGCAGTCCCTGTTGACAGGCAATCTGCACTAAAGCAGATTGATGTGCCTGCATTCGTTCATACAAACCAGTGCTTCTCTGGAGCTGGAAAATTTTGCCTTGGATATCTTATGAAGAAACAGAACAAAATTTTGCAAAGCTGCTCAGGAAAGATGTTCCTGTTTTTTTTGGCCAGCTGCACTAAATCTCCTGCTCTCAGAGCGGGGGAGGGAACTGCAGCAAAAATAATACAGAGAGGCAAGCAGCAGGGAATGAAGTTCTAGCCAAGACTAAGCCTTTAGATGAAGAGATATTGGCACTTGGGCTGGGCCGCTTATGGGCAGATTTTAATTTTGTAAGACCCTTCGGTGCCATCCTTCTGGAACCATGTAGGGCTCCCAGATGTCAGTCCATCTCACGCACAGAGTTGCAGAGATGCCTCTGCCTGCAGATAGCTGAGCACTTATTGCTGTGGTGGCTCTGCACAGGAGCAATGGGTCAGTTGTTTGATGCCGTGGAGGTTTTTAATGATGACAATCCCACTGTTAGGAAGTAACCAAACTAAAGCTGACATCTCAACCAGCTACGTGTGGCAGGCATAACAAAGTGCTGGAATAGTAGGTGTGAAAAGAAAAGCAACCATGGTTGGGATAAAAGGAGGGAAACCCACTCCTCTCCCAGGAGATGGAGGAGTAGTGTGCTGAGCAGCAGGATGACAGCAATGTGAGGGAGCAGGACAATGCTCTGCACTTTGCACTTGATGACTGCAGGGCAAAGCAGAGTACTCAGCCCCTTTGTATTGGATTACATTTCCTCCATACATTTGCCTACTTTAGCTGTCCACTTCTTCCCGTTAGCAGCTTTGGTGCTCACTCCATCATGCCCATTCTGCCCCAGCAGCACACCTCCATGATAACGGTAACAGTGGCGATGGATGGGTACAGCTGTGTTGTTTAAGCATGATGTTCAAAATAACTAATTAGCCTTCATAGCTGCTCTGCAGTTGGGACAGTCACAGTGAGGCTGGGGCAGTGGATGAGGCGACACTGCGAGGCAGAGCATGTGCTGGCTGTGCATGAGGTCCAAGCCTGGTGGCTCAATGGTGTTGGCCTCACATCACTGACACCCCTGAGAACAGGACTGGGCCAGTATTGAGCCCCAAGCTTTCCAGCTGTGAAACTGGAGGCCTTTCAGAAGGGATGGTTTCTGTAGTGACTGCCAGTGTGAAGCAGACTCTGCCCTCCCGGTGGGCATGGGGACAAGGTTGCATTGCTGTGTTGGGATGACTGTGCTTGTCCCTTCCTCCTGGCAGACCAGGTACCCACGCCTCCCATCCTGCCCCCACGCAACATCCTCATGGCATTGCCAGGCAGCGAGACGAAGGACGTGTCTTCTCTCCCTGAAAACTCCAGGGTGGCAGATGTCAACAAGCTGTCCCTTTCTGACACACTACTCCAGCGGCTGCAGTACCAGGACACAAGCAGGTGAGGCTGGCCAGCCACAGGGCAGCAGAACCAGCGCTCAGTCCAGCTCTGAGCTCTGACCCTCTCTGGGGCAGCTGGGGACCTATTCCAAACTGCTCTTCATGTATACTACCAAACAGAGGACAGAGAGATGTGGTGTGTTGCCCACGCCTTAAGGTCATCTAGAAAAAATACTTTGAAATCAGCAGTAGACTCTGTCCACTGATGTGTCGCTTTTGAATATAAACCATGGTAATATCTTAGGGAACTTGATGCCATAGCCATGTGCCTAAGCTACAGATTGTATCGGAAACCACCAGCCAGTCCTCAAAAAGAATAAGCTGGTGTGTGGATTTCCAGGTACTCAGTGCTGACTTACTCCAGCTACAGGTCTGACTCACATTGTCCTGCGTGCTGTGTCAAACCTGGCCATCCACTGAAGCTTTAGAGGAAGCTGTGTGACATCTGATGGTCAGATCTGCAAAATTTTTAAGGAATAAATACATCAGAAGGCATGCCTGTGGGCAGGGCAGTGCGAGGCTGAGCGAGCTGAGTGCGTGGCAGCACCGGCCCTGTCACAATCACCCAGCAGCAGCTGGCTGACTGGGAGAAACCCAGTTTTGGTTGGCTGCCTGCATCATATCATCTGCTGAGCAGCCAGCTGGGACTTTCTGCTTTTGTCAGGGCACGGGACAGCACGTACAGAGAGCTTGGACTTGCTGGAGTCCACAGAGGCAGGGAGGAGGGGAGCATCCTGCTCAGCTCTGCGGTCTCAGCACCTCTTAAGATTGTTTTGGACTGTTTGGAATAAAACCTTCCAAGAGGGATGATGTAAAAGGGGGTCTTCATCTCTTCATTACATTGCTGTTAGCTGTCTCACAGCAGCCCGGTTTCACCTGCCTGCTGTCTGCCTGTGGCTCTGGCAAAGCTCCCCTGGTGCAGGAGCTCAATACTGGGTGGTGATGGGCAGAGAGCAGAGCATGGCAGCACCTTCTGATGGTGGGAGATCCATAGTCCAATTTAGAGAACTGCATATTTACACTGAAATCCAATGCAAGCTGCCCCCATCTGCTTTATTAAAAAAGCAACACTAAATCTGCCAAATATTTGGGAGCAGAGAGCTGGCTTTTGACTTGCACGTCTCTTTCACAGTGTCTCTGACGAGCACCTTAAACTCATCCAGGATTACCTGCGAGTTCACATCATCAGTGACTTAGAGATGGTTCAGACCGGTTCGAGCAATCTTCCCCAGCTGAAGAAGCTGCTGACACTTCTTTGCAAAGGGCTCTTCAGGTAATTACAGGCTGATTTTCAGAAATAACAGTTTATTCTAATGTAGGTGCCACACGCATTCAAAACCTGCATTTCTGGCACAGTGAGTCTCCTTATCCTCAGAATCATTACGTGTGGATCTCATGACCTGTAATTCCGGTCCAAAGATGTGAAGTCTGTTTAAAAGGCACAGCTATGAGAGTGAAGCTCACCTGTAGGCGGTTTCAGTCAGTGGAGGTGGGTTTTTTTGTTATTTTGTTTAGAGAGAAAACAAAGCAAAAAAATGCACTAGAACCGATTAACGACATAATTTGGTAATGCATAAATGACACCCACAGAATTGCCAAGCAGAAATTCTTTCTGGAAATAAACACATATTGGCGTTTAGCTGTGTTTGAAGTGCTGATTTCCCTTCCCACGAAAGCACTCTGAACCAAGAACAGTCCCACTGATGTCAGTGAAGTCCAGCTCAGATGTAAAGAGAAACAAGCCCAGGCTCTACAAATCTACCTTTCCTATTTATAGCCCTTCCAGGTCCCACATAGGAGAACTCCAATAGGGAACTAAAACCTTTTGGAGCTCCCTGTGTTTTCTGTTGTGGAAAGATGTGATTTCCCCTCTGTGCCGCCCGTAAGCAAACAGGGTTGGCACACAGTGATGCAAAGATATTAAAGGTCTGCCATGCTGTGGCAGAGGGCTCACTTCCACATATGTGTCTGTTGCTCACGGTATCTTCCTCTCCAAGGCGTTAAGAAGTGAGGCTGCTGGTGGTATTTCTTCTCCACACCCACAGAGGGGGAGACCCAGGTGGCTAGCTAAGAATAAATCTGTACGATGGAAACCAAAATCTAATGAAATCACAAGTGAGAGTTTTGTGTTACCAAAATACCTCCAGTGCTGCTGTTCTGCTGATGGCTGGCTTTTTCCATTCCCAACTTCTTATTCTTTTTGACCTCAGCTGGGTTTCATAACCCTGTTCCTCATAAATGTGTGCGGGATGGTGAGAAAGAAATAGAAGCAGCCGGTCTGCAGTCCTCTCAATTGCCAGGACAGCTTTTCCATTTCTGGATCTTCTGTAGGGCTTCTCGGTGACGGGGCTTTGGGAAGCATCATCCTCAAACAGACCGGGGACAGTTCTACAGATGGAGCTCAGGGGCTCAGCACCTCACAAGACACAGCAAAGGACAAGCAGTATTTCCCCCCCCAGCTCTGCCTGATTTCTGTCACACACAGCTGCCTTCTCTGCTTCCTTTCCCATGAAGGCCTGCCATGTACAGCGCTCTCGGAGGAGCCATCTCTCTGAGGAACCCCTCCTTGCTCTTCCAATTGTGAATCCATCCCACCCAGCCAAACTGCTTGGTTGGCTTGAGTTGTCCAGTTGTCATGCTTGGGTATCTCACCGTTTTCTGCAGAATCTCTGAGGTTGCTGGGGTTTTATGTTCCTTCCCTCATCAGCCTTCAGAACCACTGTTCAATCAGTGGCATTACCCAAATTCAGTTTTTGTTGATCTCAGCTTTCTCCAGGGATTGCAGCTAGAGCTATCAGTAACTCCTATATCTCTGGGCTGTGCCCTCTTTTCCCTTAATAATGTTCAGTTTCATTATTTTCACAATAGTTAGGACTAGCTTGAAAAAAAAAACACAAAAAACACAACAATTTTCACAACTCAAGCGCTTTCTCCAAAGTTTAAGCTGCTTTCCCTTTCCTGGTGCTGCTGGGCCAGGCTGATTTGTTGTGAATCTTTTTCTGGCAATGCTGTATTCTGGTCTCTTCCAGCTTCCCAAAGCCCAGCACACAAAACCTGCACACAGTCAGGTTACAGCAGACCAGGGATGCTCTGTTTTTTACCTCACTGGGTATTGTCCATGTGGAGCAATTAAGACAGCTTTTCGAGCACTTGTCGTACCAGCATTGGTACAGTTGTTCTGTGGACACACAGACTTCTGGCACCCCAATAAAGATGACGACGTGTATTTCCTTTACACTATCAAGAGCAGAAAACAAAAGTGCCACTCAAACCACTTTGTGGTTTTAAGTTGGAACGCCTGCAGAGGCTCTTCCCCAGCCCGACAGCCATGCAATGCACCGTGCTGTACAGTAAACAGAGGGCAATTTTTCCCATGAGAAATCTTTGCTAAACTGGATTGAGCGACTGCTGCTCTCTGTTTTTGAGAGATGGGCCCTATGTCCTGGCCTCTGGGTCTCACTACGTATCCTGTCTTTCTTTGCAAACTGAACTTAACCTAAAGCTCCAGCAACTGCCTGCTGCCTCGTGAGCCTGACTCTGTGGCCACAGAAATCGATGGGAATTGTGGGTTAGAGCCAGAGCCATTGGCAGTGCTGTGGGCTCCAGCTGATCCAAAGCTGAATATTGGTGTTGCAGGACTCGTTTTAGCAAATTCACATTCCTAAGTGTGTCTTCTTTGCGCCCTGTGGCATAGTCTTCCCAGCTGAAGTTGAGTGCTTAGAAGGCAGTCAGTCATCCATGGCTCAGCCCCTCGACAGATATCTCATCTGCAGGCAGGCAGACGTACTTTCACTTTGGAGCACTTTCCCCAACAAACACGGAGTAAAATCCGGTCTATGCAGATTTAGGAAAGTGAGGGAAATCATTAATATCCACAGTTGACTGGGCTTGGTGAAGGCATCCCAGCACTGCTCCCACCGTCCCCTTCCTTTTGACCTGCACTCCCTGCGTGCTTTTTCCGTGATAAGTCTTGTCATTATCGGACCGCAGCTTCTGTGCCAAGTTCATACAACAGCACTTTGACAAATGAGCATCCTGTGGAATACAGCTGGGAAACGCTGAAGGGATCTCACTGTAACCCCACAAGAGGATCCCGTCCAAGAGATTAAAGGCTGGCTCTTCCCCTCGCCGCCCTGCCCAGCCTCTCTGTGTCATGTGAGCTAAAAAAGCTGAAAAAATGAGTTTCCTCTTCACCAATGTCCTCTGCAAGGGCTCTGATACACTGAGCTTCTCCTGCTGGGACATCTACAGGCTCCAAACATGGCTGGGCTTTGAGGTTTTGGAGTGCAACGTGGAAATGTTGTGTAAAATGCTGATTGTCCTCTGGTTTGGCTCAGACTGGGACATCTTTCCAGAGAGACATGAGAAGTTTCCATCTCTGCAGTTAAACCAGAGGAACAGCCCACACCCAGCTCTGGCAAGGCAGATTTAGATGCCGGACTGCAGTCAGACTTCATTGGCAGTATCACTGGGGCAGCCAAAAAGGGCTCTCATCACCCATCCCACCAACGGAGCAGGCAGTGAGCGGGGAGAGAGGAACCTGGCAGCTGCTGAGAGCAGCCCTGGTGTGAGCATGTGCCTGTGCAGCTCTGTGCAATGAAACCAGTGCTATCTGAGCCAGAGACCTGACTGCAGCCTTTGGCCTCTGCCACCTCTCTGTTCCCAGTGAAGCCTCCCGCACCCTCCCGTCCCTGGAGTCCATCCAGAAGGTGTTTGAGCAGCAGCTGCACCCTGGCATCCATCAGCGCCCGCAGGTGAGCTGGCTGGAGGGTGGGAGATGAGAACAGGGGAGGATAGCTGGCTGGCCCCGGGGAAAGGGAGGGCTCCGATTTCCCAGCAACTCTTTGGTGGGTTTCAGGTGATGGATGTAAGGCAGAGGGCACACGGTGAGTTGCACCCCACAGGTTCACTTATCCCATGGCCTCCTCTTGTTTCTTTGTTTGTTTCTGTGTTGTGGTTATCAGATGCTTGGTGAAGCCAGTCCAGTCAATATCGTCCTGAAACTCAATCAGCTGATTTCACTGCTGTCTTCCATTGAAGAAAAGGTAGAGTTTTTATGGCTATTTTACACTATTCTCTTGTCAGCTGTTGCCTCTGCTTATGCATCTCGCATGTCTCTGGCTCAACATCAGTGCAATCCTCTGCCACAGTCTCTGCTCCGACTTCCTTACCCTTGGTGTAGTGTACAACTCAGTCACACTGCTTCTTCTCCAGGTGAAAACACTGTTGATTGAAGGTCCTGATTCAACACACCGGCGTTCCCTCATCCCCCCTGTAACTTTTGAGGTAAGCATTCTTCTTTTCACAGTGCTGACCGGAATGTGGAGAGACAGCCATGCAGATTTATGTCAGTATCTCAGTTCTGTGCTGTGCTGCCTCAGAGATAACACAGCTATTCCTGGATGTTGTTTAGCACCATGCAAGTGCTTAAGAGATGACTAGTGGGATTGGCATAATGATGTACATGACTGTGAATTCAGGCAAATGTTGCATTTTGTAATACGCGAGACTGGAGTGTGTAAGATAGCTTATGACAAATATCTCTGTTTCCTGATAGGTGAAAGCTGACTCTCTGGGAATATTCTCAAAAATACATCTCAAGGTTGACGTGGAAATGGGAAAACTGGTTATCAAGAGAGCTAAGGATGGTCCAGAAGACAAATTTTACACCCATAAGAAAAGTAAGATACTTAAGGTCACACATGTGGGACTAGATGCTTGATCCCATGGATGATGGAGGATGGGCAGGAAGATAGGAATGGCTGCCTGGCCCTGGGTGCTGTGTGAACTCTGCCTGTCCCCAGAGCAGCCTGCAGACAGCAGGGACTCAGTAGTGGCAATCTGTCAATTTAAAGGGCAATCTGCCTGGTCCAAAAGAAGACAGCAAGAGCAGGTTTTGATGGAAGACTGATTGCCCTTAGAGCTGGTTGCAACAGGACAATTTTCTACTGAAAAGCACTATTGCTGGAAAGAAACATGCTGCATGAGCGTGTTGACTCCTGTGATAATTTCTGATGGTAAAAAGACAGGTACTCAGTTTCAGTACCACAATACAGTGCATTTTCCCTTGATTTTTGTTTTTATATGTGAATCAATATCTCTACCGATGAGCAATGCTAGCTTAGCCTGTGAAGGCCCAAGTCAAACAACTTCCTTGTGCCTCTGATGTTTCTAGACAGACAGCTCTTTGAAGACTCCTATCGATTTTTTTGTCGTACCCCACACTTCCCTGAACAGCACTGCCAAAACCAGTAGGATTTATCAAAGAGAAAACTATGCCCTTGGGCTCTCCCCTCTGTAGAAAATCTCTCTGTTGCTGGCAATGACTGACAAGATTAGCTTTCATGTACAGTTTTCTCCAGCTCGTGTTCATAATTACCTAGTTGCTATTTTAGATGGGGATTATTCGCCTTTACCATCAGATGGGATTCTACCTCCTTGTTGCCAGATGGGGAAAGAATATATGTAGGCAGAGAGATTGTCTGCAGGAGGCCAAGGCTTCACAGGGCTCAGTATGGACAAGAGCTCCAGACAGGAGGAATCTGGGGGCTCCACTTCAAGGGCAAGGTCCTTCCCTGTAGGGAACAGGATTAAGCAACACTGCAGTGTAGTTAGGCAGGACAAAGCCAGCCCTAGACATGAACGACCAACCTGAGTCTGGGTCTGAGTCTTAATTTTGGTGGGATTCTAGCTTCAGTGACCACAGCTCATGCCACCCAGTCTCTGTTTAGTCTTGCAGCTTATCAAGTCTCAGAAGTTCCCTAACAAACTGGTCATCGTGCTGGAAACAGAAAAAGAAAAAACACAGCGGAAGGAATACGTATTTTCTGATTCCAAGGTAAATACACGGTGTTTCCTTCTTGCCAGCCTGGATCAGGTCTGTGGGGGGAAAGGTACAAAGGGCATTCTTACCAGTAAAAGAAACTGCTGAAGGATGAAGCTGGCTTGGAAAAAATGAAATTTCTTCTTCTGGACACATACAAAAAATGGAAAAATGGACACTACAGGGAGGCAGTGGGGATGGCAAACATGCCTTGGTGATGTCACTGAGGCAGGAGCAGAACAGAGCATCAGCAGGCAAAGGAGAGTCTGACTTTCTGCAGCTGCAGTAAGGTTTCTGAAAGCAAACAAGGGGGAAGGCTAGGATTCCTTCTGGCCAGCTCAGCACTCCTTCAAGTAATGAACAAGCTAAGAGCCTAAGAAAGCACCACAGGAAGGACAGGATCTTTAAAGGTTTCGGGATGGTGGGGAGGTAATCTGCCCTTCTGCTGGGAGTTTCCTGGCTCAGATGGTTTCTCAAGAGGTTGTATTCTTGGAGTTACGCATCCCATTAATTGTCTGTGCTTCTCCCTGTCTAGAAGAGAGAAGGGTTCTGCCAGCTTCTGCAGCAGATGAAGAATAAACACTCTGAGCAGCCAGAGCCTGATATGATCACTGTCTTCATTGGCACCTGGAACATGGGTATGGGCTCCCTTCTGGCATGAGTGCTCCTTCAGACTTTTACCAAAATGCACCGTGCTCTCCTGCCATGATAAGTCCAGATACTGTGTTCGGCAGCAGATCCATACACCAGGGTCTTCCAGTGAGACAGAAAGAGGGGAAGCTTATCTCTAGGCTTGTTTTTGTGTGTGGTTTGACACTTTCCATGGTTCGAGTCACACAATTATACAGCTGGCCCCCTGATGGGTGCTGAAGGTTTCCTCTGATGATGAGAAATGGTGGCTTGCACAAAGCTGGTGCAGCCGTCCACACCAGTATCTGCTCCAGGATGCCAATAGCTGCATGCCATCTGATTAGGGACTGCTTGTGTAAAGCCTGGAGAGCAAATGGAGTAACTGTGATATTTAGAGAACAAGAGCGGAGTGTAGTTGAGGACAGTGGAATTTAAGTTGTTTTTCCCATCTGTGGAGAAGAATCCTTTTCAAAGCTGTGAGCTCAGCTGTCTGAGCTCATTCACAGTTACTGGGGAAGGTAAAGGCAGGGCAGGAGAGCAGCTCCCAGCCCTCACGCTCAGCTAACCTTGACCTTGGTAGGCCAATGAAACAAGGAGGATGGGCAGAGCAGAGCCTCTCCTTATCACAGTGTCAGGAGGGGTCAACATCTTATAATATATTCTGCCCTGGCTGGAGGAAACTGGTGCTGGACAAAGTGAATGTGTGTATAAATGAGTTTTGTGTGTCCTGGGTTTGGCTGAACATACACTGATTTACTCTGGTGTTTGATTTGTTAATAAAAGGCGCTGCTCCTCCCCCAAAGAAGATCACCTCCTGGTTTCTCTCCAAGGGGCAGGGGAAGACCCGCGATGACACTGCTGACTACATTCCCCACGACATCTACGTCATTGGCACTCAGGAGGATCCCCAAGGAGAGAAGGAATGGCTGGAGACCCTGAGGCAATCCCTGCAGGAAATCACCAGCATCAGCTTCAAAGTGGTGAGGAGTTATTCTAGTCACTGCACATAGCTCAGGCATACGAGGAGAGCACATGTTGTGCCAATAAAAGAGACAGAAGAATAAATAGCATTTTGCCTACGCCTCCTCCCCTTCCCTCCCCTTATTGTCATCACATTTGGCTAAGGGAAAGCAAAGCGAGTCTGTCTGTGGACTCCACAACATCCTCTGCTGGAGTTGGCTGAAGGATGTGGTGATGGTGTTTTGACCTTTATAAGGAAGGGGTCTAGAACTTTCTGAGCCAGCTGTAGCCTAGATCTCACCCCTGGCTGTTGCACTTCCAAATGGGGGTGCAACAGTGCATAGGCACCATCAGTAAAAAACAAACACACAATCCCTAGGCCTTATGGAGGCCAGGTTTGGACATTTCTTAGTGTCAGAAATGTTAAGAAACACATCTAAACATTCTTGGAAGGCCAAAGGAGAGTGGGACTTTTATTAATAACTGTCACAGTGATTGGGAAACTGTATTTTGTGCAAGCGAAGCAGTTCAAAGATTAACTAGAAAATAGCGGTAGAAAATAGCTAGGCCCTTCCTCCCACCTTTGATTAAATAACTGAGTGACAGATTCCAAGCACAGGAAGAAAATCTTTGCAGGAAAGTGCTAGAGAAGGAGTCCAGAAGGCTGCAGATCTGTGCAGAAATGTAACCCCTGGCCTTCCCATTCCTGCAGATAGCAATCCATACCCTCTGGAATATCAGGATTGTGGTACTGGCCAAGCCAGAACATGAGAACCGGATCAGCCACATCTGCACGGACAACGTGAAGACAGGCATTGCAAACACGCTGGGTAAGGAGCAGATCCAGTTAGCCCAGAGGGCTGACACCAGTTCAGTCAGTGGTGGTCCCATCCTTGGGATGGAACAGCTCTTTCTGCACAAGGTTCCTTTGAGTACATTTCTGTGACAGTAGTGTTACAGAGGTTATGCCCCACTAGCACTGACTGTATCTTACTTTGTCAGAGAGGAAATCTGTCTGTGTGTATACCCTAGCTTCCCAGCAAATGTCTTTGGCCACTCTATTGCCCTTTTTTGGGTTTCACAAGGAAACTGCACTTCTTTCACTTCAACTAATGTTTTTTTTCATATCCTCCAGAAAATTTGTTACCATGCCGCATGCAGTATCTACTAATTCTTTCTGTGCTGATTAAGTCAACTGATTTCTCCATCCTTCACTTCACTGAAGAAGCGCTTGGTGTTTTTTTTTTTATCTTTGTTAGACTCAGTCCGGAGGTGGATTGATTTCTTGACATTTTTGACTTATCTTTTTCCAGGTAATAAAGGAGCTGTGGGGGTGTCGTTCATGTTTAATGGCACCTCCTTTGGGTTTGTTAACAGCCATCTGACTTCAGGAAGCGAAAAGAAACACAGGTAAAATATGTCTTCCCCTCTCCCAAATGGACGTTGACCATTGGGTGAAACTGTCTGAGACATGTGTGGAAGGAGGGCCCACCAGACAGCTCCAGGCATGTTTGCTGGATCCCAAAAATGTAAGAAGGCCATTCCCATCTAGGAATGATGGACTGATGGGAGCTGTCTCCTTGCTGTAGGAAGGCCTGTGAGCACAGGACCTGTGCTGCACCCTGGGGCACAGCTGAGAAAGATCCTGTTAGGCAGAATGTGCCGTGAGGAATACAGGGAATTATCTCCATGGTGGCTAATTCTCTGTGCTGAGCCATGAAATGAATCCCCATGGTCTCTGTGCAGCACAGGGCTGGAAAGCAGAGATCTTGGCATTGGTGGGAAGTTGTGTGCCCACGCTGGGAAGAGCTGGAGCAGATAGAAGAAATGGTCTTGAAAGCAAAGAGGAGTTGAAATGGAGAAGTTTCTCTGGTGCAGGACCCAGAAAGCAGACGGTGTGGGATTTCTGCTCTGGGTCTTCGCCACCGATGGAGTTAACTTGTCTGAAAGAGTTCCCCAGTGCCTGGAATAGCTGCCAAAATCGAGTGATGTGTTTCCTGCTGAAAGCTGAAGGCAAACAGTCTAATGGTGGGTTTCTAGGGCATGAAGCTCAAAAAAGCACAGCCCCAGGAGGCAACAAAAGTGGCTTTGGAACAGCTTTTGACCCTTTTGATTCAGTTGGGCAGAGCAGTCGGGAGTTGCTGTTTGTTCCCCTGCCCTCTGTCCCCCATCTCCCCCGTCCCTAAGGTGCAGAGTGAGGGAGGAGGGATGGCAAGTGCTCCGCTTCAGATCTGCTCTTCTCTGGATGCTGATCCAGTTCAGTTTCTGCCTGGTAAAGCGGCAGTCTCTGCCAGCCCAGGCATTCAGAAATTGCATGGCAATTTAGGATGTCAGGCAGATGTTTCTTGTCTTGACAGACGCAACCAGAACTACACGAGCATCCTGCGCTTCCTGACGCTGGGAGATAAGAAACTGAGTCCGTTTAACATCACTCATCGCTTTACTCATCTCTTCTGGCTGGGAGACCTGAACTACCGCGTGGAGCAGCCCCCAACGGTAAGGGACTGCGCGGATCCCTGTGGAGACTAAACATGATGTTGCTATAGAAGCACTCTCTTTTTCTAATCAAGGGCAACATGGCATAAAAAGTTGCAGAAAGAGAGGAGGGAGGAGGGATTCCCTAGGTACAGTGTTCCACCAGTTGAGGAAGAGTAAGGAAATCCCCTTTGGCCTCTCCAAGGATGAATGGGCCCAGGGTGTACCAGGAGTGCCACCTGACACTGCTGCTCCAGTTTTGCTTCCACAAACCTCCACTGCTCCTCTCCCCATGAACATCTGTCTCTGAAGGGCTAGATGCAGAAGCTGCCTTTCTGCCCTGTTCAGTTGGCTTTAAGTGGCTCTTAACAGGGCCTCAGAAACAGGCTGGCCATACTGGACAGGCTTGCAGTGAGCAGGAAACAACAGCGAGCTCAGTGTTGGTGTGAAGCCGACAGTCCGTGTGTTTGTGTGTGTGTATGCATGCTTGGGTAGTGGATAAGTGAACAGAGAAATGCCCAGCCACATGGCAAAGGTTGAGGCCTTCCATTAAATGGAAAGGTGGGGAGGTGATGAGCTGTATGGCTCTGTGAAACTGCTCAGGAGCATTTGCTGGCTTACCCATGAGGGAGTATTTAAAAGAAGGTCTTGCATCATCTGCAGCTCTGCTGTTTCCCTGTTGGCAGGAAGCAGAGAATATTATCCAGAAGATAAGGCAGCAGCAATATCCGGAGCTGCTGGCTTTCGACCAGCTTCTCATAGAGAGAAAGGACCACAAGGTGTTCCTGCAGTTTGGTAAGGCTCTAGTTCAGCAGCAGTTTCCTCTCCCATTCCCAGCACCTTCCTCTTCTGGATCCAATGTGGGGCATGCAGGGCAGGGCCTGTGGGGGTTCACAGTGGGCTGGGCTGTAACACAGCTGTCTCTCTGTTTTAGAGGAAGAAGAGATTACTTTTGCTCCCACCTACCGTTTTGAAAGAGGGACCCGAGAGAAGTATGCTTACACCAAGCAAAAAGCCACAGGGGTAGGTGAAGTCTGGTTTCCCTTCTGAAGTAAACAGCAGAGCTGGGGAAGTAACTCCTACTGAACCAATCTCTCCATTTTCTGCGCTCAGATCTTTTTGAAAGGACAATCCAGACAAAACGATCTGACGCAAATACTTAGCGTGTGGTCAAGTGAATTTCTCTTCTTTTGTGAAAATGTCCTTTCACTTCTTCTTGACATCAGCTGTCCCTTGGTTTGTTTGCAGATGAAGTACAATTTGCCGTCCTGGTGCGATCGAGTGCTCTGGAAATCATACCCCATGGTGCACGTTGTGTGTCAGTCCTATGGTGGGTAGATAACAGCTTGTAGATGGCAAAGCAATCAGTCTGAAACGGAAATGATTCAGAGCAGAGTCTGTAGGAATCTCCCAGCGCTGCCAGGCACTCAGCACAGAGGGACCTGATGTTAAACCAGGCAGACCAGAGCCAAACCTCTTTGCCTGTAACCTTACAAGGTTAAGAATGAATTCTGCTCTACTTTTGTACGCAGAATGCCACTCACACAGCTGCAGATGTCCGGCTTTAGGCTGTACCGCAGGATGGGTCCCTTTACACCAGTTTTTTTCTTGGCAACAACAACTGCACTTTCCCTGTGTGGTTACCACCAGGAGCTCCGTGCTTGGTGGTACCAGCAGGACAGACCCTCTGTCCAATCTTCAGAGCTGGAGCTGCAAACTTCTATCAGTTCACAGTCCAGAAGGGCTGCGTGGTACCGAGCACTTGCCTGTTCCCTTTCTTGCTGAGAAGCTTCAGAAAAGTCTGGTGTAGGCAAGAGGGAAACTCACAAGATCTGTTTAATAAAAACCTAGTTCCTGAAATTTCATTGACTATACGTAGTTCTAAATATGTGGGTATGAAGTTGATTTCCTACGTATGGGATTGGAATGAGGGCTGTTGGCATCTCCTAGGGGATGAGCTGGGCTGGTCTGATCACAGAGCCTCTGCTGATGCAGTGTGCTGTTAAATAAGCACCTCTGTGAGGATGGCATCTGGCTGTTCTCTGTCCTGCTCAATGAACTGGGGTTGCTGGAGCTGGGAATGTGCTTAGACAGCACCTAGACATTGCTCATTGTAACAGTGTTCCTGTGTGATTTCAGATGTAACCAAGAGCACTACAGGTGCTTTCTGTTTTGGGGAAATCTGTATTGGCAGCTGCTTGCAAAATGGTATAGTGAAGTTTTGTCTATCCACCAAATCTTTGTGTATTCTGTGTTACATTCCTACACGCTAACATGAGATTATGTATAAATACCTTTGACTAGAGGTAGGTAGCACAGCTCCGCTTACATTTTCTGGAACATTACCAGACTGTGTCCCTTTCTGTTGGCAGGCTGCACCACTGACATCACCACCAGTGACCACAGCCCTGTCTTTGCCACCTTCGAAGTGGGAGTCACCTCACAGTTTGTTTCAAAGAATGGTTAGTCTGACTGAGGGCACACGTGCTGTGCTGCCTTGCATGCATGTCTTTATGGATATAAAACGCAACATACTCTATGTATGTTGAAAGGAAAAGCTGATTCCTTAAGAGTACTCTCCAAAATGCCTTCTCTCTATCTCCTGGTGCACGTGTACTTATTTCTCTCCTCTTTCCTAGACTCCAAGTACATGAACACCCAAGGGGAAATAGAGTTCCTGCACTGCTCTGCTACACTGAAGACCAAATCTCAGACCAAGTTCTACATTGAGTTTCACTCTAGCTGCTTAGAAAGTAAGGGTTTGCTCATCCTTATTATTTTCTCTGTCAAGATTCCCTGCCTGCTTCGGTTAATTTCCCTTCGTCTTGTTTTGATCAGAACAAACAGCTGTGTAGGTCACTTCTTTCAAAGAAAAAAAAAAAAAAAAAAGGATGTGCTAGGGATGTGTTGTATTCTGCAAGTCATCCCATACTATCAGTCACACTTACACCTGTAACCTCTTGCCATCTTGTCTGGCAACATGATCATCTCTTCCTTGAAGAGAAATGTGTTTCTCTTGCTCCTGCACACAGAAAAGCTCTTGGCAAATGATTGCTCGATCTCTTAGCTGTGCCTGCTCCAAGTGATTAGGTGCTTTCAAAACAAAGCAGCTGCTTTGAGCTAATAAAAATAATACGATTCTCACGGTCTGAAAAGAATAAATCAGAGGATCAGCTTAAAGGGAAAGGAAAAAAAGGTTCTGTGACTGGGACTGTGTACCGACCAGGGCTACATATTTCATCCTCTGTCCCTGTGCTGCAGGGCTGAGCCTCAGCTGTTTATGTAACACAGGCCTATATGCCCTTACTGTGTTTTTTTAAGTGATTCCCATCACAGGACTGCTCTTCTAAATGGGACAGCGTGCCTTCAGTGTATGCTTCATCACTTTGTCGCATGTCAGAGAGCTGTGTCAAAGACAGCTCCATAAAAGATTATTTTTTGGCTGTATCAAAATTTGCATACATTTCTATGGAAACAGTGTATTGCGAATCTTAAATTAGAATTTCAAAAGTGTGCTATCTTGAGTGGCGTAGGAAGAGCTGTCATGTTCTTATCCTACAGCCCATGGATGCACTGAGCTTTTCAGTGCCAAGTTTAATGGTAAAATAGAACTATTTAATGATGCCCCACTAAGACCACTTGAAAATTTACAAAGTAAACGTTCACCCAAAGTACATACCCTGAGCTTTTTAACACTTTTAGAACCTGTGCCCAAGTGGGAAAATAATGGTTGGCATTTTGGAGATCCAGCATCTCAAAAGGATTTGTATCCAAGTTCTTGCTGTCTCTCGTATGGTGAACTCTTTTCTCATCCCTTTGCAGGCTTTGTGAAGAGCCAAGAAGGAGAAAACGAGGATGGAAGTGAAGGGGAGCTTGTGGTCAAGTTCACGGATGCTCTTCCAAAGGTAAACTGGGAGGATCCACATGGAAGAGAAACCTTCTGCTTTGCTAAGCAGTATAGAGCCCCGGAGTGGCAGAATCCCTTGGAAGGGACATCAAGAGATAATTGAGTCCAACCTTTTCTTATGTAAACATTATTTTCAGAAATACTGCTGTCATGTTTTCAGCCAAAAGAGTCTGTAAGAATGCATAATTTTTCCTCCCCTTTTTAGTGAAGGTGACTGTGCTGGCAAGCTTTAATCAGAGCCTTTTTGTTGTGTTTTGGCTTAGATGGAAGATGAAGTAAAAGAATAACTCTTTCCCCTGCCAGACAAAGGTTTTCTTGGTATTTCTGTGAAAAATTAATTAAGTATATTTTTTCTTGCCTATGCTAAAATTGCCATTTGTTGCCAGGGGGAGCATCCTGTATTTCAGTGCTAGAATTGGGTCCCTTCCCTGTTCTCCTTTTCCTGGCATGCTGAGAGCTAGTAGAACTGTCAGAGCTGCTGTATGTGGAGTAAATATGCATGTCAGTACCTTTCTGAATAGCCCGAAAGAAGAACTGCTGACTCTACAATAAGTGATTGTAACAAACAGATTACTGGGAACAGGCTGTGATCAGAGAGCAGATCACTTCCTCCCAGAGCAATTTTCACCCCTGCATTGTAGGAAAAAAACGCAACTGAGCCCAACAGGAGTGTTTTGTTTGTAGAATCCTAGCTGCCATGCTGGGTAGGAGCATGGGGGGACACTCTACCACAGACCTCCAAACATGACTGAAGAGGCTGAGCCTGGGCATTACGTGATGCCTTCACAGTTCTGTCCAGCTGAATTTTGCTCACTCAGGACTGAGGCACAGGGAGAACTTGGTTCATGTAGATCGCCCTTAGTAGTGACCTACATTAACTTGTCTTTGCAGCTGACTCCAATTATTTCAGACCCAGAATACCTTCTGGATCAACACATCCTGATCAGCATTAAGTCATCAGACAGTGATGAATCTTATGGTAAGTGCTTAGCTCTAAAGTTCTGGGTGAGTCAAAGTCTATTTAGATTTTCCTAAATTGCTGAAAGAGTGGGAGAGAACAGAAGTAACTCCTATAGACAGAGCATCTATGATGCTCTGGCTTCCGATTTAGAACTCAGTGCATACAAAAATACACTGTGGGCAAGATTTTATGAAGCAATGATGATTTGAGGTCTACGACCAAGAGTCATCAATCTGTGTAAGCTTTACCAGCCCTAAAGTACCAGTGGCTTAAAAACAAAGCACGCTGTGGGAATTAAAGCAGGAGTCAGTCTGTATGAATGGCTTTAATCAGAACACGTAAATCCTATTTCACTTGCACTTACTTGGCACATTTCTCCTGGCTACAGAAAAGTCAGTGCTGCTTGCTTCCAAATTCTGTGAGCCAGTGACTGCACCCCCTGCCCAGAGAAGGCTCTGTGCTGAAATGTCATTAACTGATGTGACAGCTTCAGGCTTATGTTTCCCTTACCAGTAAATGGAAGCTCAGAACCCTGCAGTCACCTGCTGATGTCTGGGATGCCCAAATCCTTCACACGTGTGAAATGCCCCCAGTTTCCCAAGAGGAATTACAGTCCTTACAGTGATCCAGAACAGATCCTTCCCAGTAATCTCAGCCTTGTCTGCACAGATGTAGAGTCTGACACGATAAAGGAATGATTTCAGTGCTGTTTTTCCTCAGTCTTGGGCTCATTCCTTGTTATCCTCTAGGGGAAGGCTGCATTGCCCTGAGAATAGAAGCAACAGAATCCTTAGTTCCTATCCATACTGTGCTGACACACCATGGAGAGAAAACAGGGGTCTTCCAAGGTGAAATCAAGTTACAAACATCACAAGGAAAACAAAGAGAGAAACTGTACGGTAAGAAACTAGATCATCTCTATAATGTTCACTGTAGAGTACTTCCATCCTGAAAAACAACTGACAAGCAACTGAAAATTTTCCCTGCAATTCTTTTGCTGACAGCAAGATGTGAGTATCGTCAATTCCCAGGGGCATACCTGCACTCTTTCACGAAGACAGTGGTTGCATTTGTGTTTTTCTTTTTTATCATTCAAGAAAATCTGGCAGACTGAGGGAGCCCCCTGTCTGTCACTGATACTGATTTTATTGAATGGTGATACCTTATCTCCACTTGCAGTGGCTGTATGCTGAGGTACCAAAGCTGTTCCTGGTCTGCTCCCCTTGGGGAACATCTGCAAAGAGCACGTGTGGTTCTCAGGGAGCAGTTTCTCGGCTAAAAGATGGCAAATCTTTTGTATGGTCAACTTGCTGCCTGCTGTTCTCTTTCAGAATAGCAGTGTAGCCTCATGACATTTACCCTTGATGGTAAAGCGATGTATACACGACTGTTCAGGGATCACAGCCTTTGGTTGTTGTATTTCAAGGTAGCCACTGTCTTTCTTATGCCAACAAAGCACAGTGTGCAGCAGTGGGCACTTGAAAACACGACAGCAATGACTGCTTAAAACCAGCTTGTTGTTCACACTGCCTTAATACAGCACTAATACAGAAAACGTGGGAAACCAGACTGGAGCTGTCCAACACTCTGGCTCTGCCTTTACTCTCCTACAGATTTTGTCAAGATTGAACGTGATGAAATCGCTGGGCAGAAACCAAAGATCACAAATAGCCTAGAGCCGAATAAAGACAGTGATGCGATTAACAGGTAAAGGACAAATGGGTAAATCAGTCACAGAACACAAGCTAGCTCAATGCACGTGGAGCTGGGCTTGCTGTGGGAGTGGATTTAATAGCACTGTGAAGCTGACTTGTGTTGTCCTCGGGCCCAGACTGATCAGTGCTTCTGTGTCCAAAGCTCCGAAAGATGAGAATGCCTTAGTCAGACTGAGCCCCTGCATTGCGTTTTCACTTCACCTTAGAAAGGGCCCTTTTATTTCCGACAGAAAATCAAAATCTACTCATCTGATGGCCAAAGAGGCAGCAGCCATTGCTCGCTATAGGGGGAATGCTTCCTCTTCTCCAGACAGCCTGGCAAAGGAGGATATGTTACGGTAAACTGACAGCTTTGCCTCGGCCAGCTTGTGGCAGGATGCTGTGCTCAAACTGCCTTCCGCCTGCGAGTCCCTGCGGGTCCTCCTCGAGAGGCCAAACGTTTCAGCAGCGCTTTCCTACGCTGTGCAATGCTGCCTAGCCCTGTTATGTTACCTGCCTCTTTTGCTTGGAGCCGCCCTGCCGCAGCTGCTGGGCTCTCTGCCCTGGATGGACACTCTTTGCCCCTCCACGTGGCTGCAGAAGCTGAGTGCTAGCGCTCTCTGCAGCCTGGAGATGGAACCGCCTGCCGCAGGATCCGTGTGGGGCTGGGGGAGGTGGCCTTGACCCAGCTGCTTCCTCTCGGTGACCCAAGGGAGGGAGGTGCGAACAGGACTCCTACTCGGTCTCTGATTCTGAAACAACAGTGACAAAAGTATTAGTAATAATCCCAGTGGGTGGCACTGAATCAAAGCAATCAGCGGGCACTAAATCCCCTGCAGGCGGAGCAACGGAATATACATCTGTCTGTTAATGCATCTTTCTAACAGTGTTTCTCCTCTTCAGCAGCTGCACTCCCACAGACATCAGCAACCCCAGCTACCTGGGAATGGCTGCTTTCCCTCAGCAACCATTTGCCACCAGCCAGCTGAAGCAGGCAGCGTCAACAGAGCAGCCATCCTCTCTCTGGAACTACGAGCAGCAGCCCAAAGACAGCACCTCTGTCGTGGGACAGAGGGAGTCATCCTCCACATCACCCTCCTTGTCCCCTCTGTCTCCGAAACCATCTCTGCAGACTCCAGTGAACAGAAGCATCTGTAACAGGAGTCAGGACCACCTGTGAGTGTTTGCCTGCTGCTCTGGAGTAGTGCCCTTCTCTCCCTGTGTGCAACCACTGTTTCGTTATCTTTCTGAAGCGTTCAAGGGGCAGCGCATTCTTTCAGCCCTTTATCTCTAGGATTAGATAAAGATGAGGGAAGGTCACAAGTGCAGGCGTCAGATGCTCAAGCTAGTGTCGTAGTTTCTCAGGCTTCGGTGAAAGGAAAACCAGAGCTGTATGTGTGTGTGTGATTTTCTACTAGCAGAGCTCTAGAGAGAAGGAGAAAACCAGAGCTGATGAAAAGGAAGGGAAGAAAAGGGAAGAGCTGAGCTTTCTGCTGATGGGAAGGAGAGCTCCTTCACATGTCACGTGTGAACACCTGCATTTCTACCTCACTGCTACACGGATGTACAGCTTGCTGCAGATGTCAGCAGCTGTGCCTGCATCTGTCACAGATCTTGATGCAGAATTTCCACTCGGCAATTCAAAATATTCTTAACAACTTAGCTGATGAGGCTACCCCACCCTAGTGACTGTGTGCTGTCAGGGTCCCTATTCCAGATCTTTCTGTAGTGACAGCTGCTTTCTGAGACTGGGCTGGAGGTAAGTATTCAGCACAGTGTAAGCCAGAACTGGCAAACTTACACGTTGAGCTAACATTATTTACAGGTTGAGCTCATAAGCAGGAGGGGGACTGGGTTTTTACATGGGCGTACAGTGATAGGACAGGAGGGAATGGCTTTAAACTACAAGACCGGAGAGCTAGGTTAGATGTTAGGAGAAAATTCTTTACTCTGAGAATGGTGAGGCCCTGGCACTGCTGCCAGAGAAGTGTGGGTGTCCCATCAGGACAGCTCAGGGCCAGGCTGGTGGGGCCCTGGGCAGCCCGAGCTGGTGAGGGGCAGCCAGCCCACCGCAGGGGTTGGGGTTGGGTGAGCTTTAAGGTCCCCTCCAACCTAAGTCATTCTACAATTCATTTGGGCCCATCATGGCATTTTATCCCTTCCTTAGGAATACCATGTGATGTTGGTAGCAAGAGATTGACCTAGTTGTACTGATCCAGCATGACGTGAGCTTTTATGTTAGCTGTCCAGACAGCCATTTAAATCCTCCCTGCCAGTTCTGAAGATTCTTATTAATAGTTTAATTCAGATTTGTGCATGTTGCAGAGCCACTGAAGCACGGAGTGCAGGCTGGCTCAGTATCTTATCTCTGTATAAAGAAAAGCCAAATGTTACTTTGATAAGACTGCAGTCCTGCGTGGAGTTTGTACAGCTCCATGTCTACGGTAATAGCAGAGATTAAACAAACGCCAAACAAACAACCACAAAAAGGAAACAAAGAGAAAAGGGATACACAATCCTGTTCTCTCCCTCCAAGGTTAATTTTTATCCTGTTGCTCACTTGTGCAGTATAATTTTATCGTGTTCATCTCCTATTTGCTTTCTCTTTCAATCAGTGCCTCTCTTGCTTGCACTTTACAAGTCTCCTTTTTGCAATGCTTTGGATTGTAGGCCACCTGAACCAGGGAAGAACACAGCAGAGCCTTTGCTTCAGGAAGAGGGACAGCAAAAGCCAGAGATGTTTGATAACCCCCTGTACGGTTACATGGGCTCCAAGGCCAAGGCAGCACCGAAGAAAGAGCAGGATTACCCCAAGGCCTCACGCAAAGAGCAGCTGCCGCTGCCTGAGCAGAGCTTCCACCTCACGAAGCCACAGGAGCCAGAGAGCAGCAAAAGCTGCAGCAAACAGCCATCAACGCCCTTCCTGGTCCCCACGCAGCGCTTTCGCTCCTACACCTCCTCCGGGCAATCTGAAGAAAAGAGTACGGGTGAAAAGACTCCAGGCAAACCGAAGGCGGCTGTGGCGGCCGAAAACTCAGCGCTGCTCAAAAAATCAGTCAAGCCATTGAGGTCTGAGGTCGGTCCAGGCGTCCAGGCACAGCTCAGCAGGCCTCCCCTGCCCTCCAAGAGCCGGGCAGTGCTGGACATGCAGAGCTCCAAGGGCCGAGACTATCGGGACAGTTCAGAACTGCCGCACGCCGGCAAGCATCGGATAGAGGAGGGACCGCTCGGCAGGACAACCACACCGGTGTGTTTCTTGGAGGAGCGAGGGGAGGGGGTGTCCATAGGCTGTGGTGTCAGAGCAGAAAAACTCCGAGGGTAGTGCTGGCTTCGTGCATTCCCTCTGTGTTTCCTGAGCAACCTCAGAGCACCGTCCCGCAAACCGACAGGGCTCCCAGAGCAGGGGATGCGAGTTTCCCCATGCTACAGAGCACGTCACGTTGTGAAGCTGCAGCCTGAGTTTTGCAAGGAGTTTGAGTTGCCCATGGAACGTTGAGGTGTGGTGGCCAGAAGAGCAGTGCAAATAGTTCAGCTGCTTTGCTGCTGCTTGTTTGGTGCATACTTCATGGTTTCTGAGGATGTCCAAACTTGGCCTGACAGCACACAACCACACCAGTAGGCTTGCTTTGCTGCAGTTTACAGGATTATTAAACATTCTTATCTATGGGAAACACCAGTAACACTGTTGTTCAAAAACATTGCTGAGTGGGAAGAATCCCACACTGGCTTTTCTGGGCTGTTTTTTTTTTTTTTGTTGGTTCTTTATGCAGAAGGTCATGAGCTAGATGAAGAGTAAGTAATGTCTTACTGAGTGGGTTTGGAACGAAAAGAGAGCCCATTTGAGTGAGCTGTAAGGTTGTTTTTCTTCTCTGTAAGAACTCACAGGACTGGCAGTAGACAAGCTGATGTCTTTCTCTTGTCTCTACAGTGAAAGCAACGTGGCAGATGGCACTCTGAGAGGAGACCTGATGGGAAGAAAGATGGAGATTACCGCTTTGTTCACACTGAAAATCTCTGGTCTGGTTCTACAGAGACTGGGGGTCTTTATTTCTGAGAGTGTATCTCTCTATGACAATGGAAGTGTTCTAGCTGAGAAGTTTAACCTGTGTTGCTCAGACCGAGAGGGGCCAGGGCCACCGACACAAGTTAGCCTTCTGTCGCTATGGTACTCCCATTAAGAGGCAGGTGGCTAAGCACACGCATCAGTAAATGTCTTGGAAAATGAGGAAGGTACGGGATGAGGACCAGGAGACGGAAGGGGTATATTTAAAGAGCCCTCTTATTACAAAAGTCATTTTCTTTTATTCTGTGCTGCAGCGTTCCCAATAAAGAGTGATCTGAAAAAGAAACATTCTGAAAGCGGTACAGCTCCAGAGTATATCAAATCCATGCAGTAAGGAGTGAGGGGAGGGTGGGAAGAGCATTTGAATAAAGATACTGATGAATGTCACACACTGTCAGTGGAGCCAGCTTTGCCTCTTGTGTGAGCTCACAGGCTGCGTCCGTGCAGAGGGTGAAGGCTGGACCTTGTCACAGTAGCTCCTTTCTTTGCCCCCCCTTTTTTTTTTTCTATCAGATAGTGCTTTTATACCCCGAAGAAACAAAGGGAAAAATGACAGAACAACATGCAGAAATGGGAAAGAATAGGCAAGCTCTATACACAGCCCAGAAGTATAGCTGCCTGATGGAGAGGCAGTCATCCCAGCCTTCCTTACAGCAAGCACTCTGCTCTTGGAGGACACTGGCCGGCTGGTTTTGTAGCATCCTTAATAGATCAATGCTGACCTTACCGTACACTTTTGTTCATTGTCAGAGGATGAATAATGTTAACATAATTGTGATTTCTGTTATACTCACGTCAAGTATTAATGCGGCGGTTACAATTAGGCTCTGCCTGTTTGTGACTTAATCGTTGCTCTTGTTTCCATGTCGGTTACTTAAAAATAATAAAATAGTCACCTTTCTGATGGCTCTTCGCTGCGAATTCAGAGCTGCCTGCCAGCTTCAGTTTGGTGCTATCAGCAGGGAGGGATGCTGACAGCACTGAGGTGTGCTGGGAGGCTGCAGCAGTGCTGTTCCAGTACTGCCACTGGGACGCATTCATCTGTGCACACTGAGCCTTTGTGGGTACGGCTGGCTTGCTGTGGCACCTGTCAGCAGGTACAGTTCCTAACTGTATGAGCATAGAAAGCTTTGCTTTTATACTGGAATTGTACTGGAGTAGGAGAGAATTGGTCAGAGATTGAGAGAATGGGTGGGAGAGGACAATGTGTACGTGCAGACCTTTTACAAAGGGATTTTCCACCACGTGGGTTGGGCATTGTTAGTGAAATGTCTGCCTGTCTTGTTGCACTGCAGGTCAGATAGTCCATGAGCTACTGCTTTATTCAACAGAATCTTTCCTGGGTTGTTCCCACAGCTCAACAGCTCAAGCATTTCCCTGTCCCTAAGGATGGGGGATCCCTTTTTCTATTCCAAATACCTGAAGAACTCATACAGCCATTTCCTGGAGCCATTGAGTGTTGTGTCCAACATGAAGCATTAGATCAGGGTCTCCTGATTCTCCAGGATGCTCATGTACGTTTGGAGATGGAAACGTGACCGATTTTCTAAGAAAAGCTTTCAACTTCTCAATCATGAGACCAACTCAGCTTGTGATAGAGGTGTTTTTCTCCTAACAGTCCTAGAAAAGAATGTTCCTCGATGTTTGTAAAATAACCGCTTGGTGTAAAGCAAGGCTAACTTCTTCCAAAATTATTCTCCTAGTTGGAAACACTATCTAAATTTGGTGCAGGTTTGCAGATAAGCAGTTTGAGAACAGAGTTGTATTACCTAGACATAATATAAAGCCCAGGCTCATTATTTGGCTTTTCCATGTGGCTAGGCAAGAAGAGAAGCTCTCTGCAAAGCTGTCAGAAGACAACACGTGTTACTGTGCAGGAGTTATCACTTGTAGCTCCACAGAGAGCCTGAACCACAGTTCTTGTGCTTATGGTTTGTCTGGTTGGATTTTATTATCTTTCCTTGTCTCAATGCCCATCTCTTGAACCAAATGAAACTGGCTGAAACTGAACACAAGCTGCTTCCTACCCACACATCCCTGGTCCCAGGACTCCCTTTGGCCAAACCAGGTACATCTACTGTCTTTGTACAGGGGGTACAAGTAGAAAACGTGAAGTGAAGGGTATGAATTGTCCCCCAGGTACAGTGCTATCTGTAACCTTCCTGCATCCTTTATTTTAAGTTCTTAGAATAGCTGCTGTCTTGGTGTACTTATTTCCATGGAGACCCAGATGTCAGAAATGTTTTCAGTGCCTGACTAGAGCATGTTGTAGAACACAGTGACTTTTTAACACCAGGTTTCCTGCCTGCACCTGATACATCTAACACAGGTTTGCTTGTCCTCTTAGCTGTAAAACCATCACAGGGCGATGCGAAGGCTTCTTCTGAAATGCTGTAGTGGCAATTTATTTCCATCACGGTAAATTCCTTCTGTATTAGTCCATATCATCATTAAAGGAGGATGAACCGATGGTCCAGGATGAACTGATTTCTCCCAGATACAGCTCCATAATTTTGTGACATCCCAGAGGCTCATCTGTTTGCATGCGATTAACCGGTAGGTGCCAGGAATGGCTTCCTGGCTGAGGTGATCCGGGGCAATTCCCAGAAATCTCCCAACCAATGGCTCCAGATGGCAACAGATGGTTGGAAGTGCACAAGATCCAAATACTTATTTGCTATCTCCCTCATCTCCTTGTGAGTGAAACCCACTTCCCACTTAGGACATACGAAGGGACTCCACCCCCTCCCCTTAGTTGTTGTACCCCTGGTTATAACACCAGTCAGAGATGCAGCAGGTGGACTGCACATTCAGGAAGCTGAGGCGGCAGCAAGAGCTTCTGCTGAGCTGCAGTAAGAATCTGCAGTTTGGTGCCACGATACCCACCAGCTGCCACTGCACGACGCTCATTTTGTCGAGGACAAAATATTTCACGAAGGACTTAATGGCTTTCTCTAATCTGTGTGCGTAGCTGAAGCAAGAGGCGAGTGCAGCTGGAGCTGCGCCTCACCCAGATGCTCAAATCTGCCACTCCGGGTCCTGCTGCTACCAGTGCACTCCTGCGAGTGCTCTTCGAGGGGATCATTATGCAACTGCGACAGGATCCAAGCAGTCCTTTCAACACGCCACGTTTCCCCACCGTAGAAGAGGTGTTAGCTGTGGAGGTACGCGATGTTCTTTCTATATATATATAAGCAAACTTCAGATTATTATTCACATGAATATGAAAAAGATCTTCCTAGCTCCACAGCGCGCATGGTGTTGTTTCAAACGCTGCTCTTGGTAAGAAGTATTTTAGGACTGCATTTGTATTAAGAGTTCTGAAGTCTTTCACAAATTCTTTCACGGCTAAATCCCTGCTTGACGGATGAGACATTTCTTTTTACCTTCTGCAATTTGCTTTACTTTCTGTGATGCGTAAGGAGATAAATGTTATCAGAGGAATGTTTGATCTCATTATGCAGCCCCACATTTCTCTGAGTCTCTGTGCTCAGTTCATTACCATGACCCTGCTTTATTAATGTTATTTACAGATCATCTTTGTATTAGCTCCCAAGGCAACTAAACAAAGGGTGCATTAGACATGCAGGGCTTAATTGAGCTCCGCAGAACCATCCGCTGGTTTACAGTGTCATGTGTGTGAAGCTGGGGTTTATTTTCGTCCCAGTTCTGCTTTAGTTGATTTTGGCCTCTAAAGATGAATAAAATAAAGCTTTGCCCAAAGAGACTCGGTTACTCCAGATGTGTGGAAGGGCTTCAGAATATCCTTTTAAATGAAAACTAACTGACCCTCTTCTGCAGCATTCGGAGAAGCGCAATCAATTCCATACTGTCAGAGCTCCTGTAGTGCAGGAGATGCCATGCAGACCTGCTGGGAGCGTTTGCAGAGAGGCTGGGCATTGGACTAGGCCACTCCTAGCCTCAGCTAATCTGTGCTTCTGTGATTGTATTGAAATGAAACTGCTGATGGTGATCTGCTACACAATCAGATTAACACTGTGATGCATTGTTTGCCAAGGTCTGGGCTGCATTACGTGAGGAGTAAATTAATCTTGCGTACCATAAAACATCAGATTATATCATAATTTACTGAGACGGAGATGGCAACACGGCATTAGATGTTGGTCTCTGGAAGAAATGAATGAATGGGAATGGATTAAAGAGACGGACTCCAGCAGCAAGGAGAAGGATTGCAGGAAGGCACGGGGGGAATCTGTGGAACGAGAGAGAAAAGGGGATGGCTGAAAGCAGTATCCAACAGAAATGGTTTGGCCCAGAGGAGGGAAGAAGGAAAGACGCAGCAAAGAAAATGGAAAAGAAACAAGAGATCTTTGCAACAGGAAGGATGAAGCATCAGCATAGAAATTACATCTGCTCTGTGCTTTACAGCAATTTGCATCTTCACAATTGTAGTTTGTAAGCATAAAGAAAGCAAGCGAGTGTGGGATATATTCCTTCTTCACAAATGCAAACTTGAAGACCCAGAACAACTAAAATCTTCTGACCTAACTCAGTCCTTGGTAAGGGCACTGGTAATCAGCATCTTCCCCCCAAAATGAGCATCTGAAATGTTAAGTCAGAAAGTGGTAAAGGAAGTAGCAGCATCAGAGCAGTGTGTTTCAATCTGACCTCACAGCTAGTCTGAAGGGAAACCTTCGGCCACAAACTCTTCCATTCACCTCTGTGCAAAGGTCTGTTTTCTCCTCTGAGTGCCAGAAGTAGGTAAGAAATCACAACAAGACCACCTCAGCACAGAACCCCTGGCAATTTAGGCTGCAAGGGATGTTGGGAGGTCATGATGGCCACTCACCATACCAACAAAGGCTAACCTTACAATTCTCACAGAGGAACTTCTGCCTGGCCTGACATACCTCCAGCATGAGAGCTTCCCACCCTCCCCAGGCAGTCTGTTTCCTGAGCTTCTCCAGTCTTTCCCCATCTCCGATGTGCACATGTGGTGGATTTTAAGATCTTTCAGCCTAGTCCTGGCCCCCATGAAGGAGCAGATCACTTGTCTTCATTTTCTGAGAGTAAGTGGCACTTTCTGGGTGATGTTAACAAAGTGTTGGGCTACATTTAGACGTGGGTGTCCAGTGCAAGTATCACTTCCTTCACAGCCTTTAACATCTGAAATGCCCTCCCCATGTTTGCATCCAGCTATTCTGTGTCTGTTGAAGAGGATTTTTTTCTCCTTTGCCCGAATGTGTAAGCACCAGTCCCACAGTACCCTCTGTATGGGACACAAATGAAGTGAACACAGAATGAGTTTTTGGAAAATCATGAGATTTGTTAATCTTCTTACATTTTTATATGTGAATTAGATGTTAGAACAAGTCGGCTGTGGTGACAGAAAGGCGTTTCAAACAGAGAAAGGAGATGCTTTCAGCCTGAACGAGATGTTTTGTCCTATATTCCTTGCTGATAGAAAAGGGCAGCAGTGTTAGGATGGCAAGGAGTTGGCATGTGTTGTTACTGGAACGACCGACAGAAGATGAGGCTGAATTTAAGAAGAAAGGAACTCTGTGCTGAAGTGAGAAAAGCAGCTCTAGCAGGTACCGTAAAAATCAGAGCGTCCTGCCCACGACGAGAATCACAGATTACAGAAGAGGAGATATCCTTCTCATATTGTGATTTTTCCAAGATTCAAACATACAGATGACTATTTAATCCTTCCCTTAGAGCAGTCTAGCCATTATTTTACACCTATGCAGTGTTTTCAATAACTTATGTAATGCTTGAGGGCTTTTCATTTTTGGATACCATTTCTGCTCACACCGGTTCTTCTCCCTATTGTGTGTTGCTGAAAGAAGTAATGGACGATTACTTTATCTCACAGCTTCAGCAAGAAAAGACAACTCTTGGAGATGAGCTGAAGAACTTTTGTTGGGCAGGCTGAATGAAAGCAGGTGGTTGGCAATTCAAAGGTAATGTGAAAAGACTTTGGGGCTGATTATATATTAAGGCCAGAGTAAAAGCCTCGGGAGAGGAGTAACTGAGTCTGATCCCCATTGTTCTGTATTTTTATCTTCTCAAATTTCATGCTTGGTTTCCTCTTTCTCTGTAGAGGATTAAAATGGATGGGAGATGGGAACGGATGAATTTCTGAGCACTGCCTGTCAGGAGTACAGTAATTCTATCGGTGGCACTAAGCCTTAAGCAAGGAATTACGAGCAATTTTACATTTTTAAACATCTGATTTGATTTTATGATTTATAAACAGAGGGAAAAATAGGCTGCGTGCTTACACCTGGCCAAATTAGTTTTGTAGAGAACACGCACAACTTTATGCACCGTGTTCTCAGTAGGACAGAGCTGCACGTGGGCTGTTATTACCTCACACAGTGGTGCTCCATCCTCTGGTGTAATAATCTGGTGAATCATCTATTTTGTTCCGTTACAATTTAATAATTTCATCTTCGTTCATTTACTTAGAAGGAAAAACAAAGCAATTCAGCACGGCGCGAGACAAAATGCTTGATGAAGGCCGCCCAGCTTCAAATGAAGTTACCGTAATGAGATTGCCTAACACGTCACTGAAGGCACGGAGCAGTTAAAAGCGAAGCCACGAAGCAAGATGTGCATTTCCACATCTGTGCAGGGCTCTCATGGCTCTGGACAGGGTGTGCTGCTGCAGACAAGGCCATGTGTTGCTTTTACTCCAAAGCAATGTTCCCCAAGCCCCAAAGCTGCACTCTGGGGCCGCTCTCCTTGGGCAGCTGCATACAGCTTTGGGTGTGTGTGTGTGGAGGTTGGCTTGTAGAGGAATATGATTACAGATCTCTCTACTTGGGGCTGTGTTCACAGTTTGTGCCTGGGCTGTGCCCCAGTTGCTCCCCATAAGACTTGTGCTGCAGAGCCTTCAGATCCCTGCTGCCCCCTGGCCGCGCTCTTCAATGTCCCCATTGCAGTGAGGGCCAACAGCCCAGCGCCTGACTGATGCGCATGCGCGCCTGCCGAGGGCCCCTTCCCAAAATGGCGGCGCGGGGTGGATGCCGTGTCCCCGCGCCGCTCTCAAGATGGCGGCAGCGCGGGGCCCGCCTTCTGGGAGGGCGCGCGAAATGGCGCCGCGCGAGGTCCCCTCTCTACAGCAGGGTGCCCAACAGCGCGCCTGCGGCGGAGGCCGACTCTGCGTGCGTAGCGCTGCCCGCCGCGAGTCAGGGGCAGCAAAACCCGGGGTTGGGCGGCGCCGGGAGCGGGCGGCGTCAGGCAGCGCCGCGGACAGCCTCTGTCGCGCTTGCGGTGCGCCGCCGAGCCGCGAGGACCCCTGACGGAGCGCGGCCGCGGCGCCATGGCGGGCGTGGTGTGGCGGCTGCGCGCCGCGCCGGGGCAGCGTCGGCACTGAGGCGGCTCTCGCCCCTCCGCGGGCCGGGAACCGGCGGCAGCCGCTCCCCGGGGAGCCCAGCAGCCCGCCCCTCTCCCCGGGCCGCCCAGCGCGGGCTCCGCTCCCCGAGGCGCCCCTTCCCGCCGCGGAGATGGCGTCGGGGCTGCGCGCCGCCGGCTTCCCCCCCTGGAAGCGGCACATCGCGGCGGAGCTGCGGCGGCGGGACCGGCTGCAGCGGCAGGCCTTCGAGGAGATCGTCGCGCAGTGTGAGCGCCTGCGGACGGCTCCGGGCTCCGGGGGTCGCCCCGGGAACGGGGAGGGTCGCGGGGATGGCGGCCCCGGGCCCCGTTTGCTGTCGTTCCGTGAGAGCGCTGCGAGGGGGCTTTGTTTGTCTGTCTGTCTGTTTCAGTTTATCTGAAGAACGAGCCGGCGCCCTCCTGTGCGGCGCAGCCTCGTGCTGTGTGCGGTGGTTGCCCAGCGCTCCTCTTTGCTGTGAGGAGCAGTGAGGAGATCGGACTTTGCGCTTGTGTCTTATGTTTATCAGATATCAGTACCCGTGGGCGATGGCAGCCTCTGCCGAGCACAGCTCCTGAGCTGCCGAGGGTTTGAGTGCTGCCCTGGCCTGACAGCAGCCAGCAACACGCCTCGCTGCGGTACAGCCTTGTCTAAAATCTAGTTTAGCTTTTTAGCTATTCTTCTTCTTAATTGTTCTTTCAGATAACAAGCTGCTAGAGAAATCGGACCTCCACGCGGTGCTGGCCGATAAGCTGCAAGCGGAGAAGTATGACATGCAGAGCAGACATGAGATCAGGTGTTTGTCGTTTCTTTGTTGTTCTGCCCTGCTTGTAACACAAGCCACGGGTTGATGTATTGTACAAACGTCTTCTAGGTTAGGAAAGCAGCTTAGAGCTGAGTAAAGTGAGGGATCGGCTGAACTAAAATAATAAGCTATGAGAAAATTATTATTTGTTTACGTTGATTGGTGGAGAAAGATCAAGTCTGTCACAGGCTCCACCCATGAAGGTAGACCAGGCTGAGCTGCTGGTTCTGTTGCTATGTAATAATTGTGGTCAGACTCTTCAGACTGTCCACTGAAAGTTGCACAAAGGCAACGAAGTATTGCAGTGCAGCAGAGACTGCTGCCTTACCTGGAGTCTTGGAGGTTCAGTGATACCACATAGGTTGAGCAGAGCGGAGCAAATCACAGTTGTGAAGGGGCAGTATCACCTGCCTGCTTTTAGCAGGATTTAATCAGAAGTCTAATCAGAAATCAGAATCCAGTGTGGGAATAGCACTCTGGTGCTGCGGGCAGCACTTATGCTATTTATTCTTTTGGCTCCTGAGTGTGCTACAAACCAATTTGCTGGTAGTGTGTCCATTATCTGGAGAGCACATAAACGCCATCAGGCAGGGACTGCCAGCTTCTGCTCTTGGCTTGACTGAAGAGCTCGTTAGCTCAGAATTACCTACTACTGTAGGAATTGCAGTCTTTGTTGAAACCCTTCTTGCTACATGACTCAATACTGTATGCACGTGTTTAATTGGAATAAGAAACAAGTCACTATACTAATATGTCCTGCTAAGGAAGGAAGAACTGATTCTCCAGGAGTTAACACCTATATGAAAGTTGCCAGGAGTTTTTTGATGGCAGAAGTTGTCTTGAACCATATTTAGTTTATTGGAATCACATTCTGGTTGAACACCTACTCCAAGAGATGAGACTGGGGTTAAAAGAGGATGGGAAGAAATGCTCAGAAAGCACTTATTCCAAGTAAATCCTAAACTGAGCTATGGCACTGTTCTTGGTCTGTAGCTGTTTGTTCAATCTGAGCAAGTGTAGTACTGAATAGCTGAGGAAAAATGCTTTTAATAATTGTAAAGGCAAAGAGGAATATTTAGATCTGGCTACAGGTACGTGGCCAGAATTATGGGCTTGTTGGGTACTAGCAGAAGACTTGGCTTCTTACCTGTCCAGAGGCACAGTTTGCTCTTGTTTTCAGAACAGTATTGTATTATTATTACCCCTGTGAAACTGCCCTGCTTCTGAATGCACTGTCTCTCCCATTGCATTTTTTTAACACAGAATAACTGCAGAAGCAGATGCTTGCAATTTTCTTGTTTGTCTGCTATTACGACAGTCAACTTGAAATTATTTTATTTTGAAAAGCTGTAATTTAAAATTCAGTTGCTTGGAAACAGTGCATGTATTTACATGCCCTTAAATGAAGTTAGAGACTAATTTCTTTTCCTGCCTATGTGCTTTCAAAGATGTGAGTGGTGCGCATTACAGTCATGGCTGTTTCTGAAGGTGGGGGGATTGTTCAAATAAGTTAAAAACAGACTACCTTTGTACTGCAAGAGGCTAGAACACAGCTGGGGCAGTGAAGAAGGGGCTTGTTAAACCTGGGACTGTAAACCCAAGGGGCTGGGAAGAGATCCAGCTTCCCTGGCTTGTGGATCTACATCTCTTAAAGCTGTCTTTCATTTGAGTTTTCTATTTTAGAACTGTACCAAAAAAAAAAAGTGAATCGAGCTCTCAGGAAATCTGATTTTTCAGTACTGTGTAATACTGGTGAAAAGTGAGTTGTGGTGGAGTTAGCTGTGGTTCAGTTCGCAGCGTGTGGACTGCATCTGTCATGTGGTACAGAATACGAGGGAGATGGTGTCCTGAAACTGCCTGGTCAAAGGCATGAAAGCAGCTGGATTCTGGTTTGTGACCTTCCTCTCTCTTTCTCCAGTCCAGGACACGATGGCACGTGGAATGATGCTCAGTTGCAGGAACTGGCACAGCTGAAGATAAAGCATCAAGAGGAACTGACTGAGCTACACAAGAAACGTGGAGAGGTTGGAAAGTCTTTGTGTGTTGGAAAGTCATGCATAGCCCTGCATGAACGTGACTTAATTGTACTGAGATCATTAGTCTTTTTTTTTTAATGTTTCACTTGCAGCCTTTTTAAGCAATCTATGGTTAAAATCATTCGGAGATGATTGGTCATTCAAACAGACAGCCAGGAAACAAGAGAATACGTTATCAGCATGTCGTTGTTTTTATGAAGTGTTTCATTTTCTATTTCACAAAATGTAGTTATTAGAGGAGGAAGGAACTAATCTAGCTTAGAGCTTTGAATAACCACTGGTTCTACACTGGAGATCGAAAAATGAGCAAAGTGAGAGGATAGGTGGCTAAAGGTAGCTTCATTTGGCTCTCTTGCTTTGCAGGAGCACTCCAAGGTGAGAGTGGACAGAACAAATGCAAGCAGATACTGAAAGGACTTTTGTTTTAGACTGAAAAGGGGTCACTGTTCCTACCGTGTAAATGCAGTGGGAGCCTGGGAATTCCATGAGTTAAGAGTTGTGTGTGTTTTGTTTTTTTCTTCATTGTTTTTTTTTTTGGATTTTTTTCTTTGGATAGGAAAACCCTTCTCAAAGCTCAGTTCTCCTTCTCCCCTTGGGAGCTGAGGCTGTGCCCCGTGGGGCATGCTGGCAGGGTACCTGGGAGCTGACAGCAGCAGTTCATTACTGTTGGCCTCTGCCCCTCTTATTTTTCTGTGCTCTGCAAAGGCTCCCATCAGTAGCTTTATTTGTAGAAGCAATAAGAGAATAAGAGAGCTGGGAAAGAAGATGTGAAAATTATTCTTCATGCTTTTAGATTGGTCTGTGCTCTCGCTGAGAGCTGCTCAGCGTATGTTGTCCACCCGGCATCCCCACATTTCTCTAATGTGATTTTCTCCTCTCCTTAGTTGGCCCAGTCTGTAATTGATCTGAATAACCAAATGCAGCAGAAGGACAAAGAGATGCAGATGAATGAAGCAAAGTGAGTAGGAATGTTTTCTTCTGTGTGGTTGTTCTGAGATGCAGAATTCTGGTTGGGTTATTTGTTACGATGTTCCCTAGGAGCCTTACCTGCTGGCTAAAACATTTTGCACTAAAAGTAGTGCAAAGTGATGGTACGTATCTGAGAGGAGATCCTCGTGGTGTTATATATTTTGCTGTCCTTCCAGGATTGCAGAGTATTTGCAGAAAATCTCTGAACTGGAAACAGAGTGCCAGGAGCTACGCAACAAGCTGCAAGATCTCGAGCGAGCTAATCAGACGCTGAAGGATGAATATGATGCTCTCCAGATCACCTTCAATGCCTTGGAGGAGAAACTGAGGAAAACGACTGAAGATAACCAGGAGCTGGTGTCACGTTGGATGGCAGAGAAAGCACAGGAGGCCAATCGCTTGAATGCAGAAAACGAAAAGGATTCGAGGTGAGATTGTGTGTACAAGGAAGTCATTTTTGTTCTGAATTGCCTCTGCTTACTTATGAGCTGATGACATTTGAAGGCTGAGACCTCTAAGACCAATTATACAGCATGTGGTGGTTTCGTATTGTCTTTATTAACATCACTTTTTAAGTGCTCTGGGCAAATCCACGTTCCTCTGGGTCACAAAAGGCTGATGAGCTGAAGGTGTGCAGTGAGAGTGGCAGCTTATTATTGTGATTAGTTTTGTGAATATTATGGAGTCCATCAAAACTGTACACAATGATCTTTGGCATAAGATTAAGGCAGGCTGTTTTTTCTTGTTGCTTTCCAGTAATCACGTTTTCCTTTTCTCAGGAGGCGACAAGCCAGGCTGCAAAAGGAGCTAGCAGAAGCTGCCAAAGAACCACTGCCTGTTGAACCGTAAGCAGTCTTAATTTATGGAGTTCCCCTCCTCCATCACTTCTTGCTTCAGTTTTGTCACTGACTTGCTGCTGTTGAGGATTATTTTGAACTGGTGTCAAGTCAGAAACGCACTCTAACTCACCCTACTTGAACTTGCAGAAGAAGGAGCTCTGTTACCCCTAAAAATAGATGCCTGGACTGAAAGTCCTGAGAAAGTTCATACGGGGAACGGATGTTCTTCCCTCATTTGTTAACTTCCAAATATTTCCATAATCATCAAGCACCACAAGTAGCTATGTTTGTGGGTTTCCTGTTGGGACAAGTACTGAGTGAGTTGAAATGGCTGAAAACATATTGATCACTTCCATAGTGGTGGAAATTGCTGCAGGAAACAATCTAGAAGTGTGGAGTTACTCTTCCTGGCAAACCAGAAATGAGCATCTTGAGTCTCTTGTTCTTTGCATCAGGCAAAGGTCTTTCATCAGCTGACTGAAGCTGGCGATGTGTGTTTTGTGCCATGTTGGTGAGGTTGTTAGCACTTGGGTTAGTCAAAGCTGCCAAAACTACACCTGGTGTGCTGCCATTGGATACCACTGAGACAGTCTTCAGAACTCAGTGGCAGAGCGTTATGCAGGTGGCTTCTTGCTATATTACCTCTGCTAGCATCTTAGAGCTCTGTGCTGCATGTCCTTGCACGTGATAGAAGCTCTGCTCTGGAAGAGGGCCCACACGAAAACCTAGAATAGGAAGAGCATGTATGAAGGGAATACGAGAGAACTTGTGGTAATTGGAGGGAAAGCTGGAACTGTTTACAGCAATAGAGCTGAGTTAGCACAGTTTGGTTTACAGCTTGCTAGGAAATGCTTAAATGCATCTGTTCCCTTAGCTGCTGGTCCCCCTGACAAGATTACCCCTGCTCTGCAACCCAGAGCCATGGCCAGGCCGTGGCCTTGGGGCAGTCCTTCTGGGGAATAAGAACATCCATTTTGTCCTTATTATTTGATGTAAACACACACACAGCTTAAGCATTACATTCTCCCAACAAATAGTATTGCAGGTGGAAAGGAAATGCACCCGCGTGTGGCTGCTTTCTCTGCTAAGCTACTCCCATTACCCAAAGGGAGGCATTCCTGTCTCAGAGCTGAGCTCAGAGGTAGCTGTGGAGTGTTTTACTTCCTGTTGTGGTGGTGATGATGGTCTCAGTGTTTCAGAAATCCTTTGTTTTGGGCTGCTGAGGAGTTCACACAAAGCCTGTTGTTGTTTTTTTATTCTGTTGTGTTTTGCTTTCTTGAATCTGTAAATTATTCTAATTTTCCTTCACAAATGGTTTTGATTTCTTTTTTGTTTTCATCAATTTAGAGGGCTTGTGTAAATATGCTGCTGAAAGGGATGACTGCAGCATTTCAGGAAGCGTGCCTTGATGTTTCAATTCACATTAAGAATACATGAAGTAAATGGGGGAAGTTCTTTTATCACACGCAATTCAGTAGCTCAGGGTTTGGATTTTAGAAAACAAATATCACCAGAACTTGCTCGTGTTTTATATAAATGTCAGCCTGATGGTTTTCAGCCAGGGTGTATGTCTTCCATAGCCTGTCCTCTTTGGCCTTTGTTGCAGCTGAGGTCATCTTGTCTGATGGCAGACATTGGTTTGTACTTAAATGCTGGGTGTAGCACCCTGATCAATCATGTGTCACCAGGTTGACACTGTGTTTAAAAATAGCTTGCACTGCAGAATCAGCAGTGCTTTGGAGGAGCACTACTGGACTGTCAGAGCCCATGATAACCAGTCAGCAAGTGCTGAACATCTTAGTGGGATGATTTTTATGGCATTTATGTTGCAACCTCACCATTATACTCAGCTATACATCAGCACGTGGATGTATTGAGTGGCCCATAACATCCCTTGTGCTTATGGGAGCAGCACTTGAAGTTCAAACAGTTTAGGAAGCATTAGGATCTCTTTGGTGCAGATGAAGAGATGAAGTTCAAACCCTTGTGGCTTGTTACAGCGTATAGTGGACTGCAAGCTGAAATGTAGAACTGTAATAAAGAGAACCTGGAAAGGGTGCTGTCAGCATGGGGGGGGGAATGTGGTCATGGGAAAGTATAGTTGGCAGTTGGAAAGAGAAAATGTGAGTGTAGATATTGCAAGTAGTTGCTTTCCTACACTGTTGATAGTAGTGTCTCTGGCAGGGGCAGCCAGGCAGTGCTGTGTCACCTTCACCTGCCCACATGTCACTGCAGTGAGTGGGGTTGGGGTCAGGCACCGATGGACCCTGGGGCAGTGCCATCCGTTCCATTCAAGTACTTCTGGGGGTGGTCTCTCCTGGAGGCTCTGTTGGCTGGTTGAAAATTAAGTGTGTTTTGTTCTCTCACTTCAGCAGGGATGATGACATTGAAGTGCTTGCGGATGAAACCTCTGACACAGCTGAGGAGACGTCCCCAGTGCGAGCTGTCAGCCGCACACCCAGGTTTGTAGCCTGAGTCAGCTTTGTTTCCATATCCTTGAGGAAGAAAGAGGGGTGTAAGAGATTTAGAACAATTAAAAGAGCAACGTTGGAATATTGTTCCTGTATTCACTCTTCTTTGTCTGGAACACAGTTCTGTACTTCCACCATAGCAGTAGGAACTCATGACACACCGTGTTCTCTGTCACTGTGTTCTGGCTGCGCTGTGTTTTTCCTTTGTTGTTTCAACCAAGCAAAACTAGTGCCTGAATATCTGTAATGTTAAAATCTAAGATTTAAAAACGAAAATAGACTATAAGATAGGTTGCAGTGCCAGCTGTATTCTCTGTATTCATACTGCATGGCTATGCGAGTAGCCAGGCTTTGGATTCTGTTGAAATACTGAAAATATCATCACCTAAATTAGAGGAAAAATGCATTTGAAGTAGTAGTGAGTGGAAAGTAAGAGGTAATGATGAGAGCATAGTTTGTTGTATTTAAACTACAGACTTGGCAAGTTGTTATGTCTAAACCCAGTAATTCACAGGGTGGACATGGAGGTGAAACTGAAGAAACTCTACTCACGAGTGATGCTCTGAGTTGTAGTTACTGATGGCTTTTGTACTGCTGCCTGCCTCTGGGATTTTCTGCCTTGGGACTGGGTCTGCGGGGAGGGAATCTTTCCAGAAACTTGCTGCTATGAACTGTGTTTATGTTGATCTTTATTTGGAGAAGCTCTTCACAAGGTTTAAACCTGTCCTCCCCTCCTTCAGTAAGCGACTCTCCCAGCCAGCTGGAGGCCTTCTGGACTCTATCACTAATATCTTTGGGTAGGTTAGAACACTTCCTCCTCTTTGTTTTGGTTTTTTTTTTCTGTACTGGTTTCAATGTATACAAAAAAATCTTGGTGATGCAAGGAATACAAACAAATATTTTCAGCCTTTCTTCTAGCGTCTGCCTTTTTTTTTTTTCTTTTTTTTGTTCTCCTCAACTTCCTGTTTCTTCCATCTTGCCGTGTGCTGACCTCTGACCTTTCCCTCCAGTCTGTCTGAGTCTCCCCTTTTGGGACATCAGTCTTCCGATGCTGCCAGGTGAAAACATTATCCCTCTTAGTCCAGTATGTAAATGTATTCCACTGAGTTAACCATGGAACCGAGCTGCATTATCCTGATTAAATGTCAGTTATTAATATTACTGGCTAGAAATTGTGTACTTTTAGAGATACAGTGACCTCCTCTCTGTGGGGAGAATATGTGGATGTTGCTCTTACTTTCCACTGCACTTAGTTCCTTCACTAGAGCTGTTTTAGAATAAATCTCTAGGCTTTGTGCTTAGTATCAGGAGTAGAGCCAGCCCTTGTGAGTCAAGACCTACACTAGGTGGATGGTCTTTGTTTAAATGGTGCCTCTTGAGCTTTGGATTGGAGCGTGTTGCTGCCTGGAACGCAGTGCTGCAGTGCTGCTCAGTCTCCCGAGGCAGAATGATGGAGTTGCAGTCTCTGCTAAACTCGGTTGCAGTCACAGCCATGTTTATTTCTTATTAGAAAAAGGTGACTGCTTCAAAATGAGGTCAGTAATCAGAGCTGGTAAAATATCTGGCGTACTAGGAAATATCTAGAGCCCTAAGTGGATGTAGTACTGTGCAGTAAATGTCATTTTTGGAAGACTGGATAAAAGAAAGTAAAAACCCTCTTGTTTTAAAACCCACTGTACAGTGTAGTTAAGTGGCAGGTACGGATCTGGATGAACTCAGGAGAAAGCATTCCTTTCTGCTGGTAAAATCTTTCTACTGTGTTTCATATCAGGAGGCGTTCTTTGTCCTCGTTCCCTGCTCCCCAGGATAATGCAGAGCCACATCCAGGTGCCAGTAAAGAAGTGAGAGTGCCCACTACTGCCATCTGTGTCTTTGTAAGTATCCAAGGGATTACCAGTTTTTACCATCCCTTGTAGTGTCTTTGGAGGAAGCGAGTCCTATCTGCATCTTGGATACTGGTCTCTTGTAAATGCTGCCATTAACTTTGCCAGACAAGGAGAAATTCTTGGCAGCGTGGTTCATCCTATTTAATTTTTAGCCCAAGTGCTTTTCAGAGCCAGCGTGCTCCCAGGTGTGGTTCTGTTCTACATGTGTTTGATGTCTGTTTTCTGAGGTCAGTGATGACTTAGTAAAAGGTCTGATGGCACTGGGAAATTGCACACCATTACCTCTTTGGCTCCCAGCAGTCTTTGTTCTGTCATGCCATAGCAGAGCTATGACTGAGAAAGGAATTGCTGACAGTTTGGGATTCATTCAGTTCCAGTTCCCCACAGTGAAGGGGATTTTGGTGCTGAACACCATCCAACAGAACTGGTTAAGAGGAGCTCACGGTAGTGGTGTGTCTTCATTGGTTGTGCATGATCTAAAGTTTTCAAGCTGAGACCTCATTTCTGTGTTGCTTTGGGCTCACGAGGCCGAACTTAAACTTGTGTGCTGGGCTTTGCCTTCTGGAGTGAAAGGTACTGTGGTAAATTGTTTCACGAAGCAGCTGCTGGTTTGAATGCTTTCTTGAATTTCTCAGGCAGTCCATCAAGAGCGTTCTCCACGGATACACAGTGATTCTTTTCATCCAGAAGAAGAGCAGTTATGTAGAGAGTTGCTGTAGCATGGAGGCTTGTGTTCCTGGCCTGCCCTGTTACCACCTCTAATGGAGCTCATAGAGTGGAGGAGGAGTAGTTACCTGCAGCTGAGAATGGGGTCATAGTCGTAAGTGACAGCCTGGAGCTGGCTTGAATAGGGTGCTTTGCAGGAGGTGTTTGTGGCTACTGTACATGATAAAAGCCTCCCTCCACCTCTGGCTGTATACAGCAAGTACTGTTGATTGAAAAAAGTACTTATGATTCACGCTTAAATAGGGCATTGCAGAGCTAGGTATGAATGAGGTGCTCAAGAGCCACCTGTTGGATCTTTCTGTGGGTTTCATGGATCTTCCTAGAGTGGCACAGCCAGGCAGTCAGCCCCGTACAGGGGACAAACAGGACTAAACTGTGCTGACCCTTAGTTTTAGAAACACAGGGAATGCTGCCCTATTCCAGTTCCCACCTTGCTGCAGTAAGAACAGATGCAGTAGCAATCCTGTCACAGTGACTGGCTGGTTGGCAACATGGTATGGAAAGAAGGAAGCTCCCTGTTTCTTGCTTGGAAGCAAGAAGCGTGATGACCCCTAAGTATGAGCTGACAGACCGAGCTCAAACAACAAGATCTAGTAGAAAAACACCTCCCAGAATGCTGATTTCAAAAGAGTACTCAGTGAGAATGGATGGGGTGCGAGGGAGAGGAAAAGCACGCAGCAGATGAGTTCAGGACGTGATTCTGTTTACTGTGGGCAAGTAATGGGCAAGTAGTGTAAAGCTGTAAAATGGACAGGAAGAAAAAAGAGGTCTCTACTAAAATCCTCGTAGGTTTTTGAAGGTTAAGAATCACAATTAAGCAGGCAGCTCAACCTTCAAAACGTTGCTCTGTGCAAAAGCAGAGGTGTGGCTGGGCCTGCTAGTAGGAACTGTGGCATAAACCTGAGTTTTCAGGGTGAGAAGGGCTGTTCATAGTACTTAATGCAGCTTCATATTGGCAGCTATCACTGGTACAGTAGATGAACACACTTGTTACGCTGTTTTCAAGCAGACTTTCCAAGGCCAAGCCTGACATGAGTGTATGGGGGTTGCATCAACTGGGAGATAAAAAGTTGATTTCCCTCTGCAGTGCATCAGCTGTTAATGTTTCCTGTCTTTTCCCTGGTTTATTCTGGTATAACTTGGCTTTGTAATTTCAGTCTGTGTAAGCTTTGTCAAGTTTTTGGTAGCATACTGTCACAGCTGAGTCCTTAATACCATTTTCCTTCGTATGCCTTCGGGTTTTTCAGATGAGGATCAGCACTTTTGCTGCTTGTACACCGTCAGCCACAGCAGAGATTGAATCTCTGAGTTTGTTTGAAAAGTCTGCAGCTGTAGTGTAGACCTCAAAGCTCTGTCGCTTTCTAGTCAGTGCTTTCTGGATGTGTGGGTAGCTGTTTTTTTCTTCTGCTCCCCAGGATGCACATGACGGGGAGGTGAACGCGGTGCAGTTCAGCCCTGGCTCCCGGTTACTGGCCACAGGAGGCATGGACCGGAGGGTTAAGCTCTGGGAAGTCCTTGGAGGTAAGTGCTTTTGCTTTGGGGTAGTGTGGGGTATTAAAGAAACTCATACTGTAGTTCACTTTGTGTCAGCTTCTGTTCTAATCCATTGCTTAAGTTTTGTTCGTCTTTCTCTGTGCAGATAGGTGTGAGCCCAAAGGTTCCCTCTCTGGTAGTAATGCTGGGATTACAAGCATAGAGTTTGATAGTGCTGTGAGTATCTGTGCAATATCCACTGTTTGTAACTGGGAATAAACTAATTGATTTCTGCTATGCTCTGCTATCACTTTCCATTCCGATGCTTTGAGAAGTTACCTGAGATAGGGGTTAGTAACAAGGAGAGTAACTGCAAATAGTTAAATTGTACAGTAGCTGCAGTCGGTGTAATTCTCATCTTGGCTTTGCAGTTCAGATTAGAAGCGGCTCAGACATCAGCTAGTATGGGCTGTTACGATAAAACTAAAATGCATCAGGCTTTGGCACATACGAGACATTAATCTTCAGCTTCCCACTGAAGCTGACGCAGCAGCACAAGAGAAGAAAATACACTGGGGCTTTATTTCTGCGGAGCTTTTATTTTCAGGAGCGCTTTGTTGAGGTCTGTGATGAATAGTAAAAGGTCTGATTGTCCCAAGACTTGCTCTTCTGTGGCCTCTTCTCCCAGCAGTTCCTCCCCAGCCGTGGCACAGCAGTGGTGTGACTGGAGGGCTGCTTGCTGACAGCATGTGGTGTGTTCAGTTCATGTTAACCTGAAGCGCTGGGGACATGACTGCCATCACATCCAACCTGCTGAAAGGAGTTGGGGTTTCAGCTTGTTATATCTGGATGTATGATCTGGCTTTTCTGCTGAAACCTCTTCCAGAACTCAGATTTTTAATGCAGACGAAGACCAAAGCTGAAGTAGTTGTTTTCCACTCGCTCGTTCTGCGTGCTGAACTTTACTGACACGCACATCGTCCCTTTGGACGTCAACCAGCTCATGAGATTTGCAGGGCTGGTTAATCTGCAGGATAAACTAGTTCTGAGATTATATATGACAAGATGAGCACGCCTGAGGTGACGGCTGCCGGAGGTGAGATGCCAGAGGGCCTTAAGGGCTCTTTTGCTTCAGGGAGGTCTTTGAGTTGCACATGTCTTTAAGGATGGATCTCTCCCTGTCGTGGGTGACTTGGAAAAGCACTAAGTCTACAGCCATGAGTAAACCATCTAGCTGTCCCTGAGCAGACTTAGCTCTTGGAATCTTACTTTGAAACATCAGAATTGTCGTGAAAATTGCAAAAACTGGACCAATTCCACTTGGAGGAACACTTAGAGTAGATGGTGCAGGGCTTTTTTCCTTTGCAAAACAAAGGTGAAAGGAATAGATGAGGGCAAACTGGAGTTCACATCCTCACTGCAGTAGTGGGGGGCAGGAGGGGAAGGAAGGAGGTACTTTGCTGTCTGGTTGCTGTTATTCCTTTTATCTATAGTCATGATTCCACCAACCACTGTCACCTTTTGCCAAGAAGAAAAGGCCGTGGCCTTTTTGCAGGCTGTCACACTGGCTTGCCATGCTGTTAGATGCTACCAGGTTTTAGTTCTTCTTATTCTTTTGCTCTCCTTTGGCATTATAGCACTAATATGGCTCTAATTGCTGATTGGAAATGATTTGAGCTTAATTTTCCTATCGACTAGCAGAAGCAGTTTTAAACTAAACTTGTGTTTGCAGGGTTCTTACCTCTTAGCAGCTTCAAATGACTTTGCCAGCAGAATCTGGACGGTTGATGACAATCGGTTACGGGTGAGTCTCCTGCTGCTTGGGGTACTTTTGTCCTGCATTTCCAGCTTTGTCTAACAGAGCTGCTGTAATCTTTGTAGTCGTGCATTTACATGCACTCAGCAATTCCTTTTATCAAAAAGATCTTTATTTATCTTAAATGAAGAAGTTTTTGCAGCAAAACCTGGAATCTAACAGTGGTCTCTGCACAGCCTTGCAGGAAACTCCAGTTACCACATTTTTGCAGTGCACAGCTTTGCGTCCCTCCCTGTGGGAACCTGAAATGTTTCTTACGGTTCTCAAGAGAACCACTGAAATGTTTTTAGCCTCAGTGTAAAGAGAGGAGACAGATGAAGGATTTGCAGCAAAGGGCTGGCTTGTTTTTTGGGTTTAAGTCAGAGGTAACATTCTGGAAAAGGAATCCTAGACCTTGCAGCTAAAGGCAGCAACCTGAAGGGTACGTGAAGTTATTCCTCCCTTCTTCCCACCTCCTCTGTATTCAGGTTCTTATGCAGCAGTTTAAGGAATGCTTAAGGAAGGATTTACCCATGGGGAAAAAAGTCTTTTCTGCTTTCTGTAAGGTTTTGTTATCATTCCTATCAATGCTTTTCATCAGTTTTGTTTTTTTTATTCACTTTGATTCAGGGGGTAGTTGTCATTGTGGAGAAATCAGGGCTAATACAGGGAAGTGAAGAACGGAGTGAAGCTGGGATCATGATTAGCTTTCCCACTAATGTAGTATTTAAATGCACAGTGACAGTGCATCAGGAGTAGAAAAGAGGCACAGAATGAAGGTTCAGATCTTCCTGTTGGGAGTTTGTCCTTTCTAAAGACCCTGTGGTCTTTGTGGGACGATCCATTGCTTTGGAGTTTGTTGCATATCAGGTTTGGGTTTTTGTATTTTTTTTTTCCCAACTTTACTCCCATTCCTTCCTATTTTAAAGATTTCTCTGCTGTATTTTCCATGCCAGATTGCTTCATATAATTTAAGAGTTCTGAGTGTTCAAAAAAAAACCCCAAAAACTATATGCTAGGCATTTCTCTTGTGGGTTTTTTTTTCCCCACAGCTTTACTTCAGTCGCTCATTATTTGTTTGGTGATTTGGCATGTAAATATTCAGCAATTGAAAGTGAATGTCCTTCATGTTCCTCAGCCCCCTCTGCACTGGATGCAAACCAAAACAAAAGCAGGTGTGGAATCTGCTGTAGGGAGTGTTTCTGAAATCTTTGGTTGTCTCAGCTTTCAGGCTTGAGGATGTAACAGCAGCTGGGACGAGGTGCCCTGCTATATCCTTGAGATTGTGGAAACCATTGTCAGTATGTTTTCCCTCTCCTCGTTTCTCCTGCAAGGCTGTGGTGCAGTTGCTGTCTACCCATGATGTGTGGGTATGCTGGAATAGGAGAGCACGGGCTCCCTGGTGGCTGGAGACCCTGGAGCCAAAGGGGACCCATGTCTCAGGGCTTCAGGCTGAGCTCAGTGGGGCTTAAAACTCCAGGACAATGCTGATCACTATTTAAATACTACAAACGGGGAGGGGGGGAGGAAAGGCAGTAGTGCAAGTTATCTTTTAAGGTTCTTTGTGAAGTTGTTGAATAGAAGCAGCACGCTGTGGGGAAAGGGATCCTGTGGATGCGCGCGCTTTGCCAACGTGGCTTGTCTTCTCCTCAGCACACGCTGACGGGTCACAGCGGTAAGGTCCTGTCCGCCAAGTTCTTGCTGGACAACGCACGCATCGTGTCGGGGAGTCACGACCGGACCCTCAAACTCTGGGACCTCCGCAGCAAAGTTTGTAAGGAAGCTTTACTTCTTTCGTCCACGTTCTGTGCTCCCAGCGGCTGTAAATGGGAGCCTTACATAAAGCAGATCTTGCTAGTCTAAAAAAGCAAAATCCAGCAGCAGTGCTATTTTCTGTTGTTGTTCAAGTAATCAGATCCCCTCTGTTTGTTACCTGAAATAAGAAATCATGCATGCAGGAGGCGCTGTTAATGCTATTACCTTCACAGCAGCTGCGTTCTGTGAGCTTTCTTTGTTTATCAGTCTATGCTGTGGGTATTTATGTCTTCCACTGAAAGCCCGGAGCCAGCTCAGGGTGTTTTTAACCTGGAGGTGCTGGAATTGTGTCCTGGAAATGTGCCACATCTCAGCATCGCGAGCTCAAGGGATGCTGAGATTCTGGCTCTTCTTTGGGACAAACGTTTTTCTTGGTCTGCTCTTCTTCTGATGGCTCTTAAGCCTGCTTGCACCGAGAGAAAAATCGGGATTGCTTTGATACCTGAACCATGAACATAGGTCATGTTGGCAGTTTCATGTTTAGCAGTGGCAAATTATAGCTGGCTAAATAGGAAGTAAAGCAGCTGTCCTAGGAACATTTAAAGAGATATTAGATCTAGCAAAGGAGATTGAGAAGGGCAGAGAGGTTAAAGACTTAATTTGGGATTATACTAAGACAGTTTGCCCTGTGGCACTCCATGGGCACAGCACTGTGCAGCTGTTACGTTCAGGGTGTGTCCGTATGGCATAGTGACTATTTTCTGACTCCATTTTCATCATCAGCTTGTATAGAATTCAGTGCCTTACCACTGACTTAACCTCTTTTTAGGTATAAAAACAGTGTTTGCGGGATCTAGCTGCAATGACATCGTGTGCACTGAGCAGTGTGTAATGAGTGGACATTTTGATAAGAAAATCCGTTTCTGGGATATCAGGTAAAACTCGTGGCAGGGCTTCCACACAGCAGGGATGGTTACGGAATTGCTATCCAAGTATCTTTGGACTCTGGGCCTCTTTTCTTCCTCAGCATAGAAGCTGGACAGACTGCTCTAAGTCTGACAGCTGGTGAAAGCAGAAGTACCTTTTGTTACTGCTTTTACTGCTGCTGCTTGGGGGAGGGGAGGGGGTCCTTGGGCTTTATATGGTAGTAATCCTTTGTCTCCTCTTTCACACTGGAACGAGTCAAAGTTTTATGCATTGCTTTGGCCTCCAGCCCCTGCTTTACTTTCTCTTTGTTTCTATTTTGTTTGTTTCCCCCACCACCTTCCCCCCCTTGTCTTAGGACTGAAAGCATAGTAAAAGAGCTGGAGCTGCTCGGGAGGATCACAGCTCTGGACTTGAACTCAGAGCGAACGGAGCTTTTGACGTGTTCCCGCGACGACCTGCTGAAGATCATTGACCTGCGGGTTAGTGCTGTCAAGCAGACGTTCAGGTGAGTGTGCCCTCCACAAGGACTCTATGAGTTTCAGAAGTCAGGCTTGCTGGTGACTTTTTTCAGCGTCTCCGTGGAGAAAGCAGTCACCTGACTTTTTTTTTTTTCACTCAACTAGCAAGTTTCTCTGCAGTCTAACAGTAAAAATCTGTTATGGCAAATTTGCTTTTTATTATTTAGAGAAACTGTTTGGAGGTGGATTAGTTTAGAAGCCCTTGGCCTAAGGGAAAGAGCTACTTCAGCTGTAGTTGAGGATTGGTGTCTGAGAAACAGAAATGGAGCTCATTCTGATCCATCCAGAACCTTCACTGTGGTCTTTGTTAAGAATCTTGAGACGCCTCTTATAAATGAAGTTACAATTATCTGATTCTAACTTTGCAGCGCCCAGGGATTCAAATGTGGCTCCGACTGGACGAGAGTTGTGTTCAGGTAAGATCGGATACGAGGAAGATATTCTCTGATTAAATCTTATGCCCAGAAGTGATTCCTGATACTGGACTGTACTGTCTCCATTTACAGCTGGGAAAACGTGGGGCACAGTTTGTCATTTGTCCACGGTTACCTCTTGGCCAAGGCAGTGCACCTGCGGGTGTTTATGAACTGTCTTGGAAGCTTTTAGATTTGTGAATTCTTCTGCTTGTTAGTGCTAACAAAACGGTAACAGATTTATTTTAAATAATGTAATGCCAAGTTGCTTTGCTTAGGAAGCTGAATGTGGAGTGGTGATTTGTGCTGGTAAATTGCTGACGTGAAGAAAATGTGTTGTGTGCCTTCAACCCCTTCTCTGATCTCGTAGTCCTGATGGTAACTATGTGGCTGCTGGTTCAGCTGATGGTGCCCTCTACATTTGGAACGTGCTCACTGGGAAGTTGGAGAGAACTCTTGCCAAGCATCACAGGTGAGGGAAGCTGCCCGTTCAGCCTGAAGCAGGGGGGTCTGGCTTGTGAATCTTGATGAGAAAGATTTGTGGCCGTAGAGCTTTACTGTTCGGGTCGGTGTGTGAGAATTGTAACGTGCAGGTTCTTTGTGGATTCGTGGCAGTGTTGTTTAGATTGACCAAAGACTGCTTTAGTTGTTGTTCAACTTCCTAAACCGACAGTTGATTCTAATGAAATTGAATATATTCTGAAGAAGTAGTATCCCTCTTAGGCTTATTAAAAGCAGGCCTCCTGAGAGCTGAGAATGAAAGTGCTTGTTTTGTCATAGTCAGGGTACTGTATTATTTCATTTTCTAATTAAATTCTGTTGTGGAATTCGGCTTTTTTTTTTTTTCCTTTAAACTTACACCTGGCTTCTGTTTCAGTTCTTCTATCAATGCAGTCGCGTGGTCCCCGGCGGGTGCCCACGTGGTCAGTGTGGACAAAGGAAACAAGGCTGTCCTGTGGTCTGAATTCTGACTGGATGGAGGGTGAGAGGCAGAGCTCCCGTGCCTCCGTGTGTGGTGGTGCTGGTCCGTGGCTGAACAGAATGGAGACCCCAGCCCAGACCCATCCTGAGCGGGAATATTAACGAGTGCGTGGGCTTTGCTTTCCGGAGGGAAGTGGTAAAGCAATGGAGAAGGAGCCCGAGTCAGAGACTTCTTACGGCCACGACCACGCTGTGGCACTCGGACTCAGCAAGGGATTAGCTGTTCTGGATGGAGAATGCTACTTCGTCATGCCTTCACATGCAGTATCTATGCACCGACGGAGCTGAAGATACTAGTGGGATTCCTCACCAGACAGCTGTGCCAAATACCCCGTCACACAAATGTATCTACAGCACTTCCGAGTTGGAACTGTTGGAAAGAAGTTACAGCGTGCGCTGACTTAACGTGTGTTCTGCCTGTGTTCTGTTCTTGAGGCCTAGCTGAGGCGTGGAGTGAGGAGATCCTGAAATGTGGACAGGTCCTGGGCAGTCTGAAGTGTTGGAAAAGCTTTTGTAGAGAGTTTCCAGAGCTCTGGCAGCTCTGCCACTGAGTTGTTAGCTCAGTGCAGAGCTGCTCTGACCCTGACACAGGCTCTCCAGTGCTGTCATGCAAACTTGCATCGGTTTTAGCAGTCCTTAAGGACGTTGCCCATTCTTGGAGACTTCCGCACCTTTTTGTTAAAATGCCCTTCAGCAGTTGGGGTATCCCAGAACAGGAGATGTTTAACTCCACGGGCAGTTCGGTTGCTGGCTTTGGGAAGGGAGAAGTTGAACTTGCTGTGCTGCTGCCGCGAGGAATGTAGTCGTACTGTGACTTCAGTACCTGAACGTAGATGCTTGGTCCCCTTTCTGGTTCATCCGTCCTCTCCTGGAGGCAGTCAGTCGAACGTGGGGTCGGTGGGCTTCGGTCCCAGGTCCATCCTGTTGGTGCTGGTGATGCCAGGCTGCTGGCCCCTCCTTCAGCAGACGTGCAATATTCCTGTGTGCGCTGGAGCCCTCTGTGCTGTGGAGCAGTGTCTCACTGCCCTGTTTACACATCCACAACCACGATGTGGGTGGCTGCGAGTTACTTGGTGCAGCTGCATCCAGCCAAACCTTTCCACATCGTCTGGGCCTCTAGACAAGCCACCAGCGTTGTATTGCCTTTTTATTTGCACTTTATTTTCATCTTTCCTGATTGTGTTTTACTAAGGAAGCGTGTTGTTTGGAGGGGCTGGGCTGGGGGGCTGCTGCTCTAGCAGGCATCTCTCTGACCTGGCCTTTTGTTCAGGCACCTTCTGTAGAGGGAACTAGAGTATACCGGGCAAACTTTTTATTTATTCAGCTGCCCGTAAGAACTCGATTGTAAATAAACCCATGTTCTGCTTTTAAAACCTCACACCGCTCTGGTTCATTTACGTCTGTGTTCGTGTGTGAGATTTTGTTCTGCATGAGCTGAGGGTGGGAACCAGAAATGTCTCAGTGCTGCCTGAGACTGAAGGAGGTCTCACCATGTTGAGCAAGTGCCACTGTCCCTGGCAGGTGGACGTGTCGTTGGATGTTCTGGAGAAGGTACTGAACGAAGGTCATCATCACTGCATTTTGGACCCTGCTGTGAACAGAAGGCTTGATGTCCTGTGGCACTTGGACTGCTACCTAGTTGGATTTTTAAGGCAGTGATAGGAAATACCCGTTTCTGAGAACACAAAACCTTTGTTGAATAAAGCTCCCGTTGCTTCTTCAGAGTAATGAAACAAAGCCTTCAGCTGGTTCTGTTAATGCACAGATCTCCATACACAACCACAAACCTTAACTGGCTGCTCTCTTTTTGCTAAGACAAGAAGCTCAGCAACCTGCTCTTGGATGTCAGAACCGTAGCAAAAATGAGAAAGCCCACACTGGCATTCTGAGGTGTTTCTGGAGGCTGTATTTTTTCCTTCTGCCTGTTGCTGTGGCAGAAGGTGCTTCTCAAAAGGCACCTCCCAAGAGCCCAGGTGACCTTGGGTTGCTGCAGAAAAACAGATTGCTGAATGACGAGTCAGCGTAACGAAAGATTATTGGGAGATTAGGAGAACATAATAACTCTGCAGGCTCTGATGGGGAGGATCAGAATGGGTTTAGGACTTTTATAACTTAGACTACTAGATGTCCGTTTTCTACATCGTGCACATAGATTCTCACACAGAGGGCTTTGTTTTGCCTGTTTATGAAGTTGGTTAATAATACTCAATGCTAAAGCAATGACAATGGCTAGTAGCTAGCTAAAACCTTAAGGAATTTCAATTTAAGGTGCTTAGGGCAGTGGTTTCTATGAAATTCCCGGGGCCAATTTCAGCTTTTTTTAATTTTTTCCTTAGCATTTTGATTTTTTTAATTAATTATATTGCCCATTCCTGCTTCAACCTGTAGATGGAAGAAGAGAAAATGAAGGTACCTGCTGTGCAAAGGTGCTGTCACACTGTTTCTCTGCTGAAGATGGAGCTGCCCTTCACGTGGCTGGGAGTAGCAACGGGGGGACTGTCTTTCTGCAGACATTGAAAGCACAAACCGTGGAGAAGCTGCCTCCAAGCTGAGTTTGGTGGATTCATTTATGAAGTCTCTACTTCAATAAACAGCACCTCAAGCACATTTCCATGTTGTAGGGCAGGTCGGTTTATGTTTGCCAGAGCAGTGATTAAGCTCCCCAAATAAATCCTATTTAATAAAATGTTGCAGGAATTTACAAAACACTGAAAGGGCTGAGGAATGCTGGTTCTGTGTTCACTTACCTGTGTGCCTGGGCAGCTATGCTCATTCACCAGTGATTCTGCATAAAGCAAACCCCACCTGTGACCACAGGATTGCCCGCAGAGGAGGGTGCAGTTCTGGCTGGTAAGTGGAGAAGAGAGTTTCATATGGTCCTGATCAAAGTAATAGGTGCAGCCCAGAGGAAAGCTACAAAACAAGTTACACGTTGCTGATCTTTGTGAAATTTACGGGGGGAAGAAAGCAGTGAACAGCCAGAAACATTAGAAGTGAAATGGGTTAAAATCTCTGTTCATGTGTCTTATTAAATGTTGATCTTCACTCTTTCTGTAAGTAAATTAAGGATGGGAGGTGTACTGGCTAACAACGTGCTGCTTCTAAACAGCAAGCAATGAGGTATTGATGGAGCAATAAGAAAATGCTTAGTGACTGTGGTTAATGTTTTGCTCCAAGTGTCTGACAGTCGTTTATAACGGCACCTGTTTATAGAGACTTGCTTTGTAAACTCTCTTTTTCATAACCAGCTCTTCTATGCTTAGCTTCTTATCAGGCTGGATGCTTGAAACCCTAGGAAGGAGAAGAGAGAAGAAGGGCTTTAGAATAAAGCTCCTTTAGTAACCATCCTGTTCTGTGTAAGTCTGTTGCCTTTATAAAGCATATGTGGATGACATTGTAGACCCGTTCACTGAGGATCTGGTCTTCCTTCGGTAATGCCTTTGTTGCTGACCCAACCACTTTCCAGTTGAATCTTAGCTCAGGTACAATATTTGCTCTTGGAGGGGGATTAATTCTTGAAATCCTGGACGGACGCAACCAGAGACGTGCTTTAAAATCCTCTACAAATTGTCTTCCTTCCTTGCTAAGAGGTCAGTGATTCTCAGGTTGATGGGAAGACGCGTAGGACATGACCGCGTGGAAAATTCACCTTTCTTCCGTGGTTTAGGAGTTGACGTCTTTGTCCTGTGGTAGCTCCTGTGCCGTTTGGAACACAGCAAGGTATTTAATGTTATTTGCTGGTTTCTTCTTAGGGGCTACAGCATGAATAATACAGCACGGGCTGTTCGACCGCAGCCGCTGTTCTGGACTTGGAAAACCTGCTTGTATTTCATGAAATAGAAATAATCAATGGCGTGTCTGTCTCTAACCTTCACCTTACAATTTTCTCAACTTTTCTAAGGAAAGTATTTCATCTTTCTACGGTCTAGCATGTGCAAGTAGGTTCTAGTCCTGAAATGGTCTTGAAGTGGGAAAGCAAGTAGAAAGACAGAATGGAGGCAAGCTGCAGTCAGACTGAAGGTACTGAGATGTGTAGCATCGTGCTTTCATGCTGCACCTGGCTCATCCTGCCCAACAACTGCCAAAGCTCTTTTCCATGGGAACGTGTCTCATCCTGTAAATATTAAAAATTGGTCATGTACAGTCTTCTCCTCTGTACCTTTTACAAGTAAATGCTGCATTTTGTTTTGAACTTACTGTCTGTTCGCTTAGTTCAGTGCTGAAAAAATCTCTCCATTTTGTACCACTCGTTTTCTGGACACCTCTTTTTGGACATCTCTTGCGTCCTTTCCTTCTCTGAAAGAATCTTACTTGATCTGTCTGTGTTTTGGATACAAGCTGCTCCTTACCCCTGTTCACTTTTATTACCTTCCTGGGCTGGTAGTTGAACCATTCTATTGTTAAGGTCCTGTTTTCAATTCACTGATGCTCTGAAAGTAACAGGTTGTGTTCAGCTCCGATTTAGAAAAATACGGTGGTAGAGTTCTCATTTTGGGTTTGGTCTGACTCATTACTTGTGTATCACAGAATCATAGGGGTTGGATGGGGCGTCTGGAGATCATCCTGCCCAACTCCCTGCTAAAGCAGGTTGCACGAGAAAGCATCTAGGTAAGCTTTGAGCATCTCCAGAGGAATCTCCACTGCTTCTCTGGGCAGCCTGCGCCAGTGCCTCGTCACCTCACTGTGAGGAAGTTTTCTTACATTCTAATGGAACTTCCTGTGTTCGCAATTGTGCCCATTGCACCTTGTCCTGCATACCACTGTTCTGGGTCTTAAACTCAGCACGAAAGCTCCAAGATGTGGATACATTAGGGGTTCTAAAATAGCATCAGTAATGTGCGCTGTTGTGTTCTTGATTCGTTTCCTAACAACTTTTCTGCTTACATCAAGGCTTCCTCCCTACGTGGGGATACCCCAAACCTGAAAGTATCTAGAATCCACATAAAGTGTGTTCTTTATTTCCTGTATCTTCAATAGTTATTGACTGAGCCTGACCTGCCTTCTGGACGCATGACAACATAGAGCCTCTGGTGACAAATCTTGGTGAACCTTCTCAAAATTGAAGTACTTGTGTTGACCAGACCGCCTTTATCTCTACTCGTGTATTCCACAGAAATTCTCTTACAAATCTCTCTGCAAAGGCCAAGCTATCTCTTCACCTCTGGATTTTTTTTACTGGCCCGGCAATGTTTTGAATATCTGAAAAGCAAGTGATGTTTCTGAGGAGCTATTTTTAAATAGTTGGGGTTTTCTTTCTTCATAAGGAGCCCGCTTTGTACTGAACTTGAGTATCCATTGGATGAGTCAGATTGATGTACTATATGATAGGAGTAGGACATTACACCCAGCTGTCGTGCCTACAGTTTTACCTCATCCTCTTTTATCTTTCTTACCCCAACCTCTGACATTTCTTCCAGGAACCTTTGAGGGAGAAGAGGTTCATCCATCTGCAGTTACCTTCCTGTCCATTGGTCATGAGCTGCCCCGAGTCTCAGAAGGCAGGAAAGAATGCTGATTCCCCTCCAAAACAAGTTATCTTCAAGAAAAGCACCCGTGACAAAGCTGTAAGTAACATAATAATGGGTATAAATGAGCTTCACTCTCTTTCCTGTCCTCTTTTATTTTTCTGAAGAGGGACCAGAATCCGTATTTAACGCAAAGTGTGAGGAGACAATGTAAGTGAAGTTCATATGGGAGAGCTTATTGCAGTCTTACAACAGGAAGGCAACTCCCCTCTCATTCTTCTAGGTTGTAGTCCCGCTGGTAAATGTTAGAAACAAAGCTGATTCACTGTTTGATGGGGAATCTGATTGGCATCAGAAATATTTAAATCCATAGTTCTGTCCCATCTGTGAGTATCTTAGTTTTACTTCTTGGAGCTGTTCCACGTTAGGTCCTCTCTTCTTTTGTCCTGAAGCACGAGGGTGGTCCTTCTGAGCCTGGTGTGGGTTGTTTGGTGGAGAGAAAATAAAAGCCGTGCTTAAAATGGAATTGTTCAGTTCTCTATGGAATTTGCAGCTCCATACTACATCCTCCCACCCCCCAAGCACACAGCATTTCGTAGTTCAACCATGGCCATCCTTTCCCCACAGCTGACCATCTACCTGGGAAAGCGTGACTTCATTGACAACATAGGGAATGTGGAACCTGTGGGTAAGTCCCCAAGTGTGTGCACACTGCCCTTCCTGCTCTCCTAAGCCTGATCATCCTCTGACAATCTGTTTAATTTTCCTTTCTTTCAGATGGCGTTGTATTGGTGGATCCTGCAATGATCAAGGGGAAAAAAGGTTTGAGGTCTTACGCGGTACAGGTTTTAACTTGCTTGTCCTCTTTTCAAGTGAGGTGCTGAGACAGAACTTTTTTACGTTGCTTCAAGGGTACAAATGTAACTCCTCGATGAATGGACTTCTTGCTCAAAGTAATGAGTATAAAAACTTAGAATATGAATACTGAATGGGTTATAGAGCAGTGTTGAAATGAGTCTCCATGAGCAGCGCAGGATTTTACACCAGCTGGCTGTGTTTGTCTGCTACGTGCTTTACCTGCCCGTGTTTCCTTCCAGTGTACGTGACTCTGACCTGTGCTTTCCGGTACGGCCAGGAGGACATCGATGTGATCGGCCTCACCTTCCGGAGGGACCTGTTCTTCTCTAGGGTGCAGGTGTACCCACCTGAAAACAAGCCAGAATCTCTCTCGCACTTGCAGGAATCTCTGCTAAAGAAGCTGGGGAAAAACGCTTACCCCTTTTTCTTTACTGTGAGTATCTCTTAAGAGCCCCTGACCCTCTTCTCAGCTGTCATTACTGGGCAGCTGACACCCAGGGGCGGACTGAAGACAGGGAGTAACACTAGGTCATGTTACGCAAAGCTCCAACTTTGAGTGAAAAATGTACCAATTGTTTTTTTAATTTATTAACCACCCTAAGTGATGAAGTGCAAGAAGATCCTTACTGCATGTGAAATGTGCTTGTAAAAGACGAGGGAGGATGCAGTAGCTTCACATATCTGTGTCTTCCCCACTTCTTTGGTACAATCCAGTGATCCCAGCTGCTGGATTCACTGATGGGGTGTTAGTGTTCCACCTCAGGAGGCTCTGCAGTCTTTCCAGTTGGTGAAGCTGCTGGTCCTGTGCAGACCAGGAGCACACTGTGTGGAGGCTGGCTGGTTTAATGGCCTTAGCTGTGTTTCCAGAACAGAGGTGTCTTGCTCAAGGTTCGAGCCCATGTGAACAGAGACCAGTGGTCCTGGATGGAGGGCAGATATCCCAGCTTCTAATCTGTGTCTGCAGTGCTTTAGTTTTTGAGTATAAGCCCAGGAATTCTATGTTTCTGGGCATCTTTTTACTTTTTTCTCTGTTGTTTTTTTTTTTTTGGCTGTTAGCATTGTAAGTCCCTTTCTTCCCAAAAGACTTTGTTCACGAAAGTTAAGCATAAGATCCAGCTTCTCTCTGAGGTGGAACTTCAAAGGGTTGCTGTGTGTGAGTGACCCGTTGTCTTCAGGGTTACGCTGTACCTTTTGTGAGCAGTAAGTTCATTAGAATATCACAGAAATCTCCGTCATATTGCTCTGGCGTCCTTTTCTTTTTGTTCCCACAGTTCCCAGATTACCTGCCTTGTTCAGTCTGTTTGCAGCCTTCACCTCGTGATGTTGATAAGGTGAGACTGGCACATTGGTACTTATCATGAGGAGAGTTGTATGGAAAAAGTTCTGTAAATGTATTTGCCTCGAGAGTGTAATAAGGTGGCACCGGAGTTTACCACGTTTATGCCACAAACCTCAGGAACCTGACTTCAAGAGCTACAGTGTGCGTCATGGGGCTGGAATTCAGTTCCTCAAAATAGGAAAGGAAATGTAGTCTAATAGCCGCGAGGCTGTGCTAAATCTGCCGTGCTTGTCATTTCCTTAAGGGTACCACATGATTTGTGGGTTGACGTGCAAAGTGATCCTAGCTGTCTTGTGTTAGCAATCAGTCACACGAGAGAGGGCAGGCTGAGTGCCTGTATCTCACTGCTCGGTGTAGGCAGCAGGTGTTAGACCTGCCAAATGCAGAGAAGGACTGTTTTGTATGTGTGCATAAACAAGACAAGAACTCTGGAGGATATATCAGCAGACAGTGAGATGTTCTGCTAGGTTTCTGACGTCACTTAAAGCAATCCTCTTGTACTTCTCAGGATGCTTCTCTGAACAGCTGGGCTAGGCCTAAAGCCAGGCTTAGCAGTGTAAACCTGTTAAAGCAAGGGTCAGCTTGGCCTGATGGCTTCCAGTCCTTAGGCACCAGGAAGCAGGGAGCTTGACCATGAGTCAGGTACTGGTGTTACAAAGCTGATTCAGGAACCCAAGGTGGACTGGAGGACGTTGCAGGCTCCTGTCCTTTTAGGAGAAGGGATGTCATCTGTCAGAGGTTGGGAACTAGGCCTTGTAGCATGGAGCAGGTGGGTGCTGACACACCAGGTGGCAGGGATCTCTTACAGCCGTCAGAGACCAGAAGGCTTTGCAGTTGGAAGGAATCTGATGGTTTCTAGGATACAGAAAGATGCTTGAACATCTGCAGATGTTCTTGGCTTGCGACACTGGTTTTACAGCTGCCCTCTCTCTCTGGCAGAGCTGTGGGGTGGACTTCGAGGTGAAAGCTTTTTCAACAGAGAATTTGGAAGAGAGAGTTCACAAGAGGTAACAGTACACCCGTCTCTGTATGTCTTCAGCTGTGCTCTTAAAAAGAAGGGGGGAATTAAAGTAATGCACCACGGTTGCTTATTCACCTTTGTTTCACCTGTCAGCGCACTTCTTGAGTTGAATTAAGCATGTGTGCATGCGAAACTCTTGCTTCTGCCAAGCACAGGGTACCATCCTGTCATCTTCTGCTGCTTCCTAGGAACTCTGCTCGGCTGTTGATCCGTAAAGTGCAGTATGCTCCAGAAGAACCGGGACCCCAGCCTTGTGCGGAGACCACATGGCAGTTCTTCATGTCCAACAAGCCACTGCACCTGAAAGCTTGCCTCAGCAAAGAGGTGAGGAGTTTGCCCCTGAGATGTGTGCATCATAGAAATTCATTATCAATACATATTTTGTTACCAAAACAGCCATTCTGTGTGTGTTACCAGGCCCTGCCTCAGCTGATCCCGACTTGTTCTGCACACTTAGGTTCTAGTGTGAGTTTTTTCAGTAGCTTCTGCTTGTGGAGGCTGGGACATCATTATCAGAGCCATTTGAGACCAAGGAGGACATTGGAGGCAGGATTGTGAGACATGGGGAAGGGTCACCTTGCTTTATCTGTGGGGACTGGAGTTGTTTATGGCCTGGGAGAATCCTTCTGACTGGATCAGTTTTCCCCTAGGTGTACTACCATGGTGAGCCCATTCCAGTCACCGTCATGGTCACCAACAGCACAGAGAAAACAGTGAAGAAGATCAAAGTCCAGGGTATGCTTTTTACTACTGCTTGGATTTTCTTAGGACAAGAATACTATGGGGCAGGGCTGAAAGAGCCAGAATTTAGTGCTTGTGAGCTGCCTGAGCAGGCAGTATGGAGTGCATCAGGAGTTTGTTCCTCCACCCCATCTGTTGTTGTTTGTTTGCTGCTGTTCATCAAGTGAAACACTGTGCCTTTTTTCCTGGCTTGTGGTTACTTGCCTGGCTTAATTTCAGGCCCCTATATGTCGTGTCTACACAGAAATGGACGGGCACTGTGTCTGGCAAGGCATGTCTGGGGGAAATCTGCCTCCCTGGGAAGGGCTGTCGGTGTGATGCTCACCTAGCAGGGAACGTGCCAACATGGTGTGCTTCACCTAGGGCTTCAGAAATGGCAGCACTGTGAGGAACAGCCGCTCTGCCGACATTCTTCTGGAGGGAGCTGAGGGCAGGGCTCGAGGTTCAGCTCTGCCTGTGTTTTATCTGTAGCAATGCATGTTCTCATCCCACGAGCTCCATTGTGTTTGGGCCTGTGGAAGACAGTCTGAGTCAAAGGATGGGAAAGAGAAGAGAAAGCAGGGAAGGAACAAAACTCCACAGCGGAGAAAGCCAATTCAGTGCCAATCTTGCATGTGCTATCTAGTTACTCCCAAATATTTTTTAACCCGACATTCTTCAGTCTATCTTAAAAAGACCTTATTTCAGATTCTCTCATTACTTGAATCAGAATTACTGTATACTTTCTGGTGTTTGTTTGGAAAACGCTGTCAGAGGAACTTGACTGCAGTTTACAGTTTGCTTGCTGATGATGTAGACAAGAGGTGCTAGTTACCAGAAGTGAAAACAAGGATGCTTAGAGAAGGAGATCTTTGTAATGGGAAGAGCAGGCTCCCAAGGGAAACCATGGGCTGTTGGCTTTCTGTCACCTCCAAAGCAAAGCTGGACATGTTTCAGGGAAGGCAGAGACTAACAACATGCAGGAGGTGAAATCTGTGATCAGGCTGCCTGACCTGGTGCTCCCTTCAGGTTCTAAATGCATGGGTTTTCCTGCTCTCCTTCTCACGTTTTCCACTCTTGAGGCTGTGGAGCAGCTGTGTTGTTTCCGATGCCTGTGCACAACTGATATTCCCTCTTTTCCTTTCTCACTTAAGTGGAGCAGGTTGCCAACGTGGTTCTGTACTCCAGTGACTTCTACACAAAAGTGGTAGCTGCTGAGGAAGCACCGTGAGTGAATACCCTGCTTATCCATGCTTGCTATGCTCCTTCCCTCCCTCCTCATGACCCTCCTCCTTGGTTTCGGGAGGTTCTCCTGCCTGCAGCATGGCAGCTGCCTGCTTTAACAGTTTTCTTTGCCATGTATGTTTGCCTTGATGCCAGCCATGCTCTGGGTACAGCTGGGCTCCCCTTTGTGCACCTTGCTCCTTTGTTCAGAGGACAGAGGAGGCTGTGGAAAAGCTGTTTTGTTTGTAAAAAGAATAATTACCTACAAGGAACACTTAGCAAGGGGACGTGGGGGAATCCCACTGCTTGAAATCTTTGAAAGGAGTTGCCATGCTTTTCTAAAAGGTGCTGTTGTGTGCCTGGGAGTGCTGGATGCTCTGGTCTGGGGTCAGTCTTTTACATAACTCTTTGACTAATGAGAAGAACCCTCACCAAACTCTTGGCTCTATGGTGTGGTGGTGTGGAGAACCTCCTGCTTTTATGCTCTGTGGTGTATTTGCAGTGCAGCGTGGGGCTCTGCTTTGTGAGCAGGGCTGGATCCACCCAGGCACTTCGTACTTTTCTGTGTTTTATTCTGCAGTTTAGGGGCACATCTTTTGAGTACTGATCTTCTGAACTGGCATTCGTTTTGCCCAGGTAGAGAGGTCTGTGGCATGGCTGGACCTACTTTTAGATGTCTGCCTTAATGTGAAATGAGTAATTTTCTGCAAATGCTTGTTTCTGGTGACTACAAAGGGCATTTTTCTGACTGGCTCAGCTTCGTGCATCCACGCTGTAGATTAAGTCCAGACAGAGAAATCGCACTCCTTGCAGGTGGCTTTGTGATCTGTTTTGAAATTATCCTGCTTGGGTTTGTAAGGCAAATCCAAGTCCTCCTTCTCTCACCTGCTTCTCATTTCCAGGGATAAGGTGCAGCCAAACAGCAGCCTGACGACGACACTGACGGTTCTGCCCTTGCTGGCAAACAACCGGCAGACCCGGGAAATAGCCCTGGACGGCAAGCTGAAGGATGAGGATACCAACCTGGCTTCTAGTACCATGTGAGCTGAGTTTTAAAGGCTCCCAGCTGCTGGAGGGTGTAAAGAAGAGGGCAAGATCTGACCTAGCTACCATGTTTGTATCTGTCTTGCTGGGTGCATCTGCATCGCACAACTTACCGTGTTGTAACCATTCAGGCTGAAGAGTAATCATAGAGGTGGAAGGAGCTATTAGCTGTCCTTGGGGCTCTTCTTTTTGGGGATGCTCATCTAGTTGTTTCTCCTGCCATATGTTGTTGCTCTGTTGCTGTACTACCTAACACCACTTTGTTTTCTCTGATAGCATTAAGGATGGAATAGACAAGACAGTGATGGGCATTCTGGTTTCCTACAAGATCAGAGTGAAGCTCACGGTTTCAGGGTAAGAGTAAGAGACTTCTTGCTACATCTGCTTAGAGTTAGGAGAGTGAAGTCTGTATTTCACTGACTGTTGTGGAGAAGGTGGGGCAGTCTACCCTAAAAGAAATGGCATGTATTGTAGAATATCAGCATAAACTTCCTCAAAATTGTATGTTATCCTATCCAAGCAAGCTTTCTTGAGCCAGAGGTGTTGTTTTACCTTCCTTTGTTACAATAAAAAATTGACTGTATGACAAGAGGTTGTAGTATAAACCTGTGGTTTACACTGCAATTTCACTCCAAAGCTATAGTTTTGAGTTTGTGAAAGCTGAAGTAAAGCTTTGCTTGAATTTTTGAGTTGGTGTTGTCTCTAGCTTCTGCTCTGGGAGAACATCGTTCTGAGAATCACAGAGTGTAGCTGAGGTTCTGTACTGAGCCAGCTTCCTGGGGGAAGCTTTGTTAACAGCATGAGATGGCTCCCAGCAAAGGAGGACAAGGATAACTATCACTGATAGTCACTGTATACATTTGTATTTGTTCATCTGTCCTTCTTCCTAAGTATAAAAATGAGCTAATGATATGCATAAATGGTGATAAAATGACCACTGCCTTCTGTGGTCCCTTTGGATTGCCTTTCTCAGGCCCTTGGCAATGAAGCCATGCTGACACTTGGTCAGAAACTTATCTGTTGCCATGGGAAGGCTACGAAGAATGAAAATTAAAACAAGTGCATTTTGATGTTACAATCTGTGACCAGGAAAGAGGATTGTATGAGGCAGGTGGTTTTGATGGTCCACAACTAAAAAGTTATTTGCTGGAACACCAGAGCAAGAAGGCACTTTATCATTGTGTTTTCCTCTGCTCCCTTCTGTAGCCTGCTGGGAGACTTCACCTCCAGGTGAGTGCCATCTTCGTTTTCAGGCCATGTAGCTGTGGTTGCTAATGTGTCTTTTCAACCTCTTCTTATTCTTCTTCCCACCTCCCTAACAAATAAGTAACTACCCATTAAGCTAATAGGAGTGAGAAACCTGCAGTCACCAGTTAAAAAAAAAATAATAACATAAGGCAATGACAGAGCTGTATCTTGTACGTGTAAGCAAGCATGCTCAGGGTGTGATAAACCCAGCTTACTAGAGTAGGTATCCCTGGGATTTTTGTGGAGAAATCTGAACTTAACCCTTTCTAAGATGGAAGTTATCATTAGAAAAATGCTGAAAGAGTAGGTGAAGCTGGAATTCTGGGCTTTGACTGGACTGAGCCGAGAGGAGTATGGAACAGGGTGAGACTGGGGGCTGTGGATCTGATGCATTCTTTCTTTTCCCCATAGTGAAGTGAGCACAGAGCTGCCATTTCGTCTCATGCATCCCAAACCTGAGGAAAAGAACCCAACAGGTCAGTCACACCTCATTTTTGCCTTTGTTTGTTTGTTACAGTTGTCACACGTGAATTATTACCATTGCAATGCAGTGATTTAGCTTCCAGTGTCTGGAAGATGCCAGAAGTAGGGGCTACTGTGTGCATCTGTGCAAACCTCCACGCACAAGGAAATGGAGAAGGGATGCTGAGATGAAAGAAAGCAAAAATGGGTCACGTTTCCTTTCTGTCTTTCATCTGCAGAATCACAACTGAAAGCACGGGGACTTGAGGGAGCGCTGCACAGTTATATCTCATGACTGCTGTGCCAAAGGTCCCAAGCACAGCTGTCAACAGTTTGTAGCCAGATCACAATATAGCAAACAAGAATCGGTCACAGAAAACTCCTAAGATATACCAAAAGAAATCAAAATGCTTTTCAAGCAAAGTTAAGAGATGATAAAGCTGTGGATGATTTTACAAAGTCCCTATTCTGTGTGTGTAACATTGCCCGTGGTGTTTGAGGTGTGCTCATTTTTTGTGTACAGGAATTTGAGAGGAATGGTCACTTTGGGATTGGGTCATTTGTAATAGAAGTGTGACAAACAGACAGCTGGCAGGGATCCTTCCTGAAGGTTAACCAACTTGCTGTCTTGGTTACTTGCATAAATCATAGGCCAGTGTGAAGAACTAGCTTTCCCTGGGTATAAAAACTTACGATGGGATGGAAAAACCTCAGAGGGCCTCAAGCACGTGTTCTCTTCCCACTTCTTCAATCTGTGACTGTATCTGTTCTCTAAGGATGATCATACAGCAGCTGCAAGGTGCTTGCGCTAAATCAGGAATTCCTATGTGGCATCTGGAGCAGCTAATGTACACAAAACATTATCCCTGCCTTTCAGAGTTGGGATTGTTCTAGATGAGTCAGCCTGTCCTGCTCTTTGGATGCAGTTGTGTGGGCTTCAGGCAGAAACCCATGGCTGCTTCTGCCCCGGGGTTGTTTTTCTATATCTTTTTCTTTGGGCTAGACTTACCTAAAGTTGCAGTGTCAAAGAACATGACCACTAGATTATGGAGGAGCCTATGAAAGGAGTTATCCCAAGACAGTTTCTATGCTTTATACTGGAGGCATTAGAAAGAGTGCTAAATGCTTAGGATACATTAAAATATTACAGCCAGCTGGTCAAAAGAGGTGATTCTCCCACTATTACTGATAAAAGGGCTGGGAGGTGTGTCCTGTGAGGAGAGGCTGAGCACACTTGGGTTGCCCAACCTGGAGGAAAGGAGGTTCAGGTGACCTCACTGCTTTCCACTGCTTCCTGAGGAGGGGGCAGGGAGTGAGTTGCTGGATCCTGCTCTTGGGAACCAATGCAAGAACGCAAGGGAATGTCTGCTGGAGAGTTTCAGGCTGGAGAGGAATAGCAATCTCTTTTATCATGAGGGTGGCTGAACACTGAAACAGGCTTCTTGGACTTGGTGCCTATTGGTTTTCAAGAGGCATTTGGCTATTGCCTGCAATAACCTTCACCTTTTGGCTAGCCTTGAAGTGGTCAGGCAGTTGGACTGGGTGTTCTTTGAACATCCTTTCCAACTGAACTGTTGTATTCGAAATGGTTGGAGGACTTGGACATGAGTGGTGAGAAGAGAGACTGGTGATCAGCTGCCCTGGTTAGGAATCAGTGTTTTCTAACAATGGACACACAGCAGTGGCTGAAGGAAGGCTTCTTAACTCCTCTGGAGAATTGCACCATAGGAAACTCAGTTCCCCCCCAAGGAAACCTCTGCTGTGAGCTGTGCCAGCACAGACACAGCATGTGCTCATACAAGAAGTCTTTGATGCATGTTACACTGCCATCAGAGCAGCACAGTGAGTCCAGGAAGCACCTTCAGCATGACACGATGGTTGTTCTCCCCTCACTGCCTTTCTGCTGCAGCCACATGGAAAACAGCAACATCACGGGCACTCCACAGATGCATGCAGGCTGCAGCCTGTGAGGAGGGAAGTTGGTTCCTCAGGGTTGGTCTGTAGTACTGATAAGGGTGGAGCACCTTGCTGCCATGAGGCAAATGCTGTGCCCATGCGGTGGGTTTCCCTTCTCTAGTGGAAGCCTGCAGAGCTCTGCTAGCAAATCACTGCCACTGCTGCACGCTTGGTCATGGTCCCAAATGGTGACTCTCTGTAGGACAGCAGCTTTGCCAGGGGTCTTCCAGTCTGTTCTGCTTGCACATCCTGAAGTATTTCCCTTGCAGGAATCCCCCTGCCTCTGAGCTTGGCCGAGGCTGGGGAGGTGGCCCAGGAAATGTGGTTGGTGAGGGCCATCTGGTGTCCACAATGAGCCTCGCACGGCAGAGGGCTCCAGGGCTGCAAAACCGGACTTTTGTGATCCAGAGAGAAGCTTAACAACCTCCAATAAGGACCATCCAGAGCCTCGGGGAGCAGTAATGAATTCTGTGTATATTTTCAGGACGGTGTGAGGTTGGTTTGGACGTGACGCTACGTTTGACGTTAACGCCGCAACTCCCTTTTTATTCCCGTGTTTCAGGCTGATAATTTTGGTGGAAGCGTTTGTAGGCTAAGGGTGAAGAATGGAAGTCAGTCACTTCTCCCTTTTAAGACCATTTCAAAGGGTGGCTGACACGCTCTCTTATGTAGCACACTCAAAAGAAGGTGGGCAGAAGACTTCAGGAGGGAAGCAGAGAACTGCAGTATTGCTCAGATCACTTCCCCGCAGCACGACCTCTCACCAAAGGTGCAGCACACATATTGTTTGGTACTTCAAAGTCACGGAGGAGCTTGCTGTCAGGAGATGGCTACACTTCATGCGTTTCATACAGATGGAAACTGCAGGTTTCTTCTAACTTTAGGGTTGGGGGAAGTGTAGGTTCAGGAGCTATCCCATGGGAAAGCCCTGCCAAGCAGTCAAAGGGAGAAAAAAACATGCTTTCTATTCAAACATAAACGTAATATGTATATCATTCTAATTTGTTGGTTTGTTCAGCAGCCTCTGCAATGGGTGTAGGCAAAGGTACACGCACAGGGAATGTTGAGATCACTCCTCATCTTCTATTCCCTTTTGTTTTTACTGTTGAGTCAGCAGTAGCCAGTTTGTTTATTGTACCTCTTCTTCATTGACTTGTCGCTTCATCGTAAGATGCAGCTGGGAGGAGGGAAAAGCCAAAGCAGTTTAGAGAGTCAAAGCTAAAGTGGATTAAAAATGTCATATATACTGACTTGTAGGGTGATATCTTTTCCCTTCACTAGCTAAACTGACTTACAGCAAAAGTAAATGAAATGTGTGACATCATCATTGCTGTTTGCTTGCTCTTCCTTTTGCACCTGGAAGAGACAGAAATGGAGCTGCTTGCTACCTTTCATTTTCCATGTCTGTTTACAGCTTTCTTGTCTTGGATTTCTTGTAGGCCAGTGTTTGCATGTGTTGTGTGTGCTGCTTTTGCAACTGTTTTTGGATCCATGTGGTTCACGGGTGGTTATTTCTAGGCAAGGCAGCTCCTGTCACGTTGGCGGTCTGTCTTTTCAGCCCGCTGACAAAAATGGATAGAGAGCTGTTTCTTATAAAGACAGAGTCCAACTGGGCTGTGTCTCTTGGTGTTTCAAGACCTTCCCCAGCCAGCAGCTTGCCCAGAAGTTCCTGCTGGGATTTTCACAAGGCTGTGCTCTCAGTGTGAATTCTTTGCTCTGGGGTTTTCCTGCTCTCGTCCTGATGCTTTACATTTTGTGGCCCTGTGTCTTGGACGCTGGCCTTTATTTTGGCTGGTGTTCAACAGTCACTTATCTGCTCCCTTGTGAAACTTGCATGAAAGGGTTGCTTTCAAGAAGCCCGTAAATGTTGTGTCCCTTTAACCCTGTGCTCACCCTGTATTGATATTGCAGCTTGCAGAAATCAGTGAATTTTCAAAGGGCTTGAATGCCTTAAAATATGTTACACAGCTTGTTTTATGTTTCTTTTTCCCATCGTGAAGTTAAAAGAGGTTAAAAGCAAGCTTATAATGAAAATTACCATATGTCACAACTCTAATTACATGGAGTCATTTCTGTGGCTGCATAATGAAAGCTTATAGAAAACCCTCTGCAGAGAGTATGGTGATGTTCTGGAGCCTCATCTGTCCTCAAACACAGCCCCCTCCCATCCTAACCCTCAAAACAATTACTGGGATGCCAGTTAGAGATAGATTGGCTTTTTCCTTATTTTTAGGTTCCTGTGACTTTTTCAGTGTTGTAATGCAAAATAAGCCACAGGATGGCAAGATAATGATGAGGGGAGGGCCTGACTCCTGCTGGGTGCTGATGGAGACAAGCCAATGGGATGTCACATCACAGCCTGAAGATAAAACTGTGTCTGTGCATTGGAAGATATACACAGTAGAATGCACTCTTACTCCTAATCTATATAGCATTGCTGTACTGCTGCCATATCTATGTATTGATTCAGTAAGTATCTGACAACAAAGTATACGGCTAACCCAAAAAACACTTCTTCAGCCCCTCAGCCCATTCTGTAGAATCAGCTTCAAACCACGCTGGTGAAGATGGCTCACATCTCTGATGTCACTGTTCCCATAGTAATGAGCGTGCTTCGAAGAGAGGATAGAGAACAGACTATTTAAAGAAGAAAAATTGGAGGGAAGTAAAATGAGCGCAACGCTTTGTGTCGGAAACTTTAAAGAAACTTTACAACTTCTAAATATTTCATTTTAAATCCATTTCAGTCAAGTACAATTGCCCTGAGGCTGTCCAGACTTCATCCTGGCCTTTGTGGCTGAGGAAGCTTGTCCTTTCACATTCTGGGCATCCAATCAGGAGTGCCTTCACGCGATCCATCATCTGAAGCATTTTGGCTACTGTGCCCTACTTGGCACGCTTTTAACGCTGACTTTTCCAGCAGTGCTAATCGCAGCTTGTTGCCTTTGGTTTCAGCGTGTGCTGTGGGTAGGAATTCTGCAGGTCATCCACTGCCCATCCCTGATGACTTCTGTAGAACCACGGTCTTACAGCATTGTGCTTTCCCACTTAAATTCATAAGAAATAAGCAAGTGTTGCAGCGGTTACTCGATAAAGTAACTCTAAAAGCAAAACAATCTGCTTTCCCACCTCTTGCTTGCAGTATAGTCTGTCTTGCTTACTTTAGGCTGTGCTGAATGCACCTTCCAAGGACCCCTGCTAGCAAGCTGCTGTACTGATGTCACTGCTGTGTGGTCAGCTAGGATCCCATGGGAGAACACAAGCACCATATTGAGGCAGGGATCAGGAATACTGTCTGCTGAGAGGCTGCCTGTTTGTGCTCTGATTTCAATACCTCTGTGTTTACTACATGAGAACACCTTCTCATCAGCTGGCTACATAAATCACAGTGACAGGCCAATTAAGACTTAACTCGTGAGTACTGTCATCAAAGTAGAAGCGTGTGCACAGATGTTTCTCACAGCTGTGACTGCTAACAAGCATAAATGGGAGAAATCTGTTTCTCAGCCCTTCTGAGGTCTGGGGCAACATTGCTGGAGTGCTTTCACATTGGAGAGACGGAGTTTTGCTTCGGCAGGTGCATGCACACATGTTCAGACAGTCTGGGGTTCTTGTGTTGCTGCAAGTCCTGATGCTTTATAAAGTTTTGCTATTTTTAGCTTCCGCTGCTCTAACTGTTGTGTCTCTTTTCCTCCTTTACTGCACGCCGATGACTGCAGGGAAGGACGGGTAAGTTAATTCTAATGGTATTTCACGTTCTAGCTGCTGCTGTGCACTGCCTCTTTGAAAGCTCCTTGGAATTGTCCAGAGATCAACAGGGTTCACAGAGCATGAACTTAAAAAGTGGGTGAGCCGCTGTGGCTTGACAAATCGCCACTGTCAGTTGAACAGTAAGGGCTGACCGTGTGAAAGTAGTTTGAGATCATATTTTGCCTAGCAGTCGGAGAGAAAGAGATGGTCAGCTGATGCTCTGTCGTTTCAGGAACTCGATGAGTTCAACTGCATGCCCATATTTTAAGTGCGTAAGGATGAAAGGTTTCGCATTTTATCTCAATACAAAGGCCCTTTCAAGCTGCCAACTGTTCAGCTAGCTGATATTGAGATATACAGCTGGAAAGAGCATGATTCGTTGCAGATGAAAACCTCCTCAGTTTGTGTCCTGGCGCGTTCAGTCAACTGCTCTTCATTCTAACTAGAATAGCACCAATGAAGACAGTGTCTGTGGGGATGTGATACAAACCTTTTGAAAACAAAAGTAGTATCACCAGAGACCGCTCTGGGCTTCTCCTTCTGATCGGTTGTCAGTCGGCTGATAGAAGAAATGGCTGACCTCATTTTGAAAGACCTGTGCTTCTTCCCTTTCAGTGAGGCAGAGATGGTATTTGAGGAGTTTGCTCGACAACAGCTAAAAGATACGGGTGATGAAGAAGAAAACAAGAATGTTTCCTCAACTGATGAGTGATGAGAAGAACGAGCTGATGGAGAAGCTATGTAGTCTGGCACCAATTTGTTATTTAGGACCTAGGTTTTTAGTAAACTGTGTGTTCTTGGTGCACACGCTGTCAGGGATCAGTAGACATAAAATCATAAAACTCTGTTACTTATTAAAAATTTCCGCTCCATAAGAACGTTGCAAACTCCATTCCTGCTGCTAACTCGCTACCAGGGGAGGGCAGGGAGGCTGCCATGCTGTGACGTCCCGTTCAGGTGCTTGCTTACTTTTACCACTGACCTGAGCTCAGATGAGGGCTTGTGCAGCCTGCCTGTGCTCAGCCAGGGTCGACGAGTTGTGTTTGAAAGTCTAGTGAACTGAGTCCTAGTTTGAATGGCAGGCTTGCTGCCTTTGACTTGAAGTTCCTCAGGGGACTGTAAGATGTTGGTTTTCTTTCCCTTTGTTTGCTGTTGCATTTCTGCTTTATCAAACTCATCTAGTGAGTATTTTCAGTGCTTGCACTGCCCCTGTGTATGGCTTACATCCACCTACTCTACCATTAAATGTCTTGCAAGTCATCTTTCACAGCAGTTATAATACTGAAATATTACGTTAGCTTTCTAGTGTTATACTTAACAGCCATGTTTTTAAGGATCAGAGAAATGCACTCTGTACACGAATTCCTTAGCATAGCTCCCCATATGCAGTGCTAACCAGAGAAATGCTAGTCCAGATTAATCTTATTTAGCCTAGTTTTCTTTACGTGGCAGTGCTTCAAAAGGGGGCACGATGAAATTAAGGAAGAAACCACGGGGCAGACTGCCCTTAGAAACCCAGATCCCTCTGCCAGAGATCAGCTTATGCTCTAAGACATGAGAACGTCGTCTGCAAGCACTGATGTCCTCTGTTGATGTGAATGTTCTCATTTATCCGTGCACATGCATTGAGTCCCTTCAGGCTCGGGTTGAAACGAGCTGCATCAGCTAGTTACGCTTTGCATGTAAAAAGCCTGCTGTTACCTTTTTCTCATTTTTGCTCTGTTTTTCATTGTTTCTCGGATTAAAATTCTCCTGGAAAGTCTGAAGGCTGGGCCTACGTTTATTGATGGAAACGTACGTTTCTCACCCTACACAGTGGAAAATAGACTCAAGAGCATTCCGCCAATATCCTAGCTGACAACGGTGGTCGCTTCATGGGGAAATGAGGATGCTTCAGAGGTGCCCTCTTCCTCCCAGTGGGAGCAGGATGCAAGCTGCGCTTCTGCCTTGCTTCAGCCCGCAGAGCTTGCATACAACGAGCCCGCCCGCTCTCGTGCTTTGTTTTCTGCTGACAGCAACACCAGCGAAAGCCGTGCCCGCGCTCCCTCACAGCCCCGCAGCGGCGGGAGCCCGGCTGGGGGCGCCGGGCGGCGCCGCCTCAGCGCTTTCCCTCAGCCCCGCCAGGGGGCGCGGCGGGAGGCGGGCGGTGCGTGGGGGGGTCGGGCCGCGCCGCACCGCACGGTGCAGCATGGCGGCGGCGGAGGGTGCCTTGCAGCCCCAGGCCGGGGCGGTCGCCGCCGCCGCCGCCGCCGCCGCCGGGGCCGCGGCAGACGAGTCGTCGGACAGCGAGCCGGAGCAGGAGCCGGGCTCGCCGCAGAAGCTCATCCGCAAAGTCTCCACGTCCGGGCAGATCCGCCAGAAGGTGCGTGCCGCGGGCAGGGCCTCGGGCTCCGGTCAGCGCTGCCTCCGCGTCTCCTCAGCGCCGCCGCCTCCCCCTCCCTCGCTCCCGGCCCGCCCCTCGCGGGGACCCGCACCGCCCGGGACCCGCACCGCCCCTCCGAAGGCCGCCTCGGGCGCCCCGACCGCCCGGCACGGAGCTGAGGAGGACCTCCGCACACCGCCCTACGGGGACTCCCGACCGCAGCCTCCCGACCCTTTACCTGGCTGTCCTGGTGGACGACAGGTTGACCGCTGTGCCCTCGTGGCCGAGAGAGCCGATGGCATTCTGGGGTGCATTAAAAAGAGCGTGGCCAGCAGGTCAAGGGAGGAGCGGTGGTTGTAGTTTCTCTGTATTGTTAATATAAAAGAAGATGTGAAGATTTCCTCCGGTCTTAGGCTGGGAGCCAGCCACAGGGAGTTGTCCTCTTCTGTACTATTTTTACTATAGCTGCGTGATTTTACTTTGTAGCCATTGAAGTTCTGTGTAACCCTTGGGTTCTGTGGGATGCGTTTCTGTTCACAAACACCAGGTCGATCACTTTCTGCCTTGGAGTTGCTGTCTGAGGAGCAGGGGCCGATGCTGTGTGGGTGCAGGAGGCTGCTCGGTTCTCCTGGTGTTGGTCTTGCATCTTTAGCAAAGGAGAGCAAATGTCTCTGTGCAGTGCAGCATCTGAGGTACATTCAGTAGCAATCTTTCCCTGCTGGCTGGTTTGCTCTACTTTAAAAGACACATTGGTGCTCACGGCCACGTGTGAGGGCTGTTTGCTCACCTCGTTACGCACAGCAGAGCTGCTTCCTCTGCAGCAGGGATGCTGAGGGCCCGCTGTGGGCAGGAGGCTCTGCGAAGCCCTCTGAACGGGCTGCTGCTCGGTGCAGCCACGCTGTAGTGCTGCAGGACTTGATCCGCTCTGATCTGCTGTGGAAAAAGACACCTTTTGGGTCATCTGCACAGCAGCATTGACGAGTATCAGCAGTTTGTCTTGCTGGAGGTTGGAGTAACCTTGTGTTTCGTTCATAGTGCTTGGGGCAGGTATCCCGTGGCAGCAGGGAGGAAGGATGCCTGTCTGACCTGTGCTCTTCATTCACCGATGCGGTGCCTGTGGCTTTCTCAGTGCAGGATCTCATGCTCGTGGCCGGGTGTTAGAGATGCTGAGGCAAAAAGGTGTGTCGAATTTTACCTTTGTTTGAATGAAGCAGAACACATCCCCATCTTCCTACTTAATCACTGCTCTGTTTTACATCACTTCCTGCGTCAGCATGGGTGGAAAGAGCCTAGACCAGCCACTTGAACTACGTGAACGTAAACATGCTAAGAGCAAGGATTATAAACAGATACTGTCCACAGCTGCTAAACCTCCTGTGTGTTAATCTGCAGACCTTCCGCTAAGCAGTGTCACATTTTCTAAGTAAGCCCAGGTATTAGGATACCAAGGATTGGTTTATTCTGGTGCTTGTTGATGGCTTTTTACGTCATCGTCGCTTTTTCTGTGCTCTGCTGCATGTAGAGCATTTCCTTGCCTTAAAGGCAAGGAGCAAAGACAACTTCTTAGGTACTCACTGCTGTGATGAGACCTTGAGGACATTGCTTCCTCGTTAACAGCAGCCCTCATTTTTAATTTGTGCGCTGAATGGCACGGGGCAGATTACTGTGAGCTGCAGGAGCTGTTGGACAGGTCGGTCAGTGACAGCAGGAGGTGCAGGAAGGCTTTTACTGTGCCCCGAGGGTGTGCATCTGTCTAGCCACATCTCCTGCTGTAGTCAGCCAAAGACCGTGCCTGTGCACGCAGTTAAATCACAATAAAAGTTTACTGTTATCACAGCTCAGGCGTGTTGCCATGAATCCCTCTGGGTTTACTTGTCAGGGTTGGTTGCAGGCACTCTGATCTTGCTTCCTTTAGTCCCAAGAAAACCTGTACAATACAGCTGCTTGCTGACCAGACCGTGGCACTCGAACTTGTGTCGGAGCCCAGATGTGTTCTACTGAAATACGTTGGTGCAGCAATACAGCAAACTGTATGGGTGTAGAGGTGCAGTGAGGGCCATGCAGAGGCTGGGGCAGCTCCTGCCTGGTGTCTGGGCACCGATCAGTCCAGCCCTGGTGAAGTGCAAGGCAGGGGAAGGGTGAGCAGGAAGCTCAGCGTTGGAAGTAAGGTGCTGTGCTTTATTTTTAGCTGGGAAGAATTTTAGAGGAAGAGGAGAAGATAGGAAGTGTGCTATCAGCCTCGTCGTGATTATTCTGGAGACGGAAAAGAATGCTGGTGTGATAAGGTGTAGCTCGCAGGGCGACTGCCAAAGGAGCAGGCAGCACGGAGTGCTTCATCAGCCATTTTGGGACCTGTCGGACTCGTACCAGCATCGTGCTGCTCCAGCCCCTCTCTCTGCACCAGGCGTGCCCTGCTGCAGCCAGAGGAGCTTCTGCGGCAGGTGGGACTTGGGGAGGAGGCAAAATAAAACAGGAGGAGGGTAAATCCCTGCTGGTAAGCAGTGCTGGGGGCTCGGCCAGCCCTGGGGTTGCGTGGGCTCGGTGGTGAGGAGTGCTGGGAGCAGCAGTGGCCCCGGGAGGTGCGGCTGTGAATGGGGAGTGCTGCTCTCTGCGGCTCCGCAGTGCCGTGCCCTTCCTCCTCTGTGCTTCATCTTTCACTGTGAGCAGCACATTACAGAGGTTGGACGGATCGGCCGTTTCTCTCATTCATCAGCTTGGTGTGATTTGGGCATGCGAGGCTTTGGTTTGTTTACCAGACAGGATTTCAGCGGCGTCCTTGGGTGGCATCAGGAGGAGCTTTTGTTTAGACTGTCAGTCTGCCTTCTGTTTGCTTTTGTGAGCGACTTTTCCGTAATTTTTGTAGGGTTTATGCCCATTTATCAGTACCTTGATCTTTTTAAGGCGAGTTTGCAGTATATATTTCAACAGAGTAGCAAGCAGCGAGCAGCTCTCCGGGCTCGCTTGGCTCTTGGAAGCTGTCGCGCTCCGGTAGCAGAGATGTCAGGTTCATTTACACTGAGAAGCAGGATAAATGAGCGGGGCTGTGCCTGCTCTGCTGAGGCCACGCTGATCTCTGTGCCACACTGTAGTGTGGATGGATCTCAGGTCTGCTGTCTGCTGAGCAGCTCTGATGCGTGTGGCCAACAAAATGCAAGGCAGGGGGAAAGCTCTCAGGTACATCTGAAAGAAGCTCACTTTTTCTCCTTGAGCTGCCTCATGGATAGGAGCAGCCCTCCTGTAGGTAAAGAAGCGTTGCTTTTCTTTCTGGAGGGCAAATGTTTTAAGATTTGCTAGGTTGAAATGGAAACAGAGCCATTTTTTGGTTTGATATGAGTGCTGACATCGGTGTTATGGTAAGAGATGATGCAGTTCGCTACAGGGATGGTGTGAAAGAGGTCTGCCATAAATGTGGAGCCCACGTTCAGGGCTTTGTGGCTGAACTCTTCTGTCTGTTGTACAGATGTCCTCATGCTAACTCTGCCAGCCAGCTGCTTCCACTGCTGGGCACTGAGAAGGGTGGGATTTGAGGTGATGGCACGCTGCTGTAGGAGTGCTTGTGCCCTTGATTTGTGCTGTGCTTTGCATGCTCTTCGGGCTCTTCTGCTCTGATGTGCTTGGGAAACCGCCCAGCATCGCGCTGCCATTGCTGCACTCTCAGTTTGCATCGCTGCTGGAGACTTTGGATGCCATGTGAAAGCAACAGCTGTTACTTCCTTTCTAAAAACAAAACAAAGCGCAAAACCACACACTTGTAGCTTTTCTCCTTCTAACTATAGCTCAGGTTCCAGGAACTAAAGGGCTCGTGTAAAACTCGAGCATGTTTTGAGAACGTAGCTTTACCAAGAAGCCTGTGTTGCACTGTGAGGCTGGTCACCAACCAAACAAAATTAGAGACAGAAGAAGTATTTTTTGTTACAGGGCTTTTTACTGACCACCCCAATGGCACATTTTGTTCCTTGCTTTTTCCACCTTGCGTGGCTCTCCTTGCACTGAGTATGGCTGCAGGTGTCTCCTGGTGAAGGAGGTGGCCCTTCAGGGAGCTGCAGCCCAGGGCAGGCTGAGCATGAGCTCACTGCAGCAGCAGTGCACGCAGGGGGGACGTGCCTGGCTGTGCTGGTAACTGGTTTTGGGGTAGTTCTTCTTGTTTCCTCACACTGACAAGCTTTACATCTGCTAACTATTTTCGTGTTGCTGTTTGCTGCTCTTTTTTTTATGTTGTTGTTGTGGTTGTTTCCGAAAAGAAAAAGGAAGCACCATCTTGGTTGCATAACATTTGCATCGAGCACATTTTATATTTGAGTCTCGTGAGTTCTGATCAGTTCGGCCATGTCACGCTCTGGTGGGGAGCAGTGACACCATCTCCATTTCCCTCACCCGGGGTGGGTGCGTGCACCTGGAAGGAAAGGCAGCGGGGCAGCTCTGCACCTGGGGGCAGAGCTTTTATTAAAAATCAGCCTTCTGAGAACACGTGCCAGGGCCATCTTCTGCTCAGCTCTTTGTCGAAGCGGTGTTCCCAGGGCTGCTCCCCTCTCCCCTGTTGTTGCTGGTGCTCATCGCGACGTCTTGGCATGGTCAGAGGTATCTGCAGGACGTTAAAACAGGGAAAGTGGAAAAACAAATGAAAAACTTTGGAGTATCCTTTAAAAGCCACGTCGAGTGGATGAGGAAAAAAAAACTTAAAAGCATAGGTTGTTTAATACATAAATATGGAAAATCTGATAACGACAATTGTTGCAGATGAGATAAAAATACATTCTGTGATAGCGTCAGTATTAATTAAATGGCCGGGGGCCAAAAGCTGCTTTCTGCTCTGAGCAGCGCAGTCCCCCTGGAATTCCAGTTGGAGTGGAAGGTGCAGGGTCCAGCACTGCCAGCACGTGGGGGTTGCTCCCAGTGCTGGGATTTGGTCCTCGTCCTCCAGGTAAGGCTTTTGCTTTCCCGCATCCTACAGTTCCCAGACCTGTGCTTTCTGCCAGCTTCTCCCTCCTGGCCGGCCTGCAGGATGGTGATGTGGGGAGGATGAAATCCCCAGCTGCGTGCTGGATGTGCTCACCTACGTGTGGCTCTGGTTCTGCCTCCCCAGCCCCGTGCTGTGACTGCAAGATAGAGCCTCAGAGCGTGTGGCTGAGCAGAGGTGCACAGCAGTGCTTTAGGATCATGACATGGTTCTGTTTGAGTGAATGAGAGTGCGAGGTGAGCGTGCAGACCTGGGCACAGCACTGCAGGGTACTGTTCCAGGGGCATCCTCAGCATCTCCTGCTCCTGAGTGGTGGTGTTGAGGTCTGTGCTGCAGCCTGGCATGGGGCTTCCCACTGGATAGCACACAGGTTGCTAAAACACGTTGGTACGGTGGTACACAGTGGTACAGTGTGTGCTGGGGCCACAGACAGAGCGTGACTATTTCCACTGTGCAGCAGGCTCCCGGCCATCCTTCTGTTTTCACATTTGAGTCCTGTGGCTGACCTCTGATTTCTCTTTTATTTTTTTTTTCCTTTTTTTTTTTTTTTGACATCTTTCTGTTGCAGTGAGCACACCTGATAATTTGTCCCTTTCATAAGAAACAGTAGTGCGTTTTTCACTTGTGTGAGATCCTGCCTTTAATGGGGAACTGCCAAGCAGGGCTGAGCACCCCATAAGTGCTTGTGCTGCAGATCTCTGTGTCCCGTACTCAGGATTGCTTTACTGCTCCAGATTTCCCCCTCTGAGCTTCCTGGAGTTAATTTCCAGGGTGTGACCACTGTCTGCTGGAAGGATGTTGCTCTCGGATTAGCTTGTTAACCCCCAGCCTTTTGACCTCTCGTGTCTTATTCCGCAGGCTGGGTTAGATTTATTCCCATAGCCTCTCTGTTGGATTTTCTGTCTTTGTACAGAATTGCCAGTTCTGTGTTTATGACCTCAGAGTGCTTTATGAGTCTATTCACTACAACTGTTTTACTCATGGCAAGGTACAGCACTCTGCATCTGTGCTTGCCTTGGCACACCAGGAGCACCTTAATGTGGCTGCAGTGCCCTGCTCACCCAGAGCTGGTGCCAGTCCCTAGATGGGTGTGTGCAGAGAGAGCCCATCAGCTCTGCATGTGCCTGGTTGTTTGGCTCTGTCCTGCCCGTGCTCTGCTTCTTTAGCTTGCTATTTGTTGTTTGGCATCAGCACCCAGCTCATGGTTCTGCAGGGTATGCAAATAAAAACAATCTGCGTCCCGCAGTTTTTAATGCCCTGAAAGACACATGGCCAAAAGAGCAATCCAGATGCTGAAGACTTTGGTATTTAGGATTCTTGCTGCTTAGATGGCTTTGTATGTGCTCTCATGCAGTTATTTTCTACAGAACAGCAGAAAGAAGTACTGTGGGATCAAAAGCCGTGTTTCACAGAACCACGGGGATCTCTGGAGATCCCTCAGTCCCAGCTGCTGCTGAGGGTCCTGCAGTAGGTCGCACAGACAAGTGTCCAGGTGGGTCTTGAATCTCCAGAGAAGGACACTCTGCCGCCCCTCTGGGCAGCCTTTTCCTTCCTGTGCTCTGGCACCCTCACAGTAAAGAAGCTCTTTCTCATGTCCTGATGGAACTTCCTGGCTTCTGGTTTGTGTCCCATGCCCTGTCGCTGGGCTGGGTACCACTGAAGAGCTGTGCTGCTGGGCTTGGGTGGGTGCTGCTGGCGTTGTTGGGGTGTGCCAGGGCCTGCTGCCAGTGGCTGGAGGCTCAAGCCTACAGGGGGGCTGCTCCTCCACTTGGCACTGTGGGCATACTGTGTGCAGGAGGAGCAGGAGCAACCTGGGGAGCAGCTCAGGCACGATGCGATTGCTGTTTTTACTAGAACTACTCGTGTTATCAGGGTAAGAAGCATTTCATCTGTGTAGGGCGGCTCTGGGACCTCTGATGTGGGCTGTGGGATGCCGAGGCACCTCAGACAAGCAATTCTGCAAGAAACAAGACCGTGTCTGACTGGCTCTGTGCATGCCTCCTGCTTGTCTTCTGCTTCTCAGGGCCGTGTGGAGAGAAACTGGGCCCTGGAGCCCTCTGAAACCACCCCCACGAGGGCAGTGGCAAAACTTCTGTGCCGTCAGTTCGGGGCTAGGCCTGACTCCTGCACCCATTTTGACAGCACAGATCTGAGGACATCCTATTTCTCATGTTTATGTGGGGATGAGCGATGGGGGGGCTGTGCTACTCATGCTGGGCTGCATTTTTGCCTGCAGGAAGTTGCTCTTCTTCAAGGCCACTGATAAGTAATGAAATGCCAGAAGTTTCTTAGGCCTTCCAGCTGTCGAGCCGTGGTCTTTGCAGAGATGCTGCAGACTCTGCCCCGTGCACTGGCAGTTGCTCTACATTTGTGCAGTAACCTTTTTCATGCCATGTGACAAAGGGGTCATGGGTGAAACCAGCAGTGGATCACTGCAGGTTGCCCCAGGAAGATGCTGTGTTTGTCACAGTGTTGTCCACCCACGGGCATGCCACGGGACACCAGGGAGAGGTCCTTCGGGGAGGCCCTGTGTTCATCCTGGTAGGATGCTCCTACTCCCCCTTCATCGTGATTCAGAGCAGTAGCTTTTCCCGTAGGATCCAACTAAAAGGGAAAGGGACGTGAAAAATGGCTTCAGTTCATTTTTTTCTATGAGGAAGAAGTAACTCTGTTTTTATCCTCGGTGAGCTGCGTGACTCCTAGTGATTTTCAGATAAGGGCGTTGCAGAAGGGGCTGTGAGCAGCAGTAGCTCTCTCTCCCCGCTTTCATTTCAGCCATCACCCCGCTGCCGGGCCCTCTCCCCAGCTACTTCTGCTCAGCCGCATTCCTCTGCAAGCAGAAAGTCCTTTGGCTGTAAAATTAGAACAGAGGAGGAGAAAGGCAGCGATGTCTGAATCATTTCATAAAGTCATCTTGATCTTATCTCCAGCCCTTTCCGCCCAAACCCACCAAACTCTTAGTGAGCGGCGTGCCTATAAATAGAAGAGCAGCTCGTGCGGAGCTGGGCAGCTCGGAACCGAGGCCGCTTCTGAGCAGCGCGTGTGAGAGCACGAGAGCCGCTGCTCGCTGGCCTTTCATGTCTGAGGTATGCAACAGGGAGGTTTGCTGCGGATAGGGGCTGCTC